>CANTUZ010000026.1:42604216-43966716 GCA_947846985.1 Fratercula arctica | reverse complement strand
TAGAGTTTTATGGTTTGCTCACCATGGAAAGGAGTGAAGTGATTAAAAAAAAAATAATCCATACAGCAGGGCCCTGGGGCTATTAAACAAAATGTATGGTAAGTGCTAGATTGTGCGCTTAGGAGCAAAGAAGGCAGGCAGTCCTGAGAGTACGTGGAAACATATCCTTGGGCTCGATGGCCCCTGAATGGGCATTAGGGGACACAAAGCAAAAAGCAATCAACATGAGAAATTCCACTGATGTGATAACAAAGTTAATAAGAGCATTGAGTGTATGAACAAGGAAGAAGTGAATGGGAGAGGAGATTAAGGTAATTTTACCTCTGTGCAGTAAAAAGCTGACTACTAGGAGAATCCTGCACAATTGTAAAACAATGCTGAAAAAAACTGAAGAAACACAAAACTGATACTAGGGCTGAAACAAGTAGAGCATTTTCCAGACAGAAACGTAATAAATTCAGTTTATCTTATCAGAAAACAACTGAAGCGAATAAACAAGTAATAATCTGACGATGGAAGGAAAATAGGTAATGCTCACAGGATCTTTAATTCAGTGCAGAAATGCACAACAAAGCCAGCATGTGGCAAAAAGTCCAATATATTTAGATGGAAACTGAGGACACACCTTTCCTTACTTGATCTAAGAGAGACCAGGTGTTAGACACACTTCCAAGGGAAGTGACGAGTAGTCACCTCCCCCTCTCCCAACTTTAAGTCTAGCTGCCTTACAGGAAAGCACACATAAATAAAACAAAGTTAATGGAGCACAATACAGCCATAACTAGATGAAATGTAATGGCTTGTGGTATACACAAGGTCAAACTAGATGATCTAATGGTCCCTTCTGGCCTTAAACTTCATAAATCGTTTCTCACAAGCTGCCCTAATGAGCTAGCTCCCTGTTTGGACTAGAGCTGGCTCTGAGCTTCCCACTCCAGTTTCACTGTGATGGCAGCATCCAGGACAATTTTAGGGCCAGGAGCAGTGCAGGTGGCTGGGAAGACATTCATACCTGGCATCCTACACGTCAGGAGCAGTACCACGCAGAGGTGCATAGGGCTTGGCTTTCAGACTTTTTGGGTTGGTTTTTTTTTTTTTTTTTTTTCTTCTGGAGGTGCTCTTTGAGATTTCAGTGTCCTGGCTAGCTTATCACCTAAAAAGTGCATCTGTCAAAGGATCCTATTTTCCAGACTCACTGTTAGGAAAGTCCAGGAGCTGGTACCCACATCTGTGGGGCCACACATGCACCTGAGTGTGGCTTTGCTCCAGCTCTATGCTGAATGGGCCGTAAGTCCCTGTTGAAACCCTACAGAACAATAGCCTAAAAATAGGTATTTTAGGTAGAAGGGTGCTCTGCCTGAAGACTGTTCGTCTCATTTGAAAAACAATCTCATAGTTTCATTCATCAGACGGTTACTCCTTGCTTCAGAGTCTTTGTGCAATGGAGAATATGCTTTTCTTCTTCATCCAGCCAAGCTCACCCATATATTAGCATTTCTGTGTGGAGCTGATTGACTTGTTAAGAGATTCAATTTCTGCAGGCATCACAACAAAGACAGACGTCCATCAAGTTTGTTAGAAATTAGCGATCTCCTTTCATTCAAATTTAATCACAAGTGAAGTTTAAGTTGCATTTGTGAAGGATGAGGCATTCTGATATGGCTTTATGGTTACAAAAAACGTATAATGATTTTGATACTGGAGCCAAAAGGACATCATCAGACAGGAATAAAATTGTCTCCTTGGCAATATTTAAAATACTTTCAAAACCAAGTGCCTTGAATTAATGCTTTCCCAGCTCTTGAAGGGCATAGTAAATTCTCTAATGTATTGGAGATTATATCTAAATGTAATCAGCAAAAGCACTAGTACAGTTTATTTCCAGATGAGACCTTGAAATTCTGTCCTATTGTTCAGATATCTTTGTTACACTTTCATCCTGTTAATTAATTATTTAACACAATTATCCCTTCTTGCTCTCCATGTGAATAAGTAGGTGACTTAGTTATGCTGAAAATCACAGTCCAATGCAGCTTGCTGACCCCAAACCTCACCACTAGCTTGCTGTATTTGTATGTGTAGAAATATATATATGTAGACATATTTGCTCATATAATATAGTTGATAAATTATCTTTCACTTAAAAAAAATTAACTGGGTACTTTACCCTTCACATGCCATTAAGCAAAATACACGCTGAATGCAACAAGGAACAGAAAAATTTAAATACTCTTTATGGATTTACATATATGCACGTGTGTAGTTTTCTGTGCTGCTATAAAATGCACTTTTTTTTTATATAATTGCCAAGATTAACTGCAATTAAAAATTTAAAGTATTAAAATGAATCAAAAGTAAAATAATGGTTATATTCTTTTATAAATGACTGGGTAAATATTTAGTTCTAAATTTATGTGACATACCACCATTCCAAAATACTTATATGTATAAAATGCAAGCACAAAACCATCCTTAAATACCTTTTTGATTACTGATGTCTCATTTGATTTGAGGCTTGACTTCAGGCCAGTCAGCTAATTGCAAATAATCCTATGGACTTCCCTGAGCTTTGGACAAATTAACACACTTTAATAAAAGAAAGAAATGTCTTGGACTTTGGCACACACTTTGCACCACACCAGAGTGAGACAACACACTTAAGTCTAGTTTTGTTCCACTTTCTTCTCTCCACAATATGAAAGCAAGTATGAAGGAAAGTAAGACCATGTTACTCATATCCAGTTTTTTGGGGACACTTAGAAATGTGTGCGGTAGCAATTGAATTGCACCCTAAAATGCCAATGGGCTTTTCACTAGAAGAAAGAGAATTTTCCTTAACTGTATCCGTTGCCATCAACAAAGTACAATTTTAAAAAATCTAATTAGGGAAATGCACCACGTGTCAGAAGCTGTGGGTGATTTGAACTAATATTCTAATCCTTTCGAAAATCACAGTCCTGTGCTTTCATCCACATGTTCCACAAGTCTTGCTCTTGAGCAAAAGTGGGGAAATTAATTGGATTACCATTACTAGTCCTTCTTCTTTCAATAAAGCTGAAATATTTTGGGAAAATTTAAGCAAGGAAGAAACTTCTTTGGTTGTGAATTATGCTTCTGGAAAAATTACACATCTCTGCAAAACTTGTTATTAGGCCATTTTTAAGTGAATGATACAAAAGGAACTGGAAATTCAATCTCGTCTGTCTTACAGATTTAATTACTCTCTTAAATAGTTCCTTTTTATTGGTTTAATAATTTGCAAATATTGAGAAGGAATTATTATATGCTCAGAATAATTTTGCTGGTTTTCTTAAATAAGTATTTTCCATTGGCAATGTTCCTTTCCCCCTGCTCTGTACAGAGACATTCTGACTGACATAAAGCAGATGAACTCAGCAGGCTGTTCCTAGGAGCAAACAAAAACAAAAGGCCAAAACAGAGGGGAAAAAAAGATATTTCAGACTGTCTTAAAACAAAATGAAGCTCTTGGCAAGAATTTATGTAACGTATCTACTGAAGACCTCTCAAGATTACCAATCAAACCTTGCTGCTTCTGCTAATCTAGTATTAACCTTTGTCCTTTGAGTGAGATCTTTTCAGATTCTGTGAACAAAACATTGAGATTTTAATGAGGGCCACTGTCCTCTTGAAGATGATTTCACAGGCTGTTACAGCCTTGGTGTTAATTAGAGGGAGTTAACAGGTAAAGATTAAAATATAGTTACTACTTGGAAAATGCACGATTTTCTCAGTGTACCAAATTTTTCGCTAGGAAATTTTCACTTGCTGCAGCTACAATTAATATTCTCTCTTCAGCTCAGTTATCATTTCATTTTCTTCTACAATGTTTCCAGTGATTTTCTAAACTATTATTTTGCTCACAGCTGAATGACACGTAAGAAAAATTGGTTAGCACTACAACATTTTAAAATATGCTTATTTTTTTCATGTATCATTCACCTCCATTCTCCCCGTTTACTTGGTCAAAAAAGTGGTTGAAACCCTAGACCATTCCCAGGTTGAGAAAAAGATAAAATTGGCAGGAAAGGTTGCAGACAGCTTTGTGATTACTTTGACAAAAGATGCTCCAAAAGATGCAGTATGATTTGGGAGTCAATGCGCTAACTGCTTCCAGATGTTTGCATTGTATTGCTTTCTAAGAATGGGTGTGCAGCTGTGCATGATATCCCTGCTTCCCAGCTCCTACTGGTGTCATTCTGTCTCTACATCAATCTGTCCTTATTTTCTGGTGATAGTTAGGAGAGAGGAATCAACACATACAGCAGAACAAATGATACCGTATGAAACACAGGAATAAATATACAAGGGTTTGAAGGAAGCATTAAATTAGTGTGTCAAATGTGAAGGCAATGTCAAGCTGTCCTGCTCATAGCTTCAGAGGCATGTCACCATTTCTCTGTTTTAGATACTGTGGATACAGGCATTAGAAAAGCTGTTAATTCTACTTATCAATTAATTTTGACCTAGCGCCCATGCCGTCCAGTAAACAAGGCTACTAAGTATGAATGGCAAAGGAATCTGGATACGCTTCACTTTGTAATGGCAGTGCTGTCCTGAACTGTAGTACCACCTCACTGTACTAAAAAAGCACAGTGCTTGTGTCAAAGTTTCTGGGGACAGTGTCTGAAGATTATGGGCCTGTTGCCTGTTAGTGATTGTTATGGCCAACATCCCATCCCGCAGCACTTCTGCATGCAGCTCTGCTCGTGGGAAGAGGAGTCAATGCTCACGTGTTTGTGATGAATTATAGATTCCCAAGCTCCAGTGGGAATGAATTTGTTGTCTGCCACATACAATGTAGATGTCATGTGAAGTGTATGTAGTGCACAGCACAAGGAAACACTTTGCACAAGCATCTCCCTATTCAGAGTATTATCCCTGTATAAATAGCTTAACAGAGCGAATGGTGGCTCTTCAAAACAGGGAACATATAAGCTGGTTGTCTTACACCTGTGTCAGATTGCCTCCGTTAGTGCTATCTACAAATACTCTTAATCCCTTGCTGCCTTGAACGCAAGTGACCTCAAGCACAGCATGAAACATCCTGCAACTTCCCAGTCACTGAAGACAAACAAGTGCCTCTTCACAGAAACCTGATTTCTGATACTACTGGTAGTTTTTGTCAGGCTGCTAAGGTTTCTCACCCTTTCTGCCTGATTCACCCTGTACATCCTGCTAAGATGGACCACCCCATCTGCAACCCTCTGCAACTACTTCCTCCGGTTCCTGTAAACCTTCATGCACTCTTACGCACGCTTTTTTCTTTCTTTATGCCCCCAAACGCAGAGGTCAACACAAGAAAACAGAGAAGCAAAAGGGCAGATTAGAACAACAGAAGACAACAAAAACATCAAGAATAAGCAATGCTCTTGCTCAACAGTGTTTCTGGAAAAAACCCAAACCATCATGCTACATGAACATCAGACTCCACCTTCCTCAGAAAGAAGCTACACATTTGCAGACAGAACTAGTGGGATTTACTATTCATTTATGTCAACAAAATCCTTTTAATGATTTCTTGTAAATAGGTGATTTTAAAAAATTCTCCAGTGGCATAAGACTCACTTGCCCTCACTCACTTCTGCTATTTACATTATCCCCAATAAGCAGTCTAGGATCCACTACAGACTAAAATCTTGGTTCATTTATAAATTGTGTTTGTTTCTGTCTAATGCACCTAGATAAGCATTATCCCTGTGAGAGGAGGAGCCATCCTCAGTGTAAGCCTCTGCTTGAAGCTCTCACCCAAAGAACATCTTCAGAAACACCAGTGAAATGGCTGGTTTTCATTTTTAAAGATAATTATGAGTATTCTATTTACCCACTGTGGTTTGCTCTTCATGGCAGAAATATTCAGCTAAGAAACAGGATCAGGTTTTACGGGCTTTTCTTAGGTTTTGCTCCTCTCCTTTCTTATTTATCTAAATAATTATTTATTTAATAATCTGAAAGATTATTTTACTTTGGGATTAATGTCTTAAATGTTTTTTCTATGCCAGACTTACCAGCTTTCATAAAAATACAGTGTTTTGTTTGCTTTGGTTTAGAGGTGAACATACAGAAAACAATGCCTCTGTATTCAAACAAACTCAATCTTAAATGAAATGTCCTCAGATACAGTAAGTACGCAACCTCATTAAAAAGGAGTCCATGCTTTTACTTCTTTGTCTCACTCATGAGCATTCTTTACATTTTTAATGATTTTTGTATAACTGTTTTCTTATTTTCTACTTGCGTTTCTACACGTGTTTCTACATACAAAACACATGAATAAACATGTAAGAGTTTAAAAGAAGCCTTAGTTCTAGTTAAAATGTCAAAAGTGAAGATAATGCTGACCTGTCCTGCTCATCACTTCAGAGGAATGTCACCATTTTCCCATTTTACATACTACAGAGACAGGTATTTATAAAGGCATACACAGTATATTAGCAACCATCTCCCCACATATAATCTACATATAATCTACAGTGAAAGCTCTGGGACATGATCAGCTTGCTGTACAGGAAGCCTGGGATGGTACTGACAGTACCACCTGGTGCAGAGACATGCAGCCTGGGTGGTTCTTGGGACTGCAGCCAAGAAGCATAGGGATCTGAAAGGAGATCATACAATGTGCAGTCTTTTATTTCACCTGACTTTTAACAGGGGAACTATTCGCTTAATGTCAATTCCTTCTGAGGACTTTAACCAGTCATTAGTACAACAAACACCTATCTCAGATTTACTTTTTAAAGTCATTTAGGGGATAAGAGTTGAGCGTCTGGGTAATCTCAGGGAAAATGACTAGATGATAACTGAAAAGTGTGCGAGCACAGATTTTTCTCTTCCATCACTTTGTTTCCTTCGTGTACACTTGTTGGTAATTTGCATATTGCTATAGTCGCCTTCACTACAGATTTCTGTTACTTCTAAGCACCTTTCACATGAGAAAAACAAGTAGAAAATAAGAAAACAGTTATACAAAAATCATTAAAAATGTAAAGAATGCTCATGAGTGAGACAAAGAAGTAAAAGCATGGACTCCTTTTTAATGAGGTTGTGTACTTACTGTGTCTGAGGACATTTCATTTAAGATTGAGTTTGTTTGAATACAGAGGCATTGTTTTCTAATTATTCAACCTGAAATTTCATTATCAGTTCTCTTTGGTTCATGAACAAAAATACACATTTAAAAAAAAATAAATCTAATTCCCCTTCAGAAACAATATCGTCAGATACTAATGATGTCAAAGAATCTTGTAATATTGTTAGTATTGCAACTAATACTTCATAATTCATGTGAAACTACTATTTTCAGAAATTGTGTTGCTGAAAGCTATGGCTGCAGTCATCCCAACCCCTCTTTCTCAGAAATAATCAGGTGAGAGTGGCTGTACCCTGACAGATCAGAGGTCTCCCCATCCCAGGAGCTGCCTGTGGCAGGTGCCTGGAGAAGGATGCAGAGACAGGAAGAACACAAAGTAATAACCAGAAACTTCTCCCAGCCTCATGTGGGCTGTAAAACAATTCCTGTGGGACCTCCCCAGTCAGAGATGGTGTCTTAGTTTTTAAAGACTTTTGGTAGATTTTTCTTCCAATGAATTTGTCCAGCAGCCTTTGAACCCACTTTCATTCCTGGTGCCCACAAGAAGTTTTGACCATGTTATGCAACTAAACTGCAGATGTGGGGGGGTATCTTCTCTTGTTGCCTCCAGAACATCGTCTTATTTCTTTTTGATGTCCCTCAGCACTTCTATCTGAAAAAAAGGAGGAATAATTGTGCTGTACTCACCTTCACTATGCCACTCGGGATTTGACAGTTCTTCACTGTAACGTCCTGAAGTCTGAAGACTTAGAACTGTATTTAGGATGCTACTGAGGCATTTCTTGCATGACAGCTGCTGCCATAACCTGGATTTTCTTTGTGGATCTTCTTGGAATTCTATCCAGTTCTACAGTACTGTTCGGGATGCACACAGCATTTATGAAGTAAAGATTTACTGGAGGACACAATGATATTTTCTGTTTTTCTCTATTTTTTTTTTTTTTTATTAATTCTTAGCTATGTTGAGTGCTAGCATGGCTGATGAACTGAGGAACAAAATGGTCATTATCTCAGATTCAGACAGAGACATACTTTTATGTCCAGAGTGCCTCAGTATTTCTCTTTGGCGGAAGCCTTATATCTATTGGGAGCTTGTTGCAGGCATAGGGGGTGTGAAAGCATTATATTCACAGTAGTCAGATTAAGATCCCTCTGAAATCAACAGGAAGATTTCCACTGACTTAACCGAAAGCTCTGCCAGGCCTTGAGGCACTGCCTGGCCACCACTTAAGCATGAGAAAACACAAGTGGATGGTTCACTTTTCTTGAAGACTAAGCACACAATATAAACTTTCACTGTTAGAATGAAAACAGCTATTCCACAACGAAACAGCAATGCAGGCAGTTTTTCATCTTGAATAACAAATTCTTTCTCATCCTATTTGAGGACAGCCTCATCAAGTCAACGGCCAAACTAGAGGGCAAAAGCCAATCATGTCCATGTTATTTTTCTTCTTTTATCAGTAAGATACCTCAAACCAATTTAAAAAAAAAAATTAAAAAATCTGAAAGTGTAAAGATTTCACACAATTGTACTTTCCTGTGTATTTAATCTTTCCACCTCCCTTCTTCTCTCTCCCAAACTTCCCTGGCTTTGCTTGCTTTTCTTTTCCATAGAACTACTGGATGGCACTCTTTGCAGATTTATCTGTACTCCTCACAGTGCTCACTCATCCCAAGTCCCCACAAGTGTCCACTACTTGGAGCTTTCTCCTCCACTATCAGAGCTTTTCCAGAATTCAGGAAGATTTGAACAAAGTACAGAGCAGCAGCTAAAAAAAGAGGTGGTTAAAAAAACCCCATTATTTACGCATGTATATATATATCCATATATGCAGAAAGAGAGACAAATTAAAGTAACAGTTACACTTTTAGAAGATATTTCTTGTAGATATATACAGGTGTTTTTAGGAATATTACTTCTGAAGAAAGTCTGTATCTCAACAAAGAAATGTTAATGAACGGCTAGCCAGCTTTGCTTCTGGGCTATGAATGGCTTGTATTAAACATTTTAGTCGCTAAAAAAAAATTAAATTACCCTTAAGAGCTGGACAGTCTGTAATAAAGAACGAGTCTGTCACTAGTTAAGTTCAAATCATGTTATGAAATGTTGTAAAGGCAACATGGATTCTTCTGTCTCCTCATTTTTGTGCATACAGATGAAACAATTCACTTGTGTTTTGTTGAACTTTGTTTTGGTTGTTCCTAGGGTATGCCTGTTTGCTATAGGTTTGCTATATTTCATATATCTGCTTTTTTTTTTTTTTGTTATGTTATACAACTGCATTGAAGTGACTTAATTTTTCTCTGAAATAATGCATTTTTTGACACCAGCAAGTAAAAGGCAGTACTGTCTTGATGTTGAGATGCAATTTAACAGCATCACTGATCATTTTCTTTTCCTATTATTTTATTTAAAATCCTCTTTATAATTCTGGGGGGGGGGTTTACTGAATACCATGACTATGATGCAGCAGTTCAAAAATGTGACCAACAAACTCCAGTCCTAACTGCATGAAATCTTACAATAAAGGGAGGAATAAGCACATGGGAAGACAACCTTTTCCTAAGCATACTGCTGGGGCAGGTATCAGTGAAGATGCAAGAGGCTGAGGTCCTTACGGTACTGGCTAGCAGACCTCATTCAATGGCACTATATGGAACAGTAAATGCTATTCACTGTGAATATAAAAGAAAGAATTGGGTTCAAAAGTACTGCCAGGAAAACTGCCTTGTCTTCAGGATGTTTATACGGGCACGTTAGCAACAGTACAACAGTTACTTAAATGGGGAATGAGGAAATGAATAGGAAATTTGTTGAAAGACACCCCCACGCTCGTTCAACCAAGTAATTCAGACTGGCATTGGAGTGTCTGAACATAAATTCACCTCTTGCAGGTCTCATCTATTGCATCAAAAGAAATTTTACCACTTATTTCTGGAGGGAGGAAAAGGTTTCCCCACAGATATTCATTACAGACATTCCTCTGCTCACGGTCAACTAGAGCAGCAAACTCCTGAACCAGAAAACCAGTTTATCAGGATTTCTAGAAATGTTATAGCATGATACAAAAAGTCTTGTTTAAAAATAATAATAAAAAAATAAATTAAAAATTTATAATACTCAACTAAGCAAACCAATATGGCAGCTTGGTCTGGACCGGCTTGGGAAGAACACTTTTAATGTGAAAGCTTCGGGGTGTTGGAGGCAATTGGGTGGGACACAAGGGTTTCCCAGAGTGGAGTAACAAGGCCCTGCATCGGGTTGTGTACTCCAGCCTGAGGCACCCACGTTGAACAGTTTTTCTCCTGCTCCAGGAGATATCTGAAGATGTACATTTTCTGTGAGCTTTTCCTGGCGGCCTGGCATGGCTGTGACTTGTACAGCCCAACCCAGGAAGACCCACGCCTTGGTGGGAAACACATCACGTCACAGCTTTGGTCCTGCACCTGCCTGCTGCTCTAGTCACCTTTGAGTGCCTCCCATCTCAGGGAGGGGAACCCGGCTGAGCTCCCTCTGCCTGGCTTACGGCCGTGTGTCCTGACCTGCCGAGATCTTTGGCCCAGCCTGCGGCTACCAGGACTACCGACCACAATCTCCTGCAAAATAAAAGACAGTCCAATTGAAACCCCTTGAAAGCCTGTGCTTCTTTGAGAGTATGGGCCTGATCCAGCACGCAGTATGGTCAGCTGGAGATAGGTCAGCCTCTCCGTGAAGCACAACCTCGTTAGCAGCTCTAATTTAGCAGCCGGAGCTATGTCTTTTTAATCACTCGTCAGTTCTGCTCTGTTCCTTCCCAAGCACAGAGCATTTCCGATTTGAAGAATCGCTTTCCCATAATTAAATGAAAAAGAGTTAGTTGCAGCCCTCTGCACAAATTACTACCCAGTGAATGCAGAATAATGCATTATAAGTAGTACTTTATTCTATTTATTGTACAGGTATTGATGTGTGTTGGATTCATTCTATTTTAGAGGCAGTGCCATGGTAACTCGTCTCTCTTGACAAAGGCTTTATGTCAGAGCAGAAGTGGAAGACGCAGAAACTGAACTTCGGGTAGCCAGTGGGATGAAGGCTGCCAGCATTAACCTCACCAAAGCATCACTAGAAAACAAGCTGGTTGTGTCCGTCTCCTGTTGAGTGTCACACTCACAGGGAATCACCGGCTGTGGGGTGAGAATGGAGGCAAGGAGGCAGCCGGCAGTGTCTTTTTAAGGTAAAATGCAACAAATCTGTGCTGCGTTAGTTTCCGAGATGCTGGCTGCCCACATAGATTTAATCACTGGCATGTTTTTAAAGAGCAAGTAACAGCATGGAAGGGTTACCTTGATCTGACAGCGTTATTCAGTGCCATCAGTAATACGGCAGGTAACCAAACTGCCAGAAAGATAAATCTAACGCCAGGCACGCTTTGCTGTCTTTCACTACTACTGTTGTTCTCACTTTGCATGTAACAGCTTTCCTACCATCTCTGGGTACTGCTACAGACTGTTTCAATTTTAGGGGTTTTTGGGCCAATCCTGGTTTGATTTCTTAGTCTGGCATGAGATTATCTAATCCCCTCACAAGTCCTTTCTCATCACACCCGCTCCCCTGAGCACCCCAGGTTTTGACCTCTGAAAGGCAAAACAAGAGCAGGGTTTGATCCCTGGGCAGGGTCCCAGCAGACACCTCCGTTGCTCACGCTGCAGCCCACAGTCTCTGCTGGTTTGGGTTTTATGGCCCCACCACTACCAGTTCTGCAGTTGTGTGAGACGCAGGTTGGACATATTGGTGCCACTGACTTGAAATCAAGAATTTTCATGTCCATCAGTTGCGCTTCTGGCTTTCTAAAAAAAGCCTCGACTTTGTCCAAAAAGAGCTCACAGCCAAATTTGCCTCTTGGGAAAGCCATCTTTGAGCCCCGCCCTGAGTCATTCTCACAAGGTGTTTAGCAGTACATCTAGTCTGAAAATAATCACTGAGCAACATGTATGATAGGGTAATAGAATTTTGCACACCTTGGGAAAACAGCGTGGCCTGCGGTTGATGTCACAGATTTCACTGATCCCTACCCGGTTGCCTAGCATGGAAGTCAGTGAGGTTGTACAACACAAGGTGAGCCAAAAGAGCATTGGAACAGCTTGCAGAGAGCCTAGCTTTTGCCAGAGTGATAGTCCCCCACTGGTGAAAAACCCAACAACATTTACTGCCAATAAGTGTTATTTTAACCAAGCAAAGTGCATATTTATTTAGTGGCCTCTGTGGTATCAGAGGCACCATGTTTACTCTCCATCTGCTTTCCCTCATCCAGGCCTCTTTAAATTCTGGGTCGCTAAAAATGACTGGTGCTAATGACATTTGTCAATATAGTTCCCCAAATCACAAAGCAGTGAAAAAAAACCATAAGCGGAAAGAGATGACCTGAATTTACAATGGATTGCTTGCAGAGACTTGCTTTCTTGTGTAACAGCTTGGAGGAACTGGAAGACAAACAGACTCTGAGCCGAAACCCCCGTGTTCGGGGATGAGGGAGGAGAGGGGAGCAGGGGATATGAGATCCATATGTTCGCCTTATTTTGTCTCCTAAAGACTTGCTGTTCCCGGCCGCGATTTTTCTTGAAACGTTAATTATAGGAGCTGGGGATGTCAGCGGTGCTCTTAATAGACTAAGTTAAATGCTGGGAAAAAAATTGCCCAATGAATAAAAAGCCAGTTTTAGAAATAGCAATCAGCTGCAGCAAAAGCAAAATACATCAGTGGCTCGCATGAGGAGCTCAGGACTGCACCTGAGCAGGGACTCCAGCCGTGGCGTTGTCCATGTGCCTCTGTGCTGGCTCCCAAAAGTGACCTCAGCAAGAGTGGTGCGGATGTGTGGGGCCCAGGGGGTGCCGCCAGGGCTGGCAGTGGAGGGGCACACAGGTGCAAATACTGCTGGTGCCATCCCAGGTGTCACCTGGGTGAGACAAATGAGTGAAAGGTGATGGGACTGTGTGTGCCTTTGAGGACTGTTAAGCAGTCTCTGGGACAAGGCACATCAGTTCCCCTTTTGTGAGCAGATTTAATGGGTGCAATAAAACCAGGACCAGTGTTTTGGTGTTCCAGTCTCAAGATCATTAAAGCTACAAAGCTATGGCACTGCGTGATTTATCAGCTGCCGTGCCAGGGAGAAGCTAGACTGTGCCTCATGGAGAGAAGGTGAGTGACTGGGGCCAGGGAACTGGTCCCCTCCTGGGGCAGGGCTGGGACCCAGCCGGTTCTCTGCTACCAGACCCCCGCCTGGGGGCGAGGCAAGCATCTGCACAAGGCACCCAAAAAACCAGCCAAGACCAACATACAGGGCCAAGCCCGGTCACCATCCCTCTGCATGGCAAACAACATGGGGCTGCCTGAGTGGCAATGAGTGGCATCCCGCAGCCAGCAGGTCCACCCAAAACCAAGGGTGTACTCCTGAGAAGGTGCACCAAGGTCACGAGCACCGGTCCATGCCAAGACGGGCAGCTCTGCAGCCTTCACGGGCACCCCCTGCTTGCTGGCTTGGAGCTCTGGTGCCACAGCAGCATGTGAAGGTGGGAGTGCGGGCAGCTCTGTGTGGGTTGTTTGTGATGAACAGGGTGATAGGTGATTCCTGTCGCAGTGATTAACACCTTTTCCTACTCTCCTAAGACCAAGGCCATTGCATGCTCAGCCTTTTGCCTGACGCAGTGAAAGTGAGATTCCTCCCTCCCTCCTCCTCTCCAGTATTGGCCCTGGGGTGCTCCAGAGGCCCCAGGAGAGAGTCGAGAAGGATTACAGGCTGCAGGCTGCCCACAGCCACGTGCACCCTGCTCGCGCTGGAGCTACGCCATGCCACCTCCACAAGCCTCCCCTGTGACTGTGCTGACTCACCGCAGATGGACAGGAGGCTTGGTGTCAGCACTGGACCATCAGCATTTGCCAGCAAAGTGGAATCGTGCCCACCACCTCTATCAGGATGTGGACACAGAGAAACCCAATCAATGCTGGTACTTGGGGACAGGGATTTCTTGGTTGCCAGGACTCTCCCCAAAAGCCACATGCCACCATCCCTAGAGGTGTTTAAGAAACATGTAGATTTGGCACTTCAGGGCATGCTCTAGTGACAGAGATGGTAGGGGTTGTGGGTCTTTTGTTTGTTTTTTTTTCTTTTGGTTGTTTGGTTTTTGGTGTGGTTTTTTTTTTTTGGTTGGTTGGTTTGTTTTGTTTTTTGTGTGTGTATGGTTGGACTCGATGATCTCAAATGTCCTTTCCAACCATGAAGATTCTATGATTCTATGAGCCTGATGGCTAAGGTTGTGCTCTCCCAGGTGGGGACACCCATGCTGTGGCTGGTCTACCCCTCCCAGACTGTGGGGTATGTGGGGAGAAAGAAAGATTAGTGTTGGGGGGAATAAGACATGAGCATGTTGAGAAGAGATCTTCTCACATTGCTCCTTGGTGGATACCACGGACCTCTCGGCACTACTTAGTGGCTGGAGTCCACAAGTTCAGCTTCTGCCCACTTTGCAGGCTGGGCTGGCTTCCACTTATATGTTTTTTTTCCTCTCTACTGCATGGACAACAAATACTGTTCCCCTACCCTCACATGTGCTGAAAGCATATGCTGTCTCCACAGCATCAGGGCACAGAAATTAAAGTGCACTTACAGGTGCGAAAACCAACCGGCAAGGAACCATCTGCTTCGAGGGTGAAGTCAGTCGCTTCTGCCAAATTTGAAGGCTTTGCCCTGGTAATTCATGCTGGGGAAGAAAAAGGTTTCAATTTAAATGTTAGCCAGGATCAGGTCTAGTAGCACTGGCTAGAAGGGCATACAGAAAGGTGCTCTAGAGAGATTTTTTTCCCTTTGATCAGCTATCACAAACCAGTTGAAAATTGGTTCCAGACTGGAAATGAGAAGGTGCTAAATGCCTTGGCATTCCTATTGCAGGCCCAGCCTTCCAGAGAAGGACTTGGGTCAGCCTGAGCAGGATCCTGTCCTGGGAGTTACCTGTGTCAATATTCCCATTCTCTTCCCATTCCCATCACTTATTCATTCCCAGCAGTTTCTAACTGGGCTAGCTGGCAAACTCAGATTAATTAACCCTGGAGTTGTCTCTGCCCATGCTGTGACACACTGAACAGCAGTATTAGTCTTTTTTTATTTAGACAAACTGTTTCAGAAAAAAAAAAAAAGATGTAAAAATCAGGGTAATAGAGGGTCAGACCTGGACTTCCATGAGACTAGCAATCATTGTATCATAGCAAAGCACCACTAGGCCTAGAAACACCTTCTTCTGTATTGGAAGTGCTCAAAATATGTGTAAATAATTTATCAAGTGTCTGTTTTATTTGTCTTTATGGTCAGGCACTGGGACAGCAAAACTACACATCTAATATTTACATCACATTTTAAACAAGGGTTTGCTCACTTGCTCTCTGATCTTCTCCCATCCGTCTCTTCTTTCCTTGCATACTATTTATTACAGACTGTGGTCTGTGGCCAGAAAGAGCACAAGCTCTTCTGTTCTGAGCATCCTTACTAATCCCTGGTCTAGGCAGAGTTTTAGCCCAAATTATGATAATTTGTGACTGTGCGTATTTTTGCATGATGTGACTATCAGTTCAAGACAGTAAAGCAATTGTTTTTCCACACCTTTCTTGTTCTGCTTATAGGTTTTTTTATTAGTATTCTTCATTGCCTGACTGATAAAAATAGACCCACGCCCTTAAATCTTCGACTTAAAAAGGTAGGAGTTGCTGAAGGAACCCCATGCGTGTTGTGCAGATCAGACCATCCTCAAAAAGTTGAAGCACAGGGCTCTTAGCATACAAATGAATAGGGTGATTCCTCAGGTAATTACTTCAAATATTTTTCTTTCTTGCATGAAGCCCTGCCTGTAAGAACCTATGGTTTATGATAAATATTAATAAGCTGCTTTGGCAAACTAACCTGTGAGCTGGTTTAGTAGAGTCAGCCTGACCTTGTCCTAACGACATACAAGGCGTCTTTTTCATCTTTTCTGGGGCCATCATTCTTCTTTGTAACATAAACTTTCCCACTGATTTAAAAATAAATTATTATAGCCATTAAAAAATACTAATGGGAGTCATCAATTGACACTGTGAATCACTTTTAAAATAATACAGGCATCAAGATGATTGATTTTCCAGTTACATGAAGCATTTAGCACAAAGACTTCTTCATCGTGAAATCAATTGTGGAAGTTTGTTGAGCCTTAGCAGAAGCAGGCACAGGACTTGCATTGCATATCCCCTCCTGGCCCGTTAGGTATTTGACGACTCTCCGTGGACTTTGTGCGTAAGCCAGGCACGGGAGGAGTTGATGGGTCTTTGGCTGCTGCGAGGCTGCGTCAGGCTGTCACTGAGCAGCAGATGGGAGGGGGCTCGGCTGGTTGTGCACTGAGTCTGACAGGTTTTGGAGCATCAGGAAGCTCATCGGCTGCATTAAAGGGTCTTCTGCAAGCCCCCTGTGCAGCCTGAACTAATACCTTTACCCTTACAGCTGTGGTGAACAGAAGGCAATAAAAATGGCACCAGCCATTACTTTTAAGTTAAGCCTCCACTCTGTGACGCGGGGCACACTGCAGGGCCACACGCGCCCAGGTAGGAAAGACAGCAAAACACCCAAAACTTTTTCTCCCTCAACCGGAGATGAGCAAGAGTATCAGTGTATCAACACCTCCTGCCTGCCCAAGAGCCCATCCGGGAAGGCTGGGATGAGCTAGGAAGGCGCTATGGGACACCGTGGGTAGGCGGGAGGGCTGCTGGGGAGATGAAGCTCAAACTGTAATTTTGGGGGTGGTCTGGGCTGCACAGGAGAGGAACAACCACCTTCCCCTGTTGTGATGCTGCAAAAATACTCAGTTTACTGCTGAAGCCGGGCACTGCTGGCTCATCTGGCTTCGTCCCTCGTGTCGCAGAGCAGCCATGAGGGGTGGCCACGTCCAGTCCTGCTGCTGCTACATGCCCCCGCACTTAAAAATCCCTGGGGAAAGGGAATGGGGAGAGTGTGTGGGCTCTGGTGCCGGTGCTGCTGGGACTGCAGGGCAATGCTTACACAGGCTCGGCGCTGAGAGTTTCTGCACCTCTCACTGCTGCCCAACAGAATTCCTTGCAACCAGTCCTCTGCTGCGAGGTGTTTCATTTCAGGATGGCAACACAACCCACTGAGTCTGGAAGGCATACGGATTTTACCATGAAAGCAGGTAAGGCAGTTCTAAGTCACTGGATGAACACAAACTGTCAACAAATCTTTTTAGTGTGGTTCAAGGATATTTTCACAGCTTTGGACAAACTTTATGCTGAGGCTTCTTCTCAGTGGATTATTTTCCTTTGACCTTTTGAATGGCGATAGCCAGCTCATCTAATCTCAGAGAGGTCTCTTGGCAGAAGGAAGCAGATGCAGTCATAAAGTGGGTCTCATATTGCTTTACTCTAACCTTGAAGGGCTTGGTAGATCAATAGCTTGTGGAGGGATCTTTAATCAAGTTGCTGAACCTTCCTTTGGATGTCTAAGCACTCTGCATTCTGAATCTTAATTATATTCTTCAAGGACTTGGATTTAGTGCTGTATTTGTTCACAATATATTCATTCTAGACTGACATGAGTTAAAAAGAACAAACTACATTTTTAATGGGGCTGTGGTTTGAGGGACACTTTTAGCAAAAAGCCAGAAAATATCTGAAGGCCTGTTTCTGCTAGAAGATAAACAGGTATTTGCTAAGCCAGCTCCCCAAATGAACAAGCATTCAAATAGGATCTTCATTTAGAAAATGAAGAATAAAAAATAAAAAGGGTCTGTCATCACATGCAGATTGGATATTCCTTTGCCCTTTTATTATGGGTCTCCTCTTTCATCAACTACGAGTTCAGCAACATGATTTTTTACAGTTTTAGACTGCAAATATGTCATGTTTGTAAGCATATCAAACTGTACCTTAATTTCATCCTTTTCAAAAATAATGGAGCTAAACAAAGACATTCAAACAAAAGAAAACAGCACAGAACACTTCATGAAATTTTTAAGTTTTCTAAAGTAATTATTTTATCTTTGTTTTGGATGACATTGTTTATTGTAAGACATCATTTTTATTAAATACACTGTAATACAAGAGACTTTCCATGTCATGTTGAGAGAAGCTGGTCACATGATTCACAAACAAAACTTTTAACACTGATACCTAGGCATCACTTTGAAATCAGCCAAGATGCAATGAAATTTTTAAAGCAATGACTTGTTATAACAAACTGCAAAACAAGAACCACTAAATATTTCCATGGAGACATCACATTGAAAAAAGAAAAAGAAAAAAGAAAGGAGAAAGATAGCTCTACACACCAGGTCACAGTTTGGTGACAATATAGAGATTTATATTTATATGTAGATATCTTCCTCTTTACCTTAAGTGACAAAGAGAGTGATATCTAGAAATATATATATACATAAAGTATAGGTGGAGAGCAGGGCTGGGACAAATATTTCATAATTACTTGATTCTCTCTCTATTGGTGCTTCAATTAAACATCAATGTTGAATTAAATTACTTCTATATAAAACATTCTTAGCTGCTTTTCTTTAAGTCACAGAAAGATACATACAAGCTGCAAGATATAGGCCTCTGGAAAGGTTTGATTTGATCTCTGTTTTCTCACATATTCGAATCAAATGGCCTCACTACTAGCAGCTTCTATTATCCTTGCCCAAAGTATTCAGTGTTTATAAAATACCAGCCGGTCATCACTCAGTACCTTCTACAAGCAAACAAAATATCCCCACAGACCTGGTCTAGAATGCATAGACGGAAAAATAACACACCCATCATTTCCCATTTCTTCTCCTGAGACATATGTTTAAAAGATGGCAAAATAGTCACTTGGTTGCTATTGTGAAATTCACAGTGTTTTCCCTGCAACATGTAGACTTTTTTTTTTTTTTTTTGCTTCATATTTGTGATGAATGTAGTACACTCCCCCGCCCCACCCAAATAAAGGTGTTTTAACTAAGGCTCTAAAGGACCTCTTGATTCAAAGCAGCAGTGGTTCATCCCAGCCCTCACAACAAGAAAATACAACTTCCTGTGCTATCAAAACCTTTGTCTTTGACGACTGAAACCACAATCTGTTCCCCAGCCCCTCCCCACTTTCCTCCCTCACATTTTATAGCAGTATTTGAAATTCAGTTACAGGCTGCAACAACCCAGAGACAGACTTGTTCTAACACATATGCATTGTACCTTAGTCATCCAGTGACCTAGTCATTTTACTGGGTTATTTAATTTCTTTTTAAAGTGTTTTGTGAAAGTCTACATCAACCACAACAAAAACAATCTCTCAGAAAGGTGGGGAGGGGTACAGAGAGAAAGAGAGGGAAAGAGAGAAAGAGAAAGGAAAAGAAGAAGGGAAAAGGAGAAAAGGAAAGAAAGGAAAAGAGAAAGAAGGAAGGAAAGTGGTACAGAAACAGCAAGAAAGGATGAAAAAGAAAGAAAAAGAGAAAAAATAGGCAGTAACTTATTTAACTGTAGACAATATATAGATATATTGTTTCACAAACCAAAATGAAGTCCTTTTTAAACGGGTGCACTCCATCATGCATCATGGGGTGCTGTTGCTTTACAAGTATCTGTTCTCCACGGCCAGTTCTGTGTTCTGCAGATCTATTGAGAGCGAAGGACAGAAGGTGGCAAATGCTGCTATTATTACTGCTAAATTTTGGCGTTCTCATTGTCCTACAAGTCGTGTTTCAGTCTGAATAGTCCAGCTCATTCTTGGAATTATTTCATTACTGCAGACGAGTATAAAATGCTAATGGAGCTGCACTGTTACTCTAGGACAATAAAGCAACGTTAGCACAAACCCAGAAATGACAGTAAAACAAACTGTATTCCCAGCTTGAAAGCTTGTCTGTTCTTTTCATTGTGAGAAATCAACAAGTGAGATGGGAATGGAAGAAACGTTTTTATGCAATCATCTGGGGAAAAAAAAGTGCTTGTTGTTATATCTCTGGCATTCTAGCACTGCCTCTGCTGCACACCAGTTAAAAAGTTGAATCTTACAAACACAGAAAAAAAATATCAAAAGAAAAAAAATGTTTTGGTTACTCAGCAGACTTTATCAATTTATTAATAGCACTCTAATCATCATTTGTAGTAATGTAGGTGTATGTAAATTTATACATATACACACAGCCCATACATAATGTGCATGCATGTCTGCACATAATAAATAAAATACAACAGACATAGGCATACATGTATATGCTATGTGTGTGTATATATATATGCCATATGCAAACACACATATATAATATATATTATATATATGATCACTTCGTAGCACAATCCAGAAAGACTTTTTAAATGAGCCTGATTGTCATATTTACTCAGTGTACACAATTTAGCTGACAGTGCAAGCATGATGAATATGCACATATACTCACCCTTCATTGTGATTTGAACATGTTTCTTCCTCTTCTCTGCCCATTCTGCTACACTTACCCACCTTTTCATGAGGAAACGCAAACTATGTATAGCTACAGTTTATAGCTTGTCTACTGTGATTATACATCTTATGCACTATCAAGAACATTAATGATACAGGTCATGGTTATCCATACCAGTGGTTCTGTAGAACATTTGGTCCTTTAGAAGTTTAACATACTGCTATGTTATTGCACAATGCATTGTAACACTATTTATTCTCTGAAATGACTCTAATAGTCTCACTAGTAAATCAAAAAGAAGATGCCACTACGTACAATTTCAGGGTTTTGTGGTTATTTTTGGTATACATTCTTTCAGTGCTTGCAAAACCCACCTGTTTGCTTTCAGACTGGAGCCTGCTTTCCAACAGAAGCAGCATCTCAGATGCTTTTTTCTTCAGCTCAGAAGAAACTAATACAGAATACAGCAGGTAGAAACTTAGCACCCCCCTCCACCACCTGCAGCCTCCTCCCACTGCACAGTAAGAGTGGAATCTGACACCTTTGTTTTCCACGACTGTTATTTTGAAAATCAATTTCAAATTCCTTTAAAACACAACGTTTGGGTTCTCAAGATAATGGGTTTCACTGGATGCTCAGTCTTTATCTAGCTTTCTGTGTGAACTTCCAAGACAGACTAGTTAACATCTTAAGGCCCATTTCGTAGGAATCTTCCTCTGGCTTTTTTTGTGTTTCCAGTTCAGTAGCGGTTAAGAAATAACATCTAGTTTATTAAAGAAATACCGAGTATGGCTTTATAGTTACACTGTCATGTTTATTTGTAATGCTGCCTTTTCAATGACATTGAGAAGGATAGAACTTCATCACTGTCCAGTGAACTATTTTCTTTTGAAAATGTTCAGAATCTTTATGAGCTAGCTCTAAAAGCTTCTGACGGAAAAACCTAAAGTGCCTCAATAAATAATATATGCAAGCAAATTATATATTAAATGTGCTATGGGAACACTTACAAAAATAAAATGCTTAATTTATTAAATAAAATATCCCCAACACAAAGATGAAGGACTATTTTGATCTGGCTCATATCAATAAGAAAAAACAAAAAGAGGAACAGAAAGAAAGATCACTTTTTTGCAGTAACGCCCCCTCACAGAGGGAGGCAAAAGTCTCGAGGAATAGGTAAGGTATGTTTTCATTTGTAAGAATTCATATTAAAAATAATCCTAACTCTAAATTTGAAATCTTCAACTTCGGTTTGAAAAATAACATGTATGCCCATGCAGCTGTCATCAGCACAGTGGCCATGCAAATGTTGTACACATACAATGCCAATCCAACTAAAAATAAATTATTTAAGAAAGAGTGGATGTAGGTAATGACAGCACTAGTACCAACACAAACATGGTGCTGAGCTCAGGGTCTTTGCACTCTGAATAGTAAGCCATAACCTCAGAGTAATTTGTTTTCTCTAGAGATGTCTATCCCCTGCCATGGCTCAAATATAACCGGTGATCCCCGTGCTTTAGATTATTCATGTTATATCAGCCTATTGTAACATTGTAAAGGCATTTTAACATGGCTAATGTCCTCCATTAGCCCCTTCTAATGAAATATAAGTTATATTGTTATGAGTTCGCTATGCCTACTAGGGTGTACTACAAGATGAGTGATAGTTTCTGCACAAAGGGCATTAATCGACAAACACCATGCACAGTTTTGCTTGCACGGTTGAAAAAAAAGAAAAAGGATTGAGAAAGGAAGGAATACACTGCTGGACAAGCACAGTATATGATACACCTGCCCCAGCATCTATAGCTTGCCCTATCTTATCAAAATCCTTAGTTTCAACATGTGATCCTGAAATTAATACTGTACATTAATAAGCCTAGCTTCAGCCTTTATTAAAAAAGACTAGCTGGAGAACATTTTTATACCAGTGGCATGAAAATATCCTACCAGAAGACAAAATAAGGGCATGTGTTTAGTTTATCATGTTGTAACATAATTGTGTGCAGTGCAGGCAGCATCTTTTTCTCTTTTACTTGTATCTGGCAATGAAATGTGCTGGCAAAGCACCTCCTTGAACAATCCCTTTAGTCCTCAGAAAGACTCTTCAGGGCAAGTGCTAAACCCCCTCTTGTCTTCCATCAAATCATTGAAGTGTTTTTTGTTTGTTTGTTTGTTTTTTTTTTTTTTTTTTTGTGGCATTGGATGCCATCTGATCCCCTAGATCCTCCAGATAGTATATCATATAAGTCTTCTTTCCATCTGGTTTTATCTCTGCAAGGAATATGCTTCATGTAGAGAACACCAGTCTTCTTTTTCCACCCACATGCCGAAGCAAGAAAATTGAGGTGAATCCATAGAAACTCCCAGTAGCTGTACAGCAGAAATCGCAAAGTTCCGAGTCTAATATATTTTTCCCTTTTTTCATCCACATCAAAGGCATGAATACAACAAGGCATTGTTAGTTGTGGTGGGCAAACTGAAGAGTCTGCTGATATAACAGATCAGGTTTTTAAGGCCTTTGTCTATGCAGAGTTACAATAATGCAGAAGCCAAATTGATTAGAAAGACAGGAGAGAAGAAAAAAATGATAGAAACTGAGAGAGAGAAAGAGAGAGAGAGAGAGAGAGAGGAGATACGTCTCAGTAATGTCTAAAAAGTCAATACTGTGTCTACAGATGGAGAAGTGCACATTGCTTGCCCTTTAGAAAGCTTCTCCGCAACTTTGTCATTAATACTGTCAAAGTTAAGAACACATTTTAATGGAGTTCAGCGGCAGTTGAACACATTCATTCCCGCAGCCCATGAGAAGAAATGCTAGGAGACTTTAGCCTAAAATATCCAAGTAGACTGGAGATGCCTTGGCCAAGTTCTGGAGGAGGGAATGGATTTCTTTGATGTTGAGCCTCATGTGAGGCTCCCGTTGCCAACAGCCCAACATCAAGTCATACACTTCCTTGGGGCATGTGCGAGGTCGCTGCAGGACTCGGCCCTGAGTGATGCACTCAATCACCTATGAGAAATCACAAGGAAAGGATCAGCACACCTGTGACAACTATGGGTGGGGGTCATCCATGGAAGAGATAATTGCTAATTGCCACAGCAGTCTCACTGGTGGCAGTCTCCCAGCCAACTCTGCCAAGGGCTGCATTTCTAGACAGATGCATGAGCAGCGGGATGCGATCTGGAAAATTCACTGTAAGTTGTCAGTATCTTCACTGATGTGAAATTCACCCACGTTGCCCCTTTCACTCTTGATAGAATGATGGGCCAGGAAGTAATCTCATACCTCCTCTCTCTACCCATGTAAAAACCTCATCTCAGAAAGAGGCTAAGTTTTCACCCTACTCACATAGAGCATCAGCACCTCTCCCTCCCTCTTTCCCTCCCTCCTTAAAATTATGGGCATCACTGTGTCTAATTTCTGGAAAGGGGTTACTGCCTGTAAATCCAGAGATCTCCAGATTACTTCAGTCTATTCCACAATGGTTCTGGACAACCACTTTGCAACAATGACATGTATGGTATGGAACTGAAATCATCCAAAGCCCGTTCAGGAGACAGCTAAGCTCCTTTTCATTACCTCATGGTCCTTCTCAATACCCAGAGCAGATTTTATCCTATACAAAGGAAAAAGCTAAATTCCAACTGGCATAGTTCTGCTTGGGCAACTTCCATCCACTCTGGGGAGGAAAGGGTGAAAAGGAAGAAATTCAACCGCAAAGTTCATGACAATACCATGAATACCTAATATCAGGGGGTTTGCCTTTACTAAATAAATTTGTTGCCATCCCTTCTCCAGAGAAGCTATACCAACAGTTAATGTGCCAGCCCTCCCAATACAGTTTGAGAATGTATTACACACACCTCATTGTTTGAGAGCTGATACCATGGCTGTTTGCCATAGGTAAAGATTTCCCATAATACAACCCCAAGGCTCCAGACATCACTTTCTGTGGTGAACTTCCTGTACATGATACTCTCTGGAGGCATCCAACGAATGGGCAGCATGGTGTGACCCCCAACCTGAGAAAAACAAATGAAAGAGTCATAAATAATTCCTCCAGACCCTCACAAGAAAGAGTATCAAGACGTTAAATAAGAAGAATCCATGTTTTTTTTTTCCCCACTGATACCATTCACTTTGAGGAGCTTTTCAGAACTAGGGATTCATGGTCCAAACTCCCCTCCCCCCAGCAGCAATCACCACCATGATAGGTTTCACTACAGAATCTCCAAAGACATTGTTTCTGAAGTGCAAACTCATTCTTAACATTTATTTGGCACATCCTACCCAAGGAACAGGAAGCTCTACAAAATTATTAATTAATTTAGCCTACCAACCCACTTTAAATTAGGCCAGTTTTACTCTCCATTTTAACACTCGGGAAACTATAAAAGATTCATGAAATGAAATCTGCACTGCTGATTCTCCTAGAAACTCAGTAATATCAGTTAAAATCCATGAAGACACAGTGGTCTAACCATATAACATGGTAGGATCAGGATCTGTATGGTTTAATTTTCAGTGAATTAAAGCAATGCTATTTTCTGTTGATAAATTCCAAAGTTTAAATCAAATTATTTTGTTCCACATTAACTACCCAGTCCTACGCAGCTTCAAAAAAAAATTCAGTCCTTTGAATGTATTCCCTTGATAATAAACAACTTGTAAGACATAGACTCTTATGCCAAATCAACTCATATTGAATGGAATCTTTCACTGAATGAATGCCTTAGAACATTTTTAATTTTCTCCAGAACACTATACTTCCTCAAAATTAGGTATCCTAACCCTAATTTAATTTTTTAAAAAATCTCTTATTTCTAGTTTCTAAACAATTTATTGTTCCTCGTATGTAACATTCGGACAGGATCACATCAATAAAGAAATCCACCCAAGTACTTTTAAAATAGTGTAACTGCTGAGATACTGTGATATAGATATTCTGATTGCTTTTGCATCAAGACAGCTGCAAATATTTTCAAGGAAGTTGAAAAAATCGAAAGGAAAGGTTTTTCAAAGACATCTAACTTTTGATTAACTCTCATTTTCCTGTCTGAAAATGTATTTAATTTGAAACCACATTTGCACGTTCAAGATTCTGTCAATTCAAAATATCGTTTCTCCTTGTGGGACTTCACATTTGTTGTTATAAATAATGCCCTCCTTGTTCTCATGTTGAAACAGCAAATGGAAGGAAAACACAATAGAAATTCAGTCAGGGTTCATGTTCTTTCTAAATCACTCAGAACATCCATTTCCAGATATTTGTCAGTAATTCAGCATTAGCACAGTATACCAAAAACACAACTATGGCTGTGAGAGCTCAGCCCTGTTCCGTGCATCGCCACAAGTAAACACTCGCTACTGACTCCATAAAAACAGAAAGTCATGCTAAAAATTCCACAGACTAGGCTCTTCTTCTCCTCCTCCTCCAGGAGATGTCAGGCGAGCAATGGAGGAGTATTTTTTGCCAGGATACCGAATGAAAGACATTGCTCCTGAGTTCAGTTCCTGGCTACATTGTGGATTTGCTTGTGCCTCAATGCAGGTTGCTGAGCACTGGTTCAGAGACATTTAAAAGGGGACTCAACTCCTGCGGCTTTCTGCCTAATTTAAAGATGTGAGCACTCCACTGACAGAAAATGGATACACATTCTTAAGTGCTTTGCTCAATTCAGCCCATTTGTCTCTGTGTTACAGTTTACACCTCTGTCAGGCAGACTGGCTGTAAGGCTCCGGGCATCAGTGTTTTTAATCCTCTTTGACAGAGAAATCACTCAATGATGTGGAGAGTTTGAAGTAACGCACAAACCCACTGAGATGCAAACAAAGCATCAGTTTCCCACCTTATCATAACCTAAACTGGCATTGCAACCAAACAATTCCAAATCACCACTTTTACCCCCATCGTGGGAGGCGTTTCATTAGAAAGTCAGAAAAGTTAGTCCCTTAGAAACATGCAGCCACATTCACCCAGACAAAGGGCAAGTACCATTAAAAGATGGTTAGTGATGAGAAGCTTTTGGTCTCATCAAATATTAAAATGGCTCTTAGATCTGCTCATCATATAGCCTCTACTACTGGTTCTTTTCAGCAATTTCTTTGACTCGTTTCTTAAAAATTAATGAAAGCTATAAGCAATAAAATATGTGTCTCTATTTTTTCTTATTTGTCACATCTTACATCAAGAGATTTTGAAAAAGCAATTAAACAAAAAGCCCAACACTCTCCAAATCTTCTTTTCCCATGGTTCCTTGCTACAGAACCACAGCGTATTTGTGGTAGGACTCTACGCTGAGTTTCTAGTGTTAATCAGTAAAATGAATGACACACCTCTAGAGTGATGATGATAAATTGCCACCAAGTGATGGCTCTGCGATGAACTGATCTGTAACACCACAGACTTAGCTGTCTCTTTGCAGTCATAGCAAGACTGACTCATTAGTATTGACACCAAGAATTCAATTTACAGATAAGCACAAGCCACAGTGTTCTTTGGTGTTCCTTCCACACCATCTTGCCTAGAGCTGTGTTCATTTCTGTTTCTGAAGGCAGAAGACTTCACTGGGCAGAGTACTCCTCCAGGACTGAGAAGTCCTGAGGTATCTCCATGTCTATCATTGCCAGTATCAATCATTTTAGGCACAGTTACTTCCAGTGCCGCAGCATTTTTGTGAAGATAATAGTTAATGTCTTGCAAAGTATCAATAAAAGTATTATAAGAGGTGTTCTTCTTGCCAGATGGCATTACAATGAAGGATACCTGTGCAACCTGTGGAAGGCTGAGCATCTACGCGTGGTCCAAGAGCACCTTCAGGTTCAACTCAGATTTCAGTTCAGCCACATCAAAAGCACAGGTCAGGGCTTGGCCAAAGGCACTTCTTCTAAATGCACTTTTCCTTCTCTATTAATGATCAGTGGTTACTGAGTGAATACTCACTCAGCTCAGAAAAGCATTAAGGGCTGTGTTAGGTATATGCTTAAAATGAAGCACGTGCTTCAGAGCTTTCTTGAACTGAAGCCTGGGACTTGACACCAGTCTTTGCAATATGCCTGAAACAAACTGCCAGTCAGCTGTGAGCTTCTTTTGATCTTTATTGGACTGTTGAGTCCAAGCACCCACAGTTGCACCACAATAGCAGTGAAGAGAGTGGAGTGCCTTTTTGCTGTTGTTGCCAAACTCCCAGCAAGGCTAAGGGGTGTTTTCCAAGAAGGACCACTGAAGGAAAACATGATTAGACTGACCAAACTTTAAAGGTGCTGTGTGCTTCAAGGGGATGACTTCTGTGTATGCTTTAATAAGAAATGCAACTATTACACAGCTCTCAGGTATCATCAGCATTCTGCAGAATAAAGTCCCTGCTATGCAAACTGTCATTGCAGTGCTGTTTGATATGCATAATTTTAAAATGATTGTGTGCTAAGCAGACTACAGTTGCAGGTAAATAACACCTTTATATTCAATCTAGCTAAGGTTATGACAGGTTTAAAAGCATTATAGTTTTAACTTAATATGCTATCACTTTAAAATCCATGCTGTAGCTGTAAAAATGTTGCAAAAATGACCATTTTATGGATATAAATTACGGTAAATTTTCTTGATGCCTATCTGAAAGCAGCTACATTATGAAGGTTTATTTTTATTTAGAATTGTACTTCTTCAGATCCTTTCTGGGACTTAAGTACTTGCTTCCAAATGTCAGTTTATGAAACCAAGCACTCCCTAGCCCAGACGTAGCCTTGTATTACATTCACTAGTTGTTTTCACTAGGAATATTTGGCTAGAATCTAAACCAGAAAGCCTGGTAAATTTGCTTCTGCAATGTGCAAACTATCCACAGGGAGGAGGCTGCTATGCCAGATCAGTGAACTACGATGTTCTCCAAAGAAGCACTTCCAAGGGGAAATTGCCACACTGTTCCATGTATGAAATGACGCACCACTTTCAGTACTCAGCTTTTAAATGAATTTAGCACTTTGAAAGGTGTCAGGTAAGCCAACCTTCAACACTGTTTTCATCTATTTGCAAACGTCAAGTTTCAAGGATTGCTGTAGAAGTACCGTGTCTTAGCCTTGAAGCAGGACATCTAATCCTAGAGTTTGCTAAAGTTTGTTCACTTTCTGGTTTCATATGTTCCATATCCTGCTTCATAGGCACTAGGAGATGGTGAGGCTTGTCTAATGCAGAAATTTTGGTTTTAAGAAGGAAACTAGGCCTATAGTATGAAATTCTGTGGAATTGACTTTTGTTGCCCAAGGGTCGGCACACATCCATCCAGCCAGCCAGCCAGCCACCCACCCACCTGTCCAATGCAAACCCAACTTTCTTGCACATTAATATTACTGCTACAGAGATGAGCCCTCAGCTGATTGTCATCAAGCTAAAAGCAGGCAATCACTGCAATTTCCCTATGCTAACTAAAAAGGCATCTGCTGATATCCTGCCCTGGTCACTGTTTCAACTTCTACTGCCCAGCTTCCATGAGAACCCAAAGCCCTGTTGCCTAATGGTTGTGAGCAAATGGATACGCTCTCTTACATAGAATGAACAAATGAAGCCTTGTGCTTCTGCTGGGAACCGGAGGCTGTGGATGGAGCCAGGGAAAGCCAACCTAGAGAGATATGGAAGAAACAGGCTGTATATGGGTCTGCACAGATAAGACACAAGCCACAGGCTGGGAAAGGCACAAGAAATAATGTCACTAAGATAACCACTCAGTCAATTCACACCAGGTTTATGCCTTACTCATGTGTACCATGAAGAGGGAGGGCTGAATGGATTGGCCGCACTTCTGCAATGCATGCCAGCTGCAACTGCATCTTACCATAGCATCACTAGGGGCTGTGGTGCTGAGGGTATGACAGGGGCCCAGAGCCATGCCGTAGGGTGCTGCAGGGGCTGACCAAACTTCAGGACAGGGACTAGCTGGAACGGGGAGTAATCTCTCCTCCTGCTAAACGCTGGTGGCCATATTTGGAGAGGCTCCTGCACTCCTGGAGAGGATGTCAAATGCAACCCCCAGCTTTTGCAGGCATTCTATTACATAACCCCTTCCCCATTTTTTTCAATTTCTGGCTTTAAGTAGTTGATTACTCTGAATTCATGCAGTAAAAAGCACAGCAACCAATTGCATAGCCTTGGAAAACAGACTTCCTCATTTACGTTCAATGTTCCCAGGTTCCCACGATTCCCACAGAGTGACATTGCAGTAATGTGTCAGAGTGCTTTGTATATTCTCTAAAGACTAGTGATGCTTTTTCTGCCAACAGGATAAAAGTAATCTTTTTACTTTGTAAGCTCAACGAACCTGAGTGACTAATGCACGGGTTTCAGCCCTGATCCTGCCCAGTGCCTTGGTCCAGCTTGACTGCTGCATCTCTAGAGAGCCCTGCTGATCTCACACTTTTGCAGTTCAGGGTGGTAGTCTTGAAAGCAGCAACACAGCTCAGCATATGCTTAAATTAACTGTCATGTGACAAGTATATACTTAGTCTCTTTAATGCAACTGGATCCTAGTTTGTCAGACTGTAACCAAGCTGATGCATTTGTTCACCCCTCAAAAAAAAAAGCATCCTGTATATTTGTGGGATTACAGCATTTCAGGGTAGTTTTTGCTATTTATGTTTTGGTCTTCTGACTTGTTTCCCCATTTCAGGATGATATAACTGCAAAGAAAAATTTGATGCAAAAATTACCATGTCTTACTGCTAAAACTGAAAACCTCGCCTCTCTTGGTGAACATATGCTCTTTCCCCTGCATATAATGCTGGCAAATGTTTCTCTCAGCACAAGAGAAGATCAATAATTGTTATTTTCATTTCTTCTATGTTCTGGCCTTGCAGACTAAGTCAATGTCTCCTCTTAAAATATCACCACTTGCAGAAAAGCAATATATTATTTTCACAGTCATAACAAGCCATACCACTCCAGCACATGAGGTTACTGAATTATGAAATAAGGCAGATTATTAGCCAATTGCTAAAGATGTGTCCTTTCATTTTCATTTTTTATCATGCTTTAGTTCATCTCTATTCAAAAGGGGTTTATGTCTAAAATTCTTAGTTAATTAACAGTGGTCTTGTCAGAAAGCTGAAACAATTTCTAGAACATTTAATAGAATCATAGAATAGTTTGTGTTGGAACAGACCTTTACAGGTCATATCTTCCAACTCACATGCAATAAGCAGGGACATCTTCAACTAGATCAGGTAGCTCAGAGCCCTGTCCAACCTGACCCGGAATTTTTCCAGGGATGGGGCATCTACCACCTCTCTGGCCAACCTGTTCCAGGGTTTCACCACCCTCATCATAAAAAATTTCTTCCTAATATCTAATCTAAATCTACCCTCTTTTAGTTTAAAACCATTACTCCTTGTCCTATCATAACACGCCCTTGTAAAAAGTCTGTCCCCATCTTTCTTCAGAGCCCCCTTTAAGTACTAAAAGGCTGCAATGAGGTTTCCCCAGAGCCTTCTCTTCTCCAGGCTGAATAACCCCAATTCATGCAGCCCGTCCTCATAGGAGAGGTGCTTCATCCCTCCAATCATTTTCGTGGCCCTCCTCTGGATCTACTCCAACAGGTCCATGCCTTTCATGTGCTGAGGGCTCCAGAGCTGGACACAGTACTCCAGGACGGGTCTCAGCGCACCGGAGTAGAGGGACAGAATCACCTCTCTCAACCTGCTGGCCATACTTCTTTTGATACATCCCAGGATATGGTCGGCTCATGTCCAGCTTTTCATCCACCAGTAACCCCAAATTCTTCTTGGCAGGGCTGCTCTCAATCCCGTCATTTCCCAGCCTGTATTGATACAGGGGGTAGCCCCAACCCAAGTGCACAACCTTGCACTTGGCCTTGTTGAATCTCACGAGTTTCCCACTGGCCCATTTCTCGAGTCTGTCCAGGTCCCTCTGGATGGCATCCCATCCCTCAAGCATGTCAACCACACCCCTCAGCTTGGTGTTGTCTGCAAACTTGCTGAGGGTGCACTTAATCCCACTGTCTAAATCCTTGATGAAGATACTGAACAGTACTGGTCCCAATATGGACTCCTGAGGGACACTACTTCACACCTACCTGGACATCAAGCCAATGACCACTACCCTCCAGATGCAATCATCCAACCAATTCCTCATCCACTGAACAGTCCACTCATCAAATCAATGTCTCCCCAATTTAGAAGGCTGTTGTGGGGGACCGTGCCAAAGGTCTTACAGAAATCCAGACAGATGACATCCTTAGCTCTTCCCTTGTCCACTGAGGTAGTCACTCCATCATAGAAGGCCAGTAGGTTGGTCAGGCAGGACTTGCTCTTGGTGAAGCCACGCTGGCTGTCTTGAGTCACCTCCCTGTCCTCCATGTGCCTTAGGGTAGCTTCTAGGAGGATCTGTTCCATGGTCTTCCCAGGCACAGAGGTGAGGCTGACAGGTCAGCAGTTCTTAGGGTCCTCCTTTATACTCTTTTGAAAAATGGGTGCAATGTTTCCCTTTTTCCAGTCACTGGGGACTTCATCTGACTGATATTTGATATTTTCAAATATCACGGAGAGCGTCTTGGCAACTACATCAGCCAGTTCCGCCAGGACTCTGGGATGCATCTTCTCAGGTCTCATAGATTTCTCTATGTTCAGGTTCCTCGTGTGGTCACAAACCTGATATTCTATTACAGTGGGAGGGACTTTTCTCCCCCAGTCCCCCTCTTGAAGTCCATCCACTCGAGGGGTGTGGGAGGAGAGGTTGACAGTGAAGACATCCCCTCTGGTAGGGCTGTGTATTACCTGGCTTAAGAAATTATCCTCAATGCACTCCAGGTGTTTCCTGGATTGTCTAGAGCTCACCATGCTACTTTTCCAGCAGATGTCGTGGTAGTTGAAGTCCCCCAGCAGGACAACAGCCTGCGAGCATGATGCCTCCTGTAGCTGGCGTAAGAAGGTTTTGTCAATAGGCTCTCCTTGAGCAGGCAGCAGTGGACACCAACCACAAGGTTCCCTTTGTTGTCTCGGTTTCCAATTCTTACCCATAAGCTTTCAACCTGCTCGTGTCTATTCTTCAGAGACACCATATTATTACACTATTTTTACACTGTAAGTTCTCCCTCCAGTTGTGCAGCATCAGTTCAATAACATGCGTCAAGTTTGTGTAACTGGAGATTAAATTCTTCTCATTAGTCTCTGTGAAACCGTGAGCGATATGGAGAAGATGAAGAAAGACCAACTACTCAGTTTCACATAACACAAGAAGCGGAAGACAATAAATGAAATTTGTAAATGGCACATTCATAACAAACAAAAAGAGGCACCCTGTCACATAATGTACAGTTGCTTGTGGAACTCATTGCCACACTATACTGCCAACCCCCAAGGCCTACTTGGGATCAAAAAGTGATTAAACACACTCATGGAGGATAAATTCTGACAAGGGCTATCAAACACAAAGATACGATCTCTGGACCAGGAAGTACCTGAGCTGCAGAGCGCTGGAGGCTAAGAAAGTACATGAGTCAAATATATTAATATACGTTTAACCTGTTTTCATACTATTCTGCAGGCATTGGTTACTCACAGTGACAAGATCCTGGACTAGAGGGGCCTTTTGAGAAGCTATTCCTATGTTCCTATGTGGATGGTCCACGTATTGCAATATACAGTTCTTATTAAACTTCTCAGCAATGTTTATGGAGGGGTAGAAATGATTTTGCCAAAAGGGTGGAATGAAGGAGACATACTACATGGAATTGAAATATGTGAATGACCTAATGTATCTTACAATTCAGCACCTTCCAAAGACCTTTTCAAATGATAAGTTCAAAGGATATAGAAACTGTATCTATTGTGTTTTACACAACACAATATCATACTGGGTCAGCCAAATATACAGGACAATTAATAAACTGTAGTAGTTACTGTATTACAGAGCACTTACTCTTCCAAGAAAGGAAGATGAAGTGCCCTGGAGGTAGTCTCAGATCAGTGCTATGAAGAAGGTGACATGATTCACATCTCTGATGAACAGAAATGTCTCCTATCAGAGGGACAGAAGGCAAGTTAACTGAGTGGAAATCTGCAGCACTGAAAAGTAAAGGATTACAGCTCTTTGGTGTCCCAAAATGAAATGTGTATGAATGAAAAAAAAAAGTCTATTCCTTTACCATTTCTTTTACTTTAAAATGAGAAAAATTTCTAGTGTTAAACAAAAAATGATAATCTAAGTTTTCACTTAGCTATCATTTTTTGGAGGGAAAGGGAGGTACACTGTGGTAAATCAAAAGGAAAGACAACTTGGACAGTGTATTTCAATGATTCAGTGGACATCTAGATTTGTTCTGAAGATGGGAATTCAGGATCTTGGTGAAAAAGCAGGTAGATGGGATTACTATAAGCCAGAGAAGACCTGGCACGTTGAACCAGATGGCCTCTCCTTTCTAAAACATATATTCTCCTTATTTGTCATGTCAAGCTATGCTGTAGCATACAGTTACTGATCACTCCAGCAGCACGACTTGCAACTCACAATACTGAGCTCACGTGAAGTCCTGTGTTTTGCTTCACAAAGAGTCATCAATATATCACTTGTACCCTACCATTATTTGCACACCTGAGTGTCTGCTGGTTGTACCAGTGGATAAAGGGAGGTATCAGGTACCAGCAGACAAGCAGCTCTAACAACTCTTGTTAAAATCCTCACAGGCTCTGGGATGATCTACCTGGACTTATGTAAAGCACACAAGTCCCGCACAACATCCTTGCCTCTAAGTTGGAGAGACATGGATTTGACAGATGGACCACTTGGTGGATAAGGAATTATCTGGATGGTCGCACTCAAACAGCTGTGGTCAACAGCTTGATGTCCACGTGGTGACCAGTGACAAGTGGCATTCCTCAGAGGTTAGTGCTGGGACCAGGCTGTTTAACGTCTTTGTTAAGATGTTACTGACATGGACAGTGGGATTGACTACACTCTCAGCACATTTGCATACGAGACCAAGATGTGTGGTGCGGTTGACATGCTGGATGAAAGGGATGCCATCCAGAGGGACCTGGACAAGCTTGAGAGGTGGGCCCATACCAACCTCATGAAGTTCAGCAAGGCCAAGTACGAGATCGTGCACATGGATTGGGGCAATCCCAAGCACAAATAAAGGCTGGGTGGAGAATAGATTAAGAGCAGCCCTGAGGACAAGGGCTTGAGGTACCAGTGGATGAGAAGCTAAACATGAGGCGTCAACATGCGCTAGCAGCCCAGAAGGCCAACTGTATCCTGGACTGCATCAAAAGAAACGAGACCAGCAGGTCGAGGGAGATGATTCTCCCCCTCTACTCTGCTCTGGTGAGATCCCACCTGGAGTACTGCGTCCAGCTCTGGAGTCCTCAGCACAAGAAGGACATGGACCTGTTGGAGTGAGTCCAGAGGAGGGCCACAAAGATGATCAGAGGGCTGGAGCACCTATGCTATGAGAACAGGCTGAGAGAGCTGGGGTTGTTCAGTCTGGAGAAGAGAAAGCTCTGGGGAGACCTTATAGCAGCCTTTCAGTACCTAAAGGGGGCTTACAAGAAAACTGGAGAGGGACTTTTTACAAGGGCATATAGTGATAGGACAAGAGGTAATGGCTTTAAACTGAAGGAGGGTAGACTTAGATTAGATATTAGTAAGAAATATTTTACTATGAGGGTGGTGAGACACTGGAACAGGTTGCCCAGAGAAGTTGCGGATGTCCCATCCCTGGAAGCATTCAAGGAGGTTGGATGGGGCTGTGCTTAGAGTAACCTGGTCTAGTGGGAGGTGTCCCTGCCAGTGGCAGGGGGTTGGAACTTGATGATCTTTAGGGTCCCTTCCAACCTAAACCATTCTATGATTCTGTGATTCTATGATCATCTAATGTGTCCAAATCAATAGTAAAACAATTTTGCAATGCAATATTAATGAATTACAGCTACTGCCTTTCTGATTTTCAAACCAAACAGTTAAGAAAATATCAAATTCCCCTTTTATATTAACCCCAAGTAGTCTGGGCTACCAGGGTGAAGAAAGTTTTAGAACTAGCCTTTAATATGATTGGAAAACTGGCCTCTACAAGTCTGTACCATAGTTGAAATCCTAACTTCTGTTTGCTTTTTTAAATAGGGCATTGCAAGATTGTCATGGTCATTCTCCTTCTCTTCTGCAGTCTTCATGATGTTTTCTGTTTGTCACTTTCTCTGGACCATAATTTGTTTACATAAACTGGAAAACACAAGAGAAAAGTTTCACTAAAATAGAACAGAAAAAATTCTCTGTTGTTTTCCTTCCATGAATTGTAGTTTTCGCCTCCTCGCTTGTACCGTGACATCATTCTAGGAGCTGAAACAGGCATTTACTCTGAAATGAGGCATCCATCAAAAACCACACAATATGATCACTAAAAATACCAGTAACTGCTATTACTGAAAAAAATATTATTCACTCCCGTGGAGGTTGCAAAATTCTAAATTGTTTCTATCAAATTCATATGTTGAATTGTTCCTCAAGTCATGGTTAAATTATTGTTCTTGGGCACAAGAGCTGAAATGTAGCCTAAGCAGTGATGAAATAATTTTATAGCTCTTGGCTGAATTTCTATGCTGGTGTAAAGGGACAATTTACAGCAGCAGAGGCCTTGGAACCACAAAATTGGGTTTTGGTTTTGTATTTTGTTTTGTTTTTTTTTTCTTCATTCTTTTCAGTGCCTGTTTCTACCCTCAGCGCTGTCATTTTCCATTTGAGAAACATAATATGGCGTTGTGTATGCAATGGCTCTTGGAATTCACATGACTGCAATTGTTTAACACCAACACTGAGGTGTAAATTCTGACTGTGATGTTGAAGCATCTTTCCTTCTGCCTCTAAAAAGGGACCAGATAATCTCCTGACATGCAAGCATTCACAGAAGGTATCAGTCTGGTAAGAAATGTCCCCTAAAATTTCCCTGGGTGGATCTATTCCCTGATTTCATGTCATCAGGGTGGAGGTTTGGCTTTCTGACAAAAAGCCTGTTGAACTTGCTCATCCTGGGAAACAGAGGAAGATCACAGTGATCTTTGAAAGGATTTAGGACTCTGCACCAGCATTGCTATATCTCTGGTAAGGGTCCTGTCAAGATTTAACATATATTGGTTTCCACACCACACCACAGACTGTGCAACGTGCTTCTCACATCCTTCACGAAATGCTAGTGGTGTATGGACAAAGGAGAAGAGGTGGCTGGGGAAGAAACACACAACTATGCCTACTCTCCCTGCTTTTCCCTTACACATTTTGCAGTACCCCAAGGGAGTATTCTGTAAAACCTTCTACCTCCTCCTAGCATGAAGCTACTCCTTACTGTAACCATGCAGCACTGAGGTGGTTCCTTCCTCATGCATGCTCACCTTCCTCTCTGGATGAATAAGAATGCTATTGAACATTGAGTCCTCTGCTTGCTGCACTGCTGTAACACTATAATCAATTCAAAATTAATGCATAAATGTAATTTTAGTTTCGCTGCTCAAGTAAAATCAGGATCTGCAGTAAAACTGAGAGCTCAAAGGTTAGAGGCCCAATTTTTTTAAAACAGGCTGCAATTTTACACCAAAGTAGTTAGGACAGTCATTTAATTTTTGAGATTTCTATTGTTAAAAGTGCAGGTCAACTGTACGATCTTCAATATAAATCTTACATGCAGCATCCCAGACTCCAGAGTTGCCTAGATTCAAGGAGGTCCTGGAGACATTCAAACTAAGCCAAGTGTGAAAGGAATCTCTCTTATTGTTAAGGCTACATATTTCAATTTGTTTGGGGGTTTCTGAGATTGTCTACAGCCCCAGTGTTTTGGACAGTTCAGGAATACTTCAGGCTAGGACTCCCAAATCAATCTCTGTGAAAATCTGGTACTAAAACAAGTCATATTTAAATTAGGCTGGTGTTATTTTTTTTTCACCTGCGCTTGTATAACACCTTGGTCAATGAATTCCTGATCCACATGGGGCTCCTACACACCTTTGCAGTACACGCCATACATAATAACAGTTTTTCTAGCCACTTGTAAAAAATTACAAATGGGTTCACCATAGCAGATGCACTTTAACTTGGTTATATGATAGTGGGTTACTATAGCCCTAATACTGTTTGTAAGTCTTTGCACTTCAGCATATTTTTCATCTGCTTTAGATGAAACTTTTGAAATATTGTTCCATAAAGACTGCATTTCCTTTTAAAGTCATGCTACTTTATAATACTGTTTGGACATGTTTAGGATGATCCACACAGACTATTATCAAATGCACTCAATGATGTTCTTATTATAATGTTATATGCTTCAGGCCTTAGTGTATAGTTTTCTTTGTCTTCTTGCCAGGCAAATCTGTTATTCTTTCTGCGTACTAGGCTGTCACCTTCACCTAACCCTGCATCCTGGCCTCTGTGGCTGTTTCCATTGAAAACATCCCTGGATCTTGTACCCGTCAGGATATTTTCATTTTATGGTTCACCATGGCCTACAGGAAGGGGGTAGTTCTGGGGTTCCCATTAGCCTTGACCCCATACTTAGGCTGCAGTCCTATTTTATTTTCTTTTCCTCTCTGCTAGAGAGGAGTTCCCCTTCAAGATACTGAGCTGTGACTGAGCTAGCTAAGACACTTTTGTTAACAAAAAGCAGATGCACCACTAAGTTCTCTTCTTAAAGGATCTTCCTACCATAATGATTTTGAGTTTGGAAACCCACTGTATTGTGCAAAACCCATTCTGTATGAATGCTCCAGCTTTTCCAGGACATCTGAAATGAGTGTTAAACAAGTCTCGTGTTCATTTTATCAGCTGGCTTATCACTGACTAGCTAAGGTGCTAAAGGAAGGTGCCTGGCTAGCATAGCAGTGTCGTATGAATACTGACTTTTTAAATGAATGCCCTCCAAGTTGCTGATCTGTGTATTTGATCTGTTTAATCTACTTTTCAAGTCTTTTGAATACTTTGCATAGTTATCCCTGTATGAGTGACTGGGTATTCTGTTGCTGAGAACTGTAAATGAGGTAGTGAAAGAATGGGATTAGCATGATTGGTAAGAGTACTTATGTCTTACTGAGATCTCACTGTTATGGTCAGTATGACACCTTTGCTGGAAAGCGAGAGGTGGCTCTAGTTTTCTGTGAGAATTGTTGAGCTAGGTAAATAGTCAAGTGGGAGTTAGTCATTTGAAACCCCAAAATAACGCTACATGTACTTTCTTTGCCTATTTTGAACAGGTAACAATGAGTATCACGTGTGAGCCAATACAGACCATGCTTCTAACAGACCATGCTTTTATCAGACAGGAATTAAGTCTGACAATTCCTGAACAAAATTCAATCCAACTTCTTACTCTTTAAGGTCAGACAGCTTCCCAGCATCCATGTACTCCTGTGACAGGCCTGACACAATAATGGAAGAAGCAAGTTCTTGTCTCCAAGACTGTCTTGGCTCTAGTGAAAGCAAGGGAGACCTTTCCCTGTTAAATGAACCTAATATGGATTACTCCCCATGATGGGCACTTACTCAAATAAGGGCCTCTTTATGCTTAAAAGGAGCACTGTAATGAAGAAGCATCTACTAAACAAAGAAACAACTCAACAGCCTAGTGCTGGGGAATGGGGAAAGGAATCAAGAGGAATACCAACAGAAAAGAGGGTGTGGGGATGGGAGATGCACAGAAGGTGAACAGGAGCTGGGTAAAAAGCAAAATGGTCACAACTATAGACCAGGGCATACAGGAATGGATGACCAGTCAGCCTTCTATCTATTGCAAAGCATCTCCAATAAGCAAGCACGCAAGCAGTCATCAGTGAGCGCTATGTCCCACATAACCCTCTTACTGCATATGCAGTCCCCTTACGGATAAGCTGAAGCCTGGGAAGACTCTTTCAGCCCTAATCTTGCATGTGCCTTTCAGTTATTTCAGTAAATACCCAGAAACATTAACAGGCTCCTGCATAAAGTGACCTATGGTCAAAACACTGCCAAGTTATGAGAAGCCTCAACCATTTTCTGCTGCAGCAAAAGGAATGCAATATTCAGAATGAACACTGCTAAAAATAACACGATATTCAGAATAAGAATAATAAATATCATTTCACCTCTCCAGCACAAAACCTGCAGTTTCCTTGATCATTCATTTTTCCTCTGCAAGAGAGGGGTAGGGAATAAAAGAGCATAAGGCAGAAACAGTACCTTCTCTAAGAGACCACAGAGACAGCTTTCCACTGCCCTGCAGGACCCCACGGACCCTTACTGGCAGGAGACAAGGCAACTTCCACTGGCTCCTGGGGGATTTCACAGGCTGTGAGCAGCTGTCAGAAAGCCCTGATGAAATTGTGCTTTTCAGCTGTCACCACCAGAAATAGGGCTTTCCCCTGAGTCAGGGAGCACAGTCTCTCGGGATGAGCCTCTGGGCTCTCCCTAGGTAAAACTCAGGCAGAGGTCTGGGCAAAGAACCACAGCATGCAGACTGACCCCAAATTTCTATGGCTCTTGGGATTATGTCTACCACCACAGGGAGTTGTTCCCTCCAAAACAGTTAATGCATTTGCATTCTGTCTTGCAGCAGAAGCACAGCTTTTGCTTATTCCAGGAATTTCTTCTGCAACATCTAACACTGGGCAAATGATCCTTTATCATTATTATCCATGTACTTGTTCTCTGAGAAGCCTAAGTTGAAATACACAACCGGCAAGTTCAGGACCTGTAAATACCTTCATTATTTCTGTTCAAGGCTTACATTCTGTGATCGTGCTTTGGCCCTAAGGGGGAAACTCATGTCTGTGGAGCCATGCCAAGGCCATGCCATGCAAGTCACTCATGATGCTCTCAGCTGGAGCGCAAGGGAAGAACTACTATACCCTTCCTGCTGTTTATTAGCACTGGGATAGATGCCAATCGCTACAACATATTTGCCACAAATTCATCTCCAGAATATTTAATTTTAACATGACATAATAATGGAAAAGTCATCTTCTAATTGTCAAGATTGTTAATATCTGAAGATATTTAAAATTTAGTATTTGATGTTAATGCTATAAAATACTATAACTGTTAATATTAATTTTGATAATAATAGGTATTATGTATGCAACAAAAAAGAAAAATACACTAACTTAAATGAAAGATAGACCTGCATCTATAAGCATGAGTTGGGATGCAGGTTTTAGAATTCAACCTTTTTCTACTATTCTAAAGGAATGGACACTATTTTAAAATTGTGCAACAGTATCCAGAAACAGTCCATGTCAGACTGGGCCATACACCTTTTTGTTCTCTATTGCCAGCACAAAGAAGAATAAAGAATTATCTCTGTAAAGGAAGAGATGGTTTTATTTAGTCTAAGGACTGATTGATAGAAGAATCACAATACCCCTTGACTATCACGTTAATACATTGTGATTCAGAAGTATCAGGAGCAGCAGAATGTGAGGATGGGATAAACAGAATGAGACTAAACAAGGCAGCAGAAAAGTTCACCTTTTACTTCTTCCAGACTGAGAATGTCTCCCCTTGAACTTCTCTTTCCCAAGAAATCCAACCTGTTTTATACAAACTTCTCCCTAGGCTATTTACAGTTGCCTTGTTAGTTTACTCAACAAACCCGCAGTGGTCAAAAAATAGAAGTTCTGCTCTTTGTGAGATGTACTGATGTTTTGAAATGCCTTTGATTCTGTATAAGGCAAAAGTACTGAACATTTTCACAAAATGAAAAATTTGGAACATTTTTGAGCAAGAAAATTTGAAATGAAAAACGTTGGTGTTTTCCAGCAAAACAAAACAGCCAGATGCTCCCAAAAGATTTCAGTTTGAATGGAAACTTAAAACAAAATGTACTCAGATAATTAAAAATACAATATGTGACTGATACTCAATTTAGGTCACACATTCTACAGCATGTTTTTTGATATGTGCATCCTCTAAATTGGTTCTGAAGTGAAGCAAAGACCTACAGAGGTCTGTTAAGAAAAATGTCAGCTATGTCTGCTGCTGTAGAGATGGAAGGGAACATTATGCTTCTGGAGGGCAGCTTCCTGCAGACAGTGGCACCTCCTTGAGTATGAGGGAGCCCAACATCCAGCGGATTCCAAATGTGTTTCAGGTCCTGGGCAGTTTGGTACGGTGAGATGTTGGCAGGGGCATGAGGAGCAGCTCAATACAATACCACTAGTCTCTAAATTATGTCCATTATCACTTCTGGGGGAAATTCCTGCAGGAATTCTTCCTGTGCTCAAAATTGATCCATGTAAAACTCAGATACTCAAGATCTGGACTGAGGGCGGGCACATTTTATGGAGATTCACAGGAAAAAAACAAACAAACAAAGCTTCACACAAGGTCAGTAAGCTATGTCTTAAAACAACTGGATCCAAGACAAAGCACTAAAACATACTATAGGAATCAAACATATATTGGGAACGGAATGGATTATTTTACAACCTAAATATAACCAAGCAACAAAAAAATGACTAATAGACAAATTCTTCTGAAATTTCTCTCGGCAGATTCTTCCCATGGAAAGAGAAATGATGGGAGAAAGTGATCAGTAGTTTTTGAAAAGAAAATCAAAATCTGGAACAGCACCAGTCAATGTCCTATTAAGATACCTAAAATGCTCTCCTTTTAGAGATTAAATATTTTAGCACCCCTATATCACAACAGAATTATTCCCTCTAATAATCTCTGACTGTCACATAGCACTGTTCATTCAGGAACGTTGCAAAACATTATAGCTCCTGTACAGCTGCATAAAATACATGCAGCTCTGATTGAAATATTGTCGACCCAGGACAAAATACCACAACCATTTAATAGAACAGAGAAATCTTGGGGAAAAAAACCACACCAGAACACATCAAACCCCAAAAACCAGACTAGACAAAAAAAGGAAGAAAAAGACTATGTAAAACAGAAACTGGATGCTCTACAGGAGGGGGCAGCATGTCACTTGGCACCACAACTGGAATCTAGCAGAGCCCTATCGTCTGTTCCCATGAAAATGCACCCTGGTCTCCAAGCTGCATCTTTTCTAAAAGTCACATCCTGCCATGCACTGCAAGCTAAGTGGCAGCAGAGAAAACATTGTATTTTCGTCTGAGCTAAGTTCCCCTTCTCCTTCCCCCCGCTGCAGTTCTCTAGCTGAATGTCACCATGGTATCTGACCAGTTATCAAATGCACAAATTTCAGAATGCATAATTTTTGTCCCTGCTCCTGCCGACCAGGAAATCAGAGGCCTCCCTATTTCTGGGCCATTTAGCTTGCAGCGTGTGAATGATACCAGAGATGTCATCTGAAAGAGAGCAAGTCTGTGTCCAGTGTGGTACCTTCCTTGCTGCCCCAGCCAGGGACAGCTGCATTTCAGCTCCTGCCTGCTGTAGCCAAATGCCTGCAACTCCGTCTTACCCTGTTCCGCCATGCAGCCAGGATACCCCAACAGCTGCCTGCCTTTTCTAGCACTGCCTGCCACGGCAGCCCTGGCTCTGCATACTAATTGGCACATTTAATGACTTTCTCTTGCTCTCCCTCCTGTCTCCTCCTGAGCTGCTGTCTGGGAGCAGAGGAGCCCGGCTGCCATGGAAACTGAGCCTCCAAATGCCCTGAACCTGCCGTACCAAGCTTTGGAGAAGATTCCGGTGGTGAAGCTCAAAAAAGGGGATGCTCGAGGGGGTGTAAAGGCAGAGGAGTGGGAAGAGGTAATGCTGACTGTGGTGGGAGCGGGTCTGGGCTGTTCTGCCAAGCTGCACAAGCTGAGTGTGTACTGGGCATAAGAAAGCAGGCATTCAGGGCAAAAACAGATTAACCCTCTATTACCTACATTTTTCTTCAAAATGTTTCAAATTCTTCTCAACCCCCTCCCTCCCATCCATTTACAGTCTGGATCAAACACCCCTAACACGTACACAGGCCATGTCATCAAACGCATTTTGACAATCCCAAATAGGACTCACAGATCCAAAGGACTGTTTGTAGCCAGAAAAACAGCCGATTACGGTGAGCAAAAGGTTCATGGGGGCCTCAGGCCCTCCACAGCACAAGCTGGCAGAGGACAAATCCCTGCCTAGGCAATAAGGCTGTGATCCTTTGCCCAGCCTTTCAGTCCTGCCTCCCTTTCCCAGGCTAGCAGTGGGACTGCAGTTGCATGGAAATGCAGTCTTTGTGGCACCATCTGCGTGCGCTCATGCCTCTTCTGGGCAGGCACCTAATTCAACTCCAGCTCTGCGTCCAAAAACATTCTGGACACCGCTTCAGGCCATGTGGCAACGGGAACTGCACTTTTGTCCTCAGTTCTGCCTCCCAGGAATTTCTAGGCATACAATGGGGGTAAAATGAGTGTACATTTAAATCAGAGTTAGTACCCAAATTTCAGCCTTCGAAGGACACCTTCACTTGCACCCAGTGCCCTTGGAAGCTTTCTGGCCTGCAAAGAAGAATCTCCTTGGGTGTCTTTTTTCTAAGCAAAGCTCCCCATGATATGATTTATTCATGCAGGGAGCCCTCAGAAGGTCAATAAAACTGGCATGCTCCCAAAAATACACAAACAAGCAGAACAAGGAAGAAAAAAAACCCCACTGTTCTTTTAGTGGAACATTCAGAAAATTTTAGACTGGGTCAGCACTTTTCTGAAGACTAGATGGAGCTGATTATCTCCCGGCCATGGACGAGACATAACAAATGTTTCAACTCTCATTCTCTGTCCCAACCACTTAAACCACCATCTTAATGCTGGGAATTTACTTCAGACCCAAGTCAGAATGCGTCGTGCCATGAAGCGGTGCAGGGTTTTGGAGCTGAAGTACCCAGGACACCCAAAAAAAGCCCTCTTTGGTGTTCCTGTGAGGCAGGGGGATCTACCGCAGCACAGGCTGGGGAGCACAGTGAGACAGGTCTTAGGTGTGACAACTAAGGACAGCCTAGCCTGCTTCCCACAGGGATACTTCCTCTTTAGCTAAGATCAGCAAAAGGAGACTTCTCCTTGGGTTTTTTCTTTTAGGGACTTTATGTTGTCTTGCACCTCATCTTGCCATTAAGGAGAAAAAGCTTCCACTGACTTGAAGAGTGCTGCCCCATTATAAATTTTAATACACTAGGTCTGTCACACATGAGTTGCTATTACAGCACAAATTGGTGCGTAAAAGATGAAGAAGTGCAGGAGTGTTTGCAAGTCACTTACAGCAATGCCTAACCTAAGAGAGAAAGCTGTTTTACAGAGTTTGCAGCATTTGTGTAAGCCTCTCCTCTCTCTCATGCAACTGAGAGTGATTTTATTAAATAAGAAATAATGTTTGAAACCGACCATGTTAGAGGATTACAGGAAGGAAAAAATATTTATTTTCAAGCAAATAGAGAAATTGGTTGTTAATGTTACCAGGACCAAATGGCATTCACCTGAGTCTGAAGGTACGCAGGTGGGAAACTGCAGGTGTATGAGTATCATTAAAAAGAGCAACTGTGCCAGAGAGCTGATGCATGGATAAAAACAGTCTGTCTGTATCTTTTTAAGCAGAGTGGGAAACAAAAGCTTCTGTAGAAAGGGATCCCACTCTACCACAGAATCACAGAATCACAGAGTCACAGAATCACAGAATGGTAGGGCTGGAAGGGACCCCTGGAGATCATCTAGTCCAACCCCCTGCCAGAGCAGGGTCACCCAGAGCAGGCTGCACAGGAACGCAGGCGGGTTTTGAATGTCTCTGGAGACAGAGACTCCACCACCTCTCTGGGCAGCCTCGGCCAGTGCTCTGCCACCCTCAAAGTAAAGAAGTTCCTTCTCATGTTTAGGTGGAACTTCCTGTGCTCAAGTTTGTGCCCATTACCTCTTGTCCTGTTGCCGGACACCACAGAAAAGAGCCTGGCCCCATTCTCCTGACACCCACGCTTTTTTATAAGCGTTGATAAGGCCCCCCCCTTAGTCATCTTTTTTCCAGACTGAAGACACCCAAATCCCCTAATCATCTTTGCAGCCCTTTGCTGTACCCTCTCCAGCAGTTCCCTGTCATTCTTGAACTGGGGAGCCCAGAACTGGACGCAGTACTCCAGATGTGGCCTCAACGGGGCAGAGTAGAGGGGGAGGATGACCTCCCTCGACCTGCTGGCCACACTCTCCTTGATGCACCCCAGGAAGCCACTGGCCTTCTCTGCCACAAGGACACATTGCTGGCTCATGGTCATCCTGCTGTGCACCAGGTTTCCACAGAGCTGCTCCCCAGCAGGTCAGTCCCCAACCTGTCCTGATGTGTGGGGTTATTCCTCCCCAAGTGCAGCACCCTACACTTGCCCTTATTGAATTTCATAAGGTTTCTCCCTGCCCGACTCTCCAGCCTGTCTAGGTCTCTCTGTATGGTGGCACAGCCTTGTGGTGTGTCAGCCACCCCCCCCAGCTTTGTGTCAATAACAAACCTGCTGAGGGTGCACTCTATCCCTTCATCCAGGTCGTTGATGAATATTTTGAACAGGACTGGACCCAGTACTGACCTCCAACTAGACTCTGTGCCCCTAATCACAACCCTCTGAGCTGTGTCTTTCAACCAGTTTTCTATCCACCCCACTGTCCACTCATCTAACTCACACTTCATAAGCTTCCCTATGAGGATGCTCTGGGAGACTGGGTCGAACGCCTTGCTGAAATCAAGGTAGACCACATTCACTGCCCTCCCCTCATCTATCCATCCAGTCATTCCATCACAGAAGGCTATCAGATTAGTGAGACATGATTTCCCCTTGGTGAATCCATGTTAAGTACTTCTGATAGCTTTCTTTTCCTCCACATGCCTTGAGATGACGCCCAGAACGAGCTGTTCCATCATCCTTCCAGGGATGGAGGTGAGGCTGACCGGCCTGTAGTTTCCCGGGTAGTTCCTAGGCTGTAGTACCAGCCTAGTGGTGGCCCACAGGGGAGTCAGGATGAATGTGAACACAGGTGATCCAGCAGACAAAGCATATGTGGATCTTCAAAACACCTTCGATAAGGCTCTACACTAAAGGTTATTAAAAAAAAAAAAAAAAAAAGCTGCTGCAAGGTTTAGGAAAGGCCTTTTTACGGACTGAGGGCTGATTAAAGGACAAGCAGTAGCAAGTAGGACTTCAAGGCCACTTCTCAGGATAGTGAGGAGGCAGAAGTGAAGTCCCCGGAGGTCAGGACCACATTCAACATCTTCATCAACGGCCTGGAGACAGGAAGGCATTGTCAATTAGTACAACTGTGGGGGTGATACAAAGTTCTTGGAGAGGCTTTCGTGAGAAGGATCTCACAAAACAGAGAGATCAGGCAGCAGATAAGATTCAATGCAGTTAACTACATGCATGATAAACGGATGTAATAACCTAGTAACCTATGTTTACACCCAGCATTGGCAGCTACAACTCGGGAAGGAGATTTTGGAGCCATCTCTGACACCAACAGCTCAGTGACCAGCAGCTGCCAGAAAAACTGAAGACATCATCAGCATAGGTACTAACAACATGGCACAGGGCATAATTCTGCCATGATACACGGCCATGGGTCCCCCACATGCCTTTAGTGCTGTGTGCAGTTCTGGTCTCCACAGCTCAAGGATGTAACATAACTGGAGAGGCACAGAAAAGGAGAACTAGAATGCTTAAGTTGAGGCTTACAAAATCATTAAAGTGATGGATAAAGTGAGGTCAATCAGCAACAGCTGCAGAACTGTTATTAGCAAAGTCTGAAATACTGTAACAAGAGGACACTCAATGACCTTAGTAGGAGCTAAGTTCAGAACAGATAAAAGTATATGAGGGGCTTTTTTTGTTCCGGAGCAAAAGACTCCAGCACCACTAGCAATCTAAACATGCATTATGGAAAACATTTTTAATTACAGGATCTAATAATGTTTTTCCACAGAACCTCTGTTTAATTCTGTACATTTGCTAGACTGTGCTCAGCAAATGCAGGAACTGTTAAGTATTTCTTAATTTTATCACTCAGTGTGTGGCCACCTGCCTAACTCCTTCCACATATAATGTTATGCTAACATAACAGATCCCCGCAATGTGTCAGCAACAAGATTTGACAGTCAAAGTTCAAATTGCAGCAGTGACACCTTGTTCCTCATCTACTGGACTAAGTACACTGTCCCTGAACTGCTGTACTAAAAGAATGTAGAATGGGTCAGCACTGGGACCAAGTGTCAGCATAGTGTTTACAGCAAACCGGTTGCCTCTTTGCTGACTTTCAAAAGAACAGATGCTCATCCCACTTGTGGGATGCCCAGGAGGAGGATACACTGCCTTTGGTAGGAATACAATGGGAGAGCTGTGGCAGGAGGGAACATCGCCTCTATTTGGGAGCCAAGACCTTCTCAGCAGTGTGCTGGAGTGGCATGGGCAGTCATGCAAGCCCAACCTTAGTCAATGAAGCGGAGAAGGCTAGGAGGGCCTTTTATGTTGGGAAGTGTTTAGCAACCCAGCCCCATGAAAACCACAACAATGTACAGATTTGGGTATGCACACACCCCTTCCTCTTTCATGCACAGGAAAGAAACAATTTTACCATTTACACATCAAAACCTATTGAACTCAAATGAGTATCTGAGTCTTTTGATTTCAGGACCTTAGTCTGACATACTGGAAACTGCAAAGATTAGGTTTTTTTCTACAAAGCAGAAGAAAGTGTTGAGGTGAAGGGCTGGAAATTGCAAGTTATGAGCTGAATACCAGAAGAATTCTGGAAGGACAAGTAAACTTTTTGTTTTGTTTGTTGTTTCATGGGGGTGGGGGATTTGCTATTCAGAGGGTAGTAATCTTGAAATAGCTGCCTGGTAATAACTATAATTTAACCTGCCTGTCCCCAGAAGTCTCCAGACTCCTTTTAAATTCTGAGTAGCTGCTCTGTAAAAGGCAGAGGATCATCCTATATAATTAAAATTACAGCTGCAGAGAGATACTCTTTGGGATTTCAATGTAGACCAAAAGCTCCACTGTCACTCTGGGACTTGTGCTTCCTGCTGTTCAAGGTTCCCAATGCTTACAACGAAGAGCATAACCAGAACAATGCACCCAGATACCTGCTGGAAATCTTGATCTTGATGATATTCAACCTGGTCCCAGCCTCAGCAACAGAAGAAAGGGTGAACCATTAAGTGAACTTTAAGGCAACTTACATTGGTCCCTTTCTAACAGAATATTCTTTTTTTCTAGGTGTTGTAGGGAGAGGTGGAGCAAGACAAGAATCCCATTCACCTTTTCAGAATAACAGGTATAGGTTTCCTTTATTACATCTTCTGCTATTATACCTAACAGGAAAAATTAGCCTTTGTCCATTTCTCTGTCTCCACCGTGCAAGACTCAGGAAGACTGCCATAAGGGTGTGCTGTTTGTTGTATCAGTGTTGGCCTGCTACTGCCTTCATCATCATATTGAGGGTCTCCAGCACTTGAAGAGACCTCCAGAACTTGAAAGCTCTAGACAGTGGCTAAGGTTGTAATGGCTTCAAGCTCTCTGTGAAAGAAGTTTGGAGCAGGGCATATAATATGCAATAATGAATGTGATGACTCTCCTATACATTAAAAATCCAGCGAGAACCTAGCATAACCCAGCATGGAAGTCCCTGTGCTCTTACCACTTTGCATGCGAAGCTGTAGCTTTTTGACCTAAGGGGTAACTGCCACCTTGCTGAACCTGCAAGGGCCATAATAAACCTTGTCACAAATAGAAGCCACTCATGTTTTTGAGATGGACACGGGCTGAAAAGATACGTTCGAACAGTCACCCCTCTTGAAAAAAACGAAAATGTGGAGAAAATAGAAGGGAGATACAGATGGAGCAAAGAAGAACTATTTACACGTTTTCATCCTTTAAAACCTTCTTCTAACTTTACCTAATAACAAATAGAGGACACTGGGAAACAACAAGGTCAAAGCAATATTTTCTCTGCCTATGGTCAAACAGAACCATCTGTAAAACTAGAGCCCAACCTGCCTGGAATGTGGATGCTTGTTTTTCAGCTGCATTGTTTCATCAATAACAGCTCGTTCAGTGGCTGAAGAAACACCTGTGCTGGTGCAGAAAAGTGGATGATGCAGGAATTAGCTGTTGAGATTAGCAGGAGAGCCGGACCTTCTCTTTGGGCAGCAGGGCTGGCTTATGCTGCTTAAAGTGTTTGCCAAGCTCTGTCTCCTGTCATAAAACATCCTGTCCATGTCCTTCATTGTTTGAGGATCCCTTCCCTATGTCCCGTTCCAGGTTTACCCTTCATTAGCCCATTAGCCTCTTTGGCTGTATCTTCGTATTCATCACTGTCCTTTCAAGACCTGATGTTAAAAATTCATTTTGCTTCCAGGCCAAACTAACTCTACTTCCCACATCACCATGTCTGTAGTGGTGGCACTTTCCTCCTCATTCTCTTGACATTTAAACAGTCAAGGGACCTTCTCTTGTTTATTTTAATATTATTTTCAAAGTAAATCTTAAATGCTTTTGGCACTTTTCACTGTATCCCTCTTTGTCCGTTAGCCTTTCCCTCTTGTGCGTTTTTGCTTACTCCCAATGAGGTAAAATCATAGATAGTTTTGCACCCTGTTGTTCCCCACCTTCTCCTCTGACTTAGGGACACAATTTCAAACTACTTTCTGCGCCTTTATTTAAAGAAAATCCACATTTCCCCAATACTTAAGCTGACCCTAACAACTAGTTCCCTCCATTTCTCAGAGCTGAACCTCTGAAACAGCAGTAGAAGGACGGTAAGAAAACAGGTACTCCGAAAATTTTGAGGTCACAATTATTCCAAAGCCAGGAGTTCTGAAAATCTCAGGCAGTTTTTAAATCCATCACTACCCCTTTAAATCCATCACTACCCCAGTGAGCTTTACTTACAATAGGAAATTATTCAATTACAGGTGCAGAGTAGTTGCCTACTTTATGTAAGCTGAAGGCTAAACAGATCCAGATCTATTCCTTTTTCATTTTCTATTTTTCCTGCATTTTATCGTAAATAAATCTATTAAGACGTCATAAAAAACTGCCAGATTAAAAGGAATAACTAGGAAAGAAGCATTATTTACTGTTTTTTCCTAATTAATTGTGTTAATTAACATAATACTGTTTTCTATATCCCTAATGACATGACTGAGAACATATAATAAACACAAGCTACCTTTAAAGCAGCTAGCTTGGACCTCTTGAGTAGCACAGGCGGAGAAGTGTACACCCCAGAAAAGGAGCATTCATTCTGCTTCTAAATAGCTTTGCAGTCTGCATCAAGCTCATTTCACAGTTTTAGAGCTAGCAGTGCCTGCAGACTAGACATACCTTCAGTCTCATGTTGTACAGTGGTGCTGTATCAACCTCTCTGTGAAACTCCTTTGTATTTCCTAGTTTATGCCATTTTAGCTGTGCTTAAGGCTGTATTTGAAGGGTTTCTTGCTGCGTGTAGTACAGCACAGCCTTCGGCTTCCTCCTTTTCTATTTTATTTTACTAACTAAAGCTGATCAGGACAGAAAAGAAGAGGGTTAATATTGCAAAGTATGTGGGCATACACAAGCTGGCTTAGCTCCAAATCCACCATTTAGTCCCTCTCCAAACTGCCATGGAAACATTTGTTGGTCAAAACCGTATGTTCCTCCAAGCATGACTGATGGAAAAAAATGACAGCTGTGTGTGCCTATGCAAACAGGTAGGAGTTGCGTAAGATGGATCTTTTGATCAGTTTCAACAGAATTCCCCTCTGCAGAAAATGGCAATATCAGGCCTCTGTATCTTAAACAACATACAAGCTTTATTTTGTAGATTCAAGTAGTTATCTGTTGGCTTTCTGCTGAGGGGCACATTCCACTGACTGTGTATTGGCATTAAACTTTATCTTAACATGGTGAAGCTTTTCCCACACAAGTACTCAACACTAGATTCTTTTCTCTAAAAAATGGCTGATATGGCATGAGAGACCAGTCCTAGAATATGTGAGGATACTCGAGCATGGAAAAGTCATTTGACTGAAAACTGCAAAATTCCCTTTTTCATTGGTGCTTTCAATCTAGAAGACAAGACAAGACGTGCTGCCAAAATTATGACATGAAATATTCAGCTCTATTTTGATCTCTCTTTTTTTTTTCTCTGTGTCTTGTTTTGCTAAAGATGATTTAAAACTCTGCTTGCTGAATCCAAAAAACAAACAGCTCATGCATATGACAGGCTGCCAAGAATGCAGGATCCTGCCCTTCGCTTAGCTCACAAGCAAGAAAAATCTCCTACAAGGATACTGCCAGCCAGCTATGCTGCACTAAATCTCACCGTCAGAAAATAACATTGGCAGCTTAATCAGCTGCAAAAGGACTGCATGCAGAGCAGTAACTTGCAAAGAGACCAGCCTATCAGTTAGCCTTTCAAAGTAACTTGGTGGTGACAGGCATCTGGTAAATCAATCTGTAAAGAATCTATATTCTCCATAAAATACCACATTTCTGTTTTGCGGGATTGGGCTGAAGCAGTATGAGGAAGGTAGATGACAAAAACATTAGAACAAATGATTTGTAATCGTCACGTCTGTCATTCACGTTGTCTCTTTTTTTTTTTCCCCTTTGTATTTATACTGGCAGTGCAACAACTGCAACACTGATACGTTATCAAAGAGTATCTGGCAATATATTTAATGAACAGTCTTTAGCTTCTTAAAATTCTATCACCAAAAAAAAGAGAAAGAAAATGAGAGTGATTTCTTTGCCCTGATAAGATTTCTCCCTTTCTGTGTACACCATTAAATCCAGATTTATAGAGACATAATCTTGGAGGTCATAAAAGAATCTGAAGGACTCCCTTCACACACATCCACCTTGGAATCGACTAAATGATGTTATAAAATAACCTCCTGAGGGATGATCCGACTACATCACATTTTACATATCAGTTGAAAAAAATCCTAATTTACATTTCCAGAAAAACATTTGTTTGCTTCATTGTGTGACATGCAAGGATTGGATTACAGGCTGATGTGATTTCTTTTTTTTCACCCTTTAGATACAGCCGTGAACACAGAAGTGAAAACAGATGTAAAGCCATTAAAAATTTGCAATTAATAAAGATAAAGGTAAAAATCTTATGCCTGGTGATGTCAATGCCAGCTTGCTGGTTGGTCTGGAAGCAGGACAAGTTTTCATTCTTTGTATATGTACCAGTGTCTTTCTGTCTTCTATTAAAATTGTATAGGCTACAAAAGTAACTGTTTAGATCATATTCATTTTCAATAGCAACAGAAAAAAATCCAGTATATTGTGGTTTAAAGTATCACAACCTCAAGGTTTCTTTACCTCTATTTTATATTCACTATGTACTTCTTTATTACAAAGGCTTGTTATTTTTTGTAGATGTAGATTTGCAGCCTTTTACTCTACTATCAAAAGTCTCCCACTATAGCTCTTCCTTAAAGTCCTGGCTTCTAAGCATGTGATTATGTGAATAATTGAAATGACATTAATTTAAAAGTGTTCACTTCCAGGACTCACAGTTGTGGAGAAAAGCTATGTGGAACAGAGATCTGAAGTAGGGTTTAATGACCCCCAGGTATCATGGGTGACTACCATTTAAGCTTCTTCCAAAGTGTATCCACCTCTACCTTGAAAGTAGTTGGTCTTCTTTGTGCTCTGTGTTGCTCCTGCTGAAAGGGCTTTTCCAGACTTACTTCTTATACTTAGAAAATTCTCATTTACACTCTCAATCATGGCAGTGCATGCACATTTGTTTTTGAGACAGTAATGACCTTCTGCCTGAATAGCTCTTTAGCCTCCTGATTACACATCTTGCCCCGTTATATTTCTTGTTCATGATTCTTGCCTTAAGCAAAAGGGCCCAGGAATGAAAAGACAGTTTACAGAATCCAGCGTGTTTGCTTGTTTAAGAGTAAGAATTTAAGCTGTTCTTGTAAATTGGTGGGTAAGGAAGTGATTAAACTAATGATTTCTTTTAATAATTAGAGCTAGCAATGTTGTAGCATTCCTGGTTTGGAACAAAATGGCAGCACGTGTATGACAACAGTTGCTGACAACAGTTTAGTCCCATCTACATCAGCAAGGATACACATTGTTGAAAATTGTTGCTGACTATTCATCAGTTGCCTCTTTAACCTGTGGCCTACCACATCACTGTTCTTCATGACTCAACTCTGAATAAGGTGGTTCCTGGGCACATAATGCATATGGGAATGTAGCTCTGCAAACAAAACCAAACTCAGTCTTTCCTCATGATTACCACAAAGGAAAAAAAAAGCAACAGCAAATTAAAAGCATGATTATTCCAGGTGAAATCAAGAGTTCAAATACAATTTAAAAGTTAACTACATTGATCAGCAAAGACAGAAGACGTAACTTGAGCAAAGTTATGCTTCCACAGGCTTTAAACTAAGGCTCACCTACTCAGCGTATTAAACTTTTGACCAACATAAATATGCACTGGGAATAGCTTGAAAACAGACAAGATAATTTTTATGCCTCACTGGAGAACAACACACGAATATAAGACTAAATAAGGGAATAGGTTTGAAACTGCTCTATCTGAGCATTTCAGTGGGTTTGACTCTGCTCCCAAACCAAAGACATGAGACACCACTATTGCAATATCAAGCCTTGGATGAGATGAACTGGGGAAGAGAGGGAGGAACTGATTGTACACAGAATTCAATGCAAAGCTTTCAAATCGTAAAGGGATGGACAGCAGGTTTGCAAGGATACTGTTAAGGGACAAATAAATAGAAACTTATGACAGGGGTATTAAGCTTTAAGTTATGTTTCTTGAAAGCACTTCAGTACACTGGGAAGAATGAAGTTACTTCCCACTCATGTGGCTTTTCTTCTGCAGATTTGTTTACCTAGCTCATGGAGACGGAAGCATTTGAGTCACCACGATCTTTTCTATTTTTATTTTATCTGTTCTTGATATCAGAGGCATATTCCCTTACTCACCTTAAATCAGGCCTTCATCTCTTCCTAAAGTTAGGCCGCAGCTAGAAGCTTGACAGCATTTTGTAAGTGTTTTGGCTCCATATTATGTAAGACTAGATTAATGCAAAGCCAAGTTATCTCTGATGTTTAATTACAAAGTTCATGAGCCTGCAAGATGCAAAATCACCTCAGTTCTGGGGTCCTCACCTTGTGGAAAGCTTGGAGAGATGCTCCTGATAATTTGTCAGAAAACTTAGTATTGTTCATTATGTTCAATATTGAAAAGGCTTCACAAAGGCATCTGCATTACAACTACATAGGTAACCTACAGTATGTCCATGTTCTCTGCCACCAATGCCAACAGGCTCAGATTGACCTGTCTTTGCTAATGATTTCCCTTCCTCTCCACTTCGGAGTAGACACATGCAGACTGCCTGGTTGGCCAGGTGCTCCATCACACAGCTGAAGGACCCAGAGTGTAGTGAAGATCTATGTGATCTGCAGTATCACACACTGCTTTCCTTGTTCTCCATTTCCACTCGCCATCAGTAGCTCTTTGCTATGCATGCACCAATCTACAGAGCCAGATTTGTAGGCTCTGCTCTGTTACCAGCTGATGCTGTCCTCTCATCCTCTCGATCCATCCTGTTACACATAGCACTTCATAGTCTAATTGTCTCGTTCTTCCTTTCTGTGCTTCCTGAGTTCTGTGAGCCAAAACAGTGCCCATTGCCCTTTGGGCATAGGAAAAAAACCACGCATATTTAGGAAAACTGCCTAGCAACTGCTTTGCTTTCCCTATTGCAAGGAGAGAGGCCATTTGCATAAGAAAACTTTCCAGCTGGAAGCTTGCAAAGACTCTGCTGGGAGCTGATTCTGTGATCAGTCCTCAAAAAAGAACTCTGGTTTAGTCCTGCTCCCTCTGGGTGGCCTCTCTGTGCTGTCCCCACCATCAGTGGGGGTAGTGGCACCATCGCAAAAGGTGCACCAGTGCTCAGCAACAGCCAGGAGCTGCCGCTTCAGTTTCTGACTGTGCTCACAGTGCTCCCAGAAATCTTTTCTCATTTTGTTCCCACATCATCTTTTCCTCACACTGTGCACATCACACATCACAAAGTCAACAGCTTCAGCTGCTAACCTTTGGAGTTCTGTCATTTGCTTTGCAGAATTCCTGCCAAAAGTGACAATCTGTAGCACTACAGTACAGTATCTCTCTCTCCAGATATTTCCACGTGGTTCCTACCCACAATTGCTAAATGGCAGTAATGGTCTGCACAAAGACCTGACCCAGGAAGAAAAACTACAGAAATCACTTCATCAGTTCTCTTGCTGTTCTATACCTGGTCTCTAGAAAATGTTGCCTGTAGACTTTTCATTTTGTAAAGCCTTAAAGAAAACATTGGCTTTAGTAAAGTCAACAGAAAAAGCTTCCACCAATCCTCCAACTACAGTCCAGCAAATTGTGAACACAGTTGGGATGGTGGACATGGCCCTCGTGCTAAACATCAAAACAGCAGTCAAATCATTTCAGCACCTGCAAAAATGGCTTTGTAGGGCTGTGCTGCTACTTAACGGAATGAGCCAATTTTGATCAGAATTCTGCAAAGCTCTCCAAATTGCGGTTTGTAAAGCTAATTTCAATGTGTGAATCATTGCTTTCCTGCAATTTATATCCATATGTGTGGTTATTTTTGAGAATGATTCAGTTTTGTATATATAATTTTAAAAGGACTTTTTAAGTTAATGAACATCTGTGCTAAGAGGCCCTCAACAGAAAAGCTTGTGTCAGCCACCGGTGATGCTGACTGTGTAAACTTCCTGCTATTCTATAGGCATGCATATGGATCCTAAGGCTTTTACCAACTGCATACAGCAGGAGTAACCCCACTGAAAACCGTAACATTAAAATGCTTTAAAAATGGGGTGGGAAACCCAAAATTTCCGTCTTTGAAAACTGTAATATCATTTTATAACCACAATGGGACCAAACAGTAAATTTTCAAAGCTTTTAGCAGAAGCAAACAGAGGGAAAATTTCCATTTGAAAATTTCCATTTGAAAATTTCCAAACACTTTGATTACGTTTTTGATTGACATACATTCGGAGTTTTTAGCTATAGAGTAGATCAACAGGATTTCTGCATTTTCTGGTATATATTTCTAGGTGCTGCTTCCTGGATGAACTTATTTTCTCAAGATGAACCTATTTCTTGACATTCTGCATGAGAACTACACTGGCGTAAATCTAGTGGGGGTGGATTTACAAAGGAATAATTAGACACCCAAATTCAATGGGTAATCAAGTAACTGGTCACAGAAGTAAGGTCACACTGCTCTAGTTTGTCTTTTAATCAGCTCCATTTTTCAACCTAGTCATTATGTTTTTCTCTTTCTGCCTTCTCTACACTCTTTGATCTCACAGACTGAAGGAGAATATGCTCCAGGAGCCGTGGAGTTGGCTTCCCACTCGCACATTTCATGTGAGAGGGCTTAAATCTGGCAAAACAAAGTATTTCCCAACCTCCCAGTTAAAAATCTCATTTTCTGTATTACCATCGTGTCATTAACCCTGCAAGACAGAGTTTAGTAAGAACTCACTGTTAAATGCAGCACATCACATGCTATACGTCTTATGTTCCTTCTCCTAGACCTAATATGGAAAACGTTCTGGGACTCCTCTCTTAGGATCTGTGTCAGTGAAAACAGACGGAATCAGAACTGTAAGTAAGACCAATGACCCTGGTGTGAAGATGATGAGAAAACTTCACCTGGGACGTGACTACATCTATGGCCATGCTAAAAAAGATGGAACTGTACTTGCTTGAGACAAAGCTGAATTTGGCCTCTCTGTGTAGAACTGAGCAGGCTAGAAAACTGCAATTCCAGACAAAACACCAGAAGTCAGGGATGTGTAGGTAAGAGCTGGAGAAGGAGCATGCTTCCTGCACACAGAATATATTCTGTCATGGACAAGTAGTAACAGGCATCAAGCCATGCTGCTAATCCTTCAGCATCAGGATAATGCCATATCCTGGTGCATAGAAGTTTCTAAATGCTGACGTTGTGGTGACCTTTAAGAAGCTCCTAAAAGCCCTCTAAAATCATTAAGGCTAATTCTGTTTCCAATTACGTTATTTTAAGTTCAGAGTTACTGCACTGACTTCAAGGCAGCTAGTTCGGATTTACATCTTTTAAGTTAGCCCATTATTTTCTGTACTGTTTCCAGTTGCATGAAATCATCTGTGCACGTCCTCCAGGGCTGTTGGAACCCTCTGTCCTCCCCAGCACTACACATGATGCAATGAGCCTCTGACGGAGGAGGAGAGCCGAGAAGTCCATGTAGGGAAGCAGATAATTTCCTTTTGAGCAATGCATGCAAAAATAGCAGCTAATAAAAAGCCTTCAAACTGTGCCTTCAAACTGTGACAATTCCATACACACACCTACGAGGATGCCTTGACAAGCTGCTTGACTTCTCAGTAACTCTTTCTTGTTTTCTTTAGTGCCGCCTCCTCCAAACTCCCCCACACAGGTATTCATCTCTGTAGTGACAGCTGAGACCTGCAGGTGTTTGCTGCTATTGCCCTTTCAGAATAGACAGACACTTGTTCCTCCCTGTAAACATTTGTCTCGTCGTGCTTGCCTGGCTAGTTACAGCCCAAATAATGATAAAACAGCCTCTTCTTATTTTAGCCCCTTGCTGTCATGCATTAATTCTCTTTGCAAATAGGCATTTGGTACTGGAAATAGCTTAAGCGAAATCACTCTCTGGTGATTATTTTACTAGCACTGTCTTTTAGCAAGTGCTTCATATAGAGGGTCACCAGAAAAGTGTATTATACAGGTGCCAGAAATACAGCACTCTACAATATTAGGCTCGCACAGGAAGGAAGGACAACAAGATACTCTTTGCCATTTCACTACTCTAATACTAAAGTTATTTCACCGTCTTCAAACTGCTACTCTAGCTTTGCTAAGCAACGGTGGAGATCAGAATCAGGACTGTTTGCTGAGGACTGTAATACTCCCAAGTGTCAAAAAGGTTTCTCAAAAGGTTTTTGACCTTTTTATGTAGAGAGAAGGTCTGAAAGCTGGGTATTTTTAAAATTGGCCTGGAATAGTGAATTGCGTAATCCTTGGTTTTTCTGGAAGTCTTCCGAGGAGGCTAAGAAGTGTAATAACTTCTCACGTCTTAACTGAAAGTGCATGGGAACTCTATGTTTTAAAAAGACATCCTTTCCCAAAATACTCACTTAACGTTAACATTAAATAGAAGTGATCAAGAAACAAAACATTAAGAAACAAAGCCACAAAAATCTTTCTCACTCAGCTGTTTACTTTTTGGTACCATGATTCTGCTTAGTTCTTTACTCACCACCAAATTAGACAAGACCTGAATTTTAATTTTTTTTTTTTTTAAAAGCAGCCCCCAAAGCAGCTAAAAATAAGAGAGAGACAACAGTCTTTCTCAACCACTAGAGGTACAAAATGTGCCAGCAAAGTCATTCACTGAGGGATTGAAACCAAAAACTTCTAAAAAAAAGGGATGTTCTTCATTTGGAAGGAGTGAAAGATGAGAGTGGCCCAGGGCACTGTTTGACAACACAGTGACTGTGTGCCAATGACATACACTATGTGAGTCTAGGATGTACCGTGCAGCACGTTTTCATTAGAGGCTGGTAAGTGCCTCTGATCCAAGAACAGGCAAAATCTCATTTGGAAAGTACTCCACACAGTCCTAGTCATGTCTGTACCGGAAAGAGACACTGAAACTGCTGTTTCACACACTGAAAGTCATGGGAGAAGGCCACTATGAGGAGAAGAAAAATGAAGAACCTTTTGTCCTCACAGTGTGCCTTCTTGAACCCTCCGAAAGAGTCTGGCAGGGGACAGGAGTACTTTTTCTAAATGCACTTGAGACATAAAGGCTAGGAAAGGAGGAGAATAAAGTGATCAAGTGGGAGTACATTTATTACGAGTTAATTCAGGTTACTGATAAAAAATAAAGTTTGCAGCCATTAGGACAACAAGGTTGTGGAACAGCCTTCTGGGGAGAGCCCCGGCAGCAGGATCCTACTTATTTGCAACATTCCCCTTCATGAAAGGGGCTGTGTGACAGGACAGGAATGATCCAGGAGTTAGAAATACAAGCTTCAGAGACACAAGACTGCTGCTATCCAATTTCGTGGTATACCTGAGAGACATTTGAGAATTCTGTCAGCATTTTTCAGGCTGCTCCATATTTATTTATTTAACTAAAGTCTTTCTTCAGGACTTGCATGGGGTTGCCTGCATTTTTGTTTCCTCTCTTGCTGAGGGATCTTGCTCTGGGTGAACTTCAGTTCCTACACATCTCTGAGGACAGGTCACAGGGCCAGATGTGCTCTGAGGGGTGTCACCAAACCCCAGTAATGCCAAAGACTGGTGCAGCTGGTGCACTGGTGCACTTACAGCGTTATACAGTTTGCCAGATCAGAAGGCAATTCTCACTGAGACTGATGGGCATGGCTGGCACCTCCTGTTGTGTGCCAGGTGTCACTGACTTTCTAAGATCCCTCAGGAATTTTTGCCAAACATAATTTCTCTTTAGGGGCTTAGGAGACTGTTGATACCCTTGACGTCCCCTCCTCTTTTCCCCTGTCAGACTGGAATTTTTGTGGGGTTTGGTGCCTTATATAGAAAAGGCTGAAGTGTTAATGAGTGTTGGGGTTTTCCATGTGGCTTGAGGAGGCCTGAGCTTCTTTTAGCTCCTCCTACCCTTAACACCTACTGCATGGCTTCCTGCAAGAGTGCAAGGCTTGGGCTCAGTAACCTATGTTGCTTCTTCCAGTCCTACATGCTATGCTCTCTATAAATAGCAAAACATGGTACAAAATGTGCAGAAGATTTTAAAGAGAACATGGTCACTGATCTTTATACTGAAACACATTCTCTTCTGCCCCATCTGTGCCAGAACAAGAGGAAACAAATTTGTGACTTATGAACCTCTGTGTCCCTTTGGGGCGAGTTGGGCCTAAAGGAAGATGGAAACCTCAATAATAGCCTCAATCTTTTGATGGATCCTTGCATGGTTTGTACAAGTGGAGGAAAGAAGTCCGTATTTTCTCCACTGTTCCTTGTGCTGTTGCACAAAGTAAGTTATATAATAGCTAAACAGGGATTACACAATTGAGCTCCATAAATCTAAATCAGAAACAGAGTCTCTATCCTGCACTGGACAAACATAAAAATGTGCAAGGGTGAAATTCTGGTCCTAATGAAGTTAATGGCAAAGCTCTTCCTTACTCTGGTGAGATCACAGTTTCATCCAAAACCTTGGCTCAAGCCTGTAGTTGGCTGACCCAAGCTGGATATTTGAGCATATCCCTGTTAAGTTTTTCCAAGTACTGGGATACAAGGACCTTCCTTTTTTTTTTTTTTTTTGAACAACCACTTGCAAACCTGAACTGTAAGCCTAAAAAGGGTCTGATACAGTATCTCTGAGTGCAAGAACAAATATTAGCAAAGTAGTTGTTCCCATGCTTCAGTGTCAATACTTTCAAGCCACTGAAAGCTGCTGCTGAGTCACACTATTTGGGTATCAGAGGGAAAGATGGGAAAGCCTGACCTGTGGGGGTTGGGAGTCCAAACAACAAAAAAACAGACATGAAGAAAACAAATATAAGCCCTTAATGAACCTGAGACCTAAGCTCTGCAAGTAGATAACTTTGTGAAATGATCCACTGTGTTACAAGGACTGCAGTGCAGCAGAGTGTTGCCTGAGCTGTTTGGCACACAGACCAAACTAATTACTTGACAGTTGTTTCAGTTTGGCCTGAGGTGGACAGCAGTGATGGGTAAGAAAAGCCACTGCAGTTTCTTCATGTCACCAGGCTCATCTGGTCTAACTATTGAAAACTATTGATGTTACACTGAATGCTAGCGTGTACACCAGGGCTCTCCCCACCCACAAGATTCCTGCCTGATGAAAAAGAAAGGAAAAAAGAACACAGGAGAAAAAGGAAAGCTTGTGCAACCAGGGCCACACATCACATGTATTCCCAGCCCAAGGGTTATTTCTCTCCCCCTCTTCCCTGAAGCATCTCTTAACAACTGAGCTGATTCAATGCATAATGTCATTAACGATCTAACAGTCAACAAGGAGTGGGGATCATCCTTATCTTACAGAAGCAAGCTATAAATAATATCTTGGGCAAATCTAACATCCTGACAGAGTGGTAGGATCCAAAAAAACTGATTCCAGTGTATTAATAAACGCAAATGCTGAACCATTTCTTGCAGTGCTTTTTGAAGCTGTGTAAATCCTTCCAACAAGCATCAGATAAAGCTGTCAAGGTTAGGGAAGAATTGCTTCTATGTATGTAATTAAGCCTGAGCAGTTAAAAAGACTTAGCCTGCTATAAACAATTAGGTATGGTAGGTCAGTGCCATCCCAGTGTCATTGCTGACAGTTTCATTACTTAGGCCTGCCATGAACATAATTCTCTAGGCAACCATCTGGAAAGTCATCACAGCCTTGGCTGTTTCATGACCAGCTTCTGACCAGCCTAAATATGGCCCAAAAAGGGCAGGCCAAAGGCTTAACTGTAACTTCGAAATTTAATCACTGTGAAATACAGTGTCACAGCAGGCTGTCTGTCCTTCCTCTGCACCAGCTGGAAGCCAGCTGGAACATGATGGGCCAGAGAAATGGTCCTTCTTGTTTTTCTCACTGTGCAGAACAAGTGACTACCCAACTTTGTTTCATACCCATCCATCATACTGCAAGCCATGCATGCATGGCATGGAACCATGCTACTTCACATCTTTATTCATTCCGCTCTGGCACTTGTCTACGTCTTTCTCCCTTCATACACACTTGTGCCTATTACTAACACCTCTCTACACTTACCTTTCCTGCCTTTTTCATTCCCTCTCTGACATCCATGATTACACCCTTTTCACACTATTCCCTCTTTCTTCTCCTTTGTTACACCCTGGATCCCACAGATGCTCCCTTGGCCTCAAAAAAAGTGATGAAGAGGGAGAGAAGAAGGAAAGAAGAGAGTGATTCTGTATAAAAGGCAGTGAGAAAAGCAGTGTACCCCTTGAAGGAGAAGTACAAAAGGACTATCCACGTTACCGAGAATTTCCTTTGGTGAACCCCTGCTTTCTCCAGGTCACAGGTCTTTCTCTAAATTTGTTCTTCATTGGGTAGAAGCTTTGCTTGAGTGCTCATGTGTAAGACTCAAGGATTAAACCCAAAGGTACAGGAGCAGGTAAGATGATGCCAGATTCATACACTGTCACGTGTCTGTGCCAGTCCTCACTTGTCCCCAGGAAGCCCATATGATTACTTAGCTACCATCCCTTTTTGCAAGTAGTTTTTCTGCAGCATGGAGTATTAATTTTTTTCCAAAAATAAGCAGCACATTTATTATTCAAAAAAGCCTGCCTCTGACTGTCAAGGCCTTTGCAAACACTCACCGTTAAGCACAGACATTCATTCTTAAGTGTAATGACGAACATGGTAAACAAATCCAGTTTAACTGAAATACAGAACAGAGACATGCCTCCAGTCCCAAGTAATATTGTTCATCCTTCAAATGCAAAATCAAGAAACCCTGGCCTTTGGTGCTCACTGATGTCTTCGCAAACACAAATAGAGGCAGTGATTACCATTCTGTATATTTTTCCAAGTTCTGAAGCACAGTCATGCTTGTTTTACATTGACCAAATAGCTTGAAGTGCCAAGTTTCCAAAATAACAAAATAAAAGAGGAATCTGCCTCTTGTGTTTACTAAATACTAGGTTTGCCTTTTGAAAGAAAACACAATGGAGAGAGGAGACTGTTACTTCTCAGCTGTTAAGTGAAACAACACTCAACAACTATTCTTGTGTGCAGTTTCCTGTGTCATGTCCAGCTTCATCTGGATGTAGAGACAACCTCCTTCTGGGCATCCCACAAACACTGACACTGAGGTGACATTCTCCTTTATGGACACAGCAGCCCAAATTGTGTGGCTGAGGAAGAGGCCTTCATTTTATCTACAAGGAATTCAATGGCAACAAGTCATGTGAGAGGTAGATACAGAAAATGTCCTTAAAGATGCTGAGTGGCTTATCTTACAGGATAAACTCTAGGGTTTATAAACTACCAGCTTGGCCACAGATTGCCTGCGCCAAGCCACAAACACCTGATAGCTTCAGCTCCAATCATCAAATTACACACATGGTAGTTAACAGCAAATGCTGTCAACTACATGACTTGCCACATAGTAAAAAGACAACATCAACAACAGTAATTAATGTACACAGTCCTGTTTATCCTAGCCATCCTAGAAGACCTTTGCAAACTTCAGAGATCGTTTTATGGCAACCAATCTCAGGAAAATGGCCTGGGTCAGATGAACAAGCGTGATGGGTTAGTCTTACCCATCACAAAACAACTCTTCAACCATAAGCAGTAAGACTAAAGACCTGGCTTAAGGCTGAGGAAACTTACTGACAGGATTTTAAGTGCTGGGTATATAACAATTTCTCACTAGTCTCTTCCTGAGTAAAATAACTGGTCCAGTACTGCTGGCCAGTACTTGCACCTCCTCTAGTAAACTGAAACATTATACAGTACCCAAAAGTTACAATTTCCATTGGTCTTAGCAATATATAACAACATATTTTAATAACTTCAAAGTGTTGGGGCAAATTTGATTACCCACTCTTTCTTTTTATCTGCTGCTGCTTCTTTTTCACTAAAACCAAGCAAACATGCAAAGTTTCTGCACAAAGGAAAAGACCTTTTTGTGATTTATTATTAGAATATAAAGCCAACATATACAAACAACAAGGCACGTCAATCTTACTCTGATTAACTCTCTCCAAATTTACCAAAACTTTGGAACTCAAAACCAGGTTCTCCATATGCCAGCCTCTAAGTTACCTGACAGACAGAAGTTCGAGTGTAAAAGCAGAATCAGTCACATCAGTGTGGTAAAATGACTGAACAAGACCTGGGTTATTACCAACTACAGCAGTTCACTTACCCTATAGTAGTCTGTGCTGTACACATCTCTAGACATCCCAAAATCCCCAATCTTCACCAGTAGGTTCTCACCAACCAGGCAATTCCGGGTAGCAAGATCCCGATGCACAAAGTGCTGCGATGCCAGGTAAACCATACCAGCCGCAATCTGTTGGGCAATATGAAGCATCTGGGATTGGGTCAGCTCAGCAGGACGGTTGCCTTCTGCCATCAGTACTGCATCTGGTCCATGTGCCCTGCACCAAAATACAAGCTGATTAAGTAATAGGCCTCTTGTAAGCTGGAGAGGTGAAAGGCACTAGTGAGCCTAAAGCCACACAACTGACTCGTTCAAATACAATAACAAAAAGGGCTACGAATTCATTGATGAAATAGGGGAAAATCTGTATCTTGCCTTTTTTTTTATTTACTGTTTTCCTTCATTGTGTGAAAGACAGGTGGTGTGAAGAACATTACACAACAGGAGATATATTGCTTATGGAAATAAGGCACATGCATTCATAATCACACCCCTTTTTGTCAAAATCTACCTTTCTCCTGTTCCGTTCTCGCAATCTAGTAACCTGGACACTTTTAAGATTCAGTTGGACAGCGTGCTGAGCCATCTTGTCCACACCGAGCTTTTGCCAAGAAAGGCTGGACCAGATGATCCTTGAGGTCCCTTCCGAGCTTGTATTCTACAATTCTATGATTCTTTTCTAGAGAAAGGCTGGCAAATGCAGCTGTTTGGTAACTGAGGAAAACCTTATCGCTCTATAAGAGTAAAAGGCCACAGAGTGAAAGGCATCGCATAGCATCACTTTTCCTATGACTGCATTCTTTGATTTCTACAGGGACACAGTCCGTTGACCCTTCCATCTTTTCTTAAAGAAGAAAGAGCTAACTTCCTTCTGAGATGCTATCTGAGAAACAAGGGTAGCATTTTTAGATTTACACTTCTAATTTCCTATGCAAATGCCCAGCAGAAAACTTTTTGTTTCTTTCATCACCAAGGGTGAGTCCTGCCTGAGATGGGAATTCTTCACAATAGCAAGAGGACACAAAAACCCACACTATCTGGAACAACTAAACAGTTTCAGAAATACAAGCTTTTTAAGACCTAGCAGGTCCCTATGATGGAATAATCAACTGATTAACAAGAAACTTGTATACACTCCAGCAGAAGGAGAGCCATTTTGCATTTGGAAAGCCCAGCAAAGTACTGTAACGCATGTAGTTCACCCATCTTAACTATGTTAGCTCTGATATACATGTGTAACATTCTAGTACCTTGAAGATAGAAACATAGAAACATTCCTACACACAACACTTTAGAGTAAGAATTACTAGCTAATCCTTATCCAATTCATTAAGTCATCTGGCAATCATTACTCATGTGACACATCCCAAAATATTCTGAACATCTCTTTCCATCTACTCCATTATTCTGGGTTTTCAGAAGCCTTTTTTATTCCATTCCTGCAGACTATTCTTTCTGAGAGATCACATCTCTTCCATCCTCTTTTTTTTTAAAATACTCTAGAACTGATTTTTATTTTCTCTCAAAAGTCTTTCCTTCCAACAAAAAGGAGTTTCAGAGAATCACCTTTCTAATCAATAGAGGTGAGGCCTTAATTTTTCCCTAGGGGAAGGGCACAGGATTTTAGAAAATACTTGGAAATTAATCAAAATCTGAGATCAAATCTGACACTATCTATTAGAAATATGATATTAAAATTGCCCCAAGGGAAGAACTTCATGAGTAAAGTGACAGATGTGAGAAAAAAATGAAGGAGGGTGTATATCACTGCTGGGACTGCATCTGGTATCAGGCAAAGAAGCTCTCTTCCACAGTGTACATACAGGCTATCATTCAACTAGTCTGAGTTGGCAGGGGATAAGCAGGGGGATACAAAATCTCCAACGAAGACTCAGAGGTAAATTCCTATTGAAAAGCACTGTACCTCTTCATTGCATGAATTTTTTTCATGACTGCTCTCAGATATGAAGCTCTGAGTCGCTAAATTAGAGAACTCTTCATCTTTTGCTAGCTTCCCTGAGGACATGGTCGGTATCTAATGAAACTTGGGGATTATTCTCAACGCTCCATCCACCTTGCTGTCCTCTTGGTGCTGGCTATAGATGAGGTGCTCCTCAGTGTCTGCAACAGCCAGGAACATTGACAGAGATTTCTTTGGATTCACTAGCTAGAACAAGCACAGAGCAGGCATGACTTTGAGGCTTTAGTCCTAGACCTGGAAAAGCCTTTCGCTGCATGCAGCTAGCAAGGCTCATTTGGGTTAAATTTCGGATTCGTTTTTCCCTAGCAGCCTTTGGTGGCGCTGCAGGGTAAGAAATACAGGCTCTTACAGCATGCTTACAACTAACCTCTGATGTGCAGCACAAACTGCAGCAAATGTGATGAGAATGACAAATTGGAGCTTAGGTTTAACAGCTTGTCCCAGCATAATCATTTTATGTTCTATAGACAAGGGATGATTAATAATTTAAAAAAAGAGAAGACCTAAAGTAGGAAATATACTGTCTGCTAAACTACCTTTCTCTACAATAATTCAAAATCAGTTAGGAGGCAAGAAAAGACCAATCAAAAAGAATACAAGAATAAGTATTTCTTATGAAATAAAAAATTATTTCTTATCAGCTGTAAATCTGGCTTCTTCTAATGGAAATTCAATGTTCTGAAAAAGTACTGAGGAGGCATCTTAGGAAAGTTACATTCTCTCTTGGTCCACAGCAGAGGTCCAAGCTGGCAAATGCAAAGACCCTGACATAGCTCTGACAATATACTTAAATCCTTTGCCAGAGAAACAATCAGTCTTGGAAAAATAGTAGTTTTTGCTCCGCATATACAGTTCAGGCCTCGGTCTCTGCCAAATCTGGCAGCCCTGCCAAAAAGGGAGGATGCTAGTTGATGTCATTTGCTTTTACGGTGTGGCTATTTGTTCAGTGGAGGTCAGATAGACTGCAAACTCATTTCACATAGGCTATCAAAAATACATAAATGGTGACACTAGTAGTCACTAGCTATTTCAGTCAGATAGAAAATCTGAACCCATTTAAAGGGACATCAGGTTTGATTGTTTTACAGCTGTGTCACAGGTATCTTTCTAAAATGGTGGTACCCCTGGTTATCTTCATCAGGAGAGATCTCAGTAAATCGTGATAATCCTTCAACGAGAATGAAGGCCTTGAAAGAAGAGTCCCTTATGCAAAAAGAGTTTTTAACATAAGAGTGAAAGCTGTCTCTTAACTGCTTATTTTTACGTTAACGAGCGCAGGCTAGTGGAAATGGTATATACACAAGTCTGCTGTTTGTAACTTCCTGGCTCATGAGTTACCTATTATTGTGAATCTTAGGTATCATCTGTTTATTTATGACTGCTTTACTACCAAGTTTAGATTTCTGATGCACATTCCTGAATAGCGTTATGAAATACAGCCCTAATCTGGACCCCAAGATGTAGCATTTTCCATTGCACTGAAGTTTCCATGGCTTACAGTTTTCTTGCTTCAGATTAATGGCAGTCTTTCCAAAACACTGCGAGGAGGGAAGAGAAAAGGGGTTAGATTTCAAAAGCTCTTAGATGCCTACAGATAGCGATAGGTGTTGAGTGGGATCTTCCCAAGTGCTACCAGAAAGCCTGCAAGAAAATGATTCCTACTCTGAGATTTATAACCAAACAACTCAGAATACACTGAAATATATTGAAAACAATATTTCTTTGGTTCACATTCCTTTCTTGCAAAGCATAAGGCTTGACTTAATGGTACTTCCAACGAGGCAAAGAAACAATGAGCCCCACACCCCCACAGAGAAGAGAAGAGTTGCACAGATTTGCACTCCTAGGTGTCGGTATTTTCCAGTGGTAGTAGTTAATTTCACATTAAGTACCAGTAACACCTACCTTCTCTGCCCACTTCTGGCTCTCCAGCATAATATGTGTTTGTGGATTTACCTGAGGAATTTGTTAAGATCTCCATGCTTCATATACTCAAAGACCATGATGAGCGGATCACCCTCGACACAGACGCCGTAGAACTTTACGATGTGCTCATGTTGCAGGTTGGTTAGCAGCTCTGCCTCACGGTGGAAGTCCTTGCGGGCATTGTCGCTGGCGTCCTTCAGTGTCTGGTGGAGAAAACAAAAATGTAAGCAAGGGGAGATGCTCGCAGAAGGTAGCGAACGTGGGATGGCACTGTAAGGTTAAGATAAGGACACTCTACTGCATAAAGGATGGAGGAAGTACTTTCTTAATAACTTCTAGAAATGCAGATGTGATGCTTAAGTGCAATTAAATAATGGCAGTACAATTTCATTCTCCTGCCACACGTCATCCCAAACAACAATTTTTCTTGTAAGAGAATGTAGGAATACTCATGATCTTACTGTGCCAAGTGTTTTCTAAACACAGAACAAATAAACTGATCTTATCCAAAAAATATACTCAGTACACAGCTGGTTCATATCCTTTAGCATTTAATTCAGGCAAATGCTGGTATCCTGTTGGTATTTATACCTTTCTTATAAGTTCTTTAAAATAAAACTCTGCTTGCTTAGTGGGAACATAGATGCATTCTTTATGTATTACTAATGTCACTATTGCTGATGTTGGCCCCCATGGTGTGCTACCCATTAGGCAGATTTATACAAGGATACATCCCTGGACCAGAACTTACAACCTGAGGCTTCAGCCAGAAACTCCTTAGAAACTCAGTAAATCTACTCACATGCCTAAGATTAAGCATATGTATAAGTAACTGGAGGATCAATCCTAAACTGATAGGCAAAGAGGAAGTAGATGCTCAGTGTCCAGGAGGAAACTATACCGACAAAGAGGAAGGCAGGAAAGAATGCTAGGAGACCTGCCTGGATGAACAGCGAGCTCCTCGACACACTGTCACACAAAAAGAAACTTTACAAAAGGAGTGGAAGAAAGGACAGTTAGAATGGGAGGGGTGTATAAGGAAGCTGTCTGAACAGCAAGAGACTTGGTGAGAAAAGCTAAAGCTCAGTTACAATTAAATCTAGCCAAGGAGATCAGGGGAAACAGCAAAAATTTCTATAGGTACATTAATGGTAAGAAGACTAGGGAGGGTGTGTGCCCCCTCAGAAAGGAAACGGGAGAACTGGTGACAAGTGATATGGAGAAGGCTGAGGTTCTCAATTACTTCTTTTCCTCAGTCTTCACGGGCAAGGGCTCCAGCCACACTCCTGGAGTCACAGAAGATTATGGCAGGGGTTGGAAAGAACTGCCCATTGTAAGAAGATCAGGCTTGTGACCATCTGATGAACCTGAAAGTGAATAAGTCCATGGGACCTGATGGGATACACACATGGGTACTGAAGGAACTGGTGGATGAGGTTGCTAAACCGCTCTCTATTATATTCCAAAAGTCATGGCAGTCTGGTGAAGTCCCCACTGACTGGACAAGGGGAAACATAATCCCCATTTTCAAAAAGGAAAAGAAGGAGGAACCAGGGAACTATAGGCCAGTCAGTCTCACCTCCGTGCCTGGTAAGATTATGGAGCAGATGAAGCAGAAGAAAAATGAAGAGGTGACTGGGTACAATAAAAACGGCTTCACCAAGGGTAAATCGTGCCTGACAAACGTGGTGGCCTCCTATGAGAAGGTCACAACATCAATAGACAAGGGGAGAGCAACTGACATCATTTACCTGGACCTGAGCAAAGCCTTTGACACTGTCCCGCATGACATCCTGGTCTCCAAACCGATAAAATATGGGTTTGATGGACTGACAATTCAGTGGATAAAGAACTGGCTTGACAGCCGCACCCAAAGAGTGGCTGTCAATGGGTCCATGTCCAAATGGAGGCCAGTGACAAGTGGAGTCCCTCAAGGATCAGTACTGGGACCGGTCTGGTTTAACATCTTTGTCAGCGACATGGACAGTGGCACAGAGTGCATCCTCAGCAAGTTTGCCGACGACACCAAGCTGTGTGGGGTGGCTAACACCCTGGAGGGAAGGGATGCCATCCAGAGGGACCTTGACAGGCTGGAGAGGTGGGCCCATGCCAACCTCATGAAGGTCAACAAGACCAAGTGTAAGGTCCTCCATCTGGGTCGGAGCAACCCCAAGCACTGATATAGGCTGGGCAGTGACTGTCTTGAGAGCAGCCCTGAAGAAAAGGACTTGGGGGTGCTGGTGGATGAGAGGCTCAACGTCAGCTGTCAGTGTGCACTAGCAACCCAGAAAGCCAATCGTATCCTGGGCTGCATCAGGAGAAGCGTGGCCAGCAGGTCAAGGGAGGTGATTCTCCCCCTCTACTCCACTCTCGTGAGACCCCACCTGGAGTACTGCGTCCAGTTCTGGAGCCCCTACTACAAGAAAGATATGGACGTGCTGAAACATGTCCAGAGAAGGGCCACGAGGATGATCAGAGGGCTGGAGTACCTCTCCTGTGAGGACAGACTGAGAGAGTTGGGGTTGTTCAGTCTGGAAAAAGAAGGCTCCGAGGAGACCTTATAGTGGCCTACCAGTATCTTAAGGGGACCTACAAGAAAGCTGGTGAGGGACTTTTTAGGATGTCAGGTAATGGTAGGACTAGAGGGGATGGATTAAAACTAGAGATGGGTCGATTCAGACTGGACATTAGGAAGAAGTTCTTCACCATGAGGGTGGTGAGACACTGGAACAGGTTGCCCAGAGAGGTGGTGGAAGCCCCATCCCTGGAAGTTTTTAAGGCCAGGCTGGATGGGGCTCTGAGCAACCTGATCTAATGGGAGTTGTCCCTGCCCAGGGCAGGGGGGTTGGAACTAGATGATCTTTAAGGTCCCTTCTAATCCTAACAATTCTATGATTCTATGCAGATCAGAATTCTGGGGTGTCAATTCTTCTCACCCCCTTTTACTTATACAGCTCTGCATATTTTCATTTTGAAGGAAATACATCAACATGGGATCAAGTAGGAGGCTTAAATGTTGTATAACGAAATAATGCTAATTTAACTGCCACACATAGGCAGTTTTCAGATCTCTTCTTGAGAATTACACTTCCTGAGCAAGGAAACACTTTCATGCACCAAAAAAAAAAAGCAAATTCTGACACCAATTAAATGAGGAATAATTATAATTGACAACAAACCACTACCAGGCTCTACCTTCAAAAGGCAGAGTGGTGGTGGCACTATGTTAGTTCAAAGAATATTTCTAAAAGAGTAAGAGAAAGATAGCAGGTTACCAATGTTCACAAATTATGACTCACAGAAACTGATGTCTGGGCTCTGTACTTCTGGATTTTAACTACACCTAGACTTAATACAAAGGAAGATGAAACACAAAAGTAGTGGCATTGTTTTAACTAAAGATGCTTTTCCTGGCCATCTAGTCACTGTATTTTCTACCCTGAATTCATATATGGGACCACTACACTCATCAGAACAGACACAGAACAAGTTAATACTGTGAAATCATTCTGCCAACAAACAGTTTTTAGCTGTGGAAGTCATGGTTTGTTCAGAGTTTTTCTTTAACAGAGACAATTCTGTTCACTTTTCTAGTATTATATGTATGTATGTGTGAAGAAGAGACTAAAAGATGACTGTTGGAGAAAACACTTGCTTTACTTGTGAAACTGCAACCACAGGTCTTGAAATATGAACATCTACCACACTAACGTCCACATGGGATGACAAGGAGCAGGGCAGACTGGATAGCCACCTACCAAATTCACAGGTTTTTCCCTGTGTGTTTCAGGCTTTATGGATCCTAAAGGCAATAGAAATCAGTCATGCCACAGACATCCCTTCCCTGAGGGACCCACTAACTTGTGAATCTCATGCGTCTTCAGGCCCAGAACCTTTCTTCCACAAGTTTTACCAATAATGATGCAACAAGGATATTTCATCATCAAAGCTTCACAAGCCATGATATCATTAGTATACATAGCTATGTCATCTAAAGCGGATATCAAATTGGCTCCCCACTACAGTTCCCAAAAAATAACAGCTGAACCAAGCAAGGACTGAAATTTAAATGTATTCCAACGCTTACAGGCTCTGGGATGATGCTTTAAGACGATACAGGCACCAACCCACAGTCCAATCTACACTATATAATGACATCACTGGAAGTGTTGTCACTTGAGTTTCTTCTGGTGGTTTCATGTATAAAGCAACTGGATTTTAATTCTTCGCAACAACAGAATTAATAAAACCATTCATATAAGTCCCATTTTTAAATAATAGCAACCCAGAAAATAAAATGACAGGAAAAAGCACAGGATGATACTCTTTCCAGCAGGCTCTTTCCCTGGAAAGACAGTAAAAAAGATGACAGCTCTGTGAGGATGGCATATTGTATATTTCAGAAGATGCTTTTTATCTCACAGAAACAGCAAAATTATCATATGACAGAGCAGTTGCCATGGCAATTACACATTTTCTGTCAAACAGCAAAATACAAAAAGGTCTAAAACCTAGGTAAAATTCAGGCATGGGGCAACTTGAATTTCTGTCACCCACCATTGCAAAACCTTCTTTTCATTATTTCATTATTTCATGCAGCCCATAGAATTGACACAATGCATGAGAGGTAGCTGACACAGTCAGGCAAGAATAAGAGTGGAAAGTGAAAAAATTAATAAGTATGTAGAATCTACATAGAAATGACATTGATTAATGCATTTAGCTTGTTCTCAGTGCAAGAGAAAAAAATAAAACCAAAATAAAACCGTAAGAGCACAAAGAAAGACATATTCATTTTTATTATCATTACTGACAAGCACACCGAAGTTCTGCGTACAAAGCACTCTCACCAGACAACAGTTTTTCCCGAGTAGGAACTGAGATACAACCACATGTACTCACAACCACTCAGGCCAGCAGCCAAGGAGGAAGGACACGCTCCCTTGGGCAACAGAGGGACCCCCTGGCTGTTACAGGAGTTCCACATATGCTGAGTTCATCCTTGTGACAGTCAGATTGCCACCTCACGCTTATTCTCTTCCACAGAGTCCTTGCCTAGGTATCCATGTACCACCTGGTCTCTGCAGACCTGTGCTCTGTAGCGAGCGCAAACCGCCAGCTCCTTAGTCCACCTTAGTCCACCCCGACACCACAGAGCTGCATTCACAGATGAGTCAGAGTAAGAGCAAGGGGATGTAGCTCTCATCAACATCAGTATGACTTGGTAATGAAACTCTCATGACAGTTGTCCTTTATACAGTTTCATCCTTCCCCAATGAAATCCTTACTACTGCTCCCTGTCACCATACAAGAGCTGAGTGGTCTATTTCCTCGAGAAAGGAAGGGGTGGTTTTGATCCTTCTTGAACTAAAGGCCAGAAGAGTTAGAAACCTTTGGTTTTCCTCTGCAGGTGCTGTAAAAATGTTCTTTACCTCACACACATAGCAGTCTGCTAGCCGAGCACAATCCTAGAGCACCACAGGGTGAATCCCCCTCCAGTCTCCCAGGGGAGCCGGAGGCAGCTGCTAACCTGTGCCCTGGCAGTCATCCTCACATCCAGCTCCAGCCAGTTTTAACTAGTGCAAGACTATGCCTAGGAATCCAACCCTATGAGATGACAGTATGGACCTAGGCCTGAACAAACACTGTGGCATGGCAAAATGGCCTGCAAGGAAACAATAATTTTTCCTTCCTTCACCCTGTGTTCTCTAAAAGTGCCTGCAGCAAATGGTGATGTGCAAACTCACACAGGCAGAAGGCTAGTACAATGTCCATGCAACCAGCTTAACCTGTGGTTAAGCTCTCTGCTCACAGGGTCTGACCGATAGAAAGCATTACCAGACACTCCGTGCTCCCCTGAAAAAGCCTGATGATCGAAACAAATTTACACAGATTGTTTTTCTCCTCTTCCAAGGAGCAAAAACTCAGGCACTTCGGGTTGTTTATGCTAAGCCTGACTTTATATCTTCCCAGATTTTTCTGGGCCTCTTAGCTCCTAAATAATTTGCTGCAGCAACGTCAGCATTTCAGATACCAGCTGGCCAAAAAGGAGAAGGATTCGTGTTGAGTCAGACCAAGTGATGCTCAGGGACAGGCATGAACCACGCAGTTGCCCAGCAACTGGCAGGTGCAGGCAGCCAGTGGGGACCACCAGCCATCCTGATCCACCCTGTGCAGGTGAGACCGTGCCTCCTCGCTGCCAAAATCCACACTGCCTTACTCCTCAGCAAGTACACATTCCCACTGGCTCACTGAACCTATGTCTTGCAGACAAGTTTGTTGTGGTTTTGCTCACAGGGGTGAAGTTCTCTAAAGCCCTTGCTGTGTGCCAGGAGGAGCTGCCCTCTGTTGCTGGCATCCAAGTATGCTTCTCTAAGATTAAAAAAAAAAAAAAGATCACACATTTTCATTACCAAACCCTGGGCCCAGCAGTGGGGTCCAGTCCTCTGGCTAGCTCTCTGTGTATCAGTGAGGTCCATCCCTTGACTTCCACTGTGACTGCAGGACACCTGTAAGCTACGGTTTGGTACCACAGTGAAAGAGAGAAGCACCAGGCAATTAACCCCCCAGTTATATGGGGATCAATCCAATGGCACAGTAGGCCAACAAATTTGCTCCTTGACAGCAGCCAGAGTCACATCTTCAAGAGCCAACACGAGAAACATAAAATGGGCATAACCTGTCTCCAGAGCTGCCTGCAAGATCCTTGTTAAGGACACTATAAAGAGTGGGTTCGGTTAAAAAAAAAAAAAAAAAAAAAAACAAAACAGTATGACAACTGGTCCAGAAAACTAATAGATTTGTAGATTTGTCATCTAAACTCATGGAAACATCTCTCCTTTTAAAGGCTGAATGCTCTTCCTTGTGAATTACACTCAGAAAGAGCAGCAGAGAGAAAGCATGGCGCAGCATTAATAGCAGCAGTGCTAGGCTCCATTTGGTCAGGACTTTCAAAGGGAGCAAGTAAATGGAAAGACTTTTATTTTGCTATCAAGCAGTTCCCTGAAGTGATAGAGGAAAGGCAATTTCCACTCTAGCTTCACCAAAATACAATAGAAAATTCATTCAGATCACTTTTGTCATCTCCTATCTCTTGCTTTCTCCTGTCTATGATATATCCCTCCAGGGCTTAATTTTTTCTCACAGTCAACATGCCTGAACAACTTCCAAGTATCAAAAAGCTTGTAACCTTGGCAAACCCCAAAAACCTGTTATTTTTGATGGAGCAAGAAAGCACTCTACAAGTCCCTCCTCTTTTCATGTTCTCTCACTGCTAGATCCAAAAGTCTATTTCTTGTTTCCAAATTCAAAAAGATGGTCTACTTGATTTCTTTTACTGTACAGTTTGATCAAAAACATACAAATGGTTGCCTAATTGTGACTGGTCAAATAATACTATTTTCTGATCCTTAGGCACAGCCCAAATTCTAAATGTGTATTCCCCCTGCATATAATGAGATCCTTCAAATGCTGAACACCTTGTTCAGCTTTTGGCAGAACATTACAGATGGAGATAAGAGATTGTTGCCAGGGAGACTTTGCAAACTGTTAGAATGTAGCTTCACCGATATTGTTTTCTAGCGTACACCCATAGCTGAGGTCAATTACCAACCTCATCCCTTCCATTTCCATTTTGAGAGACAAAAAGGCTTGGTACAAAGGTACCATTTCCATTTTGAGAGACAAAAAGGTGAAGCAGGTTTTGTGTCCAAGCTTTGAGATCAGTTGAAAATCTTCTTACTCCTTGGTAAATTCCCAACGTACCATGTAATCTGTGCTCTTTAGGAGAACCAAACAAATTCCTTCCCCCCCCGCCCCGAAATGTGAGAACTATTCTGTATACTTGAAACTCCAAGGTTTCAAGTAGTCTCCTCCTCCTCTGGACTGTGTTTTGGGAGAGCTGTCTGGAGCTGTATAATAAAGAGTCGCTCCTCCAGTTCTGACAGATCATGACTTCTGGCTTTCCATACAGCCATTGTTTAACAGCATATGACAATATTATCCACAAGTTTGTTATAACATTCCTGGCAGCTATATTAATGACAATTACCCACAGATAATTTCAGTGGCTGACTAAAAGAATGGCACAATCCTGAAAAACAAAGGTCTTCTTTGACTAGCAATTATATACATAACCTATTCACTTAGCTAGTAATTGATTATTTTTTAGACACACATGTATATCACACGTAATTTCAATGACCTACACACTATTTTTCACTAATTATATTTTAGATAGATCATAAAAGATTTTTCCCCTTTATGACATAGTCTGGTTCCCCTCTTTTCCTTATGAAATTCAGCTCTTTTTATAATCCACAGCAAGATCAAATATCACATTCTCTTAAAACTCCATTAGCCTTGTGAACCCTTCCACATATATCAGAGCAGTTACACTGGGCTACAGAATAGGAAAACATGACCATTTACAAATAAAATAGCATTACCAACCATGAATTAATACTGGAAACCCTAGACTCTTTTACCTTCACTGCCACCAAGATCTTGTCCTGCTCGGGACAGAGGTTATAGCATTCTGCCAGAAAGACTTTCCCAAAGGCTCCTTCTCCCAGTTCTCTTTTGAGAACGATATTGTGGCGCTTGATGTGCTGCACAACTGTGAAGAGAAGACAAAAAGGAGGTCAGAAGTGAGCTGCAAGGCCAGGATGGGACGGGATCCATGCTTACAGGCACATGGAGACAGGGTTGCCTGCAGAGTGGGGTGCATGTTGTGGAAGGAATCAAAGTGCCCATGTGTCATTCATTAATGCTTTGCCCAAAAAGACCAAGTTAATATATTTATATTTGGAGAGTAGCATATTTTTTGGATAAGAAGACATGGAATTAAGAGTCACCTGGGAAAAGGCCATTTATCAACGTAATACAATGACTGTTGCAGAACATACATAACAGCCAAAGCTGCTTTTTTTTTTTTCTTTTTTAAGACATGAAGACAAAGAATCAGAAAACAAACCAAACCTTTCTCACATCACTTCTAACAATAGCTGAACTTTCTCATCCAAAGCCCAAAAGTTTTAAAATTAACATAATCCAAGAAAACAAAATGTGCCCTCTTTCAACTAAACCCAACTTACCCTCTGGTTCTCTTAGCACTTGTTCAACTGCTTTCCCTCTCTGTGCTATACTACAGTTGTAATAAGATAGAAATTTTGTTCTCACAAATGTGATTTACAATATCGCTCTGAAGTAAAAGAAATAAAAGACGGACAAAGGTTTTAGTCAGCATAGTGGACAGAACCTTAGCTGAATTTCTGCCCAGAAATCAATTGAATCAGACATTAAAGACCCCGAGCATTTTTGTTCAACTCATTTTACATTTTCCTTTCAGCATAAGCTTCCATTAGAAGATTTAATATTTAAAAGACAGTACCAAATTTTGTAGAATACATTATCAATTTGCAATGTTCAAGCTAAATAAAGCCGCTGTAAGGGCAGTTTTAACTGGCCAACTCAACAGGGTTGACAGCTTGTGTTGCTGAAATTGTACAAAACAGCATCTACTGATGAATTTAACCTCAGCGCATTTAGCTGCTTTTGCAAACACTGAAATACAACGCTGCCTAGATAAAGCCTATTTGCAACTTAAATCCTAAACACAATGAAGTAAATAGTGGTGCACAGGCATCAGGATGGCTTCTGCGAAGTCATGAATCTCACCTTGGCTGCTTAACTGTAGGGACCAGGACTGAACCCTGCCAGTAATTTAGGATATATTCAGATGCAGACCAACCCACCTCCATGCTTGGCCACATGTCTCTTCCGACCTGGGTAACCACTTACGCAGAAAGCACGTCGCTTCCATTATTAAAAGATGGAAAATGGAGTGCTGCTGGTAACAGCAGTGGGGAGATATGGCACAGACTGTCCCCAGCATTTGGAGAAAGGGCCCATGGTCTATGAGAGAAAAATAAGTGTGTCCCACACCCTGAGCCTACAGCAACACAACCCGAGTGCACTGCATGTATAAACACACTTTGTATCCATGTGTGTGCATGCGAGGGGAGCCCAGCTGCTGAAGCAAGCCAGGAGAGACAGAGATGTCCTCAGGTGCCTCCATCATGAGTCTGCCAGGCAGTCAGCGCACCTGAGGAGTGGACCTCCACCACACCCAGCTGGCATCTGCCAAAAATGCCCAGGCCAGCAGGCAAGCAGGCCCACCATGCCCTGGGAGCAGAGTGAGGAACGCCAGCTTCTTCCCATACCCCACCAGACCCACCAGGGCTTGACCTGCCCCTGCAGAAGGTGTCTGCAGGCAGAACATTGCGCGCCTTCTCCTCCAACACCAGGTCTCCTGGCAGAGGTCACACATCCCATTAATAGCCAAGTACACGTAAAATGAGACTGCAAGGTATCAATGTTTTTCACTCTTGACAAACTCTTGTCTAGTGTAAGATTAAGTTTTATTGTGGTGATACATTCCTATGGGTACACTTTGTTTGGCCAGCTACCTCCGTGGCTCCCCTGCAGTCAGTAGGAATTTGCTTTATATTTTCATTTTCTCCTCAGCGTTGGCTTTTCAAGCTAAAGCACAAAATGCAGTCAGCACAAGACAGGCCTGAACCAAAACATAACTTTTCCCCATAGAGGCAAGTTAACTGGCATCCCTCACTTCTCCTCATACCAGTCAGAGGGCAGACATGCAGGCACGCTGCCTAAGCGTGGGAGCGTGGCACACCTCATCATCTGTGCTTTAAAAAATGCTTACTAATAAATGAGTACTCCCCAGTACCCCCTGCCAAACCTACCATTCAACCCTGCCTCTTGGGGGATTTTTCTGTTTGCCTCTGCTTGACCAGTATCACCAGAAAAATGCCTCTCTTCCTTCCCTAGAGAGAGAAGTTCAGCTCCGCATTACCAGTGTCACCATCTTAAAATGTCCCCAAAGCCCACAGGCAGGGAGTAGGGCTGAGATCCTGTCCTACTGGCATCAGCAGCAAAACTCCAGTAGAAGTAGTTTTTCACTTGGTTGTCTCCACAGCTGTCGAAGACCTGGTGATGAACACAGTCAACTCTCTGAATTTTGTGTGGGTCCTCTCCATTTTGAACCCAGCACACCCCCAATGTTGGCCCTAGCAGTATCAGGGGTTTTGTGGAGTTCCTGGAGGACTTCACAAACAATAGAGTAAAAATAAATAAGAAACATATCAAATGTAGTACACATACAGCTGCTGTTAAATGCTCTTATATAAACCAAGCATTTGAATAAACAACCCATCCCATAAAGCAAACTGTTAAAACTGAAACGCAGCAAGTTGCAGAAGAGATCTGCACGGAATATATTTGCAACTTGTCACGCTCTATCCGTCCCTGTTACCTTTCTGAGCTGCACCAAGTTACTAAACAAATAAAAAATGACAGTAAATGTGACTAAATGGACAGAGATTAAATATAAGAACAATGTAAGTAAATCAAACACATATGATGTGACGGAAATATGAGCTAAGGAAAAAATCCGTTTAGCATGCTCAGGGCCCCAGCCATAATGACACCGTCTTCAGTGGGAGGAGATTTCAGCAGGAGATACACTGAAAAATTCAGGTCAAAATCTGCTTTCAGTTAATATCAGGATAAAGCCAATTATCTCTGTTGAAGTCCAAGAGATTATCCTGGATTTACATTGAAGAAACAAAGCAGAATTTGGCCAAAGAGGTGGCATAACTGAATTATCAAAGAAGTGGTCTCATAACATTGTCTCACAGGCGGAGACACATAAACATTCAAAGAGCAGCCATGCATTTTCCTCCTTTTGACTCTAAATGGTGATTGCCTTTGAGCTGCCATTTGTACTTTCAAAAGCACATCACCCCTGGTTTAAAAGATCTTGTCTGATTACTATAAAAAATACATTACATTAAGCTACAAGCTAAGTCGAGTTGAAACACTTAAGAAAAAAAAGAAACATAAAACATTAAGTGAGACTAAAGCAAACAAACTAAACAACGCTGAAAAGAGGCTGTGGTGTTAAATAATAACCACACAGCTGTGCCCATAGAAGAAGGTGCTCCCACTGATGACTGCAAGGAATCAGCTGGCAGCAGGGAGCACAACTGCAGGAAAGGGCTCTCATCTTGAGGTCTCATAGACATCCCACCAACAGAGCTGGACTTCTAGGACTTCTAAGCATTTCACTCACTAACATCACACTGGAAATGATTCATCAAAGCCTTATCCTGCAAACACTATCTGTGGGCATGGGATTGCACTCCCCAGGTAACCTACCTTTGATGGTGAGGCTGAACAGAGAGCATCACACCACGTTCTGGAGTGGGTCCCATCAAAACGGGCAACTCAGCATCACCTCACCATATTGAATTCACTGAGCTGGATGTGACTGATTCCAGCCACAGACAGCAGGACACTCAACAGTATAAATTATTAAAATGTTTCTGCACGTAATTAAAAAGTGAAATGCTGTGACAGACTGAAAGTGTTTTTGCCTTGGCCACAAACAATAGGTCTGAACATTTTACCACCACGTGATCATTACACGACCTAAGCTGACCTTCTACACAGCATGGAGCATAGTATTGAGTTAAATGACTTGTGCTTGGCAAAAGACTGCCTCCAGAAAGCAGCTGTGCCAGTCTTGATTTGAAAGTCTGAGCAATTCACTTGCCCTAATGTGCAATCATTTTCATGGCTAATAAAAATGCATGCCTTTTTCTTTGTCTCTTAAATTTTAGCTTGTCTGTCTTGCATCTCCCTCCCTTGGGTTTTAGGATACCTTCTCTGCTAGCTTGAGCAACTTTTAAGGTCTAATATTAAATATACATAATCAACACTGTTCCTGTTCATCTTGGTAAGGCAAAGGGATGGAAACCTCTCCCAGGAAAACATTTTCTTCAGTTTGCCATTTGTTTTCATGGTTATCCTCTGGCAAAATTTTCAACAACCTGTTAAAATAAGTTGTTTCCAGTTGTTTTTCCCAACTGGAAGCCACATTCCTGTATCACTCTCCACAAGGTTGCGATAAAAAAATAAAATCAGCTCCCTGTATCTCTGCACGTCCAAAAATCACACTAGTCCTTTTAAGGCTGAGTTTCCTAAAGGGCATGAAAATTACATAGTTATATTGTATGCATGATTTTGTCTCATCTTGAACAGCTCACCCAATTCCAACATCACAAGTGCTGCAAGTTTCAGATGTGTTCCCATGTGCCTTATGAGAACAGCAGAGCAGAGGAGAGATCTGTCCCTACAGAGAGCCTGCAACATGGAGTCACTACTTGATGGACAGTAAGAGCCATAGCAGACAGGCTCCATCATCACTGCTCACTGAACTACCAACACTAGAAGATCCTGTTGTGTTGCATGCCAACTTAAATCATCTGCTGAGTCAGGTCTCTAGGACACTGTCCAAAATTTTGCTAGTGGTACATACGTGGAACACTCCTGATGTTATGCCAGGACTCTAAGAAGAGAATAAGGATCTTCAAGATGCCAAGTAACGGGGGTAATATTATAAACTTATTTACAGTCACATAAAAAAAAAAAAGCAGCAGCAGAAAAGATTCAGCTTGTGATGTGACATGAGGTGCCACAGAAAGATATTTTGCAAGTTTCTTCATTTCTTCTCCCACCATTTCTCTTGCAATTGTGAAGACAACTATTTCTAAGATTTTGCTAGAAAAACCAGCTATAAATGGGTAAGTAATTGTTCAGACAGTATATCAAATTTGTACAGCATTTGTCATTCACATAAAAGGAGGGGTGGAATTTCAGAGAGAATCCCATAGCAGGAGGATACAAAATCACTACGAACAACAGATAGCAAATCTAGCCCGATGGCCATCGGATTCTGAAGTAGCAGCATCTCTGCAGCTCTGCATGCTATTGCCAGAGCAGAAATTTTGGTACATCGAGATACCTACTCTCTAACATGGCAATAAAGGCCAACAATAACCACTTTTTTTTTTTTTTTTTAACCTGTCAGTATTGCCTGGATGCAGAAATAGGGCAGCTCAGTTCTGAGAACATATTTCTGATTATTTGATGTATTTATTATTACTATTTATTATTACTATTATTCTCTCTATATTTTTGTGCAGTGCTATCGTTGGTTAATTTTTACCACACAACAGCAACAAATTCTCATGCAAGACCAATGCCCAGCTGTTACAGGCGCTAACAAAGAAACAGCATGTTTTCATATATGTAGTCCACAGTTGAGATTCAACTCATACCTCTTTAAAGAAGGAAAATAAGCCAACAGAAAACACGCTCTTCAGGGACTCTGCTCCAGATGAAAGGTGCTGGTACGGGCTATAGAAAACTGAGTATGGAGGATTGACTGAAGAACTAGGTCAGAAAGGCACTTGGGCCTTGTCACATTACCTGTACAAGTATGGCTTCTGAATCACTTTGAATTTCATTTTGTTTCTTTTAAAAAGAACAGTTTAATCCAACAGTTAGGAAACAGTTATCCCTGCGTGGCCATCAGTGATTTGCCAGATTTTTCACATGCATCAGACCCCAAGTGGACCTTGAGGAGACATTTAATGGGCAAGTTGAATAGGCCCTGGTCTTCCTGGAAGAACTGGAAACATTTATGAAAGGCAAATCTGTGAGCACTCACAGGAATGGCATAATTCCCAGGGATTTCCTAGCTGTCAAGAGCTACATCTGATGATAAATCCAATAAATCTGTGATTGCTGCAGCTTAACCTTTCAGTTGCTTCGTTTACAACTTACATCCTCACAGGAGCTATACTATAAACCCCAGAGTTTCTATTGTCTTGGTTGAGAATTAGGCTTCCTTTTGTGAAATAGAGCTGCAGCTTCTGGGAGGGTGCCCAGCCCTTCCCTACCTGCCCGCAGGGGCACCACAGCCCTTGCCCACTGTAAACTCATTTCAGTGTAGCTGGCATGGCTTTTCTCTGACTAAAACTCAAGTGTTTGCTGTCTTTTGGGGTTAACATTCGATTTCTGGTGAGGCATTTTATCTTACTCTTTTGTTATGGTAATTGATTTGTTTTAGTTGACCAAGATCCTCTCAGTTTGGCTATAGATAGGCATATTGCCATACTTGATTAGATCCTTATAATCAAATAAGAATTACTTAATAATAAATTATAATTAAAATGCTATAATTATTTTAAATGCATGAGCATTATGAGCTGAATTCACCCTTCAGGAAAACAAGAATAATGAAGTTGACAGTTTTTCCAGGTATGAATTTGCCCTTGCATACAAACAGTAAGGTACAAAAGGCCCTCGAGCCTTAGCAACCTGAAACTATTTTTTATTTCAATTATAAGCATGTATTAAATATGGATGTGATCTGTTACGTGCTAAAACAATTGGCATATATCAGAATAACTAAAAGTTAAATTTGGCACTCTATGTTCAGAGTAAATAACAGATATTAATCACTCTGAGTTTCTCTTTCTATGCTGTTTCCAGCCTACTAACAACTTTACAGCACAACATGGTTAAACAGAAAACTGTGCTGGAATTTTGACCAAACATTGCCTTTGCAGATGTGTATACACTGAATTTGTAAATGCCAATCTCAATGCACTTCTTCCAAAAGACTAATGATTGTAGAACTTTAAGGCTATTGCACATGAGCTGCTGTAAAAATACCTCTGCTGGTATTATTTTGTGGTGGCAAATTTGGTTCGCCTTCCATGTTTAAGTTAACTGGAGACAATGATCTCACCTCCACCACCCTTCTCTTAGCTCAGACCGGGAAGCCCTTTCCCTCAGCACTATACTAATCTTTAGGGATCTTCCGTGCTGCAGAAACAGAAACACTCAGCAAAGGATGGGAAAGTACCATGAAGAATATCTCATAGAATAGACACTTGCAGGGGAGAAGGGCTAATAAACGTACTGTCTTCGAAGTATTAACTCTGATGTCTGAACAGCATCCCAGGATGCCAGTCTGAGAAGCAGGACCTGAAAGAAACATCATACCTTCAGAGACTGAGCCATATTCAATCTTGGCCTAAGTGGGTATAAGGGTGAAATTCAAAGGAGATTGCCCTATTTTTGATGTAGGTTTCTCTGCTTTACTTTTTCTCTTCTCATTTTAAAAGGAAAGGAAAATCATTTCATACCTTGATATAAGGGAGACACAAGGTTTTTACTAGTGGCCTTTCAAAGAAAATATGAAAAGTAAATGGAGCTTTCAAGCCTGTGAAGGAATAAACCACATGCTTAGCTCACAGTCCCAAATCCTATCCCCTTATGTAAAAGTTAAGCACATAATCTTTACCTTATGCTGAACTATTTTATTAAAAGGTAGCATAGCATCTCATCTGCCATGTTAGATAGGTAGGTCTGCCCTGTTGCAGCTAATCGCGCACGGAAAGAAAAGGGAACACTACAGAAAACATTGTAGGAGCGTGACAGAACCCAGTCTGTTCTAAGCATGTTATGTTTTAAGCATATTATTTACACTTTTCCTAATAATTTTTGTCCTGCTTCAGAGCACCTTTTACAGTTCTATCAGGCTGCAGCACACTGTGTGGCTTTCCCCAAGAAAAGCAGAATCTTATGCATGCCTACATTTTGCTTTCTTTGGGTCAACTGAGGTGAACTGCTGTAGAGGGAGGTTCTGTCTCTGCCTGCTTCCTTAACTGCATGCAGTTAAGACTTTGCTGCTACGTGGTTACTTGCTCTTATGATTCTGTGTGTACTGCCTCCTTTCCTGGGTTTTGCTGTAGGTGGCCTTTAAACACAGAGAAAAGTTGCAGGTTTGGTTATTTCTGAGGAGGACACACAAGTGACACACAAAGACATCAAGCATTGCAAACAAACAAAAGAAGAAACCTTCCTTGCCCTTTGGTCAGATGCCTGTATTATTTGCCAAGAAACAAAACCAGCTGCAAGGAGAGAAAACAAGTCTTGAGTCTTCCTATACACTGAAAAGGAAAGAACCTCAGTTTGCCCTCTGGGGACGCAAAAGGGGTTACCACTACCCAATATACTGCCCCAAAGCCTCATGCAACAGGAGACATGAGCAAAACCATCAGAAAATGTGAACGGACCTGAAAAAGAGGCTGCTCTGTTTTACAGCGATGCTGTCTTTCAGCATTTCTGTGTCCTTCCATGGTAACGCATTTTGTTGCTCTGCTTCTGTTTCACTGACAGGCTGGCACACCTCTTTGCTGGGGCATTGCATCTAACCTCTGCTGCAGCCACAAAGCAGTCAAAAGATTATTACATTGTACTGTCTTCGAATGAAAGCCCTACAAGTTCTCACTTATAGGTTATCCAAATGAAGTCACAAAGAGTTGGCAAGACTGAACATGCTAAGGGTTTTTCAGGATCAGATTCTCAACAACTGCAAAGAAAAGATAACTTTCCTTTTGTCTTGTTGCACATGCACTGGAAAAAAATTTCTTCCTCTGTTTCCATATGAACGTACCACATGCTTCATTTTTCAAGCTTAAAAAGATCTGCTACTACACATCTCCTCCTCTGCTGACCTGGTTCTTCTGTCCTGCATCTTCTGAAGGACTAAGACCATAAGGTGTATGTTTGTTGCATGACAGCAACACAAATTATTCCATGTGTAAAAGTCATGAGGTTTCTACAGCCTGGGTGACTTCTCATCATTCTCCAGGGTCTGACAACCTCCCCAAATCCTAGGGAGGATGCAAATTAAACTGCATCACGCCCCTTGCATTAGGCTTTGCTTAAGCAAATAGTGGTGCTGCTACTTGGAACTGCTGTGTAAATTACACTAAACTGTAGCCCAGCAGGATTCGAGAACACTTCAAAGTCTTTTTTAATAGCAGCAGGATAGATGCCTATTCTAATAGTCTTGATTGATAGAAAACCCAACCTGCCCCATGGATACAGTGAGAAAAGAAAAGCTGTGGCTTGACAATGGGAACAGCAGGACTTTCCCTGATCATTTCTCTTGAAAAAAAATGTTATGTATTTTCTCTTCCCCCCTCAAGGATCTGCGTGTAATTTTCATGTAACATGAAAACTAACACATCTAGCTAACAGATCTAGCAGAGAATATGAGAAATCTCCTTCCACTCATTGAGCTCTGGACTGTGTTATCTATCAGTTGAAACTACGTTTCTCTACATTTCAGACAAATAAGGAGAAGACCTCCTTCTCTGCTAAAACAAGTTTGGTGAGGGAGCAAAAGTCCATAGCCTGGCTGTCCAGCCAGTAAACCAAATGGAGGTAGGCTTCAAGTAGGAGCACAGAGTGCGTTGGTTCCCCTACAGACAACAAACCAACAGGTCTGCTTCTCAGCAAAGTTCCGTTCAGACATCTGTTTAAAGAAGGGCTTTGTAAATTTTCACTAAGTTGTATAAATCCTCTCCCGCATATCAAAAGAACTTCATTGTAGAGAAAGAGAATGCACACAGATGCATTAATCAAAACCTAACTATATGATATGTCAGCAGCTAATGAAAACCAAAGACCTATACTCCTTTAGGGTAACGACAACTTCCCACAGGGTCCACCGTGATAATGAACAGTCAGAGCCCCAGTACCAACAGTGACAACACAACCAAACAACCACTAAATGGGATCTTTTAAAGCTGTGGCCCATGACGAGGTTGAGGACAAGTTCGGTCTCTGCCAATATGCTTTCAGCACCTAAAAGCATCGTGGTTTTGAGTTGATAATTACAGTGTGCTGAGCCAAGCAGCTGTCGCTAAGGAACAGGAGCTGCCCAAATGCAGGAAAACGCATAGAAGTTTACTGGCTGATTTATCACACAATAATGAACCTAGTTACAGCCTTTTCAGGCAGGGAAGTGAAAGACAGAAAGAGGGAGGAAAAAAAAGACGAAAGGGAGGAAGCAAGAGCTTTGAACATTTTGTTCCAGTCAGTTTCCAAGACAGAGGAAAACACCAGGCGTGATTCAATCGAAGGATGCCCTCCCACAGCCCCACTGTTGCTGGAGAAGTGGCCGCTAGGCAGATACCCGAGCACGCATTTCCCAAAGCACACAGACCCAGTCTTTGCCAAGACGTGAACTCTTGCTGATGGCAGCAGCACACACACACAGAAGGGCAAACAAGAAGAACAGCAGAAATGGCTGAACGAACTTTATTCAGGATCTGACATACGATGTCAGTATAACGAACACGACCTAAAGAAGAGTGTTACACTCATAAGCAGACTGAGTTGGCAGCTCTGACCAATTAGTACCAGTTAATTTCATGGTGATAGCTAGTACACATGTATGATATTCTGTAAAAGCTTAATAGATTGTCACCATAAATCACAGTCACCTTTCTCCCCTGTACTTCTTATATTTGGAAAGTACTTACAGTTGAATCTTCTGTAATACTTGTTGTAGACTTAAGTGAATGCCAATGTAATTCTGGCAGTCTCTGCAAGAAACCAAAAATGCACGGACCAGAAAAATTCTCTTCTCACCTAGCATCTATATGATTGTTGCTTTTAAAAAACAAAGCTGTTTTTTTTCCAACTACTGCACACCATGATATTTACAGCAACTGTAGTCTGCACAGAACAAAGATAGGCAAAATGTGGGTTTTTTCTCCCCTTCCTTCTGAAGTTCAAGTTCTCTCCAGAGCAATAAATACCAGCTGCCTACATACTCATGCACTTGGAAAGCATTTTGAGCAGCAGTAACCAACACAAATGGCTGCTACATTTGTTGAACTGTAATGGCAGAATACCCCACGCACTTATCAGTAAAGGAAATATTAAAAAGTATGATCATTTTTATTGTAACCAGTGAAACAGCTGGATTTTTGTCTCAAATTGCTCGGAACTGGCACTTGCAGCTAAGGAAATGGGTGTTGTCTGTTGATATGCACACCGTCTGCACTTCACTAAAACACGGAGACAGATACACAAAGCATTATTGTTAGCCCTACAGCCAAGATGTCACCAGGGTAGATTAACAGACCACTTTACAAGCAGCATTGATTAACTGTTGCCTCCTGCAAGACCACCACCAGCAGGAGGGCAAGTACAGACATGCTTTTTAGGAGGGACTGGTTTGAATCCTGTTAGAGAGATGGAGGGCTACTTCACCTTTTGGTAGTGCAACATCCACAAAATGATCCTTGAGCAATTTCCGGGACTCTCTGTTTCTAGCCTGCCTTTCTAGTCAGAATTTGAAGGAGAAGAGGAAGGGTCAGAAGCTAACATAATTATTTATAAACCAATTTCAAGATTTATTGGGTAGTTTTTCCAGTGTTTTCCCACGTGCAACTCTCAACTTACAGGCTAGTGTGTTGCTTTCACCATTTCTTCCGTGACATTTATTTTTCCCTTGTTGTAACATTTTCTTTGATATGAGAATGGTAATTCAGCCACATGTTCCAGGAATGTAACAGGCTCTAACTGCAAAAATAACCATTACTGATTTGCATTTTTCCTTACAGAGAAACTACAGCGAGGCAACATTGTTTGCTTCTGAAACCTAGACACAGACACACATAGAGATGAAAAGGTATTTGTCATCACCGCTCTGGCAAACAACTCTTATGAGGCTTCTGCTGAGTGAATCCCTTTATCATTGTTTCCCCCACCTAGAAAATAAGGCCAGAAATGCTTACCTAGCTGTTTCATAATAGTGGGGTGTTTTTATTTAAATATTAATTATTCTATTTGGACAATGTCACAAAGCTATAGAGTGTAGCGTTTGTATTCATCAAAGTTCTTATTTGGTATATTTTGAATACAATGGCCCAAACTCCTCACTGCCATCACTTTCTTGATTTCAAAATCTCAAGTGGAAACTCTTCAGATATGGATTTGCCGGCAATGAATACTTTCCTTTATTTTTACAGATTCTGGCCTTTTTAAAGTTTAAGTGCATTGTAACACAGTCAAAAATAAAAGCAACTAGAAAGAAAAAAAAATACATTCAGAATAAAGATTTTACAACACCACTGTTTCTCTTGCATTGCCTTCAGTGTTATCTTGCATGTCATGAAACTACCCTGCTCTCGCTCACAAAATGTAGAGTGAGAAACCCAGTGGAGTCCTTCTAGATTAACAGTCACACAGAGAAGCTGCTGAAGAAAGCAGTTAAGAAACCCATAGTGTTCCCTAATTTAAGAAAAAAAACCAAAACACTTGCCATGAACAAAAGAAAACGTGAGGTCTGCTGCTTAGCTAACTGCCCTAATTCTTTGCTTACTCCAGCCTGTATGTTGTTAGTTTACAGTCTTTTATGTACCATCCCGCCTAAAAACAAACAGACCCTCAGGGATTAACATACCACAACAGCACTTCAAAACTACTTGCAGTAGCTCCCTTTCCACACCTTCATAAATGTAAATAAACAAAGATTTCTGAACAGGAGCTACTGGAATAATTTTCCTTCATATTGTGCCAAGCAGGCATCAGAAATGCCAGTTGTTGTGGAAACTGAGGAAAAGGGTAAACTGCATCCTAATGAGGGGTATTCTAGATAAGCATCTGAACAACATCATTGGGAAAAATCTCTTCTCAAGACTATTTTAAAAGGTATTGTTGCCCACAATTAACCAAGTTGAAAGTTGGCTACAGTAACTACGAGAAAGTGGTTCAAGAACCTGCATTATCCCTGCTACTGCACAAAAGGTACTGTGCTTTCACATCTGGACCTTGCCAAAAGCCCTAGTTAAGAACAGCTGTAACAACTCCTGATCCAGTACAGCGTTTTTAGTTCAAGCCCAGCTCTGCAGGAATCTGATACAAGTTTCCCAAATCAGTGACAGGCTTGTCACTGACATCGAGGGGAATCTGAAACAAGCAGTCTCACAGAAAAGAGGTACATTTTGCCTCAGAAATACCTCAGAAATCCAACAGGTTGTGGGTTTGAATTAAACGACAGTACATGCATAGCAAATGTGCTATATACTGCAGCTTTCCACCCAGTAATTCACATCTGCAGATATACAGGAGAGGACGATCATCCACACCATGGAGTTTATTGTCTCCAGTGAGAAGCACAAGACAACTGCTGATGGGCTTGTGAAGTGACACACGGGAGAAATTAAATACGGGCAGGGTGCAGTATGAACTCTGAAAAAAAGAAAAGGAAGATGACTAAACTGCTCCAGTTCAAAAGAAAGGGAAACTCCAGACCTCAGTTGATTAGTAATATTAATCAGAATTTCTCCTGTCTCACTTAGGCATTTTAGGTCCCGTTAGTTTAGATTTATTCATCCTGAACAGCCTGTTACAGCTACTCAGGAACAAGCTACACATCTGCCCTGGAAAGACTTTCCTTAAAGATTTGATACAACATTTTAATTAAATGCTCTCCCTAGTACAGCAAGGATTTGTCCATATACAAACCAACAACACAGCCCTTGTTTCTGCACAGTGATGTGCAGAAACTTGTTACACTTGACAATCATATTTGGGGTTGCTTAGGAAAAAAGACAGAAACTTTTGCTAGCTTATTTATCAATACTTCTTAGTGACTGAATTTTATTTCGATGCCACATACTGCACAGCTGCCAGCCTGTTGGAAATACTTCTGCATCCCATGTGGTTAGTTATCCTACAATTTCAAAAGCTTGTGATCTCTTATGGAACTTTGCAGATGTAGTTCCCTCATCCTCCCAGGCTATAGCATGACAATGCTTGCCAGAACACAGGCTCTGGCACAGACTTTGGAGACGGATGTTGAAAGGTTACACAATTTTGCAATAAATTCATTACGATCAAGCAGCACCAGTTAAAGCAATCACTCTCCTGGCCAAAGAAATAAGTGAGGAAAAGAAAAACAAAAAACCCAAGTCTTCGCTTTTCTGATGTCCTGTTGCATCAAAGCACAGGTTGCAACAAGCTGAGAAAATGTAATGTGCTTCAACGTCTTTTTCAGTTGCTATGGTACAGTTTCTTATGGAAAATTCCTTGTTCTGCGTGATGTTTTTCCTGCCTCATTTGGGATGGCAGAACCGTTCCTTGTGTCACCTGAGAAACCGGGCTGTCAGTTTCCACCTATTGGTGAGAAAGAAACTCATCAGCAGCAGAACTCAACGGAAAATTCCTCGGGTAGAAGTTTCTGCGCTGGAGGTCAACATGACACCGGGGAGGAAGGATGGATGGGTCGAGGCCAGGAGAGCTACGCAGGAGACTTGGCTTCCACCTCAGGGCCTGTCACAGATTTCCTGCGCGAGCTGGGGCAAGGGATTGAATCCCTGTGACTCCCTGCTTATGCAGCCAGGACCCGAAGCATCCTTCCCCCATTCTTTACCCTGTGCGTGAAGCCCCAGGTCTGTAACCTGCCCACAGGCCAACCAACTAGCTCCAGGTTACAGGAGCGGGGCCACAGCCCAAAAGCTCTTCAGGCAGGGGTTATCTGCAGCTGCAGAGTCCCACAATGCTTTGCACAGTGAGATCTTGTTTGGACCTTGGGGTTCTAAGGTAACGCACACAAATAATAATTGCATTGTTCTCCTCTCTTAAGGAAAAATAGGCAAGGAGGGAAAACTCCAGCTTTACTGTACAGCCAAGCAGGAAAAAACATTTGGCTTTCAGAGGAAATCCACAATCTATTTTCTGCAAATTGCCAGAAACACAGTATAAAAAATGGTATTATAGCATCACACTAGTGATGCAAAGCAATCAGGGATAGGGCCTTTTCACTAGGTGAATTTCTTTTATGGATTAGTTGGAAGTAATCCGATTTTAATGTGACATTTTTCCTGCTGGAATTTTTTTCCTTCCAATGAAAAAATAATTAGAATCCACCACTTTTGATTCATGACAAAACCAGAGCATGGTTAAAATAAAATAAAAAAGGTGTTAACATTTTAATGCAGTTGGATACCTGCCGTACTTCAGAGTGCCGAAATTCCCATGGGCTCCCTATGGTGATGAGAAGAGCTTTTGACCTCTCTGAGGAAATGGGTTTTGAAAATAATAAATGCATAAGTGCTTGAAAAGAGACTCCTTTAGTAACGTCTATCATGAGAATGAAGAACATTCAAGATGTGACAATGCAATTGCACTCCATGGGACAAATTTGCTGTTGATGCCAATGTTTAAAGCCCCATTGACTTCAGTGGAGTTTCACCCTTTGATCCAATAAGGTTTGGACTTGTTGGATATCACTTGCAGTTACATACAACCACTTTTGTCTTTTAGAGTCCCTCCCCTTCCCAGGTAAGCTCAACAAGAAAATTACTGGAAATAGGTGTAGAAATGAAAGAAAACATGCCAAATATTAATTGAATGCAAGTCAGGACATTCAAAATTTTGATTCCCATAGCACTAACTTCAGCATAAAGCCAGTCCAAAAATTTGACTGAAAAATGTTAATGGTGTAAAATAAGAGTTTCAAATATTTGCCAGCAGGAAACTGTTGATTTCCAGTTACCTTTCTGGCTTTCTAAAACAATCAAATTCTGCATCCCAAAGTGGAAAAATGCCCCACCCCGAAACACACACACAAAAAATCTTACCCATAATTTTGAAATATTTGCCCAAATAAACTTTTTATTTTAAAATACCAAATTATTTAAATTTTATTGAAAATGCATATTTTTCCATTTCAACACTTCAGTTCAAAACTTGAGACAAAACTGAATCAAGTGCCCTCTGCTTTAACTTACATTCTGATTTTAAAGCAGAAAGTGATTTTGAAATGCTGAAATCTCCCATGGGTGGAAAATTCTATTTTTGAACAGCTATACTTCTGTGCATTTAAAATCTCAGCTATTACCCTGGAACTTTGGAGGAAGAGGAGTTGTACTGAAGATGGAATAATTCAGTAAAGGCTGCGTTGTTCTGGTTGTACAAAGTGGTAAAGGCACTAGGACCTTCCTCTTTCACTTTGCATTATGGTGGAAGAACCACTCTTTCAAGGCTATCATCAGATGAAGAGCTGGATGCCAATCTCATACAGAAGCCTATGCACATCAGCCTGCACATCAGCACATTGCTCCACTGATCATTTTTCTCATCCTTATCCAGAGACTATCAAATTTGATTCCCAAGAAACCTATTGAGAAAAAACCCTTGCAAGTGGAAAGGATGCAGAGAATGGAAATTAAAACTCAGCTTTAAGCATGGCAAAGTTGTAAGCAAGATCTCATGAACTTACAGAAGTTTGAACCAAAACCCAAGAATTGAATACAACCAACTTTTGACAAATTTTATGTCCTGATCTGAATGCTGTGAGTTAAAAGTAATTGCTCAGAAAACCTCTCTCAGGCTGAGCAAAGTGATAATTGTCAAAGAAGGATTCTGCAATTTAATTCCTATGCTACCGCAAATGATGGTCAATCCTTTGGAAGAGCAAAAGTTTTGCATACAGCAGTATTTTTCTGCTAGAACCCACCATTTGGGTTATGATGGGCTACTTCATCTTAAGAAAGGTTACTGCAGTTATATTAATATTCCTAATACAAAGGAAATCCACAGAATGGCTCCTCTGCTTTTCAGCAACCAAAGCAAATCATGATACCTCTTAAATATCCAGTCCCTTTGATAATCACAAGCGCTGCTGTTACATTTCCCTTATCCCAGCACCCTAATAATCTTTCTCTTCATGTCTCCAGCAGCCCAAGTAGCAGCTGGGGTCTGGAGGTGGGGAGCATGGATGGTACGGAAATAAACAGTGACCCAGAAGAGCTTTTTGTTCTTCAGCTCTCTTGTACTCTATTGATCCTTTCACACACACATTTTATAATTATGACCATAATGAAACGCCATCAGGGATTCCACAGGACTTCCCTCCTGAACATCTAGAGAAGCAATAAACATCAGTTTAAAAGCTGTAAAACCAAATGAACAAACAGTTAAAGCTGCAGATACCAGGCCCTGCCATGCCGACCTCCAGTTCTCACTGAAGCCCAAGAGGAGTGTGGATAAAATTCCCTTCCCAACCTGACTCGGATATTCAATTAGTTGGCTGTCAGGATGAAATGCAGGGAAGAGGGAAAGCTCGATGAACATATCAGCCTAGTGAAAGGCAATTAAAAAGATCCTTAATCAAACACTGCTGCTTTTAACAAGTCAGGTAATGTATCAAAAGCAAAGCCTACTTGCCCAAATCCTTTTGCTCCCTAAATCCAGATCCTGAAGTCATGTTGTCAGGGAGGGCAAAACCTAGGTAGTGACTTTAATTGCTTGAACTTTGGAACAGTACAGCTGCAAAATATTGGCTTAATTGGAGTAAATGACCAACAGGCCTACCCTTTTGTCTCTCTTATCTTTTATTTCCTTTTTCCTCCCCCACCCTCTCCTTCCTTCTCTTTGCGTGGGAGGGGGATATTTGTACACTTCACTGTCTCACAGGGTGCCACTTCTTACTGGAGCCCTCTCTGGTTATTACTTGGATACGCGCAAGTCGTGGGCTTTTGTATTTTCCCTGCAGTTTCCCTATTACCTGAGCATTATTTATCTGCTTCATCTTTGTGATGTTGGTTCAGTTTTGTCCTGTCTAATTTTTTTTATTAGTAATTGCGTTTATGCCATGTGTAAAACACTGTCACCCTTAACAACATTCTTGCTGGCTTAAACAACATCTAGAGATAAGAATATTTTCTTCATATTTGCAACACAAGAGGTATTCCCCGCAGTAAAGCCTGAGAACATACAGTGAAATCTGCTGATATAGACTAACTGCCTGTTAAAGGTAAGAAGCAAAATGTTAAAGAGTCTTCATTGCCTTTCCTTTGATCTGTAATTTTGTTGTTAGAGAGTTAAGAGACTGAATATATTCACATACTTCATATTTTTTGCATTCATGGGTACAGTGTGCATTTTGTAAGTCTTTACACTACTTTTCCCTGATGCTTTGCTCCACCACCTTTCATTGGGTTGAAGAGGATGGGAGAAGAAGCTTTTGTTTCCTATGAATTAAACCATCACCTTCTGTGGATCAGACTGAGTTCTAGCTGCCTAGAACTGCGATTTTATTTTCAGTCATCCTATAGCTTGCACAACTTGAACAACACCACACACCAAGAACCTCAATAATTCAAGTACATTGGCATGCAGAAATGCTTAGTTTCTACACTATTAAATGGCTGATTAGTTTACTTAAAAGCAACAATCCAAAAGCCAGTTCCAAATACTCTTGTCGCAGACAATGAGGTTTGTCACGATGAGGTTAAATAAAGCTTGTTCCACCACGGAATCTGAGATACAAAGAAAACAGCGGTTGCTGGTTTTGGCTCGAATGTGTTCAAATAGGCTTTGATCTACGGCCTTCTTAGCCTGATTACCCAGAGAGTTAACATGCCACGCAAAACTGCAAGTCCAGCTCAGTGCTGGCATGGCTTCTCGGGATCTGCCAGCAGGAAGCAGCGCTGGGAATGATGGGCAGCTTGTGACCGCAGAGGGTTTATACCCAAGCTTGTAAACTATTATTTCATTTTCTTACTATAAAAGCATGGAGATCAAGGAAAGATTTAAAATCAGGATTGCGATCTTTCCTTAGACTGCATTTCCATTTAAATTATTGCCCTTGTTTCTTAAAAATGAAAACTACCAGCATCGAGATATGTTTCTGCAGCAGCTTTGTTCTTAGCACTTCTCTGAATTTGTCCTGTCTTTCTGAGGAGATACCTAAAAAAAGCCCTCTGTAAGAGGAGAGAAATTCAAACGACTATTCTGACACAACTTTTCTGCAGTCTGCTGCTGTATTTCTTTATCATAGGGCAGACACTAGTCTCTCAGCCATTTAAATGTCTCCCAGCACAGCCTTCGGCTGCAGTCATGGAAGAATCAGGAAGTTTGAGGAAGACAGCACTTGAGATGGTTTAGCTAATGAATGGTGTGGATTTTAACATGTGTGCTTGTATACAGTATACCCATAGAGAAAGGTCAGAGAAACTGTAACAAAATGTTTCTAAAAGCTTTTAGGGACACTTGGATGGAATGACCGGTCTGATGAGGCCAAGAACTCACTGTGGGTGGGCACAGCTTTTATATATGATGAAAAATAAATATTGCACGCTCAGGCAGAGAGTCTGTCCCAAGACAAGACCAAACCAAATAAAATTCAGAGATTTCTCTGTACACTTTCTCTCCACTATTAAGAAAAACACCTGATGCTTTTCTGTGCTTTTCCCATAGAAAGTGCTCTACATATTTCTGTTTACATATTCTGACAATAAATACAAGCTGTAAAGGTGAGATGGCAAAGATGTCCTCTGCAAGAGCACCTGTGTGCTTTGTTCTATCTTGAAACTATCCTAACCTTCAGTCAAGAAATTTTACCAGTCCAAGATAAATCTCTTAACAGTTTGTTTAATGCTGCCATTTACCACAGTCCTGTTTCAGATGTTGAGGCCAAATTCAAAACAGAGATCAATAGGCTGGAAAGACTCATGTTGATTAAAATGGGAAATCAATTCTGGATTGGGCCTCTAGAGGAAAGCTATCACTGAAAAGAAAAGTTGAAACTTCTCTCTTCTTCCTCATTTCTGAAAGACATACTTTATTTTGCACTGTGTTTGTTCCTCAAAATGCTGCCATTAAAAGAGGTAAAAAACTGTAACCTTAAAGCGCAATACAACATTGTGATAAATGTGCAAAACCAATTCCAGTGAGGAAATGTGCTGCATCAGAATGCATAATGCTAAAGAATTCAATGAGTTGGGAAATAGTCACTCTCTAGTATAATAAGGATTGTTGCAAACAGAATTCAGATGAACTTTTAGAAGGATTCACTGCATCTGCAAGGAAAGCAAAAGGCTTGTGCCTTCCTCTCCAGAAGCAAAATCTAAGGCCAAAAAAGAAATATATTATCCAAGAAGGACCATGTGAATTTTGAGGCTTAAGTCTGTGCTCCTATACCACATCTTCAGGATGAGAACTGCAATGTACTGTGTCTCAAACCACACTTCACTGAAAAACACACACCCGATGTCTTCTCTCAGGGTTAAGCACAAGACTGAAAGGACCCTTCCTGAAAGGCTGAGTTGAATACAGAGGTTTTGGGCTCCATGTCTGATGCCTGCTGTGTCTGGCTGTGGCAGCTGAAGGGGTCCAGCCCACGAATCCAGCCTCCACAGTGGTGGCCAAAGAAGGCAGTTTACACCTGTAGTCAGCCATAGGCTGCAGGAGCTGAAGGACAGTGGACTTGCCTCTGCCCTTCCCCTGCTGCAGAGGGGTGGGTAGCAGTCCCTTCTCCAGGCACATTGTGAATGCAGTGGGGGTTCAGAGCCCTTGGGGAAGTACCAAAGGCTTACCTCGGTCATTACATTGGGTGCAGGACACTAACGCAATTCTGATGATGCTAACACAGTTTCACATCATTTCTTACAAGGACAGATGAGTGCCAGCTCTCTGCTGCAACGGCTGGGGGTGCTGGCAAGCTGTGAGCCTCTGGCCTTTTAGCTGCTTCTGATCCCTCTTCTCTGCTTTCCTGGGCTTAAGGGTGTCGGCCACAGGAGGGTATAAATATGTTGCTGTTATTGTTGGGTAAGCTGCTACATACCATACAGGGAATATCTGATGGTTTATTAGACAGGATTAGTTCTTAAAAAAGGACATCAATCTTTATGTCACAGAGCATAAGCCAATCTCTATGTGTTGGAAGATGTGGATTCAGGCTTATTAGATAGTTATTTGATGAAGGATTTCTAATAGGTATGGTATCAGCCATTTTTAGGTACCAGAAAAGTTACTATTGAGGTCCACTGTAGTGATTTGTCCATTCCCAAAATGAGCAGATACAGTATGCAAAATGAGGTTAGGATTTGCTATCAACATAGACAGGATCAGCATTGCTGGATAATGATAACACAAATCATTTTACTCTCACCTGATGATACAGCACCTTTGTGCACTCCCCATTGCACAAGTGAATTTCATGGACCGAAGCACCACAAGCACATGCCAACACGGACAGTCCTGGAAAGAGCAACCTTGTGTAACAGGGTACTTCCACTTCTACATCAGAGGATGGAGAACGAGCCCATAAGCTTTTGCCTTGTGCTTTGCCACCCAAGAAGGAGCTTTTCAAGCTTTCTCACACAGTGTTGGCCAATGCATTTCTATCTGGAGGCACTCCCATTGCTATTCCAGTCTCAACAGCCTCCTGAGTGAAGACTGCAAATACTGCAAAACAGTTGCTTTTCTTCTGATGAGAATAAAACAGGCACAAGACAAATCATGTCCTCCTGCACAAGCGGTCAGAGCAAATCAGTCATGTATTGTTCTTTCTTTGCCAAAGGCTGAGACTGAGATTCTTTTTCTTTTCCATTTGTTTCTCCGTTTTTCTGTTCCTCCCTGCTTTGTGTGGGACGTTCCCCTTGATGGGTATTGTTTTCAGCTATTTCTTTCTTTTTGTTAAGGCAGCCACAGACATTCCAGGCTGTGGGCACCAAAAAAATCAGAGCACATCCTTGAAAGACAGCCTAAGAAACGAAATCTAAACAAATCCTAAGCAACACTCAGAGATGAGAGGAGCTGTGTGGGAATGGCTTCACTTCAGAAAGTTTCTAACTGAAAATGTAGCTCAAAGAAGTATTCATAATGGCAGCTGAAAATTCTGTCAAATCTGGATTTCCCTCAAAATGATATAAATTGGAAGTTGTTTGATGCTAGATTTGGCTTCTCACTATCCAATCTTGGGAATAAATAACCATGTGATAAAGAGAACCACCTCATTTTCCATTCTGTCTTTCCAGTACTGTAGGAAACAAAGGTGGGAGAAGAGGGGAAGGAAGTGCTGCTGTGAAGTCAGCTTCGCTTCGCATTTCCTTAACTCTGACTCCAACCCTCCAGTACAACTCAGTGCCACTCAAGGGATCCTCTTGGAGATTGAAAGCCTTTTTCTGCACCCTGCAACCTGTACAATTATTGACCATCAACAGTTTCCAGCAACCAGTTTCAAAGGCTTTTAGGTAGCTAAAGGCAAAGCAATCATCTACTGGAATTGTCCTAAGTACTAAGCTGACTAACGCTCTGATTTCTATTGACCAGACTTTACACTTCCAAGCTGTTCAGAGGCTTTTTAGAGAACCAGTTAGTTGTTGATTTAGCACCTGAATGCCTTTGAGATGCTCCTTTCATGTGCTTAGCTGACATCTGAGAATGGAATTTAGATTCCCTAAATGCAGAAATTTAAAAAAAAAAAAAAATCCTAAAGACATTATTAGTTATACAGAGATACACTGCAATTTAGAGAAACAGGAGGTAACTGGTATGCATACACCACATACTTTTCCTAAATGCAAACAATATCTCCACGCAATATGTTTTCCATTTAAATGTTTAATTGCCCCCAAAAGCTAATGGGCAAGTCAGTAGCCAAAGGTACTGCACAACTTTTCATCAACAGAACTTTTAACAGTTTCAGATCTCATTGCAGGGTCTTGACTTAGGTTATTTGACACTTTTTTCCCCTGCAGGGGTTTTATACTTCAGTCACAGCGATTCCTCTGCAATCTGCAAATAATAGTCTTCAATTATTATGTGCATTGATGGGCTAGAGATAAGACCCACCAAGTGTTCGCCTCATACCAGATCTGTATGCCTCATGATTTAATACACATTCTGGCCTTTGAAGAACTACAACCTGTCCTCTGTGGAATGTCCTGCTCAACCACAGGCTGAGCAATTCATACCAACCCTGATGGCCAAGGAACTAATGAGCTAAAGGGCTGCCTGTCTCTCTTTTTGCCTCTAAGTCATCGTCCCACTAAGCAGAGGTCCCTTTGGTACCCTTGGCAGAGAGAGCAGCTGGTACTGAAAGGTTCTCTCTCTTCTGTCCAACAAACCAAAAGAAAACTAGCTTAAGGGAAAGTGAGAAAGGGAGGGGTCTAAAAGATTATCATAAAAATCCGTTTCAGCAGTTGGGGTTTTATTTGTGTTAATTAATGACATAAGCATGTTCCTGGAATTGTCTACCCACATAATTGTATTTTCTAAATGAGTCAAAAATGCTGAGATCAGGTATTTTATTATACAGAATATATGTCTAAACTGAAACAGGTATATTAATTAAACACCTTCCAGCGAAAAAAACCCAGCATTATCATTTTTCCCCAACTGCTGTTGTGGAAAATGAGAAGCCCGTTGAGAGGTTTAATTAACAAGTTAATGCTGAAAAAAACTATTTGAAGAATATTACAGAGTATTCCAGAGTATTACCACCTGTGTTACTTTTATCTCTGACAACATTTTAAATGGCTGTTAGGTTCCACTTGCTGCTGGCCCACCCTATGCCCATAACACACATGCAGCTAAGCATGAGACAATAAGGAGCTCCCCTGCAAAACCCTGTCAAAACCAAATCAAACATACCAGATCAGCCTTATGAACCTTGGTGGCATTTTTGCTGGGAAAAGTTTCTCAAAACAGAATGACAATTGAGCTGCATGGACCACAGAATAAAAAGGGTTTGGGAGACTAGCCACCCCAAAGAAGCTGGTAAGCCCTCCTGCTTGCAGAGAGAGACAGGGTTTTCCACATCCCAGCCGCATGGATCCAGCACCAGTGGGGAAAGAACCTCTCTCGCAGAACCTAATAGCCAGAGTACAAATGATATAGGAAAGGGAGGGACAGAGCAGGTGAACTTCTGCTGGGTGCATGGGCTGCCATGCACGCCAATAAACCCTCATTCACACACAGAAACATGTAAAATAGTAGGGGCATGCATATATTCAGAGTGGGCCGTGGACCCATCTGCTGTTCCGATGGCTCCAGGTGTAACGTAACCCATTGCTATGCGGGGCCTCCCTGCACACTGGGCACATCTGCAAACTTGCAAAGCCAACCACACGGTCTCCAGAAGAGCTAAACTGCTCTCATAAGTCACAGTCTCAAAGCAGTTACAGACTTAATTCCTCAGAGACAGCTACCGGCAAGAGGTGTGAAGATGTTATATACAGCTGAAAACCAACATGGCTCACACTGCAACTGCAATAAATACTACCCTGTTTTAATGGATGCTTATTGTGGATAACTGAATTCCTGATTATTTTCTCCCAAAATTCGTCTTTGGGTGAGCTTGTGCTCAGGGCCAACTGCATTTTACACACTCATGTTTCTTAATAACAATGCACTTGCTTGGTGATGATCTCAAGAAAATTATAAGTAGGATTTATGAAATAATTTTGGTTACAAAGTTATTTGATTTACATATGATTTTCTCATACTCTAGTATTTATTAGACTTAAAATATCTTATTTCATTCTTATTTATACTACCTTGCTTCCCCTAGGATCTGTATTTCTTATTCAGCCAAAACTCTCACTGACCTAAAGGAATAAACCCAAGGCCCAATCCTGCTCTCATGCTTAGGCTCGTGATAAGCAGGTTTTCACAATGGATTACTTTTTTTTTCCATTCAGCTTAAATATGACAACCCATTTAACCTCTGCCATGTTATTTTCCCATTATGCTTTTATATAAGGCAGGTTTCTGTATATAAAATCAACATCCATAGAACTTAGTATGCAGTACGGAGTCTGAAAGGCATAATGTAATCTTTACAATATAAACGGTGCTATCTGTCATTTACGTATTGCTACATATTTTGGTGCCAAAATAGTGTATGTATTTCTGATACAAATGTACTGTCAAATGACAAACTGAATGTAGCAATGCCACTGAGATTGGCATGTACACCTACTAAAAAAGCACCATGTTGGGTTTTTTTGATCTTGACTAATACCCTAATTGCAGAGAATGCCTGCGTATGTGTTTAATTTCACTTCATATTTCATAAAGTCCTTAAGTGTGCTCTTGGTTGCATCAGGCCCATGGTTGGCTTGATGTTGACGGTGCATTTCAGAGCTTTGCTGAAGAAGAACAGTGGGCTTACCTGAAATCTACCTGATAAATTTACACAAGAAGGTGCACACGCTACCAGAATTTTGACACTGGACACCTTCCTGAGAGTGTATATTTCACACTGGCCTGCCTTGTACTCTGTCTCTGTAGTTGAAATGCATACTTTGGATCTCCATTGCCCAGATCTCCTTATAACATCCACTATTTAGCAAGTATGTTTCATGTGCTGTATTTCCAGGTGATAACACTCATGCTATTTATAAATTAAAGATCAGAGTCCAAGATGTTTTTTCTTGCAGTTGCACTTCCAGCATTTGGACTCTCAAAGCAAGTACTTTACCGAATAATTCAGGTCACAGAACAATATTCTCTGTGATGAAATGCAAACATTTTGCTGAAAGCATGACTTCTTGCCTTTTTTATTAGATGTAAATGGACTTCATGGACAGATTAAGACTGCAACACAAGTACCTTGTGGGGACAAAAGTGATTCTATAGGTTCACCTCTACGCTAAATGTGGACACATTCCTTTCTATTCAGTTCTGAATTTTTAAGGAGGTAGAAACGCATGCTTTCCAAGTTGAAGGCTCCTGCCTTTGGGACAACTTCTTCCATTTGGTTGGAAAACAAAAAAAACAGAGGTCTGATGAATCTCAGAATGAGAAGCAGAAGTTAAAAAATCTAATTTCTCATGGGTTGATGTATTGCCTGTTACATTTGATTTGTTGAGCAAAGGAAATATATGACCACAAAAAATATCTGAGACTCACTATGCTATGGTCTGGGAGATAAATCTCTCGCCCAGTCGACAAAAGTCAAATGCAACTAATGAAATACACCCCCGATTTCTGACATATGTATGACTTGATGAACAATTGCAAAGACATGCATTTTAAATGGTGACTGCAAGCAGAGATTAAAACATGCAATCAAACTACAAAGTTATTTAGTCAAGATGACAAAATACACCTTCATATATCTTTCTATTTTTATTCAGCCAATATCTCTTATACATTTACCTTGCCAATAAAATATCTCCAGAGTAAAGCACACAATTTACAAGCAGTAAATACTTTATGTATATTCCTCCCTGTAATCTCAACCTCATCCATGTTCAGCTTTCAGCATCTAAAGCTTTTTGGTTTTCAGCATCTGAAGATCCTAAGTCAGTGCCTTGTTAAGCCTCCCAACCTCTGAATCTCAACTACTGATGAATGTCAAGACTGGCAAGTTCAGCCTGGACAGCGAGGTTTTTCCTCTCAGTCTGGATTTCACTAAGATTGATCAGTTTTCATCCTCTGCATTCTGGCTGTTGAGATGATGGTGTCTTTTTATAGGAAAATGAGCTGCTTACAAATTTTCAGCTCTGTGAACTTTGGGAGTTAATGGAAAATCCTCAAGCTTATGTCTTAGCTGGCTAAGAAACCACTACAGCAGCCTTTCTTTTGTGGTCACTCAGATATAAAAGCCTTTCAAAAGAGATGGAAATGCTGACTAGTGTTTCTCTTGGGAGTCCCTTCTTTTGTGCCCAAGGACCAACTCAGTCTATTTTTTACCCTGTAATGTGTGTCAAAAATTACCCCTATTCCTCAAAACTGTAGTAAAGGGTAGGCTGACAGATACAATGTGAAACACACCACAATTTGTTAGGTGGGAAACAAAGTCAAATGGAGATTGTCAGCTGCAGCAGTCTGCTTATTGTGCATTGCTGTTTTCTACAGGACACTGTGTGTGCAGGACGAGCAGCACACAGAAATGAACAAATCTACTGCTCTGTCAGAGGCCTAGCATATCCCTGCAGTGCAGAGGGTCTCTTGGTGAATTTTCCTTCTTCCCTGTAGCTTTCATATCACCAGATTCTCACACCTCAGCTCTGCAGTGAGAGCCCGTGCACCCAGCGACGAAATATGGCCAGGGTCTGCTGTGGGACTCCTGGGACAAGAACATCTGAGGAAAACACACTGGGTGACCACATCCCCTCCTTCTGTTGAACCCACCCTGGAAATACAACCAACTTCTTTTTTCATATCAAATGGCACATTGCTAGGGCTGGGGAGAAGGTTGTCAGCCTACTCCAAAATGAAGAGAAACCAGCCTGCCTTGCAGGGTGTGAGTGATCAGAGCAATAGACACAACTGGCTATTGAACGACAAGTAGTTCCAAGCTTACACAAACAGCCTGGGAGAGGAAACACAGCTCAGCAGGTCCCCGTATCTGGTTGTTCCCCTCTGCTCTGTGTGGCAGCTGTGCCAGGGCTGTCTCCCCGCACTGGCAGAGCAAGGCCAGCTCTGCACCCTCACATGCTGCTGCCTTGCTCATATGCTCCCAAATCATGAAACTGAGTTAAAAAAGAATCTCAATGTAATGAACAGAAGAAAAACAAATCCAGATTTTTTTTTTCTATTTTCTCAGCCTCCTGGGGTCTGGCTCATATTCTCAAGCTTTTCCTCACATTTTTTTCATTCTAAAATGAAATCTGACATCATCATCAGACTCCAAGACATGATTTTAAAGAGGTAAGTCCAGTACTGTGGGAGTCATGATAAGAAGAGCAGCATGAAGGCAATGCAGACACTCCAGCATGTAAGTCAGTCTAATTAGGTGCCCAACTGATGCACCTCTATGCAAATGCATGTAGCATGGGAAACAAGCAAGAGGAGTTAGATATGTGCACACGCCTCCAGGGCTACAATCTCAGTGTCATCATGAAGAAGTGGTGGAATGGCTCCTATGACTGGAGTGTTGGAATGAAGGGATACAGGCTCTTCAGAAAGGACAGGCAGGGGGAGACAAGGAGGAGGTGTTGCCTTCTATGTCAATGAACAGCTGGAGTGCATGGAGCTCCAGCTGGGGATGGATGAAGAGCCAACAGAGAGCTTATGGGTCAAGATTAAAGGGAATGTGGGGCAGGTGACATTACAGTGGGGGTCTGCTACAGGCCACCTCACCAGGACAACAGAGCAGATGAGGCTCTCTACAGACAGATAGAAGTGGCATCACGTTCACAGATCTTCGTCCTCATGGTGGACTTCAACCACCCTGATATCTGTTGGAAGAACAACACAATGGGGCACAAGAAATCCAGGAAGTTCTTGGAATGTGTTGACAAATTCTTCAAATGGTGAGGAGCCAACGAGGAGAGGAACCATGCTGGACCCTGTCCTTACCAACAAGGAGGGGCTGGTGGGGAACGTCAAGTTCAAGGGTAGCCTTGGCTGCAGTGATCATGAAATGGTAGAATTCAAGATCCTTAGGGCAGGCTCAGAGGATGCACAGGAAGCTCTGGAGAGTCCTAGACTTCAGGAGAGCAGACTTTGGCCTGCTGAGGAATTCACTTGGCAGGGTGACATGGGAAAAGGCACTGGAGGGGAGAGGGGCCCAAGGAAGGTGGTTAGTATTCAAGGACCACCTCTTCCAAGCTCAGGAACAGTGTATCCCAAGAAAGAAGAAGTCAGGCAAAAAGAGCCAGGAGGCCTGCATGGATGAACAAGGAGCTCCTGGACAAGCTCAAAAGCAAAAAGGAGGCCTACGGAGGGTGGAAGCAAGGACAGGTAGACTGGGAGGAATACAGAGAAACTGTGCGAGTGGCAAGGAACAAGATTAGGCAAGCTAAAGCCCAGATAGAATTAAATCTGGCCAGGGACATCAAGGGCAACAAGAAAAACGTCTATAAGTACATCAGAGATAAAGGGAAGACTAGGGAAGACGTGGGCCCTCTCTGGAAGGAAACAGGAGACCTGGTCACCCAGGATATGGAGAAGGCTGAGGTACTGAATGACTTTTTTGCCTCAGTCTTCACTGGCAAGGACTCTAACCACACTGCCCAAGTTGCAGAAGGCAAAAAATAGAGGCTATGAGAATGAAGAACCACCCACTGTAGAAGACCAGGTTTGAGACCATCTAAGGAACCTGAAGGTATGTAGGTCCATGGGACCTGATGAAATCCATCCACAGGTCCTGAGGGAACTGGTGGATGAAGTTGCTAAGCCATTTTCCGTTATATTTGAAAAGTCATGGCAGTCTGGTGAAGTTCCCACTGACAGGAAAAGGGGAAACGTAACCCCCATTTTCAAAAAGGGAAAAAAAGACGACCCACAGAGTTACAGCCCAGTCAGTCCCTCTGTGCTGGGCAAGATCATGGAGCAGATCCTCCTGGAATCTCTGCTAAGGCACATGGAAAATAAGGAAGTGATTGGTGACAGCCAACGTGGCTTCACCAAGGGCAAGTCATGCCTGACAAATTTGGTGGCCTTCTACAATAGTGCTACGGCATTGATAGATAAGGGGAGAGCAACTGACATCATCTACCTGGATTTATGCAAAGCGTTTGTAATGTCCCACATGATATCCTGGTCTCTAAATTGGAAAGGCATGGATTTGATGGATGGACCACTTGGTTGACAAGGAACTGGCTAGATGGCCACACTCAAAGAGTTCCAATCAACGTCTCAATGTCCAAACGGAAAACAGTGATGAGTGGCATTCCTCAGGGTTCGGTAGTGGGACCAGTGCTGTTTAATATCTTTGTCGGAGACATGGACAGTGGATTGAGTGCACTCTCAGCAAGTTTGCCAACAACACCAAGCTGTGTGGTGCAGTTGACACACTGGAGGGAAGGGGTGCTATCCAGAGGGACATGGACAGGCTCGAGAAGTGGGCCCATGCCAACCTCATGAACTTCAACCAGGCCAAGTGCAAGGTCCTGCATGCAGGTCAGGGCAATCCCAAACACAAATACAGGCTGGGCAGAGAATGGATTGAGAGGAGCCCTGAGGACAAGGACCTGGGGGTGTTGGCTGATGAGAAGCTCAACATGAGGTGTCAATGTGCGCTTGCAATCCAGAAAGCCAACCATATCCTGGGCTGCATCAAAAGAATTATGGCCAGCAGGTTGAAGGAGGTGATTCTACCCCTCTGCTCCACTCTTACAAGACCCCACCTGGAGTACTGTGTCCAGCTTTGGAGTCCTCAGCACAGGAAGGACACGGACCTGCTGGAACAGGTCCAGAGGAGGGCCACGAAGATGATCAGAGGACTGGAGCACCTCTCCTGTGATGACAGGCTGAGAGAGTTGGGGTTGTTCAGCCTGGAGAAAGAAGGCTTCAAGGAGACCTTATAGCAGCCTTTCAGTACCTAAAGAGGGCATACAGCAAAGGTGGAGAGGGGCTCTTTATGAGTGAGTGTAGTGATAGGATGACGGGTAACCATTTTAAACTGAAAGGGGGAAATTCATAGAATCATAGAACCATAGAACCATAGGGTTGGAAGGGACCTCTGGAGATCATCTAGTCCAACCCCCCTGCCAGAGCAGGGTCACCTAGAGCAGGTTACACAGGAACACGTCCAGGCGGGTTTTGAATGTCTCCAGAGATGGAGACTCCACCACCTCTCTGGGCAGCCTGTGCCAGTGCTCTGCCACCCTCAGGGTAAAGAAGTTCCTCCTCATGTTTAGGTGGAACTTCTTGTGCTCAAGTTTGTGCCCATTGCCTCTTGTCCTGTCCCCGGGCACTACTGAAAAGAGCCTGGTCCCATCCTCCTGACACCCACCCTTTAAGTATTTATAAGCGTTGTTAAGATCCCCCCTCAGCCGTCTTTTTTCCAGACTGAAGAGACCCAAATCCCTCAGCCTTTCCTCATAAGAGAGGTGTTCCAGTCCCCTAATCATCTTGGTAGCCCTCTGCTGCACCCTTTCCAGCAGTTCCCTGTCCTTCTGGAACCGGGGAGCCCAGAACTGGACACAGTACTCCAGGTGCGGCCTCACCAATGCAGAGTAGAGGGGGAGGATGACCTCCCTTGACCTGCTGGCCACACTCTTTTTGATGCACCCCAGGATGCCATTGGCCTTCTTGGCCACAAGGGCACATTGCTGGCTCATGGTCATCCTGTTGTCCACCAGGACTCCCAGATCTCTTTCCACAGAGCTGCTCTCCAGCAGGTCAGCCCCCAACCTGTACTGGTGCATGGGGTTGTTCCTCCCCAGGTGCAGCACCCTACACTTGCCCTTGTTGAATTTCATAAGGTTTCTCTCTGCCCAGATCTCCAACCTGTCCAGGTCTCTCTGTATGGCAGCACAGCCCTCCGGTGTGTCAGCCACCTGCCCCAGCTTTGTGTCATCAGCAAACTTGCTGAGGGTGCACTCTATCCCCTCATCCAGATCATTGATGAATATATTGAAGAGGACTGGACCCAGTACTGACCCCTGGGGAACACCACTCGTCACTGGTCTCCAACTAGATTCTGTGCCCCTAATGACAACCCTCTGAGCTCTATCTTTCAACCAGTTTTCTATCCACCTTACTGTCCGTTCATCTAACCCACACTTCCTAAGCTTCCCTATGAGGATGCTGTGGGAGACTGTGTCAAACGCCTTGCTTAAGTCAAGATAGACCACATCTACCGCCCTCCCCTCATCTATCCATCCAGTCATGCCATCGTAGAAGGCTATCAGATTAGTCAGACATGATTTCCCCTTGGTGAATCCATGCTGAGTACTTCTGATAGCTTTCTTTTCCTCCACGTGCCTTGAGATGACGCCCAGAACGAGCTGTTCCATCATCTTTCCAGGGATGGAGGTGAGGCTGACCGGCCTGTAGTTCCCTGGCTCCTCCTTATTGCCTTTTTTGAAGACTGGAGTGACATTAGCTTTCCTCCAGTCCTCAGGCACCTCGCCTGTTCTCCAGGACCTTTCAAAGATGATGGAGAGCGGCCCAGCAATGACTTCTGCCAGCTCCCTCAGCACTCTCGGGTGCATCCCATCAGGGCCCATGGACTTGTGAATATCTAAATGATCTAATTGATCCCTCACTTGCTCCTCCTCAACCCAAGGGAAGTCTTCTTCTTTCCCTGTTACTTTATTCAATGCCTGGGACTTCTGAGGGCTGGGCCGAGCAGAAAAGACCGAAGCAAAGAAGGCATTCAGTAACTCTGCCTTCTCCGCATCCTCCGTCACCATGACTCCTGTCTCATTCAACAGTGGGCCCACAACTTCTCTGGTCTTCCTTTTGCTTCCAATATACTTGTAGAAGCTCTTTTTGTTGTGCTTGACATCCCTAGCCAGGTCTAATTCCAAGGCGGCCTTGGCTTTCCTTGTTTCATCCCTGCACGCTCTGGTGGCATTCTTGTAATCCTCCCAAGGGGTCAGTCCCTTCTTCCACTTATTATAAACTTCCTTCTTCCACTTGAGCTTTTTCTGAAGCTCCCTGCTTAACCATGCAGGTCTCCTGCGTCCCTTGGCCGATTTCTTTCTCTTAGGGATGCACCGATCCTGAGCTTGGAGGAAGTGGTCTTTGAATATCAACCAGCTTTCTTGAGCCCCTTTGCCTTCCACAGCCCTAGCCCACGGGATCTCTCCAAGCAGTTTCTTGAAGAGGCCAAAGTTAGCCCTCCTGAAATCCAAGGTTGTAATTTTACTTCTTGTTGTTCTGTGGATAGTGCCCATGATCCTGAACTCAAATCATTTCATGATCACTACAACCTAGGGTGCCCCCAACCGTAATGTCCTCCACCAATCCCTCTGTGTTTGTCAGTACCAGGTCTAGAAGTGCTCCTCTCCTTGTTGGCTCCTGTACCACCTGTGTCAAAAAATTGTCATCAATGCACTGGAGGAGCCTCCTGGACTGCCCATGCCTGGCTGTGTGGTCTTCCCAGCAGATATCAGGGTGATTGAAGTCCCCCATGAGAACCAGGGCCTGCGATTGCGAGGCTACCTTCAGTTGTCTGTAAAAAGCCTCATCAGTTTCCCCATCCTGATCAGGTGGCCTGTAATAAACACCCACAACAGTGTCCCTCATATTTTCCCGTCCCTTAATCCTCACCCATAAGCTCTCGACCCGCTCTTCATCCGCCCCTAGTGAGAGCTCAATGCATTCCAAATGCTCTCTCACATAGAGTGCATTCCACCTCCCCGCCTTGCTGGTCTGTCTTTCCTGAAAAGGACATAGCCACCCATGACAGCATTCCAGTCATGCGAGCTGTCCCACCACATCTCAGTAATTGCAATAAGATCGTGGCCCCGCAACCGCACACAGACCTCCAGCTCTTCCTGCTTATTCCCCATGCTGCGTGCATTGGTGTATAAGCATTTCAGAGAGGGAGTTGTGTGTGTAGTTTTGACCCTTGAGATGTGGTGTGCCTTCTGGCTTTCAGAAATACTGGCACACTGGCCCACAAGCGCTGAGCAACTACGCCCTGGCACCTCACCAGCAAGCCCAGTACCATCCCCACCCCCCTTCAAATCTAGTTTAAAGCCCTCTCAATGAGTCCTGATAACTCTTGTCCTAGAACCCTTTTTCAAATTCAGATATTAGGAAGAAATTCTTTACTGTGAGGGTGGTGAAGCACTGGAACAGGTTGCCCAGGGAAGCTGTGGATGCCCCATCCCTGAAGTGTTCAAGGCCAGGCTGGATGGGGCTTTGAGCAACCTGGTCTAGTGGGAGATATCCCTGCCCATGGGAGGCAGGTTGGAACTAGATGATCTTTAAGATTCCTTCCAACCCAAACCATTCTACGATTCTACAAAATGATAAGAATAACATTCCTGTTTCTTTTACCCTGTAAGAGTCATTCAAGAAGGTGGTGGACTAAAGCAGAGCATTGCTGCAACTTTCCTGCCTAATGGGGACAACCAAATTCTGCCTATGTATATGTTAAAAAGAAATCTATAGTTAAAGAACAAGGAAAGTCACAAATGACTGAGTTCACCTTTAACTAAATGGTGTTACAATCCCTGAAATGTAAATGAAAATCCCTAAGCACAAATTGAAAAATTGAGTGTTCAAAATGGGATATAAGAGGGATGCTCTAAAAACTTCTGTCTTTAAAATTTGCATCGCATATGCAACTAGCAAATTTACTGTAGAACTGGAGCTATAGACTGTAAATTCATTTTTTCAGATCAGCAAAATAAATCAAAATTAATTTACAAAAATTATTTCTACCAACTTGTAATCAGCTTCAGACTTTCCCTAACAGAGGCCAACAATAATAAATATCCAAATCACACATTCACACTCCTGCGCTTGAAGGAACACAATCCCAAACTGCAGAAATATAAATGAAATAGTAAGATTATCTCATGAAGATACCCAAATTTCCCATATGAAAGCCACAATCACCACATCATCTGAAATGCAATGGCTATATGTATGGTCAGACGCTGAAAACATCTTGCCACTAAACCATCCACTGTCAAGTCAACAATCCTGCCCAGTATGCTATTTTCCATCACTGATAACATCTTTAGGGATGAAATCAAGTGAGTTGCAAGTATGGATCAGCTGGGAAGTGCAAACTGATGTCAGTGCAGCTGCTATTTATCCACCCAACGATAAACCCTGGAGCTTGCAAACCTCTCCATGAAAGGGCAAAGCTCCAGCCTTCCTTTCAGTTGCACCCAAACAGTGACTTCTTGGGGCACGGGTGGGAGTTACTGGGGTGATATTCAGAAAACAATTTGATTCCCAAAATCCCAAAAACCACCTGCAAGTGGATTCTTATGCAAGTTCTGCCCTGAGAATCTTGTCCTGGGCACTTCCACTGATGTTTTACGCATGGCCCCTCCTCAGGTTTTGCTTTTCACATTACTATCAACACAGCAATATTATTTACTAACTGCATTTCCACCATTAATCATGGAAATGTAATAGTAATGGGGTGATATAGTTGGCAACTACAATTTCTGCGCAGAGATGTAGAAGAGTAATTTTTGAAATATCATGGTATTAATTAAAATACCAAATAACTTAGGGGCTGTGACATCTCATAAGATTAGGGAAGCTAACCATCTAGAAATAGTTAGCATCTATGCCTACAAGATATTACATCATCCATTTAATTTCAGGGGACAAAAACCTTTGCAAGGTGTGCCATCCATGCAAGGTTTCTGTACCTGGTTATGTTGCTTCACTACAAAGTTAGGACCCAATTTTCAACAGCAACAACTGAATACTGTTGGTAATTCCCAGGCAAGAGGTTTGCAGGCTGACGCTAATACAACACAACCTGGTTTATAATGACTTAAGTGCAAAGAGCATTCCACCACATCCAGGCTGCAGACTCTCTCTCACACATCTGCAATCAGAGTTGTTACTATTAGCCAAGTACTGCCAAAAAGGAAAAACCTTTTGACTTGACACAAAAAGGAACCAAGAAGTCTGGTATGTGTCTGAAACATGTCTGTGCAGCACAGACTGTAAACTTTCAAGGTGGAAATATTTAGGATATTGGAGTGGCAGAGAAGCCCACCATCCAGCAGCAACCAAGGGTACATGGCAGGGAAAAGAAAAGCCAGAAGTGCCAGAACAGGGTGTCAGACAAACAACTGCTGAAGAAGCATCAGTGGGTTTGCTGGTGAGGAAAATGGGTAGCTAAAATGATGAGCAGCTGGACTGGGACATATCAGCCAATCCCAGCTGGAAGATGAAAAGTAATTTTCTACCATCATGTCAATTAAAGGTACAGATGAGCATTTGTGCTGAAACGTGGGACAGAAATTCAGTCCTTCTCAGTGATGATTGAAACCCAGCCCCTCAAATCGATGGGTCTTTGGTCTTTATCAGTTTGCTTTTCCCACCATGAAAGCTGTCTCTCAAGAGGAGAAAAGTGCTTTAACTTTTAGCCTGAGACTGACTCTTTAGAAGCCATCACTCTTTGTGATTTAGCTATTCAGTAGCGAAAGTACCAATTTACTGATACAGTGATGGAATTTCAAACTAAATTGATTGCAACCAACTTTTTAATTTCCTTTTAAATACACACACTTGTAATACTTTGCAATGGAGCTTGATACACTGTATTCAGAAATGTTTATCTATAGACAAGTCAAAATTTGGCTTAAGTAGATAACAAAAAAGAAAGTCGACTTGCTACTCGCAGCAGATATACTCCTTCAACTTCTGTGAAAACTGCAATATGATCTGCGTACAGAATCACCTAGCTCAAAGTCTCACCTTCTTCCACAGACCAATATATGCTAAATACATACGAATTCTTTCCAGCATGACTATCAGTGATTGCTGTGTCTAATGCTAGCGGACAATGGAACTTAGACAAGATAGGAAATAAATGTTAATTATCTTGCTGGAGATGAGAAACCAGATGACATCTGGAGCTGGCATTATTGTAAACAGGAAAAAGTTGTAAGAGCTATGTAGCTTAGAGGTTTATGAATACCAGATATACACATCAGGAGAAGGTTGGCAGGTTAAGAAAGGACAAGTGCAGCTCTGTAATAATAAGGGTGAGAGACACAGAAAGAAAGTATATGTGAAATTATTTATGGGAATGCCATTTTTGTCTGAGACAATTTTAATTACCTTCTTAATTGGACAGATGCTCAGTGTGCTAGGAGAAATCTGCCTTGGTTTACACACTGCCACAGTTTACCTGATTCTCTTTGCTAAACCAATAAAAACACAAAGACTGGGACCACCATGGCAATGTGGCAGAATGCAGCACATCAGCCCCACAAACCTCCCCAGAGCACCATAGCAAAGTCTTGAGCTGCATCTTGCAAGTATTTATGCACAAACTGAACTTCACATATTGTGATTAATTTCCCGAACACCATGTGAGTTTCATTGTAGCACATAAAACCAAACACAGACTTACATATTTTTAGGATCAGGACCTACTTATCACTAGTAAGCGGTGATTTAATATGTCTGTACTTAATGCTCAGCTTACTAAATGTGAGAGAATTCTTGTGTTTGGGTACAGTTTGGGTTTTTCCCCAGAACAGCATGTATGTTATTTCAATATTAATGCTGAAAGTTAAATATTCTGTAGTCACTGATGTTTATTTAAAACCATTATAATGTTGCCTAATGCAGCTGGGAACAGAGGCACAGTAGCCTCATATTTAAAAGCATCGCCTTTTTTGTAACATTAGAGAGCTCTAGTGGGCATGTTGCCCATTTCTGATTCCCTAGCAGCTTCTCTTCTTCACAGGATTAAATGTTCTAATCAGAATGCATCTGTATAACATTTTCCTTGGGCTGATCAAGTACCAGCAATTCAGTGATTACCTTACAAATCCCACTGCATATACTAGGCCAGATTATTCAAATATCCTCTGGTAGAACAGATAATGGGGAATTTCTAATCACAAAATAGTGACACACAAAAAAGCTATGGTAAGAGTGAACACCAGGGATGTACAATAGAAAGCAGAAAAAGACCTTCCATTGAATTGCAGAAACATCTTCTGTGGATTGTGCTTAGTGCAACAATTTAGATGTAGATGAGCATTAATATTCACAAGATACATATGTAGTCCAGCAATAGTCTTTGCAACCTTACAAGTCATGCGGATGCATGCATGCTCTTGTGCACAGGTCAAGAAAGATTCCTATTACGACATTTAAGCTTTGCGAAGTTGGAGGCAAAGGTTTCTGACCTTGGCAGTAAGCCCCTAGCCTACAGTTCATGCTATGAAGTGGTGTCATTCAGGGTAGGATACAGACAGGATGTAGCATCCCTTAGTTGCAAGCCCTCTGCTCACCAGCTATACTGGGAATCTCTGGAACGACTTCCCAGAGAAACAGCTCAGACTTCCAGTGATACTTCAGAAATGTATGTATGTTCACACAAAAAAAAGAGGAAAAAAGAGGCAGGAACAACCTTCTCTGAAACACTTAAAGACCTTAATGTACTGATGAAAAATAAGAAGCAGTGCAGTTACCATTAATAACAACATCCTTCAGGAATTTTTTCAGTTATCTGCTACAATGCTAATCACTGGTGCAAAAATCAACACTTCAGATGTCCAATTCTAAAAATGTTACTAGGTTTGAAGAATAGCAGCTGAAGTTAGGGATACTTTTTTTTAACTACTCATAGTTAATTATGTTGAACTCTTCATATTTTTTCACGTTTCACCTGTTCTAGCTGAACATGAAAGAATTCATATGTGACATTTATTGTCCATCAAGCAACCTTCTGCTCTACTTTTAAATATTCAACATCTTTTCTGGCTGTAGAGGTTGAATTACACAATGAAATTAAAAGAATTGAAATTTTAACCCTTATTATTCTTATAGCTTTACAAATACTCAGATTTCAAAGTTTGGTTATGTTCATTGCCAATACGATCAATTTAAAAGCAGTGTGTATGTAACAATACTGACTTCTGCTTCTGACACAGGATTTGTTTTCTCCTAAGAACACAATCAGAGCACAGGACTGGCCAAAGACCACTGAAATCAATGGAAAGGCAACCAGTGACTTGGATGGAATGTGGATCAGGCTTTGAGCATAACACTGCTGACTTGATTGACTCATCACAAGGGATGAATTTGGCTTTAACAGATGTAAAGTGGCTCATCCCATGTACCTTTAACAAATTGAACACATTGTAACCCCACCCTTCCACTCCCAGGAATTTAGAGCACTTTGTTCTTCTAGCTGTGTTAAGAAGCCCCAGCGCTTGCACAGGTAAAATGAATGACTGAAACACACACAGTTGTTTGTACTTACAGGTGTCTGGCTTGAGTTGACTGTTGGTAATTCCAAAATACTGGGGATTTTCAATGACAGGAATCTTTGTCATCCCAATAATGACTGCGTCAGGACCCCCCTCAGAAGAAGACGGAGTGTTACTGCCATTTGAGATGTGGTGGAGGGGACTGGCTGAGTCGTCGTCATTGCTGATAACTGAAGAAGGACCTAGAGTTAGAAACAAAGATTTTCTTGTAACTCAGCACATGGTTCCCTTCCCTCAGAAAATCCTTTTTTCCTTTGGTCCAATTTGTTCTTCATCGCCATAGTCAACAGCTCTCTTTGTGTGCCTTCTTGAGCTTACCTCAAGAATTTTGTATGTCTGGGTACAGATGGAGAACAGTGTTTTTTTTCCATTAGGAGTTGGAATGTGAAGCAAATTTTCGTACTGATAGATCACCTAGAATACATCAGGGTCCAGCATAGTCTGTCACTGGGAAAGATCTCCAAATGCGTTGAACTCCTTCTGTTATTCTCAGACATAAGCTATGAAATACACACATTATCTTTTTTACCTTATGCCCTACTTGGATCACACAGCAATAACTGCCAAAAATCCAGGGAATGCCTGCCCTCCCTTGGAGGTGGCATTGTAACAAGACAAAAGACACAGAGGAGATGGGCTTATCCTGAAGGTGGTAATTTCTGAAAGACAACACGACTGAGAGCCAAAATCCAAGAGACAATTTTAAGAGTCACAAAAGGTGTGGAGCAGAGGCGGAGAAGAGTAGTGGGTGAGACACATTCCCATCCCACCACAAAATCTGGGGTCACTGCAGAGGGGCTCATCCAGGCCTGGGGAACATTCCACTGGCACCCCCATCCATACCTGAGTCTAGTCACTTTTCAGAAAGTGGTTTATTTTGATCAGTAATTCAGTGACAGTTTTTGCTTTGTTTTCGCTCTGTGCTTTATATTTTTATCAAAAGTGCCATGGAAATAAAACTTCGCAAATGGGTAAAAAAGATGCTGCTTAGCATAGTGTCCCACTTCTGTGAGCTGCAGAGGCCTTTGATCTAACAGCGAGATCAGTGCAGGTAACATTTGAACTCTTCCCATCTAACCCTGCCATTTAAATTCCACATTCCATCTTCCAGTTTACATCCAGTATTCAAAGAAATTGAGAATCATCACCTAGCAGCAACAACATTTTACATAATCTGCCAGCAGACATCACACACGTCACACTTCACTTCCCTCTCCATCCATGTTAAACAGTGGTTTTGGGGTAGGATTCACATCTTCTAATTGTATCAATCAAAAGACAATGGTAGGAACATGGAAAAATTCACGCTCTGGAAGTGCCTATCCTGGAATGGCATCCTCAGACAACACCCACATTTAGCCTGCGGGCAGCTGTGACAGGTGGGGCGAATGTCCCCCCAAAGAAGGGGGCAGCAGAGAGGACCTTGAGGATGATGAAAAGCTGTGTTTACTCCAAGTCGCCACTCACCCCATTGCAAAATGCTGCAGCCCCAGACAGAGTTTTAGGCTGGACAGAAGAAACAGTGCAGAGGCAAGACAGAGTTGAGTAACCACCACATAGATGGCAGCTGTGTCTGCAGGAAAGACGGGCAATGCAAAAAGAGAGAGTGGGAACCAGCAGCAGGTCCTGTAGACACATCATTGAAGATGTGAGAGAAGATGGGCAGGATCCAACATGGCACACACACAATTAAGGAACACGATGAGAACTATGACAGTTACAAAAACAGCAGCCAAGAAAGGGCAGCTTTAAAGAAAACAAACTCTTACTCTTTTTTGGCTCACCGTATCATTAACAAAAACACTTTATCATTACATGGCATGGCTCACAGGAATAAAACTGAAATAATTTGGCATATGGCTATTCAACTCTAACTTTAGAGACTCAAGTGTACTCTCACCCCTGTCCCGCTTTCCTTTCTCCCCAGTTGGTTTAATGGTTCATGAGGGAAATGTTCTCATAGTTTGAAAAAGCACTTCCCACCCTAGCCTGAAACATTAGAGGTAATTTTTCAAATACCTTGCACTTCACTGGAAAGTCACTGTTGACAAATGTAGGTGAAGCCTAGATCTCTGCAATTTATCAAGTGAAATACTAATGCCAAGGCTGGTTTTGTCATTACTGATCAACCAGATCCTCAAAAGATTGATTCTACTCGGAAAGCTGCCAGGATTAAGAGTTTTTGGTGAAGATTTCGCTAATGAAGTGCAGAGCCTAAGAAACTGTAGGAAAGGGTACCTCAGATAGCACACAAGATATGTATGTGAAGTCACAACACATTTTTCAGGTGCATGAGAGGTGTCTGCAGTGGCAATAGAGTGCAAACCCATTTAAAACCACATTCAGTTTTTTCTAGACATCATCCTTAGATCTCTAAACTTTCTGAATGTCAGGCTAATGGCTCCAAAAAAGCAGGCTGACAAATACACATTTTCTTGGGAAAATAAAGTCCTTTTATACTAATATAGTTTTAGTATGAGGGTACAATCCCTTCTGTTACAGCAAATGGGCAAATTCTCTTGGGTCTGTAATTTAATAGAGGCATGTCTCTAAGTCCTTTTCAGCCCTGCTGTTCTATGGTGCTCTTTTGTCATTGTTTGCTTCCACCACATATGCGATGATGGCAAAGAAAAGTGACCATTACACATTTCTAGATGTTAAAGTGGGCTAATGAATAGAAACTCATTCTGTTCATCAAATCATTTCTGCACTGCTACAAGACCCGATTTTGTACAGTGAACTATTTTTTCAATCAGCATAAACCACAAAGTGCTGCAGGTGAAAAGTAGACAATTGTTCTATAAATCTATTTACTCCATTAGGCTAACTGGTAAAAATTAGTCTTCCGTGTGGTATAAAGCAGGCTCCAAGTATATTCAGCTCTCTGATGTAGGTGAGGAAACCTGCAAAATAAGGTGGTTTCCGAAGCAATTCCTGGCAGTGTGAAATAGTTTAAGAAAAATTCAACTCCAGAAACTTTGTGCTGTGTCACTTAGTGATCCCTCTCACTTATTTGCAAGTAATCAGCTCATGCAAGGGTCTTTGGAAGTAGTTGTTTGGGTTCAAAAATCCTACTTCCTATATATTTCTTCTCTAATTAAGACAAAGAGAACTCAACAGATGGAAAATTTTGTGTATCAGAGGCAGCTGAGCTCACATGCTTTCAAACTTCCCTTTTGCTGGGACCTTTTCGTCAACGTGAGCAAACTGGTACATAAACCGTTTCCACACTTGCTTATTTGCCAGACTAGCCATTTACCATAAAGTTACATTTCATTTTTGGAATACACTAAGCCACGTTACAGTTACAGGCCAGCACTGAAGCTGGCTGATATTCTAGTAAAGCAAAATCATTTTCTGGGATGTAAGATGAGGCCATCACCTGTGCTGGCAAGAAGCTAGAGTTGCCCTTTTCTGAATATGCACTGAGCTCAAATTGAAGGGTAATTTCTTAAAGCACCTTGAAGTGTGGTTTCATCTAGATGAAATGGGGTCACCAAATTACTTGTCAAAGGCAGAATGAGTATGATAATTACACTCAGTCACCTATTACTGATTCTGTTTTTTATAAAATCTGCTGTTGGTTACACACCTGAAATCTGAAAATTTTAGACAAAATGTCATTGGTGGGAGTGAAAATTATGGGTTGTCAATAGCCATTAGCTATTGCCAAAAGCTGACTCACAGTCACATTGAGCTTTTAAGAAAACTCCAGAGGCCTTCCTCACCTTCAAATGTGCTGCCCAACATCTTCACCTGATTTCATTTTTAGAGCATATTTCTTATCTTAAGAAGATAGAAGCTGGAGTCAGATGAGAAACAGTAGCCTCCTTGGAAAAGAAACATGAGAGCTATACACCGCAGGGCTGAATTTCTCTTTGACGTTGAGCTAAAAACTTGTCCATTCTGCATCACCTAGGCCCTTCTGTGTACAGCTCTCTGAAAAAGTGGTAACATGTAAGAAAACCAACAATATTTGAAACTCACAAGCGATTATAAAGCCAAAATACCTCCCACATCCCTAGGCTGTGAATGATCTTTGACACATGGTATGGGGAGAGGAAGAAACAGCAAACTTCTTGTACTGCACTTCCCACAAAAAAAATTGAGGCAATCAAACACTGCTGGAGTGGTGTCACAGTTTACCTTCACTAGTGCCAGCATCCCTCCCTGAAATACCCATGGATTACACTTCTGTGTTACCTCTTGAACAGTGCATCTCTGCACTGTCCTTGAGCCTGGTAGTGCCAACAAATGTGACTTTCCTTAGGTTTAGAAAAAAAAAAAAAATATCATTTTCAAAGTGTGCTGCTATTTCTGGCCAGGAGAAGGAGTTTCATGATTATAAACTACAGCCTTTCCTGCTGCTTCTATAGCCATCAGAGTTAATGCAGTTTTAACATGCACGCTACCAAGACCTATCTACAGTGCTAGTTGTTCAGTCTATGTTTTGCTTTGCACTATTTCAGACTTTTAGGTAGCTGGCTGGGGCAACATATCTGACTACCAGTTGCCACTGCAATAATCCACATGACCTTCCTGTGTATCCAAGTACAGAAAAAGTCCCAAAGCGAATAATAGCATGACTCAGCTAAGCAGGCTCAGGGAAAAAATTAAAAGGAGAGGCTCTCAAATGCAAAATCAGAAAGAACATATGGGTTTTGTTTGCACCTGGCATGCCTTTGCAAGCACGTATTCTTAGAATTTAGGTGGTCACAAACGAGCACTGTGTCCATCTACTTCTCCCTCCACCTACTCTGTCAAAGATACAAGCAATTTACTCTGCATGTTTGCTCTCCAAGCTCTAACAAGATCTCTTGGAGGCTACAATATTCGGCATTCTCCTCGCAACACACTTCTGTGCGTCACATATCACTCCAGTTATTCCTGAAGTCACTAATGGCTCACTACTGGGAAACAGTAGGAGTAATAATTATCAAAAAAACAGTCAATTTTAACTTTGTGGTTGGAGCTGTGTAGTTACAAGGATGCATCTGCTTAGTCAAGTGTTACGAGGCAGCTCAGGTAAAGAGGATTGTTTATAGAGATGATTTTGAGATGTGATGCCTTAATAACCATTGCTCCTTCCATGAAAAATGATGTTGACTGCCAGGAATATTTCTCAACTGACTTTGTACTAGCATTCGCTCTTCTTACTTCCTCTGGGAACAGGGACCATTCTGTCCTGGAACATAGTAACAGCACACCATCAAGTCAAAAGCAGGACAGTGAGTGCATGTCACATCAGTTAGCATCACCTCTGCTGAATTTCAAGGCCATACTGAATCTTCTCTCTTTCTCCTTTTGGGAGGGGTGTATTTTTTCACTAGTTAAATGCCTTGTTCTGAAAAAGCAATTACACAAGATTCTTCTCCTATGAGACTACCATATTTGCTGATAGATTCTAAGTTCTTCTTTTCTGCATGATTAAAAGTTAAGTTTTATGCTTTAGCAAAAGCAAACATTCTTCTTTTTTTTTCTGCTATCAAGCTAGGATCCAACTTTCTTACCAGAACAGACATCTTTTTAGCTTAACTTTTGAATCGCTATCTTATCATTCACTCCCTCTGGAAGACAACTCATCAATCATGGCTTAGCACACTTTTTTTCTGACTAAGGTGCTATAAGCTTTACTTTGACTATTCCTCCTAAGTTCAACAACTGTATGCAACTGTGATATCAAATCATGTTTATGCAATTCTATTAGACTGGATAAGGGAGTTCAGCATAATAGAAAGTAATGCAATTACAGAAACATTATTTTATATTACTGGTCTCTTAAAATGCTGCATGCTGAATACCGGGAATTGAATTAAAAGGCATAAATAGAATACAAGGAAAAAAATTCAAAGCTGGCTGAATAAGCTTCCCAAAGAGAAACCACTTTAGTCTCACGTTGCTTGGTGGAGCTGTTCAAAGTAAAGTCAGATTCTTCTGCAAATCTAGAGTGGGCTTATTAAAATGATGGTCTTTGCTTTGCAGCTGCTGATGCATTTAATGAGGGAACACTCAAGGCAAGGTGCTTCTGTGCCTTCTCAGCAGTTCAGCTGTGCAGAGCAGTAGCATTTCTTGCTCCTCTGCACTTTCCAACCGAACCTCCTTGTATCATCTCCCCATCCCTGCCAATTCCCAGAAAACAGCTATTAGTTTTAGCCTCAGTGAAGTCATCTCAACAGTCACTGTCACACTCAGTTGCAAAACGAGTATTATGGGGTTAATCCTCCTTTGTTTGTGGTGGAGGAAACACAAGAATAAGATCACCCCAAGCAACATTATACCCAAGTCCATCTTGCTGAAGCACACTGCTCTTCACAGCTCAAACAGTGCACGTTCTTCCATCCCAGTGCAGCACACTGAGCCAAAAACCACACTGTAGTCATTAAGTCCGTGACTCAGAAAACTGAGACTTGCCAGGTTTGGGTGTTTAGAGGATAAATTATTTCACATCTTCTGACAGGTATCATTAATCTGTTTAACTGATTTGCACCCACCAGTGCTTGTTTAAGCTTGTACTCGGTTGCTTCTTGATATATGAGATGAGAAAAACTTTCTGACACTGCCCAAGAAGTTCAGTTCCCATCCAAGAGCATGTTCCAAGGAAGCCAGGGGAAACGGAATGGAGATCTGGAGAACTTCCCCATACCCAGCAGACAAATGCCTCTGTTCCCTGTCAGCATGCACGTCTAACAATCTCTGAATAACAGAAGGAAAGGGGGTCCTTGGAGGTCTCTTGCAATAAGTGGTTGAAAATAAGAGTTTAAACTCAAGAAGCAATCTTTAGGAGTCACTTAAAACCATTGCAAAACAAAGTGGAGACATTTGTTTGAAAACCATGATGAAGCCACATCACTTTGACATAAAGTTTAATTTGGGTGATCAAGAATCCAAGGTGGATTGCTTTTGTTTTCATGTGACAAATCAATGTTTTATCTTTCCTCATTTGTTGAAGCTTCACGAGAAGACTAAATTGTGTTGTTATTGCTGTATTGCTTTCATACAGAGCAAGTAAGTTACAGTGCTAGATTGTCTTTCCTAAATAGAATATTTTAAGTAATGTATACCTTTGAGTCTAACAAAATAATAGGTATGTTATTCAGCTTTACAGTACCAAATTTTCAGCATTGCTAGGTGTCAAAATGTCAGTCACACTGACTTAAATGCCTTTCCCCTAAAACACATGTTCCTCTTGCTGAAAAAATTATTTCAAATGCCTGACTCCTCTAGAGAGCAACAAACACACAATCTGGGTAATTTCCACTGAAACGACTGCTCACAGATTTTAGCCACTCAAGTATTTCATCAGACCTTTTTGTTGTGGCTTTGAATCTAAGTGCCACAGCTGCATATTTGTTTGCTTCAGTTTTATTCTGGAGCATGATTGTGAAAGAATCCCAGTCAGTTCCTTTCAGCTGCCTTTTTTCTCACAACTTCGTCTATATTCCCCTCTATGCATGCATTCACACATCGCTTTACACACAAGCCTAGAGCATTCCAGAGGTCATAGTTTCTGCAAGGGAGGTTTCCAAATAGGGAGGACTCCCTAGAGGACCCCTTCATAATGCACGTCACTCCCCAAAAGCCAGGCAACCTACAGGACTCAGGAACAAAAACACAGGTGTCTAGGCTGGAACTGACTGGCAAGGCAGTTCATCCAGGAAACCTCCTTTGCAGCACTGCAGAATTGTGCAGGAAAAAGGATGAGGTCTCTAAAAGATACTGGATTTACTAGTACTGTCTGTGCACAATGAAAGGTGCATGACCCGCCTCTGCCCCTCACTCCAGGGCCAGCTCTCCCCAGGAATGCCATCAGCAAAGCCTCAGCCTGCAGCACAAAGGTTGCTGGTTTCTTTCTCCTTTCAGACAGAATGGGAGGCATTTGTATAACAGATCTCACAACCGCAATCTGGTACACATCTTTGAACTCTAAGCACCATAACCAATAAATCCTCACAGTTTGTCCTTGGTGAGGTACATGCTACTATTATTCCCAATTTGGAGGCAACAAGAGGAGCTTTGCGCAGCTCACTGGGTTGCCCAGCGCTGCAGGTGTGATCTTTGTCAAAGTCATGACCAGGACCCGTGAGGTTCTGCCAGCCCCAGCTGTTGAACCACAGAGCCCTTCGGGACTTAGAGCCCTCCTTCAGCTTTAGGATAAATGGTGGATATACAGGTGCCCACTGCTTCACGGACACGTTTGCAGTATCTGCAGCTCAGATATGTGCCCTATCCTAAAGAATGAGGAATTTATGGCCTCTCATTATTGGTAGTCAAATGAAACACAGACCTGAGACAAAAATCTAGCAGGGATGAAGTGTATTAATCAATACGGACATGTGAGCCAGAGAAGTAAGGATACAAGGCAGCAGAAAATGTGAAAGGAAAGAAAAAATGATTTATCTTTTTTAATATAGATCACCAAGACCATTCATTATAGCCACCTGCAGGTTGGATATCTCAGAAATGTGAGTAAAATTACAGTCCTTCAGAAATACTACAGTGAAAAATCACTGCAATAAAAGATCAGATGGAATGTGCTTGTTGGCATCACGCAAAAAAAAATAATTCACCCAAAATTAAATCCTTGTTGCCTTTCATTTAACTTAAAAACTATTTAGTTAACAATTGCTTCCCTCCACACTTTGCATAAATAATCTAAGTGTTAGCATTCCCATTCCTAGGGCTGGGAATGAGATCCTCTGTTGTCTAGAAGATAAATACAATGTGTACAGAAGCAACACAAGTTTCCCCATGCTGCTTTGGCAGTCAGTCTTTATCTGAGAGAACAGCAAAGCTATTTGGAGTAGTGAACTTGAAGAATTTTCCAAATTCTGTTTAGTTAGACACAGTTAGATAAATGGCAGATATGCTACATTGTGAAGAAATGCTCCTGATATTGAAGTTGTATTTCTTGTTTGTGTGCTTTTTTAAAAAAAAACAAAGGCATTACTAATGAAACTATTGCCCTTCTTTAAACCCTTCCTTGTTATTTCTTGGGAGTACAGAGATACTGTCTACAGGCCTGTCCCATTCAAGCAAATGAGCTGAAAACATGGGGAAATTGGGATTTCTTTTATCCTAAACAGAGATTTGAGGAGGTATACAAGGATAGCCTCCCAATGGAAGGGAACAATCTTAATTTCATGCCTATGCTGAATAGGAATGAAAAATTGCATGACAAAAGTGCATCAAGAAAGACTGAGGTAAAACGTTAGGAAAACATCCTCAGGCACTGGAACTGCTCATACAAAGCTCAGAAATCTCTACTTCTGGCAATTTTGAAGCCATATCAGGAAAAGATCTCTTGGGAAAAATACAGGTATAGTTGATACAAGCTTAGGACAGGGAAGAATCTCCCTGGTCTCCTTTTAGCCATAATCTTCCATAAGGACAAAAAGGTAGACCTTGACTGGTCTTACGGAAAACACTTGGGGTTCTTTAAATGTTGATTTATGTCTATTCAGAACTGAACGAGGCTTGTAGCTCAACAAATACATAGCATGTATCAATGAAGTACATACATTTCACTGCATTTGCAGGTTACTTTTCCAGGCTGCAGATCAAGATAGGTTTAGACATGTGAGAAACTCACCAGTGATGTACAAATCCACAGTCTACAGTGGGTTACTCTACTAGAATACAAATGATTTAACTGTATTCTTTACATACTATTTATTTCAGTGGGTTTCCCTCCCTTAATTATTTCTGGGCAGTTTTCGTTAGTGGAAGTGCTAACTACATGACACTGTAACATAAAGTCTTGTATCATTTCTCATTTTTTGTGAGTGGAAGATTTTTACAGGCCCACAAAACTGCACATATTATGGAGTCAATACTGTCCTACATTGAAGTATAATAGCTTCCAATTCATTTTTCATTTACAGCCTCACTAGCTATCCTTAAACATGACAATCTGCAAAGAAACAAAACTAAATCATTACACACAATCAACCCAAACATCATGCTCAAATTATAAACAACATATGCAGAAATCTGGTATTGCTATTTACTCAGCTCTCACTGAGATGATCTTGCAGCCCAACTTGCACTGACTTGGACTGGCTCCTCTTCATCTCCAAACATTCCCCATACTTGAAAACAGGTTTTGAAAACAAAATCCCAAGGCCCACCTACATCTAAAGAGGGTGGCATGGAAAGATGCCATCCTATTTCTTGTCAAGTAGAGAGTGACCCACTCTCTCCCTGGGTGAACAGGCTTTGGGTCCTAATAGCCCAAATTTTGCATGTGCTCAGGAGGCAGTACCTGGCCTTTGGAAGAGGGCTGGTGGAATGGCAGGAGCTTCAGCACAGAAGACAGGCTGTCCAAAACTAGGTCTCGGTGAGCACAAAGCAAGAGATAGCTTACTTTCCTTCCTGAGCATCAGTGCCTGACATTTTATTCCAATTTATATTAGATTACTTAGCAACAGTGAAACTGATTCCTTTTGTATCTCTGCCACAGCAGCCATTTCAGTGGCTTTCTCTAGGACGGTGTCCCTAGAGCACTCAGCAACTACACATCTCCCTGGCCTTCAAACAGAGATCACAGCCCCTGCTCAGAAAACCTTGGTGGCCAGCAACAGACTGTCCAGAACCTTCTTCTGGGAAGATTTTTAGTGCACAGCACTGTGTCACCAGAAATTCTTGTAATACCCAGGTGAAGCATCTGCCATGTTCTCCAATGTGGAGTAGTCTTAGCAACAGACGCCCTCTAGCATCTGGTGCTTTTGTGCACTTCTAAAAATCACAAAGAAAATAAAAGTAATCGCTTTCCATTAATCACTTTCCATTTCCATGGTTATAGACTTCTGGATTATGCTCAATTAGATCTTTTGGGACATTGTTTAAAAGATAATTCCCCTTTGGAGATGAGAAGGAGCTGAACAGACTGTTGGAGGAATATCCCTGCCAAGACAGCCTCAGATCAAAGATGCAGAATTGCCTGCAAACAACACCCTTCTTTCCCCAAGCATGATTCCTAAGGCCGTGAAGCCTTACATACTGAAAATCCTCTTCAAATGCATATCTAAAAATTACTGCGGTGGAGCAAATGACACTCATGGATAGAAAGGCAACATGTCAAATTTCTGTCCCAGCAGCATCTCTCACCAAGCTATAAGATTAGCTGCACAAGTTGTGTGACTTGCCTCTGTATGTTGATCCTCTAGTGCTGTTTACAGACACCTCCTCCTCCCTGCCATATGATGCCTCATCTGCTGGAGACTTGTCCTGTCACCTCTCTCCTGCCAGCTTTCCTTGAAATTGCCTTTCTGGCAAGCAGGAAAATGCCCCACACTCAAAGCTATTTGCAGAGTAGCAACTAGCTCAGCCATCCCAGAGGTGGCCACACTTCAAACCAAGCTCTGGCACTTTTGAATCTACAGCAGATTTGAAAATGGACGCATTAATTGTGAAACTGGTCACAAAACTGGTCACTAAACCACAATAAATTTTGCTAAAATATTGGAAGCATTACTATTTCTATTTTGCAGGGCTCTAAATAAAACACTGCTTCTCTTTTTTCAGGATGCTTATTCTACTACTTCTGAATATTTTACCAAGTATTCTCCCCTAGCTTTTTTTCTGATGTGCCTCCTCTGCTTATTTACTCACTTCTGTCTTTATTAAGAGCTTTGCCTCTCTCTTCTTAACTGATTCTCTCTTGACCACCTCGCTCATCTGTCCTCTCTTTTTCTAACATCTCCCTGGATTTCTTAACTCTGCAGATTTCTATCACCTTGTAATATTCAGTTCCCAATTGTCCACATGGCCTGCTGTGATGCCATAACATATATGTTAGCATTAAATAGCATTAGTACTTGTTAAATTCAAGTATTTTAGGGTGACGCTCATTTATTCTCAGAGTGTAACTTCCTCTTTTACCAAAAATTCAGTCCCGGCTGTTTCTTAGCAACAGATTCATCAGAACAGATTTGCATGGAAATTAAATACTCTCAAAAAGGAACTGCTAAAGGAAGCTGATAACATAGCCTTATTCCTGACCACCATTAGAAGCAAATACCACAAAGCAGAATAAAATGGTTTTGTAATTCTGTATGAATCTAATGAACACATGTAGAACATTAGCACCAACTGAAGTAGAAGACTATATAAACTACCCTAATTAGTGTATCTCTGAGTTAATCTGCAAAAATAATCTTCTTGCCTTCAGAGACTGCAAAACAAAACAAACCATGCACAGCCACAATCCTCTCTCATGCTGGACTAGATTCAAAATTGGAGACTTCAATGGTCACATACAAACAGGTCTCAAAGGATCAGACTGCAGACACATGCACTTCCCACGTGCATGAAAAATGCACAGCCTCACTTCAAGCACACCAATACTAAATAACCAAGAATTGGACTTCAGTGCCGGAACATGATGACTTAGTATTTCATTCTCTGACATTTATACCATACTCTCAGTAAACTGAAAGTTTTTAATTTTCACAGTCTTTCGAAAGAATTCATTTTCCCTGGGATTTTTCTACACCTCACTTCACTTTGACAGATGAGGTTTTTCTTGGTTGGTTTTTTTTTTTTTAACCCAAAATGTGCGAAGCCCCAGCCAGCTAGTTCAGAAAAAAACGCAGAGAAAAACAAAGTTGGGGATAGGGTGAAAGAGTGAAATAAAACGTGAAGCATGAAATCTTATGACCAGAAGTGAAACAACAACACCAACAGTCTAATTCCCTTCATAATATCAACCAATAGTAATTTATTAAATTGACAGTAGTGCAAAATCCTTAGGCTTGACGGTGGAATCAGTGATGACAACCTTTTTGGCAAATGAAGTCCTGTGCTGCTGTGGCTTTTAGTTGTGTCACTGAAAGGCTGTACCTATAATATATAGCTGAACATGAATTATGTTAGGAATGAGTTAAAATAATAGATCTGTATTATTCCCAAAAGGCAATGCCAAAAAGCTCATTGCCCATATTTGTACAAATACATTATAGAGAATGACAGTTTCATGTCTTCCGAACGTTTAACTGAAAATCTATAAAATCCATTTCTTTTTCTTGCTGAGAAATTAATATAGGAACAAAACCTGAAATTCCAATGCTGATCATGCTCAGACAAAACTCCCACTGAAGTCAGTGGGAGTTTTGCCAGGGAGAGGACTGAAGACGGTAGCTGCATGCTACCAGAAATGTAAAAGCTATGGAGCTGCGTTTTCATTATGGTGCTGCTGGGACTACTAAAATCAGCAAGATTTGGTCTTTCAGCTTTCAGTAACGCAGTGACGTGGACTTTCAGAGGAGGGATGGATGCGAGGCGGACAAGCCAGCTTGCTGGAGAGCCCTTAACACTGGGCTGTGAGCCAGCAGAAGTGAATCCCTCCTGCAGTATCTCCCTTCCCTCATCCTCTTTAAAGCCCAACAAGAAGCAGGAAAGGGGCACAGAAGCAAGCCTGGATCCTTAGCAAACAGCACTAGTTGGAGGCAGTGCAGCACACTCATCATCACAAAAACCTACTGAAGCTACTGACAGTACCTGTGCCATTCCAGCAGTGGGAGCCCGCCTGGGCACACATCCCTTTGGGAGGCTTTAAGCTGGGCTCTGTGCCACAGAGATAAGACACCTAAGAAGACAGATGGCAGGAAGCAGCTGGCAGGAAGCAGCCAACATGTAACAGCTTCAATGGGCTTCTGCCAGGGGTGGATGGACCTCACTGGAAACCAGAGGCACCCGTTATCTGTAGAGGGGTGCCTGCCTCTGCAAGGATGGGACACTGCACTGCCTCGGGGTCCTTGGGTTTTGCCAGCTGCTCCCTCCACTTGGTCATGTTATCTTAGACAGATACAGAAACTCATTTAAAAAAAGTACAGAGTTCATCGACTGAGTGTTTGGGATGGTTTTGTTATCCAATGCAATTTCCAGAGGCATTAGAATTTGGTTTGTTAAGACAGTACCAACTTTTCTTACTTTACCAGCTAATTTCTCCATGTTTTCATGATATGGTAGCAAAACCAAAGAAAAGAAGATATGACAACTTGAAACAGATAAGTTATCTAAACTGCCTGCAAAATGAAGCCAAAATTAAGCCCCGAGCTGCTAACTCATTTTGCTTTTTAGAAAAAAGCAAGAATAAAGTAGGATCTCACTACAGGTGTAATTTTAAAAATGAAACTTCGTTTTCAAGAGTATGATTATAACAGATTTCTGACATTTTGTATCATTATCAATGCCGCTTGGCACCAATTTAATTTAAATTGTCAAGCAATTATTGCTAAAAAATTAACTAATATTCATATCCGGGAATATTATTTATAAAGCTTAATGAAAAATTATATGTTTAGGGAGCACTATCACTTGCAAAATAAAGATCAATAATGATTCAAACACCAGCATAAAGATATTGGAGTCCTGAATTTAAAATAAGTTAGCCCTGTTGAATTAAACTCTCTGATCTGGGTTCTAAAGCAAGTTTCAAACTATGTATCATACATGAACTCATTCAATACTGGTAGTAAAAAATGAGATTACTTTATGCACTCTGTTAGTAACACATGACTAAAACTGTAATATATAGCACTATTTTACACCTACATAAACTCCTAAAAGATCATTTTGTAGGAAAAATGAAACAACAGACAAATACAGATCTTACATGGAATCTGGCTATTATGGATTAAACATCACAAAAACCTTACAGTTTTGGAATTAAAACTGCATTGCTTCATTTTGTTGGCATTTCCTTTTTATGCTAAATGTCTGGCATGACCTAAGACGTTTACTCCTGCAAATGTTCACAGACAGTGAATTTCAAGCTTTAAAATTTACCATTCCCAAATAGTAGGGAGCAGTAGTACTTACGAATAGCAAATATTTAAGTTGGTCTCTTAGCTGATGTGAATTGGTTAAAAGATCTAACTCATACCTTTCTCAGTCTCTATTGATTTTGAGTTCCTCATGGTTTTGTATCCCATGCACGTATATTCACTGCAGGACAGATTGATCTGTTAGCATTTTACAGTCACATGGCATAAACATAAATGCAATGCAAGGAAAGACATGGGAGAATCAGGCTGCACAAGCTGTGCACTTGCAATTGTGATGTGTAGGTAGTAACAACAAAAAGTTTCAGAATGCTAAAGAAAGCAGTTCACATTACTCTGGGACAGTTTAATGTGGCACACTAACAGCCCTCCCTAGAATCCTGAAGCAGATAAAATTACTGGAGTAAGAGAAGGATGTGACTCCAGGCAGGACCACACACACATGCACAATTTCTCCTGTGCGTAACTGCAGTGATGACAAAAATCTCAGATGAATAAAGGCCCCTGATTTATTTTATTGGGGAATACAGTGCTGTGCTCTGTCTGGGGTCAGAGACAGGGCTCTGGTGTAACCAGAGCATCCTGCAACATGCAGATGGAATTCCTTATGAATGCAGTGAGTTAAAACCACATTTATATTCTGTATTAAACAAATAAATCTCACAGTAGCCTGATTTATGGTACCCAAAGCAAGACCTGCATGTCTCCAAATGGGAAAGAAAACATCATTTTTTTTGGAATTTCCACTCCCCTCCTAGAAACGATCAAACCCTTTGTAATTAGACTGATGACAGGATAACTCAGTCTCTCTGCCATCAGTCCGCAGCCTTTCTGCTTCATCTGCCAAAGGTTGCCCTTTCCTGGCATGAGTATCTGTCCCCTGGCATTCACTGATCAAACTGCTATCTATGGGCCATCTACAAATCACATAATGGTTACAGCCGCGTTCACCATGGGCAAAGTTCAGACCAGAACCCAGGAACAAAAAGTGTTAGAGCCCCACAGTCAGGAACAACTGCCCCCAGGGGCAATGCCGTCACCTCCTAAAGACAGGTAACAACTTCACCTGGGTCCCAGGGTAGTCCAGTTTAACAGCAACAGCATTATATATACATTTGGATTCCAATGAAGTGTGAAGTAGCAGCAGGGAATGGAAACTTGGCGTCCTCTTTAGAAAGGAAAAGCAGTTACGATAAATCTTTCCCTTCCTCTTGAAGAGGCACATGGCCCTTTTTGAGACAGTGATAAAGCGTGACTGGAAAGAGATTATGCCAACTTCCAAGGGAAAACCCATGCTGACATACAGGAAAAGGTAACCTGTTATACCACACAGCAAGTAGAAAGCTGGTCTCTGCGGGTTCTGCTTCAAAAACCATACCTCAAATGCCTGATGGCCACTGGAGAAAGGAAATGCTCAGGTAATGCACAGTCAACTTACCTGATTTTGATTCATACTCTCAAAAGCAAACAAATGCAGAGTGTCAATGACTTCGGTAGTATTTAAAAAACATGACATTTATTGAAAAATGACACAGTTGAGCAATTAGTAAAAATAAAGAGTTAATGCTTGCGTGGCAGTAGCTTTCACAAGACCCATCAGGGACTGAGATACCACTGGGCTACTTGGTACCCAGAAGACAGATTTCACCAAGACAGGCAGACAACAGAGAAGTAGTACCTCAGACTGTCAAAAATTACTTTTGGCTTATAAAAGACTAAACTGAGAGACACTAACTTCCTAGGTCTTTCATCTAATTACCTGACATTAATAGAAAAATCAATGAGCAGGGCTTACCATGAGGAAGCCAACACTGATATTCTTTCATACTTTAACTTTTGTCTCTTGTATTTAGGCCAATATACACTATTCTGAATCTGAATGAAAATGGGAGTCTTATGTAAATGTTTTCTTCTACAAAGCACAGACTTACCAAGACTTCACATTTTGTTATAATTCTAATAGTTAATCTGTACAGGTATATATAGCCCTTGGATATTTCGTAGGAGTCTTAAGACATTTAACAGAAGTGAACCAACTCCTTATGACTATGCATTATTAGGTACAATTGCACCAGGAATCTCTGACATGGCTAGCCCTATTGACCTTTACTCTGGGGCCACCTGGGGCAGAAAAGTGTGAGCTAACTTCTAAGCTTTGACCTCAGCATCGTGCTTGGTCTCATGAGGAAGCATTAAAATTGGTTACATGGCATGCATCTTTAGAAAAAGAACAGGGAATTCTCTTTTAGTCAGCAAGATCTATGCCAGGATGTCTGCTGGAGTAAAGACATTACAAAAACTCAGCATGGGCTGATAACAAACTGAAAGAAACGTTATCCAGCCCTCAGACAAACGTTTATATAGAACTAGCTGTTTTCTTGGATCATGTTCCCTGAGTCAGGGATGAAGCATACATTCCTGAGGCATCATCGACTTCAATGCTGTAGACGCTGAGATTGTGCCAAAACCCTTGCACAGGAAGAATATGGTGACTCTTCAGTGGGATCACAGTAGTTGCAAGAAACTGCACAACCAATTGCCTACCTGGCTACAAAGATTTTCACCACTTTCTGTTCTCTAACTTATCATACCTAATATTAGCTATTAAGAGTTATTGAGGAAATAAGATCTGTGGTGTCATTGATATGTAGTTCTCAGCACACACTTGCATATTTTCTTTTTGCATATCAGCTCTCCTGGGAAGGTGTCATGCCTAGAACAGCCAGCAGTACTCTGCTTCTTCTGGATGTGTAAATAGCACAGCACTTCTATGTGGCAAGAGTAAATGCAGGTATGAAAGATACTGTCACATTCATATTCTAACTTATTCTGAGACACTGTTTGGGATTTTACTAATTACAGTTCCAGGGTATTAGGGAACTATATCTGAAGTTTGCTATGATGAAAAATGAAGGTACAATAATAGCATCATAAGAATGGCACAATGGGAATATACTATGAATTTGGAAGCTGCTGTAGATAAGTAAATCGCATAAATAAAACAAACAAGTGTTTTTTAAATTACTGTTTTTCAACTACCAGAGCAAGCCATTCACGTTAAGTGCAGTATCAACTTGTGCATCAAACATGAACTCCAAGTCAAATTCATTTTCAGCTGCCTTTCAAATGCACCTTTCTATTCTTTTTACCCACTTTTGTCTGTTATTGCACGCTATGAAATACAGGTTTACACTTTGAGGGGATTATTTTAGTTTAAACTCCATTTTCTGTTTATAGACCTTAATGACATAATAAACCCAAACAAAACATTATCATTTAAATCTGACTTATCAGTCAGCCTCAACAAACCAGCTAGAGAACATGTAGGTCAGAAACCTGCCGACTGTATTTCCTTTTTCTAGGTAAAACACATTGCCAAAAAGGTCTTTCAATAGAATTATCTGAATATCAGAAACAAGAATTTTGTGACGTTTTGCAACCATCCTCATGAAACTGCACTATACAAAGAACTGCTTATTATGTGCTCTGCATTTTTGCTTTAGAGCCTGATTACTAACATAATATAGGAAGAAACATCACTTAACCTGAAAATTGGTCTTTAAATTCGCTTTACATTTCAAACAGAATTATAAAGTAACCTATGAAATTAAGTTTTTATTCTTGCAGTATATTAATGGAGAAATTAGATAGAAATAATAATTTCTCAAGACAAATATTCAATACATGCTGTTTGTATTTTTTGTCTCATTTAAAAGAACAAAATAAAGGCTTTACTTCTACAGGAATACTGTTAATGAACAATTCATGTTCATTAAAAAATGAACCTCTGTTTGCATTTTTACACTAATTTGAATTATGAAGAACATTAAGACTTTATGTTACTTCTTATTCTGTTGATTTCCTAATTTCCTGGCCAGTGTAAATGGTTATTTTCACTTTTATCTTTACTCAGCTTCATTTTTTGATTGCTCTCCCTAGATAATAACTTCTTGCTCTGCTAAGGCTGCAAAGGCTATATTAGAGTATTTCAACGGCAAGCTTGCTACCACTCAAAAGAATATCCAATACATGATAATTCCCATTTTTTCTTTTACTTGGTAAAGCGTTTTCATGAACCTAATATTTTATATTGTTTGCATATTTTCTTTAAAATAATTGTATCTGCCAGCTTAATAGATATCACATTTTACCTGTAATAGCAAGTCTTACTGAAAGTTTCTCCTAGAACAGACTTTTACATCAAGCCTGTTTCTTCTATATAGTGAAGATACATTAAATTAGTTTCAAAAGCATATTTTACATGGATGGTGATAAAAGAGCATGTGTGTAAAACACTCTGAATGGCATCACAATTGTGCGAATAGGTGCAAAATTTCAAATTCCCTACAGGTAAACAAAGCAATTTGGTACAATGCTCAGAGTTGTGCTGAGCTCACAGATGAGAAAAATGCGACCAAACATTTCAGAAGCAAGAAAATGAACATTTAATGCAACATCCACATCTGCTGTAGTCCAAATACAGCAATCAAATTCATGGGAAAATATGACATGCCCTAGTAAGAAGCAAAAAAGAGAAAAGCTTGGGCTTAAGTTGTGACATAAGCATTTCAACATTGTTGTGTATTCTGTTTCATTAGGTCTGTCAAGAAACCCAGTTGGTCCAGGCCAACAAACAGAAGTCCCAAAGCAAAACACACTCTTCAAATCATAGCACTGATGTTTCCTTAAAATAATTTGGAAAATCAGCACAGCTTACTTGAGTATTCAACCAACCAACTTTTTCTACTTTAAGTTCTAAATAGATGAAGCATGGTCTGACATCAAATCTGCTGCCTTGTGGCCAACAGCCGAGTATGTACACACACATACCTGATTGGATGTACATGTTAAACACACATATATTTAAATTAAATTAAATAGAAATAAAATGGGTAACCATTCAAGATGTTATAAAAATATAATTAAGGAGTTGAATCTCACTGTTTATCAGAAAACAAAAACAACAATAAACACATTTATAACAACAGATAACAGGTGAGGAACTCAAAGATTCACTATTTTCCAATACAGTGCACAATTATTAATGAAATACTAGATGTGATCAATTTACAGAGAGTGAAAGACACAAGAAAAATTAATTGTAAAACTTTATTGGCTTCTTAAAAGTAACTCTGTCAAGTACAATTTTTGTAAGTATAGACTGTCCAAACTGTTATGGTAGTTCTTGGGAATAAGAACAATGATTATCTATTATTTTCAAGAAATATAAAACAGTTTCAACATGAAGAATTAGAGAGGAGAAAGAGAGAAAAGACTCACAGCTTGCTGATGGATTATAGCAAACTATTTTTTTATAATGTGGTGTTATGTTATGGTAGAAGGCATTTTTGTGCGATCATTTAGAATATTATTTTTTTCAACATATGAAAAATAGTTTTGGTAAAGAATGCTTAAGTTCTATACTTTGATACCAACAGAATGGCTCTATTCATAGTTTGAAGTTGAACCTGAAATCTAAGAAAGACCAAAGAACACAGACTCTGAATGGCAGTGGAAGACATTTCAAACATATTTGCCAAAGACTCTGGTCTCAGGTTTGTGCAGTGGCATGGCAGTCAAATTCAGCACTGATGCTTGTAACGCCACTAATGTCAATGAAATAGCTGTGTTAAAAAAAAATCTAAGGAAAAAATCAGGATTGCTTTTCCTGTTTTGTGAACATGCCTGAGGAGTGAGCTCTACACTGCTTACATCAAGGAAAAATCAAAGCCATCACAAGGAGGCCGTGACTTCACCCTCTACTTGTTTGACTATCAGATAGTTCCCTGAAATCCTATATGGTTGTTCTTGTCATTGCAGCCAAGGAACGAAGTTACAGTGAAAACCTGTATGCGATGAGGGGATTTTCCTCCTATATCAAGACATAATCTGCTTAGTAACACTGCTGTGAGTTGCTGCCTCTAGGGACTATGATGGAATTGCCCTCTTCAAAATGAAAGCAGTTTGGCTCTATACTGCCTGCAACTCTGCTCCAGGCCAGGACATGTGCTTATCCACCCCACTCCTTGCAGCTGCAAAAATATAGCTAATCATGGAAGGATGCCATTAAAATTAGAAGGATATGGCATGTTCATATCAAAACAATACACACTCTAATGTGGGCTCTTTCTGTCTATCTTTTTTTGATGAAAATAAGTTAACCAGTTAACCTTGAGGTCTGAGTAAAAGGCAGTAACATCTTGTAGAAGTTTGATCACATAGTCTACAGGTTTGTGGAACTAAACAGCTGTATTTATTTCCAATTAATGCAACATTTCTATTTGCACAGATTTAATTTGCATATACAAAAGAAAAACAGAACAAACGGAAGCCAGCTTCAAAAGTTTGGGGATACATATTCCCATAGAAATGGGACAATAAAATGGTCTGTGAAAAATGTGAAATACACAGTACCAATGTCCTCTGTGCTCCCTATAATGCTGTATTTATAGTTCTCAATACTTCCATCCATCCATGAACTCTTGCTGTGGAGATCAGATGACAAAATCTGGCAGAATGTGGGCCTACAATATAATTTGGAATACCTTACACCACCACATAATAACAGCAAAGCCCTTCAAAAGGATATTCAAAGACCCTGCATATTTATACCCTATGGGGAAAAGAGCTTACCACAGGTCATGAAGTAGGAGCTCTCTCAATAACAGAAGAGAAGGAAAGACAGAACCACTGAAAACCCGAAGAAAGAGAAGAAGCCAGAAAGAGTAATGAGGAAGAAGAAGTAAAGAAGAAATAAACATGAATAAAATGCTTTGCTAATCAATTAATTAATAACTTTCAAATTATTTCAAATGTTAAACATGTGACTGGAAAAGGAGGGATGAATTAAAAGATGTCAGAAAGGATGCATTTTTTGTCCGTCTGATAATGACTTCCAACTTTACAAACCATTTGCAAGTTTTTAAGCACTCAAACAGCCGCAAACAAAGTGCTGGTCTTCACGCTGATGATTAATTGTCAATTTATCATGGATGGCTGGTGAAGAGACTGAGAAACTGGACCCTTGTATGAATGCTGTTGTGTAAAGAGCCATTAAGAGGTGTATTGGTCATTCCTACATGGTGAACTTCTAGAAGTTTTTTAATTTTTGAAAAATCATGCCTAGGGATTGGCTGCACTCTAGGAAAAAAATGGATTTCTAGTGCTTCTGCCAGCAGTCAAAAGAGAAAGAGTAATTCCTGCAAGAACTATTTGAAGTAGAATTGTTTCCAACTAGCTGTCCACAGGTTTTCTTGGCAATGTCTGCTGCCCCCAAGGCTCTTGCTCCCCCGAAATGAATGGTTTTCTTCACTGCTGCATGGGAGAGATCCAGCTGGTAGTCAAAGGCAGTGGAAAGGTTGGGTACTGCCTTGCAGAGGTTAGGGTACTCAGACACACAGATATTGCCATGCAAATGCATCACAGCAGCCTCTGCCTGTGCTGGCGGTGAGCTCCCACAACTCCCATCAAAAAAAGACATGGTCCCCAAACACCCTTCCACAGGAACAGCCTTTGCAAGGGCCCCCTCCTTGCCTGGCACGGCAGGCAGCTGCAGCAAACACAACACAGACCTCAGGCTCTGCCTGGGAACAATGTGCTTGTTTGCAAAATAGACCTGGCCATTGATCAAACTTCCACCAAATTCAACACGAACAGGTTTATTTAAAAGACATAATGACACGGCCTGCCTCACACCAAAACAATCCCAGCAGTGCTTCCTCTCCAGTCCCCCAACTAATCTGCCCATCAAACTGCTCAACAGATTATCTCAGTACTTCTCTAGGTATATTAAAAGTCAATTTAAAGTAAATTCTAGTATAAATAAACCACTTCTAGCAGAACATTAGAAATATGCTTTTATTTTAGTTTAATGTCTGGCACAGTGAAAAAAATAGCAACTCTGCCTTTAGATGTTTCATAGCCTTTTTTATTGCTCAGTGAAACAATATAAAAGCTTTTTAATGTTAAATCCTGGATGTTCAGCAACTTTTACCATGTTAATGGTTCCTGCATGATTCCTAGTTTGAGTCTCACTTTATTTTAAGGAGGTCAAGAATTCGTAATTAACTGAGCCCTTTGTAAACCAACACCATTTGGGCAGATTAGAATCTCTACAGTTACAAGCAATGTCACTTACAATCAAGCTGAAAGACAGGAGCTAGTGGGTACTATAATTTCCACATTAAAAGTTTAGCTCCCTTAGCCTTAAGATGCTCTGTCCACATACTGAAAAGAAACCATTTTAGGAACACGTAGTCATTTTCCATGAAGCACTGAACATCTGTGTTAAAACATTATTAGTAACAAATCACGTGCTGTAATCCATAAGGTTTTGTGAATATCTCCATCAAGTAATAGTGCACTGAGTGGCTAATATAAAAGATATAGTACAAAATATGTAAGAAGGATATTCTACAATATATATATATAAAAATATATATATTTCACTGGTGCATAAATCAGTTGTGGTTTATTAAAGTTACCTCCATGATTACATAAAATCCAAAATACTGTGTCAGTACATGCTGAAATATTTGAAGGTCAAACCTACTCCTACACCATAAAGATGAACTGCAAAGTGCTACAAAATAAATTACAAAAAAATTGTGAAAAATCCCCAATCAATAACTGTGCACATTTATGCATATAAATAGTATGAATCAGAAAGAACTACCTTTTAAAATTAAATATTTCAAAAATCAACTGCCAAATTCCAGCTCTGCAAGTTTGCCTTTTTCCTGCCAGAAGAAAAGGATTCAGATTCTCACCTCATTTATTTGGCAATAAATTGTGAATACATAACTGAAATATGTTGATTTTGTCCCAGCAAAACTTAAGACTGGAATCTGGACTACTGGGTCAAGCTCTGCTCATGATCCAACTTACATTTTATGTAACTCCACTGACTTTAGTTCAAATATTGCTGACCTAAATGATTCTCTATTGATTTAGAATCAGCTCAATGGCATCAGATATTACTTCAACAGGAGGACAGATTCATGGGTAAGCAAGAAGCCTGAGAAGAAAATAAAAGGAAGTTAAAAGAGAATCAGTAAGCAGAAGAGAAAGTTAGCATCTCTCTAAAATAAGACCGTGTCCACATAGACTTGGTGGATGGATATCCTTAATTGCTGCCATTCCTCCCCAGATCACCACAGTATGAGCAGGGCAACAAAGACACCACAATTCCTAGGTCATCAGTAGACTTTCAGCTCTGCCCTCTTCTTTAATGTGGGGAGAAGAACACATCTTTGGGACAGATTTTGGAGAAGGCAAAAAAGTGCTTTAGCAACTGCAACTCCCTTCCCTTAGCCAGTAGCAAGAGAAAGGAAATATCTTACTACACAGCCCTACAAAAATGCAAATGTGGCCATATTTCTTGACTAATGAGGACACTTCCAAAACCTGAGCACAGCAAGAACTTAGATGCGAGATACTAAAGAAAAACACATGAAAAATGTCAAAGGACTGAGTCTTAAAAGGCAAAAAGCGAGCAACTATATGGAGATAGAAAAAACAAGTCAAGATGGTCCTGTAGAAAGAGAGGTGTATGCTGTAAAAGACTGCAGCAAAAGAAAAAAACAACAGTGTTTCAATGGAAGAGTAAAAATGGCTAAAATTAAAAAGCAAAAACAATGAAAAGCAAATACAGGAGAGACAAAACAATAACATCTCTTCTTTTTTACTAAACATCATTGTAAGGAATTAAAATCAAACTCTAGCTCAGAAATTTAATCCAAATGAATAGAAACATAGGCATCTGTCTCAGTTTTTCCTGCTAGTCCTTGTAGCTATCTCTTGGTTATAAAAACAGAAACTTCATCTTTCTTACGACAATTCCCTAAACTGGAAAGATCAAATTATGAATTCAGGATCTGATAGGTAAGTAGCATGAAACTGAATGTCTAGCGCTATATCTAAATGCAGTTCCTGGGTCTTGCAAATGCTTGTATCTTCGCCTAGCTTTACTTGTTACAGTAAACTCTTCTGAGAAGAGAATAGGCTCTCCTCTAACGTATACTGAAGCATACTCTGAAGTATACTCCACGGTTAAATATGAACAGTTAAATAGGCCTGCAAGTACACCCGCTGAAGGACCAACTGCATAGTGTTGTTATTCTCGTTCTTGGCTCAGAATCAGCATTCCAGCCTACCAAAGGTTTGTACACTTACCCAAAATTATGGACTATATTGAATAAGCACAACCTAACTGAATGTGTAAGTGATGGCGCTAGTTCAATACCCAAACGCACTAATGAACGGTATTGCCACCTTTCTGCATACAGCTAACATTCTCCATATTCCTGGTAAAGTCAGTGGAACCACATACATAAATAAGATTTGCAGGGCCAGCTCTGCAATTTACTGCTTTAGGATTTAAGGCCGTATCCTGAAGATATACAAGAACTTCGCTTTAAGGATGTGAGCATTCCCATTGAAATCAATGAGTTTACACACACACTCAAGCATTTGTGGAAATTTTGCAGAGCAAAATGCAATAAAATAAAAGCAACTTTGCAGTTCACCTTTGAAAAATATTATTTACAAAAACAACATCTTTCCAGTTAAGTTCAAACAGCAAAAAATTGACAGAGGAAACAATATACGTCATTTCATCTCAATGTCATTTTGGAAGACACAGTGAGGACAAGGCAATAAGAAAGAGTGTGATAGCTTATTTCTGGACTTTCTTGAGTTTTATAGCTGCCTCAGGGCTTGGCTTTGCCCTGCTCTTGCAAAAACAGCTACTGATTTGAATGTATTTCTACAGTTCTCCGAACACAATCAATGTCTAAAAGAGAAGTCCAAGGGAGGTGGCATTTCACTGGGCAAGAACACTGTCCACTCCCTAGTGTGCAGCATACAGCTTCCATAAGCTCAACAGCCCCTCTCTCATCTTTTCCTTATTTCATTTACCCATCCAGTGGGATCTTATGAAATAAAACAAAACCTAAAAGAAACAAAATAAAATATGAGAAATCATGCTTTAAAAAAAATTCAAAGAAAAATTCATACAAAAGTCCAAACACAAATGAATACTTGACAATCAAACACATAAACATAAAATGCACTTAAAGCATACATAAAATGTTAAATAAAAACTGTACATGAATTTATGAAAATGACAACATTAGCTCTATCTTGTGGCCAACGATTTTATTCCTTAATTAAAAATGTGTAAGGCGTGTTACTCATTTGTTTTTAACATATCAAAATATTCATATTGAGCTGTAATGCAATAAATCCAGAATTCTCCAACAGGGACTATACTATGCATGCATCAGAAAAATCTCAGTCAGGTGTTGTGCCTTGTGCAAAGGCCTATGGTGAAAAAGCCTGGGTACATAATCAAGTTCTCTGTTTTTGGTCTACCAGTCCACCAACTAAGTGAAGGAGACCATGCTATACCACAGAGTTACTGTAAGTACACCACCAGGTTCCTCTGTAACCTTTGTTTCAGGCTTTAGCTCTGTGCATATCATCCTTTCTGCCTGATCCAAACAGGTTCCTGACCTTAATGTCCTTAAATGACTTTGTAATGGCAGAAAAAAAGTGCAGCTGGAGGAAATATTAGTTAAATATCTTAAAATTCATTGTTTCTAAACATCAACAGGAACTTGAAAATCAACAACTAAATATGATGGCACACTGAAACACAAGTAAAAACCTCTGGGTCATGTTCTGTCCTCTGATGAAGGAGAAACCCTGTGCACTTATCCCCAAAACGTTACCTGGCCATCTAAAGCTACAAATTTCAAAAAAGTCTATGTTTGGCCCTGTGTGAAATCCATCTATCTGACTCCATAGTAGAAATACTTCCTAGAACAGCATTGTCTTACCCAGTCTGTTGTTATCTGATGCAGTTGGGTTATTATGTACATCACTGCTGACAGTCACCATTACTTGTTCTAATGACATTTGGAAAAAAAAACATGTGAGAGTTGTACTATTATCCTGCAAATGTAAACTTCATCAGTCTTTTTTGTTTGTTTGTTCCGTGGGGTTTTTTTACCTTGCTTTAGTAAGTTTTCGACGTTTATAAAGAGTGAAAGTTTATCTATATTCCACAGCACTTTAAACAACTGTTCAGAGACAAATCTTGATTTGCCTTAAATGGACAGGACTTATGCTGTCAGTCTCAAGAGAAGTTGAATTTGACTGTTAGTAATTAAGTAACAATGACTAATTCATTTACATTGCATTTTCTTGCTTGTTCTGACCTTGAGGCACTCTTAGTACTTCTACCCTGAAAGTCGGTAATGGCACATTCAGAAGCTGAACATGCTAGCTTTGAGCCACCAAACATTTCCAAAAGGGTGTGGCAGAATTCCTTTTCTCTGAAACAATTGCTAAGGTCTAGTGTAAGGCGTCAAGCAAAAACAAAGGGACTTGGCTAATTCACAGACAATAATATATTATCACTTGAAGCGAGTATCATTTCAGTACGGCTAGGCTTCTGCACAGGGACTGTTCTACCTGGAGATGAAGGCTCTAGCCTAGACTGACACTGAGAAGATGAGCTTCTTATATCCACAGGTACTGACAAGTATTGTAAGAACACTGCATTATTGTTGGAATCTGTGCTCTCACTGAAGCTTACATCACATTCAGGTTCTTGCCACTTCTACTGCTTTGTCTCATATACATAAAATACCTTAAAGTGAATTGATATAGTTTTGCCACGCCACAAAATTCTCAGTGAGAGAATTCAAAGCCAAAATGTAGCATTGAAAATTCAGTTCATCCTGGAGCATATTAATATCACAACCCTAAAAGCCTACCTTAATGTCAAGAAAAATGCACAGCTATAAAATCTGTTGACTGTCATGACTGCATATGTATATTGCAAACACCATCTACTAGTTTTTCAGCAAGACTGAAGATCCATTTCTGCAGGTGGTACAAAGGTGGCAGGCTTTTCCACGCCTTTCTGCAGTATTTTTACTAGGTCTCTGTAGTTAATCGTTATCTCCTAAGTAATTTTCTGAAGGATGTTTGGAAGTTACAGGTCAAGACAGAAAAAGAGAAGTCTTATCAGGGTTTTGGTAGTCTAGAATTGAAAGCTACTGCATGGTTGCTACCTTCCCTTCAAATTTCCTAGGCCATTCAGACCTTAAATCTGTTTTCTTAAATCTGTGAGATTGCATATGTTCTTGGAGACTAAGTCAAAGGACAGATATATGTATTTACATAAAAACACACAGCTACACCACACTTTTAACACTAAAGCAAATCATTGCAAGTAAAATCTTTCTGGCCTTCTAATATTTTCCTTACCTGCTCTGCTGCAATCGTAGTGAATCATATGGCTGTATTTAAAGTCACCTCTGAATTTTCATTTGAGAAGTTGTTAACTGATGAACTACTATTAAGTGTACAGTACTGTGCAAATCACAGGTAGACAACAGATCTGCTTATAGTCTTAGTTGCATGTGCACGTATATTAGTAACTGTAGTAGTGAACAGTGATGTCTAAAACAGCGCAGTAGGGAAAAAGACTCAGATGTAGAACCTGAACAGTCCACAGGAGCAAAGAATTATACAAGGGAGTCCTGCAGGTCCTATTGAAGGCGTAAGAATTAATCACAATAAATACATCTTTTAAAGGAAAAAATGATTAATAGAAGGGAGTCCAAAAAATAAAGAAAGAAAAGAAAAATATTTTTTAAAAAGTCTATTGATAGTATTCAGTGAAATATGGCAAGTAACCAGGTAATACATGTAGAAAAGAAAAGGACACAGAAATACAGAAGAATTGCAGAGGGGGGTGGGGGGTGAGGGGTGGGGGTGATAGGAAGGCTCTGACAGAACACAGGTGAAATGAAGCAAGGAAAAAGGACTAAAATAGAAAGACACAGAAACTGAACAGGTGTGCTTTAAAAAAATGGTTGCAGGCAAAGTAGAAAAAGCTATAAACCCATTAAGCAGCAGGCAATCTGGACTTAATTTGTACACTAGCTCTCTAACTATTTGGAGTCATTGAGCTAACAGAGGCAAAATATTATGGGCAGTGGGTATTTAGAAGATGATTTCTCATGTTCTAACTGCCACCCTCTCATCTGGCTTCTCAGAGTTTGAAAAGGAGTGAGTTAGGCAGGTTGAGGCAAAACCTGATTTTGGTTTGAGTTGCTGGCAGGGCACTGGATTCTGAGTTTAATATTAGTTTAAAAAAAAACACTGCTGTTATGTAAGCTGCCACTCAGACTTGCAGAGGAAAGTACACTGAAGAATAAAAATAAAAAACTCAAAATAAAAGTGGAAGAGAGGAAAAAAGCTATCCATCTTCTCTGTTCAAGGAATGACAGAACTTCATTCATCCTTTAAGTGAACATTATGTACCTGTCTCTCTTAGATGCAAATGTGTCCAAGACAATAAAGAAAAGAACAGACTAAAATGTAACCTGCTGATACTTTATTTCCAATATCATCTCTTCATTCAGAGAATTTTGAAATAAGCACTGTTTTCATTATTAGTCTTAAAACAAACATTATAATGATTTTGCAATACACTATTTTGGGGACATCAAATTTAAGTCTAACTGCTCTCCCCCAAAGAGAATGTGCTACGTAAAGTGTAGTTTGAATTATGTTATTAATATGGATTCAGTTGAGCCAACAATGAGGATTTTTTTTAACCCTACAATCTGCTTTCTGGAAGTACCACAGATGACTATCTTATGAGCTTCCCAGATCTCTATCTCAGATACTGGATGATCTGTAACTTCTTAAGACTTTATTCTCATTGGGAGCTGGATAAAATGCCTTGAAGACCAATTGTTTTTAGCTTTTCTATTCATTACAGAAGAAAGCATAAAAAGAAAGTATAATAGCAAAAAAGCCATATGTTTATACATGCTGAACTTATTCTGAATGAAGAGCTTTTCGTAGACATGATCCTTTTTATATGTAAAGAAGTGAATTTTTTTCCTCCTTTAACTAGCACTCAGCACAGAACTGAGCAGTTAATTACATCATCATAACATCTAATGCTTTGCCATATTTGGGAACGTCACTGTTGTGCGAATAGTCACACATCCATGGGCTCAATTTCTACCTGTCCCAAACAATCTCAACCATGTCCCTTCTCACTGGCTATGTTCCCTACAAACCTTTAACTAAGTCATTCAGGAAGGAAAATGTTATGACATGGTCATCTTCTGGACTTTTTTCACAAAGCAACATGGTAAATTTTAGTTGCCTTAAATCCCTTCTACTCCAAAAGGATTTGAAGTAATATTTTCTGAGTTGTACATAAATTGGGGGTCCGCAGTCAAACTTTCTTGGTCATTACAATCCTGACCTAAATTCTGACAGAGTAAATAAAAGTTTCCTGTAATGATGATTAACTGAATTCAAAACTAAGCTTCATATACTCACATCCTATGCTCCAAATATGTCTCTACATATGAGTTGCATAAATTTGGAGATCATGTATGTAAACCCAAACATTCAAGGGAAAGCCCAAGCAAAAGAAGTGCTGAGCAACTGAAAGTTTCTATGATGTTACGTCTCGTTACACTTTCTCTCTTCATCAAGTACATATGGTTTATCTTAAGTAGAATGTTGCTTGGGACCTTGATCCAAACAGCGTATTTTGAAACAAAAATAAATTTACATTTTTACTTTTTCCGTCTTGGAGGAAATCGAGCAGAACAAGACATGTATCTCTGGTCTTTTTAAATGAACAGTGATTTATATGGAGAAAGCTCAAACTGCTGAGGGGAAGGGAGGAACGCAAAAAGAAGATGTAGTTGCAGTACCTAAAAAGATATTCTTATCAAATTTGTCAGTTTCTGGTTTCAAGTAGAAAATTAAATGAACCAATTCATTCCCAGTTTTATTTGCTTCTTGGATCTGAGCCAGTGCTTCAAAGAGCAGTGCTGGCTAATGCTGTGGCAAAATGAGGACAAAATGTCACCTCATTTTTACTGGAAAGCAAGGAGAGGCTCCTGGATAGGTTTCTGGAGAATGTTTATCGCACAAAGAAAAATAATGTCTTGCCTTGTTAGAGCAGTCCCTACAGAGCAGCAGAAGATAAAGTTGTCTGAAGATACATATAGTTTTTCTTAGAATTGTGCAGATTTTGCACACACCAGGCTCAATACCGCTTTTATGTTTCAGAGCACAGTAACAGAAACTTTTAATACAACTTCTTCTTTATTTCTAAACATCGCTTTTATCCCATGAGGCACTAAGACAGTATTTTTTATTCATGTCAGTAAGAGATCTAATGACATATGTAAATATTACTTTTTTACCTGAAGATAAAAGCATGGATAAAAGACAAACAAAAACCAAAGACCTAAAACCACACAGACTTGGACACACTCTTAACTTATTAGAGGCTAGGGGTTCCCAGAAAAGTCCTGGGTCTGAATCTGACATTAGTCTCCATTTCCAGATCAGATTTTCCAATAACTGAATTTACTTAGTAATTGGAAAAACTAGGACCAGAAGAGATTAAACAATCTATCCCATGAAGTTGGACTCAAGATAAAGAGTCTTGACCCTCTTGCATGCTCCCGTTGCTTACAACACCAGGAAGGCAGTACACAATACGACATCACATTAACCTCGGGACTATCAATAGTAACCCAAACCAGTCGTTTTCTTCTCCTTTGCAATTCTTCAAAATACTGCAATATCTTAGAAAGATTTATTTTCCACTATCACTAGCTTTTCCTCTAATGTTTAAATTTATGCCCCACAGATAAGGATGCATAGTTTGTCATTTTATGGATGCTGCCACCTGTATGAGGTTTCCAAATGGGCTTAATAAAATTGGAGCCATTAACATTAGTGTTGCAGGCAGCATTCAATCTATTTAATGGTTTGTTTCATTGATCTACAAGTTCATAAAATGAGAAGGGAGGTCAAACAGAATTATATGTACTTTAGTATAGAACCCTATAAAGCTGTTCTCAGTGTGAAATGAGTTAGAACCGAGAGACAGTAAAACTTGACCTGTCTACTCAGCATTTTAGAGACCAAAAATATTTTGGGCTAACAGTCCTCTACATTGCTAACAAGGATCATTTATTATCTTAATCTGTTTTTCCTTAGTCTGATTTGCAGTTTTTATTTTATTTCCCAGTATGATACACTGGAAGATGTGCTCATTTTCAAGCAGGCAGCAGAAAATGAAACATTTGTGCTCAGCACTCTTAAGGAGAAAATATTGCATCTTTCTCAAGGAGAGTCATTACCCTCATGTCTTCCAGCACAATATCCCACAGACGTTTCCTTTTACAGTACTGCTGCTGATGCTGTAGTTGTTTTGCTTCTTATTGATTACTGAGAGTCAAGGACATTAAAAGCTGAAGCTCAAACCACCAGTGTTCAGAGCCAGTCAGTGCATACATTCTGCACAGCTGCTAATTCGGGGACAGGTTACAGTGAAGAAGAGAGAGTGTGAATAAGCAACTGTTCAGACTCTGAAACAGAACTCTGCAGTAACAGCAGCTCCCCACAGAACCACAGGAAATACACAACAGAAACCCAGTTCATAGGAAAGGACATACCAATTACTATCTGCATACACGTTTTAAAACATGGATGTCTGCAGGTTATTTTACACTTCATTTGCATGGAACACTGTATGCCTGAGAGATCAATTAATATATCAAGGAATGCTCTCTCAAAGCTTTCTGCAAGTACTCGAAAAGTCAAAGCTGTTAAGAATAAAAGCCTGTTTACCTTATGACATCTCTAGCATTTGTGTTTAATACACTCATTGCTATGCATGTAAAATACAGAAATGCTACTACACAGACACACATTTGACAAGTGTCAGTTTTCAGACACAAGAAAGAACATCAGAGCACATGAAGGACACAGCATAATTGTATCTTACTCCTTTGAAAAAGAGGATCACTGTCAACTTTGAAACCATTCTATCTCTACCTGAATACTGAAGCCAACTCTACCATCACGTTAGCTTGCATAATTCCAAAGATCAATAGATATTCTACATTTTCAATATATTGCTTTTTGACAAGAACTGGCAAGTCAGTTTTTATATACAAATTAGGGAAATAATGTTGCTCATTCCAGTAGGATAAGAGTTATGGAACTGTACCATACATATTCATTTATAATGGGATTATTTTGCTTACCGTTGCCTTACAACAGTATTTCCTCCTTTGATCACTACAGGCCTCATAGTTGCTACTGAGAATTCTCCAGCTTCCTTTCCATGACATTTTACCTTGAATCTATGAAATCTGAATACTTCTTACAAGATGCATATCCTAATCACTGAGGGCCTCTCGTAAAACAATTCTTTTTTTACTTCATTAATCTCAGCTGCCTTCCTTTATAGTATCTACTACTCAAGCACTTCCATGTGGCAATTAATGGTCTTCCTTAAATAAAACGATCTGTGCATGGTCAATGATCATGCACACAGCAAGCAACCAAGAGCCAAATCCCAAGTAGCCCAGTTACTGTTTTGCTCCATGAACACTACTACATCATTTCTGTGCATCTTTTCTTCCTCCATCCTGTGCAGACTTTAAGGTCTCAGGGCCAGAGATCAGTGCCCCATTTTGATACAATCTTGGCTCGAGTATTTCACCTCACAAATTTCCTCCTGATAGAAAAATTAAGTCATAGGTCCCATAGGGAAAAATCCCAAATACCTCAAAAGCCCCAGTAGTTATCTCTTACCACAAATCCTAATGTCTTAACACAGGGAAGAGACAATCTCACACCTGCCTTCCACTGAACCTTATCTACATCAGCCCTCCTCCACAGCAACACATGGGCTTTGCGGGAAGGGAAGGATGAGGCATTCTAAGTTTCCTCATGAACATTGTGGGCTGGATTTACACTTCTGAAAAGCCATCTCAAAGTCCGGCACACATTTTGTGGGCAGCTTGAAGTACACACATGCAGGTCCTGCACCCCTTCCAAGGCTCCAGGGACTATTCTTTCCCCTCAGACACTGCAGTAAGTTGGAATCACACCAAAGACACTGCTTGGCTGTGAATGTCCCTGTGATTCCTCCCAAACACAGAAGATGGAGAATAATTTTAAGGAAAAATCTGCACAACACAGTACTAAATGAAGCAGTTGGAGTCTTCTGAATCACAGCTGCTTGGAGTTGAAGTGAAAACAATGTGCCCTTACCCTAGTCTGGCCTTGATTTGCTTCACTCTGTTACCAGTTTTACATGGGCACAAAATGGATTTCCATTCAAAGGAGCACAGGATACACCAAGGAATGGAGAAGGAAAATGCACTTGGGAAAAAGCTCCCACTCTTTGTATTTACAAATGCTACCTCTTACAGCACCTTTTTGACAGAACAAAACACATACTATATTTAAAAGGCTAATTGCACCTAAATATAGCCAAAAAGCCCCATCTGAACAATCGGTGACTTTACAGGAGAAAGTAAACAATTTTACTAAATGAAACCACATAATTATAAACTTAATTAACATGAAATAAATTAGACAAGAGTCTATAATGGATACCATGTTTAGTTGCTTATTGCCATAATTGCCAGGGGATGCTATTAGCAAGTAAGTGAATAAGACTGTTCTCTTATTGTGTTCCTGCAACTAGAGCTGCTGAGGTTTTCATCCACGTCTGGCACGCAGTATATTATATATGCTATATATCCTATTTGAATCCTATTTGCTATCACTGATGAACTAGGAACAGAACTTTCCAAGCTGTGTGAACAGCAACAGAAATATCCTTTCCCTCTCTGTGCATGTGGAATAAACTCCTGTCCTGTTACCAAACCAAAGAAAAGCACTCCCAAACATATTACCATCATATAACTTTGTAGGCACAGAACCAGGAAAGGAATGGTGCTATTGCTCAGTTATCTCTGTAGAATTGCCAAGGTGTGACTTCTGAATTTCCTTCTTTCTACAGAAAGAACGGTCTTCTAGACATATTAAGGTTAACAAAATGCTTGAAATACATTTGAAATAAGAGATATTTCTTCTGAAAGAAGAGAGATCAGTGCTTTGCTTGATGACAATTCCCCCTAAAGGCACTGTTTAAGAAATCCAGAGTCCTCAGTCTTCATAGTTAAATCCCCTCGCCTTTTCAATCAATAAATAGCCAAAGCAATACGCTTGGCTCTCCTTTGGTCAGGCAAACAGAATGACCTTTGGGCTCCAAAAACCAAATAGGTCCCAGGCTGCAACAATCGCAGGTTAGGAGTCCTGGGACTCAGGAATCCTTTGGCCCTGATGCTGCCAGTGTTGGCCAAGGTGGTGCTCTCCACCTGTGCTACTACCACGGCAGAAAGAATCAGCAATAGGGCTTACATATTCCTTCCTTTCATGAGATGGGGTTGCCATCTCATCCCCACCTCTCCAACTTCCTCCTAGAAAATAAACTCAGACTTACTTGGAGCCAGGCTGCTGCAAACTAGAGCTTGAATGACTCCACCCTACCAGAGTAATCATGTGAATTCAGATGTGGAACAAACACAGAACAAGACCCAAACAGTAGTCAACAAGCTAAAAAAATTTTGGTGTAAATGGGATATGCAAGACTAGTTGCTTCCAGGCCCATCTACTATAAGCTAACAACTTCAATGACAAAGAGGCTCAGGGCATATTTCTGTCAGTAAATAAAAAAAGGCCAGAGCCCAGGCTTGAACAAGGGTGTATCTTCTTTTTTATCTACAATTATTTAAACTATATTAAATTTAGGTACCATTTTGGCCTAAGGTAAATAGCACTTGCCCAGACAGTGTCCCAGTATGGCTCAAACGAGAGCATGAGTTAGGAATTATTCACAACACACAGTATGTATGTATGAGGCCAACTTATTTGAGGGATGAGGGAGAAGAGAGATTTAAACATATGGACATGATCTATGCCTTTCCCTAAAGGCCAGAGAACACACCTTAGCCCCATTTGCTTTGATGGCATACTGGTACCCTCAAACGCTACTGTGCTTTGCCCCAGAACCGAGTGAAATTATATAGTACCTGCAAACCACACACTGTGCTTACTCTCCAGGGAGACCACTTAGCAGATAATACAGAATTGAGTTATTTCTGATTACCTGAAGTACAACGGAAGAGCTGAGTCAAATATGTGAAATGCATGCTAGTATTGCAACTGGTATAACAGTTTTCAAAATAATTGTACCAATTTTGTTAATGTAGGACACAAAAGCCTGGTATTTGGCCAGTTCGAGTTATTTAGGCTTGGTGCCATGAATCAATATTGATGGAACAGAAAGCAATTTTTGACATTCTGTCTGAAAAATGTATTAACAGGTACTTGAGAGCTCTTGTGATTTTACTCTTGTCTGGACTGGAAAATAAGATGATGATTGAAAACATGTTAGCAAACTTTAAGAGAAAAAAAAAAAAAAACCCAAACCAAAAAACCCCAAATCCACTCATATAAAGACACTACTCTAAACATGATATATGGGACTTTACCCTAGATACACAGATGGGTTTGCTTACACCAAATGGATTCTTACCAACTGCTTCACAATGTATTCATAATGAGCAAAACAAGACATTAAGTTACATTCTCACAGTGTTAATTAGTCCATCCCAATTTATCAAATATTGCAATAGAATAAAATCCCTTTCAAGCCCTGTTCAAAGCCTGACTTTTACACAAAAAGAATTTCCCAGATTCAAAAGGGAACCTAACATGCATCATTAATTATTCACAATTTTGACTGCATATATATTTTTTTGACCAGAAAATGTACGTATACATGTACATAAACATATACATAATAGGATAGATACATCCCAGAAATAAAACTGAAAACAAATGTAGTATTTTATAATGACATCTGCTCTAAGAATAAATAATTCTGTAAATTCACCAGGTATATTTAAAAACAATACAGACTTTGCTCTTTATAGGTTAGGAGTCTGAATAGCTTTATCATCTCACCTTCATTGTCGCAGTCTTGCAATGAAAGCCATATTTGGTCTACGAGACCAACTCCTTTTACTTCACCATGAACTGGAATGGAATGCATTACCATTAATGCAATTGTCAAGGGTTTGGTTTGCAATTGCCAAATCTATTATTTTTTCATATTTTTATTTCTTCACCAATTGCTTTATTTTCCATCCTACACTGCAGGAGAGAAAACATCCATTGCGGTACTTCTAGATTGTTCCCAGTTCACATTTTTCACAGTTAACAATCTAGACCATGAGGAGGGCTGTCACTATTAACTGATATTTTTTGGACTGGACTCTATCAGACACAACTTGTACATGTGTTTTAGAGCTACAGAAATATGCTTGGCTTAAAAATACTTATGAAAAAAATTGTAATATCATGCTTTATGACAAGCAGTGAGGAGATACTCTTCAGTCACTGGTCAAATTCCTCTTTGTGCATATCCTTGGCCTGCAAAGACTAACTTAATGCACAGATAGCCCCCACTGAAGTCAAGGCTCAATACTTAGTCACACTGCATGAAGCACTTTTTTGCTTGGGGTTTATGTTTTTTTGTTGGGACTTTTGCTTTTGTTGCGGATCATACACAGAGAAAAACCTGATTCATTAACAGCCAAGTCAGTAATTCACTGCATTAAAGAATCCCCATAAGACCTAACATCAAAATAGCTTGTTCAGCACCTGGCCCTACTCCTTACTCCCAGTACTGCAATTAATGTCTAATCAACTTGCATTGTCTAAAACTTCTGCAAGTTGCTGTCTGTTGTGCAGGAGACCTTGGTGTTCCCTCGCTGCTTCCTGTAAGGCAGGAGGTACCAATGTAGCAAAACAACAGGTTTCCATGTCTCCTCCTGTCCATGGCAGCTCAGCAGGAGGCATCACAATGAACACAAACAAAAGATTTGCAAATTCAAGCCTCTCTGTCCTGAGTTATCACACATCAGTGCTAAGTATTCTTTGCACCATGAAAATATGAACTTCAGGTGCAAAGGCAATGGATCTGTGGCCAGCAGACCTAGACATACATTATGAATTCAATGTAGGGACAAATGTCTAAAAATAAATAACATATAAAAGCAAACCCCAGCCAAATGGCAGGGGTCAACTTAAATAAACTACTTACATTATACCACTTGAAAACATGTGTAGCTGCACATATAAATTCTCTCCAAGGTATTTCACATGAGTCACTGAACGGCTTTTCCTCGGAAATTATATTAACATTAAGGTACTAGTCCCCCACAAAAAGCAATAGAAATAGATTTTCTATTACTAGCATTTTATGAACTGCATAAAATCAATAGAACATATATAAAACTGATTTGAGCCATATTAAATATGATATCGGGAGAATGAGCGAAGTGAACTGTGGACATTCTTTTACTGATTACAGATTCTGACCCACAGCAAAATTTGCATCCATCCTGTTCAAAAACCATGAGCAACAGTGTTCATAATATTCTACAATAAAACTGACTTCCAGGAGCTCACTCCTGAAATTATTATAACTTTGAATTCAGTAAGATTTTCATAAAAAGCAAGAGAAGGAAGAGATGATGGCCTAAATTTTGTTAATTTTTCAGCCAGCATAAAAATTATAGTGGACCAACTTTTTAAGCTCCTACAAATACATCCACCTCATTCTACTCTTAAATATCACTTTTAAACTATGGAATTTAAATTTCAAAATGAGGACCCTGTTCAGCAATATGTCTATGTGAAAACTGAAGCATGTAAGCAAGGACAGGCAGCCTTGCTTGACTCTTGACAAAGCATCAAACCTGTATTTTAGCAGGGAAGAAAATGCTTGGCTGAAATAATACTCTATAAGGATTCCAAACAAAAGATATTAAGATATTCTTCTGTGTTTTTGAGTGACTGCTTATGATATTTCTCAAAACAGGAAAGCTATTTTACAGGGACAAAAGTTTCTGCCCCCATTAGAGGAACATTGTTTCCTTTCCTGCAATTAGAATACTGAATCTGGTACTCCTCTTAGGATTTACAATGTAACCTCAGGAAGTGAGTTTAGTTATTGAGTATGTAACAAGTTTACTTAGCCTACAGAGAACTGATTCCTAAATAAAGAAAAAAAAATTAACCAAAAAAATGTACCAAAAAAAGTACACAAAAAACTATTAATATTTTTTTTAAAATATACCATTCAGTTGCAGTTCTGGAAAACAAATTGCAAAAACACATAAAGATGTATCATCGCCCATGCAGTGGAAAAATCCTTTCCCTCGCAAAGTCAGAAACTTGACTTTCTCAAACTCTATTTTACAAATCTTGCAAAATCCAGTATCTGAGATATGCTATATCACTGTTTCACAGTTTTCCTGTCCATATTGCAACCACAGGATTACTGGGAATACGAAGACAGGGGAAAAGCCCTTTTCATGGCTGACACAAAGCCATTCACAAGCACAGCACCCCTGTACTTGGATCAGGGCAAAGCCCTGCCTTGTAGTAATATGGCTTTCTGTCCAGGACTGACTATGCTGAGAGTTATTGATGACAACCTTGATTAAACTGGTAATTAAATCCTCCAAAACACTCCTATGGTTGGGTCAGGGCTGTGAGAAGGACAGAGACCAAGCACCAGCTGTGACCTTGAAAGAAAAGTACTGATCAAATTTTGCCTCGTGAAAGGAAGGAGGGAAAACTGAAACCAACCATTCTGAATCATTAATGAGCTCCCACAGCATGCCCCTAACTCAATTTTTTACATATCCAAGTGGATCTTTCTTCTTTCACATTTCAAACTATTCATGAAAAAAACCTGCAAATTCATTCAAGACAACATGAAGCACCACTAGGCAACAACTCAAAGGTGTCATTTTTTGTGTACTTCAGACTATGTAATATATAATAACATATACATATTTTTAAAAATGCATATATGTGTGTGTGTTTATACATATTACGTTCATTACTGTGAGCAACTAAAAGATGCTATTGATTGCCTCTGTCACTACCTAGACTTTCGTTAGTACCCACTGATGCAGAATATGATTTTCCAGTCTTTGGATCTTTCCTAGGACTGAAAGGCCTTTGAGCATACTTTCTATCAGATAGCTGTTTGGCCTTAAAAAAAGGAGAAGGTTATTTTTTTAAAAAAAGCTCTTCATAAAATGGAATGAAATAAAATTATGTGAAAAGTTATAAACTGCATGGCAGGAGAAATCCAAATGACTGCTGGTTTGTATTGATTACCGCTACAGCAATATAGAAGGGTAAACGGGGAGCAGAAAAGTCAACCATTAGATGAGACATAAGAAGGTGTATGATAGTTTTCTCCTTATTTATCTTACAATTCACTACATCCTCCTTACTGAGTTTTCCCTCCTCTATGCATTCTTCATTTTTTCTTCTAAAGTCTCCTTTCCTACAAATTGTCTCCAGTAGCTTTTCTTTGGGTAGGTCCAGCTACTGTGCTACTTACTGCAACACAAAGAAAGCCTCCTGCTTCCATCTTGGCTCATGTAGCAGTCCTACTGCAAAGCATTCTCTAACTATTAATGTATTTTCATACAGCAGTCGTAATTTAGGTTATACAACTGCTTGTCTGATTTCAAAATGCCTTTATAAAACAAATCAACCATGTTAAAAGATGGGAAAAATATTAAGCCAAGACTTTTTTTTAAATGTTATCAAACCAAGAGAACTTGAAGAAAGCCATCAAACAGCCAACTGATCAATTATTGTAGGCATTTCCACTCAGAGAGGTGCTGCTCAGCAAAGAAAGACATACCAACAATGTGCAAATATGAAAAGGTTTTTTTTTTTACTATCCGCTACAGGGGGGAAAAATGCAACAACGTCTGTCCCCACTGCCATAGAGCAGTGCATTGGCAGAAGTCTATAGGCTATATCTGCACAAAGGAGTGCTCAGTGCTGCCAAACCCAGTGAGTTCATATGTGTAGGAAGTTGGCTATTTTTGAAACATCCATATGATTAGTTTCCCCTTAATCATCTATTTAATAACCAATATTTACACTGCCTAGAGATTAGAAATCTTCCTTAGAAACACCCTCTTCTTTAAGGACCATGTGGCAACATTGATCAAGGTGAGAATTACTACTACTGGAATTAAATTCAGGTACCTTTTGATAATAACAGGATAGAAAAAAAAATAGAGTAACAGTGCTGCTTCAATACTTAATTAATGTTATAAAATAAAATGCTAATCATTATCTTATACTCATTTAAGTAAGAGTGAAAGAGGTGAGCTGTGGATTACAGTGACAGACTACACAGGAAAGACAATGAGCAAATCTACAAAATAACAAAGCCAGAAACCAATGCATCTTCAGTTTTAGTCCAAAACTGCAGTATGATGGCACAATAAGTTTAGCAAGAATCTGGTGATGGACAGGTTTACATCAGGATGATCTTTAAGGTCCCTTCCAACTCTAACTTCTAACTCTAACAAGATACTTAATAATGGTCTTTGATTTGGAATATTCTTTTTTCCATTTTTATCACAAAGAATTAATTCATAGGTCTCATAGACCCTTGGATGTGGCCTTTAGGTATTGTCCAATTCATGGCACTGAAGTGTCTTGTTCCCTTTACATTTCAAAGAGTTACAAACCTTCCCACTTTTGGTTACATAGCTGTGTTCAGTCCCATGGCTCTTCTGAGGACTTTATACAAAACCAAGGACAAATAAAATCATAGAATCAAAGAATGGTTAGAGGTGGAAGGGACCTTAAAGATCATCTAGTTCCCACCCCCTGCCACTGGCAGGGACACCTCCCACTAGACCAGGTTACTCAAAGTCCCATCCAGCCTGACCTTGAACACTTCCAGGGACGGAGCATCCACAACTTCTCTGGGCAACCTCTTCCAGTGTCTCACCACCCTCACAGTAAAAAATTTCTTCCTAACATCTAATCTAAATCTACCCTCTTCTGGTTTAAAACCATTACCCCATGTCCTATCACTACACTCTGTGATCAAGAGTCCCTCTCCATCTTTTCTGTAGGCCCCCTATAGGTACTGGTAGGCTGCTATAAGGTCTCCCCAGAGCTTTCTCTTCTTCAGGCTGAACAACCCCAACTCTCTCAGCTTGTCCTCACAGGAGAGGTGCTCCAGTCCTCTGATCATCTTTGTGGCCCTCCTCTGGACTCTCTCCAACAGGCCTATGTCCTTCTTATACAGGGTGTCTCAGAGCTGGATGCAATAGTCCAGGTGGGGTCTCATGAGAGCAGAGGGGCAGAATCACCTCCCTCAACCTGCTGGTCATGCTTCTTTTCATGCAGCCCAGGGTGCAGTTGGCTTTCTGGGCTGTGAGCACACGTTGACGCCTCATGTTGAGCTTCTCGTCCACCAGCAACCCCAAGTTCTTCTCCTCAGGGCTGCTCTCAAGCCATTCTCTGCCCAGCCTGTGTTTGTGCTTGGGATTGGCCCGACCCATGTGCAGCACCTTGCACTTGGCCTGGGTGAACTTCATGAGGCTCACACAGGCCCACTTCTCAAGCCTGTCAAGGTCCCTCTGGATGGCATGCCTTCCCTCCAGTGTGTTGACTGCACCACACAACTTGGTGTCATCAGCAAACTTGCTGTGGGTGCACTCAATCCTGCTGTCCATGTCTCCAACAAAGAAGTTAAACAGTACCGGTCCTAGTACCGACCCCTGAGGAACAACACTTGTCACTTGAGTCATTGACCAGAACTCTTTGAGTGCAGTGAAACATTCCTCTATAAAAAAAGTTTCCAATCTTGGCTATAACTACTAGAGCCACTGTCCTGGTTTGAGCGACCCAGGACCAATTTCTCCTCAAATGCTTGGGAAAACTCTAGTGTCTGAATTCGTGAAAATATTTACTTTATAGGTAGATATGGTATGCGAGTTTCAAGGTCTCAGTGCTTTTGAACCTTGCCAGGTGCAGGGATGATGAGGAGTGAGACCTGGGCATGAACATCACATTCGATATAAATTAGGAATTTTGTGTAGTTCTCTCTCTCCCTTGATGGCAGTGGTCCAGAGAAGTTCTTGCCCCAGTATCAGACCCCTGATACCTTCCCTTTCTCCTGAAGCTTTAGCGCTCACAGTGTCTGACATTTGCTGTCCACTGCTGGGAGTGCACAGCTTCCTACTGATGTAAGTGGCTGAGTATAATCCTTGTTTACTTTACATTAGTATCAGGATCAATAATGGTTCTTTAGTATCATTGTTAATTATTCGGTGTTATCCTATTAAATCTATTTATATTTCAACCCTTGTGTTTCCTTATTTTCCCCCATTCCCCTTCCTGGGTGGGGAGGGCTCATCAGGTGATAGAATAATTGTCTAAATGACAATGAATTGTTATGGGTTTCTAAAACCATAACAGCCACCTAGCATTAGACAGGAGCTGTAATGATTTTTTTTAAATGAGCTGTAATTTACAGGCCAAGGGCAAAATTCTCCTCTTTCATGCACACTAAAAATATGCTATCTGCGGAGTCTATCAGTGCTTATTCTGCACTGACTGGTACTTCCTATTTCCAGCAGTGGCGTTTCTGGTGCTGAAAAAGCAATCGGACACAGCAGCTAGGCTAGGGCAAAGAGGTTTGCTCTCACTGCTGGCTGAACCCTGCAGCACCCATCACCATGACACAACTAGGCATCCTTCTCATTTAACAGAGCTGATCCACAGTTCTAATCAGCTGCTTCTGCGTACACAATTATTTGCACATGGTGGGTGGGAGAGGCCAAAATCTTTTTGCATTCATGATTTTAATCATACATATTGCGCACACCGAAATTCACTGTATTCCGTGAAATATCCAGAAAAAGTCTGGCTGCTGCTTGCATCTATTACTGTATTCTTTGATGTGTTCACATCCAATCTTCTGATCACATGTGAATAGCACAGGTCAGATTAAATGAACCTTTGCCAACAGAGGTGTCCTGGCTAGGGGCCAGGCTGAGTGCCACCATACAGATCTTTGCAAAATAAGATTACTCAGCTTTCTGCCTTTTTGATCCTGCGGTGGCTGTGGCACAAGAAGCACATTTCTTGGCCCTGGCTGTACAATTTTCAGTGTCACTGGTCTGGCCTTGATTTATCCCAAATTGAAGTTTAAGTATTTTAACATCTTTTTAGTTTCGTTTTCTTAAACAGGTGTGCAGGAATTCATGATCATGTGGACTCAGTGAGGGGCACCACAAAAGACAGGTGACTGCAGGACACTGTTACTAGCTAAGGAACAGGACATTTCTCACCACAGAAGCACAGATTTCCTCCTCTGTTCCCATGATATTATTATGAAACGTGCATACTTTCTGGTATCAAATTCCACACTAACAAATCAGCCTCACAGCCATACAGTTTCACTACTGCAAGAGCTTGATGTCAGGTCGGCAGCAGTTGAGAGGAGAGCAAAGCCAGCTTCCCAAGCTTTCACACTGCTGTTACAAAGCTCAGAGCAACTCCTGGCCCCTGTTATGGTGACTGGACTAGGTCTGGCAATCTTTGCAAGATACCTGTAAACATGCATTCCCAATAATGGCCTGACCTAGAACAAACTCTTACACTTGTTCTGGGAGACATTATCTGGCCTTTCTCTCACTTCATGAGAGTTTGTCAGAGCTGGTAGTCTCCATAGCTCTCAATCCTCCCCCATCACTGTCTTTTCTCTTGCTTTCATTGGATAGGATTATCAATTCATTCCTTTCTTCATTCACTTTCTCACTGATTTTTTTGCTCCTCTCCATGACATCAGGGACCACCCTTTCAAAACCAGGTTGGGACCTCACCCACCCTCCCAGATGCCCAAGATATCACACTACCCCTGTTCCTGTCATCCTTCTAACTGACAGAAGTTAGTCCCACCTTCCTCATCGTAATTAAATATTGCATCTTCAATCCCAGCAACCTCTCCACAACTTTGAGGTCCTATCTTAACCCCGTTTTGCTCTTCTCTTTCTACTCAGAATATAATGAATCCTTCCAGCACAGAACCAGAAAGGGTGATTTTTGCCTTCTTTGGCTTGCTTTCCCCTAGTTATAAGACAGTGTTTTCTTTAGCTATCCTACAACCTTTTCTTTTTTTCCCCATCACAGTTTAAGAAATTCCCTACCTGCTCACCTCTTCTAGTCTTCTGACTTGGACCCAAAGATCTCTCCTCCTAGGTTCCCTTACCTCTTTTTTCACCCCTTCCTCACTCCTCTCTATCACTTCTCACTTAGCCCAACTTTCTCCCACAATGAATGTAGGCTTTGATCTTGCCTTTTTTTAAAAAAAGTAATCCCATCTGTCTCTCAAACTATTACCTGTATTTCTCATTGAGCTCACTGAACGAATTGCAAGAGGTTCACCTGGTCTTATTCATGGACTATCAGCCCTCTGGCTATGATCTCCCTGGTTTTCATCCAAGACCTTGCTCAGTCTAGTCCTGACCCATGGCTATATTACCTACTTCCCTTACATAACATATCGTTCACCTCCTGTGCTAAGAGTTTTGCACAACTCATGTTTTAGAGCTATTTGTTCAATCCAAACTGCCACACACTACACTTCTTTACAAAATGATCCTTGAATTCCTTACAGTCAGTCTCAGAAAGAAGAAGAGAAAATGTACTTTTCTTCACAAAGAAGCAGCCAAGTTGATGCTAGTACAAGGAATTTCCAACCACCTGTACTACTGCTGAAGACAGACGAAAATCTACACAAAGAAGTACAAAACAGTATTTTGCAGAAAAGAAAAACAGAATTTGTTCTGTCTGGCTGCAGGAATCATGAAAAATCATAGAAAATTCACTTTTTTTTCCCATCTTTAAAATTTTAGACCTATTTTGCATGATTAACAAACAACCCCTTTTGGTGAAATTAAACAATGGAAGTGTGTCAGAGCTACAATCACATTTCAAAAGGTGAATCATAAGCAATGAAGCTGTGAAGTATTTAAAAAAATGACATATTTGTTTTTTAAGTGACTAAACTATGACTATACTGGACAAATGAAAATATCCAAACACCATAAAGTTGTGTTAAACAAAGCAGAAAACTATTCTGACTCACATTTAAGAAAATATTTACCTACAGCTGGCTATACACCAAACCAGGAATGTGTAAGCATACATGAACATGAACATGAATGTGCGCAAACCCCTGTGTAAAAAGGATTCATTGGTTCAGGCTACAACCTGTATTCATACCTACCACCACTAGACACATGCAGTTTTCTTACTGGCATCAACAAAATATTTTTTGCTGTACGTTTTATGCTTTCCACACACATTAGCCAACACAGTCAGGTACATCTGAAGTGCAGCTAAGGGCACCCTCTGAGATTTCAGTTCCTTAAACTCCCTTTTCCATAGCCTTTTTATGGCTGACTTACATAGGAGAATTGGTCCTGGTCCATATCTTGTCCAGAGCAGGTTCAGGAGAGACATTATTAGTTGGGGCTCTTTTCCATTACCTTTTTTTAAGTCCTGCCATGTTGGCTGGAAGCAGTACTCCAGCAAAACACTGACATTTCATCTCCTATTTAAGAAGCTATTTAAGAACCACTCTAAAATGTCTCCTTCATCCAGACCCCAGTGTGTTACAGTGCCAAGGTTAATTGAGGCGCTAAAGGCCAAGATTAAGTTCCACCTATTCTCTGGGAGGATTTAGTTTCCCATGTTACTATACTTTTCTAGATGCACATGGAAGCTGACACGGCAACCGCAGGACCTCTGCCGGCTGCACTTCTCTCCCCAAAGAAATGCTAACCCCCATCAATCTAAATGAGTCTAATTCCCATCTACACTCATTTACTGGCAGGGTAGTATAAAGGGGCCATTGTTTAAGAAAGAGTCAGGCTCACTGACTGTTGGGTTTGGTTTTTTTTTATGAAGGATGGCATCAGCATACCAACATCTTTGGATATCAGTCACCCATTCTATGCAGCCCACTTCCTCCTTGCCTTTCCAAAATACCCCACTTAGCCAGGACACTACTTCAGTTTTAAACATTAATAAGACAGCTCTTTTGACTATGTAACAATAATAAACACTAAATTCTGAAGTCTCCACAGTAGCTGAGGTTCTTTTTTTTTCCCCCTCACACTGAAGCAGAACAAACTGGTGACCAAGTTGTTGAAATGAAAGAAAGCATTTAAATTAAAGCATTTCCATAATATTGTTTACTGTTCTGAATGCATTTTCAGGATTGTAACAGAGCAGAAAGGTTATCAGTAGTCAGCTGCAATGGAATGAGCTGGAAAAAGACTGGGTATAAACCTACCTAACTCTGAAGTATCTAATCAAAATTTAAGCAAACTTGGGAGTTAGGACAGCTGGAAGAGGCACTGGGAAACTCTCAGAAGTTCTATGCCTCGTACTTAAAATGACTGGAATTAATTTAGTGTGTACAAAGTGTGAGAGCTCAGTGGCAAAGAGATCATCATTCCAAGGCCAGCCATGTACACAATAATGCACATGAACAACCTTTTTCCACAGCTAGTGGTCAGTGAGAATGGGGCTCAGTTTTATACTGTATGCAATCAAAGCACCTGTTTGAAGAAGCATAGCTTGTACCTCACAAAAATATTGTCCTGGCCGCTGGGAGCAAGTCAAAGTGCAGAAGTTGCCATCACTGCAGTACCTAAGCACTTAAACACAAGGTGATGCCATTGTGATTAATAGTGAATGTCTATTGTGGCATGAACATTTTTCAAAGTACACAGATAGGTCACAGCCAATCGCACAATGGGTGCAAACACACGGTAGGAATTCCTCCCCCTTTGGCACCACAAGGGTACAACTCTCAGCTCAGAGCTCCCACAGGCAACACCATACTGCGCTGGACTGGGGCCATAGAAGGAAGGTACAGGAATAAGATGGTCTCATCCTTCTCTCAGGAATATCAACTCTGCACAATTCAAATTTGGCACATTTGGGCCTGAACCATGAACTAGACAGAGGCTTTCAGTCCCTGCAGGAACACACACAGTCTAATCTGAGCTCAGGAACTGTCTGAACGCAAGAGAGGGAAAAGCAGGGATTCAAACTATGGAAATCTCTCTGTGGCCCCAAGACAGTATGGTCCAACAGCCTGAAACCATAAACACTCCTTGGTCTCTCTGTTGATTTGCTATCATGCTCCTCTTGCGCATGCCACATGGCCTGTAGCATATGGTGCAAGACACAGGTATAGGCTGATTTGCCAAGGACCAAAAGGAAGAATTTTTCCTCTGGTTCCTCTGTGGTCATGCTAGATTATCTGTTGAATTGCACTAAATCAACTATATGAAATTCCAAACTATTACTTTGCTAAAATAAAGCTATGTGTACTTATTTTATACTCTTTATCAAAGCAACAGGGTGCTTAAGAGACAGAGAGGAGACTTTCTCTCCCTCGCTAGCGTTCCTGTGTGCAGCAGGCATAGAACACAAGAACAGCCACGTAGGTCCAACCAGATGAGTATCTACTGCGCTGCCTCTGACAAGGGCCAAAAGTATCTGCCTGAGGGATCACATAAGCACAGAGCACATGCATAGTCACACTTACCCAGAATACCTTTGCAGCCAAAAGATTTCATGTGCCAGAGGTGATGAATTTGTACTTAATAGCTGTATCACTCAAACTCTCAGCCTCTGGGCAGGGAACAGGCCCTGTGCAATTCACCTGGCTCACAACCTGCACCCACAGGGCACCTCGGGTTTACTGTGCCACTGGCACGTTGCATGACTTCTTGTGATGGCAGCAGAATAGCCTACGCTAATGTTTGCCTGGAGCATGCAGGGAGAAAAAGAAAAATTTAGCAGGAGAGGCTATTCAAAGTGACTGAGGGATGTGAGAGCTCACAGGAAACCTCCAAGAGGATGGTAATGGACAGAAATATTTAGCTGGTGGTAACCACAAATACAGAATTTGATTGCCAGTTTTAATTTAACCCTCAAGCAGCTGCAGTGTGAGAGACATCCAACAAATGAGCTACTGCATTAGAGCCTGGTAAAGATCTAAAACATGGGCTGCTTTTAGAATATATCCCCACATGCCATAGGAAGAGGACAGGTAACAGTGCAGCTCTAGAGGTCAGGGGAGGGAACACTATAATGGCCCTCTCCAAAAAAATTACAGGGTGTCAGGAAATTCTGGTTCAGGCAATTACATGGGAAAAGGAATATTTCTGTGAGATACATTTCTGCTGCTGCCTATTCCTACAAAACACCGAAATGCAACTTTTTGAAAGCGCACAAATACAGAGAGATTAGGCCACAAACCTTACTTGGAAGCCCTTGGGTAACATACATCTTAGCTGTGGCTACCAGCTCCTGTGCCTGATCGCTCCCAGATGAAACAAAGTGTTATTGTAACTCAATTCACTGATTTTAAAGGAGTGTTTCTCTCCAACTTTGAATTACTCACAATGTCTTCTGATCGGGACCAAAGTTAAAAACCATGTTCGTGGCATGTCTGCTTGCTGGGGCTGGACCTATCAAATGTGGAGGCAAATCCATGAACACAGGCACTTCTCAGAAGGGTTACAAATGAACCTCTCCAGCTTCCGTGTACTCTCCGGAGGGAAGCTGTGGCAGTGCAGAGATTGTGCCCTGCCCTGGTACAGCGCCATGACCGTAGGCTATCTTCTTCCCTCCTGTTACTCCATGAGGATGATGCATTTAAGATCCAAAACGGATCTGGGGGAAAAGGTCTGAGTTCTCACATGTGCTAGCTCTGTATTATCACACCATCAATGCTCAGAGAGGCCAAGAAGGAAAGGGGCTAGTAAGAGGGAGGAGGACCACAGCCAGACTGGCTAGTCAAACTGCCAGGAAGAAGTGAAGCTTCACTTTTTAGTCTGTCATACTATCAGGGACACATGAAGGACTTTTTAGACATACGTCTTGAATGTTTACATTATTCCACTTTGTGCTCCAGGGCATTCAGCTTCACTGGGCAGTTGAAGAAACAGTGGCATTAACCTTTTACACTAAGAATAAAACTGACCTAGAATAAATAATAGTTATTAAATAGTTTGTGCATTTTACTTCATTATAAAGGACCCTATTACATTGGTCCCACCCTGTGGCTTTTTTTAGGAAGCTCCAAAAAAAATCAAACAGGATAAAACAGAAAGATTCCCAATCCCACGGGGGTTTTTTTGTTTGTTTGTTTGGTTGGTTGGTTGGTTTTTTAAATCTCAAAGAAATAAGACTGATTTCATTTTGCTAGATCTGGTTTCTCATTTCCATACTGGAAGTGCCAGCAATTCTTCCTGGTACTGGCAAAGTCAACAGCATTGAATGGAACAAAACAGGGCAAAGGACAAAAAGAGAGAATAAGAGACTCTTGTTTAAAAAGGCAATTCTGATTTTCATGTAGGATGCAGAACAGGCATTAGGAGAAAATGGCCTTTAAAAATGGCAGCACAAAAAGCTACTTGGAAAAAGAGAAGACCGTTCGCATTTCACCTCATGACTCCTATATGGGGAAAAAAGACATTATTTATAATATATTATTCTGATTCTTAACACTACATTATCATCCAGGCTGAGGACTCAATATAGCCCTAATGTTTTAAGCAAATAAATGTGAAAGGCTAAAACAGTGGCCACTGTGAGGCAGAGGCATACTTCTATCACACCAGTGAGGAAGCACTGGGGACCTATAGTATCCCTAGGAAGAGAACAACTGAGAACAGCTATGAGTCACTTGGAAAAGGTGTGTTCAGCTACCCATAAGGAAAACACCTTGGGGAATTCACAGGCTGCAGTGGTGAGGCTGTGTCAACAGCTAACATACAGAGCTGCTCCTGGGTTATAGATACGCTGGGAGATGATAAAAGTGCATCAGTGTTTGTGTGTGAAGAAATACCAAAAGGATCCATTCATTCAAATAAAACTATCTTATGTGAACTTTTGCCCAGAACTGAAACAAAACTTAAAGTGTTCCTTTTACTAGATATTCAAGCAGCTTGGATACCTTTTGTCTTAATTTTTCTTAATTCCTGTGAACTTTCGTACTTCCTGATTTCTTCCTAAGCAGCAACAGCATTCCTAGCACAATGGCTTAACAGCAATTCTTGTTCATTCTGAAAAAAAGAAACACCACGAACCTTGCAAAAAAATCTATTCTTGATGCTTTTTCCAATATGCAGATCCAAAGAGTGTAATGCCATGAGACTGTACAAACAAAACAAAGGCATCTTCAGATGCACTAAAGGAAGCTGTTGATAAAAAGCTACTCCTATGTGTTTTTGCAAAATCAGACAAGAAAGAGCAAGCAGTTTGCCTGATTTGGGGAAAGTTCAAATAAGCTTCAGAAGACTTTAAAAATCATATTAAATCTCTGAGCAGTTCTTGTTTGTGGGCCGTTTTCAGACGTACGTTTGCCTGAAACATACTTAAACAAGGCTTCATTTTTTGTGATTCCGTCCATGCTACTTGAAAAAAACACAGCTCTACTGCAGGAAGCAGAATGACAACAGCTGTGAGGAGAGATACAGCACACTGTTCTGTGCCAGCCAAGCTCTGAGCTCATGATGAATCTCCCCTGTTGTGCAAAATGCAATACTGAATGCTTTTGCAGAACAGAAACAAAAAAGGGCACTCCAACTGTACTAAGATCATGGCATCTGCTAACAGAATTGATAAGCAGCCATCATGGCCAGGCATTTAAAAACAGACCTTTATGAAGCAGAGTAATTGTATTATCTGCTATTTAGGACAACCACAGGGCTTGTTCCAAACTCATGAAAAAAGAAAGAAAAAAACCACAAAACTTCAAACTTCAGAGCTGTTAGCAGAAATCAATGCAACTTGATCAGAGGAAGAATCCTACATCAGTCTTTGAAAGCTAAGGAATGCAAATGGAAGGAAACTCACATAAAATCTGACAGGTATTGTAAAAGGAGTAGCGCTAAGTCCCAAGCAACATGTACTTGTAATCCCCGGTGGTGTTATTCAACCGAGATTCAGGCCTGAGCCAAGTAATTTCCTTGAAAAAGATGCTGCTGTACTGTAAATAGCATGCGGTTTACTGTAACCTTTCAGTATTTCCCTGTCTTCACAATTAAGCCAGTATTCAAAAGCAATACAGAACAGCCCAGAAAGTGTCTTTGTCCGCACACCACCTTTATTTACCCCTTTTTTGTTCCTCTGCAGTGTGAGTCAACATGTCCAGTGACAGGACAAACAACAACAGGGACCAAATTTAATTTAAATGTTAAGGAAAGAAAAAAATTGTATTGTAAGGATGACTGAACACTGTCACACATTGGCCAGAGAGGTTGTGGAGTCTCCATCCTTAGAAATATTCAATCCTAGCTGGTCACAGCCCTGAACAACCTGCAGTAGCTCGCCCTGCTTTGAGCAGGGAGTTGGACCAGATACTCTCAGAGTGCCTGCTAGCCTCAGCTCTTCTGTGTCAAGTCAGTACAAGCTGGACCCATCTCCAGAAACAACCTCTAACAGCAACTCTGCTGGCAGCCCCTTCCATGTTAGCCTTTTTCCTAGCTGGAGATCATACAATGGATCTCATCTCTACCAGGATTACCTTTTATTTAACTACAATTCAAGTTCCCACTGCCATTGTTTAAGAACTGCTTGCTTTTTAGCATCTAGTTTTCCAGCCTCATCTCACCTCAACATTTCCTCAAACAGTGATCACAACCAAGCACATATTTTGTAGTAAATGGTGCTTAAAACATTGGAGAACTAGGGCCACTCAAAAATAAATAAATAAATACATAGCATTGGCTGTCTTACTGTCTTTGCTCCTTTTCATTCTTCCTATTCACTCTCCACATCTGAATACTTCTTCCAACCTATCTTTGTGCCTGATCCCACTTTGGTAACAGGTAAACATTTAATTATTATGAACCACCATCTCCCTCACCTCCCATTCCTCCCATACTCGTATTTCCTCCTACATCCAGTCTCATTTCTCTCTAAAATTCTCCATGGGCTAAACCACGATTTGCCCTCACAAACTAATGCATCCCCAAAACAGCATGACCTGCATATGGGCAAAAGTTCATATAAAAGCAGGTGAGTGTTCACCCTTTGTACATGAGAAACTAAAAGAGAAACTCTGGGCTCTGTAAAATAAAGACTTGTGAAGCAATGTGGATGTAGTCTGAAAATGGGTTGGATCTCTGCAGTTTACACCTTTAAGACTGACTCTTCTCTTCTGCCACTACCATGATCTAGGACTCGTGCTATTGCTGTGAGTCTTGGCCCATATCAAGGTAGAGCCCTGGCACCTATGATTTTCAGCTCTCCTCATTTCCACTGCATCCATTATTAGTCTCATTTTTCTTCAGCCTCTTTCCATTTTGTCACTAAGCTGTCCTCTACTCAGCACCTTCCTAGTTCACGCACACCACATATATGTGCACTCCTTTATTCCACCACCTGCTTGTATACTTCTTTTGGGGGGAGGGGGAATAGAATACAACTTGTTTACACTTGCTTGCCACATATTTTTGCTAATAACAGACACAAGGCCTTAAGATAATTTTCCTGTGTTAATAACATCCATCAGTATAGTAGTTTGAATTATGAAAAGCTCTCAGTAAGTTAATAACTCCTTTTCTGCCTCAGCCATTACAACTGAATTTGAATTCTGCAACCAAAGGACATCATAGTCAAATGCACCATCTCATGATTAAAAAATCCCCAGCTTCAGATTTGAGATGTCTCCCTAAATCCTTTGTTATATACGGGGCATGTCATCCACTGGCTTGCTCCTACTACAGAACCAGAGCTAAATTCCGCTTTTATATCTTGCACTTTAGGACCAGACTCAGGAAACTAGTAGCAGACAGGAAATGAAGGCTGAGACCTAGAGACTAAATTTTATATAAATAATAATAATGGAAAGCTAGAAATGCCTAAAATTATGTTCTGATACGGTGACATTGACACAAAACAATGTTTTAAGACACTTCTTTTCTTTATTGGAACACAGAAGAATGGTGGCTTAAATGTTTTAAGATCTTTGTAAAATCCTTTACACAAAATTACTTTCCTGGATCAGTTCATAAGAACTCTCATTCTTTGAAGTACTTACAGCAATTTGCTTCTTCAGAGTAAGGTACTTAGCATTAACACTTAACCATTAACAACTTTATCTTCCAAATGTTCATGTGATAAGTAAATACTACTGCCCCCATTACACAAGTGATGTATCTGAGAGACAATTTCTGTGATCTGCCCATGACTGCAGGGATTGGAATGCCAATGTCAAACAATAAAAATAGCTTTTTGTGTGTGGTACAGATGAGCAATATCATCATTGCCTTTACATGTCTGCGCACTAAAAATACTGTGGATTTGAGCACATTCATTTTTTTCTACATCTTATCTTACGACACTGACTCACATGAATTAATCCCTCTTTTATATTCTGCTCATTGACTAAATAATGGAATGTTCTCAAGATATTAAAAGATCGACACCCACAGAATCGGCATTTGGGTAGGTACAACACAACACAAAATCATTTCTATAGGTACAAATGGAAACTCAAGAAGTTCAGGATTTCAGTGACTTGATGAAGGTCAAGCAGTGCGTTCCCAAGCTTCAAACTGATCTTCTTAATTATCTGGCAAACAAGGCAAAATTGTCCCGGAAGACCTCACTTCAAGCTTATTGCAGACAAATTTGAACATTAGATGGTATTTGTCTAACTGCAGGTCTTTGCTGAAGATGCAAAGCTTTTATTTTGTACTTGGTTTAGAATCAAAAGGAGTAAAAGCTCTTCTGTTCTAACTGCATTTCATTCTTTCCCCCAGTCTATAAGCAACCCATTTGCTTAAGCAAGACGTGTGATAATGCATGAGTTAGTAACAAACAGAACAGCTCTCCCTTTTCCCATATCAGTGCTTCAAATCACCTAAACTCTCCAAAACCTGAACTCTTTGTCCACCAATGTAAATGAAACAGGGTTTTTTCTGAAGTCCCTTTTAATCACTCACTCTCCCACAATGTGGAGTCAAGTAAAATGTATTAAAGCAGAGAATAAAATGACCATTTGCTATACGTTTACAGACAAGTAAGGCAAAAAAGATTTCTCCTGCTGGCCCTAAAGTTACATCCAAAAGAATATGCAAAAGCCTCAATAAGTGGTCACGTTCAGAAAGAACGGTAAAGCACCCCACTCTTACCTGGACAGCACTGTATTTAAAGTCATGTAAATATGATTACTTGGGTAAATGAGGGTTAAAGATCTTAATTCATCATGGATGTATTGTGTCAGAATGACAATATTGCTTTGTAAGGAGGCTTTTATCATGCAATTGTATAGTGCTTCTTAACCAAACTAAAATATTGTAAGACAACTGAGAAATATGCTGCAACTGAAGACAGGTTCCAAGTTGCCCTCTCCTCCACTGTCTTTTGGACCAAAGCTCAATAGCAAGAGCTTACAAGCGAAAACAATACAGTGAATGGCACACAGACAAGAAAAAATATTCCACTAGTATGAATGTGCTCCTGTTGGAATAACCAATGCTTTTAATTAAAAAGTTTTCAAGGAAGTTAACGGCCCAGCACAAAAGTTACAGAAATCACTTGAGAGAAGAAGCTACCAAGGAGTAGGAGAAAATACTCTGTTTTGACTTGGCAGGCAAATTCCATGGAAGTGTTCATTACTTTTAGGCAGCTTGGTGAAAGAACACAATATCCTGACTGATAGTCCAAATTTTAAACTTACACTCAAAAATTATGACAAGCAGCTATCAAGGGTCTGAGGGAAAGACAGTATTTTGGGATGTCTGTCCTAAAAGAAATACTGTTTTCATTCTTAAATCAACCCACACGATCTCATTACCTGATCAGAGAAAGACAAATTTCTGTACCCTGAAGTGCCAAGACTTGAAAGTCCACGAAAGGGGCAAAGCATTCACAGTCAGGACTTATGTTTAGACATGGTAGGTAAGTCAGCACTCAAGGAAGGAGAAGCACCTTTCAAAGCATGACACCCAAGCCCACAGACACAAGAAAATAGTTGGCACTCCCTAAGTATTATAGGAATTTCAGACTCAGTTTGTTCACTTACCTTTGCACTACCGCATACAGCTCAAAGCACTGACAAAAACTTCATACAAACGTTCAAAAAAAACCCCTCTTACTCCAAAGTGGTTAAGTACAGGTATGTTTCCCTCTACTTCTGTCAGATTCTATTTTTCAGTTTCTTAAAAGACAGAAGGGTCTGCTTTGGGGAGGAATAGGTTCTCTCTCCTTTCTGGTTTTGGTAAAACCTACACAAACTCTGTTTATCTCCAGAGTAAAGTAGCTGTGATAATAGTCTTGTCTGTAACCATCCACTTCCAACTTCCTTAGTAAGCAAGGAGCACTAAGGATATTCCTGTGTTCCCGGAATAGGGATACCCTGTGCTAAAATTTACTACAGTTCAAATCTGCAAAAGTGTTTTCATCCTTTTAACTGAATTATACTATTTCAAACTTTATCCACTGATTTGTCTTCCATCAGTTTCCTCCATATTTCCATTCACACTTAGTGGCATGCTGCTATATTAACATTTGCAAGGTGTGTATCAGGTTGGTTATGTTGCGACTAGTTGTTTATTTACAGTTATTTTTCAACAGAGGAAGTAGAATAAAACACATCTAGAATTATTCTTCCAGAAATCCACTCAGGGAGTCCACACACCTTCCCCTGCCCTCTCCACTCCAGTTCCCTTCTTATTTTTTCATGTCATAAGCTGGTTAGATGGAGTCACAAATACACAAAAATGATAAGTGCTGTCTTGGCAGCCTTCAGTGAATTCCCACCATAAGCACTCTCACATCCTCCAGCAAGCAAGCCAAGGTGTTTTGTAAGAGCAACCCATAAATCTTAATGAATACATTTAAGAAATTAACTGAAGCTTTCACAGTTTATGCTGCAGCATCTTGTAAGGGTCTAAAAACCTCACCTCCAGATTCAAGCAATCAAAAGCAGCTTTTCACACAAAGGTCTTACCAAGAAACCTCGTATAAGAAGGTGCTTGAAATGTACACAAGCAGAGAAACAGAGAGAATTATGTTTCACCAGTTACTCGGACGAATTTGAAATGGAAGTCTGGAAGTCTAGCACAATGTGAGAGTTTATCCACACAGTAGAAAAAACAATATTGGGGTTTTTTTACTAACCCTATTTTAAGTCTTTTCTAGCACATATCACAGACCAGTTCTGTATTAATACTGTTCCTGAAATTAACCATCAGAGCCTGCTATTTCCTCTATCTCTAAAAGACAGAGTGAAAACAAGTAAGGCAAGAATTAAAACAATTGCCTCTTACAGGGCAACCCAACTTCAACCAGAATCCAGACCATCACAAACAAAATGTTTTTGTTTTGTTACTGGCAGTGAATGAGTGCTTTGCTTGTCCTCCATACCTGCAAAAACACTCTATTACTACAATTTGGAAAAGTGAGTGAAATGAACATATCCCAAGTTGTCTCCTCACCCGAAATATACAAAATGAAGAGAGAAGCCAAAAGACAGGGTAAGTTATTTTTATACAGCTCTTCAACAGCTCTTGATAAGAGATTGATCAATACTGCCAAAGTACTGGAAGCTACTAAAGGACCTGGTGCTCCCTATCACGTAAAGTGGACTCTTTTCTGCTCAGTACAGTAATGGAAAGAAGAAAACGGCGGCATGTGAGTCTTGTGGCAGTCTCTGCGGCTCTTCAGCATGTGCAGTGCTTCCAGGTACGGGCAGCTCTGATGCAGTGTAGCTCAGAAACAACCACCCGCTCCACGTCTCTGATGCTATCACTGTCAGTGCCACACTCCAACCATGCTCAAGCTCTTTTAAGCACAGAAGGACTCAGCAAGGACGCAGTCTAAGAAGTGGGTAGGCGATGCCCATGCAAAAGATGGGATAACTGGCATTTAAAAATACGAGGCATAAAACAATGCCTTCAAGAAGCTCCAGATGCCTGCTGTGAACCCAAATGGGGTGAAAATTTCATCCTTTACATAAAGACATTTCCTATGGGACACACAGTGCTGATTGCCTATTTACACGTTTCTTTTTCTGATTTTCAGTGGAACATTTTTTTCCCTTTTAATACACAGTTACATGAAAAATACCATTCAGTGTCATTTTGACTGCTCCAGTTAGTGAGTGACTATTTTGGTTTTTTCCAAACTGATGGCTGAAGAAGGGTGGGGAGACATTTAATGACAGGGTGTCTGAGGTGACCGTGTTGTGTTCTCACAGGAAAACTGAAAAATGAAGCACAGTGCCTTTCTGCCTGATGTAACTCAGAAGTTCCTTCTTATGAATTCAAAATATTAATTAATATTTTGGGGAAGATTTGAAAATTTTTTTTTATCTTATTTTATAATTGTTTTCAATGGCAATCTGGACATTTTATTCCTTCCCACTTCCCTACTAAGACAGTTTATTAAACCACGCATCATAACATGATGTCTGTATGCTAAGTTGGGACTAATTTTGCTGTCACTGAATTCAACGGCAAACGACTCAAGGAGTTCACAGGTAGCTGGCTTGATCTTTTTACTCAGAATTTCCAAGCTACACATTTTAAATGTATTGTACTAATTAATACTGACTGCAAAAAATTTCTCTTCACCTCTGCCTTATCTTCCTTATGCTCAAATACCCCAGGTTGTTCATCTTCATTTATGAATTCTTGTTATATACTTATGCTGCAGGCTTTTCAGAGAAGGTAATATTTCATTATTAGTCTGGGTATGACATATTGGTGTGGTGTTCTAATCTCATGTCTTTAAATATTGCTTTAATATAAATTCAATAATATTGATGATGATAAATGGAGACAGTGTTTCTGGGACTTTGGACTATGGATAGATCCAGACTGTGAAGCTCAGGTGTGAATGCAAACTTTGGAGAAGTTTGAGGTTCACTTCAGGGACAACTGAAGGTCACTTCTTTCTAATGAAACATTCAAAAGTTATTTGTAGCTCACAGTGACATTTCACTATTACCACATATACTATGCCTGTGATTAGTTTTTGAAGGAGTGTACCTGAACTGTGAATCCATTTTACTGATCTTCCTAACCATCACTGCTCAAATTTAAATAAACACTATATATGAGGTTGCTGCCTTTTCATAATTTCTTATAGTCATTTCCCCAAAAGTTTATCCCTACTAAAACATGATCTACTTAACTGAAATATTTAATGCAAATTTTGAAAAATCTAAACAAGCATTCAGCTTTAAAGAGCTAACATCAGACATCTCTCATTGTTGCTCTCATTTAGCTTGTGCCTACTCCAGCTCTCTAAATGCAATTCAGAAAGCTTTGGACACAAATAAAATTTACACTGAACTCTTGCTCAGTTGCAGAAAGTTTTTTCTAGTCTTTGGCCAGAACTCTGCAGCTCTATCCTGCTGGCTCCATGTTGCTATTCAGTATATTTCACAATGACTGTCCTCTTTTAATGCTACCCCAAAGAGCAGAGACTGTGTCATATCAGATGGAGGTGAGAAAAAAGGTTACTACCCCAGCAAGATAATCTGCACCGACTACATTTTTGCTCTGCTCAAATCTCATTTGTTCCAGGAAATGTCCTCTAAACAGAATACAGAAACACAAAATATACAGTAAATATCTCTGAAAAGAGCACTTGTCAAGAGCAAGTAAGGGTTATCAAAATATACATCCTTGTGGTACTGTGTCATAAGCACAGCTGAGAGGAAGGACATGCAGTTAACAGGAGGCTACCAAAATACTACTTACCACTGTCTTCACAGATCCTCAACTACACATCTTAAGAACAAAATCTCATGTTCTTTAGCACACAGCAAAGCACCTTCTACTCGTCCCAACACAACAGCAAGTGTTTTATTCTTTTTGGGTTTTTTTTAATACCATTTCATCACCACCACATCACCAGACACAGACTGATGATATCAGTAAAATAATACAGTAATGGGTCTGTTACAGGTACCTCCATGTTACACGTACCTTCATCTGGCTGCAAAATAAATAAATTAATAAATGGGAAGGCTGAGATTTCCCCCTTCCACAGGGACATGAGCACTTGCCACTCTCTCCAGTTGCTACTTCCCAGGATACAAACAGAAGCTCAAGAAAATGCATGTCAGAAAGCACCATCCTGTCATACACAGAACCCACTGCAAATGCACCTTCCACTCTTGCCATTGTTTGCCCTTGAATCTATTGCCTTAATGTGACATTTGTAGCATGGTCTGAAGTACTTCTTACATACAGCATAGATCCTCGTCAAATTGTTGTAATCAAACTCATATCAGAGTAAGTTTCATTTCTTGTCTTCTTCCTACCTACACCAACTCAAGTAATATTTTACTCCATGACGTGTCACAGGGGGCTTTGAAGCATAAGAGAAAGGAACTGAACTTGTCATAAAAAAAAAAAGAGAAGTAGCAGAGTTTGATCCAAAATTCTACACTCTATCAACATCTGCCTCTGCCCTTACTTACCTGATGAATAAACAAAACATCAAATGTGATGCCATTACTCTAGTTATTTTGACTGCTCTTAGCGCAGAAGCCTATAGTGCAGAATTTATAGCTCATACAACCCACAACAATTATGGAAGGTAGAAAAAACAACCCCGCTTACCTTTCATCCCAAACTTTGAGTGTCTTCCAAACTTCAGAATAATGAGCATTATTACTAAGCCAGTGCACACCAGTGCTGCAATTCCCACCACAACATACACCTAAAAAAAGAGGACACAAACAAAACTGCTTGTTTTGTTCTCATGACCTTCAAAGACATTCAGCATACATTCAGATTAACCCACTTAGGTAAAGAGACTCATTTCATCTGGGAAACATTTGCACTCAGATCAAGCAGTACAGAGAACAGCAACTTGTTGAGGTTTCTGCTATCCTGCAGAGAACAGAGATTCAGACACCTCTGAGAACAACTTTTTCAACATCCTACGTATTCAAGGCAGGTGGGAGGGCGTACACATCATCCCTTTCCCTTCCAGCAGAGTGGCACATTGTAACAAAACATGTAAGAAAAGTACATAGGAAAAAATTTTTACTGTGAGGATGGCTGAACTCTGGTACAGATTGTCCAGAGCGGCTATGGAGTCTCTGTCCCTGGGGATATCAAAAACAGAGTGGACACAATCCTGGCAACCATGCCAGCCCCGCTTTAAGCAGGGGGGATTGGACCAGAGAATTTCCAGAGGTCCCTTCCAACCTCAGTTGTTCAATGATTCTGTTATCAGATGAGATAAGACTGTCTGGGATCCTCACAATTTTTTAGCAGTGTCCCAACTCACAGACCGCTCTCTGGTTTATGAATGCACATGCTCTCCACTGCCTGCTGCTTTACGGAGTCACTGATGCAGGGAGGCTGCTATGCCAACCAGGCTGGCCACCTGCTACCAATTTCCAACAATTCAGTTCAGGACACCATGAGAGGCAAGGCAGCAAAGGAGGAGGCCCACCAATTCAGCTACTTATACTAAAATCTACTGCAAATTATTTGATCAAAAACCTACATGAAATCACATTTTAAAAACATACAATTAGAATTGGAAAGTTCATTGTAGCACATCCTCTCCGCAAGGAGGAGCTGATTCCAGCATCAGAATTCAAGCAACAATCTTCGAATCACCTTGGAAGTCTTTGTAAATAAAGAGTTGCTCTCCTTGGCTAAAATTAGAAGCAAGTTCTTAGGCTAAAAAATTACAGTTAGCTGTTCACAAAAGCATGGAACAAAGTAACTAGCAATTTTACTTGGACTGAAAAGTGATTCGTTCTTTCAAAAAAAGGGGGGAGGGCAAGAGTGGGGAGCATTGATTTTCTTTTTTTTTCCTTTCTTTATGAGTTTTGATCACAACACACTAATAGCTCCAGTGCTGTGGTAGCTCAGCGTCCTATTACAAGCTGTGCAGTTTTGTGAGTTGTACAGCCAGAAAGTCCACCAGTACTACAGACCAGGAAACAATATATACACTTACAGTGATGCTATCTTCATTCTCTTTGTTGGAAACATCCGTAGAAGTGATTTGATTACTGTTATTTGTAGTGTCTCCAAGATCATTAGGCGTGGTTTCATACTCTTAGGAAAGGAAAAAAGGTTGCTTTTATAATTTTGTAATCTTAGAGGGGAAAGGGTTGTCTTTATTATTTCTGCTCTGTAAGACAGAAAGGCGACTAGCAACTCTCAAGACTCTGAGCTCTCTGGAAACAATACATAATTGCTAAAGTAGCTGGAAGATTTGGCCGGGGGGGGGAGGATCCCTGTGGTAGACAATCTAAAAATGTGTTGTGACTAACAAACTTGAAAAGCGAAGTGATCTGCACCATAATGTCTCTCTTTACTGGAAAAACTAGAGTTAAAGAAGAACTCCATCCATTAAGCTATTTTTATGCGCTCTGACTTCACATTAAAAATGAAAGACTGCCCTCTACACTGAACTGCTCCAGCCTTGTTTTCAGCCAAATACAGGACAGTCTTAGAAATTAACTTGAAGACTTTTGTTTAGCTGAGAGGAAAGTGTTCAGATAGGTTTTTAGCTAGTTTGTTACTATCAAATGTGAAAAACAATTTTTAGCCATTTTTCTTCATTTAAAAAATAATAAAAAATACTGTTGTGTGCACAGAGGTTACAGTCTAGCATCATAAACTGTCATAGAGGTAAACCTGTGAAAAAATTAAGTGCCTGAAATGTTATGAAGAAATTTGATTCATCAAAATAATCCCACTGACAGATCTGCAGGAGTCAATCCAGAACTATTCCATCAAACGAGTGACTATGGCTTAATTATTTATAATTATTTAAAAATGATACACAGATATTTACAGTCTATGACTTCCTGTCAAAATTTTTCAAATAAGATAAAAAGAATTAAATAGTATACACAAGAACTTACAGAAATGGGTATGAAAATAAAATTTAAAAATGCATATATTTTATGATTAGTTATGAAAATATACATAACATTTCAATCTTATGACTGTAATGTGTAGAGATGAAGGAAACAAACAAGGGCAACAACTGCATCTATTACAAAATGCACCTCCAGCATTATAATTTAAATTTGCAATTAATTGCATATTTCTTTACATGTTTTGATTTAAATCAGTGCCGTAAGCCTGCCGATGAAATTTTAACTGTGAATCTGAAAAGGCAGAGTGCAAAGGCATACATAGCTCTCACTAACTGCAGAAGCAGGAACTCTTCGCTCTGCAGTGCTGCTACTGAGAAGGGGCAGGGAGGGCCTGTGCCTTGGTAGAGTTGATCTTTAGCTCCCAAGGCCATTTTGGAGAGCTCAGTTGGCAATGCTAGCAACAAGCTGCATTGGGCTTTTGATCTTCATGCATGCATGAACACATTTGCTTTCTGCAAAGCACTCGGCAGGCTGCAGATTTTTTGGTATATGAAGCTACGCAGCTACTTCTGGCACCAGTGCTACAGTCAGTACAGTCAGGTTGTCTAACCAGCTCGCATAGTCTATTTTGGCTCTACACCATGCATGCGAAGGACAGGACTCTTTCAAGCCAAAATACATATTAAGTATACAGAGCTTTTACGAGATACAAAATTTAATTTCCTAGTCTTTTATCGTATGAATTCTCTGACTCAGCACTGCATCTCTGTGCCTATAGCTTCCTGTGCAGCAAGATTAGAACAGCAGCAAGGGGCAAACGAACAGCACTCCTTACTCAGGGCAGCACAAACCCTGCCTGAATGGCTCCCCTGCACAAGCAGCCTGGGCACTGGGACCATCCACCACCGTGATTACGGGCTTTGCCACAGCGAAGAAGGAAGCTCCTGCTTCATTCGTTAGCAGGCAGAGCCTGCTTTATAACAAGTATCTCAGCCTGTAAGATTGGGAAAATCTTCACCAGGATAGTTTTGACCAAACCTACATTTATGGTAGCTTTGTAAGACCAATATATAAAAAAAATATTTATAGCCTTTGCTGCTCTGGCTCTGTAATACAAACTTTCAACAGGGAAAATTTTTTGCTCCTAATTCTACTTGTAAATAGCAGTGAGCAAAAACCAATGCTATTTACAGCTCTGCTTATGCTCATGTCTCTACTAAGCTACTGGAAATCACATCCTGAAGGACTAATGAGAACCATGTAGAGTGTTTCAGGTCTGGTCTGTGAATCATTTGAATGCACTTTTATATTAAAATGGGCAAGAGCTAAAGTAGGCCACATCGGTATGCTGGTGTTGCATTGCCATTCCCCACTGTGTAACTGTGAAGCGCTTGCATGTGAACTGGTGCCAGATTTTCAAAGCCTCTCAAAACAGGTGAGCCAGGCAAGGAAAACACGCACAACAGCTATCCAGCCAGAACCAGGTGATTCTGAGTTAAACAAATTCCTCTTCATTTCACTATGAAATCCTGACACGGATACCGAGCACTCCGGTACAGACAGGGTCACACCTCTTGACTCATGCATGCTATGTGGGACTCCTATCGCTTCAGGGCCAGGTTCTCCAGTGCCGCCTACCTCAGGCAGCCACCTATGACCATGCCAACTGGGGAGAACCACGGCTGAGGCCGGGCAGTGTTTTGCAGCCGTTTTACAAACCTGGGATACAGACAAGAGCGCGGTCACACCAGCACCAGGGGTGTCTGTGGGGATGGGTGATACGGGGCACGATGTCTCTCTCATGTTCACAATGGCATCAGAAGCAGCAGCCTGGCGTGAAGATGTGAACTTGGAGCCAAAGGAGCTGGCTTTGCATTCGATTTGCTGCCCAGTCCCGGGCAAGTCACTTCGTTTCTCTCGGTGACTTCCCAGACCAGGCCAGGACGGCCTCTCCTCCCCGCCTTTTCCGCCAGGCAAGCCGGAGGCATCAGCAGCTGCTCCGCGCTTGCGGCACGCAATGTCATGCAGCCAGCTGCCACCTCATCAGTTCTTCCGTTTCCCGCTCAAAACACCTAACGGGAAACGCTTGGGAATCACCTCCCATGGAGCACAGGACACAGAAAGGTGGTCAGTTCTCAAGGGAGAGACCGAACCCAGCTGTGGAGGGCTTTGCTCCACACAGAGGGGTACTCGAGGTTGGGGTCCCCTTGCCCTCCACCACCTCCCTCTCTGTCTCCTCACAGCCCAGCCCTGCCTGGCCATGGGCCCTGCTAAGCCGGGCCCACCCGCGGGCCAGTGGCCCAGGGCAGTGCCCAACGGCCGGCGTTGGGGCTGCCCTGGTGTCCCTCAGCTCCTGGCTGGGGCAGCGGGACGGGCCTGGCTGCCAGGCCCTGCCCTGAGGGAACCCCACAGGGAGCCCTTGGCCCCGCTGTGCCCCAGCACTCGCAGGGAAGTACTTTGCATCTGCCATTAACTTCAGCCGTAGCCAACAGACTGACAAACACACAGCTAGTCCCAGCGCACAGCAGGATCAAATCCTCTGCCGCCACCTCTACCCTTTACACCAGGCGCATCCACAACGTGATTAGCATGGGGCTCTGAAAGATGCATTTTGAAGGGAAGATGGTGGGGGCCTGAGGGGGGATGCACTTTAAATCTTCTTTCCAACATAATCTAAGTTGTAGATAAACAGGTTAGCATAGAGACAGAGCCATCTGAAAAAAAAGTCATGAAAACATTAAAGTCTCCAAGTGAAGCTCATCTCAGGGGTCCACCCCACTGTCAGCCATGCAGGCAGTGGTTCTCTGAAGAAATGTAGCAGTTCCTAGACTTTCCAGCCAGTCTCATTTATTCACCTCACTAACTGGACTTGTGAATTTGGAATAATTAGGGAAACACTCTGGACTACAAAGTGTTTCTCAAAGCAAGCACTGAGTCACTGAAACAAAGATCAAAGACAGCAGTTTCAAACGGCAGAAAGAAAAGCCAGGAATAAAAAGGAAAGCTGCTATCATTAGGACTAGTCTTGCAGGCTGCGATCTCCCAGCGCAACTGGAAGCACAAGTCTCAGCAGAAACCTACCCAAGTCAACTGAAGCACAGCACTCACGTGGTTAAAGCCATATACAGGCCTCAGGACCTTGATAAACACCTCAGAATCAAGATCTTCATGCATACAGCTTATATAATACAACACGTAAGAAATTGTGCCCAACCCCACCCCACCCCCCCCACCCCTCCAAAAAAAAAAAAATTTGGAAAGAGAAGGAGGGTAAGCTATCCTTTAGTATTTCTAAGCACTTAAAGCCAAACTGATGCTTCAATTGCACATTTGCTAAAGTTTAATGACATGGAATGGAATCAAAGCAATAACATTTAAATCAGCTTAAGGAAACTTGAGTCATGGGCCATTTCATCCAAATAAAACGTACTCCAAACAGGATCCAGCTCCTGCTGGAAGCTAAGGGTATTTGGGTATATTGGTTAGGATGGACTTTCCTGCTCACCAGAAGTATACCAGAAGCATTATGTAAAACTAGCCAGTTACTTTTCATTCTGCAGTTTCTGTTCTAGTGCACACTGTCTCTCCCTAGGTACGGACCAAAACATTATGCCTAACTAAAAAACTAATGTGAACACTGCGTCATCAAATCCTCTGGCACACACTCAGATATCACCGAGGTGATGGTCTGCTTATGCAAGAGAGATTAAGGGAAGGTACAAATGAGCGGACAGAGCAAAATAAATTGCCTGGAGCAAAACTTACTTGTGCCAACCTCATTTTTAAGTGGGATTTAGGGGTACATTTTTGGTGGCAAACAAGTATGGAATCATCGCTGAAAAAATAAATTAAGTTATGTAAGAAGAAATCACGAACTCTCTTTCCTCCAAGAAATGCCTCCAAAAGGTTCACAAAAATCTCATGCCTGTGAGCTACATCAGACAGCTGTCATCCTACAGGATCAACTGCAACCCTCTGTAGCAGTGGATTTATGCTTCTCCTAATGTGAATCAAAAGCAGCAGAGTAAGTAAAAAGTCATATTGCCCTCATTTATCTTAAATAATATAAGGCAGGAGAAGAACCAAAAATACAAAGTACCTTTTAGAACTGTGTTATAATAAGTGCCATTTCAATTTAACTGAGCCTGACATTCAATCTTTTAATGGTTTCAGTCCCTTCATTTCTATCATTAAAAGAAAAGAAAAAGGAAATCAAATATATACCATAAACGTCTGGATCCACAATTGGGCCACTACCTGTACATGGAGAAGAGAAAAAAGAAAAGAAAAAGCCTTTGTAAATAGATTGCAAATGCTGGAAGAATAAGAGATTCTTCAGGATTTTTTTTAAGAGTTGACACGATATTTGCAATAGGAATGATCAGAACCTACACAAATGCAAAGCAAGATCAATGTATTGCAGTACCTGTTTATCAGATTACATTCACAACCATTTTAGAGCTATCCCAAAGGTTAACATTTTGCTTCATGTGAAACAGCTAACGCACAGGGCACTAGCTCTGGCAAAGGCAGGTGTATTTCCCAACTGGGCACAATTCTGCTTTCCACTGTTAATGTATATCTGGAATACATGCAACAATAACCATTCCTGTTGGAAAATCAATGGTAAAATTCTCCCTGACCTTAAGTATAAGCAGACTTCAGTGAGCATTAACAATCACTGACTTCCACCTGGTCGAAAAATTTTGCTATTAAATCACCATGAGAGCAAACCGGTTCAGCTGTGAGCTGGCAAGTTAAGGGCTAGAGGTAGCAATGACGTGAACAGCACCATTTCATTCGCTCTGTAAAAGGATGCTTCCAAGAAGCCAGCTGCACAGCCGATACACAGACAGAACTCCTACCAAAAGAGTCAGATGTCTCAAAATCCAGCCTTTACACAGGCAAACGGACACCTGTCTAGTCTACACTTTTCTAAATTTTACTAGTCACAGTTTGCACCTTTTTCTAATTACTGCACATATGTAAGGCTGAGGACATATGTGAGTAGAATGCACAGAACGCCCACTGAAATTAGTGTACTATTAGACTATTCATGCTTTGAAAGATACTTGTGTTGTATTTCAACATACCCGTTCATTCTGTCTACAATGTATTCATAGCATAGCTTACGTAGTAGGCTCCTTATCATCTCTTCCATATTTTTACTCTTTCATTTTTGTTCATTTGGAAAAAAAATCAAGTGATAGTTAAAATCTCTGAAGATGAATCAAACTTCAAAAAGCATAATTCTGTTTATAGTACTATACAGTAAATCCATAGCAGTGGCATTACACTGGCATAAAGCCACTGTGAAGTATGACCAGAACACCATTACACCATTGTTTCTGCTTATGTCAACAGCATGAGAATCTGTGCTGAAAATACTAAGCAGAGTTGCAACCTATTTGCAGAATGGCAGCAGATAACTATTTTTAAATGCATTTGAAGATATTCTAGTATCCAGACATATAGGTTAACAGACCCCATGAGAACTGTCATGTCAATCTGCAGAAATAAGTAACAAGTGAAGAAAGCTTGTACTGTCTGTCCTCAAGAAACTTCTGACCAGGGTTTTCTGTCCACAGAAGTTCATGGATTTATTTTTTTCCAGCATAAAACATCCATCTGAAAGACTGTATTTCTAATTTACCTTCTGTAATCTGAAGGGAAAAAAAAACAACAAAATTCCCAGGCCTTTATTCCTGAGTTAAATGGCAACATTTTTGTTACTGTTAACCAGAATTGGGATAAAGTAATCAGATTAGTTTAACCCATAACCCATACCAGGGATATAAACTAGGAAGTCATCAACGCCATTCAAATACCTTTTATATAACTAAATACTTCAAATAAAGTTGCAAAAATCAAGATGCTGGATAAGACCCAAATTTTTATTTAGTATTCCCTACATAAAAACATATCTACTCAATCATCGAAACATCGGTTGACGCTACTTTAACACTAAACTTCACCACAGTAATTTTGCATGTTTACATGCAACTATTTTTAAGGCAAACACAGAACAGCATTGTTTTTCTGGTCCCTGTTAGAACAGGTTGTTGTGTAAATAATCTATTAAGAGACTTATCCTACTCACTCATCTTTACAAACTACATCAACTACACTTGGTTTGCTTGCTTCTTTATAAAGTTGACGTTTTTAAAATAAAGCAGCAGCAAAAGACTCAATCCAAAAACATACTTCTCCAAAACAGCCCCATGTTGTTATGCCGCACAAGCAAGATGATATTTCCAAGGCATATTTAACGTATTCTTTCACTTTGACAAGGTACTACGTGAGTTGGATTCCTTCAGCCGAATTCTAGAGTAGAGAGCTGGCAGATGCATCAGCTTAATTAAAAATATTTATTACTGGTAAAAATTTCTCCTGTATTCATTAGCTGTTTTAGATCGCCTATGAGAACAGCCTCCACAATAACACATGAACATTCCTTGCTTACTGTTTGCTTCAGTGTAGTCTCAAACAATCAAATTATCCCCAGCACAAACAGCTTCACAGGAATCCAAAAACTTTAGCAGATTAAAGCTAGTTAAAAATTTAGCTAATAGAATATGAAATTTATTCTTCCAGGCCTTCGTATTTAAAACAAAGTCTTAATTTACATCATTAACTGTGTTACCATCAACTGTGGTACATAGTTTGTCTTCCTCTCCTTTATGCCTGCATCCTCAGACTAGCAAAATGTTCCGCAAGTAGCATGCTGGAAACTGAAAGTGTATTAGGCACAAATCATGCCTTCATCATGTTTGATGCAACTTTAAAAGTGGAGTATTACACTGCTGATGACAGAATATCCTTCAGACTTAGCTGTATTTATTTTAGATAGACATATGGATTATACGTGAGGGGTTCTTTTTAATTTTCTTTTGTTTTTACCTTCAGAGCATTTGCCCGTAAGTGATGCAATAACCAGAGAATCAGTTTAAAGATCAGTGAGTATACCCCACCCCATGAAACATCAGGGCTGGTATTTAATTCAGGCATGAAGGCATGGAAATGAACATAATACCAGGGCGTGGGCCTTAATCTTTATGCTTAATTGTACAATATGTGGGCCAAAAGAAGAAACTACACAGTAACGACAGCACTGAAAAAGCCTTTTCAGGGTTTGAAAAAGCCTGACAGTGCTTTAAATAGTAATAGTTTAAAACAAAAATTGTAATACAATGCACAGAGGATTCTAGTTTTTTAACACTTGCTTTTATGCTAGCTTCAGCAGAGGAGACAACAATGTTGTGAAGTTTTATAAAGCTCAATGCCATGATTCTTATAGGAAAAAGCTCCATGAATAAAAACAATATTGAAGAGGCTAAGTAGATAAGCAATTCCCCTATTGTTAATTTTTAAGACTGGTTTGGTGCCATCCACTATGCATGAACTAATTTCTAATGCAGTTACATCCTGTCTATACATAGTCCAGTTTCCTCTATACTCTTTTTGTGAAACTTAATCCATCAGAGAGTTTGGGAAATGCTTAAAGAACATAGCACAGATTATCTTGAGAGATTTATATTCCTTATGAGCATAAAGAGGATGGAACAAATAAATAATGCTGTCTTTCTAATTTGGAGGAAACCTACAGTTCTATTTACTGATTTAAAAGGCCAAAACTGAAATTTTCAGTGTACAGGGGAGAAGCATAAAGGAAAAACAGAACAGTAAAAGGGATTTTTATCAAAGACAAGAAATGATAAATTCACCTAAATGTATCAGAGGAACTGTTATTCTGTTAAGAAAATGAGGCCACGTTCATATTAAATAACAAGGGTGTAGAGAACTTCCATTGTACACAGAACATCTATGAGGGCAACTGTTTTTCTGAACCGCTATAATGCAGTATTAGAAGATGCCAGTAGCTGAAACCATGGCATATTTCTGTAATGAATCTATTTAAGGAAGAGCTCCAGGAAAAAAAGAGGAGAGAAGCACTAAGGACAGCAGGAGTGAAAAACAGCCTGGTTGTGTCAGTTCTTCTCCTTCTAAGGGTGGGAAAGCAAAAGACCTGCCATCTCTTTCCCTACAGGAGACTGAGCCGATAGGGAAAAATGTTAAATACAGACCATATTTTTACTGTCTGTAGCCTGCAATGTAGGAGAAAGAATTTAAATATTCACATTTTTTTCTGCCAGATAACGTTAGCACTGCACATTGCTGTTTCAAAAACGAAGGTGGCTATTTATATCCCATGGCTAAAAAGCCAAAGGTACACACATGCTCACATTTTCAGATATGACTGCAATCATTTGCACAAAAACATGCTTTTGTTTCCACTCCAGCTGTGTAAGGCCCGCTCAGTTTTTTCCACGTACAGCAATATGCTTACACGTATGCCATCTTAGTCTTACTGTCACTTCACATATGGTTTTGAAGATGTGGAAAAAGATCAAACCACGGTGAACACAGTGGTCCCTGCAGAGTCCCTGCAGTTCAATGAGTTAGTCCACCTTCAGCCTGCTCACACAGCATTTAGGAAGGCTGAGGCAGAGCTTTTAGAGCAGCTGGAGATGCATATATTTAACAACAACCATCTTGAGCACGGATATTCTTAGGGAGGTAGGTGCCCAGCCTCCACTGAAACAAAAGGGAAGCGGACATCTAAATGCATGTGAAGACCTGAGATCTTGTCCATCCTGCCTCTAGGTTACTTGTTTTCTCTCCAGCTCCCTCTGGTGTCCTAAACAACATATTATCATCAACTCACTGGACTGCACTATTGATTTTGCAACAAGGCACTAGATGCTACATAAGCATCCCCCTGTGTCCCTGGATACACTGTCTAGTTGCATTCATATGCAGTGCAGAAAACTTACAGAGTGGCTGAACTGGCACTCAGTGCTTTCCAGGATCAGAACGGAGGCTTGAGAAAACACTTCAGAAACAGCAACCTTTTACTAGCCTTAGCTGGCACTGAGGATGGTTACACAAAGGGAAGATTTACAGAGCACTAGCATGGCCTGCCTTAAGAAGCAGTAAAGAAGAAAATGCCCAAGAAAAACATGATTTTATAACTAATCTTGAAGACATTCATTCAGAGAGAAGAAAAAAAAAAAAAAAAAAAAAGCTTATCAAAAGCTTCCTCCGAAATAGTTAAACTGGCCAGGAGCGCTGTCTCCACAGTCTCATCCATTTGCAACTGCTAACATAAAAAAAGCCATATACTCACCATCTCCAGGCACTGACATGAAATGAGCATCAACCCGTTTTTCATCCTCTCCATACTCATTCTTTGCCAGTAAGGTATAAGCACCATTATTCAGGTGGGTAGGATTGTCCAGCTGAAGGCAGCCGTGGTATTCACTTTGATTGATAACATGTATTTTAGTACAGATGTATTCAGACTCATTCAGTATGGCCCCTTCATAGAACCACTGCAATGTGGGCTTAGGGTTCCCTTTCACAGTGAATGGAATACACCAGTGGTGGTCCGGGGTTGGAGATTCAATAAACGTGATATTTGGTGCAACTATATTGGAAAAAAGAGCGAAGAACATCAGAATATTCTAAACGTGTCATTCCTCCCTTGCCTCCCTCCCCCCAAAAGTTATCAGGGAAGTATTCTTCACTCATCAGTACAAAAGTATGTTATTAGTAGCAATGATGCCTATTTGAAGGATACTCACACAGAAACCCACCTGCTCTGCCTAGGGTACTATGCTTATAAGTGAAATGAAGCCATTCTTTAGAAAGAAACAAAATAAACTAGTTTCAGACAAAGACTGAACATCTGTTAAATCAATTAAACCCTGTAAGGTGTGGGAAGTTCAGTTACTGGATCACTGAGAAAGAGGAGAGGGACTTTTTAACTTCACTCTGCTGAAAAAATAGTGCAGAGGAGTGCTGAAGGAACACAACAGTATTGAAAATATTTAAAAGTTGGCCAAAAGCAAGTAGTACTAGAAATATATTCAGCTAGGAATCCAAACTTACAGATTATTTTCTTCACAGAATCAAAGCCAGAACAGATGACTTAATTCCCTGGATTCTTCTGTCAGGGAAAGACAACTTTCTACTACACATTTTCTTATTCTTTGTTCAAACCTGCTAAATGCCTCAAGTTTACAGATCTGTTTCCCTCAGGAGATTATTCCAACACTTTGCCCATTATTTCACTATTGGGAAATTTTCATTGATATTTATTCTTAACTGCATCTAATTTCATCTAGTTATACTCCCTTTTATCACTCATAACAGTGCCAAGCTCACAATCTCATTTACACTGTTCAAACATTTCTAGTTTATGTCCCTTCCCATAGCTATTACATATCCAATTTCAACCTACAAACCTACATCTACAGTGATTTTTCAAGTTTACTCTGTCATGAGCACATGCTGAACAAAGTTTACCATCTACAAAGCGTTCCATTCCCATCCTCAATTAAACAGAGGGTTGCAACTTGTGAAAACATGCTGTCTAGTTCACATAAAATGAATTCAGGCTGGAATCTTAGATCTAAGAATCCAGCGCCTCTATACTACATGTCCCTTCCCCCTTCCTTGGCCCTGACAAATAAGCATATTATCCAAAGCTATGACAAATAAATTTACATCTGGCAGTACAAATGTTGCAAGTGTGTTATTTTTTGAACAAAGCAGTTGTTGCTTTAGATAATAAGAATTTCAATATTTGTAGTCTCTTACAGTTAACTCTATTGAGCCTTTTGGTGTGTTCACACTTCTTAATTCCTAAGACAGTGTGGATATATGTGCACACCATTACAAACCTTCCCACACTGACAGTGGCATTGAGTATTTTGGGTTTCAGACCTTTATTTACAGATTGTTCTAAATGGAAGATAAAGCACTTAGAAATACATTTTTTGCAGAACAACAGCTGCTGGTTGGGCTACTCCCAGTATTAACTGTCGTAGATAGTCCACATGCCTTAATGGTTTTTGTTCAACAACCTGTGTGCCCAAAAAATATTTATACCCAAAAGAGCTGCTGCCAGTGCAGTTTGGCCTCAGGAGCTATATGGAGGCCTGCATACGTACAGAATACTGTGAGCTCAGCAGAGGCTTGGTCCTCTCCCACAATGTTCTCTGCTACGCAGGAAATCCACAGTCCACTGTCCATGGATGAAACGTTCTTTATGGTTAGCGAGGCAGGGTTCTTACTTGTGTCACTCTACAGGTGATCAGAAAAATACGTGTCAACCACAGCACAAAGAACAAAGGAGAGGCAGGGAATCACTGGCAACAGATGAATGGCATTTTTCATTTTCCCTTCCTTTTAGTTATATCAGTTCACAACTGATCAAAGACTTACTTTAGTGTGTTACGTAAGCAGATATAAAACACATACAGAACCAATTGTAACCGTCAGTGGCAGTGGATTCAGAGCTCCAAAAGTCCTGCTACAAACACTGCAGTCAAGCATTTTTCTGTCCTGTCACTTTCAGTTTCTGCCTTTTTTTTAAACACTTCTTCCCCTCTACACAAATGTTTTTTTCTCTATCTATACACTTGCTCATCCATCTCTTCCACTTCATGACTGATTTCTGTGGTCTATCTCTGCTTCCCTTGAACTTTTTCTTCACTCCTATATTTTATTCAATCCTTGCTTTACTCTTACTTTTGTCTCTTTCCTCTACACTTGTGCTTCAACTGCTGCCTTCTGAGCTCTACTGCACCTTGACAATGTGTCGTCTTCCTCCTCTTGAGACAAAATTTTTCTTGAAAGCTTCTTCTTTTCATGAAACCTCCCACAAGAAATTACATACCTTCTACTATCTAAGCGACTGCCCAAGTACCAGTTTACATGTTTAGGCATAGGCTAATTAAGGCAAGAATGACGATTCTTGGAAATCTTGATTCTTACAATTCTTAGAAAGCTCAGTGTCCATTTACAGCCTTTACAGCCTTAAATGCCATATTGAATATGCAGCTATGCAACATCGAAGTAAATAGGGCTGAATTTAATTAAAAAAAAAAAGCTAGGAAGCCAGTTGTTAAAGGCTCTTGTTTTCTTAAATCAGTTCCTTCATGTGATCTCCAAATAATTACTATTTCCATACGGGTGGTTTTGTACTTTAAAATTTTAAAAATAAAACTAGAGCTCTGCAGAGCTCTTCCTTATGAGAACTGAAAGACTGGCTAGTCAAATTCTATACATGCCCAATACAATGATCTCAGGGAAGAAAGCACAAATTTTACATAATTTTTCATAAAATGTGAGACTATTTTCTTAAAAAGGAAGGGAACAAACACACGTTCAGAAAATACACATTATGGAAATTTTTAAAAACTACTTTTGAGGTACTTTTCTTAGTATACGTATACACTTCAGTGCTGCACAGAACACAAACAAATAATACACTGCATCTGTAAAACCACAGTGACTTTCAGTGGCAGCCAATGGGGACATGCGGGAACACTCCTGGATACAGTCCTGTGGGATGAGAATTTTGAACCTCAAGATGACACCTTAACTCCACTTAAGTTAAATGCCCCTTTGATTTCACTGTGACACTAGGGGAGGTGAGTGGAAAAGAAAACACCCCATTACACACTTCTCTATGTGCTGCTCTCAGGTGAGCAGTGCTCAAAGCAGAGGGGCTCAATCGCACGCTCAGGGCTGAAATCTAAAGCGAGAAAACTCTAACCAACACCAACTGGATTATACATCAGCACAGAAGCTGAGAGTGTACAGTTAGCTTTGCAGGACTAGAGTTTAGTTTTAACTTTTGTTAATGTCTCTCTCTGTAAAACAGGAAGGAGAGAGAAAACAGGCAAAAGCAGCATAGGAGGTGAAGAAAAGGAAGTCAGAAACTGAGATATGGAAGTGAGAGAAAGGAAACCAAAAACAACACTGACAGAAAAGGGAAGGATAGTTGTGAATGGCAAATGAGGTTTAAAAGGCGCTCATTCTTCTGCTAGTGAAAAGACTACTGTGTTCCATGGCTAAGGTTGTAGCTAGCCTGTATTATGAGCCCCTCTGAAATCTCAAGATGAAGTTATCCCAGGACAGAATGTTTCTGGAAAGCTTGAAGCAAACTGACCATGGCATTTCAAAGACAGAAGGGTTAAAAACTCAGATGATCTCACTTTTTGAACACCATCCCACATTTTTTTTGTCTCATAGCTCAGAAAAAAAAAAAAAAAAAAAAAAAGAAAAAAGAAAAAGAAAAAAGAAAAAAGAAAAAAGAAAAAAGAAAAAAGAAAAAAGAAAAAAGAAAAAAGAAAAAGAAAAAGAAAAAGAAAAAGAAAAAGAAAAAGAAAAAGAAAAAGAAAAAGAAAGAGAAAGAGAAAGAGAAAGAGAAAGAGAAAGAGAAAGAGAAAGAGAAAGAGAAAGAGAAAGAGAAAGAGAAAGAGAAAGAGAAAGAGAAAGAGAAAGAGAAAGAGAAAGAGAAAAAGAAAAAGAAAAAGAAAAAGAAAAAGAAAAAGAAAAAGAAAAAGAAAAAGAAAACAGAAAAAGAAAACAGAAAAAGAAAAAGAACACAACTTGGCACAGGTTCCCCAAACTGTTTTAATTTCTTATTCTTGATGATGACTGATGCCTTTGGGTGGTTTTTCAGATTAGAGAAAATTTTAAAAATAAAACTAGAGCTCTGCAGAGCTCTTACTTACGAAAGCTGAAAGACAGGCTACTGAAATTCTACACATGCCCAATATAATGATCTCAAGGAAGAAAGTTCAAAGATTACGAGATCCCAGAGGTCCTGTCTCTTACGCACTGTAGGAACAGTTTTGGAAGTACACATCCCGCACTTTGTATAGACCAGAAAGCTTTGAACAGCCGGCACCAGCATGAATGTAGAAAAGCCGATGCCATAAAATTGTAAATAACAGAGGGTCTTGCCCACCGTGTAAATAATGGCAATTTAAGAGGTCAACAGCTGCATGTTGAAGCTGCATGCTGATATGCCTCTCCTTACCAACAGTTCCATCAGAAAGCACTTAATCATTGTATATCCAGAGTGGGCACAACCTAAGGTAGGGACACAGAATACAAAGATCTCAGACAACAAAATTCCCCCTGCCTAGATGATTTTATTGAGGAAACACCTTCATGTCTCATTAAAAAAAAAACCTGTCATTCTTTTCAGTAAAACCTTCACTTCAATTTCCAATGCTTCCTGTTGTTCTTTGTTGAAGGATAAATTAAACAAGCCACAAAATAACATTTACAACCAAATTGCAACGCATAAAGCTTTTGGCATGAAAATATAATAAAATTAGAGACACAAAGCTTTTTTCATTATTAGAGTATATTAGATTTATTCTCTGTATGCAGGTATCCGTGATAATCAGAAAGCCCTTGTGTTTCAGTATCTGATTCACCACACTACTTCCAAAAAGTTATCGTACTCTCATATACAAGTGAACATCCAAAAACCAGAATGCAAATCAGGGTCTCAAGGAGCAAATGTATGCCATTCTCCAACTGCGGCAGTCACTCTGGATTGAAAGTAACTGGAAAATAAAGGTAATCCCGACATTAATGTTCTAGTTCATCTTTTTAATAAAAAGTTAACTAAAGCTAGACATGAACCTTCATTCCATCCTTCAGCAGGGATCTCCTGTCTCTGAATTGCCATGTATTTGAATATGAAACTTACCTCATGGTTTGAAACAAGATTAGTGAGCACCCAGGACACATTAGGGGGTGGCCCGCCAGTAGTATCACAGTACAATGTGATGCTCTTTCCTTCCACCACGGTGATATTGTAATTGCTTAAGTTTGCTGAGGGCAAGTCTACAACAGAAACAAAACAAAACAAAAAAACCACATGCATTTGCATTTGACAGAAATAGACACCACTCAATTGTAAGCAAGCTCTCTAAATGGAACCAAAAACACAGCTATTCACTGTGGTCAGTTACTATACAATCAGGGTGTACAAACAGCATCTTGGCAAACATGTTCTTAAGCTGCTACATAATGTTTTTCTCCACCTCCTGCACTTCAGGTCCTAAGAAAACACTACTACATGTGGCAACACATTAAGCTAATCATATAAGGAAATAGGGTGAGCAAACAGACATTATCCTAGCTTCAGTTTTTAACTCCAAAATGAAAAAAAAAAAAAATTCCCCTATTCTTTATAACCAGAAATTTAATCTGTCTCTTTGTAACAGCGGCAAAGAAACTTCTATTTTCCATGAACTGACATTGTGGTATTCCCACTGTTCTCTGCAACACTAGCAGGAAAATCCCACTAGCCCCCAGTATCACGCAAGAGAATGCAGCCCTCCCTCTCATACAGAGACACAGCTCATAGAAAGCTGGGCAAAACCTAGATCTTAAGTACAAAGTGAGGGGCACAGAGCACTGAACAGATCAAACCAGAGAAGAGAAAGGAATTGCAACAGCATTGCACAGAGCTGCTATCCAAGGCACCTTACCAGATTTAGCTATTGCCCTCAGGAAAGCAGAAAAGCAGTGAGATTGTACCACTCACCAGGCAACAAGCCAAGGATCGGGACTCTCCCTCCATCTCACAGAGCTATAAATCACTTTGTACCTTATTCTTCAGCACCCAAAGCAATGAGAGCTTCGCAAAGAGTAAATATACGCTGAACACTTACAAAAACACAAGGAATTATAGACTGACCCTCTTCAAAAATAATGCCAGCAATATCAGTAGACTTCAGGCACAGAGGACATCGCATTTCATACTTATTTACATAGCAAATAATTATGCAACATGCTAGAAATATCATAGATACTGTGCAATCATCTGGACCTGCTACACTCTGTAAAAAGCCTTGGTCTCCTTTATGAGGCATTTCTTATCAACTGTTCCAGGCAAGTTTTACTTGCGATTTATCACCTCAAATACTCAAGCTTATCTGCTGTGCTGGATATGTATGCATGATCTTGCAATGACTTTTTCTGAAACCCAGACTTTTTCTGGGTTTCCTTGTTTTTTGTGTGTTTTGTTTTTTTACTTAAGAGTACAGTAGTTTCATTACAGTCTTGCAGGTATAGAATTTTAGCAGAGAATTTTTGCTAATGTAAAAAGTCCCATACAAACAATTAACCATCAAATCAGTGTGAATACATTAATACATTTGCTAGAGATTCCATAGGAGCTATATGTATTGGAAATTTCCCTTTAATTAGTTCAACAAAAAATAAATGAGAGGAAGTAATACTAATGAGAAGACAAATAATGTTCCAGGCAATGCTTTCTTGCCTAATAAGATTTGAAGATCAGCACAAGTATACAATAACTGCTTAGGCAATTCTCCCAGTGCTTTAAGCAGTGCTGTAATATGATTCCCGTTATAGGCATCATGGATTTCTTCTATTATGTTCACTTTATAAATCATATGTTGAAGTTTATTGAGACAGAGCTGGACACTTTGTACGCCTTGATGCAGTAATCTGTTAGCGAAGGTAGCCATCTGCTCTCGCCTGCTGTGAATTCAAATCTCAGCAGTGTCTGTCAACTAGCTGGGCAGGAAATAAAACTAATCTTAGGGAACATTTGGATATTAATTATGCTGGTTAGGGAACAAGGAGAGAAGTAATGAGATCATTTGCTTTATAAAGTTACGCTTCCACACCATCTCTGAAAACCATTCCAACTGGTCTTGCCAGACCTGAATGTGCGAAGAGATTAAAGCTCCCCGCTTCCTCCTGGCCTTCCCTTCTTCTTCGCTTGGGACAAGGTCTACTGACAGATTAGTGTTTCACTGTGCTGCACAGTGAAGCCTGCACAGTTCCTACTAACACATCATTTCATGAGAAATGTGTCATGTAAGCAAAAATAAAAAACAACTTTGGTCCTTTAGAGCCTTCCTTTAATAGCTGTTACGTTCTGAGACAACTTCTTCTTGCAGTGTGTTTATTTACAGGATAGGCAATGGAAGTTTAATTCCTCTGGTACTGGTTCTGGTTCCCACACAGAATTTTATCTAGTTCTGTTTATTTGCAAGAGTCTGCACTTGTCATGTTGGTGTTATATCTCTGAGAGAATAATACAGTAATAGTGCTTATTATTCTACCGATTCCTAAAGTTACATTAAAAATCAGTCGCAAGACCTGGCAGAAAACATTGCCACACAAAAGTATAAATGGAATGGAATGGAATGGAATGGAATGGAATGGAATGGAATGGAATAATCACGTTATTGTGTGTGTTTTCTTTTACTCCCTTTCCCAGTCATAAGAGGTGGGTGGGAAACATAAAATAATTGCCTTGGGATTCATTTTTTCTGGTTGGATATCTTGAGTTAGTGAATTTTAACTGCAAGGTCATTTTGGCTTTTATTTCCAGTGGCACCTAGACTGCTCCACAGCAGAATACACACTAGCTGAGAAGTGGCTCTGTTTGGAAGAAGCAGACAGTAGCCTAAGACCTCGTATCTAGAAAATGTGATACACTGGACTTACCAATAAAGCAACGAGAGTACACAGCAAAACCTGTACTGAAAAATAACTGCATTTAAAAACCACAATGCACCCTAACAGACACATATGCTGAGTATGTATGCTCAGTGTAGTGTGAGACCCTTTATACGAGTCAGTACCATTTTGACACCTACACAATTACAAAGATATCCAACCATGCTACATTTACTCCTGACTTAATTTGGTTAAATACAGTGGTTTAGATGCTATCACTTCTGTTGATATGGTTGTACATTTTAAAGGACTTTGTATACAGTAACTAATACAAGCAATCAGATATCAGGTTCAAATACTTTTGTATACTGCCAGCACAGTAAGTTTAGACTGTAGCATAAGAGCCCATGCAAGGTAGACATGACATCATCTTTCCACAAGTCTCATCTTGATACCTGTCAGACAGAGATTACCCTGTGCCCCAACGCTCAAAACATAATTCTGGATATCAGCAGATATCCAGATACCCTGCTAGTATCCAATTTCTTCTTTAAGTTTGCTATATTCTTGGCCTTAATAGGCTTCTGCAGCAATGAGTTTCACAGGCGTGCTGTCCAGGCCATACACAAGAGCCATTCCCTTTTTCCAGTTCTGAAATTCGTCTGTGACATTCAAATTCATTGAGTGGTCTCCTGTTCTGATGGGACAGAGCAAAAGAGAGTTTCTGAATGATCTTCTGAAGACCACTCTGTTTTATTTCTTTTTCTCAAGTCCCTTTTCTTCTCAATAATCTATCCAAAGCTTTTCAATCTCTACAAAAATGGGAGGACAGAACCTGTTACTGAGAATTTTAAACTGTAATGTAGAGAGTTACATAGTTCAATAGGTAAAAGTGTACACTAAAATCCATGTGTTTCATTACTTACGGGTGCTTAACAGCTATGTTATTTCACCACATACAGAATATCTGTTCACATATTCAAATTGGCAACACTTTATTCCTGGAAATAGGCAGCTCTGGATTAGAATAAGCAGCCACTTCCCTCACCCCAGCACAACCGGACACAATAGAGACAAGCAGGAGGAACTCATTTATGTCAGCTGAGTCTCTCCAAATACCATCTCATGCTTTAGAATGTACAAACCCTCCTTTGGGCGGGGAGGGGGGGCGCTATTTACCTTCACAGACCATCATTAGTGCAAACCGATGGCCTGAGGCCATCAGACGGTGGAACTGTCAAGCATCACTAGGGAATGACTAATATCTTCGCTGTGCACAGCTGGGACTTCAGCAATCACAAAACCAAATACTTCGGATGAAATTTTCAAAGGTTACTACAGCATTTGGCTACACAACTGTCAATGGAAATTAATAAAAAGAATGTGCTTCAATTCCTAGAGGGCTTTCAAAGACTTCATGCTGTTACTTACTACTTCCTACAGAAAACTCACACTGGCCTTGGTAGAGCCAGACTGTCACCACACGTAAAAGCAAGGATATGACCCAATTAAGAAATAACTGAGTATTAATACAAACTCTGTAACTCACTTCTCAGAACTAAGCTAATGCTCTAGTCAGTATACTACAGCAACTTTTATGCCATCCTTTGCACACTAAATTCCTGATTTTCATCAGCCTGTTGACAAACTCCCAGGAGTCTAGCCATGACGCAGTGTCACTAAATGGTTTTCAGTGTGGCCCATGACATCTTTTTTGTTTGCCACATTTTTGCAGGTCAATCTGTTCTGTGATAAGAACAAGCAGTTACCAAGAAAAAATGGACAATTTTTTTCCTCAAAACTAGCCAACTCTATCTGAATTTTAATAAGGTCATTTTAATCCTTACCTGAAATCCTTAATCACTTTTTTAATACATATATCTGACCCAGAATGATTAAATTAATACTGAGACAACAACCACGTACCAAACTGAAACATGTTACTGCAAACTACCAGAACCACTGATTTATAAAATATCCCCTGTAAATTGTAAGATACAGTGACCCAAATCGAGTCTGCTTGCCACACATAAGGTTTAAATACAGTCCAAGGTTCTTGGCTCCCTTGTTTTTGCCTTTTCTCTCTAGGGAGAAAATATACAACTAATTACAGCACTACAGTACAGCTTGGTAACACCCACTACTTGTACTGTCTGGAGCCTGAAAACAGAATGGTTGACAATGCAATTTGTTAAGAACTGTGCAAATGGATCTGCAAATTTCAGAGGTCTTATTGGCTCCAAACAGATTGTATCAATGTAAGATGTAAGAAAAACAGAGTTTTCTTGTATCATTCTAGTAAAATTCTCCCTTGTTTGAAAATACAGGAATGTTTACAAATTGCAAGGGTCTTTTCCTATGGGCTTTTGAGTTTAAAAAAAAAAGCAAAAACTTTCTAGTAATTCTGGCTATAAAGCTAGGAGCTGTTGGATATCTAATTCACCTCCTGTGTTTCACTTAGCGACTGTCTGCAGCCAACAAGCTCTGAGCCAGATTTCAGATATGGGGTAAGTGGGCATGTTTCCACTGAAGTCTGCAGAACAACAGGGCCAAAAACCAGCCTGGCTGCATCTTTAGAGTACTATAGACAGGATATTCCCCAAAAGTCTACGTGCAAAATATGAATTAAAGAAACATAAAACATTGTTTCCATTTCCTGTTGTACCACAACCACATTATCAAAATGCTCAATACATAAGAGATTATTGCAGAAATCTCACATAAATTATTCCATGACAACAACCACAACCATATTCAACGAAAATAAAAAAATATGTTACGCAAATAAAATACAGAACTAGCAGAAATGAGGAACATTTAGAATATTATCATGTTTCATATATCGTCTTTTTCCTGGAGCCCAAAGATCACTTCCCTCTCCAGCTACAGGGAAGAGAAGCCCACAACTTCTCATTTCACTGCTCCAAGCACCAGGCGCTACTCTCCATTTCTCCACTGTAAATTTGCCATCATGCACAACAAAACTTGAAATTTCCCTTGAATTAAAATTAACAGTAAGGGCACTAATCTGAAAGGTGTAAGAGGGAAAGAGAAAAAGGAATCCTGGACTATGGTCCTTTCCCCAGCATATTTCCATACTCTGTCCACTGACTACTAATGTAAATTAAAGAAACAGTCCCAGATCAAAACCTCTTCAACTCTTTAGGAAAATATACAGCCATTGAATAGAGCACTGAATAACCACTAAATGGAGATGTGCTCATCATGTGGCACAGCAAATCTTGATGGGTGTTTTCCACAATGACCATGATATTTTGCACAGGTCTGACAGCGTTAAGCTAAAACAGTCTCAAACACTCTACAGGTCGGTGGTGAGGATATTATCCCCAAAGTTGTAAGTTAGATTCCTGAACTGAACATGAATCCAGAGGAGGATGACAAAATCTCCTCCTGTAATTTAAAAAAAAAAAAAAAAAAAAAAAAGAAGGTCTTGTTACGTCCTGTTGAAAGGAAAAGCACAAATTCTTACCGTTGGGAGAGACTAAGTCCAAACATAGACGCTCCTTGCCAAAGTCCTGAGGAGAGTCATTCAGACCAGAGTTTAGGACTTTCCCATGCCTTCAGCATTTCCTAATGAGCAGTTGGAAGGCATATGCACACTGAACAGGCTCATTTTGGACCTCTTCTTGCTAGATATGCTTGCTGCTTCAGCATACCTTCTTAGAAGTCCAACTCTCATTTTCTTACCGTGCCAGATCTGATACTCACAACACCCACCTCATTAGTCTATGGAGGAACGTCTTTCTGTCGGGAAGCAGAATGAGTGATGTGGCAGCTCACTGAGCCACCCAAATATTTTAAAATACTAAAAGAAATCTGCCTCCAATCATGACACGCCTGATTGTCACATTCAGCTGGGAACCTTTACAGAAAATAATTAAACAAGTACAGCTTCTACTGGAAGATGATGAGTCTTTAAAGCATGCTTTCCCAGAGCCAATACACCCTTACTTTGCCTTTAAACTCTCCATCACTCCCTGTTGAAATTATCACTAGAAGCAAACTTCTGTAAGTAGAGCCAGCGTGTGCCGCAGCAAAGACCACAAAACTTGCTAACTCATCTTCACGATTACAGCAACAAACGCAACCTCTGCAAAGCTGTCATCCCATCCAGGGCTTCAAACGCCATTATGAATGCCATGCAGGCAAAAACCACCAACAGCTGTGCTGCAGAACAAATTCACCTGGACAGCGAGCTGCCTTCTGCAGTCAACCTGTACAGAATCTTTGAAGGTTGCTGTTGACGTTTCAAACCAGATGAAGGGCTTATGTTTCCAAGGTTTACATCAGCTCTTTAACTGCTGCCCAGGACCTTTCCTTTCTCTTAAGGTCCTAGGCCTGAGCTGAGTTCTAGTAGGAAGGTGTTGAATAAGAAAGGATCTTGCAGCACCTGAATCGTTTAATTGATGCCGTCCCCAGTATTAATATCAACAGTTTGTCTGCAAGAATTTTCAAATTTTATGCATCTAGAGAGGCTATCAACCTTGTCAACACTTCCCTTGCTGGCAGTCTCCTGGAGGTAACCAGCAACGTTTTCACTCAAATTCTCTGAATGGTTAGGGAAATTAAATTACCTCTGGAGAAATTGTTATTAACTGGTATTTAAGCTTCAGTTTATCCACAACTTTGAAAACAAACCCAAATACATTCAGTGCAGTTGGGCTGAATACAGCAGCCACAAACTAAACAGATGAACCAAGAGCTAAACAGCCTTTTTAATATAAGTTAATGAGGCCTCAGCTAGCTTATGCAAACCTCTAACAAATGGCTTCTTATTCACTAAGTGCATATAATGCAGTTGCAATTCTTGTATCTTTATCTCGGGAATTTCATGTGTCCAGGAAATACTGAAAACAATACCAATCTGTCAAATATTGCAATGTAATAAACGTGATCCTGAAACAGGAACATTCTCAGAGAACTACATACAGAAGTAAAATGATGGGTTTCATTCTTGATACCAACTATACCATATACCAAGTATATGGCTGAAGGGATGCCTTCAAGAAATGTCTCCACTTTTAAAGTGAAAAAAGTACTTCCTTTAGACTTCAGAATACAGTTATTTAGTCACCAGTCTTCACCTAGTTACACCATAAGAACAAAGTAAGAATACCAACAGTCAACAGTCAGATAGCCATCCTCCCTCGGTAGGTCCATACTCCACACTCCCGCAGATGTGTCAAGTCAGGCATAGACAGTACCTCTGCAAGCGTGCACAATGCACTGGGTTCAGGAACAATACTGGAGTGATAAAGACACGTTTCCTTCCCTTAGACAGTGCCTTACTTTTTTCTATTTCTAACCTGCTTTGTACCATAAACCTGCTTCATTCAAGTTAAGCAGAAATTGAATCAGAATTATAAAACAAAATTCTGCTTTTTTTTTTTTTCAAATGTGAGACATTCACATACATCACATACACTCAACTATCATCATCCACAAGCCCGGATTTACATATTATATGACTAGATATCTGTATGAAAGTTACTGGTTGCTTCATGAACAGACAAAAGTGTGCATGCTCACAAGGAAGTTACGTACATGTCTTTGAAAATGAGATTCCTGTTGCCTTTTCAAACACCCATAAATTACTGGTTATTTTCACTTAAAAGCTGGAACAATGAAAATCATTTTAGTTAAGTTTGGACCATTCTAACTCAACTCTGGAGCAACAGTTAAACCCATTACTGTAAAAACACTCATGAAAAATAACATTTTTCATGCAGCCCATGATCCCAGATAAGAATTAAAACTCTTACAGAGAAAATAAGAACAGTTTTCCACCATACATCATGCTTAACATCTAGCTCTTGAGCCAAAATAAACAACACGGACTACAGGGCCCATGAATATTCTGAAAGGTAAACACCGAGAATGTTTAAGGCTTTTTTTAAACTCACTTCATTCTGCCTGTAATGTTCTCCTTCTGATAGTCTTATCTGTGAAGTCTGCCTGATAATGGAAAAAAATGTCAACACCCATTGGATTATGCCTTTGCTTGTGGTTTTAGACTGCATTGTACAGTGATTGCCTAAGATCTAATGCTTATTTTATTGACTCACTAATACTACAAATCTTTTCTGTAAATTCAAAGAAATAAACATGTCAATCCTTCAGTTTGCCTTCCCCCCCCCACTTAGAATTCATAGTCACCTGCCTCCAGTTCGATATTTACTTATTTACCTCTAGGGCAAAAATCTACCACCAGTCCATTTATAGTCATCTGAACAACTGCCTGTAAAAATTCATGGCTTTCCCAGCTAAGCAAGAAATGGGGAACCCATCTCTTCAGATTGTAATTCTACATTACCACAACGTCTAAAATTTTGTCAGTCATACACAAGAAGCAGCACCACAGAACTTCATCCGCAAGCGAACAGACAGACAAAAAATGTTAGCATTCATAAAATCCAGTAGTGCTCAGAACAGACATTTCCACTGACTGGCTGCATATAGAAATAGCCAATCTGAACATGCATTTGTTATATGTACAAATATATGTACAAATGAGTACATGAGACTAATTTGCCACTTTGTTCAGTAGACTTTAGCTAGCATGCATGACCAATGACAAGAAAGAAAACATCTACAGAAACAATAGATCATAAATAAGCATAGAAAGCTGGGACAGTAAGCAAAATTGAAAGCCAGATCAAGCACCACACCAGCATATATAAAACAATCTGATTAACTAAATTGGCCAGATAAGGCAAAACACTATTACTGGATCGAGATCCAGAGAAACAAAGAATCCACACAGGACTGCAGAGACAGCTGTAGAAGCCAGGCCTCTCCCAAAAATATCATAAGAAAAAAAGACTTCTTTTGATACCAGTGAGTTCCATGATAGCCTCCGAGTAGCTGAATGCCTACCAGAGGGAGCAACCAACACCTTAGTAACCAGTCCCAAAGACACAGTCTTGCCACCTTGGTATTCAGTGAGTCACTGAAGTGACTGAAGTGCCGAAGTCCATGCAGACTGATGGACTTTTGAGTGACCCTACCCCAGGTATGGCACGTGCCTCACTTCCAAGGACTTCATACACCAGTGACAACTGCTGCCAGAGCTTACAGAAGTAGTAATAAGAACAAAGTGTTTACTTATTAGTTCTCTTTCTTCATTTTCTAATGCTATGTATCAGGTGGAAACAAAAAAAAAAAAGAGGATGGTCTATGTGGTGATGCTGTCCGTGTTGTACCAACAACCAGCAAATGCTGTGAAAATAGCAAAACTAAACAGCACCATTCCTCTAGACAGAAGGCTCTACTAATACTACTGTGGTAAATGCGTCTTCAAAACCTTTGATGCAGTAATTAAGTGTAAATTTCAAACTTAAAAGAATCTGAGAATTTTCATCATACATAAATACATTTCAAATGCAGTTGAAAAAATAATTCTGCCAACATCGTAACAATTGATTGACACCTTTAATATTGCAGCTGGAAAGGATCTTCTAGATAGTAAGCACACCTGACTTTAAACCTCAAGAAAAGAGGCCTCTAAATTGCAACCAGCCTTTAATCAGCAAATTAATGAATACTTCTACCATATAAACAATAAGTACCACAGAACTTTGCTAGTTTTCACATCAATTATCCACAAACCAAAGCCTTATGATCAAGAAACCACAGTGGCCTCTTCCAACTTCCCAGCAAGAGATTTATTAACAGCACACAGTAGAGAGACGTCCTATTACCAAGACATTTACCACATACTGTACAGGCCACTTACTATAATATTATGAAGTAATTAATAACACCTGCACACAAAGAAGAGAGTATGTTTGCTTAGTTTCTAAATAAAAAAAAAATTACCAAACCAGAGATGGGATGAAACCATTTCATTAGCAGAGAAAATTAGAATATGTTTTATTAACAAAATTCAAAGGCCTGCACGCCCAAAAAATTCTCTTGACATCAAAAAGAGCTGAAAAGGTCAAGTAGCTCAGGAAAAAAAAAATCACACATGTCAAAAGCTGAATTCTTCTTCTATTTCAGTTCTACCTATTAGCCTCTCAGAAAGTTCTGGAAATTAAATAAACCAGCTTCATCAGTGTTTTTTTTTTTTTTAATTGTCTTACACAGAAAAATATCTGCAGAGATACTGAAAGCAAGAGCCATGCATTGGATCTTTCAGGTATCTTCCAGAACAGAGGCCATGCTCACTGAGACAGCCATTCCTCTTCATCTGGGTTTCTCTATTCTATGCGTAGGAAAAGGCTGTGTTGACATCTTTATTCAAACCTATGTCCTGAACTGGTTCGTTTTGAAAAAGGTAAATCAAGGTGAAGAAAAATGCACTAAAAAGATAGAAAAAAAAAAGGAAAAAATCCAATTATGTAAAGTTTAGTAAGTTTAGTGATATTTGGATCCTGTAAACTAATATAAATAATTTGCAGGCATGTGCTGACATCCACTTCAGCAATCTCCTATGTAAATTCCACATACTGCAATTTCCAATCTGAATGTCATATATACATTTCCTCCTCCTCTTCCTCCTCTAGTTGGAAGTGACATCTTCCTTTGTCATGGCAAGTATTTTAGTCAAGATATGTCCACAGGACGCATGCATGTGTACACACACATGTACCCACACAGCATCCAGAGGTCAGAGACAAGTCTGTTGCAGATTGAAGATGGTCAAGAACTCAGGAGAAATAATGTCTCATTGGTTTAATTCTGGGTATTTAACATCAAAACTTTTTAAAGGAAAATCCTAGCTACCTTGTAGCTTCTAGCTGTGCCAGCCAAGAATGCTACAAAAGACGATGCTGGAGTTCATGGTTTGTAGTAATCAATCTCAGTCCACCAGGAGACCTTTCTACACCCAGCAGATTAATCTACTTTCTAGTCCATCCAGCTGGAGAGATGGTTGGGCCTGTCTACCTCATCTTGGTATCATCTCCCACTTCAGGTAAATCAGAACCTGCAGCACACAAGACCAACTGTGCAGCTCGCAAGACTCCATAAACAGGTTGCTTTTTTTTTTGGATTGCACCAGATACTAGCATATTTTTTGTCGTGAGTACACCACCACACCTGGACCCAGCAGGAAACCGGACACAAGACCAATAGCATGATATGTGGCCATAAAATGCATTACTGGCATTAAACGCTGCACCTGTTGGGTCTGCAGCAGGTCCCCTCCATGGCAGCTCTTCACTGGCAGCTGCTGTCAAGGGTGCAACAACCTCCATATAAGCAGAGGAGAAAAGGACACTCAATGGGCAAAGGTGGAAGGAGAAAGGGTATCACATGTGTTCCTCCTGCTATTCACCTTCACTTACAGCCTTCCCCATCCAAATTAGCCCTCCATGAGGATACCCTTGCTCCCTCTCCATTTTGCCTGTCTCCTGCTGGGCACCCCAGCTCCCTGCCCTGCAAAGGAAACTCTAGAGTCCAGCAGGTCTCATGTTGTGTCAGAAACACCTGGCCTCTGCCCCTCCTACACACAGCAGGAAAAATCTCTTCAACTAGTGGCTGAAACCTTTCCCCAGCTGTCCCAGGGCCGTATACAGGCAACAAAGTTGTATATAAAAAAAGTAAAGGGATGGCCTTATTGGTACATCATTTTTCCCCTATCTCCAGATCCATATAAGGTCACTGAAAACAATATGCTGCAAAATGCAACAGACCTAAGCTTGTTATGACTCTTTTACATAGCTTTTACAAGTGAACTCAGTAGAATTTTATCTGTGTGAAGAACAGAGCTATTGCTAAGTTGCCTCCGTTAGCAGTTAGTTCTAAATTTTCTTCCTATGGTCCTAGCACTAGAGTTTGTATTTTTGAAGGAAAATAAAGACTTCATTAGCCATAAATACCTGAAAAAATTCAAGAAGGTACAATTTTGTGTCTATTGAGCTTGGAAGCACTACTATTTAGTTTAACAAAGGCACATGCATTTTATATAATTCTTGTGTGTTACCTATAATTGGTGTTCTGTTTTCCTGCACTTGAGTAATGGTACATTCTTAAAGGATCAAGGAAAAAAAAAACAACTTTACTGAAGCTCCCAGAATTATTCCATGTGGGCTGAAAGACAACTGAATGGTTAGTATCTCCACTGAAACCTTTTCCTTTAGCAGCACTGTTGTCATCCTGATAGGTACCTTGTAAAAAAAGCATGTTTGTTTTTCCTGTCTCATAACAATTTAGCAGTAATTTTATTTTACAATAATATTACCGCAGTTCGGGACCTTCATATCCAGCAAGGCTGTCCTCTTGTTGTTGTCATCTATGCAATATAAATCCTGAGTTTCTGTGTAAAACTTGGTCTCTTGAAATTTCTTGATCCACATAATTTCACAGGAACACTTGAATGGATTGTCCACTAATATCCTATAGAAAAAAACCCCCAGTTTATTTAGAATGCCGAATATATCATGCATGTAGAAAAAAATGAGGGGCAGGGGGATTCCAAGCACTCAGCTGGGTAAAAGTAGAAGTTGAACCCTTTAGTTAAGAAGGATAAGAAATGCAACCTTAGTAACCTCAGTGCAATACAAGCTGCAAGTGGATAATGGTTTCTAGGTAGAGAAAGAATCTCTCTTTTGCACCAAGAATACAGACCATCATAGATCAGACAGATCACGCACGGGGCTCGACGACTATCTCCAATTCACTGGGGTAAATCAGGAGCACCTAAGCAGGACATACAGCAATGGGAGTGCTCTGCAACTACCTAATCTCTCCATCAGAGAGCTTGGCGACCGCCACACTATGAAGGAAAATTCCAGTAAGCAATGTTCCGTGGGCTGTAAAGAAAGTGATTATACCAACTTAATTATCAACAAAACAATACCTAAGGGGCATAACCTCTTTTTGTGGCACTGGGATTTGCTCATTTCTCAGATGCTGAAGTGCACCAGAAGAGGTAAAGGATTGCAAGGCTGGTGTTGCAATTCTTGGACTGGCATTTTGGACAACTGCTGACTCTGCTCTGAGCTCCAGGAGAGCAATCTCCCCCTCCTCTGCAGCCCCAGCCCTCCCAAAGCTCCTGCAGGCTCTCTGCAGACCCATATATTAGCAAAGAACCCAGAACATGACCAAAATTTTGGAATGCATACCAATACAGAAATTCTGTTTGATGAAACAGAGGATAAAAGTGTAATATTGAAACAATCTACAAATAAATGTTTACCAGTGTTTCATTACCAAATGATTATATAAAGTATAATGCAACTCAAAGAATTTGAGAAAATAGAAATATTTTTCAATAGCCAACCATAAGTATAGCAGCTGTGGGGCCAATATAAGAATATGAGCGAGAGGATTAATTTGAAGATCTGTAGAAGGCTGTATTTTCACTAGTTCAAATATTTAATACAAACATCAGTAGTTTTGTGTGAAGTAATCCCCCAATAAAATATTTTAAAGCTGAAGGGAAGAGGCTATTTTGACCTCTACATTGTTTAAAAGACACACTTGACCTTCTTGAAGCCCTGGAATGAAAATCTCTCTGTATTTAAGTGTCCAGCATTGTTGCTTTGTTTGGATCAGAATTTACTCCTAATCACTGATGGACCTCTACCTTCAACAGAACAAACTCCAAAGTCTTGTTCTTCCATTCCGGCTAAAAATAAACTTTATTTTAAGAAATCACAACTTACAGATCAGACAAACCCAGATGGCGAAAAGGCTTCTTGGACAAACTTGAGAGCTTGTTTCTGGATAAATTGCTATGGGAAAAGAGAAAGATTGTATTAATTAGAATTGCTGCTTCTTACACTGAAAATACCGTTTGCGTCTCAAAAAAAATTAAGAACTCAAATGAGCTCTAAAAAGCCCTTATTCCTTTGACTTCAGTTGTAAAGAAATGGTGCTCAGTCTCGTTTTATGGTTTGTTGAGTTTGAATGGTTTGAATCCAGTCTGCATCTAAAGTCAAACACATTCAAAATCAAACTCAGCAGGGGTCAACAATATTTTCACTTTTAGCACTTCTGTTCATTGCAGAAAAGCAGCAGAATCAATTGTGTTTCAAAAGTATTTTGTAAAGTCCAGGTGTTAATTACATGCTCAATTTATTCATAAGTGAAATGGGTGTATCCCTTTCTTTGATGCTGCACCAAACTCTGTACTCGCACAAGCCCTCCTCACATGCTAGCACACATCCACATCACAGTCTTTTAGTTATTCTTTTCAAATTGCATGTACAATACGCACCCACATGGAAGATCAAAAGGAAAACTGTAAAATGCCTATATTGGGCTTTTTTATGTCAATTAAGCATTTACGGTTTCCAGTGGTAATTAAGTGAAAGGTCCTCTCCCATTATGCAGAACAAATAAATGTTCATCTGAATTAGAGATACTCCTCCCCTCCCAGGCTTACAAAATTGCTTTCTCCACCCCATAGCAAAATAATGCTGTTTTTCTACAGTCTTATCAGTCCACCAATTAAAGACAGCAAGAGCAGTAAACTGTATAACTGCCAGCAGTACAGTGCAAATCAGTGTTATGAGCCAAAATACCACATGAGATTTATGTGGTATTATAAAGGCGCCATAGGGGCTCCATAGTTAAAGTTGCATTGCATTTAAAACCAGGGATTAAATATCTTTTTTTTCCCCCCTGACTAAAGAATACAGTGTTTACTTCCCAAACTTTCAGTCCTTGATCTCTGAGTACAAGAGAAATTACAAGCTGGATCTTCTACAAATGTTTAGAACAGAATCTATTTACTGTATTTCCTTGTTGATTCCTTCTGGCAAACAATAGCCTGAAGTTTGCAAATTATCCAGTCCTAACGTGTAAGAACAAAACAGATGAGGTACTATTTAATCAGTCAGCTTAACTGGACTGCCCTACGGAACATGCTGGTAAAAATCTCTCATGGACCCTGATTGGATATATAAGAATTAAAGTAGAATTTGCATATAGGACAGGAGTCCTGTTTCAGTAAAAACTGACACTATGATTTTTTCCCTAATATGTATAAGCAGTATATTAGGAGGTTGAAAGAAAGAAGTTGAATTGTCAGATGGACTTGGGCTTTTGTCTCCAACACCGAGGCAATGTGAAGCACATCAAACCCCATCCCTCCATGGGCAACTCTTCACTCACCATACAGAAAACCCCTCCAGTTCTGACACTGCCGAGCAGCACACGCAGATGCCCCCGTGGTATTACCAAACAAGGCATGCACCTGCTTCTCTTACCGGCACAGCCACTAAATCCCACCTTTCCTGAAAGACAACCAGATATACAATCGGCTTTAGTTGCAGGCAGGTGCCCCTGCCACTTGTCTCCTGGTTTCCACACAGCAGAGGACCCTGCTCTTCCACATCAGGAGGACACCCTCACCATCAGATGACAGGTTCCTCAGGGAAATCTCTATCCAGCTGAAGCCTTTTTATTTTGTGTGATCTTCCATGGCACCCTAACGGAAGAGCCCAGGCCCAAGCTCTGATTCCAGACCAGGGCACGTCGAAGGGGATTTGAAACCCTCTACCACCAATACCTTCTAAAGTATCACAATAGGGCCACAAACATCTTACACAAGAGCCTCAGCCATCCTCTGAGATAGTAGTTCTCTATTTTTTATTTTAAGAAAATAATACCTTAAAAAAAAATTTTTTTCAAGAATATCTTAAAAACATGAAGACTGACTCTGGGAGAGAGTTTGCTGTTAGTAACCCAGCATGGACATAACAGCCCACCCACTTTGCAGGCAGGACTGAAGTCCCATCTTTCCTAAAGATTCCCTCCTGGCTGCTTACGTGTTTCCTTGATCAACTTACTCATGCTCATCTAACTCATCCCATCTCCTTGTGAGGAGCTGAGCTGCCTGCTTTAGAGCTACGAACTCTATCAGGCTGCAGACTGTGCGAATCAGGCACTGCCACAGCTTTATCTTGTCATTTAGCCTCAGGCCAGTTATTGCTTTTGGAGGATCATTGCAAACCTTTACGCAGAAGAATAGCCCTCACTTGTTTAGATTCATAAGCCAGACCGCCCAAATGTCACCACACGTTACTTTCTGAACACTTTGTGCAGGGATCAATGACTCCATGTGAGCCAGTGAAAAAATGGGACTGATAATTTAAGTAAAACTATCAAAAGAACATTCGTTTTTGTTTTTAACAATTGCAGTTTTGAAAAATGAAAAGCACCTTGATAGCTTTAATTGCCTTTTCAGATTTTTACCAGTTGTGTTTGATATGCACCAGGGAAAGGAAGTAAAAACAGTAAGAAAAATAAAGAAAAATTCTTGTGACTATATTCTTGATCATAGGTTGAAACATTTAGTGACATTTGTAGCCTTTTCTCCCTTCAACGTTTTTCAAGTTGACAAGTAATTCAACAGAGATTTTTCAGACCACTGTTACAGATTTATCACCTTAAGCGATATTTTGACAGTAAATATAATGTTATATATATTTTTCACAAACTAAGCAATTTATATTGTTTATAGAGATGCTCGGTGCAGTCCCTTTAATCCATGTTTAGTAAAAAAATCACAACCAGGCTTATTATGGAGTAGTTAAGGACCACATTTCCACTTCCATGGAAAGAGAATATAAATTAGTTCCCCAGTTCAACTACACACAAAAAGATCATGGTGAGAAGCCCAAAGAAGATCCATTTCAGGTTCTAAAGCCTTTAAAAAAAAAATAATAATAAACACCATGTCTGGAGTACACAGCCTGGCTTCAAAGCTACACCTAAGGAGAGGATGCAAATTCAATCAAAAGCATGCGGTATTTTACATACAAACATCAAGCTCACTTGAAACTTCCTAGTCCTCATTCAGCTAAAAGCAAATCTGTGGCAATGTGAGGAATGCAAAAGCTGCCTCAGAAGCTGCATAAATATTCACACAGTTAGCAATACAGGCACAGCTCTACCGCCTATAGCGCTCCTGGCAAGGGGATGCAAGAAGAAAAAGGAGGAAACCGATCTAAGGAGAACTGGGGGGAAGTGGTGAAGAAATGGCTATTTTGCTAAGCTCAGTCTCCCTCCACAGGCAACTGCCTGCTCTGCCTACGGCTGGAGCCAGCCCTGTGTGCAAGCAAGGGAAAATCTGCAGCAAGGTCTCAAATGGTTTCATTTGGCTGCCCTACCTAAACCCAAACAGTGTAGAGATACAAACACATCTTAGAGCTGTATATATACTACAATCACAACTCTATGATTCAGCGATGCAATTATACACAGGCTGGCATGTAACAACAGCCATTTTTTAATGCTTTTGGAAATATGTGCTTGCTGTGAAATGTATTTCTATGTTTAAAGGTACTGACAGTATACCATGCACATGTATTACACAGGTCCATTAAAATTACTGTTAGCAGCAGATAAGCATATAAATTACAGCACTACTAAACCAGGACTGTTTAATAGCTTGTTATATGCGACTGTTGACTAATTCGAGTCTAAGATCCATGAGAATACCAGAATTAGATGAGAAAGGCTATGAATGACATTTAAGTAATATCCATTAGAGTATTTATTTTCCTGTTATTATGCAAATCTTCCATAACTCTAGAAAGATATTTGGGCTACAGAAGTTCGGCCAAGAAAATAAGGTAATGACAAAAAAGGGCTTAAAGAAATGTGTGTTAGTAAGTTCCTTATAATCTGATATTCTTATATGATTCATAAAGTAAATACTACATTCATATAATAAAGCTCCTTAACTACATCAGAAGATTTTTCATAGAAGAAAACTGTAATAGTATCCTTATCAAAATTAAAGCTTATACAGTTACAGCAGTCTTCAGAAAAGCATTTGGAGTTTTGGTTTTCTTTTTGGGATAGTTACGTACTGTTGTTTCAAAATAAAATGCAAGACTTCTCAAAGACCTGTACTCAGAGGTTACTCTTGCAAAGTAAAATGATTTCAGCTCTTAATAGTTTTCACTGTCCCAACCACAACAGGGGATGCACTTCATTCCCAGTGCAGCCAACAGGAGTTTTATTGCTGATGACAACAAGCAGTGATTCACTGGGGCTTTCAGAAACATTTTAGCGTGCATCGAGACTTCCCCGAGAAAATAAACAAATGCATTCTTTGAAGAGAAAATAGATCAGCCTCAGCAAAAAATGTCTCCATACTTACTGCTTTGTCACGTGCATATATAAAGCAGGTGGTGCCACTCAATATTTTCCATCTTATCTGGGCTTATCCTGTGACTGCTAACACTACTAAATCCCCACCAAAAGAAAACACAGCAGGAGATTGGATAAGCTCCTCGTTCATAACATAAGTGTTCTGGATCAGGATTTCATGTACATCAACCAAACAGATGTCAGTCAGTCCAATTTGTTTCTAACAAGCAGCTTTATGAACTACAGATCTAGTACAGCCTGCTTACCAACAGATACGTATTCCATGTTTGACTGTGTGCTCCAGCTGAAGCTCTTCCTGTAGATTAAGTATTTTAAAGACAACTTGTCCATGTGGATTCTGTAGCACCTAGCAGGTCATATATGCACAACGACACTTTTCCCTTAAGTGGGAACTCTAACAGGGTCTCCCTGTTCTGTCCAACGATAAGTTTTCAGAAAACCTGTTTATCTGTAAAAGTTTTGGTTAGAAGCAGTCACTGGGGACCGAGACTCTTTGTGACTGCACAAACCCCGTTTCCCTAAGGCAGCAGGCCAAAAAGCCTATGAAGAGGATCCCATCAATTGGGATCTGTTACCTTTTGCAGTGTCTACTTGCCCATACAGCTGGGAAGGTCTTCCAAACACCTATTTACCTTGCTCCAAATTAAACTCATTATTTCCTACTCTGTACTCATGGTCATGGAGAGAACTGATTGCTCTCCTCATCATAATTGCTCTGTGTTTAAACATAAGAAGAGGTATGTTCCTTTTCAGTCTTCTCTTTATTGGACTGAACATACACAGTCTCTGAGTCTCCTTATACGATTTGCTTTACAAGCTCCTTATAGCTCTGTTGCCCTTCTCTGTAGTATCTTTCAAGATGCGTAGATTCAATGTCCTAATGTATTTACAGTATTCCAGTAGATGTCTTCCCAGCAACTAAGGTAACAGAGAAAAGATGTAAAAATCTACCACAAAATTCCTTTTGATCCCAGACTGAATTTGCTTTGTTCTGCTGCATTACGCTGAGATTCTCTCCCAGCACAGCCACTAAATCTTTCTCTGCAAATGTGCCTCTCAGCCAGTAAGTTCTTATTGCACAATTCCACAGCCAGTGCATATGCACTTGAATTTATGGAATTTCATCTTTTACAGCCATAATTCACCGAGCAATTGTTACACAGGAAAACTCAAGAATTCACTCTAGAAGATACTTCCCTTCTATCGCCAACTAATTACTGAAATAGTAAAAGCTATTTACTTTATTAATGACTATATGAAGTAATATATAAGCCTCATAGGCTGATACGATCTGATTCACACTCCTCCAGTGACTGTTCCACATTAAGAACAGCAGTTATTGTTTAGGCAGATAAGGACATTCACATCCACTTCCTTACATGAATTAATTGCCATTCTTTGGAAAACACAGGTGCAGAGAGTTTCATTAGCAAAGCAATCAGCTCTGTGCACAGTTCAACCGTTCTTCCATATTACAAGGAAGATAATTCATTGAAATATGGAAGAACCTTACAAGCCCAAGGCTTGGCCTTATGTCTTCCTGATCTCATTAGGACTTTAACAAAAGCAAGAGGTTAAGTGCTAAATATATCTAACGAAGATGGATGGACTGAAACACATACCTGAATACATGGCTAAAACAAGGTACGTGTGAGGAACTGAGCCCCTCACATGACCTCAGTGTTTTGTAGGACTAGTGCCACAGTTTTCCATGTAAGTAGCAGAGTGAGCTACTCCGTGACTGTCCCACCAAAAGGTACTATAGTCCTTCAGAGACATGCACTTATACTAAAAAGAAACAAAGTCTTTCATTTTAGCTAATCATTTTTTCTCCGTACTTTTATAAAGAACTTGCTCAGTTCAGCCTTTGTTAAATCTGAAGTGTAACTAATCTAGAAAAACACAGTCAAAAAGGTGCACAGGCATGAACTTTGCTTCCTGAAGTTCATAAACCACAAATTGTGCTTGGGTGTGAAAGTAACCTCATTCTTACATTCTGTTTGCGTGCATTAGTTCAGGTCTTGAGTGAGCTGCCAAAGTGAATCTTCTGAGTTCACAGTCATGCTACAGTCTCTCACATTAGACGTGCTCCATGCGTGCAATGACTGCACTGCAGCTGCTAAATATATTCAGCCCCCTAAATCGGACTAGAGCTAGTCGAACCCATGTCACTGAGCGTAATGCATAGTGTGGACATCATACCCTTGGCAACAAGCTGAGAGGGTCAGTCTTTGTGCTACACTACTTACCACAAAAGACACAGCCACAGTCCATTCTTAGAGACAGTATAATTAACCGGACAGTCTTCTTACCATCCCACGTTATGTTCATGTGATCTGCCACTTCCTTACCATACATGTTCTATGTTCAGCCAGTTCCTTACCATACAAATCTTATTTAGCATCAATTAATGATGGAAGACGAATATAAGTCTGTTTTGTTAAAACATTTTATATGAAGGAAATGGTAAAAGAGAAAAATAAATTAACAACTAAATAAACTGACATGAGTTGGGCAGTTTTGACTTAGAAGGCAGATGCTCTCCTTACTCACATGTATTGTAGGTTGACGTTTTTCACAAATGCCTGACGGGACACAAATCTTAAGCCTGAATCCACCACCGTCCTGTGAAAATACATAAAACTGTTAGAATATTTCATTTAAAATATAATGGAAAGCATAATGATAATAATGGTTAAAATAAAAGTGTGGATGACATCTCAACATGGCTGAACTGCAAGATCTACAACTGTCCTCTATAACACCCAAAGTGACACCTACACTCTGATGAGGTCTCTATTTGCTTCTATACAAGAAATAAAGAAAAAAGAGCTTTATAAAATATGCATCCCATATACTCACAAATTTTTAAGTCCAACATAAAATCCAACTTCATTGTCATTGATACTTTCTAATTTTCGCTGGTTTGCAATGTAACTGTTGAAAAAGCAAGACAGAAAAAACAATGAAAGTGGATTCTTCCATGGCTCTGACTGTTTAGAGATCAAGCACTGATGTATGAAAGTCAGCAGTGATTGCTGACCTATTACAATTAACACTAAGATCCAGTTAGAGCAGCTGCAGAATGAAAGTGCTGCTTAACATCTTCCCCACCATTTAAATGGTACTTTGTGGGACAGGGCTGGAGAAGAAAGAGTTGAGTTTTACACAGGGGAAATGAAGCCTTGTTCATCCAGGAAGCAAGTCACCCTGAAGGCACAGTAAATAAAGCTGCATTACAGTGTCACCATTTTCCAGGACACACTTCCCTACCTCATGGATTTTACAACTGCAAAAGAGTCAACTTTAGTGGTGGTAGTGGAGTTACCGCCACTTACGCTGATGGGGGATCAGACTGCCCTAGTCTTTTCTCTCATATTGTTAACTTAATCACTTGTTAAACTGATTTCCTCCCTGCCATACAGTAATTTCAATTCTACTTACAAAGTGTGGCAATAGGAAAAATGAGGAAAGGGAGGCTGTACTTCATAATGCTACGTACACAAGCAAAAATGAAGAGAAGAGCAACTGTCATAGTAGATCAAAGCACTGAGTCCGCTCACATAGCCTGAATATCTGCCTGAACCCCAAAAGGATGTGGGCATGCAAGCAGGTCTTTTGTATTATCCTCATGTGAGATCTAGGAATAACCAGTGACATCCCACAGACTTACAGGTAATGCATGGCATGATACATAATCTGTTACCTCTTCTGTAGCAAAAAAAGAAGTTTCATGATGCAAATCATGCAGTTTGGGAAGAAGAAATCAGTGAAAACTGCAATTCAACTGACATTATGGGCAGAAAAGTAAGCCTGGATGTAAGTGATGTCTTGCTAAAGAGTCCATGCATTTCAAAAGATAACCCCAGTCCTAGAAAAACTTAAACAGAGATTGACCTGTATTTTCATGAGCATCCAGAACTAACCAAAGCTGCAGTTTTTCCTAAAAAGAAGGAGTCTTTCTTTGCTAGAATAAAACTTACCTTCGTCTTTTTTTTTTTTTTTTTTTTATTTAAAGGAAATTATGGTGAATTGGAAAGAAGGTGTATTGCTCTCCCAAAGACAACCCATCCATCTCAACTGGTGTGCTAGAGAAATTTGCTATGTGCCCATATCCCAACAGAAGCTTGAGTATCCTAAAAGTTGGGCTGGGCTTTCCTCCAAAGCTGCAAAGCTGACTTGGGCTGCAAAGCTGACTCTTGCCAAGTACCAGGAAAAGCAAAAAGTTTCCCCTAATGGGATTCATTGTCCCTTGGGAAAAAGAAGGGGAGTAAAAATCCAATGCATGATGCTAGACAAAACACATTACTACAGCATCATATGACACTGACTGCTCTGCAGGACTTCTTAGGATAAGATTAAAATGGTGTACCCATTACAAGATAATAGAGTCCTTCATGTTTTGTGTTTCCTTCGCTGGATTTTTTAAGGCAATCTGATTTACTCTCTTGGGGTTTATTAATCTAATTTTTCAGTCATTGGTTGGTAAATTTACATATCTTGCCGCGTAAAAACAATGAAGTAGTTTATAAAAGGCTATCCATTTTTTCACCTGAGAGTCCTGCAAGTGAATGATCATGCTTCCTCTGAACGTGCCCTTAAGAAGAACTCATGACTTAATTATCACCTTCGCTGTCACTTGGACTTCATCATGCTAAAATAAAGTTATGCAAGAGGTATCAAAGATATCTTCCTCATCCTGCTCTCAGTGTTCACCCAACAAGAATTCTATCAAGACCAGATAGACATAAGGAAAATACAGAAGAGCAGGATTTGAGGAAAATGGACAGAGAAACACAGAGGAAGAAGAGATTCAGAAGAGTAAAAGAAAAGAAACTGATCGACCTCTTGTACTAGTTGAAGATTAAGCCATCAAAAAAAACTCTGACAACACTGCCAGAACACAGATCCATCACTTAAACGCACTTGTCACCCATCCAAATCTGACATTGCAATTTTAATCATAAAAATATTTAACCAGAACCTCCCACTAAGAGAAGCTCCAGAACTTGACATAACTTATAGTGTCATACAGAAATAAATTAGTGTATTACATCCTGTAGTAAGCCTCTGCCAGTGTAAAACAGCTCAGCGCTGCTGAAGTCAATGAATCTACCACAGTTTACATCAGACAAGGATCTGAGTAGGAGCACACAATCTATATAAAAAGATCAGTGTTGGTCCATTAGGGAACAAACCAAAAGGATGAAATTTGGGAAGAAGAAGCAGAATGAATTTATGATCTTTTCTTCTCTTATTGCATCCCTTAGAAGAAAAGCGAGGGGGGCATACTTTGCTCTGAGCTGGCACTAGTCTCTTTATGTCATCTTTATGGTGAGTGACTTATGATTCCTAACTGAAAGAACCAAAAGAAATCACTGATTTTCCACAATCACACTTTGAGTAGGGACACAGAAGAAATTCTGGCTAAGCGCGACTAACTCAAAACAATAACTGCTCTGCAACGCATTTGTAAAAACACTCTCAGTACAACACATGACAGTAAAGCAAATTTCACGCAGTTGGAAATCCTTGAAGGAAGAGTGGACAGATGTAATTTACCACAAGCAGGTCACGTTCCTCTTACACTTCCTTACTTGCTTAACAAGTCTGTTTTAAGTTAAGCCTTTGCAGCTATTTCATAGCAGAGAGAAAGAAAGCAGTATGACGACTGTAGCTGTACACTGTAAAGGGAAGTTGTTCTGTTTAATTTAGAGGGAGGTTTGAAATAAAACCTCTCCCTAACTGAGGTCTATTTTTACCTTCTCCGCAACTACTCTACCTTGATGTTACTTATCATCAAACATTAATACTCTAAAAGCTCTGACTTGCAGTGGGCGACACTGAGAAAAGTAATTTGCCTGCCTGTCCTTAAGAATATCCACCCTATTCTTTAACCGAACATTTTTATTGTAGCACAGAAGAAAAACATCCTGACTCATGGCTGGCTGAAGTCACGTGAGGAGCTTGGAAGCTCCCGCTGCACATCACAGCAGAGCGCAGCACCGCCAAAGCCTGGCTGGGTAGCACCTCATCGGATCACACATACCGGCTCACAAACAGCGATTGCCACCTCTAAACCGAACCCTCAGCTGCCTACAATACTATTCACTTGATTATAATATAGCGTTCTGCCTCTCCTTCAGTGAGTCATCAGTAAATAGCATTTGTTTTCAGGCCTTTAACTTCATCTCCCCTTTGTAAACTACTGATTAATTCTAGTAAAGGCATTCAGAATCACACACCTACTGATGGCACATTGCAACCTACAATAACACGTTCGTCTCAGCACACTTCAGCAGCTAGTGAATAATGTCACACACTCATACTTCACCACTTCTGAGGCATTCTGGAAGGGATATTTTAAAATCCTATTGTAAAAGACTTAACTCCTCCAAATAAGCTCTCCTTTAAGAGGGTGGTCTTCACTTCTGCTCATTACACATGTGAAAGACGACGGATACAATCTGTGTCAGAGTCAGTAAAGCAACCTCTGGACTGCAAAAGCATCAAGAGAAAGAAGGTTCTGCTCTTTAAAGCAGTCTGGATTATTTTGCGCCTCAATAGCTCAAAAAAGGGATTTCACTCCAACTTTCAAATCTTTTCCTTAACCTGAAAAAAACTGGTCATGCCTTCCTAACTTACGTGATTTACTGTATTTCCTCTGGATTAATGTATGCTAAGGTATATTACTCCATTTGGAGCTATAAGAACATGCTGGAAAACTAGCACGCACTAGTCTTAACAACATAGATGCAAGTAAACAACACTGTAATTCAGCTCGAGAAGTATTTCTGTTGCCAGAAAACTCCCTTTATGGGAAACATATTTTCTTCACACTCCAAAAAATAAATCAATTATATGTTTAGCTCTGGTTCATACAGCTGAGAAACAAGTTTTTAAAATTAATAAACATTCCCTGGTGAAATGGTTCTGAACTTTGGGAAAACTTTATACTCCAAGTTAATTTTTCACTAAATCTTTAAGGGAAAAGGCACCACACTCCAGAGACTGAACTCTCAGTAGACAAATTACCATTTAATAACAGGTCACGTATGTCCCTAGTCTACACTACTGTGAGACCTGTATGGTAATATTGACCATTAAATACTGCTAAGTTCCCTAGTGTTGTATTTTCTTACAAACTGAAATGTCAGACCAAGTTCGTCAAACTTAGGGACATTTTCAACACACCTGGGCTGATTTATGGTTATGCATCAAAATCACGCAAAATTTGTAAGCTTGATGCAATACTTGATGAAATTTGGCAGATTCAAATGGGTTTCATTTGCAGCCCCTCTGAAAGCAAATTCAAAATAATGCTCGAGGGGTGTGAACTCACATATTTTGAAAAGGAAGCATATCACTACACAATGTTGCGCATCAGGAATGCCACATTTCAGACAGATGTATGGACCAATGATATAAGCTCCGCTCAACCAAGAAATCTTTCTACACAGGACCAAGCTCCCCCTAGGAAGGAAACTCTTAACAGCAAGCAATGAGTACGATACAGACACCCACAAGTGACATGTTCTCTTGAGATATATTTTGCTGTCTCCATCTGGTACCATCAGTGCCAGATTTCATGAGGCCAACCTCAAGACACAGAACTTCTACTGCTAAAAGAGCATGCTGCAAATCGGGAAAGAGGCAGTGTGTCGAGTTAGTCCGCTGTGGACTTACCTAGGACTCACCAGTTTTAGAAACAGGTGCTCGACTCCTTGTGTCTTGAGTCTCCTGACAAATTCTGAGCAAGTGCCGTGGTGGTATTTTTTTTTGAGCGGTGAATCACTCTGTATTTCACACAGAGTGAAAAACTGATTGCTGCTATCACAGGCTCCTTAAATCATCCTTGAGGGGTTTTTTTCCTCCCATTTAGAGTATTTAAACATGAGTCACAGAAGACTACAGGAGGTAGCTCTCCACGTGCAGTACAGTAGCTCTGGAGCTGACATAATTAATTCTGGGATCTTTCTTTACAGTCATGGACGCATGTATTTTTTAAGCAAATCCTTCACTACGTATATCCAACATTGAGGTAGCGCACTGTTCAGGGCAATCTGGAACTCAGCATCTCACAGCCACGGTCACAGATCAGAGTTACCTTCAAGAATTCCCTGTTCTTGACGTGCGGCTGCATCAACTGCCAGGAGACAGCGGGGCTCAGACATTCTGCTCTGTGCCAATATACTATGCTTATCCAATTAGTAGTATCCAATTAGTAGCACACAGTTGCTACTGGGAATTGCTTCTCCAAAGCCATCATCCTGAACAATTAGTGACAACCCACCAGCTTAAAACAGGAGAAAGCGGGAATTCAGTGGCGATCCCAATCTTGTTTTGGCACTGCAGGAGCAGATCCATACTCTTGCTTATGACTACAACTCCCTGGGAAATGCAAAGCCCACGGTTTGCTAGCCAACCTTAGTTCCCTCTTTACAGTATGCAAACACGAAGGCAAAAGTAAAAATAAATGAGTACGTCTGCAATGCAGAGTTTAAGGAAACAGTTACTATATTTAGAGGCAGGAAAAACGAAACGTAATGCACCCTTGGGCTTACTTACGTTTCTGGTTTGGCTTCAAGGTGTTCGGTCTGTTCTCTTCCAATAGCATGCTCCCAAATCAAGCAAACTCTCAAGACATTATGCGCAGCTTTCCAGATTTAAGATTCATGACCTTAATGAGCTCCACCTTCAGAACCACTTTCCCCAAAATGCATGCAAAGCACCTTCTCCATTCGGAGACCTGTCCTCCACCTTTAGCTCCATGAAGTTTGTACATTTGATATTTCACCAAGACATCAATTTTTGACATTTCTCCAGAGGACAATTGATAGCTACAGTCTAGCTTGTCCTTAGCAAAGATGTTTTGGAAATGTTGATATTCCTTGATATGGTCAAAAAACGTATCAGCTGGCCAAACAATAACCTATTTCTTCAGAAAGATATGTCTTAATCACTGACCTTATACTTAACTACAAACTGTGTTTCATCCAGTGTGTATGAAATCATCTCTGCAGACTGTTAGGAAGATGCATAAATTCCTGTACAGTCCCCTTATGATATATACACTAAAAATCACACATTAAATAACATACAAAAGGGGAGTACCGAATGTGGCTTTTTATTAGTTCTCAACAGAAAGCAGACATAAGATTAATCTTTTTTAAAAAAAAATATTTGGCTCACAAGGAAGAAAGGGCATCTCAAAGGAATGAATAAATACAAACAAATATATGTGACATTTCTTTCTCCTACAGAACCAACTAGTGCAGTGACTCTTCAAAGACTAGCAACACAACCACCCTCTTTCTCAGCACTTGCATACACCACCTCTGTAGCCATCGCTGGCCCTGATGCAAATGAGAATGGCAAAACACCGGTTCCATAACAGCACAATAAGATTGCCCCTAACCATCCTTTATATGCATCTTTTTAGGTCCCCCAGCGAATCAAAACATTAAAGCATCTCAGTTGATGTCAAAACCTTTGAATTCTCTTCTTTCCAGGCGCCCAGGTTGAGATAGGGTGTTAGTGGAAGGGACATCTTAAATGAGTTGCATGTGCTTCAGAGTTAGATAAGCACTTGTTGACATAAATGAGTATGCTTCACAACATTTGAAGTCTTTTTCCTGTCTTCAGGTTTCAACATATATGCCGTGACTCTTTGATTCAACATAAGAAATTCCCTCTGAGGTCAGTCTTCCCCCCCACATATATTATTTTCACTGTTTGACATTAATAGTTGGCTTTATTCAGTTTAAAACTACTGGCTCTTGGAATGTCACATACTCTGTTCAATCTGCTCCAATATTCACTGGATCATCGAGATATATGTCTGTACCTGCTGCACCTGAGACAGTGCATGCTGTCTCATTCGCTGCATGCAATACACCTCATGCCAAATACAGATCAAAATGTAGTACTTCCAAATGATGGAGTGAAACTGCAAAACTTGAAGCCATCTATCCAGGAAAATCCCTCTATATCCTGTTAATGCATTAAATTTGCTGAATAATTTGACTCCTGACATCTCAAACAATATTCTGCTTTCCATAGCCAGCAAAAATTTTCCTTCTGTTTTTATTTAAGTCTCGAGAGTCTACATATGGTCGTAATCTCTACCCTTTTTCTCTGCAATTACTTCATGGAAAACCCAACTGGTAGATGTTTTTCCATTCTTCAAATGATACCGTCTGCTGCTATGGTTCACAATTGATTTCCTAGCCTCTTTCCTTGACCACAGATCTGTGTCTTCTCCAAGCATATCTTGTCTTTTCGTGGAAGACATATATGAATACATCTTCACATTATGCTACTGAAGCACTCCAAAACAGTTATAAGTTGTCTATTTGACTTCCAATGATATTGACTCTCTTGACGTTTACCACGCTCTTGTAGGCCCGGAACAGGTTACCACCTTCTGTATCATCGGTCTTACTATGTATATTTAACCTATGCATTTTTCAGGGAGCATTTCAACAGCATTAAAATTGCTTCTTTGCTAAAGCCTTTCAGAGGCAGTCTTCACTCTTCCACATTTATGCGTTCTTCACAGTTCCCTATTCCACTTTTATCACATTTATTTCCATTCCATTCTCTGTCTTGTACAGTCCGTTCCTCCTCATTTTAATTGGCCAATCTTTTGAATTTATAGCTTCTTCCATTAGCATTCCTAAAAAAAGCACTTTCTCTTCACTTGAGGAATCCTGTTGTTCACTTAATATAAGTAGTTTCTTACTTGCACTGCATATCTTAACATAATAATGTGTTTATTACACTTTCTGCACATTTGTCAGTATACAGGATATTTCTAATACTCGTGCTGACTGTCACATTGCTGCCACTGTTTCCATAACTTTCCATGTTCCTGTACTTGGCCAGTTTGATTTTTGGGAAATTCTCTCTTGCGATGCAGGGGGAGAATCAGAAGAGTAAAAGTGAGGAAAAACAACTCAAGGGTTGAGATAAAGACAGTTTAATAGGTAAAGAAAAAGCCACACACGCAAGCAAAGCAACACAAGGAATTCATTCGCTGCCTCCCATGGGCAGGCAGGTGTTCAGCCATCTCCAGGAAAGCAGGGCTCCATCACGCATAATGGTTACTTGGGAAGACAAATGCCATCACTCTAAATGTCCCCCCCTTCCTTCTTCTTCCCCAGATTTATATACTGAGCATAACGTCAGATGGTATGGAATATCCCTTCAGTCAGTTGTGTTCAGTTGTCCTGGCTGTGGCTCCTCCCAGCTTCTTGTGCCCTCCCAGCCTGCTCACTGGCAGGGCAGTGTGAGGAGCAGAAAAGGCCTTGACAGCTTAGCAACAACTAAAAACACCAGTGTGCTGTCACACTCTTCCCATCCCAAGTCCAAAACATAGCACTACACCAGCTGCTAGCAAAAAACTTAACTCTGCCCCAGCTGAAACCATGATATCAACTTTAGTTAAAAACTTACTCATGGATGTCTTTATTGTTTTACTTTAGGAAAAGATACTCTTTCGTAAGCATTAATTTTCCATTTTAATATCATTTCAAGTCTTAGATCACGTTCTCTACCATTTTTCCTTCAAGCTAAGCTTTCACCGTGCACCTACCTCTGTCACAAGGTGGCATCTTTTGCTACAGTAGTCTTCAAATTTCTTCAATATTTCTGCAAAGCTGCCTTCTCCTTACCCACCACTACTTTCATAGCATTCTTCATTTACCTTTACAGCTTTTGTCCCTGCCACTGCTTACGAGTAGGGTAATATTCTTCCCGTCCACCAGCCTGTTTCTCCTTATGGTTCTCACGACCACAGCACACCACTGCACACGCCTTTCATCACTCCTCCAACCTACACACCTTTGCAGCACTCCCCCTGCCCCAGGGTGTGCGTGGTAAAGGCAAAGTATTCATCTGCAATTATCCAAGCTCAAGCAGACATTTCGATGATACCTCCATTAGGACTCTCACCTCCTAAACCTTTTATTTCAGATATTCCCCGTGAAGAGAAAAACTGCGTCAAGTTAAACTGTGCAATACAAGTTGTAAGAATATGCAGAAGTGCTCTACACCAGGCAAAAACTATGCATACAACCAGACCAAGCAAACAGAAAGAACTGCCCTGTCTCCATGCAAACAGGAATGTCCTGGAGGGTTGGGAGAAATGTTCAGGGCAGGGAAGATCGACACAGTCGTTCTTCCATTCACACCCACCACCAGAACAAGTGGTATCTATTTCTGCAGCTGTGACACCTGGGTCCATGTCCCCCAAATGGGACAGGCTCCAGGCAACAAGACAGTCACTGCACACAAACATGGTCCGGGATCTGCAGTGATGTCTGCAGAAGTAGTCTCCAGCACCAGTATTTTTCTGTTTAGGGGCCTTGACGTCACATGTGGATTTGTGCCAATTCAAAATGTTTGTAAATCTATTTGAATCTAACCTGAAGAGTTTAAAATTTTGTGCATATGTACAAATATGTGTGCGATACACACTATTCAAAAGATACTTATATTGCTACCACTCTAAACTGTAAAATACTTCAGCATATGCTGAAGTACATTATATAGTTAGTCCCATGAAAACAACAGAATGGCTCCCAGCAGGAGGGTACAGTGTATGTGTTTACCAGGTGAAGATCACAGTATGCATAATGTGTTTGAAAACCTGTTTCTAAAATTTAGGAAGAGGCCAGACTGGAGGGGGGAGTAGGAGATTAATATGCAATAGACTATTCATCCACACAGCGGGGCAGGGGGGGCCGGGAATGAATTTTACCTTCCTGAACTAGACCCATATTCACCACATAGATTCATCTGTTTTTTCATTAAAAAAAAAAAAAAAAAAAAAAAAAAGAAGACATGTCTGTGTGAGCATCCTGGTTTGAGGTAAAACAGAACTGACTTTCTGATCAGTAATTTTACTTCTTAGCTAGGCCTCTTCTAACTCTGAAATTAACTGCATGTTGTGTCGAAAACGGTTTGTTCAGAGTGATAAGACCAATGTTCACAGTTTGTGCCAAGGAATGGTATGCAGAAAGGCTCTTGCTTATACTCATTGCTATAACAACCAAGGTCAGCTAATTTCGTTATTTGCCTCATTGGAGGGTCGGAAGCAGAAAAGCGTAGAGGGGTCCCACCTGCGGGGAGGAGCGGACAGGACAGGTGACCCAAAACTGACCAAGAGGGGTATTCCATCCCATCTGCCCCATGCTCAGTATAGAAGCTGGGGGATCAAAGGGTCAACTCTCTTCCTTCAATGGCCGATGTCCGAGGAGGACCCTGCCTGTTCGTCTGCCTTTGATCCCAATCCGTGTGTTCCTGACTCCATCTGTGGAATCCAGTTTCCAACCATCACTGAGTCCACTCTGGGACTTCGCCAGTGCCTGCTGGTGATGTTGTCCTGGGAGCTTAGTACAGTTTTGTATATACTGTATCTATTTCAGTATTTTCCTTTTTATCTTATTATTAATATTTCATTAAAGTAGTTTAGTTTCTTCTAAACTCGTAAATCTCTTTATCTCTCCTCCTCCTCTCCGTGTGTGAGAGGTTGGGGGGGGGTGGAGCATCTGTCGCCGGCCATTGGCCAATTTGGCCAAAACCACGGCAGAGAGGTAGAAGACCACAGATTTGGAACAATCTCCAGTACCACGTTCAGTTCCTTCCTCTCCTACGGGAATGTGATCACAGTCTCTCAGAAGATACCATACTATAAAGAAACCTCAGAGAGGACAGTCTCAACCTTACCTGCTTGTGCTGTTCTAATTTTTGCCAGAATTGAACGCTCAGTGGAAGAGGAGCAGGACCCAGCTGTCTCACTACACAAATAAGCGTCACAGTCGCTTAGCTAAACAGGCTGTCCTGCTCTCTGACCCAAAAGCACATTTTAATAATCCATGCCAAGTAAGGCGACTCAGACAGGAAGAACCCAGGCAAGCCCACATCTGTACACCATACAGGACAATAGTTAAGATGCTGATATGCAAGACCTTGGTTCAGACCCATGCTCCGCTTCAAGCGGAGCAGCTCCCCACATGCGTTGCTGAAATGGCTCATCTGGGACCACACAAACATCTTACTCCACAGCGTGACCCTGCTGACTAAAAGGACAGTCTTGCTTTTTCCACTCACCCCAGTGAAATAAGTTTCCAAGGTTTTCTTATACCCAGTGGAGAGAGAAGAGGACACCTCCATTGGGTAATTTGCAGCAGGAACCTAATACAGCCTCCTGTATCACTTCCTCTGGAGAAGCCAGCTCTCCATTGCTGGCAGGAGAGCAGCCAGCTGAGTTAAGTGCCTTTGCTACACTGTTCGTTGGCAGGGAGTTGCCAGATTTTAAATGCTGAAGCCTGGGACAGTCCCAGGCATGACTGGCAAATCCAGTGCATGACACCCGTAGCACATGCTGTAAAAAGTCTCCAAGTTCATGCCCAGTTAAGTCTGACATGCCCAGTATGTGCACATGATTTATCTGCATGTGCTCGCTGTGCCGTCTGGCATTCAGAAAATCAGACAGTTGTTGCAAAAGAATGGGAAAAGTCACGTCCAATACACTTTTCATATGGAATACCACATCTGATAGTGCAATGTGGGACATCGGCACTTCACAGGATATCTGCTGAATACACCCTTAATTATTTTTACATGTATCGTTAAGCAATAAAAAAGGTAAAAATAATTTTGTTTAAATCTAAAACTGAAAGATTTGGCTCAGCTGTCATACCAAGAGGAACAATAGCCACAATAAGAGTTCTGTCGACAGACTCTTCTGTAAAGAGCTCAGAAGTTCTGCCATTTTGCTGCTTTTCTGTTTCAGTAATGGGCTGACTTTGATTAATGTATTGCCCCTCTTTTATTTATACATCAGACAACTATATACAGTGAACCATATATCCTCTATGGATCCAGCACAAGCTCCTGTAGTGACTGCAGCTGCTATTGTTTTGCACATGGAGGTGCACGTTCACTTCAATACAGAATTACCTAAAACTTTGTAAAAGACGCCTGTAAAATGCTCAACTTCCTCTTACCTCAACATATTTAGTCTTCACACAGTAAGAAAACGCTTGAGATCCAAGAAAAGCTGCAAGTCAAAAACACATCAAATAATGGAGCAACAGGTCCCTTCTCTTCCAAACTTAAAACAGGCAGCAAAACGTTTGCATCAAAGTTCTTGTCATCCTTCGCATGTGTCCTCTGAACTACTCTACTCTGGTGAAATGCTAATTCCATCCAGTTTTGACAGTGACTTTAACAAGGCCAGAAACTCAGCCTCTGCTTCCCCCTGAAATAAAAGGCATCTAAGTACCTTACTGGATCATGACCAGCAGGCTTATTAGCAAAAGGTTGGTTGCAATCACACCATTCAGCGATTACGACCTCTTAAACGGCTTCTGAAAATGCCTTGGGCCCGCCTTATTCCACTTTCTCTTATTTCTGAAAAAAAAAAAAACAAAACCCTCATTTCTTCAGGCCTTGTCTAGGAACCAAAGCATATTGACCTGAAATCTGATCTTCAAGAATGTATCCTACCAATGACAACACAAGCCAGAAACAAGAACAGCTGAATTGATATTAAATATGTTTAAATTTCAGCTATAACTTCTGTTGATGATCAACACTCAAGGCAGGTCGTTTTCTTCCAGGAAAATAAAAGAAATTGCATATTCACAACAGAATTTCCATGGCATGGCTCCTTTCCCATAAGTCCATTATGATTGTGCAATGTTATGGTTAATAGTATCTATTATTAAGATAAGATATTAAGATAAGAAACAGGATCTCCATATGCATATTTCAGGAGGGGGGGTAGTTTGGTTTGCTTTATGTAGTTTCTGAAAATACAGGCTTACAATCGAACAGGAATTAAGGTGCATCCTGATTATATTTGATTTTAATAGAAGCTATGTACCTATATACATTTGGATGAAGAGATCTTAGCAAACACAAACGGTGTCCAGTAATACAGTGTATTCATATCCCAGGCAGCACAGGCATGTGGCTTTCAAACCTCTATGAACATATTTCTCCCTCTGAACTGCAAGTGTATTAATTAATTTATACAATCAGTGTTTCACTTTTTGAAGAACAGGTTTCAAAGAGATGTTTTTCAGATGTAACAAATTAAATATACATCTAACATCAACAAAGCATGGAGTCAGTTTTAGAGTTCTCTGCTCTGTTTTTCGTCTTTTATTATTCTTCATTACCTAACAGTAATCCTTGGGCAAGGATATTTGAATGGCCACCTTCATTGACTTATTGTTAGACATTCTTGCAGTGACAGATGACAAAGAGGGGAGAGAGAACTGTAATCTGAAAAGAATGGGGGATTATTGGGGACGGGGGGGTGTCTCACTTACTTTAAAACAAAATCCAAAATGGAGAAATAAGGCCCTTGTTTAGTTATGTAAAAGATTTTGCTTTACAATGATTTGAGATCTAGAATCTTGCTAAGCTACTTTCTCCCTTACACTGTCAGCATAAAAATAATAAAGAAAAAATAGAACCTGAGAAATCTGGAAAATGCCATCCTAAAGATATCGCAGGCTGGACTGCTGGGCCCTCTGTCTTCTCATTAGTATGGAAAGAAGCAGAAACTTCTTGAAAACAGCGTATTTAAGACCAAATCCCTGAATTCATAAAAATGGCTTTCATTTTAGTATCTAAATCCCAAACCTCTCTTAAAACTCCTGAGTGACCAGGCACACAGAGGGATAGCTGGTGTTCTGCCAGCCCAACCCTGCCCAAGGCAGCCGGAAGGATGCTGCCCCTCCTGCAGCAGGAGCCAGAGACAGCCCCCGTGGGGACCCCGAGGAGCCCCAGCAGTCCCCATCAACCAGCAGGACACAGACCAAAACAAGCCATGCAAAAGGTTTCCTGGGAGCAAAAAAAGAATGCCAGTATATGCAAAACCCAATGCTTTGTGATATTTGGAGTATTTTTAGAGTCTAGAAATTACAAAACTGATTTTTATAACGTTTACTTTCAACTCACCTTAACCAATTACCCAGATTTTTAAATGAAGATTTTTTTTTTTAAAAAAGGACAAACTCCTAAAAGTAGCTATTATATCACCACTATCCAAAAGCCCTTCATAGCCTGATGCCTCATGTTTTATTGTCCAGTTCCAAGTCACCAGAAATAACTTTTCCATCCAGCCAAGCCATGCAATGCTGCACAGCAAAGAGTTGTTTTGAGAAGAAAAGGGCTGGGGGGATTGAGGAGCTTTGTAGACAGTTTTATATTATATTAAATCTACAACAACCTAGAAATCTAAAACAAAAGAGACCCAAAATACCAACAGCTCTGAGCTTCATATGATTTTAAACATGGCTTTTTTTTTAGCACAAGCTCACATGACTTGTTAAATAATTTACTCTATAAATTACTTATCCCGTCTTATTTATTAACAATTCTAGAGTGCTTTATATAACTGCATTAGAAATTTATTTTGTGGTTTTGAAATGTACGCAATACACAATCACCTCTCCTTTAATAGGCAAGAGCTTAAAAGTCACCTACTATTTTGTTGGCAAGTAGATCTTCCTGAAATACACCAATTAATTTCAAACCCCATTCACCTGAATAATCATAAGTCAACATATTAATGACTTGATACCAGAACTGTGAAACTAGGCCAGCAATATACTTGCACTGCAAGAAGACACTTTGAAACCAAAGTCTTTGAAGAGTCATAAACACTGAGATATACCAACAATACCTTTTACTTAATGAGAAAATGTTAGACCTGTCCTTTTATAAAAAGTCCTAAACACTTTAAAAATGACTCATTTACTATCCTATTAATATTTTCACTTGAGTGATCTCACCAATGACAACTTATTTGCTATTGTGCCTACAATGCATGGATTTAACAATACTCATATGCTCATTTTGCTCCCACCATTCTTAGTCCTTGGCTCTTAATGTGAGCTTCAAGGACTAAGATCATTATTTTAATGCAAGATCTCACTCTGGAGTTACAATTTATCCCTAAGAATATCAAAACTACCAAACAATTATTATGATTAAGCTCTGTTACGATAAGCAATTTCAGCACTGGCACATGTTTTCCAGATAAAGACCAGCCCATGTTAGCACCCTAGCCAACTGGACAAACCCAAAATCTTGTTAGAGACAGAGAATTTTCAAAATCTTTTATTCACCTTAATAGAAAACCATGCAAAAACAACAAGGAAGGAACGAGTGAGGAAGATGACTAAGAAAAGCACCAAGCATAAACACCCTTATGCCCTCCCACACCAAGTTTCAGCAGCTGGCCCTCCCAGGGCTGATGGAGAGGTGCTATATGTGTCTTTCTGCTGCTCTCAGTAGATTTGGATGGGGGATCCGGCCAGGAATCAAGAAATAGCTGGGCTGGGAGGAGAAGGTTTATGAAGCTCTACATCGCGATTCACCTACGGGCCTCCTACCAGAGCCAACCACCCCAGCTTTCTCTCCCACCTCTCCGTGCCAAGGGGAAACCCTCGCTGCACACTCACATCCTGCCACCCTGGGTGCCATCCACCTGGCCTGTGGCCAACCCTCTGCACCACCATGGGTGCCGCACGCCCACCCAAACCATGCCGTCATCCCAGCGCTCCTGGCGCACAGGGCCCAGGTCAGGACCTTGACTCAGCCCACGTGCCCCAGGCGTCTGTGGCTGCTTTTGCCTAGGACTGAGGGATCCACTCCTGTCAGGAGCAGGACATATGCAACAAACGAAGGACTGGTTTCAACAGACACTCAGGAAATACATGGGAATAAATTACTAGAAATTAATTGCCTTGTGCTCGTCTCACTCTTATTTATACCAAGAGTGATTCCACCAGAGACCAATGGAATTGTGCTCCTGTATCTATCGAGCACATAAAATAAAAATCAGGCCTGAAGCTTCCCAAGTCAAATCCCATGCCCCAGCTTCTTAAACCTGTTTCTTAGCTAGAATAAAGCAAGATGTGTAGTGTTAAAAAATGTTCCCACAGTCTCTATCTACCATATTAGAACTGCTTCCCTACATATCTACTGTTTACTCAGCTCCCACAATGAAATATGAAATAACGTGACAGCTACTGCAGTCCAATTTTTAATTTATGCCTATAAACTAATTAAAGGGCCTCTGTGTTTTATGTTAAAAGTACGCATGAAAAGACCATCTTAAATACGTGCAACAGCATCTCCTGAGAAATCCATGACTCAAAATTATTTTTAGATCACCAAACACAACAACATGCAATGTCACAGAATGATACAGTAAAAACTGAAAAGACCTGTAAAGCCAGGGATGCTCAAAAAACACGGGAAAATGAAAACCAAAAGCATCAATGCAAAATGACTAGACATGTTTTAAGTCGATCATGGCTGGAATACATATTTACATATATGTTTTCTCCCCTGGTCTTTTAAATTATAGGGGGAAATTGCTCTGTTACCTCCAAATTGGAAGTACTGGATAATAAGGCTAGCAAAGCCTATGAAAATGAGCCAAGATGCATCGCTCAAAGCAATTTCTTTTTTTTTAATGAAGCAATCCACAGAATATTAAACAAACATCTGAAACAATAACTGCTGTAACAACTCAGAAAGACTGTTTCTTCACCATAGGTCCTAAAAATCTACCAAAGGTAGGCCACATATGAGTAGTAAAATGAATGCTTCCAGCTTTTTCCCCAAACATACGTGGGGAAATGCAGCAAATTGACTTCAGCAAACTGCAGAAAGGTAGCCCAAAGGCTAGAATTTACTCTAAAATCATAGTATTTCACAGTATTTCTATATTCTTGCTAGAAGAAACTGAAACAGAGAAGAAGGATGGAGAATGTAAACAGAAAACTGTATAGATTTTGGGGAATCTTTTACATTAAAAATGCCACAGGAAACAATCCAGGAACAACAGGGACTGCGAAATATGGAGATGGACCAAAAAAGCTTTGGAAGGTGGTTTTTTTCCCCCAGATCTCTGATCTACAAGTCCACTATCCAAAATTTTTTGCTCAGCAAGAGCCTTTGCAGCTTTTCTCGGCCAGCGTATGTGGACGCCACAGCGCTGTGAAACGATGCAGGATTGAACACAAAAAGCTACAGAACTCCCTCACCAAATATTATCTGCAGGCAAACGGGGATGGAAGGAACGCATGGGTAAGAGAAAAAAAAAAAAAAACACACAACCTTTTGCACCTTCCTCACTATTAATGACGGTTTCCTAATCCTCCAGCACTTGCTGAGAGACAGCACAAGGCTCATTCCTCTGCAGACTCGGTATTTTCTCCTTCCAGCCACCTTACTGAGAAGGGTAAAGCAGGCTCGTATGCCTATGGCCAGGGCAGGGAAGATAGTTTGCGGTCCCTTCCACCAGCATCTGCCGCATCCCTCCTTTTTTTTTCTCCCTTCCTTTTCGTTGTTTTGGGGTTTTTTTAATAGAAAAAAAGAGTACACGAGAGATCTGGGGGAGCGGGGGGGTAGCCACCCACAAAAACTCTCGGTTCGCAGGAAGAAACTGAGGGAGGCAAAGTAAATAAATAAATAGAATAAACCCCACCAGCAGCCCTCGCAGACCTGCTGCCGCCGCAGCCGTGGGGACGGGGGGGGTCCAGGCGCTGCGCGGCCCCCAGCAGCGGCGGGGGTAGGGGGCGGCTCCGCGGGGCTCCCGCCCGCTCCCCGGGAACCGCACCGCAGGCAATTAGGATTCATCATCGAAATGGGCTCGCGGCCGCATCTCTGGGAAGTCGCCTCCCAATTAAATCACGCCGGGCTCCCAGGCTCCCAGCCGCCCCATCTGCCCGCCCGGCAAGCGCCCTCCGCCGCGGGGCAAGCTCCCCCCCGCCGCCCGCCACCCCCTCCCGCAGCCTCCCCCGCCTGCTCCGTCCCGCCGCCCGGGCCGTACTCACATCTCGGTGACATTGTCGCCCTCGGCGCTCCGCTGCGGCACGGGGAAGGAGGCGATGCCCGGCGCCGGCTCCGCGCACCAGATCCGCCAGGAGCTGCAGCGGCAGGACGCGGGGCAGCCCAGCGCGCCCCGCCAGCAGCCCAGCACCAGCCAGCACAAGCCCCACAGCCCGGCCAGGCCGGGCCCCGGCCTCCGCCGCCAGGACACCATCGCCGCCCCCGCTCACTCCAGCGCTGCCCCGACGGCCTCCTCCTCGCTCCCGCAGGCTGCGCAGCCTTCCGCGCCGCGGGCGGGCACCCCGCGGCCGAGGCTCACATGGGCGCGCCGCCGCCGCCGCCGCAGCCGCACCGCAGCCGGGGGGGGTGGGGGGGGGCTCGGCGGGGCGGCGGGAGCCCGGAGCCGGGCGCTGCGGCGGGAGCGGGCCGGAGGAGGGCGAGAGCGGGGCCGGCGGCGCGGCGCGGCACCTGCGCTCGGCCCCGCGGGCGGGCGGAGAGCGGCGCCGCCTGCCCCCGCGGCGGCTCCGCGGTGATGCTGCAAAGGGCGCGGAGCGGCGGGGGCAGGTGGCGGAGGCTGCGCTCCTACCTGCGGGGCCTCGGGCGGCCGCTGTCCGCCGGAGGGAGGGAAGGGCGGGCGCGGAGGGAGGGAGGCGCAGCCCGCGGCGGCGGCGGGGCTCGGGGCGCCGTGCTCGCCGCCTCTACGCACCGTCTCCTCCTCCTCTCTCCAGCTGATAATAAAGCGGCCCCGGCTCCTGCTTCAGCCCAAGCCGGGGAGCTGCCGGCAAAGTGACGTGGGGCTGACGCAGAGAGGGGCAGAAACTCCACAAAATGAGCCTGAAATCCAAAAAAAAAAAAAAAAAAAAAGACAAAAGCAACAAGGGAGGGAGGGAGGGAGGAGGGGGAGAGAAGGGAGGGTGCCGGAGAGGAGATACCAATAGGCAGTTTGCGGCTGAGCCTTCCGACGCACACGCACATCACATACACACACGCACATCCACGCGTGCCCCCGCACCCCGCCGCGGGTGCGCGCTGTCCACCCCGGCGGGCGGAGCGGGACACCTTGCCGAGGGCCACTGGGCATCCCCGCCGGGGCGGGATCTCGCCATCGGGTGATACACGGGGATGTTTATCCCGGACCCCCGTCAGGCGCCGGATGAGGGACCCTAAAACGCCTCGTTCTTTCCGCAGAACGCCTTGCCGTTCCCCTAACAGCTCCGCGGCGGGGGATGTTTTGCGTGTCCCCAGCACCCATCACCCGCCGCGGGTGCGAGTTTTCCGCAGCGGTGCCGGTGCGCGGAGCCCGCCGCAGTGCCCGCCGCTGGGCGCTCCGCCGGCGCCACCGCGCGTCCCGCCGCCGCCATGCACCGCGCCCCGCGGGGGGACTCCGCGCCCGGCCCCCGGGGGGGACCCGCCGCAATTAGCGCTGGGGGGGGGGGGAGCTAATTAACCCTTGGCCGCCCTACGGACCAGGACAGTGCCCGCTTTGGGGTGGGGATAGGGCAAGGAGGTGCCATTTCCGTGCATCGAGGTCGAGGCAGGTCTGAGTTACATACGCGTATTGCGTATTCGCAAGTGCAAAGAGCGGCTGATCTGGAAAATTGGGCCTAATAATAATGTTCTTCCCACGCCGTTTCTGAGACGGTGTTCCTTCCATCCTGGTAAATGGCAGGCAGTCCTTGCTTCGTGTTGGCAGGCTGTTTACTTACCTCTGTGCTATTCCATCCAGAGATGGTGACGGTCCTTTCTTATCTAATTACGTGAGCTGAGTATTTTGAAATGAGTAAATCAGGGTGAATTAAAGAAAGAAAGGTTACAGAATTTTCATTACAAAGGTACAGAACAAGTAGTCAATAAGCTCTTAGAAAGTGCTCAGTAATCAATTTGGCATGGCAGTTATTAATTGAAAGCACACTCCGTTCTTTTTGTGTTTGCTCAAGCTACAGAAAAACCCAGTTCCTACTGGGTGTATTCGTAGACCTGGCATAGTCACAGGACAAGTTGGTTTTGCTTTCAGAGAACATCCTACTAAGAAAGTCATAGCCACACCTAGCTGAAACACTGATTTATACCACCCTATAAGGCAATGAGTGAAGACTAGATGAAGAGACATAATGTAAAATATTGTCACTCATGCTATCATTTTTAAACCAAATTTATTTGAAATTTAAGTAAAATTGTTACAGAGATACAGTTCTTCTACTCAATATGTCTCGTCCTTACCAAGTTCAGCACTTTGTCCATTTAAATAAAGCATAAGGATGATCAAGAGAGTCCCAAGGAATAACAAAGCCACATGATGCAGCATAAAAACATGACAGGACCATAAAAAATATTATTCAAGTGCAAGGCATGTTGCCTACCAGTAATACAAAATTGGAAAAAAGGGCACTAATAGCTTTACAATAAAATATTTCTCTAAACAGAAATAATTATATGGGGATAGCAAGTTCAGATAAAAATTTCATGGAACAGTTATATAGAGGCAAAATAGTTTGGGATTTTTAAGGGATTTGGAGGAAAGTGACTAAGAGAAAAAGAGAGACAGCAAAATTAATAGCATAAACTGAAATATGATTCCATTTTCAAAAAACCTTGAGAGAGGTTTCTAAAGCAGGACAGAAGTCAGGTTTCGAAACCCCGTAAGTTGCTGCAAAACCTGCATTGTTGTTCTCTAGCCAAGTCTGCTTAGAACTTTGAAACATATGCTTGATCCCACCTCTCTCTCCTGGATGAACACACAGACATCGACTCTTTAAGGCAATAAATACTCATCGTAATTCTCCTAGTGATTTATGACAATAAGCTTACAGTTGTCTAATCGTATATGGGCACGTACTAGACTTTATTACTTCACAGACATCTTATGTCTCTGTTTTCTATGATTCTGGGAAACTGAGATGTTGTCAAAGAAGTTTCAGATGTGGTTGGATCAAACTGGCTAACTAGACAATTCAATATTGTTGGAAGAGTAAAGTTCTGCAGGTAAGACCTTGAAATCATAAGGCTGCAGGTAAATGTTAAATAACACTAGAGCACACCCTGGAAAGGAGTATTATCACCTGTTACAGTAAACGCTACTTTGTATTTTCTACAACTCAAAGATACATCTCACAAGACTGTTGCTGAGTTGTACAGTGATCATTTCGTAGGAGGATTGGAACTTACCCACATAGATTTCTGCGTGACAATGCCAAAAATCACCAGGTGTGAAAATATACTGGTAAAATACCAAGTTCTTTTAAAAATACATTTCCCCCCTAAAATTAGTCTCTTATCAAAATAGATTGGGGGGAGAATGTGGAAGGGTAACGAAGTGAAAGTGTAGGGCCACCACAGTTGCCAAAACAAAAGCTAGGGAATGCTCCACCAAGACGTACCGGTGCTGGCCTACTCGGGGAAACAGCAGTTCTTTCAACAGGCACAGTTAATGCTTTGAGTCTTTTAATTCTGGATTTGCAAAAGAATAGCTGTACAAAAAGTTTTTTTGTGATAAATTGTGACTTAATTTCTACATAAATAAGTTTTATTTATAAAGGTAACACCATTCTTGTATGCTTTTTCTCGGACATTAAAGAAAGTAGGAAAGAACCGCTCAAATGCTTCCTATGAACCATTACTTAAAGGAGAGCCACAACTAAACCACTACAGACAAATACCTTCTGGTAGTGCTATGGGAGCAAACATGATCCTGAAGGTGGTAAAACTAGAATAAAGACTTGAAAATGTGGCGAAGCTATAGAGTGTGATCAGAGGGCTGGAAAAGATGAGCTCTGAGTCAAGATTGAAAGAACTGTCATTCTTCAGTGCATGAAAGACTGAAGGGAAGTGCAGTAACACTCCTGAAATATGTAAAAGGGTATGCAAAGGGACAGGCAATAAATTCTTTCCTTGTCTATGGATAGGACAAGAAGTAATGCATTTGATTTACAGCAAGGAAGATTCATGTTTGAATCTTGAGCAATAGAGCCTTCTCAGAGCAGGTGAGGTGAGCATCTCTCCAAAGCAGGTGAAATAGAGTCAGATTTGCCTTAGGTAGGTGAAAACAAATTAACGATCTCCCAGAGATTCTGTTCCCTTGCAATAAACATTTCTTTGCCCATTTTTTTAACTGCCATAGAGAAAGTTAGGAGACCACATTCATCCGAATATGTTAGAAGCAAAATCTGAAGATGCTGAAATATTCAAAGTGTTTTCTTGAAATTACTGTCCTGAAATTGAGTTTGATCAGTCTGAATCTTTAACTCATACACCATCCATAAAATATCTTTGTATCATAGCATAGAAATCATAGTAAATATCTGAAAAAGTATGCACATAGATTTCTGGAAAAGAGGCAGGAGCTGAAAACTCAAAGAATCCCTGTGAGAGTACTTTTATTTAGGTGTGGGAATAAGAAACTGTACCACAGAATCTGGGAAAAGGTAAGGGCCACATGATTTGTGTGTGTACTAGGGTATCCTATGCTGTCCAACAGAGTGCGTACAGAAAGACTGGTCTTACACACCAACACCAAAGCTGCGTAGAAATTAACTGCTTACATTTTGCTTACAGTTTGGGGATTTTTAGCTGTTACAAGAGGGACAGCTTGGGCAGCTCATGGGAACTCCTGATTTTATCAGGCTCCTTTTGTGTTCCCGAGAAATAACCTGATTCCCATGAAACTTTCCCCATGAAGATTTTCTTGAATTCAAGCTAGAGAGGCACAGCTGCACTGTAACCCAGAGGAAGCATATGAACTCAAATCTCCAATATCTGCTGGGCTAATAACTATTCTGACATGAACTTGCTTCTCTTCCCTGAGCTCCCACATCTTCTCCCGCAATAACAAAAATCGGCTTCCCCACAGCCTTTTTCTGAATTTCCTCCAAACGCGAGTCACTGTCTGAGTGTACTAGCCTGGCTTTTGTTATTTCCAGTGTTCCACCTATTTGCAGATTTATCTAGCTACTTCATCATAGCTGATGTTCCATTCCTGAATAATGGAAGCGTTTTTACCTTATCTGCTTCAAGCACTGTTCAGTTGTTATTGGCTTTGAAGTGAAGCTGAATCCTGCCACCTTGTGCTCAAGAAAATTAGCACACCTCTTTATTTTGGGAAAGAGGGAATAAAGAGGAAGGGGGAAGGAAATTTTAACGGTAACTACCTTGTTTCTAATAAACAAGGAATTAAATGAGGGCCTGAGAGTCTAACGGTTGGGTCCAATTTGATGTTGCCTGAGATATCTACCTAGGACCTCCTTGCAAGGGCAATCACTCTTCTAGGGGCAGTGTTCACACCACCGAGTGTCACTTTTCATACCCCCAAAGGGTTTCAAAGCTGTGGCCTCCTCTATGACCTAATGACGGCAAGGCTTTAACCCAGCCTCTTGCCCCATCATCTGTGTCTGTCTGATGGCTGGAGGTATTAATCATAGAGTTCCTGGTAGCCCTTGGTCACATTTGTTAGGTATGAGAGCAGCACTACTTCCTTTTCATCAATAACCAATCACATCATAGGGTGAAGGGAATAGCCCTCCTCATTTATAGAAAAAAATATTTTTTGAGGAAGCAGTAACAGTAATGATTGTAAGGAGCATGGTTCTCCCTTTTCTGCTGAAGTCCCAGGCAGCACTCTTTTTTTCTGGCTGACAGGACTTCACAAGTGTCTCTCTGGTAATGCTATGAGAGCAAACATCATCCCGAAGGAGGCAAAACTAGAACAAGGAGTTGAAAAGGACAACTTCCTCCATCCCATGCTTGATTGCCTCCTCTGTGTGTCACTGCAGGCTCCTACCCCTACTTCAGTCTGTTTTATCCACGACCCTTCTGAGTCTTTCTGCAGCCAGCCAAACAGTGCAGCTTGTTGATTCTGCCACTATCCCTTTATCACCTTCTGGACACCTTCTGACAGCAAACATAAATGGTGTCTTTAGCAGTAAAGCATCAGCAACAGGAATCCCAAAGCAGCTGATGGGCTCTAATGTTCTGTTTTGCTGATTTTGTCAAACGGTGTCTGTTCAAGCTAAGTTTGTATCAAACACATGGACTTGCTCAGTTCACAGAAATCGTTTCTCCCTCAATTCAGCTGACTGTCTGTGTGCCTGTTTTCACACACGTATTTTGTGGTGGAAGACATGCTTGTCTTTATGATTACAAGGGTTCAATAGGTGCCAAATGTCAACTTAGTAAAAATCTGACAGACAGTTGACAGTTTCCTCCCAGTTTAAAGGCAGTCCAAGCAGTAATCATTTTTGGCCATGATGAGCTAGTGATGTTCCAAATCCTTCTTCACAGTAATCAGTGAAAAAGACGGAAAAAAAAAAAAGTACCCCAAACTGAGTATCCAGGACACTAAATAAAAGTTTCATAAATCATCTGAAAACTTAGCTATTGGAACACTGCAAGCCCGCTTCAGTTAGCATCAGAAGTTACTGCTTCTCTCATTGTTTATTTCCCCATTCACATGCGCTGCATACCACGTTTGTGCATTGCTCATGATTATGGAGTTAAAATCATTTCAGTTGAGAGGTGAACACCTTTTTTGACTCCTTGTCCTGCTAGGCCACTGACCTGGAGCAAGAGAGGTCTGTAGTTTATTGCTCAAGATAGAAATGATTTTGTTTATGATGCAGGTACGCTTGTCATGGAAGTCAAATCTCATTTTATGGCCCATTTCTCCAAAGCAAAGTATTGCCTGTACAGTTGTGCTTACTATTGATGGCACTGGCAGGACACAGTAATTCTGTTCCCAAAACTACTGATGATGTCCGAGCGTGCCTCTTCTCACAGTGACATAGATAACAGCCATGACCAGAGATAAGCAGTCAAGCTAGTAGAGACCTAGAAGGTCAGAAATCAATTGTTTCCGACTGATTGACTTAGGACTGAGAGATCCTGGTAATTGGTACCGCGGCTGTAAGTGGAGGTAATTCTTCCACTTATCTTATGGATAATACACTGTGAATGGCTTGGTAGATCTAATGTCCTTCCATCTGAAAATCATGTATATTGGAGCATTCTTCTCTTTTTTTTCTTTTGTTAAATTAAAAATATTGGTACTAGAGATGGTACTATGTAAATATACTACTTTTTAGCAGTTTCTGTTTCCTTTTTGGCTGCCTGTCTACTGATGTTCTACAGGTGCTTGGATAGCTTCTATGGAATAGAAGACATTATATGATATTAACTATTTTTAAGACTGAGCGAGAGGAAAACAGAATAATTTTTACAAAAGACCAGCTAACTTCTTTACAGAACTGTAAACTACAGTAGTCTCAGAAAATGTCTGTCTTGTCCCCTGTTTATGAAATCATCTCTTGATGCTGACACACTTCCTTACCCACCTCTGGCCTTACTTGGGAAAACATGTTGACAAGTTTGCTGCTAAGCCACTCTGCTATCATCTGGAGGCTTTCCGCTTCAAGTTCAATTTCAGGATTTAGTCTAGAGTGGAAGCTATGCAGATCCCTTTGAATTATACATTTTCCACCCTGCTCTTTCTCTCCCCTCCTCAACTATGGGTAAAACCACTCCCTTGCTGATTATTTTCTGTGGCTCCTGCAGCCTTTGCTGGCCACCAATATGTTGTGATTTTTTCTTCGTCTCCTCTGGAGCCTTTTCCTCCCAATACCACCCAGATTTGGTCACAGGGCACAAAGGATTCTCTTACATAATGTTCTTCTAGTTTCTATGGTACTTCCACTCGGTTTCCCACAGCAACCACACTGAGCAGGAGACATTTTAAGCTGTACCATCATCATCAGTTCTTAATCCTTTTCACAAGATTCAGATAACATTGATGCCTCATGCGTCATGTCCAGCTAAGACAGAAGCACCAACTGGTGTCAGTTTTCTGAAGTTCAAACAAGCAATGTTGTCTTCTGGCAACATCTGGATCAAAGAAAGACCTGATAGTTACCCTTCTGTTCACAGAGAATGTCATAAAAATTCACAGTCTGAGAACATTTGGGTTTTCAAAGTGTTAGCAGAGGCTAATCTCAGTACCTTTGGTATTGATTTTTTGGTACCTTCTCCAAATCTCTAGCTAAGGCAGGGTCCAGGTGCCTCCCCCAGGCAGATGGGCAATAAGTGTGAAGCACATTACATGCAACTCAGTGCAGGAAGCAGTGCATTGTGTTAACAATATTCACATTCATTTAAGGTGAATTCACTTTACAGCTTAGCTCCTGAAGCTAAGTCAGTGAAAGATTCCTATTGCCTTAACTGAAGCTTATCTATCCTGCACAGCGTAGTCCTCAGCAGTTAAATGCTGTTTGAGTTGTATGTTTTTGCCTTGGCCTTATGTTCCATCTGTTAGCCTGAAATGATAACACAGCAGAAGTTTATACCTACTTTCAGTGGAATTTGCTTGAGGTTTTTTTAGGGATTATATTTTTTAAATGTTTGAAAATTCTCATTAATGTACTCTATTCATGCCCAAAATACTTGATTATGTTTGCTTCCCCTGTTGCTTTTTTTTTTCCTACATTGGATGTTGATGCATGAACTTTCACTAAATGTATTTTTCACTTAAATATTTCACCCAAGAATTACAGACCAAAAAAGGAGAGAGGGAAGGAAAGGATGGTTCCTCCTTACTCACCTCTGTCAATGCAAATTGAAGATTAAGGCTTACTTTCTTTTGCCATAGTTTATGCTAACACTTTTAAAACCTAAAATCAAAATCTACATTCCAGTTAACTGCACTCCTTTTTTAAAGGGCATGATCCAAATGTTCACTTGTCCATCATCAGTGTTTCCCTGAGTTCATTGGTTTTTGGATTAGACTGCAATTTCACATAAGCCAAGAGCAATGGCTCAGTCTTTCTTTGCCCCCTAGCAGATTTAACTCAGCAGATTTCTGAGAACCTGCCATGAGGCATCCCCAATTGCCCTCCCAAGCCCTGCTTTCCCCTTAGTGACACAGCTGCTCCAGATTTTTGGCTGGATCCCTGCATCTTAGGATGTTTCACTCATTCCAAATGGAGTGTGCAGAAACTTCCTGGCATATTGCAGAAACTGGTGGCATATTGCAGAGGAAATTCAGGACCTTCTATTGAGGGTGCCAAAGTAAAGCTTTTAAACTTGTTTTTCCTCCATCATTTGCAGTTTCATTATTCATCCTACATGAAGAGCACCCTCTCTCTTCAGATGCTGGTGCTTTTCCTTGTCATTTACATGGGCAATGGTCTTTGTGGTCTGTTCCTGTCAGAAGTACCTCTTAATGGCTTCTCTTTCTTCCTGGACCTCTACTGTCAGGTACCACACCTCACTCACGTCACAGGCCTTCTCTTAAACTTTTTAGGGATTTCAGTCTGTCCCAGCTGAAGAAACAAGAATATGAAATCACAGGAGACAAACTCACTCTGTGACAGGGAAAGGGAAATGCCTGTTGTGGATGCCTTGCTCCCCACACCTAAGAGATGAAGTCTGCATTACACAGGTTTAACTTATTCCTCACAAGTACCACTGGGTACTCCTCTTTGCCTTGCTTCTGCAGCAAGAATTCTCTGATTGTGTCGGAAATTTGGTCCCGCACCTAGAAAAGAAGCGGAAAAAAAAGCCAGAAGTTTTAAACCTGTTGATATCAAACAAACACAGCCTTTCTTAGCTGTGCCTGTTTTAACCTGGTTTTGAAGACCCTCCTGAAGAATGTTAATCTTCTGAAGGAGGTACATTTTCCTTAGCAACAGAGGCAGGTTTTAGTGGCGGGATTCATCTGATTACATGTAGACATTCACAACATCACTCTATGGTCCTTTTATATTTAATAAGGAGACACGGACAATGCCTGATATATCTCATCTTACAGTAAAGTTGAATAGGTCAGATGGATCATGTCCTGAAAGTGCCCATTTTTTTACTGACTGCAAGTTTTTGTTCCAGATACATATATTTAAGTGGATGCTAATTATAGAGGGATTTCTGCCTCTGAGTGATCCATTGGGGAAATCTGTTGTTCTTCCTGTAAATATTTAGAGACGACAAGCACTACCTTGACTCCTTGATCATACTGTCCTGCTAAAAGACATTTCTGGATTACAAGCCTTGGCCATCTCTGATTTCTGTCAATGAAATATAAAAGGTTTGGAAGAACATTCTCCAGAAAAAGTGAGCAAAATCCTCAGCAATTTCAAGCGTATTGTATTCCAATACAGTTTGGATATGTACAAGGTTAATTTCATTGACTAATAGCCAATAACACTTGGTTTTCATCTTGATTCAAGCAGATGATTTCTTCAGCATATCTACATGTGGTGGAACTACTTTGCCAACTGTGTAGCTGCTCAACAAAAACAGTGTCTCTTTCCTGAGATACAACCCCCCACCTTGAATTCAGCCCAGTTTTTGCCTTTGGTATCTGCTGCTGGGGGCTCTGATGCTTTTGAACTAAATGACTGGATTTTTTTCTACTAAATCCCAGCTACTCAAATCCTTCACCCTCTCCTGATGAATAGCTGAAGACATTATATACCCTCAGGAAGCAAAGCCAGTTCAGAAATCCACATCCAGCAACTAACCTTAAAGCTCGTATCCTTGCAGCCCATTCCTGTTTGATTCATTTACCTACCGCAGTAATTCTTTCTCCCCCCTGTACCGTCCCCACCATTGTTCAAAATCCCATAGTTCTTGTGGTACGACATTTTCTTACAGCTCCTATAGTCAGGACAAGACACCTCCTGTGCAGTACTCTTCTTCCTGGCACACAACTGTGCCTCTTCAGAGTTTTGTGCAGTCACGTCAGCCAGGGATTCCCCAGGTATTTTGTAGCTAAGAATAGCTTTCTATAGTCATGGTTCACACATGGCCAAACCCAATTTATGTACTGGTTTTGCCCTTTGATGCAGATACAGGTTACTCACAGTTGCATGTACTCTCTCTTTCACTTTTGTCATCCCCAGTTGCTGAGCCAGTCTAGATCTTGCTGCAGCTACAGGGCTTCCTCCAAGCCTGGGACAAGTGTCTCTGGCTTTGCTGCTGCTGCTTGTGTGAATAGGCTGCGAGGGTATGGTGCTTATGTTCAAAAAAAGCAGTGATTTTTTTCCATCCCTTCTTTAAGGAAAAGAGTCTCACATCCTACTTCATCTTGTGTATATACCCACATTAGCTCTGCTGGGAAGGCTCAGGAGAATTCACTGAGACCCAGTTTAGTCTTCCTTCCCGTCGCTATTTATTGTGTCTTGACTGGGTTTGTTTCATGGGATGGCTCTTGCATAGTAGTCACTACAGTTTATTTTTTTTCACCTGAGATGTCATGGAGTAGTTGAAGAGATTCCTAGGGCTTCACTCACCTTCAGATTCTAGACATAAGACATAAACATTGTAGGGTGTATACAGCCTCTTGCTTTGCTGTTTGAACTAAGAGCAATATTTCCTGAAAGGCGGATGGCTTGATGGTTAAAAGGTTAAAAGCTTTGTTAAACATGTGTGTGCATTGCCATTGATTGTGGATTTGATGGTATTTAAGTGTACTTTGAAAGGATACCATTGATGTAGGGCCCTCTCCTTGTCATCCTTACTCAATCCCAGTGTGAAACAGCCTAACAGATTGTCAATTTATTAATTGACCACAGAGTGCGGGTCAAAAGACTCAAGTACATGGGTGGTAATTACTGCGGTTTGATAAATCTGGGCATGTGAAAGTTCATTGCACCTCCAATGTAACTTTCTATATGTGGTGAGAGAACTAATGAAGATCTGGGGCTGAGTTTGCACAACATATTTTGTATAGCTGAATGCCAAAAAATCTTTTCAGATCATTATCATTAAAACTCTGATCTTCCGTTATTGCTTCAGGAGCTCATTTGACTTGGCAGGCCAACACAGACTCAACCTCGTGTGGAAAAGTGTCACAATTCTGAAAAGCAAGAAAGGAAATACTAAGATTATGATCAGTAAGATGACAGGCAAAGGTTATATCATCATTAAGGTGATATGCAAATTTCATGAGGGTTTAAAGTCTTGTAGGATTGCCTAATGTTTGCTGTTCTTTTTTCAACCTGATGTTAAAAGAAGTTGTTTGCCTTGCTTCCTCAGTTGTACCTGGATTTCTAAAAGTTGTATTTAATTTTAAAGGCAAGATGCATGAGAAGTAAATGTAAGCAGTGGTAGCACAAATGATATATAAATGATGGTATAATAAAATGAGTGTGTGATTCAGTTATTAGTAGATTATTGTTATGATAAATATGTAAAACACATTTCATTACTATAAGATATACCCTTTAGATTATTTTTCCCAAGCATATAAGCCTTTATAATCTGAGAAGCCTATGTAATATATTTGTGACATTGAGATAATTGGTGTGGCAGCCCTATACCAGAAGACACTGGTCCAGCTAACATTTAGTAAAAATTATCTAAGATCAACTCACTAAGTGTATCATTTCTGTCGACCCAGAAATGCAGACCATAAGCACAAGAATGCAAACACTTCAAAGCTGACAAAACAGAAATCACACGCTTCTGCAAGCAAAGTAGCATCCATGAAAATGTGTTTTGACTGTTCTTGCTTTTGAATTAAGTTCCTGTTCTTGAATATCTGGGATGATTCCTGAGAATTCACAGAGGCACATGAAGACCAATGTCCTGCTTAAAAATTTGTACAAAAGTGTAAAAATCAGGGTCTTCCTTATTAAAATGGATGGGATTTCTTCCACTTCCTAAGACAACGGTTTTGTGGAGTCACCATGTGCATTAACACAATCGTCTGCACATCCTGAGCATTATCCCTGCTGGTGACGCAGTTAAACTGAGAACGCTGTTCAATTGCCACTCAAGAGGACTTGGAAAACGGTGAACAGAGCATATTCTGGGGAAAGAAAAGTAAAATATTGGAAATATCTCCTACTTGAGCCTAAACACAAGGGGACTTTACAAAATCAAGAGCATCTTTGAGGATCTACAAAGAGACCTGAACACAGAACACAGAGCTGGCTCGAGTGCATTACTAGATAGCATTCAGTTGGCAAGGGCAAGGAAGAGCAAAGAGACAGTTTGCTTCAGAGTGATAATTATTAGGCGATGGAATGGTCTCCCAAGAGAAAATTGCTGGAAGCACCAATACTTGGCACATCTAAAATCACATTAAGTAAAGCACTGGAAACTCTACCGTAAGGAACAGACTTTCACTGGCATGCTCATACTCTAAACTCCTACCCTACTGATGCCCAAAATCAGAATATCTGACATCGTAATTTCCAAACCTCTGACCTAATACCTCTTTTTCAAGTCATTTCCATGTTTACATAAATATAGGGCTGGATCCAGGGCTGGTTGTCATTTTGTTAAAAGATAATTTTTAAGAATTTTTCCTGCTTTTAAAAAAGTCACTGTCTTTCTGGAGTAGTGGCGGCAAAAATGAAGGAGCATTTCATATCTCAGTAAAGTCCACTCCCTTTCCCGTGCCATCTCTTGGGTGTCTTCCCTTTACAGAAGACAAATTCCTATCTCTCAGAACACCCCTTAACTTTTTATTTATGTGGTGTGCATTGGCCCTGCTGGATTCCAGACACTGTGAAACTGGATGTACCTAACTGGAGAATTGCCCAATAGGTTGTTGCAGGCACATAATTGACCATTTGACCTTTACACTCAATCTCAGTCCAAGGAGGTGGATTCTTTTGAGGTTTTGCATGCTTTTTGACTGAGCAGTGTGACAACATTGAGAAATGCAAAGTAATAAGGAAATACAGCAGCATTTTGACCCCCTGCTTAAAGGAAAACAAAGCAAATAATAAGAGTAGTATGCCAGCTGTAAACACAAGAATAGCACTGGAGTGTTCTTAATAGAGGCCTGGGGCACTGGAGTAAATCAGGTTGTGCTTACCCTGCAGAGCTATCTTTATCGACAGTGTCAGTATCTCTTTGTCTAACAATAATGGCGCTAAAAACTGTACTCTCACAAAAGATACAGTAAGACAAAAGGCCTGACTCAGCAACGAATTACCCTACTTTTGTGTCATGGCAAATCCTCTGAAAACAAGCAGAAGAAACAAAATGTAACTGGGGAAACGAGGTGCTAATCTAGCTCATCTGAATGCAAAGATTTCCTCTTGCCAGTTTGGTTCAGTGAAAACATCTTACTTTGCTGAAATAGAACACCAGATAATATTCCATAGTATATTTTCTAAACGACAGTATATTATAAACATCATAGCAAACTACAGGAATGACATCCTACCCATCTTAACAATTTTTTTATGGCAGTAGTCATCAGGGACCACCAATGCACACAGTCTTCAAAATATTTTTCTTAGTGTACAAGCAAAAGAAGATATACTGTAGTTTGAGGGATATTCCATATGTAGGCAAGCAATCTTGGCAGAAGAGTTTTTACTTCTGTCTTAAAATCGAGGCAATTTCTGAAGAAAAGTAGTATCTGAAAGTAGGAATGAGTATTGTTGCCGGATTGATGAAAGAAGAGGTTGGCTATTTGCCATTTAAAGACCTCTAGGTAAGGATGAGCATGAATACAAAATGTATGCCTTGGAGTAATCCTAGACTTTGTAAATCATTGATTTCATCACCTGAAAGACCCTGAGTATGTGTTATCTCATACCAGAGGGGAGTTCTGAGGTCACAATGAGACACAGGTATTGGAAAAAATAGGCAAAAGTGTTAGCCATTTAATTTTATTTTCTGTGAGGCTGAAGAAATACTATAAGGATTGTCCCCAGTAATGAAAACCAGGCACTCAAGGCACTGAGTTCCAGACACTCCTGAGACTTTACCTGTGTAACATTTAATCGTGGTGGGTGACCGGAGCAAAACCAGTGGAGCCCATGGAATGGCTCCTATCAGAAAGAGTAGCCAAGATAATAAGAATTCCCTAGCTGAACCCAGAGGCTCAGAGGTCCCAGTTCCCAAATTCAGACTGGTCATCAAGGCACCCAAACGTAATGCCAAGTAATTTCCCAAGAAAGTATAGCTGAGTTCAGAGCCAGGTAACAAACCCATAACCAGCCGGATCACTGTACTAAGGTGCATGAGCTGGTTTGATGGTTGGTTTTTTGTTTGTTTGTTTGTTTGTTTTTAATTTTTACCCCTTCTTGCAAACAGAAGTGTTTTCTAAAAGCATCATTTTATCTCATGAATGAAGCCTCTATCTCCAAAGAAAAGCATTCCTATAACTCCTCCCTGCAGACTAAAGAGTCATGTACTTTGCAGCATATGAAGCCACAGAATCAACACCCCTAATTATGCTTTACCAAGGAAATTCTGACTGCTTTGAAACCAATGAGAAAATATTCACCAACTTTTGCAGTATCAGAACTGAACTTCAGTCAGACAGGGCCAATGTGAAGCCAGTGAGATTCTCCTGCAAATTTCAGGGGATTAATGGACTATTCCTGATTTTTTTTAGATCTTTCTTATAGGATGTATCTAAACTATGAGAAATGAACACCATCTCCAAATGCTTTGCTAAATTTTCTTCATCCCTGTACCCCATTCACCTTCAATACTTCAAAATCATTTGAGACAATTTAAATCTCATTCAGCAGAACGAGTTTTCTGATTACACATTCCCACGCTTTGTGTGCAGAGCATTCCTGTTATCCTGTGCAGACCAGACCTTGTAACAGTAAGAAATAAAAGTTCCTGTAAGTGTTGATCAGGCTTCTATCTTGAGAGAGCAAACTCATGGAAATTTTTATAACTATATCAAATACCGCTTGCCTGTGCATGATGTGATTCTCTTTCTTGGATCAGAAACCTGAAGGTTCGGCTCACAGGCTGTGAGCTGGCCTCCTACACGAAGCTGACATCATAATTAATTAAAAGGAAGTCACTGTACTACTGGTATTCCTGCGATGAAGCATTAGTGTAGCACATTCTGGACAGCATCCACTCCTACAAATGATATCACAAATTGCTTGGCACAGATACAAGCTCTCATCATTAAGGGAAAGTGCAAGAATGCTATTGGGATTCCTGGCGTAGTGTAAAAACAAACAAAAAGAAACGCAATTCTTCAGTCTTCAAGGATGAAAAGCACAGAGACTACGTTAGTGGGTACCTGGTGCAAGGTGTACACTGCATTAAATTGCACCAGTCTATGCTAAGAGGTAGTAGTTGCCACTAATCCCTTGCCAGAAGTAGGAAGGTTTTCTATGTGTCCCCTAAAGTACTTGCACTCCTCTGATATTGCCACTTGTCTGTAACATGATATGTACATTCATTCATTTCCCAGGATAAGGCTGAGCGCAGCTGACACATTCCTATTGATTCCTTTTTTCTGTATTTCTAGGCATTTTGTTTAACGGTGGTAGCAAATGAGTGAATAATACTGTCTCTTCTTGGCTAAGCATTCCCAGATCGAATTCAGTTACTTTCGCAGATGTCTGCAGTTGTGTTGGTTGATCATCCCCTGATCTCTGTCATTTCTTGTTTTAGATCAGGGCTTCCCGGTAGGCCTGATGTCTGTGACAAGCCTTCTTGACTCTGTGATTCCCAGAAGATGCAGAGAATGGACACCCCAGTGACTATGACTCACGCTTGGAAGCTGCTGCAGGTCCCGGCTCAGAAGCTCTCTTTCTCTTTTGGCTTGACTCATCAGCAGTGTAGAACAATCCACAATCCCTGAACACTGCTCATTACAGCCAAACTGGAAAGAGGAAAGGAACAAAAAGCAAGCTCACTGCTGTTAATAAATGTTTTTGCTACAATAGTCATAAGTATTATTTCTCTGCCATGCTTTGCTTTTTTTTTCATAAATCATCCTGTGTTCTGAGCTGGATAGAGATCCTAATTTCTTAAGGGAATAAACCTATTTCTTTAGTTGTTGTTAGGGGATAAATTTACAAAAGCAGCTCAATAAATGAGCTGTTTCAGTTTGCTGGATCTACCTTGTGCTCTGTCTAACATGTGGAGAAAAACTGGATTGCCAAAGCACAGAATATTTAGGTTTTGCTCATTGCCTTTCTCCAGTCAATAATTCTGTTAACATGTAAGGCATGGCATAGCCTTGTGTCTGTAATCATAGGAGTGGGTCACAGGTGCAACGGAGCAAGTCATAGGTGCATAAATTTGCAGCTTTTTTTCAGTGGGGTATTAAAGGATAACCAGTACTTCTGATTGTCTGATTAGGAGCATCTGTGACTCACACACATGCCCTTTGGTGCATCCTTTTAGGGGAATACTAGACCCCTTGAGCCACCTCTTGGTCAGGAACTGCAGGCTCACTTCCCAGCTCTTTTGCCAGCATGTGCACTCCAGACACTGGAGAGCACCAGCCATGTTCTCCCTGCCTTGTGGTTCCCGTGTCTGCAGAGGAAACCCAAGGCATAGCTCATCCCGGAAGGTCACAAATCTGGGCAGCGGAGGTCCTCCAGAGTCAGTTAGTTATGGGTTCTGGAGTGACAGTTAACATTTTTCCTCACATCTTCACTGTAGCTGAGAGGTGGTATGGTCCTTCAAGCCTGTGGTGTTAGACCTCTCTGTATTTCCTGAGATCCCCTGTAGGTGTATGCACAAGTTCAGGATGAGGAGAATGAACCAAAAGGAAGATGGCAAGATTAAAAATTACCCATATGGTCTCATATTCTTAAAGGTCTAGATTTCTACAGTTGCTCAAAGAAGGAAAAGAGAAGTTGAATAACATTTTCTTAAAAGCATACCAAAAAATTACATAAAAATCATTACTTTTTATTTGAAAGAAAATCAGCAAAAGGAGGTTTCATAAACTACAATGTACACCTGGCGCATACAGTTTTAAGAGTTTTACATTTTCAAAAGAGGCTTTGGCTCTGTGGTTCACTTGAATGAGTCAAAGTTACTGTTTTGCCATTGCCAAATTACTTGCACTTACAAGATTTAACAGATTAAGTTGAAACAGAGGAAAAAAGAAAACAATTAATAACAGGTACTCAGTTATGTTTTAAACAGAGGAGGAAATTTTATATATTTTTTTTTTTACCTAAACTGCACAACCGTAACACAATATAAAACAGCCAAAAGTCAAACAAAATACCGGGCGACCTGCTTTCCACTTACACATTTAAGTCACAGCCAGGTGATGAGTCCAGTCAAAAATGCCCTGAGATCTCAAACTGCTGATAATCCAACTAGAATTTCTTGACAATTTTTAGTCTACCAATTCATTACAGCCTTCTTCAAGACACAAGGGAAGAAAGACAGTATTCCTAGCTACAGAAACATCTTAGTTTTTCCATCTTCTGATTCAATTTGTCTCCAGTGTTGGGTTGGGTTTTTGGTTTTGGTTTTGGGTGGTTTTTTGTTTGTTTTGGGGTGGTTTTTTGGTGTGGGATTGTGGTGTTGTTTGCTTGGGGTTTTTTTCGGGGGTGTGGGGGTGTGATGTTAACTACAATTTAAATGAATTAATTTCCACCTTTCATTTTCCCAATCTATTTCACCTAGGTGAAAAGTTGGTCTCAGTTTTTTGGAGCCTCCAAAAGATCACTTAACTTTTTGTGACAGTGGTCACAAAAATATAAATCAGAAGCATCTGTGACTTCCAATAAAATATTTAAAACAAAGTGTGAAATGCTAACTTAGCTTGTTTTCACATCATATCCAGATAGTTCAACAAAGACCATGCTCTGTGTACATTTTTATTCTTGTTAAAAATTTAAAAGGCAAGCTTTTAATGTCTCAGTTTTAACTTAAGTTGTAATCAGTCTGTAAAACAATCGGAGAGATGCTATTAAAAGTATATTAATAATAAAACAGATGCTTTAAAGAAAGCTTGGTATCTCAGCAACCTCAGTCCACTTTGCCTTCCATATAGTGGGCCTGGCTGAGGATTACTGTGCTTCGGTCAAGCTTAAGACTGGAGCTTTGGGTGGAAGATTCTAACTTTCCCCTCAAAACCAAAGTTTGAGTATCCTGTTTGTGTGACTTTTTTTTACTTTTTTTTTTTTTTTTTTTAATAAGCAGATGTAGCTTTTGTCTTTGCTTTAACTTCCAAAATCGGTTATTGTGGTCATAATTTCCTTCTAAGGAATGTTGACACCCAAGTATGAAATAGCCACCTGAGGAAGATCAAACAATAGCATATAAACTGGGCAGAGTTTTTTTACTATCAGACAGTTACGTCAGAGGAAAGAGAAGATGTGATGTTACTTCCTGGTAGTTTCAGCAGCAAGAATGTTTCCACAAGTGAGGCTTCACCCCAGCTAGTCCAGGATCTGAATACCAAGGTGCAGCGAGGCCATCCTGGTGTAGCCCATCCTAAGCAATAGCATCTGAAGGCATGGCCACAGATCTGCATTTATTCTGGAGTCAGGACATAAATAACTGTTTTTAAAGACAGCTTTAGAGCCAATACTATTACTTGGAAACACCTACTGCACCTTTTGTTGTCAGCTTCCTTATCTGTAGTAAAGGTGCTCTATTATGAAAATCCTACACTAGGTTTGAATAGAATACAGTGACTATTCCATATTTCCAGTGGCTATACTACCACTAGTTTTTGACACTCAGCCTTGCCAATACCACTCATGCACATGTTACTTCAGGAGTACATACACAGTTGTACAGATTGCCCACTAGCAACTTCATATCCCTTCTAAAGAAAAATCCTGCATTATTGATAGCACTTCTTTTAAAAACTTTTAAAAGCTGCTAATTTAGAGCATGTATAAGTTAATGCTAGCTATGTTTGCATCTACAAATGTCTCTGCTTTTTTCAGATTTTTACAGACCTATTTGCTATGTCTGCTGTTGCCAGTAATATAGGCTTACCAAGCACAAGCACAGGACAGTTGTGCTCCAATATCTATAAAGCTTATTACAAACACTGAAGCAAAATTTTATCTTTGGCAATTACAGGAAATCAAGTCAAAATATCAATACTCCCCTTTCTAAAAGAGTGTGGATCCATCTCAGTCATGAGATCTAAGTTACATCTTAAGTTACAGAGGTTCGTACTTCTCAAGTTGTAGATGCAAGTATAAAATAAGTTTTACGCAGAATTCTCTTCAAGCATTTCTTACAACCAAGCTTTTTTTTCAGGGCTTCAGTGAAATTACTTGTCATGTTTGTGGTAACACACTGCTTCAGGCCTATGGAAGTGTAGTACACACAGATACTGCCTTAATAAACATAGATTTATATCCAGCCTCTCTTGTAATAGCTTTAAAGAGCCATAGGAACTAAGCACGTAGTTCTAAAACTATTGGACAGTCTCCAGCTGACCCAGGGCAGCTCATGTTTTACAGTAAAAATATTCTTCAGTACTCAGATTAGGAGCCAGTCGTAAATTGGTTCCTCCTCTACTTTCACTTCTGATATCACGTTTACTACAGAGGCACAAGTTGAAGGAAGATACAAAGCTCAGGCATGAGTCAAGAACCCTCCTTGGCATGCAGAAAAAAATCTTATCTCCCCTGAGTATGTTTAGGACCTCTTCATCCTTCCTGGATGGAGAGAGAGGCTCCTTTTTTCCAGTGAACTTTCCACAGCAGCCTTATCTTCTGCTCCAGCGCAATCTGAATAATTTGCACAGTCCATGGGCTAAACACATTATTGCCACAACTCCTTGTGCTGGACCTGGGGTTAAGCAGGCACAGGCGTAAGACTGGGCCCTTACTGGCAAGGCCGCCACCTCTGTGCCGCTGTGCCAAGCAGCCAGCCCTCGCTGCTCCGGTGTCTACTGCAACATGGGGCCTCTTCTCCACGTAGAATCACAGGATGGTTTGGGTTGGAAGGGACCTTCAAAGATCATCTACTCCAACCTCCCCCACAATGAGCAGGGACGTCTTCAACTAGATGAGGCTGCTCAGAGCCCGGTGCAACCTGACCTTGAATATTTCCAGGGATGGTGCATCTACCACCTCTCTGGACAACCTGTGCCAGTGTTTCACCACCCTCATCGTAAAAATTTCTTCCTTATATCAAGTCTAAATCTGCCCTCTTTCAGGACACAGACAGGTAAACACACAGAGCTGGGAGGAAGGACAAGCTCCAGGATCCAGCCATACAGATAAAGCCAGGAAGAAAATCCTGTGACTTGGGTTGTCAGAGGCAGCCCCAGCTGCCTCTTCAGTGACTTTTGCTTCTTGATGCTGGCTACAAGGAACAATGTGTAATCTTTGGCCTGTGTATCTGAAACACAGGAGCTTCAGGAGGTCTGGATGCTGAGCAGCTGTGTTAACATCACAAGGACTCCAGGGTCCACCATATCCACTTTTAATAGTAGTACTGTAGAAAATATTTACACCTTCTTTCACATTTGTATATTTTCAGAGCAACAATGAAAGATAACAAGCTAGAAAGGAGAGGCAGGTCCTACCAAATCATGTTCATAAAAATCAAATGCTGAACGTCAATAGGTGGGGTGTGAAAATGGTGACAGATCAAATGATATACAGTAACCTGTGGTGATCTCTTTCTCCACCTCTCCACTAAATGCCGTTAATTCCATGGCCAGCTATCACTGGTGGCAAGGGACTCCAAGCAAGTTTTGCCAAATGCTTTCCCAAGTTACCTGCTGTCTCAGGAATTGCTAAATACTTAGCTGTACCCCACATCTTACTATTCTAATCGCATAAGCCAGTTGAGCATTAAAAAGAAAAAAAAAAAGACAAAGTTAAGTGCCCTTAAGTTACTGGACTTAAATTAGAAACCAAGCCAGACAGAAAACCTCTGAAAGGGAGTTTAAAAAAATGAAGGGGTTACAGCAATACACACTGAACTTCCCAGAGAGGGAACCTAAACTTTTTATTGATTTCAAATGCAGAGTTTGTCTCCAGAGCATCTCTGTCCTCTGCTCCTCCTTGGGGATCATTTGGCTTTCCTCAGACTCTGTGTGTTCTCAGATCCCTTGCTTTGCCTCACTCAGAAGGAACATCAGGGTCTGGCCAAAACGCCATCCCTCCAGTGCGTGTTTTAGACCTGCTTGATTTACAGTCTGATGTCAATAGGCAATGTCAGCACTAGGAGACAGTCCCAGGCACATTAATGGGTCAGACGGAAGAACTCATGTCATCTCTGGATCAGAGGACAGAGAGAATTGCTGTTCAGAGACACAGAAATACTTGGGGATTCAGATAATTATAGGGTTCCATTTTTCACCCTTTGAACAAGACAAAAACATGGTATAATGCACAAATACAACATCACAGAGCAAGAATTTTTTAAGTTGGATAGGGTTAAACACAGTTTATGTTTGTATTTTTAAATCCATATTTTTACAATTCCTGATGGCCAAGGAAATCTGAAAAGCATAAAGTGGTATTGAAGGACCTTCTTCCTCTGGGTCATCCTTTCCTCCCACTCTCAATGTCAAGTGCTTACAGGCTGCGATGAGATAGGCACAGACTTCGTTATCGAGTGGGATATCTAAACAAATACGCTTCCCTTGCTATGGTGTCCTTCACGTCATTCCTTTCATCCTTTTGATGAGACACCAAGACACTTCACTTGGTAGCTGAGGTGGGGTTTATTATGCTTAAAGAGAGGAAGTCACAATCTCTTGGGAACCAACCCAGCACTGGTGTCATTTAAATGTGAGAACTTCAGTTGTAAGTCACCTTTCAGGCGTCAGATTCTACGTTTATGGAGGGAAAAGAGAGAAATGAGGCATTCATACAGAAATCTATTCTGGTGAAATGCAAAGCAAAAATAAGAATCTGATCTTTTCCTGGACTGCGTTACATGCCGCTATTTATATAAGTATTGGAGACTTTATCTGCAGCTTACATCTGTAAGAATTTCCAGGAGAGTTTTTAGAACACAAGAATATGATAGCAAAAAAAAAAAAAAGAAAAAAGAATGAAAAGAAAAAAGACATAATTAAAACAAGCTATATTTAAAACACTGCTAAAATTGAAGGAGAGTACAGCTTTTGGTTTTGTGCATAGACGACACTGCAAATGGCAGGGGAAAAATATTTGCAGACGTGATAGCATTGCAATTACAGTTGTATAACAAGCATGCAAACTCAAGAAAGAAAAGTTTCAGTTTTCTTCAGCAGACTAAACAGATGAGTGTGTCTGAAACTGTCTTTCTAAGCACAAAACTTATATACAAGATTTATACAGCATGAATTCAATGAAAAAGACACCTTTTATATTGCTAGGTAACAACTTTCATTTAGAGTTATATATAAAAAGAATTTAGTGTGACCTTTACTCAGTATTCATTTACTAATTATTACTAATTATAACACATTCCAAAATTATTTTCATAGAAATTTATTTAATAGATATTTTATGTATGTACAAGTACCCTGCAGAACTATTTTCTTCTCATTTGCTCCACTGATTTTGCTAGTAAACCCAAGACAAACTGTAGGATCTGAAAAACATAAGTAGAAATTTACAGCAGGAAACACACGTACTGAAATATAACCTCCCTATAGATTCTAGGTGCCTTTGTATTTGTTGTACTAAAAAAAAAAAACCAAACCCAACCAAAAATCCTGTGACTGAATCAAATGATGACAGAAGCCTGAAGACATATAAGACACTCCTGGAAGCCAATCATAGAATCATAGGATCATAGAATCACAGAATCATAGAATCATAGAATCACAGAATGGTTCAGGTTGGAAGGGACCTTAAAGATCATCTAGTTCCACCCCCCGTGCCCTGGGCAGGGACACCTCCCACTAGACCAGGTTGCTCAAAGCCTCATCCAGCCTGGCCTTGTACATTTCAGGAATGGGGCATCCATAACTTCTCTGGGCAACCTCTTCCAGTGTCTCACCACCCTCACAGTAAAAAATTTCTTTCTAATCTCTAATCTAAATCTGCCCTCTTGCAATTTAAAACCATTACCCCTTGTCCTATCACTACACTCCTTCATAAAGAGTCCCTCCCCATCTCTCCTTTAGGCCCCCTTTAGGTACTAGAAGGCTGCTATAAGGTCTCCCTGGAGCCTTCTCTTCTCCAGGCTGAACAACCCCAACTCTCTCAGCCTGTCTTCATAGGAGATGTGCTCCAGCCCTCTGATCATCTTTCTGGCCCTTTTCTGGACCCATTCCAACAGGTCCAGAGGCTGGTCCAATGAACTTGCCAGCTTCGCTTTCACAACTTTTTTCTGGAAGTCAATGAAATTTCCAAGTTCTAAACTAATACAAATCTTCACCTTTCTAATAGATTGAGCTTGTCGCCCTATGCTTCTTTGCTCCTTCCCTCCCCATCCTCTACCTCAGTTATGTCTTCCTCAGTTTCTTTGCACTGCAGCCCTTCAGAGGTGAGGCAATTTTCTTACTGCACCTCCACAGCTCAGCACAGCTGGGTCCTGACTTAGTTTGGGCCCTTTGGCTACCACAACAAGATAAGATCATACTGGATTATGCATGTGTTCGTCAAAAATCTTTCCAAGTGTTACATACCAAGTAATCCACCAAGTGTTATATAAAGAAATGTAGTCCTGTACATGCTAGTACCCATTCTCTCACATACAAAACACACCAAAACTACAGCTCTGACATGCCAGTAACAGTGATTCATCCATCTGAATTCCCTTCCTCCCATTCCCTGAATATTTCTAATGTGATCCATCGGTTTTCAGATTGAGAATCCTTCATATCTTGTTACATTACAGACCAATTAACTCAATGTCTTGAGATGAAATCTGAGAAGACAAAATATTGTATGCACAAGCAGGCATCTTTCTAATAAAGTACCATGCTTTCTGTAATGGAAACTTATTTTTAGAAAGTTAATAAAGAGATTAATCTTCCAGACCAGAGGCAGTAGGGAAATTAACAGTTGTTTAATCATGCACAGCAGTAAGATGCTGTACAATGTTAAGTATAAGACTAGTAACTGACCCTTTCTGGTGAGTGAATGGATTATTATGTTCAACATTTCAATTTAGCCTAATACCACAAGTGCACAGTAATTGTGATTTTATTATACAGTCACATAAATAATGCAATATTTTTAATGATCCATAGCCTTTAGAACGCCACAGTGAAAACTGTCTAATACAATAAGTAGGTACTATGCAATGTTTAATTTTTACTGACATTAAATTAGTAAGAAATGCTAAGAAATTTCAACAGCTTTAAAGAAAAAAATAAACATTGTAGCAATGAAGTTGTCTAGCTATAACAGAGCATATGTCATAGATATATGGATCATTGATTAGGAAAGGAATCTGGAATAACAAAAAGAAAGTAAGCACATTGTAATAAAAAAGTCTGACTTAACATAATCATTATTTTGCCATTATACTAAAATCTAATGCATGTAGGACATTTTAAAATTTAACAACGCAAACACTAAACTGCTAATGAATCAACCCCATGTATCTCATTTTCTTTAACTCTTCCAAAACCAATATATTCCCTTCTTCCTCCCCAGAAAGAGCAAAGATTTTAGTGAAAATATGATTCTGAACAACTGCCTTTAATACAAGGATCTCTAGGGAGGCTCTGTTCTGCTCTCCATGGGAATGGAACTTTTTCATTATTTTGTTCCTAAAAGTAACATAGGTATAGAAGTCCTTGACTTCTTGTTACTCTGACAAGGAGCACAGAAGTGAAATGTAACTTTCTCACTTTTTACAATTATCCCCATAATTAATACTACTGTTTCAAAATAACATAATTTGCCATTAAACATGAAACATCCCATTTTTTAAAAAAGACAGCCGTCACTTTCTATTTCCCCTTATTCTACTTCATTTCTAAACTCCAAGTTAAATAAATAAATAAATATGAAAAAGCTATTTTTTACTATTTCCCATCTAAATGTTGTGATGCAGAGACACAGAAATTGTTTTTTCAGGTTCTGATATTCAACAGTTTAACAATATCACAGTTTTAAATTCTTCAGTTTCCTATCAGCCCCAAAGGAATGACAGCCATATATAGCCTTTCTTTCCATAGCAGAATTTCTTTCAGTGAGCCTCATATAAAAAGGGAACAAGCTAACAGCTTCTCCTGATGAGTCTGTCAGGGTTAAGTCCAGATTCCTTCAATGTGAACGTGAGTTTTGCCATGAATTCATTAGGGTGAAAAGCTCATGAGTTACTGGGACAGCGATTCTGACAGCCATATGTGGTGGGTTGACCTTGGCTGGACACCAGGTGCCCACTAAAGCAACTCTATCACTGCCCTCCTCAGCTGTACAGGGGAGAGAAAATATAACAAACGGCTCAGGGGTCAAGATAAGGACAGGGAGATCACTCACCAGTTACCATCATGGGCAAAACAGACTCAACTTGGGGAAATTAGTTTAATCTATTACCAAACAAATCAGAATAGGGTAATGAGAAATAAAAACTAAATCTTAAAACACCTTTCCCTCACCTCTCCCTTCTTCCCAGGCTTAACTTTATTCCTGAATGCTCTACCTCTTTCCCCCAAGTGGCGAAGGAGGACAGGGAATGGGAGTTGTGGTCAGTTCATCACATATTATCTCTGCTGCTCCTTCCTCCTCACGCTCTTCCCTTGCTCTAGCATGGTGTCCCTCCCATGGGAGACAGTCCTTCATGAACTTCGCCAATGTGATTCCTTCCCACAGGCTACAGTTCTTCATGAACTGCTCCAGTATGGGTCCTTTCCACAAGGTGAGTCCTTCATGGGCTCATGAGTCCTGCCAGCAAACCAGCTGCAGCATGGGCTCCTCTCTCCATGGGTCCACGGGTCCTGCCAGGAGCCTGCTCCAGCGCATGCTTTCCGTGGGGTCATAGCCTCCTTCAGGCACCCACCTGCTCCAGTGTGGGGTCCTCCATGGGCTGCAGGTAGATATCTGCTCCACTGTTAACCTCCATGGGCTGCAGGGGGACAGCCTGCCTCACCATGGTCTTCACCACGGGCTGCTCTACTCTGTCTCCTGGGCTGCTTTCTCCCCCTCCTTCTTCACTGACCTTGGTGTCTGCAGAGTTGTTTCTCGCACATATTCTCACTCCTCTCTCCAGCTGCTGTTGCACGGCAACTTTTTCCCTCCTTAAATACATTATCACAGAAGTGCTACCACCATCGCTGATGGGCTCAGCCTTGGCCAGCGGTGGGTCTGTCTTGGAGCTGGCTGGCATCGGCTCTATCAGATATAGGGGAAGCTTCTAGCAGCTTCTCACAGAAACCACCCCTGTTGCCTCCCTGCTACCAAAACATTGCTAAGCAAACTCAATACACCTTATAAATTAACAATAGATTTAGAGAGTTCTTCTATTCTCACTCGTATTCCTATAAGCATAATTTAACTTCTGTTTTACTTCTTTATTGCCCCTTGATGAACTTGGTCTTACAAGATTAGAGAGAGGTTTTTCTCCAAATTACAGCAGGCACTTTTCATTTGGAATTAAAAGACACAAGGACTAAACCCTCTACTTGCTCTATTTTAAAAGGCCATAAAAAAGGAAACTTTCAAATAATGTCCCCAGATGAACAGATTAGATAACAAAATGCCTACACAATACTTCTTACTAAATCTGCAAAATTTGCCAGCAGCTGTGCTAGTGTGATTGGATTGTTTCAGAGACACAGAGAAATTGGCCAAGATGATCTTGTCTTTTGATGAACGTCATTTGATAACAAATATACTTGTCTGTAGCAACCTGGCGAGATTCAACTCAAGAGAGATCCTGGAGCTTATTGTAAATCCCCTACTTAGCCATTGTTTTGCTTTTTAGTTTTTGAGCTTGATACCTGCATGAGATTTCCTTTAGTCCACCACAAACTTCATAAAGTGCTCTATACTCTATACCAAAGTCATAAAATGATTTACACAATAGAGAAATACAGAAATAAAAATCAACCATGAGTTGAACATTTATGGCTATGCAGGTAACGAGTTACATGTGTAGTTCTGCAAGTAGTTCTGGCCTGATAAATGACTTATTTCTTTAAACTTCAGACGAAAAAAAATCTCCCAGCTTGAACATGAGTTTTCTGTAGCAAAGAATGCTTTGCAACTCCATAAATCACAGAGGTCATTAGACAAAAGAAAGAATGAAGCAAACAAACAAAGAGGTTAATTCAAAACTTGTTCTTCATCCTACTTGTTGCTTGGTACTGCTTCCAATTTACTATGCTTATGCAACATATGGGCCAAACCTAATACTAGTTATGCTAGTGTGTCCCAATTCTCTTCAAAAGTATTAATATAAGCATTTGTTCATGTGCCACAGAGCTGTGCATGCCAGGTATTAAAATTAGCGCAATTGCTGCATATTCTGCTTGCTAACCCAGCTCTTTGTTGAGTATTATTAATATCTGACTTCATAACAAAATACACTGCTTGTCTTCCAACTTAGAAAAAAATACTAAAATGTGGTTGCCAAATGAAACATTTTTTGAAAAACAAAATCTGATTGGTGTTTTTAATTCTCAGATTCTGCTTAAACAGCCCCATGGTTTACAGTTAGGGGGAGTAAAAAGTCATTAGTTGTTTAATCATGTTTCAATAAGCATTCCCTCATCTTGCACAAAGCAGGGTTTACCTTGATAATTCCTAGCTCTTTGGAATGCAACAGTTACCACCTGCCAGAAATCAGAACATATAACTTTATATATTTTCCACTTTTCATCCTTGAATGAAAAATTGCTACATCCATGTGGAAACCTGAAGAAAAGGAATCTTTTGCTCCTGACCTTTTAATGAGTGAGTGGGAGAAAAAAGGCATATGTCACAGAAAGCAGTGTATAAAATAAGGAGGTTGACCCTTCAAGTCTTCCAAATCAATGAAGCTACAGAGAACTTCTCTTGCATTTCAGTATAGGAATAGCATTGGTGCCATTGACTTGCCCCTCCACTGAAACTTATGGTATGCCCCCAAGGTCAGAGGAACCCATATTCCTGTGTCTTTTTTATCTACTTAACAAGAAATGCAAGGAAACAGCATTAGGATAAATTCTTACAAACCATCAGATATGTCTGGGAGAAGCCTCACATTCACAGGGCCTGGTTCTCATTAGGGCTTCAAGCACCTGGTTGTGGTTGACCAGACACTTCTGTTGTCCACTGAAGGGACAGTGCAGCAGGGCACAAGCAGTCAGGAGGTTTCTGGACCAAGATGATGATGAACTCCTGGCAGGTGATCCAGAAGCCAGTGAGGGGAGATGAACTGCTTACAAACATGGAAGAACTGATCAGGGATGTAAAGGCTGGAAGCATCCTTGACTGCAGTGACCATGAGATGATGGCATTCAGGATCTTGGGAAAAGAAAACAAGGCAAAAAGCAGGATCACAACACTGGCCTACAAGAGAGAAGACTTTGGCCTGTTCAGATACCTACTTAGAAGAATTCCATGGGATACAGCCCTGGAGATAGAGTGGTCAAGGATAGTTGATTGATTTTCAAGGATCACATCCAACCTCAAGAACAGTCCATCCCTATATGAAGGAAGTCAAGCAAAGGTAGCAAGACACATGTGCTTGGGTGAAAAAGTAGCTCGTAGCAAAACTCACACATAAAAAGGAAATATGCAAGAGCTGGAGGCAGGATCAGGTAACTCAATAGAAACAGAGAGCAATGTAGGAATGCTGTTAGAAAAGCTAAAGAAAGCCCACCTGCAGTTGAAACTGGAAGGGGATGCAAAGGACACCAAGAACGGTTTCTGTGGATATATCAGCAGCAAAAAGATGACCTGATGACAAAGCACATGCAAAAGACCAAGGCACACAGTACTGCCTTCACCTCAGGCTTTAGTGTTAAGACCAACTTTCATGAATGCCAAGTACCTGAGATCTGAGGGAAAGTCTTGGGATCAGGTTAGGGAACATATAAATAGGCTGGACATACAGAAGTCCATGGGACCTCATGGGATGCACCAATGAGTACTGAAGGACCTGGGCTATGTCACGGTGAGGGCACTCTTGATTATCTTTTAAAGATCATGGCAAGTAGGGGAGAATTGGAAGAAAGCAAGTATCTGTCAGTCTCAACTTGACCTTTGGGTAAGCAGTGGAGCAAACCCTCCTAGACACCATTCCCAAACATATGAAGGATGAGAAGGTGATTGGGAATGGTCAGTATGTATTTATAAAGGAAATATCATGCCTGACCAAATTGGCAGCCTTCTACAATAAAATGATTGGCTTGATGAATGAAGGAAGAGCATTGGATGTTGTTTATCTTGACTTTAGTCAAAGACTGACTTCTAGACATGTCGATTTTAAGGCTTTTGATGCTGTCTCCCTGAACTTCCTCATAGGCAACCTAATGAAGTACAGGTTAGATATCTGGACAGTGAGGTGGATTGAGTGAACTGCTGAGCTCAAAAGATAGTGATCAGCAGCATGAAGTCCGATTGGAAGCCAGTCCCCAGTGGTGTACCCCAGTGGTCAGTACTGGTGCCAATACTATTTAACATCTTCATTAATGGCCTGGATGGTAGGACAAAGTGTGCCACCAGCAAGTTTGCAGATGATACAAAACTGGGAGGAGTGCTTGATACACTAGGTGGCTGTGCTGCCATTCAGAGGGTCATGAACAGTCTGGAGACATGGGCAAACAAGACATCTCATTAAGTTCAAAGGGAATTGGAAAATTCTGTCCCTGGGGAGGGATAACCCCATGTATTGTCAGGGAACTACAGTGCCTCATGTACCGTACACTGAAGACTGACTGCCTGGGCAATGGCTTTTCAGAAAAGGACTTGATGAGGATCCTGGAGCATCACCAGCAGGTTGAGGGAGGTGATCCTTTCATTCTGCTCAGCACTGGTGAGACACATTTCAAATAACGTGTCCAGTTCTGGGCTGCCTACAAGAGATTAACATATTGGATCAAGTCTACCAAAGAGCCATGAAGATGAGTAAGAGACTGCAGCATCTTTCACATGAGGAGAGGCTGAGTGAGTGGAGACTGTTTAGCTTGGAGAATAGATGTCTTGGGGGAATCTAATCAATGTGTGTAAATACTTCATAGGTGTGAGCAAAGAATATGGAGCCAGGCTCTTCTCAGTGGTACTCAGTGATAGAAAAAGAGGAACTGAAATAGGGGAAATTCCATTTAAGCATAAAATCCACCTTCTTTGCTGTGAGGATGCTCTAACACTGGAACATGTTTCCCATGGAGGTTGTGGTATTCCATCCGTAAAGGTATTCAACACCAAAGTTGCCGTGGCCCTGACCAACCCCCTCTTGCTGACCCTGGTTTGAGTGGGATGAATGGAATACCTAAGAAACATCTGACAAGTAAACAAGAACTCTAAGAAGAAAGTTGTAAGGTTTGCTATCAGACTGGCACCCAGACTTGTTCTTAGATCTCCCACTGATGTAAGCAGCCAGAAAGGCAGCCTGGTTATAAGGGAAATTTACTGAATAGAAGAAAATGTCTGCTGAAAAATACTGACAGAAAATGCCTGCCATCTTGGGTGCTGCCAGCCTGGGAACTAGGCCTGTGAACCAGAAACATCCTTGAAAAAGGTAGCTGGACTCTTGAAAGTACAACTGGGGTGCCTAGAAAGCAGAGACATCCTGAGATACCATCGATCGATGCCAAAACAAGGGGCTGAAATGGCATCTTATCATCTGAAAAGGTGGAAAACAGCCTGGAAAAATAAAAATTGCTCTGAAAGAGCAGAAAACCTCATCATCTATTGGCTGTTACAGGTGAAAAATTGAAATTAACAGCATCTGTTGGCTGCTGGAAGCAGTGATGTCCTATTATGTCTCTATGTTATAAAAGGAGCTTAATTTTTATCTGAAGTGGAGCTTCTCTCCCTGAGAACTTCCCTTGCTGTCTCAACTTTTTCTTTTCTAAACAGGTTGAATTCTCCATATGAATTTTCTACAAGGTCTTGGACTCTCATTGGGGACACCCAGATGACTCCAGACTCTCTGACATGGATCACCTTTGAGGTGAGACTCTGTCTGTGATCTCCCTGGTCCCCCATTTTGGGCCCACTTTTGGGGTCGATTCCATTTGTCCTCTTACTTCTGGGATAGTTGGGTCCACCTCTGGGATTCGTTTGTCCTCTGGTTTGGGATGGTCTGTCCCCTTCTGAAATCTAATTCACTTGATACCAATATCATAAATCCACATAAATAATCTATTTTATCTGTTATTATATTTTTGATGAATTGCTTTGCTAATGAAAAGTTCACAGTGGCCTGTAATAGTATATACATAATTATATAATTGCTTGTTGCTGTTACTGATTGTTGCTATACAATTGATTGCTGCTATTATTGACTGCTGCCATACTATTGATTGATACTATATTATTGATTGCTGATAGTCATTTGCAATAGCTGGATATATATATATATTCACTTTATTAATCATATTTGCTAGAGGTGATTTTTTTAATTATTATTTTTATTTTTGTGGTAGTTTGCTTGCTAGTGGTGATTTTTGTGGTATTTATGGTAATCTGTAATAAAGCAGAGAAATTTAGAGGATAAAGCCTTCATGTCCTTGTGCATTGCAGAATCCTACAAACCCGTGGTCACAATCTCTATACACCCACAGACTGGATAAGCCTTTATATCTTGACACCCATCCGACTCCATTTCCTTTCTGTAAAAGCATTATCAACAAAGAGACACAAACATCATCTGTGGATGTTCCTTGCACACAAGAATATCTAAGTGACATATTAGTTGTCTATTTAGCGCCTCTGGTTCTGTTTCACAGTCTTACATAGAGGATGTCTTTGAGTGTATCACCTGTTGGTTTCAGATGTTCCCAGACAAAACCAGCAGCCTCCACAAGGCAGTTACTTGTCCACTGACAAACAGCTGGAAGAAACAGCTGGAAAGATGGATAGCCGCTGAGAAGGACAGAAAGGTGGGGAGACAAAGGAAGCCGAAAAAGAAGTCTGAAAAGACTTTACCTTTCCTTTCCCATCTACAATTGCAGCTAATGGTAATTTTCTCTTTTGCAAAGTAGTCAGTTGTATTCAAGAGAGAATCTGAGTTGAGTGCATTTCAGCCAATGCAAGATACCTCTCTGTCCCACCAGGATGTGAACCACTGATTGTAGGTGATAATCCATGTGTAATTCTGATAATGTGTCTGACATTCTGATTCTATCTTTGTGCACCTGAAGAAGCTAAACAGTGATTGTGACTGTCAGTAATACCACAGTCCACCTGTAACCTACTGTGTACAAGAAAAAAGGGTAGGCAGAGCATGACAACTCTACTTCATGAAGATTTGAGGGATTTCAAAGACCTTTCAGCTATGAAAGAAACATAAAAATTCTCCACATTACGGAATGTATCTGTAAAATAAAGTATTGCAGATCTTGAGTAATTTCACTCTGTTGAAGTCTAAACACACTAGGTAGGATTCATCCTACTTTAAATTTAGGCGTTTAAGTTTGGCATCAAATGCAATGTTACCTGCCAGGCTCCCTTAACAGTCAACAATGGAAAATAGGTACTCCTAGGAGGAACTTATCTAATCCATGTCAGCCAGCAGAAGGACTAGATCAATTACATTCTGAAGGTGATGATTTTTTTGTAAATAGTTTCTATACACAGAGCTTACAGTGACTAGCTTGTGCCTCATCTTTTCACTTTCGATGCCCATGTCAGAACTGTACTTTTTATAAAAAAAAATAAATCTACTTACCTCAGTTTAGGAGAATGGTGATTTAGGAAACTAGTCTATATCTAACACATGAATTCTGAGCAAAGTTAAGAAGAGTTCCACCACTAAATGTGTCAGGGTATGAGGATTCAGGCTGTGCTGTATTTCTACCAGGAAGAAGAGAGGTTGCTGCCCTCAGATACTCCAATTTGTACTGAAGTACTGAGGTATATCTTAGGGGAAATTAGATCTTTCCAACTTCTCAAAAGTAGCATGAATACACAGATAGGGGCAGAAATATGACAACAAAGATGCCACATGCTTCTTTAAAAATCTGCAAGGGATCACACTGTTGCAAGGGATTCAAAGAACACAATGTAGGCTGGACCAAGAGAGGGGAAAGCACATTTTTCCATAGGAAAGGGTAGAAGGAAAGTAACTACAGGAAAAAAAACACATTAAAAGGACATAAGCAAGAATGACAGACTTTACATTACCCTTTTCTGAATCCTACTATTTCTTGTGTTACTGTAAAACAAGTAAACCTATGTATTTGCTTGCCTTTTCCCCTGTATGTCCCTGAAGAGATGAACTGTTAAGCAAGAATAGTCCCCATGTGGGAGGGACAGAAAAGTGGTGTCCAGAGTGAGGATGGGCCAGATGTCACCTGCTCTGTTTCTGTCACTGAGTTACCTGAGTGTTAAAGCCTCTGCCTTTGGGATGCAAAATAAGTAGACTAAATGATCCAGCCAGTGTGCTGGAAAATCGAAGACAAAAAGTCAAATAGGTACACAATCAAAGGCAAGTTTAAGAAAAACATCCAGCACAGTGAGACCTGGAATCAACATCCTCACAAGTGAGGAGCCAGGGAAACTCTTCAAGTGAAAAATGAAAAAACATTAAAAGTTGTTTCAAACAAAACAACAAAAAAACCAACAACAACAAAAAACAAACCAAACCAAAACTAAAAAAAAAAATCAACCCCAAACCCAAACATTTTTCTCCACAAATGTCAAAAGGTTTGCACTGTTCCTCCAAAAGATTTTCCCTGAAACTTCAGCAAGAGCAGCAGAAAATATAGTCATTATAGATCATTTAGATTCATTGGTAAATGATTCTGCTGGAAATTTCTTGTGCAGTTCTAACTGCAAAATATTACTTTTGCAATACCCGTAAGCCAATTGCACTGCAGGGCTAAAACTGAGAACAGAATTTGATTTATTAATTTCAATGGCAATATTCCACAGACAGTCCCAATATTATAAGGTTGGTTTTTTCCCCTAAGGAACAATTAAACCATTTTGCATTCTAGTGTTTCACAGCAGTTCAGTGATGGTCAAAAGTTTGCATCTTTTTTGTGTGGATACTTTCACCTTTGCGTGACTGAAACTCAATCAATATTCTCATGCTGTATTTTCAATAAGTCATCATGGACAATTTTGCTGAATTCACAAACTTTGAATTGACATGGAATTAATAAAAATCCCCAGAGGGATTCCTTTTTCCACACTTGCACTCTATGTATCCTTTTCCTAGTAAGGGATAAGTACTGTGGTCTACCTTAAGGTCTAGATTTTGCTCACACAGTAGCATTAGACACAGGTAATTTAATGAAGTTAATGGAGTTGGCCCTCATACCCACCATTAAAGATCATGAGAATCTAGCCACCATAGAAGCTGTACCACCCACCGCATTTTAGACTGCATGTTGGCTTTCGTTCCTGTTTTTCCTCATTTCCTGCGAAGGCGAGGGTTATACAGCTATGCCCTGCTGATCTGACTGTCAATGCGATCAGCAATCTTTTGAGCTCTTTTCCATAAAGCATCACATTTGAACCCAATAGCTAGTTTCAGGCAAGTTGATGTTCTTTTAAGTTCTGGGATAACAACTGACTTTGTAGTTAGACCTAGTAAGTAACTTTTTAACACAGTTTGTAGAATTTGTAATCATCTCAAATGAGTAAAGAGGTTAACATAAACTCAAATGTTACTAGACGCCTGAGAATCCACATTACACATTCCATACCTTCAGAAGAACAGCAGTTATAGCCTGCATCTTCCTAGAAGGGTAAAGCCTATCAGGCCTAAGACACAAATTCACAGGAATTCAAATTTACAGGGTGTTTGCTACTACTCATACATAGACTTTTCTGGCTGAAATTTTCCAGTAGTTCTTTTAAATTTTTCCTGTAGATGAAGTTTGGATGAAAAATTTCAGCTCCTTTGGAACGCAAAGGAAGCTGTGGAAACGCAAAAGACATTCCATTTATTAAGATACACTTTTTATTTTTTGATTTAAAAAAAAAAAAAACTTTCTTAACTGAGAACAGAAGGAAGATAAGTATGAAATTCTTATCCTGCCATTGTCTTGAGATGCAGATAGCTTCTCTATGACTGTCAGTCCTTTGTTCATTAAAAATAATTTATGCTTATAAAAATGCTACATCTTTTCCAGTGTAAATCAACAGTTTTAAGTAAGTCCAACAAGTAAGTGATGGCAACAATAAAAGAATACTAAAGTCAGTATTTAGACAAGAAAAACATACTGCATTGGTTAGCAGCAAATATTTCTGGCATTACTACAGCAGATTGTGTGTTCATTTGGACGCTAGAACGTAACTATATGTGCTTCATCTTCTCATAAAATGAAGATGTAACCTGATAGCACTCTTGTAATTGTTCTGTCTGCTTTACTACATTGCTGTTAGCCAATCAATCTCATTAGCATTTGAGTAAAATACCGCATTTTGAAAGCTAGCTCTTTGTATGGTCAAGTCCTTTGCTAATTTCACTGAGCAATTTTATGAATTGCAGCCCAGCAAAAGTCAACGAAGGAAAAGTATTGTACACACTCTGAAAACACAAAATTCAAACACACCACATTTTCATTGTGACATAGATTTTTTTACGTTTGGCTCACAAGTCTGCCTCATAAATACAGATTCTCATGTTTGGTAGAAGGTTATTTACATTTAGTGTACAAGCCTTATGCTTCATTAGTGTTGACTTTGTAAATTAGTCTGAATATCTCTTAAACACTGTTTTTTTTCACTTCTTTTCATTTTGTCACCTGTAAAAGCATTATCCCTTCCTTCTTCAAGTGACATAAAGGCAAATAATGGCCATGTCTTTTTAAACTATGAATACACATCTGAGAAAAAGTTTTAAAGTAATAGTTTGGGGTTTGGTCCCAAGTGATATAATATCCCAAGTAATATTTCAGCCAATGCCGTGATCCAGAAAGAAGGAAATTTATTACCATAGGTCCATCAGATTGAAATGCAGTTTCTGCCTTCCTTTATAACCTGTTGCTGTAGTTCACATTTAGAGGTTCCTATAACCTTAAGAAATACAAATAATTTCCATCAGACAACAGCAGTTATTTTATCCTGCTATCCTTGCTTCCCTTGTGTCTTTGCGATCTTTCATTCTGAACATGTCTAAATAAATGCACATTATTCATTACCATTTCCATTAATCATGACACAGGTAGTCAGTCATTTGCAAAAAATCAAGATATTTAGGAAACTGTACAAATGCATAATCACTTGTTCCTGCCACCTACATGGTTCTCACAAAATCCATTCTCCTTCACATGATTTATCTCATATAACTTGCAACTACTTGGCATAACAGTATATATTTTAAGTATCTATGTTGGAGATTCAGAAAAAAAGCAGCTTTTAGGCAAGTCCTCTACATTGGTTTATACAGTTAAGTTTAGAAGATAAAAATCCCACTCCAGCCTTTAAGGGGAAGATGGCTGAGAATTGAATAGCATTGCCTTATCCATTCAAGGAGGATGTTATCCATTCGTCAGCTTGATATATTTCCTTAAGACTGTCAGCAGTAACAAAATGATAAGATAATGGAATGCATTCATTTTCATTACCTGGAATATTTCCCCAGTGAAAGCTGAAAATAGTTTCAGTTATTTTAGCAATGAAGGGATAAAGAAACTAATCACTTTTTAACTAGATATAGTTGAATAAACAAATGCTGCATAGTCATTTACAAAAAACACACATTTTTGCATAAATTCTTTTGGGATTTTTTTGGTTGTTTGTTTTGGTTGTTTTGTTGTTTTAAATATGGACATCCATCTTAGAAATAAAAGCATTTTAGTAGCCTTGTCACTGTTGCATCTTCTTCCCCTACAATTAGCATTGCTACTGTAGACTTTCAAAACTGCTTTTAAACACATATTGTCAATTGATAACTTGGTGTAGTGTTTGCTATTTTGTACATTGAAATGTTTTAATTTAACAAACTGTTCTGATTTTGAGTGCAGATCATATATAGGATCTATAGAGACTGTGCTATTCTGATGGCCACTACCTCAGCTTCACTGATGGGATCCTTTATATTACACTGCCCAATGAACAGTCATCTATAATTCACTATGCAGTTACCATAACCATAAAGATTTAACATTTGTAGTTCCTCTGAGTAACTGAAAATACATATGAGCACAAATAAATTACAATTGAGGAGACTTACTCCTACCTAATCCCAGTGATCAATGTATCACTGCCTGTTAAAAAATGACAGAGACAGGAAATCTGGAAATTTCTATTGAAGGATAGATTTTGATAAAACAAAAAGAAGTAGGAAATACGGCTTTCGGTCATGGTGCTTAAGATCATTGATGAAATGCATCACTAAATAGTATGGGATGTAACCTTGAATACATGAGGACTTAGGCTTAGTATATACTTAAACTTCTAACAGTATGTGATTTTCACTAAATGCAGATTTAGTTAGATGGCTCTCCCTGACATACATTTCCCAGTTATGTTTCTAGCCCAATGTGAGAACAGGAATAACTTAATTAAACCACCATAATTAACTCATAAATCCAAGGTGAATGAGAGCAGGTAACACATTTCATCAATTGGATGAAGGATTCCATTCAGTCCGAGGCTCTCAGGGAAGCTGAGCTCTCCAGCAACAGCAAATCTCCAAGGACAGCTGCTGAAACACAGTGCATCCACTGCCTGTCAGCAGCCCCCACCTCCATCCAGCCGAGCACAAAGCTGCATGGAACGGGTGCAGCCATAGACAGAAGAGCCAGAGACCCCATCTCACAAAACAGCTACAGTGAGGATCTTTAGAGCAAACACAGTCTCGTCTCTCTGATAAAGCTGCCTTTGATCTTGCATAATTCTGAAAACATCAGGGTAGGAATTCTGACTTAAAAGTGCAGAGAAGTATTTTCTTGTACAGAGTGAAATATGATTATGCAAGTCTTAGGATGATGCACTGGACATGGCAATCGGGAGTGAATACTTTTCATACAACAGGAAGAAATTCCACTCTCCGCTCATCATTCTTACAGCTGGTAGAATAGAAATTGAATTAAGAAGAGACATTTTTCCTACAGCCTTCTCCTGGACAAACTGGCAAGATACAGACTGGATGTGTGGTCTGTGAGATGGGTATGAAATTGGCTAATAGGTCACACTCAGAGAGTGGTGATCAGTGGTTTTCACTCAGGCTGGCAGCCTGTCACAAGTGGGGTCCGCAGGGATTGATGCTGGGCCCCACACTGTTCAACACCTTCATAAATGTCCTGGATGATGGGATTGGAAGCACTCTCACCAGGTTTGCTGATGACACCAAACTGAATGGTGAGGTGAACACGTTAGAAGGGAGAGCCATCTTACAGAGAGATATGGACAGGCTGGAAGAGTGCGCTAGCGTGGAAGAGGCGTGAAGTTCAACAAAGACAAGTACAAAGTCCTGTACCTGGGATGACATAACCAAAGAACCCAGCACAGGCTACAATCTGTGTGTCTGGGGAGCAGCCTTGTTCGTGGTGGACAACTAGCTGAACATGAGTTAGCAGTGCGCTGCTCCAGCAACGAAGGCAAGTCAGACCATAGACTGCATCCACAGGGGCATTACTAGCAGAGATAGACATCATCAGCCCACTCTGCTGAGCGCTTGTCAGACCGCACCTGGAATACTGTGTCCAGTTCTGGTCCCCACGATTCAAGAACGACACAGACAGACTAGAGAGAGTCTAAAGGAGGGCCCCAAAGATGATCAAAGGGCTGCAGAACCTGCCTCATGAGGAAAGACTGAAGGAGTTAGGTGTCTTCTCCTTGGAGAAGAGAAGGCTCATCAGGGACATCATCACAGCATTCCAGTATTTGGGAGGCAGCTATAAAGAATAGAGAGGCTCTGTCTTCACAAGGAGTCACATGGTGAAGACAAGGGGCAAAGGGTACAAGTTGCACCAGGAGATGTTTTGTCTTGAGACACTAGAAAGAAATTTTTTATAGTGAGAGCAGTCACTCATTGGAACAACTTCACCAGGGACTGGTAGAATCCTCATCACTGGAGGTTTTTGAGATGCAACTGAAGAAGATGCTAGGTAATCTCATCTACACTCCCTTTCCCACAAAAATATGGACCAGATGATCTCTCAAGGTCCCTTCCAACTGGGCTGTTCTATGATTTTATGTATTTATTTTTCATTAATGGCCACATAAAGTCTAACTTACCTTTCTCTCAAAATGGAAGGATTGTCCTCTAGGCCCCTAAATACTGTTATTGATGTCTACTCTAGTACATACTGGAATTTCTCCATGGAAACAGGAAGTACCGCGAATCTGAAATAAGAAAAAGAAGGAATTAAATGTAAGTATCAGCTGGGAAGTGCTTCAAGCAATGATTATTCTTTCAGCTTTCAGCTAATTGCTCAAAATGACTGACTGTGATTAGAATACTACTGATCATATTTAAAAGCAAACATAAATTTATCAACTATTTTCCAGAGAAAGGACAAATAGCACAGAGCTGATTCTGGTCTCATTTATATTGGGTTTTTACATACACACGCAGATGGACCTGGGTCTGGTTACAGTTACCCTATGAAAATTCAAACTACTTCTGTTGAACTGCAAGGACTTCCTTCAGATTACACACAATGAGATCAGGATCTAGATCCTCCATTTTAATGGGGTAACACCTAATTTAGAGCAGCATGAGATTAGAATCAGGCCTTGAATGTGAAGAAACAGTGGAGTTACAGTTTTAAGATACAGAAGACTATAATATAATGAGACTAGGGTGCCCAGTACGTGGGGTGAAATATGAAAAATGAAGCTTTATTTTCATGCTCACACCTGAAATGCAAATGTGTAACAGATGTTTAGCTATCTCCTTTCATTCTATCAACCTCACATTCATCACAGTACAAAAAAATGTAACACATCGTAATCGAACTGATGGAAAGCCTGTATTATACAAGTGACTGTAAGGAGTTCTCCGTTAGCATATCTAATTTAATTTGAAACAGTGAAGTTGGGTCTTCCCTTAGAGCAGGCCCAAAACACTTCTGACTGAGAAATTACTCCCTGTGAAATATCCTAATAATAACTTGTAAATCTCCAAGCTCTGAAAGTGTAAGGCTTCAGTGAATTACAAAGGTACTTAAACAGGGTATGAGTTTATATTTACATATTCATATGTATCTAAAATTGCATACATATATATATTTAACTTCCACTTATTCGTATTATACCTAAATTGCTGCTCAGCTTATGGTAACTCATTTGTTTGGTACAACATGGGTTTCCTACTGTAGGCCACACTGAATTAGGAACAAAAGCAAATGAACAGAGTTGGAATATATGAATGATTTATTCTCTAGCTAGAGTAAAGCAGCCAGGGCTTCACCCAAATGACTTTTATCATTGTTCCACCCAAGAGAATCACTTGTGTCTTTGTATCTTGGGATACACACCTGCATGGAGCACAGAAAATACCAGTACGCCTCTTCTTCACAAGGCAGTAGTCCATTTATTTAATAAGTGTCCTGGTCTCAGCTGGGATAGAATTAATTTTCTTTTTAGTGATTGCTGTGTTTCGGATTTGCTATGAAAGGAATGTCCATAATGCATATTATTTTAGTTGTCGCTAGGTGATGTTTATACCATTCAAGGACTTTTTCCAGCTTTCCATAGAAGCTGAGAAGGAGAAGACCAAACAATGGAATAGTCAGTGAAATATCCCGTACCACGGACGTCATTCTTGGTATATAAATGGAGGCTAGCTGGGATGCAGGAAGCCATGATCACCTCTCGGGTCGGGCTGGGCAACCAGTTCACTGGGCAGTGAGAGTAACTTCTGCCTGTATATTCCTTTACCATTATTATGATAATTATTATTGTTGTTGTTGTTATTTTCCCATTCCATTATTGTTCTATTAAACTGTCTTTATCTCAACCCATGAGGGTTTTTTCCCCCTTTCCCTTTCTTTTCTCCCTCCTCTCCCTACCCTTCTGGGTGGGAAGGGGGAGCGAGCGACCAGCTGTGTGGTCCTAGTTGCTGGCTGGGGTTAAACCACAACAAAAAAGCTGTACAAAACTTCAGAAATGTATTTTTTAAGCCTTCAGGCTGTTTTGTGATGTGCTTTTCATGTTCTTCAGGGTTTCACAATCCTTTCCTGTCTTAGCCTCACGGTAAAATGAAAAATTGACACTATTCTGTGAGGTTCAGGTAATCTATTGATTTGTGATCTCCTGCAATGAGATCATCCAAGAGCCTTCATTGATCAGAAGAGCATGCGATAATGATAGGTACAGAAGAGTAGAGGTCCCAACACATGGTGCTGTGAGCACCATCCGTACAAAGCCAGTAATTTATTAAAGAAGGAAAATGTTCCTACTTTTGGAACTTAATGACACAAGAAAATGCAACAAAGGTCACAAAAATCAGTTGTCACAGGGATGGACAATAAAAGAATATCACAAAAGAGAGCGCTTGTGTTAAATAACCTGAAAGGGGAAAGGTCTCATGTCAGCAAAGACCATGGCATGGCACTGGGATCCACCCAAAGTATCCTTTTCTGAGCACCTCGTTTTGACTTCAGCAGGTTTTGGATACCTCATATTTTGAGCAAGGAGGAAATCCAGAGCAATTTCTTACTGCACAGTTGTGCTCCCAGAGATCCAAAAGGCCTAACCCCAGCATTAGATTACCAGATGCTCAGGGGTTCACTAATCCGTCAGCTATTATATCTGCATTCCAAGGTTTTCATAAGAAATGCTACAGCTGTGAATGTCTGAAGTGTCTCCGAAAGTGATGACTGACTTCAGAGATTATCACTCCCTTTTCCCTTAGAATAGGATGGAGCTTCCCCAGTGGCTTTGTGATGCTGGAAGAGATTCTGGATAACCTCTGGCTGTTTAATCCCTGCAGGCCTTGGGAGCAGTGCAAGTGTGGGTGGTGGATGGAGGGAAAAGTTTTCCCACTGAATTCTGAGAATTCTTACCCTTCAGGTGCTCCCTCTTTTCCAGGAGTGTCAGTGATCTGCTGTCAAAATTTTCAGGAGACATTTGAATGACAACGTTTTCCCTTAGGCTGAGATAAACCCAGATAAGTCTCAGAGGTGCATAAGCAAGCCCAAAAAAGGCTGGAGAGAGAGGGGAACCTGCATATAGACCTTTTTAAGAAAAAGAGCAACTTCATTTGTTAAAGTTATTCTAAGGAATTGCTTATACTCCAAAAGCATGCTAAGCACATGAATAACAAGGAAGTGAGTTAAAATTAAATTTTGAGTTAATAAATAGCATTTATGTAATATATGCTATGTTTCGTGATGATACATGAAAAAATATTGAATTTGATTGCATAAGGTATATGTGTGAAACAGCAACCACAGACATTGCTAGTGATGAAAATTTACTGCAAGGGATACTAAACCACAAGTTCTCCCCTCTTTCCCCTTAATCCTTGCCCTTTGATGTTAAAAAAGGAGCTTATAGAAGATCTTAAAGCTTTTCTCAGATCTTACTTTGAGATCATGAAGGCAGAGATAGTTTCTCTCTTTGAAAATTATGATCTGTGCTCTCTCAGACACTAAGGAAAGGCAAAGATAGGCAACATGTCTCCAGTTGAACACCTTCTTTCTGACAAAACATAAACCAGAAGTTCATGCTGAGACTTTCATCAACAGCCAAGTGACTTGCATTCAAACCTGAGTTTCTGTAACGGGTTGTATTTTGTCTGAAAGAGCACAGTAGGCCAGGTTATGTTTGGTCTTCAGAGGAAGGACACAATTTTTTCTCTTCATCATACATTCATACCGTATGAAGGCAGAAACACAAGTGAAGGCTCCTGAGTCCAAAACTGGTCTGTGTTTCAGCCCATGGTGCAATCCAACTTGAAAATTAAATTGAGCAAATAAAGCCAATGACTATAAAAGTGATCACATATCCTCCTTGAACCTGTACCAGTGAATAACTCATCTTATAAAAATTGCTTTTATTCTGGTATCTCTTGGATCGTTGGCAAACCATTTACCATTTAAGGTCCCCATTAAGATTATCCCTTGATCTTGAGAGTGTTGACACTGCTTTCTATTGTGATATTTTCTTGTTGTCCCTTGTCATGGAAGGAGGCAGAAGAAAAGGCTAGGAGGGAGAGGATTAATTTTTAATTTGGGTATAGTTAATGTGTAGTTTCTGGACATCATAGCAAGTAATTGAGTGTCAAAACAGATACACTGAAAACAAGTGCTAAGGTGGTTTGAAGATCACATAACAAGTATTACAAAAAATGCCCTCCCAAAGCAACATCATTTATTTTAATGGTGAGTTCAGTAATTCAACATAATGCCTTATATGTCTAAATATTTTGGCTTGGGTTGTATCATTCTTAGTTATATTGAATAGAGATCCTTTTAACATGTATCATATCAATGAATTTAACAGGATGACAAATGAAAAGAGGTACCACTTCTGTGGTTCCCACCCATAACAAGTTTTCCAGAGGAGTAGAAGATACCACTTCTTTGTTTAGACTCAGCTGCCAAATATATTTGTTCATGTTAGCTTATGTTATTTCTAAAACATCTAAGACCTGTCTAGGAAGAATAAGAGATTTTATTTTTCCAAGAACTGCATCTGTGTTGGATTTGGGGAGCTTGTGAAAACCTGATGTCAAATGAAGTTGCATACTTCAAGTGCTGAAGTATGAAGAAAAATGACTTAGAGTAACATATATTAGTTTAGATCAATTTATGTCAGTTCATTACTATAAAACATTCAGGCTATTTCCTCTTGTTTAATTGACACACTAGATGAAAGAAGGACAGAGGGTTAAGAGATAAGCTGTGACCACAGAAGAAAATTTTGTAAGAATACCAAAATATTAAATTAAAACTGATGTTGCAAAGTTTAAATATAAAAGATTCAAGATTTTCAGGAACAAGTGTATGAGACATTTACAGCTCCATTGTTAGGTATCCATCTACATAGCCCAATTTTCAAAGCTGTTGGCTATCCAGATGCTCCAGATGTTCTCAGGAATTATGTCTAGATACTTAGAAAGCTTGCAAATTATGCTAGCTTCTAATATTTCTACCCACACTGCAGGAAGGGAGTCCCATTAGAAGCATTTTCAAAAGCCTTATTAGTACAAATGAGACAAGCATGTCATCTACTTAGTAATACCAAACCATATTAAGTGTTCTCTCAACACAGACCATTAATGAATGCATTATCCAGCTCAAGTGAGGTACCAGAAACTGTGCAGTGGACAACAGGGTCCAAAGTGTAAATACCAAGAGGCCACATTTATTGCTGTCATACATCAGTCTGTTCTGCTGCTTCAGAGACTGTGGGATCAAGCAAGGTGAGGGCACAAGGGAAGCAGATGCTTTTCCTCTACCAAAACACCAGCGTGGGTCAGAAAAAGAAAGAGCAAAATATAGTTCAAGATGATATTGGGCAGAACAGAACAGATGCAACCTTGGAGCGTACACAACTTTATATACCTCACAGAAGCAGAGCATTTGCACTATAGATTCCCTCAGTTAACAGCTATAGGAAGCTAAATGGATGCAAAATAAAGGGAGTGAACTTAGAGCATGAAGAAAAGTCATCCCAAACAGCGGCTTTCATTGCTTTGGAGTTCCAGCAATGCTGCTGGCGTGAGCACAGTGTTTATACTGTAAATCCTCACAGTCTACTTTTATTTTAAGGTCTTTTTTAACTTTCCACTTTCAGATTGCTTTATTGCAGAGGGGATTATCTCATATTTTACCAACTGTGAAGGTATAAATTAATAGCTGGGAATGTGCTTGATTTAAATGTTTCTGTTTAAAGGAAGCAGATATCATTACAGGTTTCAATATGCTTCTTCTCGCAGATGCTTGGTTGCCTCACCTTTTAGTGTTGAACATCCTTTATTTCTGAAACTTTAGGGTTTGTTCAGAAGAAAAGTACTTTTCTTCATAGACTTGAACTCTCTACTCGTGTTATAGACTGCAGTGTGATACAGTTCTCATTTACTTTACTTTTATAATTATTTCATTAGCGTCAGTGTAGATGCTAATGAAGATTTCAACCAGAAGGCTGTCACTGCATTATCATTGCTCACATTGTTAACCCATGAATCTTTTCTGTTTCTATGCCCATACGTGTATACGCATGGTATTTCACACAACAAATAACATTCACTGACCAGAAACAGGCTTTTGCACTTTCTGGTCTTTGTCCTGCAGCTGCATCTAATCATCTAATTCTTAGTCTCACCTGACCTACTGACATCAGATGAGAAGCAAAAAAAAAAAAAAAAAAGCATTAGTAAGTCACTATTCTGTTCACACTCAAACTGCGTTGTGTGCAAGGGCAGGAGGGACAAGCCAAGTGAAGATGGCCCCATTCAAACACCTCCTTGGGACCAGAGGTCTCTCATGCTACCCCAGTCCCTGCAGTGGGACAGCCTTGCCTTGGACTGCCATGGGTCCCAGGTCACCCGGATCACACCGGCTAATCATAGAGTCTTAGAATCATAGAACTGTCTAGCTTGGAAGGGACCTTTCAGATCATCAAGTCCAACCATCAACCTAACACTGCCAAAATCACCAATAAACCGTGTCCCTAAGCACCACATCTATACATCTCTTAAATATCTCCAGGGATGGTGATTCCACCTCTTCCCTCGGCAGCCTGTTCCAATGTTTGATAACCCTTTCTGTGATAAAATTTTTCATAATATCCATTCTAAACTTCCCCTGGTGCAACTTCAGGCCATTTCCTCTTGTCCTATCACTAGTTACTTGGAGAAGAGACTGACCCCCACCCCTCTACAACCTCCTTTCAGGTGGTTGTAGAGAGTGATAAGGTCTCCCCTCAGCCTCCTTTTCTCCAGGCTACACTACTCCATTTCCCTCAGCTGCTCCTCATAAGACTTGTTCTCCAGACCCCTCGCCAGCTTTGTTGCCCTTCTCTGGACACGCTCCAGCACCTCAGTGTCTTTCTTGTAGTGAGGGGCCCAAAGCTGAACACAGCACTCGAGGTGGGGCCTCACCAGTGCCAAGTACAGGGGGACAATCACTTCTCCAGTCCTGCTGGCCACACTATTTCTGATACAAGCCAGGATGCTGTTGGCCTTCTTGTCACACTGCCGGCACTGGATTATGGCTGTTGTGGTGTCCACATCCACCCACTGCCTTTGCCTATAAACCAATGCTGTAAAAGAAGCAAGAGCAGCTCATGAGTCGCCACATAAGTCAGATCAGCTAATCACTAATAAAACAGATTGCTCAAAGCAGATCCAAAGCAGTGCACAGTTGTTTCAAAAGAAAAAGAAAAAGAATACAAAATTATTTGGCAATTACTGATATGCTGAGATAAGACATGTAGTTATTATGGACCAGGAGGGGGATTCACTTAGACCATCAATAATACAAAATTTTGTTCAGGCAAAAATTCCCAATAATTTTGTGTGTTTGGTTTAATTTGTCAATTCGGGATAAATGCATTCATTTACAGCAGCAGCTAACACCAGGAACAGTGCCTGGTGTTATTTGTCCCACACCTATCAACATCCCCCCATAAAAAAATTTAAAAACCTGTATGTAGCTTTTCTGTAGCAACAAACAAAGTTACTGCTATTTAGCCATATTTATAATCTCTAAAAGTAACTCTATGTATGGAAAACACATGTATTCAACCAGGTACGTGGATGAAATTGTCTACTGTTCTACCTAAAAGTAAACCACAAAGCTAAGACTGAAAGGAAGGCAGAGGAATTTTTAAGGCATTTACAAGTCCTTAGGATTAGGGTTTAGCTACAGTTTAAAACTATTTGTGTAGAGAAGAAAGCAGGTAAGGGAAGTGTTCTGCCTTCTAGCAGCCCTTTCCTTTTCACTTCAATAAAAAGTTATCCCACAGACCAGGCCAGACCCTCACAACAGTTTGTGAGATGACTGTTGCTGAATATCCATCACCCTGATGGCTATGGTGGTGCCAGGATCCCCCATGGAAAACTTCCTTCCATGAGGAGCAGTTCAGGGCCTTAAAGCAACATAACACATTCTGGATTCCTTCGGGTTTTGAAGTATGCAACCGACTTTGCAGTCCCTAAATCTATGCTTTGGCTGGTGTTTTTACAAGTACCCCTGCATCTTTGTGGTTCAAACTGAAACACGAACATTCTTACAGAGTCCAGAAAGTATTTGCCAGAAATTCTAATGGCAAGTGTTAAAACAGCTCTGAATAGATTAAAGTCTCAGCCTCTTTACTGTCAGGCCACAGAAATGACCCTAGTGCTTGACTTTTATCTTCCAGACTAAAAATTCAAAGGAGAAAGAAAAGTCAGATAAGATACTAGAACTGAAGAGGTGGTCTGGCATTTTCAGTACTGAAAGAAATCATGTTTATTGGATATTCTGACTGTTCAAATTTTATACCATTTCTGTAAGTAGAGAACCTGAAGAATTTATCTATCTATAGCAAACTATGCACAGTTCAGAAGATAAATGAGACTTATCTGTACTCATCACAACTTCATGAAAGATCATTAAAAATGTTTCCAAAAAGAGTCATAGTTGTAAGCAAAAGTAAAAGCATGAATTCATGAGAATTTAAATCAGCTCTTGCTGATATAAATTTTCCAATTTCCTAGGCTTCTCCAACTCTATAGGGCACACTGCTGCTGCTTAAGAGTGGCATAGCTTTCTGAAAAAAGAAAATCTAGCTTTCACTTAAATATTAATGTCAAGTGTTTTATAATAATCGCATAAACACATTTGATCATAAGCATCCAAATGGAGGAAATTAATTGCTTCACAATGCAGAAAGATAAAAGTTATCTGTCCGAAATTAAGAGGATGATTGGGTAATGTCAGTAATCATTCTCCTTCCATACAGACTGAGGCAGACTCTTCTGGTCAACAGTGAGAACAACAGCCTCTTATGAAGACCTCATACTGAGCTTTTATAATTGCTTTAGCAGTTCCACTGATACCAAAAGAATCATATCAATAATGCACCCTCCCTAAATATAAGCTGCCAAACTTCCCCCACCTTCTGATTTAAGACTATTTTCAGAATTACGCTTGCTTTCCCAGAGCTCTGCCCTCAGTGCAGCCCTTCTTGGCTGGCAGTGAAAAGACTAACAAGGCATCTGGACAGTTGCTGAGGTGTGTTGGAAACCAACCTTACTAATTTACCTGATTGCCTTCTGAGGGTGATGTGGGGAAAAGCAGCTGACAGTAACCCATTGTCTAACTGGGTTATAGAGAAGCGGTCTGGCACGCAACTATTCATTTAGAAAAAATGTATTGGTAAAGGAAAGACTCCAGTTTTTTGAATACTCATAAAGGTTAAGAACATACTGAGTACATCCAACTTTGTACGCAACAGAGCATCACTGGTGAGAGATCGGTGGTGGCAGCACAGTGGGGTGGGAATTGACTGACTGCTGTGAAGGGAGACACACACTTAGAAGGCAAACAAGGAGTAGAGCCACAGCTTGGGCAGAAGCATAATACGTAGAAAAAAGTCTCAGTTTATCCCTTATGTGATATACAATATGTTGTCTCAGACAACCTGCACAGAGGTCTGGAACCTGGCAAGCATACGCCTTGATCCTAGCCAGGCTGGGCTGGAGGTGATTTGAAAAAAATGGCTACTAAAACATGACTTGGAAACTCAGTACTCAGAAGTCTCCTTCTGCCGTTGCCACCACTGCTGGCGAATAGCAACTCAGTGGACATCCTGGCTTGAAATGGCTATGAAGGTTTTTTGTTAATTTGTTAGTAGATAACGCTATGGGAGCAAGATCTTCAAGGCCATTTGGTTATAGCAGTGGTGCCAAGACAGTCAGCCTGATGCAGTTTAAGGTCTATGCTTGGCAGTTAATAAAAACAATTGACCATCTCTGACAGCAGATGTTTCCTTAAGGGTATATAAACAACCTTTTAGCAGAGTCATCCAGTTCAGCCCTGATAGATTTCCTGTATGTGACAAAACCAGATGTGACAATTGTAGCATAGCCAATCACTGACTCAGGATCCCATATTACAGAGCTATGTAGAGCAGAGATGTGAATTCCTGTATGTGAAGTTAGGAAAAGGTCAGTGCATTGTAAGTGTTTCTTAAATGCACTTAAACATAAAATCAGAAGGGTCTCATTTTTGATGCATTGTGGGGTTTTGGTATTTCTTGGCATAGCTTCACCGTCAAAGGGCTTCTAGGTAGCTATCACCCACTCACACAGATTTCCAGCTTAAACAGATGACAACTAGAAAACATTCATCCCCACCTTTCCTATTAATGCCTCCATGAATTTTCACTGAAATAATTAGATTTAGTGGTGTTTCAAGAACAAACTGTTTCTTTACACATTGAATCTCTCGTCAACATATTGACATTACAGAATTCACATGACTTACAATCTAAATAGCTTGAGGCTTTCCAAAAAAAAAACCAAAAAAAACCCCCAACACTCCCCCCCCCCCCCCCAACTTACCAAACTTATCTGAGAGCTTAACGGCCATGGTTTGAATAATGAGGCACTTAATGTGATCAACTGAAAATAAAACTTGCTTAGCATTCCCGATAAATGATTTTCAGTTTAAATCCAAAACTATCTTTCCATACTCTGTCTCCAAGAGAATTTGTTAGAGAAAGCTCCTCTTTCAGTTTACATTATGCTTATGATAGACTGAAATATCTTTTTCTGTACTCTGCAGTTAATAATCAGTATCTTTTATTTTGCTTTTTGACACTTGAAGAGTCTTTTGATTAATAGACCCTAGGAGCCCCATATGATCTCAGGATGATTTTTCAGGAACGCTTTAATAAGGTGTCTTCCTAGCTTCTCACACAAATGTATCAGTGCTCCCTGTCAGTTATGCATGCATGTACTAGTAGAACTTACTTTCAAATAAAACGGAATTGAGATTTCAGCTTTCTCAAGGCCTAGATCTCTATTGCCAATGGTCTTTCATTACAAAAAGCTTTTGACGAATCCACCTTTTTAATGATTAGTGTAGAAAAATACATCAAAGCCTGGAGAACTTCATGGGTGTTTTTCGTACTTTTTAAAAAACTAGAACTGCCAAGAACATGTAACATCTTATCCAGAAGGTTTTGACGTCAGAACCATAAGCTCTTAAAAAACCCCACCCAGTTGTTTGTTGATAACATCACAAATGTTGCTAAAACACATTCCATTCATTTTCAGCATTTGTCAGAGGCATTTCAATTGCACGCATGTGAGTACTTCCCAAACTTGTTTCAGGAATGCATCTAATCCATGCAAAATTCTTTGGAATGGAAAATGTTCCACTGCGAATACGAAGCTTGCAGAACTAGGGTCTATGGTTGTGTGTTTCCCAGAACTTGAATTTGCCTCTAGACATAAAAGCAAGGTATTCTAATGGAGAAGCATTATTTTTTCTGGGTTTTTTTTTTTTTTTTTTCATATGTACTGATAACTTATTGCACTCTAAGGTGATTAGAATTAAAAAGAAAGAAAAAAAACCACAAACATCAAAAAAATTAGTACTATGCAAAATGTCCACTCACTTTATTGTAGGGTGTATCAAGAGCCATAGTTGCTTTAAAGTAGTGAAAATGAGTGGAATTATTCATATGACTTTTTGGTGTCACAATACCACGTAACCATAGTATTATCTATTATCTGCCTTAAAATGTGACTATTGTTGCTGAGAGAAATGGTATCCTACCAAATTTGATAAAATCAAGCTCCCATTTCCCCACTTACCTTGATTTTTCACTACTCCCTTGCCAAAAAGAAAGGTTAGCATTGTGCCGAGTATATACTTGCTGAATATGTTTGAGTATATAGTATCTTCTGCCATGACACAATGAACCCTGGTTTTGTCTTCCAGTGTAGTTCCTATACATTAAAATATATATGTTCTGTGTGTTATTGCCCCAGTGATGATGTCTGAATAAATCTGTGAGTTTAAACACCTGGGGAAGGATGTAGCTTTTAAAACCACTGGATAAGTGAAGGGTTTGTCTTCAAGAATGCTAACTCATTTCTAAAGAGACACTGGGCTCCTTTGAACCCTTGCTAAAGATTCTGCATCCAATAGTGGAGAAAAAACTAAACCATTTTGACTGGTATTTATAGAAACCCCAAAGGATAGCGGCTCTACCACAGATGCGAGTAAAGCCAACCATAGGTTTTGGTATCCCCTTCGACCAGGTATATGGGCAACTTGGTAGACTGGATCAAGTAGCTCCAAACCTCTCAAGGAAGTTAATGTTATCAGCAGTTTGCTGTCTTATCTCCTTCCTCCTCCTCTCCTGTACAAAGACAATCTCCAACTAGGTTTTTTATCACCAAAGAAAAATTTGGATGTTTCACCACTTACAAGCAGAGTGACCTGGGAGATGTTTAGGGCAATAAACAAATGCTGCTGCAACAAACTGAATGGAGACATCCTGAGACACAGTGACTGGATCGCTGAGTGTCGTACACTGACATGGTCAACAACAGCCAGTGAGAGAACAGCTCCCATCCCTCCAGTGGTTCCTAAATCTGCTAAAGTTTTCAGTGTTCCCCAAATGGAAAACATTTCCTTTTCAACAAAAAAAGTTATGGAAATATTTAATTATGAAATTGTTCCTCTTGAAGAAGACACGTCATCTGCTTCTAACTTTGAACAGGGATACAGTTGCTCTATAGATCCAAAGGATTTACCTTTTGACTGGTGAGTTTTGCAGCACAGAGAGAGAAATATGTTGAACGGAGGATCTGCCTTCCTTGTAATATAGTGTCAGGTATATGATTGAATTCACAATCTCAAATAAATTGCTTTTCCCAAAACTGCCTGCAAGTGCAGAGCTGTTACCTATAAAATATTCATCAGCAAGATTGAAGGGCAATTCTCCAATTGCACAGCAGCAGAAAAAGCAAAGAATAGCTGGGGTTTGGTTGAGTTTGGTATGTTTTGTGGGTGGGGTTTGCAGGTAAGCCTCTGCAGCACAGGGTGGGTGTGCTTAATCGTACTGGCTGCAGTACTCTTCTGTGGCAGTATCTTGGAGACACCCAAGATCATCTAATTAATGAGCTTTCATATCCTACCACTCAGACCATAAAGTGTATTAAGCAGCCCTCTGGAAATGGCTCCATTTTCATTAAAGTCGTATTTCATAAGCTTAAAATCACCTCCTATATTTTTGTATGGCTTTAGATAGTACAATTTTGAGTCTCTTTTACTTTCTGAGGTAAACTTGGGGTTTCATATGCCTTCTCATGAAGATATAACACATGGGTGTTTTTATCCACTCTCATGGAAACTTACGGAGTCGAGCAATGGCTCTTCTACTTAAATATGTACTGAATTACTGCAATGAAGCTGTACAAAAATGGAGTAAAATTAGACTTATCAATCATGTTTTGATAATATGAGATTAGATTCCTCTCTCTTTCAAAAAAATATGTGTAAATACAATTGTGGCAAAAGTAAATCCTGAATTCAGTTTCTAAGTGCAAAATGTCACTATTATTTCAATGCTGCTTAGAGAGATTTTGGTGTATGAATAAATGTGATAACTGAAGTTACATCTACTTCTGTAGTGACTATATTGCAACTTATCAGTGATTCATGATGTCTTCATTAATTTCATGTTCTATCTTTATTAAAATATCTCCCTAATAATTCCTTCATAGTTGGTATGGCACCCTTTGGTTTGTTACGTTGCCAACCTGCAAGAATCCAGAGCCCTGTCACAGTGCTGTCACCTACTCAGTTTCCCACACTGCAAGTGTCCAAGCACATTTATGAATCATGTGTTTCCTAAAAAAGAGAAAAACCCTGGTGGTTGACACAGATACACGCAACTTGGTCTAGTAAAATGGTGGCGTATTATCACTTTGTTTTTGTGTTATTCTCTATTATAGTACTGGACTTTTTCAAATGCACCAGTCCACGTCCACCTGGAACTTGCAGTCAAAACTTGGGAATAAAGTTCAAGAAAATTTCCTTAATTCTTAGCTTAATTAATAAAAATAAATTAGTTCCTTGCAAAGGAAGACAAATATCCAAATCACAGCTCCCTTTGTCTCCCAAAAAGATGATTTGAGGTATTTTTAGATATAGAGCTGGAATGTATCACACACAAACAAATACACTTGCTTCTGCAAAAAGAGGGTGAGAACTATTGTAAAGGCTTCACATTTTCCTAAGCTTACTTATCAGCCATAGTTACTCATTTCCTCTGTTGATTTTTTCAGAAAATCCCCTATAGCCTCTCTTTGATAGAATCAAGATCTGCTCAGTGGCTTCAAGACTTTTCCTAGTTATTGTCCATCCAAACCGAGCGGAGAAACTGTACTGCAATTTAGGCAATCCATCAGAGCAATCATTTTGCAGGATGGGATGTCTTATGCAGGACAAAGCGCTTCTGATTATTAATGCCTTTGCTTTTCAAATACAAAAGTAAAATTCAAAATTTTACTATATGAGGAATGCGTTATGGCAGACTGATTACAGCAGATGATTATTCCAGTTCAGACATCAAATGCATACTCTACAACACATGAGAGGAAGGGATCACAACAGAATTTCTCAATTCAAAACAATACCACCTTTTACATCCTCTAGAAGGTCAAGAAGAAACTGCAGCTATGCCAGTTACATAGAAAATACTGACAAATTGATGTTATAACTTAATTTACTCCTGGAATCTGAGGGGGGAAAAAGCTTGAGCAATACTATTTTTGCCATTAGGTTAGCAAAAGGATTTATGATTCTCTCATTACAGCAAGTTCATATCTGGGCCTGAGGCATGATATCAAACTTCCCAGCTACCTGAGTGCATCTGAAGAGATGTTTGCTTAGAAAATCAACAACATACCTGAAAATACATTTCCCATGCCATTATTCATAAAATCTAAGATAAAGGTATAGCTGTGGACTGCCTGAGAGCAAAGAAGAGGAACCCATCTAACACTGCAATGTTCAATAGAACAGCTTTCCTCCACCACACACATTGTCACCATCCTCAAGAACTTCTAAGGATTTAAGCCTGAGGTTACCCACATGTCTTCTAGAGGGGGCATATCCCATGGGGGCAATTCCCTTCTGGTCTGGAGGGAAGAGGAGAGAGAATCTCTGAAGTATGTCATTGCTTCAAGAGGCATTTAAAGGGTTCAGCTGTAGGATTTCTTATGAAAACCCTGGAATGCAGATGTAATAGCTAGTGGATTAGTGAACCCCTGAGCATCTGGTAATCTAATGCTGGGGTTAGGCCTTTATGGATTGCTGGGAGCACAACTGCATCACGGAGGTGCTCTGCGTTTCCTCCCTCTTCATAAAGCCACAGCATTTATCTAAACAAGGCAAATCACCCTGTGGGCTGATTTGCAAGTTTACTCTTACTTAATTCTGTAAGGTCTTTTTCCTTGCCTGTTGGGACACTTTCCACCAGCTGTAACTTTCATATGATCTTCCAGGTTAACTCCATGTGAAGGATATTACAGTAATCCCATCGGGAAGTAGGTGCTCTGAGCCTGGAGCATCAACCTGGAGTACTAATTTTGTTTTGCTTCTTCCTGTGGAATTGCAGATTGGAGTCTTTGTTCTCATGAGCTGACCTCTCCTTGCAACTGATATGGATGATGCCCTTCTTCCAGCGCGTAAAGCTGAAAGTTGCTGAAACTGATTGGTCTTTATTGTTCAGGTCAGTGGTGAGGTCTGCCAGATCCATATACTGCCACTGGCCTTCCAACCAGCACCATTACAGGGACTGGCAGGCAATGGTAGGTTAACAGCGCTGGCATTTCAAGGGGCACTTGCTGTCTGCTCCCTGGGGACCGGGGACCAGGGTCCATGGCAGGTGCCTTGCAGGGGCAGGACACGGCCAGCAGCCAGGGCTGTCCCACCACCCCAGACAGGGAGCAGGGCTGCTGGGGAGCAGAAGCGCAGTCCCAACCCCAGGCACCAGGTTACAAGCAGCTCCCAGAGACCAAGGGTTGGCTTTGGCCACCACTTCCCCACAGAGAGCACTTTCCCACAGCACCAGTGGGACAGGGCTGCCCTCCGAGCTGGCCCTGAGCCCCAGCAGCCAAAATTCCTGGAGAGGGATGATGTCTCCAGGCCCTGGCATTAAGCATAAGCGATATAAAGCCCGTGGGCATGATCTTTGCACTGAACACCAGAAATGGTGGCATCCCAATCCTCTGTTCAGATAGCCTCTAAAAATCCAGTTCTCTTTCAAAAATTATTTTGTGTGCTCATATGCAGATTTTAAGTATCATGACATTACAAATCAGACTCACTTCTTGGGAAGGGCTTTGTGGTTTTAGACATTAATCAGAACATGCTTTGTGTTTGGTTAAGATACAAAATTAATAATGAAGCCAATTCTTTTTCTAAATTTTTAGGATCTTTGTAATTTTGAAAGTTCCAGGAAAAAAAAACATGTGCTTTTGAATCCCCAACCTCCTTTGCTTTCTTTTAATCTTTTCTCAGAAATGTAATAAGCAGAAAAGGGAACAAATAATACTTTCCTAAGGTTTTAAGATTTCAGAAGCAAAACTTTCCTTACCACATCCTGTCCATAGCAAAGACATTGAAAAAGAAATTCCTCCCTTTGGCTTCGGTGCAGTTAAGCCAAGATTAAATTAGTGAAGACATGAGAGAATCAGGCCCATGCTCTCAGAGCCACAAGGAATCACACATGAAGCCTGGTAGTAAGGATATACAAAAGCTGGGCGACTACCTAAAGAACATGCATACAGATCTTGAGCGCAAATCTTGATCTTGAGTGTCCCAAATACAAACAGGATTCCAAATACCATGGTATATGTCAACAGGATGCTATCATGAAACTTAAACAGTCTGTAGTCCATGAGGGTCCATATTTACCCAAAGTTCATAGTTTACTGTAAGACTTCTGGCACACAGGACATAGGCTCAGTCAGCTACAAGAAGATACACCCAAACCTCCAGAGCCCTACTCAATACCTTCTCAATGAAGGTGAGAAATCACATTAGAAGGAAAATTATGTCAGAGTCAAGATTCAACAATTCTTGTATGTAAGTGACTCCTGACTACTTGTATAAACATGGGCTTTCTGTGGATTGTACTGCAGAGCTTTAAAACTTGTTGCACTGTGACCTGAAAATGGTGTTCAGGCACTTTGATGCTTTGCATCTGTTATGCATTTACTTTTCAAGGATCCCCAGGAAAATAAAAATGTCAGTTTTCATCTTGTGCACCATATGGTTCAGGCATTTTAGATCTGGCAGCTTAATCTCACAGATCTGGCAGTTTAGTCTCACTGTGTTGTTTTTCACTTTTAAAACAAAACCCTCTGCTTTAATACATAGCATGGTACTAAATGAAAACCTCCATGTAGTATCTAGTATGGTCCCAATTATAAACATTGGCACAGGGATGTGTGCTGAGGAAAAGGACTTCTGGGTTCTTAGACAGAAGACAACCATAATTCATACGTGGAGATCATATCATAAGGGATGCTTATCAACACAGTGCTATATCATTCTCCGCAGTCAACAGCATCCCCTCTTAGAATTTAAACTCCTGGGAGCTCAGATGCTTTTGTATTACACATTCAGACATAGCTTTGCATTGCAGGGCCCTGATCTACAGCGGGCACCATGAAGGTAAAAATGGCAGTGATCTTAGATTTTCAGCTCCAATGGCTTCAGCATCTCTCCCTTAGATGTTACACACTCTGTGAAGGGAACACTTTGCCATTTTGGATATTAGCTGATGTGTATGGAGAGCTGTGTATTCATCAGAGACAGGTCCAGCTGGGAAGATGTTTAACCCTTTGTTGTGCCTGAAGTCACAAGCTCCATAGACTGGAAGGTGGAGATGTATGCTTAGATGCCCTTTCTTGTCTACATATTATTACATAGCTTTTCTCTGACTCGTAGCAATAACAAAGGCCAAAAGACACTTATTCTATCTATGTTCCATCATTACAAGCCTATAGGTAAACACAAATGCAAAATTGTAGTTTTCATCTGCCACTTGTTAGCTGATGTGGTGCTTACTGCCTTTGTGGTATGATAAATCTTCTGACATTTTTATGATTCATAGAATGATAGAACAGTTTGGGTTGAAAGGGACCTTTAAAGGCCATCTACTCCAACCTCCCTGCAATAGGCAGGGACATCTTCAACCAGATCAGGTTGCTCAGAGCCCCGTCCAGCCTCACCTTGAATGTTTCCAGTGATGGAGCATCTACCACCTCTCTGGGCAACCTGTGCCAGTGTTTCACCACCCTCATTGTAAAAAATGTCTTCCTTACATCTAGTCTAAATCTACCCTCTTTCAGTTTAAAACCGTTACCCCTTGTCCTATCACAAAAGGCCCTTCTAAGAGGTTTGTCCTTATCTTTCCTGTAGGCCCCTTTTAGGTACTAGAAGGCCGTGGTATGGTCTCCCCAGAGCCTTCTCTTCTCCAGGCTGAACAACCCCAACTCTCTCAGCTTGTCCTCATAGCATAGGTGCTCCAGCCCTGTCATCACCTTTGTGTCCCTCCTCTGGACCCATTCCAACAGGTCCATTTGCTTCTTATGTTGGGGGCTCCAGAGGTGGTTGCAGTACTCCAGGTGGGGTCTCACCAGAGAGGAGTAAAGGGGCATAATCACCTCCCTCGAGGTGTTAGTGTTATTATTGTTAGTGTGTGCTTTCTATTACTCAGCAAAATAGAATTCTGCTTATGGCAGTTGTGTAACAAATTACAATCCACTATGTATTGGACAACATAATATGGAGTTTGTTTCCCATGTATTAACTACCTTCACTCAGAAATAAATTATTTTTATTTTACAAAGCAACAAACAAATCACCTCAAATCTAAAAATATTGGTAGGGAAAGTGTAGGAGGGAGCAATCTAAATTACTGCTGGAATATAATAGACCAGGTTATTTACACAGGGTCAGAGAGTTGGATTGTCTTCATAAAAAGTAAGAATTGTTTTACAATGACGTCTTCAGTCCCTCTAATACATCTTCCCATTTCTCAATCTGACCAGTGTTGGGTGCTTCAGAGGAACATATAAGATTGCTGCAGGAGTGACAAGAGAGCAAAAGTCCTTTGCAGGTATATTCATCTAAGCTCTAATAGTTAAAATTCAGCTTAAATTCTAGAGCCTCTGTTTAACAAACCTGTTTATTTCTAAGTAGGTACAGTTGTAGGTACAATCCCTAAATTTTGAGATTGTAACCATCTAGTCTCATTTTTAAACTTGCAAAACTATCATCCGTGATTACTTGCTGTAATAATGAATTCCATGGGCTCAATACACTGCACCTCTGGAAAAGTAGTCTTTATCAGTTAGGAGTTTTATACTTTCTTGTAAAATTAAAAAGCTCCAATTTTGCTAGCAAAAGCATATAGTCCTAACCCCCGATCTAATTTACCTCACTAATCACTTTGTACACATAGACATTAAAAGAGCACCTCTCATTTATTTCCATTCTATGGTAAGGTATTTTTTCTACATCTCTTCAGAAAAGAAAAAAAAAAAAAGTCTTTCATGTCTTAACCATTCACAGGTTTTTTTAACACCTGACCAAGACTGTTGGTACAAAATGGAGAAATTACTGTTACACACAGTTGAAGGTATGCCACTATACACATTGAGTTATAGTGCTTTCCATACTGATCCTCATGTCTTTTTCTCTGTATCTTGCTTTTTCCTTTGTGTATTGTTGGTTGTTTGGCTTTTTTTGCTATAGCTGCATATTGAATTGTCCATACTGGTCCTTGTCCCACAACTATGAAAAACTCATTAAATATGGAAGTTAAATGTTTTCCTTCAATGACCAACAGATGATACACTTGTATTAGCATGTGAATCTGATCCTTGTTTGAGAGTCTCAGTTCAAAGGTGGTTCAGGTCTCAACTGAAATAAGTTTGGGAAGCAAAAATGGTGTCCTCTTCTGCTTGCCTGTACTTTTGCTGCCTTAGAAAAAAAATAGATAGCTTGCTTTCTGCTGATCTCCCCTTTCAAAAACTTCCACTGTCTTCCAAGTTGTCTGAAGCCATCACTGAAAGACTGCTAGCTCTGCCATTGTTGTCAACGGAAACACCTTATCTCTTTTCTGCATGGTGTAGAAGGAGGGATCATGTCAATACACTTATGCAGTAACTTGGCTCTTACCCTTCTGTAAAATAGTAACATGTATTTTGTTGCATTACAAAGCAGATGTTTAAGACAACTCCTTGTGGCAGTGAGCTCCTTCTCTCCAGGCGCCAACCTGACCTTTATCTCCTGTGACTCTGCCCAAGCGATAACCACCCTTGGTGGTCACGATGGGTGCATGTAGTTGTGATGGCTGCATGGAGCTCAACGTGGTTTCGGCGAGACAGATAACACCGCCATAGTCAAGGGCTAACAAGCAATGCTGGTACTATGGTCAACATGTAAATATGACTCTAGGTCAATCATCTTACCCCTATAAATAGTGAACAGCCCAAGAGCCCTTTGAGCTCTCCTGAACGGCAGCGGGATGTACGCTAGCATCTCCCCTTGAGCAGGGATGCTTCTCAAGGTTACGTTTACTTCTAGAGATTGAGAGATTCCTTGCTGCAACAGATTCTCGGTAAGTGACTAATAGCATGCTAAACTTTGAAACCTTAGCTAAGTGATATAAAGGATTGGTTGCGCATATATAATCCTTTAGGCATAAATCGTTGACCAAGTCTGGGACTAGGACTGGATGCAGCTGCACCTAGACTCCTCTCTGAGAAGTTTAGAAAGCAAGGGGGCTCCTCTCTGAACCTCATGACACAATGGGAGGGTCTCCCTGACAGTTCTGTCTGACCCTGTCCTCTATACAGTAAATAACCAAGTGTGCCTTGCTATCTCGAATCTTGTTAAAAAGATTTGCCATCACATTTACCGTTAAACTTTGTTAAACCTCTGTTTTATATCAATAAATGTATTGCTACTTCTCTCTATGAGTGAAGTGCATCTCTTCCATCTGTAACACCCCTGCAGGGCAAAGCATCTAAGGCTGTGCTTAACTATTAATGTCTTTTTTGGCTTTTTTAAATCAAGAACTGTATAAACCTTCTCAAATTGCCATATTAAAAATGAAACTACAGAGCTGCACAGCCCCTTAGTTTAAAAGCCTTGTCAATTTGTCATCTTGGGATTTCATGTCCATCAATTTTTTCCTGAAACATGTTATGTTCAGAACAATCAATGAAGTGTCCTGTCTATAAGAGAGTAATAGGTTCTGGAAATCTGAGACAGCTATTGTATATAGTGGTTGCTATAAACTAATAGCAAATAAATGGAAGGGGAACAAGAAGCCCAGGAGAACCCATAGGAAAAGGCTAAAATAAAACAAAACAACAAAAAAACCCCCAACCACCTAATCAGGCAAAAAGTAGAAATGAAATAGTATAAATAAGAGAAAAGAGTCACAGTTGGTAACTGTGTGAGTGACAGAAAAGCATACAACTGAAAGAAAACAGGAAACACAGATAGCCAAAGGAACAGTATGCAGACTTCTCACAGGTGTTCATACATAAGAATTTAAGCTTTTTGTCTTGGAAATGAATCAGGTTTGCAACATAATCACAAAATAAATAATCCCCTCTCCCATCCTATTTCTCAGACAGCTCTCAGAACAGTGAAATTAACAAAACACGTGACAAAAGAGAAAATTATACTATTCTGTGAAAACTTTCGCTGTTCTTTGGCATACTATTTTGATCAAGATTAACATTGTATTAAGCTTTGTGCATATGAATTACAGTGGATGGGTGGCACTGAAAACTGAGGTCATCCTTGTCTACTAATGAGATGATGTGAGCTTTTTCCTGTACGAATATATCTCAGATCTGCTCTAGAAGCAGAACTGCCATGGGTGAGACAAGTCAATGATGAAAGATAATCACTTCTTACATTTTGTGACTATTTTTTAAAGAAATACTTGATTAGTACAAATTGCAGCTAGCTCAACAATCAGTAATTCTAAAAAAAGTACTGCAAATAAACGCAAGCATTAATACTTTCAGTGTTTCCTCATTTAACAAGCACAGCTGGCATTCAGTTTGCAGGGAGGTGGTCACAATTTAGGGCTTGCTTTTCATCAGCAAGATCAAACAAGAGAGGTCCGGTTCCCATCAATTGCCTACTTCTTCTGCAGTTACGGGAAAAGATTCCTACCATACACATGGTATTTAGAAGCCTAGTTGCTGTTCACCTTCAGTAGGAATTAAATTTTTAATAAGCATCTGTGCCTCAGAAGTTTAATTTCTATGAAAAATCTAATGGTGATTGGCCTCCTAAATCCCACCAGTGCCCTTGCAGAATCTCATTTGGAGTATGAAAATAACACTTACACTTAGAACACTGTGTATAAATTGCAGAGGATTACACAGTGATGTGTTTATTTCATCTCTTATGTACTATCATCTGATAAAATCAGATGTCACTTCACACTCTGTTTACTAGGATCCCTTACAACAGAGATGCTGTAATGTGGGAATGCCCTTTGGCTTTCATTAACTCAATACAAATCTGAAACTTGCAGATTCAGCAAGGTTGCCTGTGGTAATTGAACTGGCCTTGCAGGGCAAGAGCATTGATTTTTTTCACTTGGATAGACAGGAACACCACAAGAACAGGTTTTGTGTTTGGAGGTCACTGACATCCAGTCAAAGACTAGCGTGCAAGGAGATATTATTCCCATCATGTCTGGAAAAAAAAAAACCACCAAAACCAAACAAAAAAAACAAAACAAACAAAAAAAAGCAAACAAAAAAAAAGAAAAAAACAAAAACAGTTGACCAATATGCACAAAATAATCTCTCTGGCTGTTTTGTTCTTACCAGGAGATGTTACAGAGTCAGCAAAAGTATTCATGAACACTCAGAAACAGTGTAACAGACAGACTGTACAAATACTACATAAATAGCCATATGCCAAATAAAAATTAATTTCTGTGGCAAGTGGTTTTAGCTGGTAAAGACAGTATCTTTATACCTCATGATATGAGTAACTATATCAGGTGCAGTTAGCTCTGTAAAAACCACACGTGAGCCTTGGTGCTTAAGAAGAGCGATAAGCAACACAGTAACTGTTGAACACGATTTACTAATTCTTCCCTTATTCTCTGTGGAGGGCAGAGTTGTGTACAGTATTAGTTTGCCTAATCCTTTGTTAATGTAGTGGCTTTGATACCTTTTTGCCTAATTTGGAATTAAAGACAGGCACTGTGGGCTGCCAGTGGTGTGGTGTGAGACTGTCCCCAGCTTTGCACCCTCCAAGTGGCAGCAGAGGAAACTCTCTCCCTGCTCAGGTCAGCTTCAGCACAGGAGGTGTCTAGCAAGGACTTTCTAACAGTTTGAGAAGACTTCCTAAGCGTTCTGCTCTGAAGTAAAAAAAAGCTATTTTGCTGTAACCTCAAGTCTCACATTAAATACAAAAACAAACAAGCAAAAAAAAAAGCACCCCAAACAGTTTCTCTGTGTATGTTTTATATGCAGTTACATCTGGCTAGATCAGGGGTTTTATATGGGATATGTCTATATGGGAGATATGCCTATATGTTTTATACAGGATACGTCCTCTGTGGAGAAGGACTTGGCAGTATTCGTGGATGAAAAACTGAATAGGAGCCAACGGTGTGTGCTCGCAGCCCAGAAAGGTAACTGTGTCCTGGGCTGCATCAAAAGAAGTGTGGCCAGCAAGCTGAGGGAGCTGGTTCTGTCCTTCTGCTCCTCTCTGGTGAGACCCCACCTGGAGTACTGCAACCACCTCTGGAGCCCCCAACATAAGAAGGACACAGACCTGTCGGAGCAGGTCCAGAGAAGGGCCACGAAGATGATCCGAGGGCTGGAGCACCTCTCCTATGAGGACAAGCTGAGAGAGTTGGGGTTGTTCAGCCTGGAGAAAAGGCAGCTCTGGAGAGACCTTACAGCGGCCTTCCAGTACCTGAAGGGGCCTACAGGAGAGATGGGGAGGGACTTTATGAGAGAATGTAGCAATAGGATGAGGGGTAACAGTTTTGAATTGGAAGAGGGGAGATTTAGATTACATATTAGGAAGAAATTCTTTACTGTCAGGGTGGTTTTCCTGCTGCATACATGTGACTGTGTTGTGCAGCTGCTAAAATGACAGAAGAATGTTACTGTAAAACATACAGATTAGGACTTATTTTTAATTTTGCTACACACTGACCTAGGGACTGGTTGTAGAACCTGTTCATGTAACTTTGAAGGGTTTAGGTCTCACCTAGGAAAAATACATTGGAAACTTCTGAAAAGACAGCCTGAGGATAATTGTTTATTTTTTCGTTTGTAAATTAAAAATTTCCAAAACTCAAAATACAAGGATATCTTGTACAGCCAGGCTAGGCTGTGCATACATCTCTGCACAGACCAGAAGCAAAGGAACAACGGGAATCCAAAAAACAGAGTAGGATAAAAGCAAAGGAAAAGGGTTTGGGTTTGAGTGTACTCTGTAAAGCACAAGAATTAAATTGGCTGGCTTCAGCTGTTTCAACATACCTATTTCCATATGGTAAAAACATGCATTGCAGAAACCTCATAATTTCTTCGACTGACTCATCTCTGCATTTACCCAAAAAGGAATTTCCTACTCAAATGGAAGAACTGTTGTACCACTGCTATTGCATGTTAGGAACAGTAACAAACCTTGTCCCTTAGTTTCCCTTGGGAGGGGATGAGGAAGGGAGAAAAGAAAAAAAACTATTTTATTGTTTTAAGAGCTTTACCTACTCAGTGTGAGGAAATTACAGTTCTGCAATTTTCACACTAGTGCAGCAGAAGACCCCGTACCCGCTCTGCGTAGCTGAAGTTTAGAGGTTACTCTTACAAATCTTAAAGAAAATTGCAGAAGAGCCCTTCATCGGGAGCAGTCATTTAATATACAGTCAGTTATAACGAAAAGATTTACTCTAGTTAAGTATTAGTTCTTCCTTTGGCTATAAGAAAAAAGCTTTTCTTTTCCACTTTCCAGATCTCAAGTGCTAGAAGAGGACAATAAGGAGACAGTGGGCACAAATAGTTGATTCTCTTCTCATTCACACTGGGGTAATTCAGCTTTATTGACTGACAGGCTTTCCTCACTTGCAACCTAACTCTCCTACTTGTTACAGAATTGTATAGATTGGACACCCAGCTGGTGCAAATCACAGTGATCTGATGGCTTTACTGGAGCTGCATCATTCTGCACTCTTTAAGAGTCAAACTATTCTATTTTTTATTTTCTAAATGGTAAAATTGCAAGCCAGTGAAATTCATATTTGTTTTGCTATTGACTGCACTAGGGCCATGCTGTTCCCACACTCGAGAAATTGACAGTTGGAGCTGTCCAGTTCCCAAATAATTTTATAGCATGTGAGATTACATCTAAAAATAAATTCCATGTATTTGATGTTATTCTGATTTTTATGGAAAATTAATGACACTGCAAGGGAAATTAATGTCTGTTTTTGTTATAATTCAGTGCTTTTTTTCACTGGTAGCTAATATCCTCTCAGTGATGATGTGCTGAATATATGCAGATTACTTTATAAATTAAGACTGTGCCAAAATAATTCTTCACTTAAAATAACATTTTATTAACATTTTATATTTTCTTTAAAATATTTTACTATCCTACCATTGATTGAAAGGTAGTAAAAATTAAACTGAGTATTGCTTTTATTGGCGTATGAGGTTCAGTTTCTAATGTGTTTATTAAGGAAATGCTTTGTTAAAGAGTTTGCATTATTTATCTGAAAGAATAATGAAATCATAATTAATGTACACTTGCAGTACCAGATGAATTTCAAACTGGGAAATCCTCATATTCCTCCCTGAGATACAAGGACATTTCAGGTTCAGTGAGCTGAGTGACCAGCATTATCGCATTAGTTAGTTACCCTCCAATTAATGAAACGGGGCACAGATAAAATTTCAGGAAAAATATCTATGTATTGCACAAAATACATCTACAAAGCTTATTGCCTTCAACTGACCTCTAGATTTTCAGCCATTCCAGTCTGAGCATAAATAAGTTCACATGCTTGTGTGTTCACATGTTCCCACTAGGTGCAATTCCAGAAGATCCTAATACCCAAAGTTCACCTTCCTCAAACCAATCAGAGGCAATGCAATACACTATTAAGACTACTTAAGACTACTACTTAAAAGCTTCTGAAATCCAAGTATGAAACCTTTGCCAGACAAGAGGGAAGTAGATTATTTAGCTGGAGCATTATCCTCAGAGAACATTACGGACACTGATGAGCTTCATTTCTCATTTGACCAACATATATTTAGCTCCCCACCTGATCTGAAGCTCAGTTCTCTTTGAAATTCATTTTGCTGCTGACAGTGATCATAGTTAAAAGGTTTCTGAATGGATATAACAAGCATGCCATATATTAAAGTTGCCTTTTGGGGAGATATTCTGATGCTGGCAAAGGGTGAAGACATCAGAATCACTTCTTATTTAATTACTTTCCAGATTAGATCTACCCCTTTCCACTCCTTCCCTGTGGTTTACAGTGCTATAGGATGGAAAAAGAGCTCAAGACTTTGCTCTGCGAGTTCAAGAAACAGCATATGATTACAAAGCCTAGGAATCTTTTACAGCTCCATTTCATGGGCTGGAAAAGCCCATGTTATGATGTCTCAGAAGCTTCCTACCTTCCACCCTTACTATAGAGATGATCACAGCTTCTTATAGAGCCACGACTAACTCGCTGGAAATTACAGCCTGTGTAACTAAAAACTGAATCAGCAGTAGTAGTTCTTTATGGGGCTGGGCTGTGGACTGTAAAGGTTCAGCAGTGGGAACCACTGGAATTTCCCCAACCAACCCTACTCAAATACTGGACCTTTTACCTAGTAGGGTTTTGAAGTACTGTTTTTCCTTGGCTTTACTGCAGTAGATCAAAATCAGGCAAGGGGTATTACTTTATTCCAAGTGCTTTATGTAGAAGTCTCTGTGCTGTCTGTGCCTCGTGAAGGCGTAACAGGGATTTCTCCTTCTAAAAGTAAAACATTTAGGACATTTTGGCCCTGATTCAACAAAGCCCTCATGAAAAATACATCCATTTCAATGGCATAATAGTTAACATATTGAAAGTACTTTGCAGAATTAAGACTTGAGTGAGATCTACCTGTCAGATCTAGAAACTTGTTTTCTCGAAAGCAGAAAGAGATTTTTGTACAGGTGTGCAATACAAAACCATTTTATAATGAAGGAAAATGACAACAGCTGGAATATCTTGTTTAAGCACAGGCTATAAATTTCTAGACCTTCCCATCTTCTTTCATTTAATTTAGTTCTCATGATTCATAATGCAAGGTGTAACCAAATTTTCAGCTCTTTTGACATATATGAAATTACACAGTTTGACACATTCTACTCTAGGCGTTCTAAGAAGACAGCTACACCTATCCATATTTCATATTAATCTCCTAAAGAGAAAGTGTTTTGTTGTACATGATTTCTAAAGCATTCTGTTAAGCTCTTGCTTTACAGATTACAGGTTATTCATATCCTGTTAGCTTTCTTAGATCAAATTAAACTGATATTATGGAATGTAATGTGATATCAGCAAAGATGTAAGTATAATTTATCTGCGCCTTGTGATGGCAGACTGTTGGGATTTCTATGCAAGCAGAGGCTTGATACTCCTCTCACACAAGTTCTACATTGCTAAAATTCCTCCAGTTTCAATAGTTTCTCATAGTGTTTACTCACAGAAGCAACATGACTGTGAGCAATATTTTTAATGCATAAGAAACTGGTCCTTGTCATACTGTTTCCAAGATGGTAGCATTAAGACAGCCAAAATTAGAAATGCCTGAATTTTTATGCCATTTAAAGATTAAGTGGTTGTTCCTACCTCTTTCACTTTTGAGCCTCTATAATTGGGGAAAAAGGGGGGGGGGGGGGGGGGGGGGTGGGGGGGGCGCGGGGGGGAAGGAATCCACAGAAAATATGAAAATCTGCTAGTATTTCGCTTCTTTTAAAAATTTTGCCTCCTCCTAAAACTAATATCATTGCCATCCAAAGCTGTATTAGCAGACTTCAGCATCAGAGACCTTAACTATGCCTCGTTTCCCCTTATAATAGCTCTTCCATTTTAGCCAGCACAGGCTGGTGCTGGTTTCTTATGAAACAAACAATTCTTCACACTTCATGTTCCACAATGGTGAGCAGTTGGTCCTCTGTGCTACACAAGTAATATACAGTACTCACTCTGGATTAGTTTGCTTCCTATCTTTTCAGAGGTACAAAATAAACAAAGTGGACCTATCAGGCTTGTGTTTGTTTATTTGTTTGTTTTAGCACTTAATTAGCTAAGTCCTACTAATAATTACTAATGTGAATAAACTCAGGATTATATTTCTTCTGCAAGACTTCAAAAAATACCAGCATTCCCATTAACTTCCATTGTATTCTATCACTTTTTTTGACTGAACGTAAGAATTGGAATTGTAAGCTTTTATTAGGACTATTTTGGAGAAATTCTTTAGTCTCATATAGGTAGCCCATTTGTGAGCACAGTTTAGAGGTGAAGGTGTATATGGGGAGGCATAACCAATGTGATACCTTAAAAAATAATCAGAACAGAAGCAGTCCTACATGGCATTTCATGGATTTATACAAGAAAGACAAAAGACATGTAAATTCCTGAAGGGATCCAGCATCATCAAACTTTTATCACAGCTGAGATATGATCCAGAGGTTAAATGGTCGATTACGTGCCTGCGACAGCCCACTGGGCAATTTTCCAGTCAGATACATCTACAGTCACCATTGCTGAAGCTCAGTGGTATCTGAAATTTACACCGTGTTCACAGAATACAAAATGACTGCAAGAAATCTCATAGCTCAAGGAAAGGAAACCAGACTATATCTGACCAGGATTGGCCATGGCTTTTTCTGCAGAGTTGTGTGTCACTCTTGTTATCCAAACTTGCAGCTGAATTATATCATTTGCTCAATATAAACATGATATTAACAATTGCTTAAGGAATTAGTGAATGGGACCCCCTGGGAACCTGCCCTCAGGGACAAAGGGCCTGAACAAAGCTGGCAGGTCATAAAGGACATTTTTCTTAGAGCACAAGAGCTCTTGCTTCCCACATGTAAGAAATTGGATAAGGAGGGCAGGAGACTGCCATGGGTCAGTAAGAGCCTCCTGATCAAACCAAAGTGTAAGAAGGAAATGCACAGATAGTGGAACCAGGCACATGTACCCTGGGAAGAATATAGGGACACTGCCTGTTTGTGTAGGGATGGGATCAGACATGCACAATTGGAGCTGAATTTGTCAGGGGGTATGAAGGATATTAAGAAGGACTTCTACAGGTACACCAACCAGAAAAGGAATTTTAAAGGAAAGGTACTCTCCCTTTCCTGGTGGGACAGGACACCTGGTGACAAATGACATGCAGAAGGCTGTGCAGGGGGAGTTCTCCCCTTGCTCAGCCACTGGGGTTTTGGGGGTCCCCCATGAATTCTCTGCCAAGCCCTTGGGGGATCCAGGCTGGGTGTGGAGGGGACTTTGCAGCTCCAGCTCTCCTAGCACATTAATGCAGAGGAAAAAACACTTGCTGTAAACTTCAGCATGATTCGTACACAAAAGTACTTTTTCTTTAGTTTTCAATGGTAATCCCTTTTCCCAGACCTCTCGAGCCCCTGAACCTCAAGTCAGGGACTGGGGGAAATGAAGTCCCTCCCATTGCAGGAGATCAGGTTGAAGACTACCTGAGGAACCTGAACGTACGTAAGTCCATGGGTCCCAATGAGATGCACCTGAGTCCTGAGGGAATTGGCTGATGTAGTTGCCAAGTCACTCTCCATCATATTTGAAAAGTCGTGGCAGTTGGGTGAAGACCCCAGTGACTAGCGAAAATGGAAACATTATGCCCATTTTTAAAAAGGGTAAAAAGCAGGACCCTGGGAACTCCCAACTGGTCAGCCTCACCTCTGTGCCCGGTAAGACCATGAAACAGATGTTCTTTGAAGACATGTGGAAACACACAAAAGACAGGAAGGTGATTAGAGACAGTCAGCATGGCTTCCCCAAAGGCAAATTGTGCCTGGCTACTCTCATGGCCTTCTACAATGAAGTAACTGCATCAGTGGACAAAGGAAGAGCTATGGATGTCACCTGTCTGGACTTCTTTGAGGGCTTTGATACTGTGCCCCACAACATTCTTGACACTAAATTGGAGAGATATGGGTTTGATGGATGGACTGTTAGATGTACAAGGAACTGGCTGGATGGCCATGCCCAAAGAGTTACGGTCCGTATCTTAATGTCCCTGTAGAAACCAGTAACAAGTGGTGTCCCTCAAGGGTCCATACTGGGAAACTATTGTTTAATATCTTCTTCGATGACATCTGCAGTCGTATTGAGCACACCCTCAGCAAGTTTGCAGATGACGCCAAGCTGAGTGGTGCAGTTGACTCACTAGAGGGAAGGGATGCCATCCAGAGGGATCTTGCAGGCTTCAAAAGAGGACTCGTGATCCTCATGAAATTCAACAAGGCCAAGTGCAAGATCCTGTAACTGGGTCAGGGCAATCCCCAGTATCAATACAGGCTGGGAGATGAATGCATTGAGAGCACCTCTGCAGATTGCAGGACCTGAGGATAGTGGCGAATGAAATATTGAACAATAGCTGTCAACGTGTGCTTGCAACCCAGAAAGCCAATCATATCCTGGGCTGCATCAAAAGAAGCATGGCCAGCGGGCTGACAGAGGAGATTCTTACCCTCTACTCTGATGTTGTGAGACCCCACCTGGAGTACTGCATCCAGTTCTGGGATCCCCAGTACAAGAAAGACATGGGCCTGTTATCGCACATCCAGAGGAGAGCCACAAAAATCATCAGAGGGCTGGAACAGCACTCTTCTTTCCTATGAACACAGGCTGAGACAGTTGGAGTTGTTCAGCCTGGAGAAGAGAATGCTCCAAGGAGACCTTATAGTGGCCTTTCAATAAAGGGGCTTATAAGAAAGATGGAGAGAGACTTTTTACCAAGGCCTGTAGTGACAGGGTAAGGGCCAGTGGTTTTAAACTGAAGAGGGTAGGTTTAGATTGGATGTAAGGGAAAAAATTTTTACAATGAGTTTGGTGAGACACTAGAACGCGTTGTCTAGAGAAGTTGTGGATGCCCCACCATTGGAAGTGCTCAAGGTCAAGTTGAATAGGGCTTTGAGCAACCTGATCTAGTGAAAGATGTTATGGTGGGACTAGATGATCTTTAAAGGTCCCTTGCAACCCTAACCATTCTATGATTTTATGATCCTATGAACTTTGTTTCTTAGCAGCCTTGTAATTTGGGTATGGTTAACATGGCACAAAGGACCTGGAAATATCCCATTTAGGGCCATTACAAAATTATCAGAGGCTCAAATGGGATATTAGCTCCTGAGTAGCACTGCCTGGCATTGTGGTCCAGTTGTGTTCTTACGCACTCTCCCAGCTCTTAAATTAGGATTAGATATTCAGCTGACCTGAGTAAATCAGTTTAGCTGGTTGCTTTCCTCCCTTTTCTGCACTCCAGACACTTTCCTTCTCTTTTTTGTGCCAACACTACCCCATGTACTTTTCCAGCAGAAGCAACTACGTGTCAAACCAGATTAGGGAACAAACCTGGTAGAAAAATAAACTCTTATTTTAACAAAGTTTTTTTTCGATTTGCCACATAGCCAAGTACAACACAGAGATGGTAACAAGTGGCCAGGGAAACACGTAGCTACATAAGCTATCAGAAAGTTCCCAAACAACTACTGTGGGCCTTTCACTGGGAGTTTTACATTATACCATCTCCTTGCTGGAATGTCACTGTCTCCAGAAGCAAAACACTTGATTTAACATTCACTAGTAAGGAATTACATGATTAGTATGTATTTCTAACCTATTACACGTGAAACCAATCAAAGAGGGCCTGTATTGCATAGACCTACATAAAGAAAGGGACTGTTTAGAAAATCCACTGTGTTTTCCATGAATATTAATATCTTTTGCTCTGCACATAGCTCCCCTCACTGTGTCTCAGGTAACATACATCTTTCAGTCACATGTACACCAGAAGTGGTATAATTTCCACTACTAACACACAACACACATGCACAGTAAGCATTTACGGTGGTAACACAGCTCCATGCCAACTCAGCTGTCAACTTACGCTCTGGTAATGAGGTGGAATCTATGTCATCTTGGTCTGCCCCTTCTATACCAGCTATCAGTATACAGTAAAATAACACCACAGGAAAAGGGAAACTTAATTTGACGTGATTTGGGATTTAAGGTCACATTTCTATATTTTCCCTATTTTGAGGGGAAAAGCTTCTGAGATAGCCAGGATTCTCTCAGAGACCGGTGAGCCATGCGAATCCAGAAACTCAGTTCGTTCCTTTTCGTTCCTCAGTTTGGATAGAAGAATATGGTGCCGTGGTCTCTGAGATTGCAAGTGTTTTTACTTTGAAGTTTTATGTTTTGCTCTCCTGAGCCTCCATAAATAAAGACTCTAGAAGCCCATTTGCTTCATTTGAGACATTTTAACAGAATATTGAAGAAAGCATTAGCTCCTCAAAGTGAACTACTACATAATATATTTATGGATTTAAAAACTGGTATATGCTCAGATTGTATGGATTTATGTGCTTGAGGACAGAAAGACCTAATGGATGTAATTTATAGTAAGCATGTGAGATTGATACCCTTGTTTATTGATCGCAATAATCTATTAATAATTGAAATACAGTTCCATCCCTGTTATTTATACATACTCTACGACATTATTCGTATTTATTCTGTGATGGTTTAGCAGTATCATCTGCATATTTCTGCTAATTATGTTTTTACAATGATATATTTTTAGGGCTATACTGGATTTGTCTTCAACTTTGAAATCCACGGGCAACCATAAATTCAGAAGTTTAATGCAGTGTTTCAATTTTTCTTAAGACAGCAGAGCAGGTGAAGGCATGGAAAACCTCCAAGTCAAAAATATCAAATAAATGTGAAGAATCAAAGGATTAAAAAATCACACCAGACGGTTCATGGTGGAAGGGCGTGGGGGGTGGGGGGGTGGGAGGAAGATATACATTCTAGCTGCACATATATCTTTGAGACAAGATACCTGCACTACTTTGCTCATCTTGCTCAACTCAAACTACATAAAACTAGTATAAAATTACATCAAACTCCTTGCTGGGGTATCTGTCTTATAGGTATGCTTACGCAGGATTTATACCCAGGATTTGGAGTGAACGTATTCACATCTGAATTTCCATTCTGATGGAAAAATGAGTCAAGGAAAGGTATATAAACTATCCTGTTTGACCTGAGACTTTGCAAGTCATGAGCAGCTCTGTTTTTAAACTTGAACAGAACTACTTTAAAATTAATAGCTAGGTGTCTAACTGCCATAAAAGCATACAAGAAAAAGTGTAGGAATTTTAAAGTTCTTTGATAAGCACTGTCCAGTTGGATGCTGCCAGTACATTTATTACACACAGACTCTGAACAAAGTTTGTTAGCTGTGTTCTCTCAGAATGCAGCCAAAAGAGGCCCCCTCATTTTATGTAACAACCCAGCAAATAAGGCAGCAAATAAAGCAGTCACATAGGTGATACAGAATGAGCTTTTAGCCCTCCTCTGACAAGGTTCAAGCCATAAAAACTCTATAACCACCAGATTACAGGCCATCAGAAAACACACAGAAGAAGCTAGGAATATGGACTGGCATTCCTTTCTCCTACCAACTTAACCAGTAAGTTACTATACTCTTCTACCAATCACACCATGTGCATAGGAGACAAGAATTCATTGGAGACAAGCACACAGCTGAGGAGCACATATTGAGACCTGTACAACCCAGACTGTTTCTGTTGAAGAGTCCTTTAACAGCACTGAGGAAACTCTAACGTATTTAGATGGACTCTATCAATTCCTCAACCCCTCCATAACGCGGTAAGATTTCACCACACTCCTGCTTTCAGGTATTTCCTATTGACTTGTTCAGGACACAGACTTTCTGGAGCACTGCTCTGAAATACACGCAGTTCTTACAGACTATAAAAGGGGAAAATAGCCTTCAGCTCTAGGTTTTGTATTCCAGTCCTGCACCGCACCTTTGACTTCCAGGTGTTCGTGTTTATTACTTTGAATTCTCAACCTTAAGTGGCATCAGGTCAGCTTTTCAACGTACTCCTATAGAATATGCCCGAAGAGCACTGAAAAGCCTATGGTCAAGAACAATCCGAAGTGAACGTTACAGTAATTACTACCTCATTTCATCCTGATTCAGTTTTTAACTCACTTACAGCTTGCCTTTAATGAGGTAATAAGTGTTTCAATTAAAGACAAAAGCTGCGGAGAGACCTTTGCTCTTCACAGATGTGCTACTTAAAGATTTCCCCTTTTCCCCTCCCCAGCTATTAACGACTGCCTGCCTGACGGAGGTTGCCACCCTTGCAGAACAGCGTGTGTGAGAATGATGTCTAATCCACTGCCGGCCAACCAGCTGCATTAATTTGAACAGTTCATGTAATGGTTTGGATTGACTTGGTTTATTTTGCCTGATCTGGATTGAGGAGTATTCTGGGGTCACTTTAACCAGCCACAACCGTGGGAGGTGGAAATTTCAAACCAGCCAAGAAAGAAACCCAGAGGGAGTGGGCAATAATGTCTTCAGCTGATGCTGGTGCACTCAAAAGAGAACATCTGTCCATAAAATAAAATGCAGTTTCAGACGCAGTAATAATGGAGCTTTTTACTACTGAATTACCAGATATTATGACTTTGATCTGAATCAGGTGTGAACACACAATTGCATTTTTATCAAATTAGCCGTAGTAAGCAATCTCTTGTCCAATAGCAAGTTAGAGAAGTATGACAAATTATGCTTGATTCAAAATAAAATTCGCCTGGAAAACAACAGACAAAATACACTAGAACCATTTAGGCAAGGAAAGTGAATTTGTATTGCTTTGGTGATTTGTATCATAGTAATGCAGATTCTTTGATCCATATACAATAATTCCCAAATGGAACCAGAGCTTGGCAGAAGCTTATTCTGGGGTGTTTTGGGTTTGTTTGTTTGTTTTGGGTTCTTTTTATTGTTTTGGTTTTTTTTTTTTACCAATTGGTTTATTGTAATTCATGCTTCCTGTGCTGTTGAAGGGTTCAGAGATCCCTTTCTACAGAAATAAGGACAATTTCATAGAATAAACACGGGAGAGGTGGGACCCTGTTTGTTGGTGAAGCTATGGAGTCAATAGGACAGATAAGAATCCTAAGTGTAGGAAAAGCTGCAACAGGCTTCTTCATATGAAATGCTGTTTTACTTCATAAGTAAACCCATGATAATTAAAAACATTGAGATCACTGGGACCACAACCAGAGTAAGAAGCATTTCATAACAGGCAAAAGGACCACAACTTGACACAACATTCATACCTCAATGCAAATATTGATTTACTCTGTATGGAAATCTTTGCACATTGCTTTAACTTACATATTCTTTTGAAATATTCTCACTCACTATCCTCAAAGCTGCCCCCAAAGTCCAAGCCAAGAGCAAATACTTCCATTGCTGGTGCCTTTATTATTGATCATATGTGTAAATTAGCCAGTGGATTAAGCACCGATTCAAGAACCTGTTTTGAAATCACATTTGAAGATCAAAATTTCAAAACTTTTATTATCAAAAATAATAGTGCTGCTTGGGGCAGATGATTGCAGGGAAGACTTAGATTTCCCTTGAGTACTGCTTGCCTTAACTATTATCCTTATCATTATTATATCCTTATTATTATATCTTAACTGTTATTGCCTTAACCATTATCATTGCACTAAAATATCCAACTGAAGGACAAGCCAAAACCAAAGTGGCTGAGCCAATCATTCTTGATGTAGAATGGAAACCAAATCCAGATTAAAATTCTGAACTGATTACTGCAAAGTTAAAATAGGGGGGGTGGGGGGGGCGTGTCTAGGATTACCATCTCTTGAACTATGCAGGATTTAAAACCCTGGTCCAGTTTCAGATCAGAAATTTTTCTTAACATTTGGACCACATTCTCAACCATTTAAACACATAAGATTAAAGAAAGCTATAAAACTCAATTAACCAGACTACTAAGGATGCCCTTAGACAAGGGAAGTCTGTGTATGGAGAAAAGCCCTGCCTTTCAAGTTGTATAGGTGTGCTGAGGAATAGTGGGGGGATGGTTGCAAGAACACAACTCTTCTGTGGTGATCCAAAACAGTTTTTAATTCACAGATGAGACAAAACTTTCTACTTTGTGTCTTCTGGTTTATGGTCCTCACACTCTGTACAAGTTCTAAAGCTAAAAAAAAAAAAAACAACAAAAAAAAAACCAAAAAAAACCAAACACAATTTTAAATTGCAAGTCTGTAGATTACTTTCTGTTTGTGAAAAGCAGAAAAACAAAAAACTATTCCAGGACTGATGTTTACACTGCAAATATTCTAGCCTTCACTCTCTCAACTCTTTGGTTTTGTTTATTTTTGGTTGTTTGTTGTTTTTTTTAACATTTATTCCTATTATTATTTCTATATTTCCTAAAGGCACTAAAGAGAATCTAGGCTTAAGTAAAACAAGTTATCCAAATACACAAGAAAACACTGCCCCATTCCAGAAGATATTTGAAATGTTGCAGCCATTTTTTGATTGAGTTTTGCATTTTTACATTGAATTACTGGGAGCTACATACCTTGACCATCTTTGTAAATCAAGTCAAAAGTATCTTTGCACTCAAGGAGATAATGGGACACTCCCTCCAAGAATCCTCTTCTACTATAAAAAAGCAACAGATTTTTCTGGTCCAGCAAAGCAGATAATAGCATTACATACTCTGGAGCACCATCTTCTGGTACCTGACCAATTCTTTAGCTACTAGAGTATTTGATTAAATTTTTTCTCAGTGAGCAGCTTTGTATTTTCTGTGATGTGGAGTCTTGTGGCAGGGGAGAAAATGGAGTTGTGGGGGGTAGCTGAAGTTTTATTAAAAAGTGGAGAACTTGACAAAATCAAGAAAAAGTGCTGCATTTCACAAAAAGATACGTAGAATTTCCAGCCACCCTCAGCATATGCATTACGCTGCTATCTCTTTTTTTACATCCTACTCTTATAATGCAGCTGTATCTCAGAATGCACAGGACAGCTCAGAAGCTGAAACAACCTGGGTTTAAAAGCAGCCCAGTGCAACAGATTCTTGGCTATGTAAATTCACTTGGGAAGACAGCAAGAAAAGATCAAATGAGATACCATAGAATAAATATGGAAAGGGGTCTTAATAAACTACGTAGGTTTGTCTCACAATAGCCATTGTTATTATGGCTCCAGTATGAAGCAATAATCCACTCCCCAGAAGTGGTGCCTAGGGAGACCAGGACGGCCACTGTTACTGTGTTGTCCTTCCAGTGTCTCCAGTGTTCAACCTGCCTGTTGAAAACAGTTTGCCAGGAGTTTCTATTTGAAATGTTTTTTCATAAAATATTTTAAAATGTAGCCTGTGAAAACTGAAATACTGCATGATCATAGTCCAACAAAACAGGCAGGGCTGTGCTCTTTCTGGACCCTTCCAGCTAGCTAAGGGGATTGCCTAAAGTGTTGGAGCCACCATGACCTGCAGTTTTGGGGTGGTACCATTATCCTTCTAGGTATTTGAGGGTGGAGTGAGCCTCAACTATAGGTTTCAGGACAGCTAATCTTCTCCCTGGAGGAGACATAACCAAGTCAAGAAACTCAGAATGTGGATTCCACAAGGAAATAATAAAAAAAACCCCACAACTATACCCTAAATAAATTACTTCAATCACTACTAAATAAAGGTCCTCAAATTCTTCATCCCACTGGAAATGCTGGAAAATCTATTTAGCTTTTCCAAGCACAGAGAACATTTTTAAAAATTTCTATGGAGGGCAATTTCAGATTCCAAAGGGTTCTGGTGTGGATTAAGATTGCTCTCTGTGCATTGCTGTCTTGCTAAATCCTGCCATTGCTTGTCATTCCTTTGGGAAAGCAAAAGGGGCCAAAGCTTTCCTCTCTCTGCCCAAACTCACACACACAAACACGTATCTTAATATCTCCTGGAGCCACAGTGATTTCAGCAAATGTTTTCAATGGGGCCTGCAACTTCTGAATTTTGATTAGTTCAACTCTAATTCCCAGTAGTATTGTTTCACTTAGCATAAATTATTAATTTATTACAGAGCATTTCAAGGGGACAGAGGAATAATTCAGCTGGATAAAGACATCAACTGCAACAAGGAGAGTGAACCTTCTGTGTAGTGAGAGGGAAAAATTCCTGTTGGTAGCTCTTCAGATGAAAACAGGTGGAAAAGTGACTCAACTGCACATGAAAACACCCCAGATTCATCCCTAAATTAATTACTCAGTGGATCAGATCCACAGTTGGTAAAAATAAGCAATATTAAATCTGTACTGGTTTACACCAGCTGAGAGGACCTCTGTTAGCAGTTGAGGAGGACTGACTTGTTTACTTGTGTGATTTTCTTTTACTTCCTGACACTATTTTTTAGAACAAAAGTCCAGACTTGTGAGTGTCATGAGGAAAGCCATGTTATAACATGATTTTATTGCACACCCAAAGCTGTGAAAACCACCTTGTGAGACCAACAGATGCTCCACTCTGAAACAAGCAGGAAAAGGATAAGCAAAAAGAACTCTAAAACATTTTCGTATTCTAATCCACTGCAGAAAGCTGATTGCATTAAGGAAACAAAATACCTACCCAGAATAAATACCTGGCATTTCATAATTTTACTAGAACACCATAATGTAGCTTTTACTCCTTGCACCACAAACACTTGCATTTCCATGAATCTTATTTGATAATAGGGTAGGATTGAAAATATGCCACAGCCTCCAAGTTTCAGAATGTAGAAAGGGTTGAATTTAGATATTGGTATACATATGCCAAAGTGCTTTATGCATTCTTCTTGGCTGCAGTCCTTGTATTTAGCTAGGCTACACTTGCCAGCCCCCCAAAAATGGCTTCTTGCCACCTTCATACCTCTGATATTTGTGTGCAGCATGATCAAGGGATTGCTCCAGTCCCCTGTACAGGCTCGCCAGCCTCAGGTCAGCAGTCAGCCCCCCCTCCTTGCACTTGGGGACCTCTCTCACCTACTCACCTCTTGAGAGTAATTCTGCAGCACCAGCAAGTTGCCAACCACTTCAGCTGCTGCTGAAGCGTTGTAGCATCTTGAAGGCAATAATTATTGGAGGCTAGTGCTGTCATAACAATCCTATTGTCACTCTTAATCGATATAACCCAGATCAGCTGCACAGTGACAGATTTCAAACAACTGTTCGCTTAACTTTTGTCCTGAGATTAAGCAGATAGAGTCAGTGACAGCTCCTGAGGCAGAAAGTCAACAATAACCAGGAAAAATAAATATTTAAAGCAAGATTGTGTCTGACAGCTGTGGGAGTAGGACTGAAAAGAATAAATCATATCTACTCTCCTTCCACTTGTCTTTCTTAGTGACTGTCGCATTCCCCCCTTCCCCACCACCCCTCCCCAGGCAGCCAAAAATGCCCACGTCTCTCCGGACCCTGCACTGGAAACCGAAGAGCTAACGGAGTTACTAGTGGAAGAATCCCATGCAAATGCTGCCACCAAGTGCCCAACAGACCCGTTCGCAGTGCAGAGTCTTCCATCTGCAGCTACGCACAGAGATGTGGATGCTAATGTACAGCATACATCAGGCATGGATGCTCATCTACGAGTCTCTCTGATACTGTGTCAAACAGTTAATGAATCGGAATGCACAGGTAAATGCAACCATCCTCCTGGAGACAGCAGGGCTGCATTAAATTTTTAAAAGTTCAGCCAGGATGGGAAATCATTCTCCCCACGGCCTGGCATCTGTGACTGTAAGGCCCACTCCATTTCCTGGCATGCCCCAAAATTAAATTTAAACCCTCTCTCTTGATGCAGCACTTAGGTGTGCTTGGCAAGGGCTTCGGCAGAAAGCACACTTAAACAGGCGGGATTGTTGCCAGCAGCCGCACAGGCTGGCATTAACCTGGGTGTCTGTCAGCCGGTGCCCTGACCACCACACAACATGGCCCTACAACGCCTGGGAGAGGCCCCCAGCCTGCCGGTAACCCCCAGGGCGCAGCCCACCCCAAGGCAGGGACCAGCTCCCTCCGGGGCTGTATCACTTCTTCCTGCAGTGTCTGCCGTGGGAGACGAGACCCCACCACTGCCTGCCTGCCTCACTGGCACCAAACACCTTTCCCCTCCTTAACTTCAGAGATTACAGGCCAATTTCAACTAAATCTAACCAAACATATATGCTTTCTGAAAACTGGTGATTTTCAGCAAAGAAAGAGAAACCCTAGAGGAGTTTTTTTCTTATTATTCTTGTGAGCCATAATAAGGATCAGGATCGAATGTCTCCATGTTATTTTAAGCAGTTCGGGTACAAGGAGTGTTTTGCAGTCATCAAAAAAGTGTGTGTCCTCTGGCCACGTTAATTGTAACACTGTAAATGACTCTATCAGCAATGTAAATCGAAGTTTTGAGGGAACAGAGTGCAAACAACAATTGTCAGTAAGAAAAGCAGGAGCAGGAAAGATTTCTGGCTAAACAGTCTTTAGAGAGACTTGAAGGGAACTGCTTGTGGACTGAAACTGTGCAACTGTTTGAAGCTTAGGAAGCAGAAGCGCAGGAGATAGGAAGTTGAGAGGCAGAGAAAGAGATCAAAGAAAGGGTGAAATGAAAAGATTAGGAAAACCAAAGAAATGTAGGAGGAAATTACAATAAATAAAGCTGGAGAGTAAAGCCGAGTATGCCTGTATGGAATACTCAAAGTGAAAACACAGAACAGATGACGTAGAATAAATAGTGTCAATATTGTATAAGGCTTAAAGGTGAAGACTAAAAGCCTCAATATGATGTAGCAAGACAAACAGATAATCAATGTGGTATTTCTAAATGGGAACCAAGACACTGAACAAGATAATTTTATAGGCAGGAGTGGGTTAGATTATTCTGTGTGTGTAAAGTATTAGTAGTACAGTAATTAGTATGACCAGCCATAGTTGAGCTTAGGGATCCCTATACCGACAAAGAGAGAAAATCCTTACTGAAGAAGACTAGTCATACGAACAAGCTAGGGAGTGATTTAATATAAGTGCTGGAAAGAGGAAGATTACAGTCAACCCATGCAGGAGATACCAGGATAAAACAGAAGTGCCCGCAGAGAAAGAGGTGGGCATGGAACAGGGCTGTTACTGCACCTCGGCAGAGGATCTTGGACCAGGGATGACCTCTCCATCTAGGTGCCCTCACAGGCAGCAGCAGAAGCCAGCACCGTGTCTCAAGTCAAACTTTGACTTTTGGCAGGAAAACTGATCCAAATACATGCTAAGCAATGCATCTGTCGATATGCATAGACCAGATATTTTTTTTCTGTTATTTGGCCAGGGAATGAGGGCACATGTATGAATAACCATGTACAAGTAATAGAAAGAATAATGCTGATAATCACTTTTCAGACCTCAAAGACAGCTCAAAAGATGAGTGCTTACTAACAGTGTCACTTTAGGATAAACAGAGGCTTCCTGCTTTGTCAGTCTCTGGTGCATGGCCTATCTGGAGACCACCACACATATACTGAATTTCTGCTACCAGCAAATGTTACTCCTTGGCTTAGAATGAGATAATTTATTGGAGCTTGTTCCCCCTCCCAAGAAAGAAAGGAGGCAGGAGTGCACCTGACCTTTCATAGTTCTCCACATTAATCACTACCAGGACTGCAATACAATTCCCACACACTGTGGTTTGGTGCTGCCTAACGATTAATCTCATGTACAGCTGGTGCAGGTCAGCTCTGCGAGGTAATTTGCTTCCAGTGGAATTTTTGAATATGCTTTAAAGTACTTAAGTGTAAAGCTTTGTAAAATGAATAATCCATCACAAATAATTAGAGCTGCTCCTAGAGGAGTTGGATAGTCAGTCAGAAACAGATGTGTCATGCATTTAACTTCAGGCCACAATGTGGCCTGAAGAGTCAGCTTTTCTGATAGAGGGACTTGTATGGGGGTTAGCAACTCCAGAGGGTGTCAATGGGCAATTTATTCGTGTGAGAAAAGGCCACAAAGGATAGCAAGAATGGAAAAGGAATTAGCAAGTACTTTTACAGTGGTTATAGGGAGATGTGTCATTCTATTTACTTAAGCTTTTTTCTTTTTTCTTTTTTTTTTTTTTTTTAATCATCTGGCATTCAGTATTCAACTGGCATTTGCTAGTTTTCTGGCACACAAGATCTTTTATCTCATTATGTTCCGCACCTGATTCCATAATTAACTAGAACATCTTGCTCAGCTGCATGGTTACAATTCCTTCCTGCTTTTAAATTAATTCTTTACTTTTTAGTCCAATGGTAAATAATTCCATTTCCCCCCCAATGCTTCTTTTAAACAACACGTTACTCCTCATACATACTCAATACACCCCTGACCCACCCCACTGAGAGGTGTCTGGAAACAGTTCAGGTTTGGAAATGGAACCTGGAAGAATTTGAGTTTGACTTTCTTCACGGTACTCTCCTTCCTCTCCTAATTCTTAAAAAGGTTTTATTTATTTGCCAGTAACCCTCAAGGATCCCATAGACCTATACAGGCCAAGACATACAGAATTTAAAAAGACACGCACAGACATTGCAACCTGTAATGAGATATGCCAAAATTAAAAGAAACTACATGAGTATGTCAACAGAAGTCTTCTCTATCTAGAATTTTTGTGCAATATCTGTTAGCAAATTACAAAAGCGTTTCTAGTGTAAGCTAGATCAACAAGGAGTAGCTAATTCTGCAGTAATGTTGTATGTCATCAATCCTTGGATCTAGGTGGCATAAATCAGCTAGAGGGAGCTCTGTTGTTGAAAAAGCTGGGAGAAAAATTTTACATTTGTACTATGGTGAAGTGGGATAGATGATGGTTTTGCCTGTCAGAAACATAAGGAAAAATTGTCCTCAGGTTGTGTTCTGTCAGTTTTATGATCAGGTTGTTCTGTCTAGCAGTATATTTAAGAAAACCAAACAGGTCACTGGGTCGGCAAATATTTAGCTGAAAGGGTACTGATGAACCACCGGTACGTACACCCTGCAGTACGGAAACATTGCAATAATATGCAAGGCAGGACCTTTGGATTTTTTTGAAGCACAGTAAAACAAGATCTGCAAAAAAGGGACTGCAAATATAAACTTGCCACTAACAGAGTAGTTGTGTGAACACGGGACCTGTTGGCCAAAGGAGGAATCCTTTGGGTCGTTATGGTACTGGTTGTCCAAATCCATTTAGATCCTGTTAAATCCTTTGCCTTGACACACAAGCTGTGGTTTCTTATCTTTTGGACCTTAAGGATGTATATCCTGAATTCTTTTTTGGGGGGTGTGGAGGGAGTGGGGCTGCAACTCCTTATATATACTGTCCTTGGAACACATATTTTTTAATCTTAGGCATAATTTCAGGCTTGGTGTGTTGCAAGATGGTTGTAACTGTTTCCCAGGCAAAGAGCACTCAGTGCAGGGGATAGGTGAAATGGTCCTGGTGGGATGACACAGGGTGCAAACATCTCCAGGTTCCAGGCTCCAACATAGGGTTCATTTCAGCTGGGACAACTGGTCTGGGCTACGCTGCTGTGGTGCTGGGGCACCTGGAGCTGCTCCAGATCGTCCTCTAGGCCAATCCCTCCCTGAAATAGCTATCAGGATGATAACAGCTTTAGCTGTGTTAACAGCAGCATGTTAACAGTGGTGTTAAGCCGCTGTTGACCTCTTCATCTCCTCAACTGTGGCAAAGGCATGAACTTCTAAATACCTATTAAAAATTCAAAAGAGCCGTTTAAATGGTGCCTCTCCCTCCCCAGGGGGCAGCAGTTGAAAAAAATGCCCTGAAGTTCAAACTGAGTGCACATGTTGCCCTTGACTAGCGTAGTATTTCACAACCCAAGGACTTCTTTTCTCTTCTGAGGCATATTTTACTTCAACTTCTGCATCTGGTCAATAAATGTAAAATACACAGATAAGGAAAATACCAAAGGGTGCTTAATCGTGTTTAAGTATTTCAATGAATTGACTTCCCGATATTCAAAAGGGAGGGTTCTTTCTTTCTTTTAAAAGGTTTTGATGTTCCTGCTTTTAAGTTGCATGCAGCACTGGAGAGATGACCTTTAGTAGAATCACACTGAGTGATCCCATTGCATCAAGCAGCGAGCTGCTATATGATCTGTAGTACTCCTAGGGAACCAGCATGGGGGAGAGATTTAGCCCAGTCACTTCAAGTTAATACGTTATATTCAACCTCATTTGTCTTCAAGACCTTATCTTCCATACTGGGCTTGTTTTTGAAGTCTTGTTTGTGCTGTAGACCTATGGAATATTTATTCAAAACCACAGTATGTTCTCGCACTGCTTCAAAGTCATTCATTCCACAGAACTTGAGATACATAATTAAAGTAGAATTGTTTAATGAAGGTGTATGACTAGTGTATTTTCCACCCCCTCAGAGGAAGTATCAGTCTCTAAAAAAATCAGCCAACCCCAAAAAAAAACCAACAAAACCCACCCCCCCAAAAAAACCAAACCCAAACAAGACCAAGCTAATGGGTAAGAAATTTGCACAAAACCAGCTTGTATTAAAACAGTCCTTTCGCCCAATGAAGTCCAAATTCTTTCTCTACTTCCTCTTCAGTGCATACAGACATCCTAGAATAGGCTTCGTAATCTGTACTAGATGCAAAAGTACTTCTAGTACTAACATACTAATAAAAGGTACTTAGGGTAGCATGCGCCCCAACTCTCTTCTTCCTAGCACATTTCTTGTGTTAGTAAGAAGGATCTGAGGCTGGAGGAATGGACGCTGGGTGTCCTGGTCAGAGCAGTAAATTAGGGCACAATCCTTAGCTCTGTTATTTTGAAAATATAAGCCTACTGAATTAACAGTAAGCAAAAATAGGTGGACCAGCAGATGGATAAAAAAGCAAAGACAGGAACTTTTTTTGGCAGTTACGACAGTTTTACAGAGATGTCAAGATTAAATCTCTCACCAGTGCTGCTGGTTCTCAAATCCAGGTGAATTTACAGTTCTGTGTAAAAATGTTTACCCTCACCATGGCAGTGCCAGCCCATGGACTACAGTCAGCAGAGCTCTATATAAATAGCATAAGATATGCCGGCTGTGACTTTTACAGCAGTGAAGCTGTAATGCTATCTCCACAGGGAACCACACTGAGCACTGTTTATTCACACTGTTTCTAAATTACCTTGGATCCCAATAATATCAATGAGTGATTTACCATTAAATGTACGGAGTGCACGCACAGAGCTTTTTGTGATGTCCTCTTCATTCCCCAGTAAGTGAGGATTTCTACTGGCTGGTTTAAACTCCTGCTTGTCAATGTTCTCCTGCAGTTCCGTGATACAGAAACACTGTTAAGTGTGTCAAGGAAGCAACAATCACAGCAGAATAAGTGTTGTGTTATATGTACAGCCTTTTTTGTAGATGGACATCTAAATACTTTCAGGATTTTTGCTCACGTTCTTCAGATTTCTGATCTGTGACTGTCCTCTTTTCCTTTTTTTTTTCTTTTAGCTTTTTTTTTTTTTTTTTTTTTTTTGGTCCTTTTGTAACACTTGTGATAAAGGAAAACATTTATTTGTGCTGCTAGGGCTTGAAGATCAGTACCATACTCGAGCTTATATTTCACTGGCAGTACAGTGGCAGGACACCTCTATTTACTTATGTCAAAAACACTTCAGGAAGTGGGTGAGTATCATTGTTTGGATTGTAACAGGAACAAACAGTGATATAATAAACATTGAAATATTCAAAACTTGTCAGATTCTGACCTCACTTTTAAAGAAGTAGAAATTGACACTGGTTTATAGCAGAAGATTCTGTTTCAGGAGAAAGACTTTCCTGAGCTGTACAGACATTCACAGATGGAGTGGTAGTTACAAAATAGTTTATTGTGATCTTTCACAGATAAGGTAATGATTACATGGGGAACTGAATCTCTCAAGCAGGGCCGTCAGTCACTGTGCAGATGGTGCAGGACTCCCCATTGCAAGTGCTGCAATGGCATCTTCACTTGGATCAGATGAAACTCACCAGACTGTAGTTGAGGTGAATTCTTACAGCCCTAGTGATCCTACTAGGATTATATGCATCCTGCTCAGTTCCTGTTAGCAGGACAACTACTCCAGCAAGTGTATGATCCATTGACATGGACTATTTTTAAGTACCTACAAAACATACTTGAACTATCTTTGCTGCGCACAAAAGATTATCCTACGTTACTATTCCTACATATGCCCAAACAGTTTCTACTGACTACTGAAATTCTCTTATCTATGCATAGTTTGGTCAGCTCCTTTCTCTGCAGTAGGCAATACCCGGGGGGACCCCCAGGATTAGTCAGTTTCTCCACCCAAAGTGTTCATCTCAACAGGCTCCTAGTGCCTGTCGCCTGGTCTGAGCCCTGCAGGAGCTGCCAGGGGAAGCCCTGGCATTGCTGGGAATCCAGCACATGGAGATATCCAGTACCAACTAGGCAGTTGCTTTGTGACAAAGCAAGCTAGGAATTCAGTCAAGTAATTTGTCACAAATAAGTCCACTTTCTCATCTGTATGGAGACAAGCTGGGGAGTTCCTGTCACTAAGTACTTCAGGTATGCACACGGGCACAGCCTTTGTATACACAGCCCTAGTACATGCCAGCCACACCACAGCTATACGGGAAGAACTTGAATTTCCTCCTTATACCACAATTATAAATTATTTTCCTTGGGTTTTGCTACACCTGCCTTCACAGAATGTGCAATATGCATGCATTACTTACTTTTAATTCGCTTTCTACCTGAGAGGTCTAACTTTCACAACAGCAGTTACTTGCTATCTTGTTGACTCTCTGTAGCATTTCACCCCACTTAATAGAAAGGCAAAATAATTACAAAGCAAAAACCAACTAATGAGTCTGCACACATGCCCAAAGCTAAACTACACCCTGTGTGAAGCATATTGACACAATTGTCCCCCCAAAATCAGATGTCTTTACGCTGCCTATAGGTTCTATTTATGCATCTAAACAATGACAAGAAGTTGTGTTGGGAAGACTTCCAGCATATGAAAGGTATAATTTAGCAAGCAGAATTGAAAAACAAACAAACAAACATACAAACAAAAGTCCACTGCCCAAAGGAAACATGGTACACTAACATTTCAACTCATCTTTTCACGTGACGACATTTACAGATTGATGCCAGTTATATTTCTATGCATAAAGGTTAGAAGAAACAGTCCAAGTGACAGCCAGCCAATGGATATATTTTTTCTCATTTAGATTAAGAGAATTATATCCAAGTTCCATCTATTGGTGAAGACATTTTAGACTAGTAAGACATTAAAAGACAGCCTTATAAACCTGATTTCATTTCTCTGTCTTTGAGCTTATGTTCACACAGAGGTTCCCACCTGCAGACAACCAAACCCCTTCTGCAACATAGTCAGTGAACTTAGATAAAATTTCTACCCTAATTAAGTAATCTCCCTATTAGTATTCCTTGAAATAATCCTTTCTATTACCTTTAAGTGTATACCTTACTTCTTTTATTTGGGGTTGGTTTGTTTGTTTATTTTTATTCTGGATTCACAACAATGTGCTACAGAAGAACCTATGTAGCCTCATTTTCTTTTACTTAGCCTGTGTCACATGATTAAGATATCATATAAAATCCTTTTCCTCTGTTCCTCGGAAATCCTGCTCCCTTTGTGGTGGTCTCTTTGAACTCTCACGAAATTGCCGCTGATGTCTGAGAATCAATAGCTGTAGGATTCCTGCTGTTTAGCCTTACACGGGTATTTGTCACAAGGTAAAACACAATAGCCCTCAAAGGCCCTTGACTTTCCTCCAAAAAGTCTTTCCTTCCTAATTCATTCGTTTTTTAAACATCAAGTTCTTTTACATTAATGTTTTGCTCCTGTCAAGGGGCAACTTCAGGACAACTCCAGGAAGCATAAAAAAGTTTAATTTCTACTGCCATAGAAAGCCGGGGAAGTGAATCATTTTCTCAGCAGTTAGTCTGCTCAAATATTCACACAGATTTCAAAAGTGTCTCATGGGGAGAGCTGGGAGCCAAAGTAGGAAATGGAGATTTACTAGGCAAGGGGCTGTGACTAGTATGGACCAAAGACTGAACTCGCAGCAGAACCTGGGAGAGGAGAAGGCAGCACCTGACTGCTCAGCCACTTCATAACTGTGGGAGTAATACATTTTCATAAAGTCCACCTGGCAAAAATTTAAAATTATTCTGAAAATGCTAATGGGTTTTCCCCACCATTTATCTATGAAGCAAAAAAAGTCTCCAACACATGTTATGAAAGAATTCAATGTATTCTGGACAGGCTAGATGTCATGTAGCAAATGTTAGATGCTCTGGACTGTCCAGCCTTTATCCTCTGCCAGCCTCCGCCCACAGTACCCCTCGCTTCCCCCCTCCCCCCCCCTTAATTTACTTAATTTTCCAAAAAGTTTAATAGTTTCTCTGCTTTCTTAGAAAAAGACTTCAGATGAAGGAACAGAACAGCTCAATCAGTATCAATGCTTTATAGGGTATGCAAAATGTATGTTTGTACAAAAATGGTTGCAAAACCACCTAATGTTTCTTTAATAGCATTTACTCTCACTTTGTGCAGATGTAAAAGACTTTTTTAAATGGAGATTTAGGGGGTTGTGTCCACATTTCATCAAACTTGACACCGTTCTGATTCTTTCAAAACTGTTTATATCTTGGAACTTTTTACTTGCTGCTTTTCCCCCAAGAATGAAGGACCACTAATGGGTAATTTTGAAAAGAAATGTTCCCCTTTGGTAAAAATAAGTCCCAAAGTCAGATTTTCCAAGAAAAAGGACAATTTACACACATAAAATCATGTTTCTTTTCCAGAAGACAGCAATTTCTTCCCTTCATCTTCCCTTCCCCTTATTTTCATGACACTGTGGAGTTTTAGAGTTTATCTTTTACACAGGTAACCTAATGAAAATGTTTCTAAAAACTGAATAGGTCATAGTGCAAACACCTGCACTTTGGAGATTATAGATATTAACAAAGAATATCTTTTTGGTCCAAGTTTTTTCAAATACGGAAAAGACCTTTTTCACTCAGAGAAGTTAGTAGAAGGATAAGCATGGCTGGGTAAATAAATGTCAGGATATATAGCAAGAAGTAAAGCAACTAATCTTCTACTGCCAACTATTTGTGAATGATAACCATGCTTTCCTTTCATTCACCTTTCCTTTGAGGAGCAAAATCTAAGCAGTAATATGGAATAATCATAAAAACTTGTGTCTGTCTATGGTTTCACTCTTCCCACAAATCTTCTTCCTTTTTTTTTTTTTTTTTTTTCCTGGCTTTCATCATGGAGATCTCAGCAACTTTGGCAAAAATTTACATAGAAAAACATGGTCAATGATTGCCAGAATAACATCATCTCTGGAAAATCTACCTGTGTTTTGTCATTAGGTTGGGACTGAGGCTGCTCTGCCCTCCTCATGGTCTAGCCCATTTTTTGTTTGAGGTCACAGTTTACCCAGGGCACATATGAGAGATTGTTCAAGATTTTATTATCTTAAAGCTTTTGAAATTTTTGCAGAAATGTTCTAGAAACCACCACTGAGTAAAATTAGCACAACTGTAAATACTGAATATGATCAATTATGTAAAAACGTTTAGTTTTTGAACTGTACAAGTCCTAACTATGAAGTTGCTTCCCACAGTTCAGCAATGAAAAAAACAATAGAGTGCCCTTACTCTTTTTAGATACCTCACGTGTTTCTTCATAGTCCTGCTCATCTTCTCTACATACCTAGCAAATTGTTAAGAATCACATTACTATGTATTTGCCTTCTGTGTATACATTAAGCAGTGCTGTTGATTAATACTTTTATAGTACCCAAAAAACCTTTTCTGGGCTAGCCAGGCTGAATGACAATTTTCGAGCACACTGAGCATTGCTGTGTTGTTACTTGAAGCACAAAAAGGCTCTGAATACTATTCCTTGTGACTAGTATTTAATGAAAAATTTACTTAGCACTAGGTGGGAAGGCTTTGTTTGCCAACGCCAAGTTTTATTTAATTGCCACAGTACTCCATTTTTTTTTTTGCTACTCAGACTTCTGTGTATGTTCCATGGGAAATACTGATGTCTGGTGTCAGCACAAAACTACCACTACCTGTAAGATACTCATTTATACCAACCCGTATTTCTTTATGTTACAGATAGGAACATTTTTCTATATTACAAAGCATAAAGCTCAGCCAAAAGCCTCTTCTGCTAGCAAGGTCTCTGGTTCCCTTTATCTGCATTAGAATCTAAGGAAAATACTTTGAGGGGGTGATGTTTAAGTTTTCTGTTTTCTTAATTAATTTCTGGAGAATGACTGAAAATACCTCTTGTGTTTTGAGGAAAAGACACAAGAGAATAATCATTATATATGAAACTTTTTAAAAAATGTTCATTTCTCAAGTTTATTCATTTTCTAGGTTTCAGTCGTATATGTGATAAAGTGGTTCATTGTGCCAACTGCCTGCAAAGTTGTAAAGATACACAATACATTGAAACGAAATTTTCCTTAGTCAATACCAAAAAAGTAGTTTTGCATACTTATTGTGCTATTGAGCTCCTTTTCCAGATTGCTGCTTTAATACAATAAAATCACAGAATCACAGAATGGTAGGGCTGGAAGGGACCTCTGGAGATCATCTAGTCCAACCCCCTGCCAGAGCAGGGTCACCCAGAGCAGGTTACACAGGAACACGTCCAGGAGGGTTTTGAATGTCTCTGGAGACGGAGACTCCACCACCTCTCTGGGCAGCCTGGGCCAGTGCTCTGCCACCCTCAAAGTAAAGAAGTTCCTTCTCATGTTTAGGTGGAACTTTCTATGCTCAAGTTTGTGCCCATTACCTCTTGTCCTGTTGCCAGACACTACTGAAAAGAGCCTGGCCCCATCCTCCTGACACCCACCCTTTAAGTATTTATAAGCATTGATAAGATCCCCCCTCAGTCGTCTTTTTTCCAGACTGAAGAGACCCAAATCCCTCAGTCTTTCTTAATAAGAGAGGTGTTCCAGTCCCCTAATCATCTTGGTAACCCTTTGCTGTACCCTCTCCAGCAGTTCCCTGTCTTTCTTGAACCGGGGAGCCCAGAACTGGATACAATACTCCAGGTGCGGCCTCACCAAGGCAGAGTAGAGGGGGAGGATGACCTCCCTCAACCTACTGGCCACACTCTTCTTGATGCAACCCATGATGCCATTGGCTTCTTGGCCATGAGGTCACATTGCTGGCTTATGGTCATCCTGTTGTCCACCAGGACTCCCAGGTCTCTTTCCACAGAGCTGCTCTCCAGCAGGTCAGTCCCCAACCTGTTCTGGTGCGTGGGGTTATTCCTCCCCAGGTGCAGCACTCTACACTTGCCCTTGTTGAATTTCATAAGGTTTCTCCCCGCCCGACTCTCCAGCCTGTCTAGGTCTCCCTGTATGGCGGTACAGCCTTCCGGTGTGTCAGCCACCCCTCCCAGCTTTGTGTCAATAGCAAACCTGCTGAGGATGCCTTTCCTAGTTCCTCAGGCCTGCTAACCAAAACAGGAGCATTCTTTCAATATACTAATAAATTTCTACCATTAAAAAGGCAAGAGAGAAGCACCCAGGAAAATTATGTCTTCAAATGAGAATAAACTTCCTCCATGCATTATTCATACTATGAAAGAAAAAATACATTTGTATGTGTAACTCAGTGAAAGAATTAGGCTTTTTGATTGGTCTTCCCATAACTAAGAGAAAGAAAGTCCAGAGTTCATGTAGAAATACTGAGATGGAATATAAAGTTTCTTCATGCTATTCTTAGGAAGCAGCTCTTCAGTTATTGTAAATTTTTCTCTCTGTTATTAATCAGTAGAATTTTTGGCAACATGTATTTTCTTGAGCTTAGCATTGTTAGTCTAATGTTGTAAAAACACCCTAAAAATGTAGTGTGTGAATCTTTAATACCTTCTTGTAGCTGGAGGAATGACACGGGGAAAACAGATGTCCAGTCTTGTTAACAACTGAAATGGCAGGAGGTGACATCCTTCAGACACATAAAATTTCTTAAAAGTCTCTGTCTTCATGTAAATATTTAAACTAACCAGAAACAGGAAGGGGTTTGCTGTAAATCAAACATAAAGTAGGCTGCTGTCTGATTCTGACAAAAGCTAGCAGTGAATACCAAGCTTTTGTTTAACTACATGGTCCTTTGTCCACAGGGGAGTGGCGTATCTCATGTTTTCTATAGCGGGTTCAGGATTTGTCTTGGATGTGTGGATTTTTTTGCTTTCAGCATCCTGTGAGTTTACTAACGTGAAATATAATTCAGAGGAGGAAATGTTGCACTGAAATCATCTAGTCGGTGTTATTCTGACATTTTTCAATGAGAAAACTGGTTTTAAAAGTGATGTAATAAATTGACAGAAGAAGAGGAACAATGGCAGAAAATACTTGTGTCTTGGCATAGTTACCAGGGTAGAATTTTATACGAACCATGTAAGTACAGACTACAGATTTCAGGGCTGCAGAGGCTGGATTTAAAATTATTCACTGCCTTATATCCTCTACCCTCTTCCCTCTGATAACATGTCCAAAACTGGCAGGAGAAGAGAAAGAAGAAAGGAAGAAAGAAACAGCTGAGGTATGCAGTAATTAGCAGGCAATTATATCAAACTTGTTAAAGATATTTGCAGCTATTTTTGCTGGCAAGTAGTGGGCAGAGAGAAGCAATTACAGAAATTGCTCTACTCACAGGGCAAATACAAATAGCAACAAGCATGCTGATTTCAAAACCTGGGGCATCAAAAAAACTCTAAACACTGAAAACCAGAATATATCATTAAATGTCATGCGCCCTTTACTGAAAAAAAAAAAAAAAAAACCAAACCAAAAAACCAACTAGTCCTCCTTTTCAAGCAATAGTTATGACATTCAGAGAGTATATATTGCAACTGTATGAATTATAATACAATTAATATTTGGAAGATTCCTCTTAAAGATACATCATCTTATTTTTCATGTAACTGTTCCTTATTTCCAAGAATATATTCAGTCATGCTAGTCCATTCTGTCTTTGTTCCTAAAACAGGACATCTTTTTTTCCTGTTTTACAGGATGAGACAAAATTCATGACATTTTTAGTCCCCACGTGGAAACTTACAAATTTAAGCACCTAATGAGTACATGAATTTACATTGCTGTATTTCAAAGAAACAGAACACTTTCTCATTTTTGTTTTCCTTAAAGACAAAAATTATATTCATTCAAATCCTGTCTGACATTAGTGTCCGTAATAGTGCTACTATTTTCAGTGAACTTACACATTACACACTTTAAATACAAAGTCCATAGGCAACCAAAAACATGAGTAAGAGACACAGCTGGTAGTTCTAATGATATAACTTTCCCATATTGCGAACAGCAAGCCTGAAAACCTGTATTAAAAAACTCTTCAGTTAAATGTGAGTAATCTGAGGACAGATAACTAAATGACCCTGTGCCATAAGATTTGGCATGCCAACTGAAAATGCATAACAGATCTTTGTTGGAGGTTTGGGATTTGTTCTTTTTCCTTTTTTTTTTTTTTCTCTTGCTAGATGAAATCCTTAACCACTATGAAAGTAGAGGCACGGTAACATTGCAGAAACAGTGACTCGAGAATAGCTGTAAAAAAAGATAAAAACTGTGTTGACCTTTCAAAGATTTGGGTGGGCAAGATTTCCCCCCAAGCAAGTGAGGAAAGCCAGAAGTCAGGTAAGTACGCACATTTGCCTTAGGGATCTCCCAGAGATACGTCTGCCTCTTGTCTGCCTCTTGGGGGCCACAAGAATCCACCCTTGTTGTCTCAAGAAACATTGAATGCTGTTTCCCACGCTGGCCAAAAGGGGCTGTGCCATGGGAGGGAGAAGGTGGAGCTATGAGTGAGCAAGAGCAACCTGAGAGTGCCTGCAGCTAACTAGACTTCAGGTGATATCCATCGACCCTGTGAAGGGATTAACCAGGTGCTGGCTGCAGTTGCCCTGTGCTGCAAGTAGCACTCAACATTCACCCAAAACTCTCCTGCCCATGATAGGCACATGGAGCTGAAGGAGACCACCCACGATCACTCGGGAGTAGAAAATTTGGCCTTCCAGGTAAGCGTGGCTTCCTTTGCTTTGTGGGAAGAGGAAGGGCTTAAAAACAATGAACAATGCTTACTTCAGTCCCTGAACAAAGAAGAAGCAATTTCAGCTCTCTGCCCACAGATATTTTACAGTACCCCACATGCTTTGCACTGATACCCTGCCAAAGTGTAATGCTCTTGTATAAAAACCTGGAGCATAATCGACACATTCAGGAGTAGACTCTGCTTATTGTCTTCATCTGCTGCCTGGTATACTGGTATCTTTGAAAAGTCTGACTCAGTAATATTCCATAGTCTGATGGGTCTCACAACTAGCTCATCCAGCAATTCCATCTGCTGTATCAGTTGCTGCTTTTTCCTGAGGATAAGTAATTCACCACTCTGTTGAAGAGGAGGTCATTATGATGCAGCAAACACATATCTTATCAAAGCACTGTATATTAATAATATGAGAAAAATAATAATGTAATCACAATGGGGTATGTCTTCTTTCTTCCCCATGTAAAATAAGTGCAATTGTCTTGTTCTGCTCCTAAGAAAGGAGGTAAGGAGCCAACCCAGAAGGTTCTGCATATTATGTGCATAAGGTAATGCTAACAGCCATTTAAAAAATGCAGATTTCAAAAGCAGAAACATCAAAAAAAATCAGTTGACCAGTTATTGTTTCTCAGTGCCCAGCATCCCTGCACTTTCATAGGAATTAGAGCAGGGACAAACAGAAATTTGCGAACCCACAGCCAGGCCAGTTCACTGTATGTGTTACTTAAGGTAGAACAGATTGGGGAAAGACAGTGTCTCTAAAGAGTGCTGTGTTAGCAAAGTAGCCCTTTCTGTCCTCTGCAGCCTCTGATCCTGAGGCTGCCCCTGAGCTCAGCTAACAGGAAGGGGTAGCACATAGCGGGTGTGAGTATCAGCTATTCAAATAACACAGAAAGGTCTTTGTAGGTGCCAAGCATGTGGAATATTATGTAACCCCAGTGACATCCAGCCACTCTGTGTATTTATTCATTGGGCTATAGAGACAGACAAGCAATAGATTGATTTGATAATCTGCCAGTCAGGGAATATTTGTAGAAGGTAAGGGAGTTAGGGTCAAGTCTCTACTCCAGTCAATAGTTAATAATTCATGTTAAGTGGGACAACTTCAAGAGGAGAGTTAGAGATAACTCTCTTAAAACATGATAGCCCAGTGGTAAGGGCCCTCTCTTGGGTAATCAGAGTGCCCGCAACACATCTGTGCATCAGAGCAGATAGACAAGCAGTTTGAACTTGGGTCTCCCTTGGTTCAAGTGAAGGTGATAAGAGAGGGCTTCATCCTGGGTGTGTTTTCACACAAAATGTCTAGATAAGCTAATGCAGTCAGCTTCCAAAGTCTGTGCCCACAAACCCATTGCTTACCTGGGCAATGTGCAGGGAACACAGGTGCTTCCTTTCCTGGCCACTGCAGAGGTTTGCAAGAGCCTGCAAATCCCCTCTGATTTAAATAATTCAAATGACAAATCACGGACACTGTCCAACAATGAAACCTGGGACCTGAGTCAGGTTTTCTGATTTTTTTTTTTTTTTTTTTCCTGGAACACCAGAAGGTATTTACATTTACACTGTCTATCTCTGACTCAACATGTAAGTCACTCCCTAGTTAAAATAAGACACAGAAGGAAACAGGTAAACTTCTGCATGTAGAAAAATAAATCACTTCACAGTAGAAGCCACTGAGAAGAAAATAGTATCATAATTTTTTTTCCTGTTTTCTTCTGTTTGAGCTTTTCTCGCACAAAGAGTGAATGCTTTTCTTCTTCTAGGATACAGTGCCTTCTAGTATTAAGCAATAAGTACCTTCCCTAAACCACAAAATACAAAAGTGTTCTGGAAAGGGATAAATTTAAGCCTTTTTAAGTATCAGTGTGGGATTGCACTCCAAAGGTACCTTCAGATGTACCTGAGCTGTTTAATGATTAACCCGCAAAGAGATACTAAAAATAAGACAGGGACAAAGTAACCCCAGGTTAGGTAGTTTGTTTTATAAAGTAAATAAATTAAGAAAACAGCTCTCAATGTAATATGAAGCAGCTCAAGGCCAACAAGTGATGGATGAAGGACCATATCAGAGTTTTATTATGTCAAGAACGAGAGGCATTGTGCCTTCTGATGTGGCAGAACTTTAACGGAATGAAGAGGTTGTAACGTAATCTGCCTTTTGACTAGTTGTGCAAATGGTCAAAGGGGGATAACTATTTGAGCTTTTTTCAATTTCACATTGGCTATTGATATTTGAACACATACATCCTTCTGTAATAGGGTAGGATTTTCACTGCATCACAGAAGCATAAAACTTTTTCAACCATACTCTAGTAGAGCCTCAGAAATCAGTTAACCTATGTTAACTTTCAGACAGGGCATGCATCCATGTAACATAAAGTTCTATTAACACCATCAATTACATTAAAAAAAAAAAAAAGCAGCATGATCCTGCAAAATATCAGCTGCTTCTTTTGTACATTATGCAGATTCCACTTGAACTTCCAAATCTGCGTTATTCTTGCGAACTTCCAGGTCCTGCGTTATTGCCTTGTGATAACACCAGTACCTGGGAGACCCAGAAGCAACTTTTTTACCTCATTAACAGCTCAAAATGGTCTCAAAAGCAAACAGACAACAAAAGCCAAATGTACAGGTCCACTGTATGGCTTTCTCTCTCTTTGATATTAGGGACATCTCAGTTATTAACCATACTAGCCACCTGGGTGTATTACAAAGAGTAAGATTCTTGTATTGACTTTAAGAAGATACATGGGTAAGAAGATACACAGCCAGTCAAGCACACTTCTACCCTTCTGTGCAATGTATCCTTCATAAAACCCCGATGCAGTTGTTAAGACCTACATGCTAAACTTACCCGCTTTGGATGCTACCCTATAGATAGAATCAACCGATTACTGCACTGTTTATACCGAGACATTCAGGTTTTCAATATTTTTTCCTCTTAAATATGCTGTGTAACTTAAGGAACCTAAATCATTATCCTCATAGTCTCATCACTATTCAGAAGATTGTCCATGTTAAGTGTCTACATGCCAATGTAATACATTCTGGATCTATATCTACGATAATATCATACATAATGTACAGAAACACTACTGTGTCCCTTGCATTCAATGTGGTTCTGTTACCTTCTCCCTGATGGCACCAGCTGGGGAATCACTACAGTTGCCCACAGAATTTCCTGCTCAGAAACTCTGCAATGCTAACAGTAACCTTAAAACTGAGATTGGATTTACCTAGCTTGTATTTAGCCCTCATTTAAGAGGCAAAGATGTTACCTAATCGGTTCTGATGATTCAGATCTCTGCTAATGATAACGTTAAACAAAAAGTCACACTTACTCCTCAAGGAGTGATAAGAGCTGGCTCATAAAAAGAAACGGTAGGTGGGATGAAAAACCTCCCTGACTTTTAAAAGTAACTCAGCTGTAAACATAAAATAAATACAATGCAAAGGGAAGATAACAGCTAAGAAATATTTATTGGTCACTGGCCTCCTATTGTCAGTTTTATGATGCACTAAGCAGTCCAAACCTGTTTCTGTAGCAGAGCACACCATGGTCTTAAGAAGCTGATTTGAGGAAGAATCCCCTTTAAACTCTGCCTTTTACTGATGCTACATAAGGACATTGGTAATGCGATTACATATGCAGCTTTTGTACTCCATTTCATTCAAACAAGCTTATAACATATCCTAAAAATGCCTTTTATTTCTGTGTTTATCGCCATTCTCCATGGCTTCCTAGATACCCTTGTCTGGTTGGTTAATTAAGACTATAGACACTATTAAGAATTTATACTTAATGGGAATCACTGTTGTAATTTCCCTTGGAAGTTATGAAGGTTCTGTACTGCATAACTCCACTGGTAGGAAATTATGCATTCCTTTTCCACATTTTCAACGCTTGTTTTTCAACACTTTCCAAAGCCGTGTTTGTTTTGAAGAATTTTAACTGTGACATACTACTCCATCTCTTACAGGAAATAGTGAAAGTTAGTCATACCTTTAGATCCTTTTCTTCTCAAGCTAAGTAAATATTCCTTATGAAAACCAGTTTTAGGATTCTTGCCCTTGTCATCCTCATTGTGTTCCTGTTTGCCATCAATAGACGTTTTGAATGCCGTAATTGCAGGGGTCATATGCACCTTGCTATCTTCTCAGGAATGTGCAGATCTTTTTTCCTGTTTCGGCTTTTCTGGATTTTGTTTTCTGCCTCTCATATATTTTACTTGCTCTGAGAGCAAACAAATTTCCTGTTTCTTTTTTTATGGCCAGCTTGTGCCAGTCTACCATTTTAACTTGTTTATCCTGCATTTTAGGATACTATCCAACTGTCCTACTCAAGACTGACAACTTAAGCTTTTAAAGAAAACCACTAATGTACTCAGAGATTGGTGAGCCTAATTTGCAACATATTTCAAAACACCTCATGAAGATTTAGCCAGATGAATTTAAATCTGGTGGTACATGTTTCTTATCTGCTGTCTATACAGCTCATTTACTGTAATTTAATACATGGATAATGAATATTTATCCCTCCTGCCCTGTACACTGAATTTTATTATTTGGCAGGAATTTATGAATACTATGATTATTGACCAAAAAAATTCTTCCTCAATATTTAAAATGCATTTAAACTCCTTCAAAATCATGATACCGTAGCCAGCAAAAGGTAGTACATGGGGGAAAACTTAGATGAATGCCCTTCAATTACACTAAATATTAAAGGAATAGCAGAGTTTTGAACTGTAAGTCAGATGGCTTCATTTCAGCTGACTGCAATCTGAAATCCAATGAAATCCATCATGATAACTTAAAACATTCGCTTTTGAAGCATCCATTTTCCACAGAGTTCCTTAAGTACCCTGATTCTAATCTCCAAAGCAAATGTAATGATCCACCCTTAACCCATAAGCAGTTTAAGCAGCTGTGTGGATGTTCTGATAGCCCATGTGTTTTCATCACTGACCAGCAGGGGTGGAAAACCATCTACTCTAGAGCATGTGCCGCCAATAGAAGTTATGCACCTTTTGCAAAACCTGTGTTCTCTTGAAAGGCAGGGAGGAGATAGGAGGGAAAGTAAAAGAATGTAGTTACACAAAAAGACTTGGCAAATTAACTGCTCATCTAGAGGGAACTAAACAAACATTGTAAGACCATGTCACTTACAAGTACAAGATAGCTCCATGCCTTTGCCCTTTAATCAAATATTTTACAAGCAGGAAATTCCAATCAGCAGAGTGCGAAAGCAGAAGCACAATTGCCTAACATTTTTCATATTGTCAACACTTGAAGTAGATGGATCAATTCTGTAATTCTTCGGGTGTGGCGTAAAGGCAAGAGTATTTTCCTATCCAAGCTTCTCTAATTTGGTTTTGACTTCCTGCTTCATTATGTCACTCTGTTGTCCCTAAATGAGATTTTTTCACCTGGTGTGCAAGAGCCAATCAACACACTCAAGGTATTCGTTAGATTTCAATTCTGCAGAATCAGGTGCCAGGCACTGAACAACAGCCAGCACACCACACGTTTCCTACCATCCAATATTTATCGCAATAAAATACAGATGATTGTTTAATAATGATTCATTCACCACTCCTAATTATACATGTGCATCTAAGCTCACATTTAAAACATTTGGGGGGGGTTACCTGATTTGCATGCTTATTATTCACACAGGGGTGTGTATTTTAGCATTATAATTACCCAAGGGATACTCTCTTGGCTCAACTTTGGTCCAGAAGTTATATTTTTTGCTATCTTATGTCTAAATCAGCAACTGCAAAAGAACACATAAGACATATTGTTTCTTTTCACATCCCATTCAAGGTTAGGTACATTCCGTGATGTCCCAACCATGTCCCAACCCAAACTTCCTGATAAACTTTTAACTTTATTCTTACTTTGTTCTTTCAACGTGAACTACAGATTGAGTAGGTTCAGAAGTGACTTAGCGTATTGCTGTATCTGGCCTGCGTTCACAGGAGGACTGTGCTGGCTTAAATTGGCTGACTTGTCCCTAAGGCTTGAACCACCATTTTCTGTTGCAATGTTTTGCTCTGTAGATGTTTCTGGGGAGGTGGAAAAGGATACTGAGCAAATGAGGCAGAAGCTTTTCTGCCTGTGCTGGGTGCTTAGGTTAGCAATCTGCAACAGCAGGTGATAAGCACAGACAGACTGACATTTTGGTGAGTTCTTTCAGCAAACTCAGAAAGACTCTAAGCAAACAGGAAAAGGAAACAGGCAGTTTTATTTGTCACTTGAATATTGCTATTCTTAAATTAAAAATAATTCTTTTTCTTCAAGGGATAGGATTAAATAACATGCATTTTCACCAAACAAAATTAAAAAAAAAATGTATAAAGGGGAAGATTAAGAGATTGTACTTGAAGAATCAGCTTTGAAATATACAAAAATTACTCAGCTTCGTGGCACTCATTCAAAGACTGTTTTAGTCAATAGAAATAGTCTCTTGCTGAAGTAAACTTGTTATCAATAGTAATTAACCAGTTTCTACTGAATTTGGAATATGCCAGAAATGTGGTATGATCGGTTGAAATGAGTGCTTTTTATGCTTGCAGAGAATAACACAAATCTATCATTCTGCAGTGTGGGCTATTTAGAGTTCCAGCAATCATGTGATGCTCTTACTAGTTTTCTGTTACATTACTCATACATTCATATATTTTAATTACACTATAAATGAAACTCTTACGTAATTATTGCAGTTGAACAGTGGGTTGGACAAAGTGACTTCTAGAGGTTTCTTCCAACACAAATTATTCTGTATTTCAGTAGCTTGTAGACAGCAACTTGCATGCTTATTTTTTTTCACATGCTCACTGAAAAAAGTCCTAAGAAATACCTGCTTTTTCTTGCTCAGCAACAATCATAGAAATCTTCAGAGACACTATCCCTGTGGTGTGTGTGTCAATTACAGAGCTGTACCACTTCAACTTCACTATGTTGTCATGTACAGTATTTTAATATATTATATCTCAATGCTAGTGTTAACACTGCTTCTTGCAAAAGTTGGTTTTTTTGCACTATTTGGAGTGTCCATTAGAGGCTTCCATTGTCGACTGCAGGGCCAGCTAAGGTAAACTCCTAAGACAGCATAGTTAGAAGGCAAATGAGTAACAGAGGTGCTTTTTTAAAAAGAAATATGTCCCTCTTAAGGGAATGCAAAGATACTGTTCTCTTAGTAGGAGGGTAACTGGTGTATCGGCATCTGGTTTACCAGGGCCACAGCAGGTGAATCAACAGCCTCTTGCAACTCCCTCCTATTCCCCCAGACACACAAGGTTCCAGAAACACTTTTACTGAAATGCATTTTTTGGGAAGTTTAGAAGCAGAGTATCTTTAATGAGAAAATGTTACTGAAAAGTGTTCTGGTTGCCTCTAAGGTTATATTACCACTAAAAGGCAAAATTTAATTTATGTCTAGTAGTACTGTTAATTCGTGCCTTTACCATAATTTACTATGATTAAGCTTATTTTGTATTGTTCATTTGGAAATGATCATTTTCTTAGAAGGCTAAATGTAGGTACTAATTTACTGCTGTTATTACCGTGTAAATAATGAGGTACTTCATGCAATAAAACACTGTGAAATGACCATACTGTAACTGCTGCCATGAGAAACCACTGAAATATAAAACATTTATATCAATTGCACATGTAAGATATCTGACATTTTGGGTAAGCTGCTTTCTTATGAAACCAAAATAAGAACCAGCTTTTCAAGGACGATTAAAAAGAAAGAATGTGTGCTTCAAAATATTAAGAAACAAGAAAATTCAGTTTCAGAATGGAAAAAAAAAATAAATGTAGAAATAGTGGAGCTTGTTATGGCTGTCTTCAACTCTCAATACACCCTGATAAAAGGTATACCATAGAGAATTAATGTAGTAAAGCTAACTGCTTCCTTTAAAGATATTGAGTGTTTTATTCCAAGAGCAATATTAGTATGTATTTTTAAAAAACATGCATTTACTGGGTATGCATTACTAGATGGAGTAAATGTACTAGCAATCCGGGGAAGGCCCAAATAGGCCATTTTGCCGTTGGTGGGGAGAAGGGCTGGATCTTTGTAAACTTGAGGCAAGGGGCAGCACTGGGAGGACATGTGAGTTTGAATCAAGAAAACATTAGTTGAGCACCATCCATAACTGACAGCTTTGTGTAATAATGCAGGGACTTGAACGCTTGAGCTCTGTATACTGAGTTTCAGGCTCCCCTGTAGTAATAACATAAAACATGGAAGCACAGGCGTCAGAGTATAAATCAGTTCTTATGGCACATGAGAAAGGCTTTCAGCTTTTGATTTGAACTGATAGAATTTCTGGTCTTGTCATGCCCTAGAACGACAATGAAGGTGTGGATGTTACAAATCCAAAAGGTCTCGAGGACAATTCACAGAGAATCAAGAATTCACAAAATAAGAAAACTGTACGTACTAATCAGGTATGTTTTTTCCTTTTTTTTTTCTTTTGAATAACCTTATGTTAATTCATAAACCTCATATTCAATGTCAGTAATTGGCTGTGATAATACATCCAAGACGGATATTTTAACAAAACCTGAACTGATTTAAAATTCATAAACTGACAGGAAAGCGAGTTCTGTTCTCAGAAATGCATTAAGGAGAAAAAACACAGAAAATTGACAGGACATGTAGGATTCAGAAAAGTGTTTTCTAATGTCATAATGACTTCATGCAAGGTACTAAAGAGGCATCAGAAATGGCGATTAGAGGGAATACTATGGATAAGAAGTTGACATAGAGGCATTTTCTCCTGAGAAGCTGGAAAAAGATAATCTGGAAACACTGGGTTTAGTGACACAATCTTTCCATCAGACAAGGCATATTATTAAATACCTGCTCATTCAAAACAGGGGAAATTTCAGACAAACACAAACTGGAGGGAACAGCTCTGATATATGACTGACCAGAGAAAGAAGAGGAGAATACAGTACATATGACTTCATAATAAACACATCAGTTTTGACTTCTTTTGACTGTACATTTGTTTAAGTTCACATAGTGAGTAGCTCACTATGAAGACATGAGAGTAAGGTTAAAAACTCCCCACAGATATTTTACTAAGTGTCACATGTTAATATTTTCATATCCACACTCCAGAAATAATCTGCTACTCTGAAAGTTCTGTTAAAAGCTTGCAGTACTTTCCTGCAGTGTAATCATATCTACTTACCAAGTTTGGTAATGTTACTTGAAGCAGCACATAAGAAACGGAGGTTTCCTGATGCTGTGGATGTTATTTTCTATCTTCCAAAGGTTTTTGGATGTGATCAGAGGCAGCAAAGGCATGCTGCCAAAGAAATGCATCTGCCCTCAAAGTTGAAGTGATTCTAGATTTACAGTGATGGAAAGGATCACTCGGACTCTTCTGATATGCACTCCTGGGAACTAGAATGGGATCTGAGATCCTAGGAGAAGAAGGTGTAGACAGTGCCTATACCTTCCTGTTCAAAAAGCCATCTTAAAAGGAAAATGACAAAACAAAAAGGAGTTTCAGAACTGGTGGATACTGTTTAAAAATGGAGAAAAGTAGTGGCAGTCCATGAAAGCTTGATTTTAATCAAAGAAACTAATTCCACGCTGAAAAGGTTCAGCTGAAAATGTCCAGCCACTACTTTGTGCAAGTGTAATAGAGATACATATACTGACACTGACACCTTCTCAGGCACACTGTGACTGAGGCAGAAGAGTTTATTTTGAGGGTCTGCAGAGCATGGACTTTGCTGTGCCTCTGCTGGCAGCAGTCCACACGTTCCGCACAGCCCTTGGGTTAGCTTCAGGGAGGGCCAACACTCCCCAAGAGCCAGATCTGATATCATGCCCAGCCATGAAAAAAAAAAGTTTAGATCCATTCTCTCTTATCCTTGTGTATCTGCCCAGTTAGACACAAAGTGATCTGAATTCTGATTTTCTTAACACTTTTTAATGTAGAGGTAGGAAAGCATTTGTGACAATAAAATAGTGACATAATAATATTCTGAGCATATTTAAATACATTGTAGACAATGTGAAAAGATGTGGACTGATGCTTTTCATGTTGCAACACTCAAAAGAAAAAATAGGTTATATTCTCAAGACAAACAGTATATTTCACAAATTCAAAGAGCCAGAGCCCAGGCTGTCGGTGATCCAGGGGAGTTCCTTGCCTGCGGAGGATGCTGTGGCATGGGGGAAAGCGATGAAGGAGCACTGGCCTGGACAACATATGAAGCGGCGGTGCTGGGGATGGTGGTGGGAGTGGAGTCAGGAGGTGTGGGACATGAACTTCAAGCCATGACGAGGAGAGAGGATGTGGTGCCCTGGGGAGCACAGCTGCTTCCAAATGTGCAAGCATGGCTCTATGACCCAGAAGGCTGGACTCTCTTGATTTATAGTGTAGGCTCAAAAATCTGCTAAAAGCACTGCCATGCAATATACCCCAAATTTAAGCCCAGGAATAAATGATATTTCAGTACTATCAGCACTCAGTGTCCATCAGGTGAGAAGGCCACCTCCTATAGCCACTGGGAAGAATGCTCCCAGTTACTAAAAACAATAGCAACCTAGTAGACAGCAGCATCTGCATTTTTCAGGTTTGCTTTATTTCACAGTCAAGACCAAAGAGAGAAAGAAATGGAGTTTAGCAAAAATGTGGCTGTAAATTACAGTGCAGCTCCACAGAGCCACACGACTCCCACCACCATCACCCCCCTTCCAAAAACTACAACCAAGAGGACGGGGAGACTCCTGTCCGTGCCATGCTGAGCTTCCTCCTAAGGGAATGAATAGCGGCTTCTACATACATATTCCTCTGCACCATTTCAATTTTACCTTTGAGCTGGTTCAGGTCTCTCACTAGGAACTAACCAAGGGTTTTCCAGGACTTTTGGTGGCACCTGCAGCAGGAAAGCCAGACTGAAGGCAGGGGCCAGGGCAAGGCCTGTGGTGGGCCTTGCCTCACACAGCAGCTTGGGGGAAGCAGTTAACACAAATAATAACGACACAAAAAGAAAAGGAAAACTCACCTGCAGCCTGCCACCACTCCAAGTGGCTGGGCAGGGTGGGCTGGCTGCACTTGGGAGGGTAGGACACGACCACCAGCTCAGGAAAACACTGTCTACCTTCACCGTGGTCCTGGCCAGACACCTGAGGGCAGGCCATGCTGCCCCAGCATGGCGTTAGAAGGAAGAGGCTCCAGCATGGCGCCCGGGCCTCCTGCGGTTATGCTGCTGACGTTGAACGCAACAGCTGCCGGCAACTCCCGCCATGGGCCCTGCCATGATCGTGGAGGTACGTACCCCTGGGACAGGGGCTCCCCCACTGCCCCTCCAGACCGGGCCAGGGTGGGCACAGCAGTCTTCCATGAGTGCAGCTCCAGGGGGCTGTGCTACCACCAGCTGCCTCAAGGATGGTCCTTAAAGGTGCTTTCCTGATCAAAGTGAGCTGTCTGGCCAAATTTCAAGTTTCTGTGACAAAGGCCACAGATGCTAGCTCTCTTTAGAGTATTGTTACCTGTTGCCTGTCCTGCAAAGAGAGAAGCAAGAAAAGCAGGGGGTCGTCAACAGGAGGTGCTGGGCAAGCTGGCTAATTAGCAGCTCTAGTATTCCTACCTGCAGCTCTCACTTTTCGGCATGTATGTAGCAGTATGCTCTGTGGGGCACTCTTCAATTCTAAGTAACACTGGTACTTGGGCCACATCCCCCCTACCCCCCCGGCCCTTTATTTCCCCTTTCAAAATGATGTGAATGGCTTGGCAAAGTTCACAACCACGGTCTAACCACCGGGTTTGCCTGATACGATCGCAGTGTTGGTGGCAGACAGGAGAGCTGGAGCCATGCGCTCAGTGCAGACGGGAAAGTCTTGAGACTGCTTCAGCCATCTGCCAGCGAGGATCTGTTTTTTCACACCTTTTTCTTAAGAAGCATGTACCCCTCTCACAACCTCGGCACCCGATCTGTTTTCCAGGAGGATGAATACATCAATATTGAGAGTGAAAACAAATGTGACTCAGTAGATGATGAGCAACCACGCTTGAAAGGGTATGTCTTTTGGATGAGTAAGTTTTCCACTCATTTCATCCTGGCTTAACCAATAAGCTGCCAGTGATTATGCTTCTGGAGCGACAGCTCTAAATTTCACTGGCACACCCCTGTGCTACACAGACCCTAGTCTTGCTTAGCAAATTGTGTAATACAGAAATACAGTGTATTTAAAATTATTGTATCTTTCAACTGACATGTGTGACTGTGGAACTACCCTTCTAAAGCCTTGCTTTAGAAGCAGTATTTTTTCTTTTTGTACCTTTTTTAAAGAGAGTTCTTAAACAATGATCTCTTGTAGGAAGTTAAAGATTCACTATTGCCCTTCAGTTTGCATAGCTATTTACCCCAGTGCAAAATAAGAATAGAATAGCTGTAAAAAAAGACATTTTGATGGAGCAGAATTTTTACACTTTGTTATCACTGGTGGCATGTGACCACACAGTGAAAATGCACATCTACATTTTGCTTGCGGATTAGGGGTTTTTTGGCAAAAACAACAAACCCTGTATAAGACATTTTAAAAATGTACATACAATACCTAAAATAATATTTTAATGTCTTAATATTTTTCTTTCCTATTGACTCTTCATATAAGCCTTCCCAGAAATCATACTGTATTTTTTTCCCTGATTTCTATGACTGCATTCTGCTATATAGCATACCATTTCAGCTTTGAACCTGTCTTTCTATCAGTCAATTCTAGCAAATCACTTACTGGTTATCTCGAGCAGGAGTTTGTTTCACCCAAATTGGAATCTTGGAAAGATCTCATTCCTGTACAACTGATACGCTTATGTACAGTAGTAGTTGTGAAGATTTTAATTATGCTTTCAAGTTGTACATACAGAAATTAAAGACTTGTTCATATGATCAGGTTTATTGACGACACCATATTAAAATACTGCTTCAAAAATCTAGCAAAACTACTTAGAAGTCACTTAAGTAGTTTCTCATTTCTCCTCTCTGTTCTTTGGAGATTTGTCATTCCTTTAGCAGTGCATAACATGAAACACTTTATTGTTTAAAACATTTAGGGTCTTGTCTAGCAAAAACAAAAGCTGAGATTTGAAAGATCAAACATCCAAGTTTGATAAGCCTCTCCAGTGGCAGGTATCCAGCTTTACCCAGAAGTAAGCTAATCAATTGCACAGGCAACTGTTGGCACCCAAATGGCTGCACAAGGTTAGCAGAGTGTCTCCCCCTTGAACCGGGGCCCACAGGAGTCACTCAACAAGAGGCATCTCTGCACAGAGATGGGTTGAATTGCAGCACAGATGAAGTCCATATGTCTCTTACTCTTATTTATTTGTACTCCCATGGAGAGCTGAGGGACAAGTAAGGTTTAACTCATAGGGCTTTCTGTTCCCAAGGTCCCCTTGTTCTTCCATCAGCAGTAGACACCGTTGCCTCGGGCAGTGAAAGCTCATCATAGGCTGGAAGCTGAAGAGCACTTAGCTCTCTCTGTTCTGATTATTTTCAGGCTACTGCTTGTTCTGTGCTCTCAGGTTTTGCACTTCGTTTTGTACTTTGTCTAGGTTTTACGTTGAGCACCTGACAAGGGCAGCGGTATCTATACCAAGTTATTTTGTTGTAAATTAGCTCCTAAAAGCAGGCACTGATGTGATCTAATGTCTTCCTTGTATCTGCTCAAAATGGGCATTCTCAAAGCATGCCTTAATTTTGAATGCGTCATCAATTTCTTTCAACAGATAGTACTGAATAGCCTTGGTCTGAGACACAACCCCTTTGAAAGATCAGTCTGTTCCTAACAAGAATTCACCATGTGCAATGTGTTAATATTCACTTACAGAGTACGTGCAGACCAGAAAAAGGATTTCTGAGTTGCAAAATGCAAGCAAGAATAGTTTTGGCATATACAAATATTTTATATTAAAAGTTCTCCTTTAAGTGTGCTTAAGTGATACTTGCTTTTCCAACATCTTTGGTTAAGTAAAAGCCATTAGCAACATGCTGCACTTTAAGCCTATAGGGCCAGCTTTTAGGAAATAATTTTTCCTTAGCAAATTAATCAAATTTCATAAGAAAGGTGGTTTTTTTCTGCCACCTTTCAGAACTGAGCTGCACATTGATGACATATATGCCTAAACATTTAAGATATCCTGCTATCAAAGTGATAATCACCTAAATTAATAAATTAACAAGGGAGAGAGAGATGTTAGAGCAAAGAATAGATTACAAGGAATTGTAATCTTAGAATAACGATTTTAAATCCCAAAGGACACATAAGAAGCAATAACAGATAGTAGATAATATTTTTTCCTTTTTTCTTTGATTGATGGATGAACTGTAAAACTGATAAAGTCACTCCAGCTTATTTGTACATCTGTCTCTCATTTTTCCTTTTCTTTCTTTTTCTGTTGTATCCAATCTTTCTGCTGAGATTGGACAGATAACCTAATGTCCTAACAAGGGAAAAAAAAACACAAGAGCTATGATTTTTGAGGCAACAGGAATTCCCAGAACTAAAATTGAAGTATCAAAAGCAATCAAGACTTCTTAGAGACCCTGTTACTCTTTGTACTAGTGAAGGAGCATGTTCCTGCTTTGCTGTTCTCAATGCTGGTATGAATTAAGTTAGTATTCGTTGTTTCTCTCCAATTTCTTTCAAATCAATCGATTTTTTTTTTTTTTTTTTTAGTGCAGAAAATAAGGGTATCAATGCTGAATTTCAGTGTGCATCTGACTCCAGCTGCATCTAGTTTCCAAACAAGTACAGTCTGGATAATTAGCATCTCTAAATATAACATTGCCTTTATAGACTGCAGGGTGTGAGGTACCGCTTTAGAGAAACAGAGATAGAGCTTTGATTTCTTGTTCAGGTTGCACAATACAAGGATGTTTATTACCTACAGCTTTTGTAACTGAAATACATCCACATCACCAGCACACTTAACTTCAGAAATCTATATTGACTTAATTCCTTTAACTGCTGTTTCCCTACATTTCAGTCTCCCTCATAAAATCACTGTGTTACCCTTAATGAGATGAGAAAAGAACGGAAATAAAGTATGTAATAATTTGAAGAACAGGAACTAGAATAGGACATTCAAATACAACAGATCGCTTTAGCTTCCATGAAATGATGAGTCTTAGATGAAAAGTTAGTGTAATTAACAACCAAATTTTCAAATCATAGTATTGTTTAGGTTGGAAAAGACCTTTAAGGTCATCAAGTCCAGCCATAAACCTAACACTGCCAAGTCCCCTAAACCATGTCCCTAAGTGCCACATCTACGTGTTCTTTAAATACCTCCAGGGATGGTAACTCAACCACTTCTCTGGGGAGCCTGGTCCAATGCTTGACAATCCAATCTAAACCTCCCCTGATGCAACTTGAGGCCCTTTCCTCTTGTCCTATCCCTTGTTCCTTGGGAAAAGAGATCAACACCCACCTCATTACAACCTCCTTTCAGGAGTTTATCCAGAATATCCAGAAACATCTATGCACACTGTAGTAAGGTTTTAGAGGAGTATTGGTTATTTTTCACACACAAAGGCAGTCTTAGCCCTTCACAGCTACAGCAACACTACTCCTCCACATAGCAATGCTGGGCTGCCTGTATTAACAATCTGTGGGTCTGGTAATGGGCACTGAATCTTTAACTACCTACCCAGGCTGCACTAACCTTGTTAACAGATCTCCTCATGGAAGAGGTGTACTTCAGAGGCTAGCAGAACTGGCCTGTTAACTTCGGTCCGTTAGATGGGTGATGGATTGGCCCATTAGATAGCCGCCAGATTTTCTTTTTTACTTGTCCAACGTCAAAAAAAAAAGAAGTCACTCTGCCAAAGCTTTGCAGACATCAGCATGATTTTCTTTGGCACTTTGGGATCCAAATTTGACCCCTTACCAAGTGCAGCGTACTCCAATGCAGAAATTTTGATCAATTTAACCTGATCTTCCTGTGCAAATTGCTCTTCTTTTTTATCTACAGCTGAAGTTTCTGTTCTGTTTGGTTTTTTGCATTTTCCTAGGCATTTAGAAAAGAAATATGATAAAGTCTGTGGCTTTTGCAAGAAACATAAGACCAGAATTCGTTATGTGATCTATGGAATTTTAATAACAGGTACAGTATATTACAGCCATGGTTGCTGAAGCATTATTTATTTACCTATATGAGATTACAGACTGTCCCTGTCTTCTATCTGACAGAATAACTCTTGACTGCCTTAAAGAATGCATTTGAAATGAGGTAAAAGTGAATTTAGTCCCAGAGAAAGCTCCAGATCACAAAACTTCCACTTGTTCCCAGACATAACAAAAGTACAAATATTGCTACATTGCTCCTCCAGCATGTTTCAACTCTGACTAACAATTACAGTTGGATAAATTCTGTCTTTGTGTTTACTCCATTATCTACCCCATCCAAGAGGCCTGTTAAATTACAGTTTTAGGAACTTGCCCAAAGCCATGAAATCACATAAAGGGTCAGGCTCCAACTTAGACTGAACTGAAGTCGGCAGGCTAGAAATAGAAGTTTTGTGTTGTGACCAATATCACTCGATATTCACAGCAAATGTTTGCTAGAGGTTTAATTGTTTGCTAGAGATTTGCTGTGGTTTATGTCAGCATGCACTGCAAAGTCATTCAGATATTCTTCTTTGTCCCTTTGCTAATTATCCAGTAGGTTGGTTTGCCTCTGTCCACTTCACCAAGTTTCTTTTTGAGATCCTCCTACCTGAACACAGAGAACATCTAGACCTAAAATATGTCTGTGTGATAGGCATCAGCATACCATAAAGTGGTTATAAAAGGGCCTCTTGCATGATGAATACCCTGCCCTCCTATTATCAACTCGTCTTGTTTTGTCATAGAACAGACATATCCTGGCTCAAGAAAGCGAGTTCTAAGGATATGTCGGGATCTCATAAGTTAGTTCTATAAAAAACAACTTGTCTTACACAAGAACAGTAGTTCTTCTTCCTTATTTGCCATAGGCAAAATCAGATTATTATTTTCAAGAACTGAATGTTTCATTGTCCAGAGCGTATTAGCAATGAACCTGCCAAATGACAAATCATTTCACAGCTACTTTACAAAGTAAGCTACTTCTAAGCTTCCCAATTACTTGAGAGGGCCATCAAATTAGGCAATTGACAAATGTTTCTAAGTGTTTCTTCTAGACTCATCCTCCTGTGAAAGAAGGAACAAGGCCCATGGTTCCTAATTCACAGTTTTTACACAGGAAAGAGCAGTTCTGTAGATGTGTTTAATTTTCTTAAGTGATTAACATGTTTGATATGAACTTGGCTTGGCCAAAGCACATAACCTGCTTTGACAGGATAAAAGCAACCTATCATATCAGTAAGCTTATCGTAAGTAACAACACCATGAAAATAAAATTTTTCAGTATTTAGGCCAAGCCAGAAAAGCACTTAAAAGATAAACACACTCCTGACTTTAAACACATCCTTCAAATTTAAGATTTCATTCTGCTTTTAAAAAGACCAACCTAACTGACATGTATATTCTTGTTTCCGTGACAGCATACTTGGCAGTAGTTATTGCAGCCTGCAGCTTGAATTTTCAGAGAGCCTTACCACTCTTTATCATCACTGTCACAGCCATCTTCTTCATCTGCTGGGATTTTTTAATAGCTAAGTATGAAGACAGAATTGCTGCATTCTTTTCTCTTGGAGAAAGATATCTGGAGAAACAGTGGTTTTGGATGAAATGGTAAGTATGGATTACTGCCTATTTATGCAGAAGGGCAAAGCATTAGTCGTTTTACCCCTATAGTTTTATTTCAGCTTACACCCCAGTAAGCACAGGGAGATGGATCAATCATAAAATTGCAATAAGATCAAAGAATACACACAGACTAATTCAATATTTTCCAGTTCATATGTGCCAGACACACCTTTAAGATTGCAATACAGTAGCTAGGTATCAAAAATCTTGACAGAAAGTGTAAAAAAAATTACCTAAATTGAGACAGAACAAGTTTCTTCTTGCAAGAGAATATGTCTACAGAGTTCAGGTGTGTTGTAGCACAAGAAGGACATGGACCTGTTGGAACAGGTCCAGAGGAGTGTCGCAAAGATGATCAGCGGGCTGGAGCACCTCTCCTGTGAGGACAGGCTGAGAGAGCTGGGGATGCTCAGCCTGGAGAAGAGAAGGCTCTGAGAAGACCTTATAGTGGCCTTCCAGTACCTAAAGGGGGCCTACAGGAAAGATGAGGAGGGACTCTTTATGAGGGAGTGCAGCAATAGGATGAGGGGTAACTGTTCTAATGTGAAGAAGATTTAGATTAGATATCAGGAGGAATTTTTTTACTGTGAGGGTGGTGAGGCACTGGAACAGATTGCCCAAAGAAGTTGTGGATGCCCCATCCCTGGAAGTGTTCAAGGCCAGGCTGGGTGGGGCTTTGAGCAACCTGGTCTAGTGGGAGGTGTCCCTGCCCATGGCAGGGGCCTTGGAACTAGATGATCTTTAAGGTCCCTTCTAACCCAAATCATTCTATGATTCTGTGATTCTGCATTCATACTGCAAGCCAGAAAGTGCCTCATTGTCAGTTGTTCAGAAACCAGTGAGATTCATAAAAACCTTAACTCCAATATATGCAAACTGCTAAAGTTTGAAGTGTGTTGTCTAGGCATTACTTGTTCACATATCCCTACAGCAATTTTTACTTGGCTTTGGGAATCAAAACATGCCAGGCACATTTGGTGTCATAATAAGATCATACAACCTCATTTGGGGTTGTAGACATTAATCTGGTAGATAAATGGTAGATACTTAGATCTAGTACATACTTATTCCAAGTATTCCTGAGTATTTATCAGGAATATTTAAGTTATTCCTGGGAAAATGGGGAGCCAAAGGAAGCTCAGAGACCAAAGAAAAGACCAAATGAAATCTCATTAAAAAGGAAAAGGAAATTGGCCAGCTGCCTTCTATCTCAGCTAGGTCACCTTCTATCTGAGAGTGAAAGAGGTCTAAGGAGGAGTCATTTTGGGTTCAGGAAAATGTCCCAACTTATTATTAAGATTTTAAATTGGTTTTGCCACAGAAGCAGGAATTTCTAAGAAAGATGCTATAAAGATTGAGGTCCTTCTGCTCAGGAGCCACATCAGAGAGCAGTCATACACAGACACCTCCATTAGACAATCTGTCAGCCCTTTGGGGGAAGGAGCAAACAAAACGGAAAAGCCCTGATGAACAGGTGGAACAAGCCAGGGGCAGTAAGTGCTGTATTACCTGGGCTGCAATCCTCAAACCGTACATAGCACAGATTAAGTGCTTAACTGTAAGTCACAGGTTCCTCTAAGAGACAGAAAGTCTCTCAAGTGTGGCCAGTGTTATTCAGCATTGCAATGGCCAAGCCATTTTGTGTAGCTGGCCTGCAATATTTTTGATCCATGTCTAAAAATGGAATTTAGGTATCTAGGTATCACTGAAGTCAGTGGAAGCTAAACAACTGTTCGACACAAGCAACATCAAAGAACTGGGACTATGTTTAGTTTTCCCCTCTGTAATGACTATTTTCTTGCCTCTCAGGTTGCTGTTGTGATAATTACCTTCAATATGCAAGCTGAACATGGTTCTGTGATAGTTGGGAAGACGGAAACACTGAACACAGATGTACACATGGCTCTTGTCATTGTTTCTGAGATAGTTAAAATTGCTGTGATTAAGTTATTTTTCTAAACAGACTACAGCAGGTTACAAAGGAGTAAAGAGTTTGTAACCTGTTTCTCAATAGTGTGTGTTTCATAGGCCCATCATTTAAACAGCACAACACAATTCATAAAAACCACAGCCTGTCTTGCCCAGAACTAAGAAAAGATTCAAAAAAGAAGACAGGAAAGGAAAAGGAGGATGGAGTGAGAAAGGAGTGTATCTTCTCACACTTCATTTAATAGAAATAACACCCAAACAAGAGCCAGTTGTGCTTTACTGGGTTTCCCTCATACTCTGACTTTGGGGACATGATTGGAGGACATTTCTTCTGGATGCCACCAAGACATGTTGTTGTCAGAGCTGCATCAGCAAAGGCAGGTTCCTGCTTGTGTAGAGCTACATGTTTCAGCTTAATATATTGCTCAGAGAGTGCATTCACAAACAGAGATGTAAATGTTATGGAAAGGGGAAGGAATATCTGGTCTTCTTCAGGATGTCATGTCTGATACTTTTTTTTTTTCCTAGGGTCTTGCGTGCAGCTCTTATTATAACTGTCATCTTCTGGCTCATCTTTGACACAGCGAAACGGGGATCCCACCAGCTGATCTCCTTTGGTGGGCTTGTGTTTTATGTTCTCTTGATGTTTATCTTTTCCAAATACCCAGCCAGAGTGAGTATTTAGCCCATGTTGGATCTTTTGTGGGTTTTTGTTCAATGCCTCAAAAGCTATTGCCCTAACCTAGCACCACGTTCAGTAAGAGTAACAGAAAATCCATGAACATCAAAATTTAGGCTTTCCAAAACCGAGCGATGTATTTGATTTCTGAGGAAAGTCATTTTGCTCTTACATCTTGGGGAACATGTGTGGGGCTGTACCATCATCTGGCTCTCACTATTTTGGGAGGCCACTCCCATCCTTTTTTCCAGCCCTGATGCAGACTGGAACACATTTGGTCCTGGAGCATCAGTGCAAGCTAAGGCAGGCCTGCTCCATGCTTTCCACCAACAGGAGGCCTACTGCAGTCCTTAGGACATTGCAGGCCCTTATTTGAGGACACTGTAATCGTATCAACACAAAGTGAATGGAACTGGACATCTGCTTCCCTCATGTAGCTCTTAATCTCTCACAAGTTTGATTCCCACTGCAAATGCAGCCTCTGGGGACAAGCTGAGGACCTCACTTTTCATTAACCCACTCCCATAGGCTTATCAATGCCATTTATTTTAATTTTCTAGCTGAGATGTCCACTCTGTACTGCTGTGGTATTACGAAGGGTTTACTTCAGCCACCATAACTCCCACCCCAGCTTTTACTCCTGTGTGTGTGCCTAGCATACAGCACATGCTTTCATCAGTCATATATTAATCCATTGTCCAGGTCAGTAAGTTTCACCAATGCTTTCTCAACACTTATGCAACAGTGCTGAGACTTTCTTAACAGAAAAAAGTTCCCTTAGAAGGGACTAATGGACCTGCCACTCCCCATCATTTGCAAACTGCTGCTGTCTCCAACTGAGGTGAAAACTCATGTACTCCAAATGCTTTGTGCTCTCCCATGGGTCCTCATTACATCTAATTGGCTTGTGTTATTCAAATATCATCTGAATAAATTAGAGACTGCCATCTCAGCTCTTTGCTTTGTAAATAATCAGATTCAATTTTCACAAAAGAAAGATGTTTTCTGAGGCAGCAGAGCAGAAATCTGCAGTGTAGTGAGGAGGGACTGGTCACAGGCAGCCAGTTTTTCCTACAGCTGTCTTATGTCATACGAATCGCAACATCTGTGAGTAGTTCTCAAGTATCAAAGCTCTTTAAAGCTGGCAAACAGAAATAGAGTTCAAATTACCCAACCACACAGAAAAAACTGCAGCAAGGCTCCTTATTCCCAGTCCAGATATGTGAAGAATCTGCATGCTCAGTTGCTTTTTTTCTATGTTTCCATTTCAGTTAAAACAAAATAATATCATGTCTGCTGCCCTTGTGTATGTCTATTTCATGTATAAACTGTAGCACAGGAAGAACTGTCTCTCCTTCTCCCACTGCTTTGGTTACGTGCAGCCTGTGATGGTGAAATGGCCATGTCCATACTTACCTAGCCAGGCTTTCAGCAGCTAGCTCAGATGGAGACATCCACAGTGCAGAGCTCTCAAATTAGGAGAAGTGACTCACACTCCAAGTTCCCTACAACTGTTTTTGGCAGCTGCTCCTATCCTGCAGTATAGTCAGACAATCCCCTTACATTATTTTAACAAGCATTGAAAGTGAACTATTATTTATTTAAATAACAAGTGGTTTCTTTATTTTTATTTTTCTATCTATCTAGGTTGCTTGGAGACCAGTATTTTCAGGAATAGGAATACAGTTTATTCTTGGGCTTCTTATTCTAAGGACCAAAGTGGGGTTTGATGTGTTTAACTGGCTAGGCAATCAGATCCAGGTGAGCTACTGGTAAAAAAATTATTTTTTATATCATTTTCTGTCTTGAGACAGACAGGCAGTTCAAGGGTCTGTTTGCCCTGGATGTTTTCCCCCCACAAGAAAAACTGGGTTCTCAGAAAGGTAACTGGCTACCTGAATTCAGGTAGTCTGAATACCTTCTCATTTCTTTTTTGTCCAGTTAACACAAGACCATGTGGGACAGGCTGATGACTAATGACCAGAGTGACCCTGTTTCTTAATGGCTTTACCATCCTTGGGCTGGAATAATAACCGCACCCTCCAAACACAACACCGCTATTGTACCAGGGCACTCATAAAAACTCTTAGTCCTGGCCCAACTCCAAAGCATCCTTGCAATAAACCTGAAATCCTTGCTGAAAAACCTTGGGATTTAGCAAAGCAAAACCAGTGTTATCTTCAGAGTAGTCACAGTCCTGGTCCCAGGAGCATTTCATAGTTCTCACAACATATAAGAAACTCAATTAAACTACAGGTGAAGGGTCTAGAGCACAAGTCTTATGGGAATTGGCTGAGGGAACTGGGATTGTTTAGCCTGGAGAAAAGGAGGCTGAGGGGAGACATTATCGCTCTCTACAACCACCTGAAAAGAGGTTGTAGCAAGGTGGGGATCAGTCTCTTCTCCCAAGTAACAAGTGATAGGATGAGAGGAAACAGCTTCAAGTCGCAACAGGGCAGGTTTAGATTGGATATTAGGAAAAATGTCTTCACCAAAAGGGTTGTCAAGCATTGGAACAGGCTGCCCAGGAAAGTGGTGGAGTCAACATCCTTGGAGGTATTTAAAAGATGTGTAGATGTGGCACTAAGCGACATGGTTTAATGATGGACTTGGTAGTTCTAGGTTAATGGTTGGACTCAATGATCTTAAAGGTCCTTTCCAACATAAATGATTCTATGATTCTGTTCTACAGGTGTCAAAACCCACAGCTGGGAGCTGGCAAACCAGCTCCCTGCGAGCAGCAAAGGATCTCTAGAGAGTGGACAAGATCCATCCATAGCTGCCCCTGTAGGCAGTCTCCAGGCACAAAGTTTTTTTTAAAAAAGTCCATTACTGGAAAATAATAGATAAGAGAAATTCAAAATGTAGATCAGCAAGTACCCACTGAATGACATTCAGTCTTTTCACCCCGGGGATACTATTCACACAGCTGTTCTTCACAGTAGAGATAATTAAGCACATTTAAAACAAGACAGTGCAGAATGTACTGTCTCTGTGCAGGAGTGAAGGCACACGTCTGACTTCTGTCGCTGCTAATCTGTGAGCAGTGGAAGTCACCTGGGTTTTGTCACCAGGTTCTCAGTCGAGCCTTTCGTCTCCGACTGAAGTGGGTCTGGTGCCCCCTTTTGTTAGCTCCATATGGTTTATGGTCACTCCTGTCATAACTCTAGCTATTACGTCTCCATTTTAAACTGTATCATCAATTGCATGTGTTGGCATTGGGAGAATAAAAATTATCCACCATATCAGAATTAAAAAGTAGAAGATTCTTTTAGACTAGCTTTTGGCTACTCTTTTTAAAACTCATTACTTCAGCCAGTAAAGCTCCATTTTAAACTGTGTCTTTTTGCACTTTTTTGCATGAGAGGGAGCGTAGAAATGCACCACAGGACCAGGATTAAAAAAAATATATATCTTTTAGTATGTTTTTTGGCCTTTATCTTGTTGGGCACAGCAGAAAAACGTGCCTTATGCCCTTGCTGGTTATCTACATACTCTGAAGCAGCCTGCATTCTTGGCAGAGCAGAGCAGAGCAGAGCAGAGCAAAGACCCTCAGTTCAGCCAGACACAGTGAAGCCTAGATCCATACAAAGCACAGCACAAGCTCCTTGGACCTCATCAGATCTCTGCAAGAAAACTAGCAATATTTGCTTAATTTTTGGCAGGGACCCAGACCTTATGGCTAACTTTCTTTGCTTTCTGTCCCTAGACTTTTCTGGAGTATTCTGACACAGGTGCTAAGTTTGTGTTTGGTGAAAAATATACGGATCATTTCTTTGCTTTTAAGGTAAGACAAGTTTTATGTATACTGTATGTGGCAGATTGACAACAGAAAAAGGAACAGTATGGCTGGGAAATAAATTCATTATATGTCTTTTGATGCCAGTGCAGTCACCAGAGAAATCAGGTAAGTAAACTATTCCTTACAGTGTGACACTGAATAGAAAATTTGGGAACCTTACACAAAGACCTTCATTTATTGTCTTACACTGAGTTAGATTACACTTATTTAGTCTAATTATAACAACATATTTTACAAGTAGACAGTATTTTATGGCATGTTTCTACACAGAACAGGTTAAAAGGCTCCTACATGGTAACTGAAAGAAATATTACCTCCAGCCTATCTTCTCCACCTCTCCACAAGTAAAGGTGCTATAACATACTATGCTGTTCTGTCCTAAAGTGCTGTGCAGACCACTGCCTCACAGACATTGCCTCTGTAGAAATGGAAATCCTAGATGTATACTTATCCAGGTAGAAGAGGTAGAAGCTGCCCATGCATAAGGAGGAAGAATCACATTACTTTATTTTTATGTTAATAAGATCCCAGGGAGATTTCCCTGCTTTCCCTTAGGAGATCTTGTTGGGAAACTACTGGAACATAGTTTATGTTCTCTGTGCTCTCTAGCCCGCACCAGCATCCTGTCTGATTTTGCTCCCATATGTAGCTCATGCCATAGTACCTGCTTAGGCTGGAATCAAGAACATAGAAAGCAAAAAAAAAAAAAAAACAGCCATGAGAAATGTGTCAGGACTTTCTTAAAGGCCATTCTTCTGTCTGGTATTTCAGGCACCTGACCATGGGTTTACACATCTTCTATCTTCTTTTTTTTTCCTGGAGGTGATATTCCAAACTGGGTATTCTTCACACTTAAGTTTTTCACTACCTAAGAATAAAACCTTACCTATAAAATATGCTGTTATTAAGAATAGTCAGAACATCTTAGAAGGGAAAACAATGAAGTATTTAATCCAGAAATATAAATTATATTTTAATTGCAGTACTTTTGTACCTTTTGTTTGACTTTTCAGTCCCTTCTCACCTTTACTCCACTGAGCACTCAAATGACAATTTGCATGCACAATTACATATTCTGGGGGTGAAATGGTTTAATTCCCACCCCCAATGATATTTTTCCTATGTTTTTCTAGAATGCCTTATGAGCATGATTTTTTCAAGGTGATTTTTAATGTCTCTGTGGTGATGCAAAATGCTTTGCTGACTAAAGCCATAACTAGGGACCAGACAGTCAAAAGTCTACTTCTGTGTATGCACGTGTCCGTCAGTCTTATTCTATGGGATAAGCTAGCAAAAGACGTGGAATTTTTAGAAGAGGATAACAGGGACAAGTAGGTTATTTTCACGCTGAAAAACAAGAAAACAAAACCCATGAGTTGATTTTCAGAGCTGCATATGTCTTGCTATCGGACTATGTGTGGTAAACAGAGAGACAGACAAGTAGACAGCAACACCAAAACATATTCCATCTGCTCCTCCCACAGGAATAGCATCACTGAGTGACAGCCAGCCTATTCTCTCTTGAAACTCTTGTCATTTATTTAGAGTATAAGATGGTCAGAAGTGCTTTTTTGTGTCTTTCTGATAATTTAAGATGTTTGCATGTAGTACTGAGCTGTACAAATCTTGCCCAAGTTATTTCAAAGTACCCTCCAAAAGAGATAAGTCTTAGTCTCAGCTTAGCTCTTGAGAAGAGTACGCAAGTGCTAGGGTATGTCTTTAGAGAAAACTGGCAGAGCCCAGTTGTACCCATAATGCATCCTTGGCAGTACGAAGGGACACCTCAGTTTTCTGCTAAGTTAGATGCACAGTTACCAGAGCAGACACATCTGATGTGTGCACCCACTGGGTGTTCAGACCAGTCCCACTACAGCCTTTGAGCACATTGTCTTGTAAGCACTAATTACTGATAAATACATGCATTTGCATGCATAAACTGTGTTATTTTAAATGCATATTTGTGTATGCAGATGCAGAGTTTCAGAGTTCTGAATAAAACACTTGCCCACATAAACAAGCTGATGTGCATTGTTTTCCTGTAAAAATATACACTTAAAACTAACACTAGCTTCACTACTAACTCCAGTGAGTGAGTGAACACAAAAATTTCTCTTGACTTTAGTACACTCAAATACTTAAGTAGTTGGAAAAAAAAACCCTTAGTACTAAGCCATCTATCCTGTTGACTACAAAAGGCAAAAGTTTCGAGCAAGCAGGGAATTAGACTTATAACAGTAGCTTCCTTTCTATGCCAGGAGCATTATGGCTCTCTAAGAAAGGCTTTGCTTTAGGAGTGTCTGAAACCAGGATGTTCCTTAAACATCAACAGCAACTTCTCCTTTAAAGGAACATATGGAAAAAGCTGAACATAAGCCACAAATGGGAAAGGAGTTGTGAGCAGACAACAATTTTAACTTCTTGCTCTGCATGTAGCATAAAGAATAACTATGATCCAGAAAGCAGCTCTTTAGTAAGGTCAATATTGCAGAATTGATAATAAATATGAAATAACCCTGTTTATAAAAAATACCGATTAAAGAATTCATTTTCGTAGAGGGTGTATTATGGGAAGCATTAACTGCATCATTTGTAAGCCACATAAATGTAATACTAAAGAGTTCTTTGATACCAATTCTCCATTGAAATATTGTCGGATTTTTCAGAGTGCTCATTAAATTTATTTATCAGTTAAAACTTGACTATTTCAAGGTATGTAGTAGGTATCAGGAGCTACACACGTTGGAGACAAGTTCCGCACAAGTTTGTCCACAATACAATACAATTTCAATAGTTTAACCATGCAGGTATTACTACACTGCAGGACCCATCCACTCCTCCCATATGGAAACATGCTAGCCATTTTTGAGGAGTAGGCTTCTGCTACAGCTGAGATCCATCTGACTCCCCTGTAATACTTCCTTTTGCAGTTCTTTCCCCACTTTCTGAGTTGGCAACTGTCTCCACCTACAGGCTGTAACAGTGTGTGTATATCCAAATTAAACAGTTATTTTTTTTAATGGCAGAAGCAAATTGGAAACAGTCTCTTTGTCACCCTCTGTTCAGAGTACCACACCTTTGAGGCAGACTCCTGCACTCAGAGAATAAGGGCACTACAGCAGAAAGAGGGAGCTGGGAGTCCATGAGGCAGAAGAATAAGTTTTAAGAGCTTTTCTTTCCCTAAATGCAATTTCATACAATCAGTGCATGTTTTTTCAGAAAAAACAAAGGGGATTCTTGACCTTTTTTTTCCAAATAGACTCCATATTTAACCAACAAAAGAAACACTGCCAATTAAGGCTGATGTTCCACCATGAACTCTCCCTGCTGTGCAGATACTCTTACACACACAGGGTGTGCAACAGCCCCATGGTTACAGAGGGAAGCTGTTCTCAGACTCCTTGGATCATCCCCATGCCTCCTTTTTTCTGAAGTCCTGCCTCCATGTACATATGCCTGTCGCCCCCAATCCCCTAGCCACCCCCCAATTTGTATGGTCCATTCTCCTCCTCACCTCTTCAGATCCTACACCCACAGCTCCAGCAAGGCTGGATTGCTTCCATGCTCCCCTGACCTGCTTCCAGCCTGGGCTCCCTTTGGCCTCCCTTTGCCAGGTGCTTGACCCTCGAGCACCAGCAGGGCTTTCCCCTCCCTCTCCCATGCTCCTTCACAGCTCTCTGCCATCGAGGTGTTGCCTGGACATGCACACCCTGCTACTCAAGCCCTAAGAACTTCAGAGGGAGCCCTCTCAAGTTATTGACCCTGTGCCACCTGCTTCCCTGGTTTTGGCACTGCAAACGGGGGAACAGAGAGAATGAGGAGTGGGAGGAGACGTTCCTGCCTTATCAATTTTCCCACTCTTGTCACACCCACAACATGCTGTGAGCAACCCCATGTGAGTCCAGTGCAAAGGCAAAGCTCTTCTCAGGGCTGGTGGAAGGCCCATGGCTCCTCCATGTAGGCATGGAACAGAAGATTGTCCTGAGGCTGTTCTCTCTCCCAAGTTTCAAAATCACTGACTTAACACTGAAGTGTATTAACACCATGGGGAGACTTTTGGTAAAAGAGTTCTACGCTTTTTCAGTTGAACTAGTTGTTTCATATGAAGTGCTTTTCATTGTGTTTGTCTCTGCAGACAAAGCAATTGAAAACTCACTGCAAAGCGATGCATTGCAAGTACATTATTTACATTCTCCTTATTTTACAGTGATAATTTGCCAGTGTTTTCTACGTGATTTTGTTATGCCTTAAATAAAAGCTAGCCTGGACATGAAAAATCATTACCATTACTTACCTATTAAATGGTTGCTATGCTTTTCTGATGAAGACATAACATAATAGGTACTACATTAAGTCATCAGTGATTTAGGCAGGAGGATTTAGTTATAAAATAGTCCTCAACTTCTTTATGCAGTCAAGGCAAAAACGATCTGGAAAAAACTGGAAAACAAACTCCCTGTTTTGTAAAGATGAATGCTTCATCCAGAAATGCCTGCAACCACAAAAATGGAAAAGCGTGTTTTAAATGTTATCTAAGGTATTTTCAGAGGAATGTTCACAAGAAACAGTCCAAAGCATGCCAGTTGTCACCCAGCGTAGGCAGAACATTGTCTTCTCGCACCTTCAGCTAAAACCAAACCATAGCAATACCTGAGAGCTCTTCTGATCCGTTTGGAGTGAAAGACGGGAGGACACTTACTTATGGTTTTCACCATGCAATACAGAGAGCTGACCTTTGCCTGTCTGCCCAATGCCTCTCCATACCCATCTCCCTGTAGGCATTGCAGCATTCCCTACTTGTGCCAGGGTATGGAGTTGGCTGTGAGCCAGGTGCCTCTCCACCTAAGACACTCTTAGGAGCAAGGAAGGGAAATGTCAGGAGAGAAAAGGCAGGGGAGAAAGGTGTTACTAAATTTTCTGCTGTCACTGCATGGCAAAGCACTATCTCCTTTCAGTGAAAGGTTCTGGTCATCTAAATTGAGTTTCCAAACCTTTATGAAAATTGGTGATAGTACTAACTCTCCTCTAGAAAGGCACAGCTTTTATTTACTGAAAAAGTCTGACCTAATACAGAGTTTTGTTCTTTTTTATTCTTTTCCTTGCTTTTATTTATGGTGCATTATGCCCTCAGTTGAACAAACATAAAAGATAGTACCACTAGAGTTAGTGGCACTGTTTTAACTCTAACTAGTCTGTCTGCCTAATTTTGGACCTTTTGGGGGGATTTTTCTTCTTGTTGTATACTAGCATAGAAATGCTGAGATCCTATGTATTTAACATACTTGAGAATCAAGTGATATTAATTTTACTCAGGATGGAAAAACAATACATTTAATGACCTATCAGATGGTGGGTTAGGCATTAATGCAGTTCTTTAAAATTGTGTGCTTAAGGGAAACATTTTTCCTTCAGTCTCCACTGAAAGAGACTTACATTCACTTGTATTTAATAAGTATATGCCCGTGAATTTGGTTTTAAACAGATTCTGACTCCGAGTATAGTTACAGAGCCCTTGAATACTCCACATTGGTGTTATAATCGATGCTATAAATAGCACAGAATAAAAGAGGATTTTACTACAGCATGTTATTAAAAGGCAGCTACACAGTACGGGCTTTCTAAGGAAGCTGGCTTTGATTCTGTGAAATCAAGTCACCTACAATGCCGGTAAAAATCTCTTCAACTTCTACTTATATAGCAGTCTAAACTGTGTTTTTTAAACACAGACACAGAGAAGTTGAGCTCTGAATTCTACGCTACAGTCCCGTTGTATATATTTCTGTTCATGGTTTTCAAGGACTACAGATGTACATATCCAGGTCTTTGTAGATGCCATTGCCCCATAAGTGTTTGAGCTGACTTAAACATGGCTTGGCTACAAATTAATGCATATCATGTTAAGCCAGATAGTTTCAAAACTATTGCAGTCCTGTTAGAAAACTATGTAGATACATAAAAAATAGTTAATTCTAGCGCAAACGTAAACAACAAGTCTAGAAGGTTAAGAATTTTATGGCATAAATCTAAACCTAATGATGAGGTTTCAATACATTTAAGTGTATCTCCAAAAACATAAGCCTCTTTTTCAAAAATTAGATGTCCTACAGAATCAAAGAAAGGAAAATCACTCAAGAAGTGTTAATGGTTTTGTGTCTCCAAATCAGGTGCTGCCAATTGTGGTTTTCTTCAGCACAGTAATGGCTATGCTTTATCATGTTGGATTCATGCAGTGGCTCATTGGAAAGGTACGAATTTTTACCAGTAGGTACTCATTTGCCTAGTACGGGACCCTTCTTGAACACGTGCAGCTGAACTGTAGCATTAGCCCTGACCCAGCTGCTCAGGCATCAATATATGAAAAGCAGTTGTTTATTTTTAACCTGGAAATAGTTCCAAATGTTACCACTGCAAAATTCTAACTGGCATCACATAGCATGCTTTCCTCCCCCCAACCTGGTTTATTGCAAAAGTCATAGTAATTGTTACATATGCCTAGCTAGCATAGCGTTCCTCAGATGCCACATTTCCTTAAATCTTCCTTGCCCCTTTCCCAGCCTCCAAAAATGCAGGAGGGAGGTTAATTCACAGATGGTGGGTTTCTGCTTTCTACTAAGGATTGCAGTAGCAATTGCATATACCTTCCTATCACAGATCCCCAGAATAAGATCAGAGGCTGGTTCCTCGCCTCATGCTCTAAGTGTTCGTTTCTGTCAGGTCCTAGGTCCAGTGCCAGTGTCCACTAAGCTAAAAGCAAGTCCACAGAAATTCCACCTTCTACCTCATCTGCCCAATCAACTTATTATATGAGGGAAAAGATCTGCCTGCATGCTGGTAGTTAAACTTCATTTGAACATACCCTTAAAAAGTCCTTTGTCCTTCTCAGTCACAGGATTGTTATATAAGCACACAAACCTCACCAAGCTGAAATAGCGTGCTAAAATTTCTACAAGACATTTTTAGCCTTAATCTAAATTTCACATTTTTTTCCCTTCATATGATCCAAATCCCTTTGGACAGGTACATAAGTAATAAGGACACATCAAAATATCTGCTTTGATTAATTTAGTTTAACAATTTAGTGCCCAGAAGGAGCCTGGAGTACTCTCAGTTCTCTTAAATTATTTCTCCTCTGGCATATTTCAACATGCTACTATTAAATGAATGTGCCATATTTTGAAGCTGAAATTGTTAACTCGGGAAATACTGTAAGGTGTCTCAGAACTCTTACATTGATATGATTAATTCAAGAAGTGAACAGAATAGGCAGACCAATGTGTTTTGTTGTGTTTTGTTTTGTTTTGTTTTGTTTTTTTTAATTATTTTAGGTTGGTTGGATAATGCAAATTTTCATGGGGACAACTCCTGTTGAGTCTATGGTAGCTGCGGGTAACATATTTGTGGGACAGGTGAGTTGGAGCATAGAAAAATATGCTAGCACAGGATTGCTGAATATTGTGAAATATTGCTGTTCAGCGATCATCTGTGTATAAAAAAATCATCATTTCATATGAAGCTAGGACTTCATATTGATTTGCAGAATTCCAGTACGTTCATATATCGGCAGTGATGCACAATGGGGTGGGTTTTGGGTACCGTATGTTTTCCCAATGGAAAGTCAAACATAAATGTAGGTGGGTAGATCTCCCTTAAAATCGCTATCGGAGTACTCTAAGGATACAAAGAAATAACAATTTCAGGTGTTTTTTCAATTGAGAAGACAAGTGGAATGAAAACAGGGCACATGAGGCAGGCAAGGACAGCAGAGACAGACAGTGCAGAAAACTAAGATCCAGGGCTGGCTGTGGAAGGTCTTAGCCAAAAAAGCATGGGACAGAGTCTAACAGTCCACTTCAATGGGACATCCGTTAAACCCACACTACAGCAGTGTCTGTCCCAGGCTTCAAAGCAATGTGGAAAGATCACCAAGTAGCATCCCAGCCCAAAAGTGACATTAGCATATCAGTTATTCTGCGGTGATCCATCACTGGATCATACTGCTTCAAGATTTAGTCTAGTACCTCCGCATGACACTGTCCCCAGGATGTGCTTGCACACATGCCAGAGGGGCTGAGAGCTTTAAGCTGCCCATAGTGGCTGGTATGCTTATTTCACTTGATGCACAGCCTTACCTGGGGCTCAGACATATGTCTGTCCCTCACTTGCTCAGAAATGGATTAGGATTTCTTGACAATTTCACTGGGCCTTGGGGGGAGAAGGTAAATCAGCAAGAATTGTTTTCAGACAAGATGGATGTTGATACAGTTTTCCTTCTTGGGGTAAAAAAAAATCCCAATGTATTAATATTCAGAGCACTCATTATCACTAAGATTATCTAGTCAAAGAAACCTCCGAAAGTGTGATACAGCCACTCATTTTTCTGCCCTGTTAGTAAAAGAAACCTCTGAGGGTTTATTGGGAAGTTCTTAATTTGGTAGTTTTTCCATTACAGACAGAGTCTCCTCTCCTGGTACGGCCCTACTTACCATACCTCACCAAATCTGAACTGCATGCAATCATGACAGCAGGATTCTCAACTATTGCTGGAAGTGTCTTAGGAGCATATATTTCTTTTGGGGTAAGATGGGGAAAGAGAACTGGAAAACATACTGTTTTTCTGAAATTGTGTAAGTATAGAAGGCCAGCTGAAATGCTTTGGAATTATACTTGAGTCATTCCCATCTTTTTTCTATAAAGGAATTGACCACAAAAATCCCCTGTCTTCTGACAGTAAAAAGGGTACCAAGATCTGATCTTGAAGATACCGTCAAGTAGCAAAAACGACCACCTAAATAATACAGAGAGGCTTCCTGCTATAGCTGCAAGGAAATGATTGATTTGTATATTTTCCTACAGTCCAGATGAACTGCCATGTGAAATATACTAAGTGATCAACCCTCCCACTTCCCACATATTAGTTCCATATTTGAATAAAATACAGTGGAGAGGCAAAGTCAAGAAGGGAGGATTGGCCAAAAAGACCGAGAGAGGAAGAGGAGGAGATATGGAAATACTGCAGAAGTTAGCAAAGAAGTTGTTTTGTGTAGAAATTTGTGGAAGAGAGGTGAAAGGGGAATAGAAGAATTTATGTTAGGCCATATAAACTTTTGTTTTTAAACACAACTTCAAGGGACAAAACGAATTTTCTACCACTGCAAGGCTGGCGCTCACCTGCTCTGCTATTGCTATGCCCAGATGCACTCAATGGGCCTGGCTTTTTTTTTGTTTCTTTTGCCTTCCAGCTTGCCACTAGAGAGGAGTGAAGCAGTTTGCCTCTTGGAAAGATTACTTCATACTTTTCACTGCTTAGATTTTTCCTTTTTCCGGTTGGTTTTCTCTTTTTTTCAAATTGCTCATTCTCTTGTTTATGAGCAATATGAACTTTTTAATGACCCCCTGCAGAAAAGTCATCCAAGCATCTCACAATTTTAATTGCTTTCTTCCATGTGTATGCATGATGTGGTTATCACAGCAAATTTTCTGTCACCTGGATTTCTAGGTTTCTGCCTCCCACCTACTGACTGCCTCTGTCATGTCAGCACCAGCATCACTAGCCACTGCCAAACTATTCTGGCCTGAAACTGAAAAGCCTACAGTAACTCTGAAGAGTCGCCTACATATGGCAAAAGGGTAAGCTGATCTGGGTTCTAGTAAATAGTAATACTCATGCAAAAATGAGATTTGGAAAAATAATTCCTCACACATAAGCTGTAGGGGTCATAGTACATGGTAGGTGTGCAAGCAATAAATTAATTGCACACCGATATATCCCAAATAAGTAGTTTGTGAATTCAGATGCAGCGTGCCCCATTACAATGTATGAAGGTACCACTACCCATCGGGACAGGCACAGAGATGCCAAGGACCTGGGCCAGACAATAAAGCCTCCATAGAAAGAGGGAAATGCCTACCTGAGGTGAGCCACCAAGAGGTTTTCCCATTTCCTGTGTTGTTGTTTTTGCTTTGTAACGAATCTGTAAATGCAAACATACAAAAGCAAAGGTGGAGCAATCATTTCAACAATGACAGCAATGAACTTATTGTCCATCTACAGGGAGACTCGCTTGCCTTGAGAATGACAGGCAAAGCAAAAATGCTTATAAGGACCTGTTCCTGAACAGCCCCGGCATCACTGCAAGGACTGCCTGCAAGAAAAACAGTGCCCACTCCCTCATCCCAGCAACACCACAGGCAGTCACAGTATTGACACCTAAACCAGAGCTCACCCAACTCTGAACGTGCCAGAATTCATCCTCAGGGCACCAAAAACATACCCTCTCAGTGGTTCCCATAAGGATCGAGAGCAAAAACCTCATCCACCTCATCATTATTTTCCCTACAAGGGAAGAGACTGCTTTGGTAGTAGATTTCTAATCAAGTCCATGTAACTTTTAGTTCTTTGATTTGTTCTTGAATTAAAAAATGTTCACACTCTGGGTTTTTTTTCATTGATAAAGTGACTCAAAGAACCTGCTGGAAGCAGCCAGTCAAGGTGCCTCGACTTCCATCCTGCTGGTGGCAAACATCGCCGTGAATCTGATCTCCTTCCTTGCTCTGCTGGCTTTCGTTGACTCAGCCCTCTCTTGGGTGGGCAATCTGTTTGACTATCCAGAGCTGAACTTTGAGGTATGGTCTTCAGGTCTTTCATGCAGCATACATACAGGTATAACGTATATTTTTATGTCCATGTTCTTGAAAAATGTCTTTATAGCTAAAGGAAAGTTGTTGCCATGTAACTATTTCTTTATCCATTAGTCCATGTATAGCTTCCCCCTGTGGTGGTCTTGCTAACCAGCAGAGTAAGTTTACAGAGCACTGTATGCTAATACCTGCCTCCTCTGACTTGGCAGTGCAGCAGATCTGTCCCTTAGTTATACTAACTAAGACTTGCCAAGCCATTAACATCCCTTTCAGCTAAACATTAAAGTTGCTTTAGCTTAAGAGAGCCCCATCAAGTACTTAATGCTCACTAGCTTCACTTAGATAAGGACACTAAGGCAAGGACATGTCTTCTGAACTAGCACTTAATCAATACCACTTAGTTCTCAACACAACTGAATTGTAAAACTGTACCCAAGTCACTCAGCTAAGCAAACAGGTTTTAAGCAGGACTTCTTTTTTAACCTAGGTCATACATCATTTTTGACCTGATGCAACAGTCTTGGTTCAATGGTTTTGGGCTTTTTGTTTTGCAAACTCCTAATAAAAGTGACATGTGAAACACAGATATAACGTTGCGATAAAGGTGCTGCAGAAGTGAGTAGACACTTGTAGCACATGAGGCTTCAGCAATATTAAGATGTTACCCTGTACAGGTTCCACAGATTACCCCACTGCACAGACACCCACTGCAGAGGAAAGGCACAAGTACAGATACCTCAGCCACACTCATGCAATGGCTGGTATTTTGATAACTGCTGGATTAGGTGAGATTTGGGCAGACAGATAATCCACAAGGAGCTGAGACCCACAGACACATTCAGTCATTTTGAGAGACGCTAACCTCTCGCCTTTTGCAGGCAGAGAAACCAGGAATAGTAACTGCTTAAACAGCTCAGTTACTTTCACTAAAGACAATCTGACCAAATCCTTTCCCAGCTGGAGCTATTTGCTCTCTCATACAAAAATAAACTATGCTGTGGTATAGGATTTTTTTTTTTTTAATTTCCATGAAACTTTTAATACTAGTATAAAAGGTACAGCTTTAATTATGTCAGATGCACAGCTTTTATGCAAAGACAAGTCTTTTGTTTACACCAGTTGGAGTCCGATAACCTGGTAATTAAACATGTTCATTAACACACTTGATTTAATCAGCAGAAGAACTAGACTTCTCAATTCTCTTGTCAACATCGTCTCTTATCAACACTATGCCCAATCTGAAGCCATTTTTAGGGGAAAAAAGACACAGAAACTTTTGTTTTACTTTAGGTGTAAAATTCGGGACATACCTAATTACTTTGTTATATCTATATGTTGGGTTAGTCTTTTAAAAATTACACAAGCATACCTTACTATTAAAAGCCCTCAGTCTCCCAGATGTGTTGGCAGTAAGAATTCAAGGCCAATTTTCCTCTGCTGAAATAAAACCATCTTTATTTTGTCTAGAGAATTTATTGCATGCCATTGTTCTTTGATGAACCATATCTTTTGACCTGCTTTGTCTTATGTATTTTGCAGAACATTTGTGCTTATGTCTTCATGCCATTCTCTTTCATGATGGGGGTAGACTGGGAAGACAGTTTCATTGTTGGTGGACTACTAGGTTACAAAACTTTCTTCAATGAGTTTGTGGCTTATGAGCGCCTCTCAAAACTGATTCACAACCGAGAAAAGGGTGGGAGCATGTACATGAATGGTGTGAAACAGTATATGACTGTAAGTAATATTTTCTATTCTACACATTTATTGGATCTAGTACGTTTCTTCTGAAACTCATCTTAATTTCTAATACAGACACAAAGGGATGATGGTGGCATACTACTCTAAAGTGTGTCTTTCAGTGGCAGAGCTCAATTATGAAAATTCAGCACTGCTTTGTGAGGCTGCCATGCCTGTCATCCCATAGCTATCTCAAGAAAACATAGCAAAAGAAAAATGTATTTTTGGGGAACTTGCAATGTCTCACAGGGCAGGGCACTTAAGACCAAGGCTGTCTTCAAGGTGAGTTTTTCTTACTTCATTCTTAGCTAACACTTCCCTACGAGATACTCTCCCAGGAAAATCCTGGGAGAGAACTGGAAGATTCTCCTGCCCACAGAGGTTTAGCCAAGCATTAAGCTTCAAGACAGGCATCCAGCAAGCTTTAGCTGATGACATTTTAGATATTACTGGCACACCTCTACTGGAGGTTATTGTCCCCTGTGCGGAGGGCAGTAATACAAGATATGTATTACATAGCATACACCTCCCTTGCTGCGCTGAGTCCAGCCAGTTTGTTTCGATTGCCAATGAAAGTTAGCTTGCATGAGGATTTCCAGACAGAGCATGGGCACACCTCTCATTCACACATACACCCACATTCACTCAACAGGATACATAATCGCTACTACAACTCACTGAGGAAGAAACCTAGAGGGTGGCAATACAAAGGGCATCCTTGGTGTGTGCATAGGGGTAAAGATCATGCAGTCATCAAGGCTGAGCTATGCAGCCATGACTGCTCCCCCATCTGGCATCCACATGCAGAGCCTGTGCTGAATTTGTCCTCCTTCTAAGCACAGGCAACAAAACCCATGATATCCAGCTTTACACCAGCACTGGCCTCAAATCAAGACAAATTGTCATTGTAGAGGACCCTTAATTAGGAAGCATCCTTTTGTACAGTTTTTAATCTTAATTTAATCTGGGGTGATGCTGTGGATAGCTGCCTTATATACAAAACCAAAAACATGTTCCTGACCCCTTGCATTCCTTATTACCAGAACCTATTACACAAGTGGAGTTAGAAAGCCAGATGGTCTGATCAAATACTCACATGCTTGTTTGAGCATCCATTACCAGTGTTCCTGGAATTCCTGGAAATGGAATACTGGGCTAGATGTACCTTTGGTCTGCCCTGCTATAGTCATGATACTGTCTACAAGGGGAATATGGCTCTGAACTCCTGAATGAGTGGGATTTTTTTTAATCTGGAAGTCAGCCTTAAAATTTAGATCCCATCAACTCTATTTTGCCTTTTTTCTTTTTTTTTTTTTTAAATAACATGTCATATAGAACTTCCATGTTCATTTCTAATACCTGTATAGAGCTGTAAAAGCTTCCACTTTCAGGTAAAAAACTCTGAGATATAACAATAATTTGGATTCATAACACTAGTAAAAATTGCCCAGTAACTATTTTAATTATGGCACAACAATTCAGGTGAGAGTGCATTTGACTTCCACTTTTAATTCCTCTTCAGCTTCAGAACTCTCTGATACATCCAGGCACAGATATTCTGTCAGAGCGAGCAAACAAGCGGTCTTCTGAATTCCCTCATCTGAGTCAGTAATAACAAAGCTTTCTGCTTTCAGAGCTAGGAAAGTGCAAATGAAAGCAGGAAAATCACAGTACACAAAGCCATTTCCAGGAAAAGCAGGTAGAGTGGGTACTTGAAAAGCATTTTCCTGCATGTGTGCAGTGACTGAAAATATCTACAAATTGTTTTTTATAAAACAGGAATGGAAACAGAGAAACTTCTAATAAACAGGAAACCTACTAGAACACTCACTTAGGCATCTTCAGCTTGGGCCTAAAACACAGTAAATAGGAGGTCAGAGCTGCCATGGGGACAAAAATCCATTTGCTGAGATATGTTGCCTCCTTTCCCAAAATGTTTGTACCACATTTGTCTCAAAGGTTTGCAAGGTTTGTAGCCTAATTTCACCCAAAGTCATTTTTTGTCCTGTGAGGGGTCCCTCCATGGGCAGCAAAAGCCAACCCAACCTTGTCTCTGCTCTGAGGACCAGGCTGAGCTGATGTTGCCCAAAGGGAGGAAGATGGGTGAAGTCAGGAAGGAAATAAGCCGCTAATGGGGATTCCAAAATTATAATGTCCCTCTGCCTCTTATCACATCAAAGCACCCACTCTTTAGGAGACCATTTCCCTTTTCTTCATGGATCACGCACAGAACAGCTTTGCACGTAGAGTCCTCTGCCTGTTGAGGGACAAGGGAGTAAGGGATACATACCAAAACTTGAAGTTTCAACAAAGTGTTACAGAGACAGTCCAGCTATGAACAACAAACTGAGCTAAAGATCTCTGACTCATACCTTCAAAAAACAGCAGCTAAATTGCCACTAGTAAGATAAGAATTATTTTTTTGTCTTTTAATTACTAGTACTCAATTCAACAAGCTTGGCACAGCAATATACATGAAAAATAAAACCATCACATGGTTTATGAGTCCTCACATGAGCAGTGGGTATGAAAGCCTGCATCTTTCAGCAAGAGAATGAGCCAACCTTGCTGAAAGCTGCACACTGGGGCAGCAACCAAGCAAAACAGAGTGATTTCAGTACTTAGAGCCCTGAGCCACAATGCCATGTTTTCAGACCCCTAAATCAACACCAGCTGTCTCAAACCACTCAACAGGGTGTATATGTTTGTTTTCCAGGTTCGCTCTGAAGTCATTGCCACCTATGCTCTTTGTGGGTTTGCCAACTTCGGCTCCCTGGGACTGGTAATAGGAGGCCTGAGTAAGAACACCTCTCATGGACAATATATTTGGCAAGCAAATCCCAAAGAAAACGCCCAAAGGAACAGGCTGTGGGTGAAGCTTAGCAGCGTTAAGGGCTGAGCAGCTGCTCTGCCAAGACCCAGCACCCAACCATGCATGGAAGGGCTCCGAGAGGGGCTCAGGCTTTGGTGTGGAGGTCCCGGGAGAGGAGCTAAGAGCAAGGGGAGGGAACAAAGCCCTGCCAGTAGGTCTCCCTGTCTAGCCCTCACACCATGAGTGTGAGCTACTACAGTCTTCAGGCTTCAGGAGAAGCACATCATCTCTGTAGCCTGCTGGTTTGAAAGACATAGTTGGCTCACATATGTGCAGTAGGCTTATAGGGAAAGGAAAAAAAAAAATGCCTTTCAGATCTCAAGGGAAAAAGAAAAATTGAAAAACTATCTGGGTTCCTCCCTGGGTGGCCAGAACTGCTGGCAGGCACCTTTACCCTGAAGCCTGGGTGGGCTCTGCGGCACTAGCAGCATGGAGGACCAGGGCACAGACATGGGGCCAGACCCTGCTGCTGTGCCCGGAGTTTGCATCTTAAAGCCAACACCAGCCAGCACAGGCACGCAAACTGCCAAAGCAACCAGAAGTCAGCATTTTATACACAAGCCACCTTCTTAACAGAAGGAGCCAACACTGGAACCTGGCCTTCAAATGGCCTGCTTAAAACTGTCTCATTTTCCCTCCTTGTTTCTCTTGGTTTGAACTGCAGGGAGGGAATTTCCTCTTGTGGCGGGAGAGCTGGCAGGTTCATCTTCTTTGTATCTATATGTATATATGTTTGACACACACTCTAATTTTCTTCCTAGCAAGCATTGCTCCCTCAAAAAAAAGGGACATAGCTGGTGGTGCTTTCAGAGCAATGATTGCGGGAACTGTCGCCTGCTTCATGACAGCCTGTGTTGCAGGTACCGTACCCAAGTTTGGTGTCTCTTACAGCCACTGACCGCAGGGTGGCAGTGCGTCGGTACGATAGACACAGCTGGGCAACTGCTGTCACTCAAACGCTAGTATTTTCGGGTTTGGCAAGATTAAAAGTCAGTATGGGACCAAAGGTCCCTGAAAACTGGAATGTGAAAAGATCTATTTTATTTCTTCCATCATGTCAGCTCTTTTTTGTTGTTAGTCAGTGTGTAACACACACCTCATGAACAAAGCAAGTTATAGATGAGTTACAATCCCACCTCTGCACCACTGGCTACCGAAATACAGAAGTAATTATGGAGCAGAAATGGAGAAGTGGAATGAAAGTACAGTTTAACAGAGAAGGAGCAAGGGGGAAGCTGAACAACTTTCTTCCTTAGTGTTAAATGGATATTTTGGGCTGATAGTATTCCCACAGAGCATTTAGGTTAATGAAACTGTGCTCAGGTGGGACTCAACAGCAGATCCTTATTTTCAAAGTCTCACCTTCAAGCTGAGTAAAGAGACACAGTGCAACAGCCATTTTACGGAGGAAGTTAAAAAAAATACCAAACACTACATAATATTAGTGATTCAGAAGATTAATTAATTGACCTGGTATGATTCAGCCGGTAAAATTTATCCCTAGTATTTAACAATCCCTTTCCCAGCTTTCTTTTCTGAGCATGCAATATGCAGAATTGCATGATGAAGGTTAAAGCACTCATATCCCTCCAGTGAAGAAAGATCTTGGTGCCTTATGTAGCTGAAAGCAGCGTATCTGTTTCTACCACAGTTTCCCTAACCCCTTATGTTCACTGCAGCAACAGAAACATACACATTTTAAGGATAAGCTCACACTATTTTCTGAAAGTTATAGAACTAGTATAGAATTTGAAATGTCACTAGTCTCACAGCCCTCTGTAATATTTTAATATATGACACTACTCTCTAAAACTGAGGAGTCAGGAAGTCTTACTAAAATGTGTCATTTCACAATCCTGACCTTAAGAATAAAATTGTGAATAGCCACTGGGAAATCTTTCCAAAAAAATAAAATCTGCTTTGGAAAGAAAATTACATTCCACCCACTCCTGCCATGGCAAATTCTTTCCTTATGTCCAGAAGAAGGCAAAAGAGACAAGTATTTTCTATTACCCCAGTCAAGATAAGAGCATAATAAAAATGTGTCTGGATTCTGCAATACTACGTACAAGAAGGAACTGCCACATTCATATTTTTGTGTCCCCATCATTGCAATTAATGCTGACATTACTATTTATAAAAAATTTTGGAGATCATCTAGCAAAGGAAAGATGAATAAACCATAAATACTTCCATTTGAAACAAAAGAAAAGGTCTTGCATTTACTTGCACTGCTATAAATGCAGTATAGCTCAATTTTAGTTAATGAAGACACACCGGCTGAACAGTAAGAAAGCCATTAGCATACCTTTTTAGTAGCATTAAAAGAGGAGTTTAAGTGTAACAGGTTACCATAGTTTAATTTCTACATTTAAAAAAAAAAAAACAGGTTTGCGGTCTTCTTTAATCCAGTTCTATAAAATTACTCGGATTTTTAAAAAAACCCTACAGTTCAAGGGTTTTAATCATCTTTTACAGAACCATCTGAGAGGGTGATTTTGTGTCAGCCAGTGTTTCATCTGACCATAGCCCAGTGACTGACATCCCTAAGTCTTATCTTCGTCTTCATTACTCCCTAAGAAAATTGTTACTTACTTCACAGGAATGCTGACTGTCCCTGGTCTGGAAGTTGCTTGCCACATCTTATTAGGAAATGTCTTCAACTCTACAGATTTCCCTGCCAACAGCACAGAGCTAGTTGAATGCTGCCAGCAACTCTTCACCAGGTATTGAGGAACTCTTTATCCTTCTGTCAGCGTAATTTAGGGAACTCACATATTCTCTAAGAGCCTAATTTTATTTTTTATATTTGGCTTTTTTTCTTAGGCACCTGCTTCCCATGAACTTGCACCTTTTAAAGAAATGAATATTTTAATGTTGCTGAATAATTTTCTTTTTCTGGAGCATTTCTCTGTTACATCCATAACACAAATAGAACCAACAGAGAACTCAAAACATCTTTGTGCAAAACTGAGCTTTTCAAAAGGCTAAAGATAGATTATCATGTAATGATTCAGTGGTCTAATTCAGGCTCATCTCATATATTAACAAAAAATAAATCAAATATTTGAACTAACACAATGTTAACATAATATCTGAGGATAACTCTAGCTGATAAAAACCAGGAGCTTTTTCTTCTGCTGTCTATGACACTGGCTGAAGATAATAGTAATCATGCCTGCTTTCATAGAAAACTTTACATGTATTTCAAGTGGAAAAATATTCTGAGGTAAATTGTATTTGATAATTCTCTATCCAAGCTAGAGAAGAAAGAAATAATTATATTAAATAAGGAATATATTCAGACATACTTAACACTATCTCACAAAGAACCAAAGGCGTGTGTATTTAGATTAAGGCAAGAACCTAAGCATTGGTCTACAATAAAAACATACAATGTAAATGTAACAGTGACGTTGCTGTAATCTAACCTGAATGAATTCTCTCCACGAAATCCTCAAATGAGGAAATTTTTCAGACTTGTTTTGATTTCACTGGATCTGCCTTCATACCCCCTTGCTTAACTAAAACAGTTTTTTTGTGTGTAGAGAGGTATCTTGTTGCATCTTCTTAGTATCAAGACTTGTGGCAACTTGAAATTTCTTATGACGTTTAACTCTTCAAGTTAGGAATCCAAATTTCAATTCTAACTTCAGGTGACTTTTTTCCTGCATTATTCTTTTGACACATACATTTATTTCCTCCATGCCTCAGCAAAAAAAAAAGCTTTGAATATGGGGATGTACGGTATGTAAGGTGGCCTTATTTTTATGGTAACATTTTTAGATTTCAAGTATTCACAAAAAATGTAATTTAAAAAAATTATCCATGTTGATATCAAGATTACCATCTTCTACCTGAACATCAGCGGTTGCGTACTACTGCAAGAAATTTCTGTTCTTGCAGTCTAAAGTTCCAAATGAGTTTATCATAACATTGATCCAATGTTAAAATTTTTTTTGCATGTGAAAATCATCTGTGATATTGGTTATATTCCTTCATTCGTATTTCTTCATCATTCCAACTTTTCCTCATCACACTAATTTTAATTCTACTACGTTGCTACAAAGACAAGAACTTGTTCTGTTTTCACCAGAATCAATGTTGAGCAAATGCTTCAAAGATGCAAAAACCTCCAATAGTGAAGTGATATACCCTCAGTTATTTCAGTTAAATAGGAAGATATACTGGAGGCATAAGGACTTTGTACAGAAAACCAGGCATCACTCCAATAAAAAGGGAGTATATCTGGTCATGGCACATGGCTGTTCTTTGGAAAGTCTTCTTTCTGTTTCATTTCTTATGAAAATACTATCACATTCAAAGTTGCTTTGGAGAAAGTGTGTGTGTTAGTATGTGTGTGTATATACATATATGTATGTATATATACATATAGATATATATTTTTTCCCAAAAGAGAAAAAGAGTATATCTGATTTCTGGTTTTATTCCTTCCCCAGTGTAAATGATTCACAGAAGATCTTCCCTGAAGGAAACTATAGCCTGAGTTCCTGGAAAAGATGTTGCCAAATACTAGATCGACCTGCTTTGCATTGCACTTGGATTAAGCCTTAATTTTTTGGGGGGGAACAGATTATAAATAAGAGCCATGTTCCTTGGTGGAAAAGTAATAAAAAATTTCCTTTTACATAACAAGTATGAACACCTACCCAAACCTTTATTTTCCATCTCTTACCAGACCAATTCCTTGCTTGGAATTACTCATAAATTAAACTGGGATAAATGCAAGACACCTCTTGCTGCAGATCTCTTCTCCCATTACAGATCAGAAGAGAGAGAGAACATTTCTAAGCCTGATTCTCCTCATTTTATTTTTACCCTGAAACTGATGAATTTCTAGAATTAAACTGCTGTAAGCAAGAAGAAAATCAGATTCAGAGGATTTCACTGCCACTTGCAGAAAATTCTGAACTAGAATAATATTTAGAATTGCCATCCATTCCTAATAGTAGTTCTGCTCTTTTTGATACTAAAGAAGTGGTTTTTCTGCACAAAGATGAATGACTCTGTTCTTGGAAATCTCTGCACATTTCTTCACGCACAAGTCTATGAGGCCAGATGAGATCCAGCCAAGCAAGGGTACTGAGGGAGCTGGCGGAAGTGTGCACCAAGTCACTTTCAATCATTTATCAGCAGTCCTGGCTAACTGGGGAGGTCCCAGTTGACTGGAGGTCATCAAATGTGACGCCCATCTACAAGAATGGCGAGAAGGAACATCTGGGGAACTGGAGGTCTGTCAGTCTGACCTTGTTGCCAGAGAAGGTCATGAAGCAGATCATCTTGAGTGCCATCATGGGGCACATACAGGACAACCAGGCAATCAGGACTGCTCAGCATGGGTTTATGAAAGGCAGGTCCTGCTTGACAAACCTGATCTCCTTCTGTGACAAGGTGACCCACTTAGTGGATGAGGGAGAGGCTGTGGATGTTGTCTACTTAGACTTTAGTAAAGATTTTGATGCTGTTTCCCACAGCATTCTTCTGGAGAAACTGGTTGCCGATGGCTTGGATGAGACTACTCTTTGCTGGTTAAAAAAACTGGCTAGGTGGCCAGGCCCAAAGAGTTGTGGTGAATGGAGTTAAATCCAGTTGGCAGCCAGTCATGAGTGGTGTTCCCCAGGCTCAGTACTGGGGCCTGTTCTCTTCAATATCTTTATCAAAGACCTGGATGAGGGGATCAAGTGCACCCTCAGTAAGTTTGGAGACAACACGAAGTTGGGCAGGAGTGAGGATCTACTTGAGGGTAGGATGGCTCTACAGAGGGATCTGGACAGGCTGGATTGATGGGCCAAGGCCAATAGTATGAGGTTCAACAAGGCCAAGTGCTGGGTCCTGCACTTGGGTCACAACAGCCCCATGCAGCGCTACAGCCTTGGGGAAGAGTGGCTGGAGAGCTGCCTGGAGGAAAAGGACCTGGGGGTGTTGGTCAACAGCCAGCTGAGTATGAGCCAGCAGCGTGCCCAGGTGGCCAAGAAGGCATTGGATCAGAAATAGTGTGGCCAGCAGGACATGGGAAGTGATCATCCCCCTGTACTTGGCACTGGTGAGGCCTCACCTCAAGTACTGTGTTCAGTTTTGGGCCCCTCACTGCAAGAAAGACACTGAGGTGCTGGAGTGTGTCCAAAGAAAAGCAACAAAGTTGGTGAGGGGTCTAGAGAAGAAGTCTTATGAGGAGCAGCTGAGGGAGCTGGGGTTGTTTATCCTGGAGAAAAGGAGGCTGAGGGGAGACCTTATTGGTCTCTACAAACATCTGAAAGGAAGTTTTAGCAATGTGGTGGTCAGTCTCTTCTCCCACGTAACAAGTCATAGGACAAGAGGAAATGGCCTCAAGTTGCACAGTAGAGGTTTAGATTTGATATTAGGAAAAAATTTCTTCCCTGAAAGGGTTGTCAAACATTGGAACAGGCTGCCTAGGGAAGTGGTGGAGCCAACATCCCTGGAGGAATTTAAAAGATGTGTAGATGTAGCACTAAGGGACATGGTTTAATGGTGGACTTGGTAGTGCCAGGTTAATGGTTGGACACAATGGTCTTAAAGATCTTTTCCACCCTAAATGATTCTATGATTCTGGTAACTGTGGCTGCATGCGAACTAAGCTCATAACTTCTTGCTCCTCAGAGGCTTGGTCAGTGAAGCACCAATCAGAGACCAGCCACAGTGTCCCGCAGTCCCCCTCCTGCCCACAGAGATATCCAGGCTACATCTTGATCCAGGAGGCTGGTCCCTGTTTAGAGCTAACTCATATGAATGGAAATGTCCAAACTCCAGGGAAAGTTTCCTATTTCAATTAGTCTCAATTTTGTTGTTAACAACTGTGAAAATTGATCCTGGAGTCACCAACCAGGAATTCAGAGCACTATTCCTACCAGAAAAAACAGAGCTGTACCGCAAATCAAATATGGGTAAAATCAGGTCACAGACTACTCTTTGTGAAAAAAACATTGATGGATCTTGAAGATTCTCTTGAAGAGGAAAGTCTGTTATGTGTATATATATATTCCTCTCCTTTGATACTGTTAATGCTAAAGACTTGGGAAAAAAGCTCAAAACTGAAGTACAGGAACATCAGAAAGTCCTGACGTACCCTCCAATAATACTTGAGCAGATGGAAATGAACCAGTCTATTCTGATAAAACAATAACTAACTTTTCAGTCTTCCATTAATTATTGCAGAACCTGTTCTCAGAAATCCAGATTCCTAAGCGTAGACAGCTGCCAGTACAGCTGTTTTCAGGGGAAAGCATCATAAAAGATGCTAGTTTCCTGTAAAACTTTGTTTATTAGCTTAATTCCCTGGAAAATCGTAAGTGCTAGTATTACTAATACTTGTGATTTTTATTACGGGTTTCATATTTTTAGGTGTTTTTCTTTGGCGTCATCCACCTAGATTTAGGAGACTGCATGTCAACCTCAGTTTTCAATGCTTTTAAAGAATGTTGCAAATACTGACTATGGCAGATATATGCTCAAATATTTTATGCAAGCCTGTCCTAAGGACACTCCATGGGTTTGGCCCGCAATTTTTATCCAATATCCTGGTTATAGCAGGGTTTAGTTTTCAAATAAGGTTAGAGTCTGAAATAGAGAAATGGATTCTTTCAAGGGAAATTATTCAGAAATATTAACTCTCACTGACAAGGAAAACACACTCCATACCTCCTGTTTATAAGACATCACTGGCACTCCCCCTCCTTGCTGCTCCCTTTAATATTAATAGAGTGCTCTATTTAATATCAGCCTTTTGAAATGGCTGCTCTTCCCATTCCTGCAATTGTAAGCTGGTTAAAAGGTCTACCCCATCTAGTAAAGACATCCATGCATGAAATTCTAAAAAAGCCACTCACACAGCTTGAGGCAGCAGCCTTCCTCCCACAGAAGAGATATAGTGTGTTTATTTTTTTTTTCAGATCTCATCTATAGCAGGATTATATGGAAGGCAATTTTAATAGAGAATATGTGACATTGCTCTACCTGCACCTGGTCAAAGAGATTGCCTGCCTGGTTTTCTGATGCCTTAATTGAAAGATGAGATACATGGCATGTTGTATCCTAAATACAGAAAAAAAAAAACCAACAGTGAAAGGTGGAGGGGATTGCTAGCAAGTACCATCATGCCTTCAGGTGACTATTTTCCCTTTGTCCTTGTGATGGTGCTAGGAGTTCAGTGTAGAGGTCTTTGTGTCTCTTTTGACACAAAAAGGGAACCATTCTTTTCACCCCCTCATGGTTAACCTGGCAGCTTAGACCCTGAACTATCAGCGCTCAGGAACACATTTCCAACAACATGATTGCCAGCGACAATAAACCTGCAACAGAGACCTGTGAAGAAACATTTGATTGAATCAAATGCTGGCTAGCACTCTATACTTGTATAGATTCAAAGATCAACATGAACATTTTGGGAATAATGGATTAAATAACAGATGAAGCCTACATAGAGGTATCCCTGTTTGAAAGGTCTTGCAAAGAAAGGGAGAGCTTAGCCTGCTTTGCAGTTACTGGCATGGCAGTGCACAATAGGTTGTACCAAAAGCAGATGACAACTTAATGAAGCACAAGTGGCGTGACTCAATCCGTCACTCTCAGAAGCTACCCACGGGATGTCAGTACGTACCTAATAGCACTTGTGGAACTTCGTACTGTAGCATTCACCGGGTGTTAGTTAGTCACTAAAAATCACCAGTAATTATTCCAGAAAACGCTTTACACAGTTCGGTTCCAGTAAACATGCTACATAGCCCTTATCATGCTCAGAGCATATACAGTCAAAGAAAACGATCCTTAATGTAAGACAAGTTCTCTCTGGCCCCAACCGAGTAAAGCACTGAAATATGTAAATGAGGCAAGGTTGGTAGGGAACAGAAATATTTCTATTTTAATTGTCTGAAAGGCAGTTGGAAAAAACAAGCACACGGTTAGAAGCAAACTCTTTTTCCAATTCTACATACCACAGCAGCACTTGCAACCTATATACCTTTGTGAACAAGTGAATAATTGACTGTGTCAAAAAGGCAACTCATATGCAGCAAGTTATGGAGCCAAGTAAGTGTTCTCTGAAACAGGTATCACCTCTTTCTCACAAAAGACATGAGTAGAGAGAGGCAAGCTGCTAAAGAGACAGAACGTGAATACCAATTCTTTCCTTCTGCAGATTAAAACCATTTTGCTGTGTGGCTGTCAGACTGCTTCCCACTATACGGTGCTATAAATCCATGATTCCCAAATTTTGTGAGTCTGTGGATCACCAACAGACCTCGAAATTTCTATTAGATACCAAGTAGCTTTAAAGTCGCTTAAGCATGTTGCTCAGCAGTGGCATACAGCTGGGAAGGTGGCTCTGAGCCTGAGGCCCATCAGCGGTGGTAGAAGACAAACCTGTGTCTCAGACATTGGTGGAGGGCACAGGGAGCGCTCTGTCCCTGTGAGGTACACGGCACGGGGAGCACAGAGCCCTGCTTGGCAGCCGGCGGCACAGTTGGACGTGCCCTGGGGGCAGCTGGTGTGAGGTCCTGAGTATGGAGTTTGTGGGCACAGTTCACCCATGTGGCACCATCCTGGCTCTGCAAGCATGCCCACAGAATAAGCAGGCCCACTGCTATCCTAAGTTGATATCTCATATCAAACATAAAAGCAAGTGTCAGGTTACAAAACTTTCATGTTTGAGAGGCTGAATCGAATTCTCCTCTCATGTACATCAGTCCAAACCTGGGGGATATTCACTGAAGCTGGAGTTACCATATACTTATACCAGTGTAAATCAGACGAGAATTTGCTTCATTGGATTTGATTCTGATTTCGAGCTGGCTTTAAAGTCTATCGGTCCATAGTAGCCAATGGAAGTACTTCACTTAATACAATATTGTATAATGATCAGGGAATCTGTACACATGCTTCTGTTCTGCCTCCTGGAGCTCTGAATCTGAAACCTGAGAATATTCAGAAAAACAGAGTGGTGAAAAACAGATTACTCTTTAGCTCAGAACTACTTCATGATGGTTTTACAGAGGAAAAAAAAAAAAATAAAATCAAAGCATTTCCTTGTTGCTATAGCATTCTGCAGCATAAGAGTTCTCTATGACAACCAGCACACTACCTCAAAAGGCATTGATCAGAATGCATGGGTTGCCATGGTTGCCATAGTGAAAACAGATATTTTCTTTTTGCTATATTGATTGGTGCCTTTGCTGTCAGGTGGCTGGAAATGTCAGGGAGGTGGGAGCACACCACACAAGATTGCTGCCTGTTCCCTGGTGGCAAGTAAAGATGGTAATCTAGGACCACGTTTGTCTAGATGAAATGAGAAAATCTTGAGTTTTTATGTGCAAAATCTTGCACTTTAATAGGATTAAAAATGTGTAAGAAATATTATACTTGGGTCGTGTTGCTTACTTGTTTTCTGCGTGCTAAGGAAGTGTTCCTACCTCAGCAGCAATTGCATTGCAACATTTGGAGTCCCCATGGCAGGGAGAATGGCCCTGTGCGTAGGATAGCAAACCTGCATTTGTCTCCAGTTGTGAGTTTTGCCACAGGCCCTGCGTGTACTTGGGCAAGTTTCTCAGTTCTGTGATGTCTCTGTTCCCAATCGGCAAAATGAAGCGATAGCCTGGGGGTGTTGTTAGCAGTTGTATTACAGCAAAAATTGTTAGACAGCAGAAACGGGGGAGCAGGACTTTAGCAGTTGTTTACACCTAGAAGCTCCCTCCAGCCTGATTCTGTACTGAAAAGCATTACGTGCCTAGTTTCTGTCAGAGGCTCTTTCACATGAATCAAAACAGCTATTAACTCCACCAACCTGGCACTTTTCCTAAACTAACAGCTCTGGTTCAAATAAAGGAAGGAGACTATGGATAAGTTCATACCAATGTTATTTCCCACCACTAAAGAAACACTATTGCACTGCTGTAGCATCTGAGCTCAAGTAACAGCAGGGACACAAAAAAATCGGTGCCCACACCAAATAACTGTTGTTACATTGCACCATCACAGTCACCTTCCATAGCTGCTTTATTATCTCTACAACCCTAAGTATTCCAAGTATCCTTAATTGCTGACTGAAATTTGTCCTACAAAACTCTCATTTGACTCTAGTTGGTTATTTGGCTGTATTACACCAATTATTAGACAGGGAAAGACTCCAAATTATCTGTTTATCTTAAATCATTTCTGTGTTACACGTACTTCCCCAAGAAGCCACTGAAAAAAAAGCTATTATCTATTTTTAATCCACAAATATCATGTAAAAGACCTCCAACCCCCACAGTTTATTGAATAATCATGCGTTTCAAACCAGGAATTTGTCCTTGCAGTTAGGCTATTATTGCAAACAGCTCAGTTGAAGTCAACTGAGGTACTCTTTGTGCTATATGTTTACCTTGCACAAGTGATTGCGGTATCTGGCCTGACCTGAAACCACCTAGGAAAACTTGCAGAACTCCCTCAGAGCTAAAAGCTCTGTCCTTGTGCTACCTTGACTGCCGTAATAAGACCATGGCAGAGCCCAGACTGAGATTTCGGGTCAGGCTTCATTTAGCAGGTAACTGTTGTATTCCCAAGCCTCTTGCTTCCCTCCTTTCTTCTTCTGACCACTCCATAGCTTTACAGTAGCACTGTTCACATCTTCCTTTCTCTGTTTGCTGCTTTTACTCTTGCTCGGCTTTGTTTTGATTTCACACATCACCACAAGGGTGCTGGATTTTTTCCTTTCTCGGATCACTAGGTGGCAGAACGCAATCAGTAAAAGCTCTGCCCAAGAAAACACGTAGGGATATCAGTATCTAGCCTTTTCATTTGTATATATATGGCCTGCTTTAGGGTTTTGTTACTCAAAATTTCTGGTTAAATTATTTTACTAACTACCCCATATTTTCAAGTAATATAAAAATATGATCCACTTTGGCCAAGGTGATTTGTTTTTAAGGGGCCACTGTGGGCACTTTGAATAGCTACACTTTTCAGTGACACACAGCCATCCCTGAAAATCATCTTTTCCTCAAATGCTGCCTGCTGATCCCCCCAAATTTCTTATTACCTTTGTAGATTGTGGTTAAATGTGTTAATGCTTGTCTGTAGTAACCTTAGTTAAAGTAGCAGAATTAATTTTGGAATAAATAAAGGCTTAGATACTGCAAAAACCTGCCACAGATGGTGTGGGGAGGGTAGTTGTGACCCTGCTACAGTATCCCCATTCTACTTCGCTGCAGGTATATGGGGCTAAAGGTTTCTAAAACTCATGCATAGCCCAGAGTAGCAACACCAGTAACGGTACCAAACTCCATTTTTCTGTCATCTCCACCACCAGTCCCCCTCTCAGGATGTCCTCTGCTCTGGGGGCTTGCTGAACACAATAAGGCTTTTCCGATGATGGTATAGTTTTCCTTAGTTGCCTTGTGGCAACTAAGAGGTAAGAGGGGACATGAAGAATCAGCTCACTGCGGTAAAGTGGGTTAAGAAAAAACATATTGAGGATGACATACACCATGAGTAGCAGCCCTAGAAAACTGTACCCTTGGAAAGGAGAGGGAAATGACGTATTGTGGAGAAAGCAATGACAAGACATCCTTATGAGATGTGATTCAAGTAAATGGCTTGTTTCTGGAGTATCAAGTGTAGCAGTGTCTGGCAAACTCTATTTACAGGGAAGAGGGAAGTACAAAGAGCCTTCCTTGCCTTTCAGAGATACTAGAACCACTACTCAAGAGCTTAAATACTTACTGCTGAATATGGCAAAGTAATCCACTTCACAGAACAGTAACCTGATCACAGTGAGTTGCAAGGGCTTGTACAGAATTTAAAAGGCTCTTTAAAAGAGACTGGATGGGTATAGTCTTATCAAAACCTAAATAAGGAGGGTCTCTGCATTACTTTCACTCAAATTGAGAAATGTTTCATCAAATAATATGAGACAGCAGAGCACTTGCTACCTACTTTGGGCTGTTCTTCATCTCTCAGATCTGTGATTGTGTTAACGGGAACATTCAGGAAAGGTATACACAAAGACAAGGGGATATGAGCACCCATCCTTCAGAAAACTGACCTGGAACAATCCACAGAACACTCTCAAAAAACCCAAAGGGCTCAAAGCCGGAGGCAGTGTGCTGTCGAGACAGGGTCAAATAGATTTGGGTTCTTACATCAGCTTTTCTTTCCATTTCCTAATGTAATTCTATAAAGGCTGTTGTATATGTTTATCACTGGAGTTAACTAAAGCCCTTGTGAGTGGTGGAGGGGTGGGTGGTGGTGTTGCCTCTTACCGGCAATGCCCAGCTTTGAAAACACTCTCTTCTGGAACATTGCTCATAAAAGCATTTTCACTTGGACATGAAAGAGAACATATTCTCCAACGATACTTCCAGCTATTTCCAAAAGGTACATTTCTGTCCTACAGATTCTAACTTGATTGTTTCCAATGAAGAATTTGCCAAATAATGGCCAAAATGAAAAGATTTAAGTGTTGATCTAATCCACCACAGTGTTTTCTCTATATTCTTTTTCTCCCCAAAGTTTGCAATAGTGATAAATTTTCCATTCCATGAAGCTTGCTGCCCACAGTTCCTTTAAAATACTAGTGCAAACTCAAAGGATTTTCTTCTCCATGTCTGAGTATATTGCAATAACTAGAAAAATATAATTCTTTACAGAAATTGTTCCTGCATTAGAAGTCACCCTCACCCCCTTCTTACGATTTAAACAGTCCCTAAACTATAAGTGGGGAGGTGCTTTCACCTGCATCTAGATTTATTTCTTCGCTGAGACAAGGTCTTTTGTCTGTGCAAACATCTCCCTAAATCCCACAACACAGATATCAGGCAAAAATGCCTTTTGCACTTTGCATGTTTACTTACGTGTGCTTGGTTATGTGGCAAAAAATATTTTGCAGTGTATTTGACTCCCACTAAAACTATATGAGGCGGCGGCAGCTGGTAGTGAACTGGATTCCTTTCGTGCTTTACGCTGTCTCAGATACAGCTGTTACCGTTACTTCTGTGCAAATCCAGTCAGGTAATTACTCACTATCCATCAAAGCTGGTTGGACTCAAAGATCTCAAAGGTCCCTTCCAACCTAGATGATTGTATAATTCTGTGAGTCTAAAGAGGGAAGTAGCCTGATTCGTGAGAACTATTTGACTTTGCAGCACTAGTAATCAAGAAAAAAATTCTTATCTGACAAGCTTGCATCTACCAAAGGAAGTTCCAGTTGAACCAAATCTGATAGTGCTGGTCAAAGCAGAGGAGAGTGGCAATTCTTCCCCCAGTCTATTTGCAGAGGGGACATTGAGGAAACCAGTTTTCAAAAGACATGAAATCTTCCATTTGCAGATTATCTTTGCCAATATAGGCATTTCAGAGAGACAAGGTTGAATTCTGAGGTCTTGGTACAAATGACCCAGGAAATATTCTGATGGCATTGTGAACCATTACTGTTCTTTCTCTAAAAATTATCTCATTTAAGATTCTTGGAAGAGCCTCTTATCCTTCAATGCCCCAGAACAAGCTGCTGCTAGATGTCTTTTTCCTGATTGTGACAAAATGAACCATTTTTAGGATGGCTATATTGTTTGACAGAACTGTTTCCAGCAAAACATATTCTAAAACAGAGTAGGTATAATTCTGAGTGTATTACTTTCACAGGGACCACGAACAGGCACTAATCTACATTTTACTCTGCATTGTATGAACAAATAGACCAAGCATAAGAGAGCTTTTGATCCATTTTTTATGGAATAAACAGAAAAAGCATGTGTAAAGATCAAGGCAACAACAGAGACAGGTGCATAGAATAGTAATCATAGTAGTGCTATCATAGATAAATTAAGGGCAGTACAAATTAAGCAGTGATTAATGATATAATATAGAGCACAATCCAAATATAACCAGGACTCTTTTCCTAAGCAAAAGTATGAATGTGTTGCACTTTTATTCTATTTGTATAATGTAGCCCTCAACTGCTGCTAAAACAATATACTGCAATCAGATAATCTCTTCCTTTCACTGCTGTGCCCCACATTTAATGGTCCGTGGCTAGGTCTGTGTTGGCTGGCTCCAGCACTGGCCATGGATAAGAGCCAAAGTTCTCATTTGTTTCCACCACAGACAAACAACTAACTGCCTCTCGGTGGGTCGGTTTTATACACACGTATCTTCTGAAAAGACCCACCTATGCTCTAGAATTGGTGAGGTTATTGGCGGGGAACTTTTTATTTTAACCAGTGTTATCAGCAGCTTCTTCTTCACAAGTCTGGGTAGACCAGGGCTGAAAATGTATGTGTCTGGTGCTGTTGCTGCTAGCACACGTAGAGCTGAAAAGGGGTAACAAGGACAGACTTTTCACAAAAGTGTTTGTAAAGGGAGGGGGTGGCAGACAGTAGCTTTGTTTGGGTTTTTTGTTTGCTTAGTTTATAAATAGCAAGCTTGATAATGTTCAAAAGTGAAAGAATATATTGGGTTTGCAATGCCTTATTCAGCTCTCCACTCTACATTAGGTCTAAGGACAGACCCATGAGGTCTAGGTGGCTCTGCTAGGTGGGTGATAGCTCTGTGCTATAGATTTCCACTACAAAACTGTGTAGGTTATGCCATTAGAGCTCTTCTGACACCAGTGGCAGATGTTATGGAGCTGCCGTTGCTAGAGCACTCCTGCAAACAAGCAGACGGGACTGAGTCTGTTGCGATGAAGTGGTGTCCATGTGGCAAGGTTTTGGTAGCTGGGGACTACAGGGTTGGCCTCTGTGAGAAGAAACAAGGGCTGCACCCATGTCAGACACAGCTGGTTCCAGTCAGCTCCAAAATGGACCCACCACAGGGACCCACAGTGGGGTCCAGTAGAGGACCCGCACTGGAGCGGTCTGTCCCTGAAGGGCTGTACGCCGTGATAAGGACCCATGCTGCAGCAGTGCTTCAAGGGTTGGAGAGCAATCTTAGAGCTGCAGCTGTAATTTCTTCTGGAGGCAAAGTCAGCACAACATCAAACCCCAGACTTCTAAAGGAGTAGTTTGGGCTAAAAAGAAAAAATTTTCCAGATCTTTATTGCAGAAAATCCTCACTTGCATCTGTCTTTACTTTATAGCAAGTGAAAAACTGCTTTACTGCTTAAACGTAACTTGGGGTTGGTTCCCTACCTTATTAAAGTAGTGCCTCGTTTCCATTCCTGTACCTGTCTCTACAGGACTCAGTAGTGTCGGCACCGGGGCTGCTCTGTGGTTACACCCTCACGAGGACTTGGTGCACCAACAGTTGAAGTGACCAAGCCTGGAGCTGCCATGCTGCTGTGAACGTGTCAGATGAGCAGGGTTTTGAGGACAGCTTTTCAAGCATGTCACACTTACAGACAGCTTTCATCTGCTCAGCATCAAGCTTTTTGCATCCTGGCACACACCAGAAAGGTGAGAATCCAGCCTTGTACACCTTAAGAATTTGCTTCTTTTCTGATGCTAACATGGGCTGTGAGCTCCTTCTAAGCTCACTATGTACCAGCCATGTCCCCTTAGTAAGGTCTTTAAGACAGACTCTCCATAGTGCTTAGGCTTGTGAGCTGTGGTGCGCTCTGCAGTCAGTCAAGGTCTTTTTCAAATGTAACTTCCTCTCCAGCATTCTTCTGCTTAGAATGTTGCTTCAATTTACCAGTGCATTGGAATCCTGTATTCTTCCACAAAAGTATGATAAAGAAAATGAAATAATTGTAAAGAACAATAAACAAATCAGCAAGGATGGCATGGGACATGTAGGATCAAATGAGGAGCATTCCCTGGGGTGAAGGGTCCATGTGACTATTTTCTGCCTCTCATCAATCAGTAATGGAGGATCTCCAGAAGAGTACTACCTATTCCTCTGGTGAAGAGACTGAATTTCAGGTCTAGGCAAGGACAAAGCAGCACTTCCCAGGATTTCTGAAGGAAATGTAGAGTTTCCCTATGTTATAGAATTTATTATTACAGGATAGTCTCTAGAGACAACAACTACAAGTGAAAAAAAAGGTGTGAAATCACCAGATTGAAGGATCCTAACCACTAACACCTCATATGTATGTTTTTAAGCTGTTTCTGGCCATTTACTACAAAGATCTGAAAAATCCCACCCATGCTGTTTGTACTGTGATATTGTGATGATCCATATGGCACTGGTGACATACTGACATATGTTGTGGCATATGTTATGAAAATATACGAGCTGCAGTCCTCCCCTAAGGAGTAAGAAGATGGAGGGGTGTGGAAGAACTCTGCATCTCCAGGCATGACAGATGCCTTCTCCTGCTTGAGTATCCGCATTTCTGGAAGATGTTTCTCTGAGTTGGCGGCATCTTTTTGAGATTTTCAAACCTCTTTTCTGACCTTCCCCTCTGCTCTGATCATTTCGTGAAGGAGCCAGCCAAGGAGCTTACCATGGCTCCCCATGGGTTGGTGGGCTTGATCCTCTCCCCAGCACCTGGTGGATCAGGACTCCCTTCTTCCCCGTTCTGTTCTCCTGATGCTTTTATGTTCATTTTCTGTTCTCTCCACTGCGCCTTCCTGCGCCTCCCTGTCCCTCTTTTTGTAGTTGGGAGCGTGTTGTTGCCTCCCAGGCGGCTGCCTTCCCTTCGGGGGACAGGAAGCGGGTAGAGGGGTGAAACAAGGAGGAAGGGAGTGCAGGCAAAGGAGCCATGGGATACACGGGGTCCCATGTGAGTGAGGGCTTTGTCCACAAGTGAAGCACCAAAATTCAAAGCTGTCTTTGTAAAACAAGGCCCTAAAAGTTGCATGCAAGCTGGGGACTGTCATAAACCAAAGAGGATTTTCAATATCATGTCCCCTGGGCATACGCAGAATTATCTGCCATTTCTCACCAGCCCAGACTTAAAAGATGAAGGCACTTAAGAAAGCCTGGAAGGTGGAGCTGTGAAATACAAAATGCAAAAACAGTGGGAGATTGAAACCTCCAAGCGCTGCTTGTACAATTTCCGTGTGACTATTATTTTCTGAAACAGGTTTTTCAGAACATGCTTTGTTTTTCTGTATGAGCTGAGACCATGATTCTCATTTTCGTTGGTGTTCTGTGTTTGGACTTCCTAACATTAAGAAATACACATATGTCACACATCTGGCATATAATAGGTTCATTGCTGGTAATTGACAAATTCTGTTTGTTTAAAGCTATATTTTTTCATGAGGTAAAAGGACGCAAAGTTTGCATTTAAGAATTAGATTTCAGACAATGTTTTAACAATAGGCATGTCCAGAAAATGTGTAATAATTCACATCAGTGTTGAAAATTTGAATGCTCCATCTCTCATTGTGAATCTCTCATAGATGTATATATTTAATTTTGTTGCCTGATGTCTTCCCCAGCTCTAGTGTTGTCTGGACATAATTCTTTACGTGAAAAACAGAGAGAAAGGTGACTGGAATGTTTTTCAGAGGTAGAATTCATTTTTCCTCTGTTAACTTCTTTACTTCTCTCCATGCAGCTAGAATTTACCTACTGCAGTAAGGAACACCCCAGGAAAGCCGGAGACTGGTTTGTATCCGTAGACCAACCAGCTGCTCTGTGGGAGTGATCTCACTCTTGAGCTTCCTGTTATTTCATTGTCCGTTTTCCACACTCCAGTTTTCAAAGCATCAGAGAACTGGGAAACACAATGTCTGACAGAAGATGATAGAATATTAAGTGCACTCACTTTTCATGGAGTAGGTTTCCTGCAGTAATCATTTGTGAACCCAGAGGCTTATTACTGAAAACACTCATCACTAGAAAACCCTCAGCTTCAATGTGAGAACTAAATTAGTCCTTCCAACTTTTGCCTAGACTTTCAGAAAGGCGTGCTTGCTCTCTTGTTACCTCTGGCTGATGACTGAAAACTCATCTCCATTCTCTTCACTCTCTGAGAATGATGGGAAATTCGCCTACCTTAGAAACTCCTGCCACCTTCTCAAACTTCCTCTTTTTTTTACCTATTGCCTCCTCACTCGTCTACCCTGGTTTCAAGCTGTTGTTCATCCATTCATGTCCTATTGACTCAGCTGTGTGCAGTTTCTATTGTTCCCCACTTTAAAATCACTTTTCTGGGCTCATCAGCTGTACTGCTTTCTTTTTTCTAGTCCCTTCTCACAAACCTTTTTAAGAGTTCAGTCTTTCAGACAATTAACCACAGGTTAGGGCCATCCAGCCACACTCATCTCTTGGTTCTGGGCTTTCCTCAGCTCACCACTGAATTTCCTCCTCCTCCTGTTTTTCTAGTCTTAAATCCAGAGTATGTTTGAATATGGAGTACCTGCAACTATATGATTAAATGCCCTAATATCTGCCAATAAAAGGGGGATTGGACCACGCTGAGCATTAGGAAGTGTCGTGGTTTGGGCTGGGCTTTCTAGTCTACTGCCCTGCTGGAGAGTCACAGCAACACAGGATCTATTCCAAAGGCAAGCAGAGTCAGAGGAAGTCATACCAATTTCAGAGAGCTTCCCTGTTAGATGGTACCTGGGGTGTGACACGTATAGATCTGTATACATAAAACGTAAAGTTACCTGTCATTTTATAGCTCTGTAAGTACATGAATGGAAAAAGCATAATGTACACAGGTTCCCAAAACATCATTTTCAGGGAAAACTGGAAGGAACAGGTTTACATGTGGAATGTACAGTGTAGGCTTACATGCTTGACACAAAATTTCCAAAGTCACTCTGAAGTGGGATTTAAAATACCAGCAGTAAATGTGCTTTGACACAGGACTAAACAACTAACATATTCTGTGAACTGAGCTACATCTAAATTAATGAATAAAAACTTTGCTTTTCCTCCTTTTCCTTGGAGAAACTCAGAGAATGACATCAAGATCTGAAGAATGGAGCTTTCAGGGGTTAAATAAGGAGCCCTCTCTCTTAGGTTTTATAAACGTAGCCTTTCAGGCTGATTATATTTTATTGAAAGAGAAAAATCATTACTAGGAGCTGTAGCAGTGCAAAAGCATATTGAGGAGTTGATGACATGGTAACCACAAGAGTGACTCTCAAGTATCTCGACACACTGTGAAATCCTGAGAGGCTGAATGTGTGTCGCTACCCTCGGCAGTGCGGTTCATGGATTGGTGGCTTTTGTCATGCTTTAAGAAGAAATACTCATCCCTTCTCCCTCTCATGTGAGCTGTAGATACAATCCCCAAAGGCCAATTCAGTCTTGTTACTGTAGTTTGCTTTTGCCATTTCTGCTTTTATTTTTAATTCTGTTTGCCAAGGAACTTGAGGGATGTGCTCTCATTTAGGCAAGGTCAGAAAACTACCATATGTAATATCTGTGGTGCTTCGACCGTAGAAAAAAACATGTCAACTGAATGTTCCTTCCAGAATTATTGGCAAAAAGAAAGTTGATAATGTTGGTACAAATAGTTTCCTTCAGGCATCAGACCTCTCAAATGCAGTAGCACATGTAGTGTCTCTTTCGCGTTTTCTGATGGTATTAGGTTGACCTCGCTGCACTGGTCACATTCAGTAGGTATTTGCAGGGCTTTCTTTATAATCACAAGCATTATACAGTCTTCTGCAAGCACTGGGTTAAGTTGCCACCTATCAGACAGTCTGAAAAATTTAGAAACGTAGGAAACAGCTACAGGTAACATTAAAAGAAAAAGAGTGTGAAATGCGTGTGAAACATACATATACTTGTCACTTGGGCGGCTTAATTTTGGTCCTCTTGTGATACATTGATAATTAGAAGCAAAAAAAACAAAGAAAAAAGAAATTGTCAACAAATGGGATGATTGTCTGTCCTGGTTTCAGCTGGGACAGAGTTAATTTTCTTTCTATTGGTTGCTGTGAAAGGAATGTCAATACTGCATGTTGTTTTGGTTGTTGCTGAGAGATGTTTATGCCTTTCAAGAGCTCTTTTCATTTTCCCTCAGAAGCTGAGAAGGAAACAGACAGAGCAACGGAATGGCCAATGAAATATTCCATACCATAGGCATCATGCTCAATATTTAAGTGGGGGCTCACCTGTGGGGGGGCCATGGGAAGCCGCCATTAGTGCTCAGGTTGGTGCCAATTCACCAGGCAGTGAGAGTGACTTGTGTCTTTCTTATTATCATTATTATTTTTATTATTATTGTTATTTTCCTTTTCTGTTATTGTTTCCGTTGAATTGTCTTTATCTAAGTCCAGAAGGTTTTTTTTTTTCCTTTTCCTTTCCCCTCCTTTTCTCCCTCTTCTCCCTGCCCTTCCGGGGGAAGGGGGAGAACTGGGTGAGTGGCTGCACGGTCCCAGCTGACAGCTGGGGTTAAACCATGACACTGCCATGAAGCTTTGTATTTTGGCAAGGGAGAAGAATATGGGATGGTGCAGGAAGAAGGGAAAACCGTGTGAGCTGGAGTACGAGGAAAGGAGTAAAGTTAGAACCAGAGGATGAGGAAAGAAATACAAACAGAGGAGAGAGTCAAGAAAGAGAAAATAGTGACAGGGAGAAACAGAAGGGGATCAAAGAAATGAAGGGAGAGAAAATAAACTGGGAGCGGGAAAGGAGAAGGAAAGTGGTGAGTGGAAGAAACAAAGTGGTTGGAGTGACAGGAGGGTTGAAGAATGAGTAAGAGCATTAAATTGACAGGACCAGGATGCTGAAATGGAAATAAAAAACGGAGAAGAATCTATAAGGGCATAAAATAATTCAAAACCCCAGGAAAACAAATGCAAGCTCCAGTTACACAAATGGACTTTTTTCCAATGCATTAATCCTCTTGCTGTGGTTGTATTTCGCTGTGAGGAAAAAAAATAATTAGAAAAGGATAGCAGATGGTCCAGACTAAGATAACCTTGGGCCAATCTTGGCCTACACAAAGTGGGAGGAAAATCTTCAGTCTCTTGCTATGGACATAGATCCACCTCTCAGTCCCTGTAAGAAGGCCAGAAGGAGTTGCTTGTCTCAAGGTATCAGAAGCATCTTTCTAAACAGGTAACTGGGAAATACAGTGAAAGGATTTAGTCTGGATGCCCTGCGCTTCAGTCAGGGGGGAATTTGGTTCAGGTTAGTTAAAGTATTTCTTTGGCATACTTCAACAATCTGTTAAAACTGCCACTGTAACTACCTTGTGTTTTGCACGCTAGTGAAATAGACTGGATTTTGCATTTTGAACAGGCTATTTTGATGATTTTGAAACTTTTCCAAACATTTTTCAAGCTTGGGAATTTGTTGAAAGGACTGCTTTCCTAGCAACAATTTTTGTTTTGAGAAATTAGCTTTTTATGGGAGAATAAAGGGTGCTTTGACTAATTCCTGGCTCTTTCTACTTAAGGAACAATATTTCCTTTAAAAAATCTAATGTGATTTGCTGATATAGATGTAGAAGCCTATTGTCACTGTTTAAAAGCTAAGGCATTGCAACCAAATCCTTTTTGTACTTCGTAAATAATGATCCTTCTGTTACTTACTCTGATTAATAAGTCGTAATTAAGTTTATTAATAATCACATAATCTCCACTAACAAAGTTTATCTAATTGTGATTTTCAGTAATGGGAAACATAGATTTAAGCCCTTTGCAAATGCCTTTGCAGATGAAAGGACGCTGGATCTGTGCAGTCTCAACCAGAATCATGCCAAGTGTCTTGGCTCATCACCACGTTCAAAGGCCATGCTGAACCTTGCACAGAAAATGGACCTCCGAGTTTCTTTAAAGACTTTATAGAATTTATTTGGGAAACCATCCAAGCCAGCTGTTTTTCCATTATTTAGTGAATTAATGGTCTCCTCAACTAATGCTTTTCTTAAGACATCCCTTTTTGTGTGTAGGCAGTTAAGGAGTCCATTAATTTTTTTTTTTCTGTGCATCAGAGTAGTCATTTTCTAAGGATATATCATCACAGACCTGCCTACAGGCTTTATCTTTTTGTTTGCTTAAAGTTCTTTCCCTTTATGTTGAATTTAAATGGAACTTATTTTATTATTGTTGCTTCATTTTCTAAGTGTACATTACAGATATTTGTCCTTGCCTGTCCTCTATTTTCCAGTGCTATTCCCTTAAATGCTAATGTACAGCATGCTTGGTATTGGTAAAAGCTGTAAAATGGAAGATTCGTCCCTCCACCACAATAATGTGTCCTGAGGTCTGATTTTTCACAAATCACAGTTCAAGACGGATCAATAATAGTTGGCATTTCTATAACAACTTACATTTCAGGAACTAAAAGCACTTCAAAAAAACACTACCAGAGCCTGAGAATGTCCTGTGAAGTTTTAGCAATTCTATGGTGTGTTGTTTCTCCCACTTGCCGGGCTACACAAACACAACATCGGCAGATCCTCACACTTTGGCTCCAGTACTAGGACTGAAGCAGAAGATGCTGACATGGTTGTCTGTAATCCATGCACAAAATCTAGAAGGAGATTGAAGAGTTTCGTTGGTGGGACTCAAGGGGAGAAGGGGTTACCAGGGTCAGATGCAGGAGCTGCAGGGTTTGGATCAGGGTTATTATACAACAGTGGCAGAGCAGGAAATTAAGCCTTCCTCATTATGTCTGTAGTATACCAACACAATACCTATGTTGTTTTCTGATGCCCAGCTCCTTTTGCTTATTTTCTTTAGCTGGGACTTCAAGTTACTTGATACTTCTAATCAGCTAATTGAGCTCCAAAGATCATTTTGACTTATTGTGTTATGTGTCATTGCAAAAGATTTCATTGGGAGGTTTCAAATGAGAGCTGATCCACTGATAAAAAAAATGGCACCATTAAAAAAAAAAAAAAAAAGGTGAGAGGAGAAAAAAATACATTTTTTTCTGTTTTTCAATTTTACTTCTTGATTTGAAAACAGCTGCTGAAAATATGAGTAACTGGGCCCACAGATCCCAAAAACAAAAGTGCTTTTTTGAGGGGTTGAGACGGCTGGGAGAACCAGCTCAAGTCATTTATTTTTTCATGGTCAGATTTCTTTACCCTGGATAATTTAACAGATCTGGAACAGAAAGTGGATGAAGAGCAATGTGGCTCTTCATATGTGTGGCAAATGAAAGGAAGGAAATGGCCTTGAGAATGGGAGTGATTATATCTTGGCATAGGTCTACTGGTGACAGGTTAATTAATTTGCATTTCTTTTGAACACTCCTGTTTGCTGAGCTGAACGTGGTGATTAGGTTCAGGAAATCCACCCTTTTGCACCCGAATATTTTTGCTTCACCCTAACACAAACTATCCACTAACTTCTGTAGCTGGGATTTCTTGGGCAATAATTTCTGCAGCCCTTACGCTGAACTTGTTTTCTCCTGGTGAGCTTACAGCTCTTGGTAGTCACGCACTGCCGCAGCGCGGCTGCAGGATGCCCCTCACACAGGTCAAAGATGAAATCTCCAATTATTTCCTGAGGGCCCAACATATATACATTCACCCATTTTCTGCTCTTTCACATGCTACTTTAGACAGCCTCCAGTACCAATACCGACATTGTTCACACTGTGTTATGAGAAAGTAAAACTGATATCTTGTCCTTTGTGTGTTTGTTCATTTGTCAAACCGGGGGGGCATTCTGGCTGAAGTATAAACATTTTGAAGCAATCATGGTGCAGAGGCAGCTCTATTTAATGAACTAGCAAACTGAGGTGGGACTGAGAAATATAGGGATTATTAAACAAATAGCATTCCCCCCCCAAACGAAGGGGAAGTTACCTCTTTAAAATACTCCGCTGCCCAGGAAAATTCCAGCTTTTGATCACTCTTTGTCCAGTGAAATCCATTTAATAACAAGCCGGGCAAGCCGCTCTGCATGTTGTGGCTGTCTATTCCAAATGGCTGACTGCCAGCAGTTTTGCTGAGAGTGGGAGCCATCTGATATTCCAGCACAGAGAAAGAGAGCGAAAGCACCAGCAGGGTGCAGGGGATCAGAGAACTGAATGGCATTCAGAGCACAGCCTGTATTTTCTGTGCAGTTTGAGAGACAGCACAAGTTATACAAAAACATAATTGGGCTGGTAACCAGCCTTTCTCCAACAGGCTCTTTTTAAGCTCTAAACATGTAAAAGATGTTCTTATTATTTACAGGTTGTTACGCTAGGGCTTGAACAGCTCCAATGTGAGTCAAACTGTCCTTCGAGACAGGAGTGAAAGAGGAAGACCTTACAGATCTTTCTGATGAGGGACTACGACATGCAGGATTACTTTGTGCTGTGTCTTAGCCCCGTGTTTGAACTTTCCCCGGTACCAGGCTTCAACACAAAGTGCTCACCACACTTCACATTAATTGACCTAGACGTACTTTCCGAGCTCACTTCTCTTTGCCTCAACAGTAGCAAAACTTCCTACTGGACCTGCACAATATACCTGCACGGCACTATGGAATTAAATGCCCAATTAAATTGGGCACTTACTACACAGTCGGCATAAAACTTCCTCCTATTAGCCAGCGAAAACCTCTCCCAGCCTCACTGTGTCTCTCAAGCCATGCTGGTGTGCTATCTAGGCTAGGTGCTCAACCCTGAGCCAGGTTTTGGGCTCAGCTTCGTAAGTCGTCCACTTTGCAGTGAGGTTGCAGACAGTGTCAGCCAGCTGTGGGAAGGTCTCCAGTGCTTCCCATTTTCATGCCCAAGGAAGAAACGGCTCTTTCATGAATCTGCATGGAGGAATCACAGAACCTGTGAGTTTATTACATTTTTAGGACGTTTGCCTCTACACCTGGGTGACAAACACCAGCTACCACCAGGCTGGCGAGGGCTCGCTGCTCACGCCTGCATGGTCAAATGGAACTAGAAAAAAAATCTGGCTTGACTCTGCAGTGAGGACACTCAACTTGACATTAAAGTCCAGAGTTCCCAAGTTTACTCTGGGGTTAGGGCCTTCCACACAGCTCTCTCCAGCAGTTGTGAGCTCTCAGTCCTTTCCATTGCCAGAGAAAACCCTGACAGAAGGAGCTAAGTACCTTGATTCCCCTGCAGTCATTACTTGAAAATTACTGTAATCAACATCATTAAAGTCTTTGAAAACAACATACCACTCTTGTACACTCATGTTGCAAGTATTTATGAGCAAAACTTGACGATTTCTGTATAATTAACAGGAAAAAAAACCAGGATTGAAATAGAATCACTCAAGGTGAATAATGTCAGACAGTTTAAAGTTTACATTTCTCATAACTCATGCTGTTAGTAGTGCACTCAGCTCAGCAATAATAGAGAAATTTCAGCCCTTATTAATCATATTAATCATATATTAATGTGTTCCGCCAAATTAGTATCATAGAATCATAGGGTTGGAAGGGACCTCTGGAGATTATCTAGTCCAACCCCCTGCAACAGCAGGGTCACCCAGAGCAGGTTACACAGGACCGCGTCCAGGCGGGTTTTGAATGTCTCCAGAGTATCATGTGGGTTAACCCCAGTAGGCAGCTAAGTACCGCACAGCCACTCACTCACTTCCTCTCCTCACCCCGCTGTGGGATGGGGGAGGAGCAAAGGGAGAGTAAAAGCAAAAAAACTCATGGGTCCAGACGAAAATTGTTCAATAAGTGAGGGAAAAGTGGAAGAAGAAAGAGAGAAAACTAAACAAAACAGGTGATGCAAAGGCAGTCACTCAGAACCTCCCAGGGCTGACTGACGCCCAGCCAGTTCCTGAGCAAAACACAGCTAACCTCTCTAAACCCTCTGCTCTCTGTTTTGTTGATGAGCATTTCATTATAGCATGTGGAGCATCTCTTTGGCTAGTTCGGCTCATCTGCCTGGCTGTGTCCCCTCCCAGCCACTTGCCCACCCCCAGCCTCCTCCCAGGGGTGGCAGCGGGAGAAGGAGAGGCCTGGATACCCTGCAAACACTGTTCAGAAATAGTGAAAACATCGCTGTGTTATCAGCATTGTTTTGGCCACAAATCTAAAACACAGCACCGTGCAAGCTACTATGTGAAAATTAACTCCGTCCCAGCCAGACTCAGTACTGACGGTTTTACACTTAATCTCTGGTTATTTCCTTGACTGGATTTGCATAGCCGGAGCCATGGTCCGTATTTGACAGGCAGATGCCACCACCCTTTCTGTGACTAAGGGGAACGGATATCAGTATAAACCTGCCTTGATGCCTCGGGAAGTCATGGCACAAGTCCTACTTTAGTAGCCACAAGGCAGAGCCCTTGTGCAGTAAAATCCATACCATGCTTGCTCACAGAGGGCGAGGGGTAGGAGTGCACTGAATGAACCTTCAGCTGGTCCAGCTCCGCTTGAAAACATTAAACTGAAATGTGCTTTCTGCTGATAATGGTTCCTCCAGATTCAGAGAGCACCATGTTGTTCCTTGGAGAAGACAGACTCCGACTTAAGGCAGGCTTTGCCAAACAGTTTCTAAGTAAGCTCTAGGCTGTAAATACATCTACTTTCTGTTTAACATAGTGTCTGTTTTGAGATGACCCCACGCCGACAACGTCAGGACACTTTACCAGAGTCATCTCCACAGTTGTTTTCTGAGCAAGACAAAAACACGAGAAAAACACAGTTGCAGAGCTGCGGGTGGAAGCATGAGCTGAAATATGGCAACCGTTTCCCATGGGGACCAGTGGCTAGGCACAGTAGCAAGAAAGGGCCATGGTGACATGAACTTTTGAGGTGTTGTGGAAGGGCATTCAAGGATGGAAAGTTTTGTGTTGAGGCGCTAACCTGTACCCTCGCCGTCCTTCTCACTGGTCAGACTGGTGAGCCGCAGGGGATATTCATTTAGCTTATACTCTGATGTGTAGCTACAGTTCACTTACTCTTTTGAGAAGGAACATAGCAATGCTAGTAGTGAGTTTGTCTAATTCTGTTTTCTTTTATTATATTTTTATAGAAAATTGTGTTAATTTTAGTGGTGGTGGCATAATTCGGGGACTTTTTGGAATTAAATTTGAAATTACAGGTTATGAGGTGGCACTATAATAAAACCCATCCAGTCACTGAAGCAATGCACTAGGGAAGAATTCAAGCTCCAGAAACAGGTGCTGGAGTAACAAATAATAATAGTAATAATAATTACAGTTTAAGAGCTTTTGACTATATACAGCTTAAGCAATAGTTTATGTGTGAACTAATAGGACATAAAACTGTAAGGCGATGGCATGATTTTCTATTCAAATTATTGTATTTGTGTACATATGTTGTGTTGAAAGAGGCAGAGGTCAACAAAGGAATAAGAATATGGCCCAGCTTAAATGTCGCTTTCAGATTCACTCAAATAACTCCCGGGCTTCAATTATTTTATCTGACTGCCAGGTAGGTGCTTGTAGGCACTTTTGGGTTTGTTTTCTTTTCTTTATTAATGAACAAACAGGTTAAAGGCAGAAGTGAGATGATAATTTCAATGCTTCTGTTGATTAAAAAAGCTAACAGTGGATGATGGGAAAAAAAGCGGAATATGATTTCTTGAGTACATCTACATGTACACAAATCACTTAAGATCAGGCCATCAAATGCCATATAAAGTGGCATTTATACAGACTTTATACACATGGCGCTTATGAACAACATCGGTTGTTAGTATGATACAGGGCATGTTTTCTAAAAGCAAGTGTTAGAGTAACAAGGGTGTTCAATTTTGCAAATCAAATAGCTAACATTAACCATGACAAATGTACAAGTGGCTTCAGGTGTTGGAAATTACAATGGGATTTGGGCCAGAGGGATTTAGCCACATAACTTCCATTAATTTCAAAGACAGCTGAATAGCTAGATGCCTTGGTTAACTTTGTAAAAATTTTTGTCTTTTTAAATCAAAGCCTAATACTAAATAGTATTTGATCTCAGCTTAGTTGTTCATGCAGATGTTTCAAATCAGCAAGGAAAGACATCAGTGCCTAACCTTCTGTTCAACTACTTTGCTTCCCGCCGGTTGCCTTTTCCTATTTATGCTAATAAGCAAGTACTAATAATAGCTTTTTAAGCATTATTATGTTCCTAAGAACCAAAGCAAGGCCTGCTTGAGTTTACTTAGCAAGACCCTTTTTATTTGGGAACACATGTACATGCTGATTAATTGTGAAATGCAGCTACTGAAAGTAAGATCCGTCAACCAAACAAGTAAGGGGGTGAAATGGTCTATAAACTCTGCTTAGTCCAAATTAGCAATGTGGGCAACAATAGTGCGTTGTGTTTTCGTCTTCAATTGCATATATTAACAGCTACACATGCAAAACAAATTCCCCTTTGTGGAGAATGAATTATGTAAATGTAATTTATAGCATTAATTTGGACTTGTAAATTTAATCCACTCAAACATAAAAAGGTTTCCGTGCACTGAATATTCCTGAGGTGCTTTAATACGCTTAAAATAAATATTGAGCAGCTGACAGAAAAACATGCCCTCCATATCACAGAAGCTGTTTTAAAACAATAATTTAAGTGCCTAATTAATATTTACTACCCAGGGATTAGACTCCAAAGTAAATTTTCTTTCTAAAATATTAATTGTGCGATCTGTACAGGTGGCAAGTATTTATGGGAATAGATCGCAAATGAGCAAGTCAAAGGCACATTATAAATGTTGCTATATTAAAAAATGCTTGCCATGTAATAAGAGCAGTTGATACAAGAGAGAGTTCAAGTTTCAGGTCTTTGTCACATGAGGCACATTTCCCATCAGCTCCCAAGCTTTCTGAAAGTAAAGGTAGTGTAATTTCCCAAAAAGAAATTTTTTTTGAAAGGATTTGTGTTAGTAGTGCCCCATCAAGTGCTTGTTCACCAAAAGAGAAACAGTGAGGCGCAGCCCCAAAAAAGCAGTGAGGCTGCCAAACTGTAGCTGTTGGGCTACCCTGTCCTTCTGCCTTTCTTTGACCATTACCTACTTCAGCTTTTGAGCCAATCCATACCTCAGAACTTGTTAAGCTTTATCAGATGAAACTAGCTTGGTTTAGAACTTTTTTGTTCTAAAATTGAAAAAAGAAATTTGACTGGGTGAAATAAGGTAAATCTCCCAAATGAAAATGGTACCAATTTGTTTCCTTTGCTTTTTAGAGCGGAGAGAAGAAAGAAAAACATGTCTGTAAGTGTGAGTTCTCTATGATTTCTCTCTCTGAAGTGCATCTTCAATTATCTATCTCAGGGACTGTAACACCCTTTTTTACAACCAGTCATCTTGCCTTGCTTCAGCCAAACCCTCCTTATCCTCAGTAATGGATTAGTTTGCATTTAGACTACAAACAAATCCTTGTGTTATTTTTCTGAGCACTATCTTTATTTAAAAATTGTGTCTTGCAACTTCATCCTAATGCAAAGCTAGTAACTGAATAATACTAAACCTTGCTGTGTGTCCAGCCAACTGGAAGCAGGTCTGAGGAAATCAAACCTCTCACCAGACACATGAGATCCAGGCTTGATGGAATTAAGCAAAACTGCTGGTAATAACAAAAGACTTTTGTAATCTGATGAGGGTTTTTTTTAAGGTTGAAGGTGGTGGGTCTGCTCATAAAGGAAATTAATTTATGTGAAATCAGGGTTCTATCATGACCACTGAAAAAAGGAAAATATTAAGAGCCAGGCTGCTGCAGCTGTAGAAGGTCTGTCAGGTGTTTGACCACTGGGCATTAGTGCATACCAAGGGCAGGGTTTGAGGAGGATGAAATGATGCTTTGGGAACCCCGTCTGACCTGAAGGAGCAGTGGCTGGGGACAGTGGTGTAGCAGCATGGGTTTGTCTCTACTTACATGTTTGGTGTTTCAATCCAGGCTGTGGGAAAGGAGAGAGGCCTGCGCTGCCAAAAGGCAAGAGGGTTCCCACACTCTCAGGGTATTGCCTGTCAATCACCATCAGGTGGAGAAATCTGAGTAAGGCAATCAATGATTTTTATATAAATATCTAAGTAAACAAATTAATATTCTAAAATTAGAATTCAAAAATTCAAAAAAATATATTCTAGAAAAAATACAATATATCCACCCAGATGTGAACTATTTTGTTTTATATTGCACACTCAAATAAAGGCAAGTGCATGTGATAAATTCTTCTGAAGGTGCAATCATTCATGCCTTTTAATTTCTCCTCTTTATAAAGAAAGACAAAAATTACCTGCCAGTGATCATAGTACATTGGAGGCATATTTGTATCATTTGCATGTGCTGATGCCAGGAGGCACAAAACTGCTATTTCTCTATTATGAAGTTGAGACAAGTTTCACTTTTTTGTGGGCATTGAAGTTAAACAATTAAACTGTAACGGCAAACTGGCTTATTGCTGTTTAGCTTCTAAAACACAAAAATCCAATCCTGTAATTTGTGTAATCTGTGAAAAAAAAAAAAAAAAACCAAGAAAAAGATTAGTTTTAACTCAAGGCTGTTCCTCATGGTTCACTGAAATTACTTAAGACTTAATAAATTACTGTTCTGCTAAAATTAGATCTGAACTTTATGACTTCCCAAATCATGTTAAGAGTTTGGACAAGAGCTATAACAGCTTTTGGAAGAGTCTTTAATTGCTCCAGAAGCTAATTAATTCAGAAATAATTTTGGAATAAGGATCTGCATAATGCTCCTGAATTGTTTTCTGAATAACTGTTGGTCACTTTTAAGTTAGATTCATACAATCTTGTTGTATAGCTGTCCTGGTTTGAGGTAGAACAGAACCAATTTTTTTTTCAGTAGTTTTACTTCTCGGTTAAGTCTCTTCTAACTAACTGCACTCACTGAAATTAACAGCATATTTTTCAGACAGTGTCTGCTGCCAGCAGTGATAAGGCTGGATGTTTATAGTGAATATGAAGGAATAGTACGCAGAGAGGTTCCTGCTTGTATTTATTTCTGTAACACCCAAGGTCAGGTAACTTTGTTGTGTGCCCCGTTGGAGGGTTGAAGCGGGAGAGCACAGAGGGGTCCCACCTGCGGGGAGCAGCGGACAGGACGGGGGACCCAGAACTGACCCACGGGGTATTCCATCCCATCGGCATCGTGCTCGGTATAAAAGCTGAGGGATCAAAAGGGTCGGCCTCTTTCTTCAACAGCTAGTGTCCAAGGAGGACTCTGTTAATTTGTCTGCCTTTGATCCCAATCCCTGTGTTCCTGAGTCCAGATCCTGAGTTCAGTTCCCATCCGTTGCTGAGTCCAGTCTGGGACTTTCCCAGTGCCTGCAGGTGACGTGATCATCATCCTGGGAACTCAATACTGGTTCTATATATATTGTATATGTTTTATTATTTTCTCATTAATAGATTTTCTTTTTATTATTAATATTTCATTAAAGTAGTTTTAGTTTTCTTTTCAACCCATAAGTCTCTCTCCCTTATTCTGTCATTTGTTGTCCATGCCCATGGCCAGCCCAACCTAAGCCATGACAATAGCTCACTTAATATTTAGCAAAGCTTTGAGAATTCCAGCAAAGAACATTTTCAAGGAATTCAAGGACTTTTAAAGTTTAATATCTCTATAAATCTTCTTTTCAACTACCATTACATTATGATAGTTGTATACTTCCTCTCCACAGTCTGTAGGAGGACTGTAGCATGGGAAAAACATGGGAAATTAATTCTAGCAAAGTAGTTTTCTTTAGAGTATGCACTACATCTTGTAACACTGATGCAAAAAGAAATGGCAGTAATGCGGTGGCAACCAAGTATATTGAAGCACAACACAGCAAGTGTTGCCAGCTGGCTCTTGCAAGTTTCTAGAATATACATTTCCCATGTCTTCCCCTGCTGTGACCTCTATGCCAAATTTTCACAAACAAGGGTATATGGTATAGCTCAGCAGTGTTTGACAGCTCAGCCCTTTTCCTTTCCAAAGAGCCTATGAAGATTTTTGGTTGGCAATTGAGAAGACTGATACCTCATTGTGGCTCTTTCAGTTAAACATAGGGAGAACAGTGAGTGACCTTAAAGATGCCTGGGACCTACCCTTTTAAGATAATTAATAGATATCAAGAAATGCCATTCATGTGATTCTGCTATGCAAATGATTCGAAGTGACTTAACTGCCACCACAGAAGGCATTATATGGAGAGAAAACTGGAGCATTAGCTGTCCTCAATGACTAGTGAACCTGCTGGACCATTTCTTTTGATGTGAGATGCAGGAGGACAGTGATCACCCATGTCCATTGCAAGTGGGGACCATCATCATCATCAGGCATCCTTGGTAGCAGGAGAAGAGGATACGGTGGTGGACACCAAAAAGCAAGAGTTTGTCTCCTAGTTGCAACCTGTCATGGCAGAAGGAGCAGCCAAGGGAAGGACTGAGGATGAAAACCAGCTCAGGCATGGGGACTAAGTGGAGATTGGGAGACTTGTTTTGGCTGAGGGCCAGTACTTTGTGCCAGGGAGAGGGACATGCTCATGGAAGGAGTGTATGAAGGGAGAAACAAGGGGTTCTTGTTACATTTCCTTTAGCTATTATAAAACTTACAATTTTACTTGTGTAAGAAAAAAACAGATTCTTCCAAGAATACGATTCCTAAAAATTAAGTGGTGTAATCAAGAAAATCTTTGATGCAGCAGTTCTGCAACAGACCTCATATTTCTTGCCAAAAGCTTGGCAGGAATTCCAGCATTACCCCAGAGTACTGTCCTAATCTACTCCTCTATGGCATGAGTGACCGAGTAAATTTGCTGTGCCCAGCAGTGAGTAGCATAATGCCACTTTAATGTGTATGCTCCTGTGAAGTTGCTGAAAAATGAGGCCATATAGTACCTTGCTAGACCAACTCTGTATTTTTCCCCTCCTCCCTACTCTCTACAAGGATCCTTGAGCCTCTTTGGCTATAGAAAGCAGCTGGCCTTCTTGATCTCTGCTTTCACACACAGGACATGCCTATGATGTCCCTGCAAATCACCCTATGCATAGGCACTGTTGGGCCTGACTGTACAATGAAGCAGGGATACAGCTCATCCTCTAAAAAAAGACAAAAAATAACCCAAACCTTCAGAAACCAAAGGTGCAGCACTGTATTACCGCAGAAAATTTTGACATTGACTATTCCCAATTAGGTTTTATATAATGGATTGCTTTGGAAGGTGAATAATACAACCCATTCTTTCCTTAAGTAAGGCCTTCAAATTTGGGATTTGTAATTTAATTACAATATCCTCACTTTACTACCACTAGTGTGTCTGCCAGAACTAAAAAGTCTGCTGTGTCTTTTGCCTAATATGTAAATTGTTCCTGGAACATAATAAGAATTCAATTTTATCCTTATGAATTCAAGCACAAGATACCTAGCCACCTTGGTTTTCATTTCTTTTAGTTAAGAAAAATATGTGTTACCTCTAAGAGAGATGGAAATTCAAAAGTCAACACAGTGGTCTTCCAGCATGAGCCATAATTCGAAATGAATTGGAGTTTTATCTGAAATAAAAAAGCCTCATGTTTATTGCTGACAGTGTTTAGCAGCTTCATCTTTGTTAATTGCAACAGCAACAGAACCCCTCTTTTCTGCTTTAGGACATGTCTTTGTGTTTTGAGTGTCTAACGGTGTTGTGGTATAGTCTTGAAGAAAAAATTAAGAGTGGTTCTGTCATATCAATAATCATTTACACACCAGGAAAGGCTTGATAACAGCAGAAAAGACAGGATACAAAATGCAGCTAAGTAATTTTATTATTATTCCCAGAACTTTGAAGTCATAATACTGAAATACAGGAACCACTAAGTGTGGGAATTATCTAAACCTGTTTCCAGATAAATTATACAGATGAATTGCCTACTAAAATAAGTATGTACTGAAGATCTTCTTTAAAAAATAAGTAGAATTGAAGGCAAATCATCTAAGTCTCCTTTCACCCCCAAATTTAAGCAGCTGTTTTTAGGTTTGTTTAAAGCTCTGAGTTCCTAGGGAGAAGATCTGTCCAAGGAAACAAAAAATGCACTGCCTTTCTGTAGCATTATCAGAAGACCTTTCACAGAATAAACTATTTTATTTATAGTAGATATAGTGCTTTTGAAACATTCCAGATTTCCAGATTTCAGGGCCACAAAGGAGGCAGAAAAGGATCATGTAACATGCACATCATGAAGCCAGTGCATGTTTGCAGGGGAGACATAATGCTTGTGCTGCTAGCTCTTTTGGCTCTTGCATTGATCCTGATCAGGAGCGCATTGCCCAGGAGCCAGCGACCCACAGCACATCTAACCCAGGCAGGTGCTTCCTGCCCAGTGTGTCCCTCAGGCTGTGCCATGCCGTGCCGTGCCACATGCCTCCCTCGGCTGTGGCACAGACTCAACCACCCACGCATGGTGCCAAAGGAACCTGCAGACTGCTCCTGTTTGACACCATGATTACACCTCCTGTGTAATCCTTCCCTCATGCCCTTTTTGTAAATTGGAATAACATTGGCTAGCTTCTAGTCAGCAGAGACCTTCCCAGACTCCCAAGACCTTTGCTAGATGATTGAGAGGGGTCTTGGCATAACACCTGCTAGTTCCCTCAGTACTCTGGAATGAATCCCATCAGGCCCCATGGACTTGTGAACATTCAGCTGTTACAGCTGGTGCCTTACAATTTCAGTATCCACAAATGGAAAGATACTGTTCCCGCACTCATGGTCCTCCAACTCAGACCTTGGGCTGCCCAGTCCCTACAAATATTATTAAAGACTGAGGCAAAAAAAGCATTGAATGCCTCTATCTTTTCTTCACCCCTGAGGAATGCCACTCGTCATGGGTTTCCAATTGGATGTCAAGCTGTTGACCGCAACCCTTTGAGTGTGGCCATCTAGACAGTTCCTTATCCACCAAGTGGTCCATCTATCAGATCCATGCTTTCCAATTTAGAGACCAGGATGTCATGTGGGACAGTGTCAAATGCTTTGTGTAAGTCCAGATAGATGATGTCAGTTACTGTCCCCTTATCTACCAATGCTGTGGCAACATGGTAGAAGGCCACCAAATTTCTCAGGCACGATTTGCCCTTGGTGAAGCCATGTTGGCTGTCACCAATCATGTTCTTGTTTTCCATGTGCCTTAGCAGAGATTCCAGAAGGATCTGCTCCATGATCTTGCTGGGCACAGAGGTGAGACTGACTGGCCCTTTTTCCCTTTTTGAAAATACATTTCCCCTTTTCCAGTCAGTGGGAACTTCACCAGACTGCCACAACTTTTCAAATATAATGGAAAGCGGCTTAGCAACTTCATCCGCCAGCTCCCTCAGGACCCATGGATGGATTTCATCAGGTCCCATGGACCTACATACCTTCAAGTTCCTTAGATGGTCTCAGACCTGATCTTCTCCTATAGTGGGTGGTTCTTCATTCTCATAGCCCCTGTTTTTGCCTTCTACAACTTGGGCAGTGTGGTTAGAGCCCCTGCTGGTGATGACCGAGGTGAAAAAGTTATTCAGTACCTCAGCCTTCTCCATATCCTGTGTCTCCAATTTCCTTCCAGAGAGGGCCCACATCTTCCCTAGTCTTGCCTTTATCTCTAACATACTTATAGCTGTTTTTCGTGTTGCCCTTGATGTCCCCGGCCAGATTTAATTCTGTCTGGGCTTTAGCTTGCCTAATTTGGTTCCTTGCCACTTGGACAGTTTCTCTGTATTCCACCCAGTCTACCTGTCCTTGCTTCCACCCTCTGTAGGCCTCCTTTTTGCTTTTGAGGTTGTTGAGGAGCTCCTTGTTCACCCATGCTGGTGTCCTGGCTTTTTTGCCTGACTTCTTTCTTGGGATACACTGTTCTTGAGCTTGGAGGAGGTGATCCTTGAGTACTAACCAGCTTCCTTGGGCCTCTCTCTCTCCACTGCTTTTTCCCATGATACCCTGCCAAGCAGGTCCCTTGAGAGGCCAAAGTCTGCTCTCCTGAAGTCCAGGGTAGTGAGCTTGCTGCGCACCCTCCTCACTGCCCTAAGGATCTTGAATTCTACCATTTTATGTTCACTGCAGCCAAGGCTCTCTCTGCACATGCGAACAACAACTCTGTAACATTCTGGCGGTGCCTGACCTCACTTCCAGAGTTCACACAATTTCTTTTTCCTCGTGAGCTCCACCAGGAGTTCCCTGTTCAGCCAAGTTGGCCTTCTGCCCCGCTTGCTTGACTTAAAAGAGTGGAATTGCCCACTCCTATGCTTCTAAAAGGTGATTCTTAAAGACTGACCAGGACACGTGGATTCCTAAGCCCTCAAAAGCAGATTCCCAGGGTACCCTGCTAAATAGCTCCCTGAATAGCTTAAAGTTTGCTCTCCTGAAGTCCAGAGTAGCCACTCTGATGTCCTTTTTTCTCATTACACAAAAAATTTTAAACTCAGTCGATTATTTCATGACCACTGTGGCCAAGACAGCCACCTACCATCACATTCTTCATGAGTCCTTCTCTATTCACAAACAGTAAGTCTAGGAGAGCCTCTTTCCTAGTTGGCTCACTGACTACTTGTGACAAGAAGTTATCTCCTACAAACTTCAAGAATTTCCAAGATCTACTCATCACAGCAGTATGATATTCCCAGCTGATGTCTGGGAAGTTGAAATCTCCCATAAGGACAAGGACTACGAATCCAGAAACTTCTCCTAATTGCCTACAGAATAACTCATCAGTTCTTACATCCTGGCTGGCTGATCGGTAGTAGACACCCACTACAACATCTTGTTTGTTTTCTATCCTCCATATCCTCACCTAGAGGCTCTCAACCACATCATCACTAACTGTAAAGGCTGTGCAATGAAATCTCTCCCTTATGTACAAGACCTCCACCTTGCCTGCCCTGCTTATCCCTCCTGATCAGCCTGTAGCCCTCCAACCCATCACTCTAATCATGGGACTCATTCCACCAAGTCTCACTAGTACTGATGATTTTACAGCTCTGGGAGGTGACCAATGCTTCCAGTTCATCCTGTTTGTTTCTTATACTGCATATGTTGGTGTAGAAGCATTTCAGATATGCTCCTGAGACCTCTGTGCTCCAAGGAGCAGTGTAAATGTTCCAGTAGCATTGTCACCTTCAGGCGATGCCATGCCAACCCTTGGCTTACCTGCTACAGTCCTGTTGGTAACCCCTTCCCCCAGTGATTCTAGTTTCAAGCCTGAAGACACATTTTCCCCATCGAGACAGGTGGATCCCGTCAGGCCCCAAGCCCCTGTCTCCTGAAGGCTTTTCCACGGTTTAACAACCGAATGTTTTGGCAGAGACACCAGTCCTGGAGCCATCCAGTATTGATATCCTAGGCTCACCTGTTTCTTCCAAAGTCTCCCCCCAATACTAGGACTGAGAAAAATACTACCTGTGCTCCCAAATTTTTTAGCATACTTCCCAGCGCTCTGAAATCTCTTTTGATTGACTTCAGATTTTTTGTTGCAACATCATTAGTACCCACATGAAAGAGCATGAATGGATAGTAGTTTAAAGGTTGTATTAGGCTCTTCAGTCTTGTGATTACATCCCTAATTCGGGTTGCAGGGGGGCAGCAAAATTCCCTGAAATGAGGGTCCAGTCTGCAAATGGGTGCTTCTGTTCCACACAGGAGGGAATGACCAATGACCATAACTTGCCATTGTTTCTTCTCGGCACTGGTCTTAATGCAGGTTTTGTTGCAAGGGGTATATAGCTTTAATGATCACAGAATTACAACATAGTGGAGCTGGGCAGGCACCTCTGGAAACTGTCCAGTCCAACTTCCTGGTCAAAGGGTCACCTACAGGAGGTTGCCCAGGACTTCTGTCCAGTTGGGCTTTGAATGTTGCCAGGGATGCAAATGCTACAACCTTTCTCAGCTACCTGTTCCAGTGTTGACCACCCTTACAGTGAAAAAAGTAATGTTATTCTGTTTAAACGGAACTTTTCGTATTTAAATTTGTGTCCATTGCCTCTTGTCCTGTTGCTGGGCTCCACTGAGAAGACTACGGCTTCATCTTCTTTGCTCCCCTCTCACCCACTAAGCTAGTTATTTTGGTTTAGAAGGCTACCGGGTTGGTCAGGTGTGATTTCCCCTTCACAAATCCATGCTGACAACTCCAAATCACCTTTGTGTCCTTCACACACATAGAAGTTACTTCCAGGATTAGTTCCTCCACCACCTTCCCAGTGACTGAGGTGAGGTTGACTGTCCCATAGTAACCTGGACCCCTTGATGAAGACAGGAGTGACATTTGCTCCCTTCCAGTCCTCAGGAACCTTTCCCACTTGCCACAACTTTTCAAAGATAGTCAAGAGTAGCCTCACGCCGACATCTGCCAGCTCCTGCAGCACTTGTGGGTGCAATGTATCAGGCCTCATGGAGTTGCACGTGTCTGGTTTGTTTAAATACTCTGTAACCTGATTCTCCTTCATCAAGGGTAAATCTTCCTTACTCCAGACTTTCTCACAGGTCTAAGGTCCTGGGACTCCTGAAGACAGGTCCTACCAGTAAAGACCGAGGCAAAGCAGCAGCAGGTCCACATTTTCCCTAGTCTTCCTTGTGTTGGTGATATAAGCATACAAATCCTTCTTGTTGCCCTTCATGTCCTACTCCAGATTCAACTCCAGGTGTGTTTTGGCTTTCCTAACTCCATTCCTGCACGTTTGGGCAGCGTCTCTCTGTTCATCCTGAGTTAACCAACACTGCTCTCACCTCTTGAATGCTTCCTTTATGTGTCTGTGTTTTGTTACATGCTCTTCGTTCACCTGTGTACGCCTCCTGCCACCTTTGCTTTAGCTGCTGCATGTTCTTGAGCTTGGAGGAGGTGATCCTTGGAAATCAGCAGTCTTCAGTTTTAGTTATACCTCGTAAACTGCCTGTCTTCAGTATAGACCTTAGGGTATATTTTTTTAAAATAAAGAAAATGAGAAAACAGTCATGGTATTTGAACACTAGCATAATTACTATCCATACCTCTATTGAAATAACAATGGCTTCAGACTGTAGTTAGAAAATATATTACAAGGGGAGCATCCTTCCTTTTTCTAAAAGCATTAGAACAACTTTGCAGTGAAGGAAAAGAGTGTCTGGGGCATTTTGTGCACAAAATTGATTCCACAGAACGAGAGAAAAGGTGAATGTCACCCTAAGACAGTGGAAGGGAAGAGACTTGTCTGTGGTCTGAGTTATTTAAGAATCAAGCAAGATTTTCAGAAGTACTAAAGACACTGATGACCTCCTCCATCTGTTACTGCCTCTCTAGTTTGGGAATCTACAAATGTAGCTCTCCCTTCTGCAAATCTTTGTATCATCTAGCCCTTAGATTTGTGCTGGCAAGGAATCCTGTTTGGTACACAGGGAAAAATGTCTATGAGCAATCATTTGCAGAACTGTAAATTGGGCCCAAGACTATTATGTTCTTACAAAGAGATCTGTCTCTCTCTTTGTTTAAAAAAGTGCCTAAGTAACTTCATGACTTTCTAAATTCTACTAAAATTCAAACATTAAATTATAATAATGTTATGATAATTTCAGTGATCTAATGATCCAGTCTGTATGTGTTTCTTTTATTTTTTACATGCTACAGTCTTGATAGTTCTTAGCTTAAGATTTTTACATTTTAAAAAATATAAAGATTGGGAAATTAAACTTTTGGAGTTTTTGCACTATTTTGTGCTCTGTAAAGTCACCATTTACCAGGAAAATACATCAATCAATCAATCAATCAATACATAAATAATATGTTTCCTTCATGATTCAGTATCAAATAAAAGGACAAGAAATGGAAAAGTAGGTCAAGTCATGTCACTTTTAATATAATTGATTTTAAATGCTAGCCAGGACACTGTGACATTGAAAAATGAGAATCAAGGTAAAATGATATGCAGAGGTTTCGATTTAAACCGATGTTTACTGATGTAACTCAATTTTTTGATATGACTTTAAGTATCAATTTATATTTCAAAACACAGGCCTTAAGTACAAGCTGTCACATTGAATTTATGTTATTACCTTTGGAAGTGTTATCCTCTGATTACCTGAAGAACAACAACCTCTTTAAGAAGAGCCTACATTTTACATAAATAAGCTAATTGTTTAGCAGTTAAATAACTCAGACCTCGCTAACCTCTGCACTTCCATGAGCTCAGAAATACCACCGCAAAATCTGCTGTTGCATAAGGTTATTACTCATTCTGACCACCTGCTTTCAGGATCCTTTGCCAAATCTCTTTGTGGTCAGTTTTCATCCCTGAAATGATCAAGAGTCAGGAAGCATCACTTCTTCAAAAGGTTTTCATTACAACGGTGGGGAAAAGAGTATCTGCATTCCCATGTCTTGATTTTCTATGTTTAATAGCTCTTAGTACTTGCAGCTCCCTTTCAGTTCACTGATACGATACCTGTGTGTACTTGGGACTTCTTAAACCCAGGTCATCTTTACCTAGTTTCTTAAAAAAAAAAAAAAAAAAAAAAGCAGGGATTTAAGCACACTCCAGTTTTGAAGTCATTGACCATACTAAGTAGATTATTTTGAAAGCCCACCAGTTTAGAAACTTGGAGCACTTATTGTTAAAATGATCTAAAACTCTTTCGTATCATAATGGCAATACCTAGCCCAAATGATTTATTGGTAGTATTTCATTTTATTGCCAGACAAGAACATAACTATGTTTCCTCACATAGGTAGTTATAGCTCTAAAAAAATTTGGAAATTAAAAAAAATGTGTATATACTCATCTGTGACTAACCCCTGTGTATATGACAGCAAGATAGATCCATTTTCAGTACTTGCATATCACCTTCAATAAACTATCTACAGCGTTCCTCGTCCTACGATGAGGACAGAAAGACGATGACAGAGCTACAATGTACTATTCTGCTCAGAAAAAGAAACTTTAGTGCTCGAAGTTCCTCTTTTTGTTGACGTCAATATTATTTTGTCATGAACTGCAGTATTTTGCCCCTAGCAAATAAAAATGCTGGAAAACAATGAAGAAATCTAATAATGGAAAAGAACTAAAGAAGCAACATATAATGATCAAATCTTCAATTATTTAATCAGCTATACAATGTAACCACATAGGGCTTTCCCTGCCCTTCCTAGTAAGGTACATTAATAAACAGCCTGCCTTAATCAAATGCAGCTAAGATGTACTCCAAGACTAACTGGATCTAGTTAATGAAAGAGAATGTAGTATAACATATGCATGAGGAGGTGCTCTTTGCATCTTAACAGTGATTTGAAGTTGTCTGGTTCACCTGGACATGTGTATTTTTTAAATGTCATTGGGGAAAGAAAATTGATTAAATGTAATGCTATAGTAAACAGGAGGCTGCTGTGATTGGGTCTATAGTATAACAACAGATGGCACAGGTTAAATCTATTTATTAGCAGTCACTTGGCGAGGAGACTGAAAAGGAGATAGAAAAGAGACAAACAAGACGCCAGCTGTAACATAGCACTTGGTATAATAGTTCCACAGCCTAAAGCTAAAATACATTTCGTGTTCCTGTCTCTCTCACTCAAATTTCCCTTAGTCTTGCACCAGAAATTTTAAAAATCCACTATTTCTGATTAGGAATTTTTAAAAATCTGCAACAACACTTACTCGAGGATATTGCCAGACAGATGGTTTTCCACTGCTGAAAAATAGGAACTTTATTATTACTCCAGTGGCAAATCAGGGATCAGAAGTAATGCAAAGCCATCAAACAGTGATGGAGAGCTACTTTGCCATGAAAAAGATGGGTAGCTTAACTGCCCGCCAAGTGCTTCCACACTAAACTCCCTCCCCTCCTTGTTTATTGTACCACTGCACTGTAGTTCTTCAAAAATTAGGATGCCATTTTTCACAGACATTATTCTTGTTTTCTCTGTCAAGTTTCTGAAGCGATCAAAAAAATATTTTTAGTGTTTCAACTTTGTTTTTAGCCTTAAAAACCTAGTGGGCAACACAGTCGTCTATGGGTTCAGAACATAATTATCCTATTATTGTTCTCGTAGAGCTCATTAAAATGGCAATGCATTTCTTTTTTATGGTGACAAGGCTGTTAATTCTAGTGCTAATAATATGATGATCATCTCTCTGGTTTTTTTTTTTCCTCCCTTTTCTTTCAAAAGTTTGGAGTTCATGGGAAAAAGGGTAGCTTGGTTATCATTAAATCAATCTCACCTCATATCCTTTCATAAGTGTGAAATTAATTCTGAGTGATACTGATTATAGCAACTGTATCCTGGCCTTGGTCAAACCTAATTACTATTTCATGTGGTGTCGCACTCCATTATTGTTTCCAGGTAATGTGGCCTCCTTTTCGCTCAGCAGCCTTTACAGGCAGCTCCTTGTTAATGAATAGTAAGAGCTGAAAAAACCTACAAAGAGTCTCAAATGACCTCTTTTGCATTGTAAAAAGATATGTGGATTGATAAATACACTAGGATGTGTTATTATCCATTATTCAGTTTTACAATTAGTGAACACCTGGCATGGGGAAGGTGAGATGGTTGTTTTCTTCCCATCAGTATTAATGTTGATTTCCAACAGGCACCAGAGACCACACCAATTTCACCCTTTTAGAGGAGATACACAAGTGAAACAAAAAATAATTTTACCTAGTAGTAAGAGATATAGATTTTAATGTTAACTTTAAAGGTTACCGTTTACATGCCTTTTCTTAGAGTTTCATGTGTATGAGGTTTCCTTAGGGAGTTGAAATAAGACTAACAAGGATTGTAAAAGGTCAGCCTATTTCAAGTCTACAAAATAACAAGGAGATAGGTCAAGGAGGTGTAACACTGCAGTTGGGTATAGCCAGACAAAGAACATTTTGTTTTGTCTCGCTGATATTATCCAGTAGAGCCAAATCAAGTTGATTTCTAAATATAATTTTGAAAAACCTCTTCTGTAAATCACAGATAGGAAAACTTGGTAATATTTGTTTGACAACTGTTGGCTGTTGATTGGGTTTTTTGCCTTCAGTCTCCAGATTTTACATTTTCCATTTTGATGTGCAAGCTACAAACTTCAAAGAAACATGTGGATACCCGAGGCTTGCCAGTCGACAGTGTCATGTAAAAAAGAAATGCTGAACGAAATTAAGGGGAAGAGAGTATTTGTTTAAAACAGACTTTTGAACCTCCTTAAATTCACAGCTAAGACTGCAAGTAAAACAAATGGCACAGGTGAAAATATTAATTTTAACTTTGACTAGTCTTCATGGTAGAAAGGAAAGTTTATGCACAAAGGTGTGGACTATTTTTCTGTAATGTGTGCAGGGGTGTGTTTTTCTCAGCCCTGAATGAATTCCTTGATGATTTATACTAAAAGCAATGTGCCCCACAAATACCAAATAGTAAATTTATCAAGAGTGTTGATCTTTTGGTCAATATATAAGTTCAAGTAACCCAGAATGCTTTTCCAGAGGGAATGGTCAGAGAGTCAAGAAAAAAGAGGCTTATTAAAGACTTACAAGGAAGAAAAAAGAAAGACGTGTTGAAGAACTTGTTATAAAAACAAAACAAGTGCCAGTCCACGTAAAGCCAAAACTGTCCAATGCACTAGTAAACACGAAATAGTCAACCACAAAACGCTAAGGCACAAAATGTTTTGTGTAATAAGCATCTTTTAAAATGACAGTGTGAGAAGATAGGCTGAAGTCTCTCAGTGCAACTTGCAGACTTTTTCACACGTGAGGATATTTCTGCTAATTTCATTGGGCTGCTGAGGCAGTTGTTCTGAGTTAGTTGTTAAAGGGCGCTGGTCGTTAGAAGTGGGACAGGGCAACACAGGCATTGGTGCTATTCCAGCTCATAAAATGCACTGACTAAAGCCCAACAACACAGCACTGCATTTAAACCACTATCTCCTAGGAGAAAACATGTTTTTATTTTCCTTTCCTGTTCCTGCCTCCTGCTCTGCCCTGTCTATAGGATCTATAGGATGCACAGAGCCTGGCAGCCAGCCACAACAATGCCATAAGGAAGGGCAGGAGGGCAGGAATCAATGTCAGTGCCTCTGGCTGGCCAGTTTGCAGGAGCCCACAACTCAACGTAAACAGATCTTCCTTTTTTCACCAGGTAAAATGCTTTTCTGACCAGGCTTTGAAAAACTCCACGCTGCCTTTTAAGGAACAAGTAGCAATAACTGCTGTCTTCAGACATACAGTCGTATTTGACACAAAGAGATTATTTTGTCTGCTGTTTTAATGCTAGGATAAAATAACTAGTACAAATATGTGAAGTTTTGTTAGCCATGAAAGTCACATCTTCCGCTGACACCTCAAATGCATTATGCATTTTCATCTTTATGGCTTAGGTATAAATGCAAGTTCATGAGACAATAAGTTTTCAATAAACTCTTTTTATTAACATCTGTTCTATAGATCAGCTGGTGCTAGCATATGTTTAGCGATGCTTCAGTATTTAAATGGTACCAAAAGTCTTATATGCTGATATTCCCTGACTGAAATGGGCTCTTTGGCAAGTACTGTCCCAGCTTTTCTTTGCAGATTCTTGTGTCAATGGAAGCAGTACATTGCTGCATCTGAAAGCAGCATTAAAACTGCCACTTTTACAGTGAAAACATATCTCTAGAGGTGAAAAAAATTACAGGACACACAATGAAGAGATAGAGAGACTGTTCCTGTGGCCCAAGGAGGCAAAACAAGACTAGTGAAGACTAGTTCTGTGAAATACTTCTTCAGGATACAGACATTAAAAAAAAATGGAGTATCCAAACACTTGAAAACTTAATATAGTAGTAATAATTTTGCAATAGACTGAGATGTAAGATTGCAGGCACTGTTCTCCTAACCCCAAACACACTTGCTGAGTGCTCAGCCTCAAATTCATCTGAGGAAAGGCACATGAAGACATTTCCTTTGGATTGGTCAATAAGTAAGCATAATGCTTTAGATATGGCTAAGTGTACCGAATTCTGCCCTTGGATAAATGGTTGTGATATTGTCCTGAAAGTCCTGGTGAGTGACAATCCCATGCAAGTGAATAGACATCCATTTACTGCAACTTCTGATGATCCTACAAGTGCCAGGAGGCAAACAGAAACACTTCGTTTCTAGCCTCTGCAAAGTTAAGTAATGCTGCCTTTTAGCTGTTCTTTAAACTCAGATCTGTTTGTGGTCATCTGTCATATGTATTACATTAGTGTCTTATGCACCTGCTAGGACCATACAAAAGCAAGATGGGAAGCTGCAAGCTGAAAGGTAGTGCATCTATTTGCTGAAGTATGTTCCACTTTGAAATGACATTTGAAAGATGTAATTTTCTAAAATTGTGCCTTTTTGGCATTGGCTTGAAATAACAACAAAAAAACTCCCCATACAATAAGACTGAACATTTCCTAAACATGAATGTAGGGCTTTCTGGAGTCCTTGAAAATATCTCACTAGAAATGCTGTAAAGGTGTACAGTAACATAGTATGCTGAAGTACGTTCCAAAATAAGTTTTCTGTTTTGGGGCAATAAGAAGAACAGTACTCTATTCTTTTAAAACAGCTACAGAATTCACTTTTACACACTAGTCACTACTTAAAACTTGTTAAGCTTTTGTTGACTATCACTTCATTAATATGTATATGCATTCCTTGCTTGCTAAACACCGTGTCAATGTTTTACAAAGAGCTTTTATTCCTCTGGTATCATCTAATTGGATAGAAGTTATGTGTTAAGATAACATCACATTCCATAACGTAAAAAAAAATATTGTAGGGCTACTAAGGCTTTAGATGTTCTCTGGTTAATTATATTTGGTATTAACTCAAGAGTAGTTGTCTCCTTCCTTATTAGTGCTAAATATAGGGAACCTCAAGGGATAGGGACTAAGAGAAAAATTAAGTAGCTTCTCTTCTATTTGACTTAGTGAAAAGCCCACAGTGTTGGAGGCTAAACATTAGCATTTAAATCAATGTAGGTGCATGTAGAGTTAGCTGGGAGTTTACTGGGGTATACAGATTGCTTAAGCAGGATGTAAAGGACTAAAACAGGGCTGAATTTGCCAACAGGAAGGGAATAGCAGGCTACCCAGCACTATTTTTTAGTAAAAGATGGGGAGAACGGTCTGAGCCAGACTTGTACCAGTAGGTACCCATAAATCATACATGACTTGACTTCAGCAAAATAAACTTCTTGGAGTTTACTGGGTGTTTTTATGTGATTCAGGGAGATTCAGGCCAGGCATGTAGGAGTTTCGTTCTTACTGGTTCAACTGACTACAGTCTGGGCAGTGGTGACTTTAGGAGGCCCTAGGAAAAGATGGCTCTTGGCAATGATGTTTACAGTTTGCCTGGCTATTCTTCCAAGGGGAGGGAGGGAGAGTCAACAGACTAACTGGGACCACATGGTCTCCCAAAGTTCTCCACCAGGAACTAGAGCAATTTGGTCACCAAGTAGGGTGGTTTCACTATGTCATGAGAATACTGTGAAGTCAAAGCATTAATCAAGAAAGTAGATTTTGAAAGTGCTGTTGGTGAAGTGGCACAGGAACAAAATATACCCAGCAGAAAAAAAGAGTGGGTTTCTGTACCTACAAAAGCAAAGAGGAGACCAGCCTCTTCCGCCATGCTGCTAATCGCCAATAGATGACTCTTCCACTTTAATGCATACTGATTTTACAAGTGGCTTTTCAAAGCAGGTGTTCCCATTTACAAAATTCTTCCCTGAGGGGTCTTTGCTTTTCCACCTGCGATTAGCATTGCTACATTGTTTTGCTAGGCTCTTTGATTCTCGTTTTCTTTTGGTCCTTATATTGTATTGTGAGATTTTCCCTTTCTTCTGATTCTCATTGCTTTTTGCCTTTTCATCTGGGATTAAGAACTTCTTTATGATTTGCTGCCTAACTTGCTTTTTTTCCATCTGAGGTGTGTCATTCTGGATGTATCCTGTCCTAAAAGAAATGTTACATTCCCAACATTTTACGCAAATGTACTTCCTATTCCATTGTTTTTTTCCAATTCTCCTTTTAATGAGACTTGAAAGATTGTCGCTCTGTTCCCTACCAGGCTTGCTATGTACTAAGCTTTGCCTACTTCCAGTGAAGGAAGTTAAGGATACTCCACTCACTTAAGAAGATACTTAGAACTCTAAATAATATGTGATCCATAAGACTGTATTAATCTGTACTCTAGCAGATGTACTAGACTCATAAAAATAGTATAACTACACCTATCTGTCAGAGTCCAGGACATTCATAACAAAGTCTGAGTTTAGTTGTACAACTGTTACAGTGCCACAAATAAGGTGTGTTTGATTTTCGCTGATGTCTTTTTAATCTGACACTAACATGGACAGAAGAATAAAATTTTATAATTGCGTTAGAGAAAAGGCTCAAAGCTTAGAGGAGGAAACTGAAAAGTACAGTTTCATCAAATTAGTGACAAAACTAGGAATAAAACAGAGGTCTTTCTCTTCCCAGTCTCATCACTTATGCACTTACTCAGCCTAAAAGACTGTGAAATAAAAAGTGTTTGTTGTCTATAATAGCATCCCTGGCTTAACTACATTAGTTGGAAAAATATATATATATAAACAGAGCTTATCAGCTTATCCACCTCTACTTTGAGTGACAAAAATTGTCAAATGTTACTTACAACTTAAAGATGAAATTGTGTTTTTACCACTAAGATAGTGACTTGGCATGTTTTGATATATGACACCTTTAGCAGTGGAAAATCCCTATATAGGGTTTGGAAAGGCCCTGAGATTTACAAACCATTGTCATGAGTCCCACTGGTACCTCTTTATACTTAAGAAATATTTTATTGTTGCTAAGAAATTTTAGCTAATGACATAGGAAGAGATTAGACTACACAGACCAACTGCTCTGGAAAGTAACACAGACTTTTCATTCTAGTAAGAAGTTTGGGTGGGGGTGTGTTGGAATGGGGTTGTTTGATGCGATCATCCTTAAAATGCATTTTGGTGAAACATTGTGTAGGAAGCATTACTTGCTTCCCTTGCCTGTCATAGAGTATGACACAATTAAGAAATGTCTCATTAAAATGTTTGCTACAATTTTAAGCTAGCTCAATTTGGAAAAGATTTGACTCTTTGTCTTGCATATAATGTTGTGATTCATCTGTGTGCAGCTCCTTCTTGTTTGTTTCAGTGTTGCCATAGCAATTCTTGCCTTTCAAATAGCAAGTAAATTGTTGAAAAGTACATCTTTTCTTAATTATGTAAACAGCATGCTCCTATAGAAGGAAATACTTTACTATTATGTGAAGTAAAATTTCATCAATTGTAGCTACAGTTCCCCTTTTCAATAGAAGTATATCCATTAGGGTCTTATTTTTAAATTCTTTTTTTATCATGAATTCAAAAGACTGTCTCCTCACAATGACATTCAAAAGATTTGCTCCTGAAAAAGTGCACGATAACCAAATTATACATGTTAATACGTTTCCTTTTTCATAACTGTTTTGTAGTATCCTTGTGCAAGCCAAGCACTTAACAACAAAAATCTGTGACACATATGCCAGAATTCCAGTCTAGCATCTCTCTGTAAAGGGAATTACTTTCAGGCATCTGAGCAATCCCCAAAACAAAAAGAAATGCATTAGAAGTGACAAAGCTCACAAATGGTTTGGCATTTTCTTGCATATAAATGCAATGTCTTGTCAGAAATTCAAATAAATGTAAAGGGAAAAGTAGAACAGATACTGTCCAGAGTGGTGTCATTGGTTCTTTTGGAATGGGGGTTGGCAAGTATTTTGTTTTTCAAGATCATAGGATAATATAGGTTGGAAAAGACCAATGTCTCTAGTCCAACGTCCTGTCCAAAGCAGGGTCGGCTTTCACATCATACAAGATCGCTTGGGGCTTTACCCAGGAAAACCTTCAAGGCTAGAGATGGTACAATCTCTTCAGGCCCTTGCTCCACTCCTTTGCTCTCCTCATGTGGAAAATATTTCTTCTGATATCAAGTCCAATTTTCTCTTGTTTCAGTTTATGCTTGTTGAGTTTGTCCCTCAACTTCCTGCCATGCACCACTGTGAAGAAAGTGGCTCTGTTTTCTCAGTGACCTCGCCATATCTACTGGAGACCTGCTGTTAGGTGCCCCCCAAGCCATTCCTCTCTCAGGCTGAACTAACACCAGATCTGCAGCCTCTCATCGCAGGGCGTGTGCTCCAGCATCCAACTCTCTTGGTGGCCCCCTGCTGAACTCCCTCCAGTTTATCATCACCTTTTCTGTATAGAAGGACCCAAACTCACTGCAGCGTCTAGATATGGCCTAACAAATGCTGAGTAGTGAGGGGTAATCACCACCCTCAGACTCCTGGCTGTGCCCCTGTTCATGCAGCCCAGAAGGCCACTGACCCTTGCTGCTGCCCAGGCACATGTCTGGTGACTGCTCAGGTCACTGCCCGTGAGATGTCCCCGGGCCACCTACATAGTGCTTCTCTCCAGCTAGTCCATTCCCAGCCTGTGCCATTGCCAGAGTCTGTGTCATTTCCAAGGTGTCAGCACTTCTCCCTGCTGAATTTCATTAAGTTCCTGTTGATGGGTTCCTGTAGCCTACCTCCTTCCTCAAGTGTATCAACTGGTTCCCCCCAGTTTGTTGCCATACACCAAATGGACAAAAGCGATAACGGACAAAAGTGACCTCCCCCACGTCACTGATAAAGATGTTAAACAGGACAGATCCCAGGACAGACCCCTGCTGTACCCCACTTATTACCAGCCTCTGGGCAGAGTAAGATTCATTAACTACTACCATTTTTTATCCACCTGATTGTCCATCGTAATGTTCTAACTTGGATACAGGAATATTATGGGAGACAGCGTCAAGAGCCTTGTTAAAGGTACATGACACCCATTGTTCTACCCCATCCACAAATCCAGTCATTTTATTATCAAAATCAATCAGGTTGATCAGGCATGATATATCCCTGGAAAATCTATGCCGACTGTTCACGGCTTCCTTCTTCACCTTCATCTGCTCAGAAACAGGTTGTGAGAAGAATCTGTCACTTTTCCAGGGACCAAAGTGAGGTTAATCACCTTGTAGTTACCTGGACTGACTTTTGGCCTTTTTTGAATATGGGCATACATTTTGCAGTATTTACATTTCTTTGTTTGTCAGAAACTTTTCCCAATCTCTGTGACTTTTTGAAGGTGACAGAGAGCAGCCTTTAAAGGAATTTGGACATCTCCCTCAGCACCCTTAAGTGAAGTCCATTGGGTCCCAGGGACTTGTGTGGGTTGATGTCTTTGCAAGCAATTCCTGACTCAACCCTCACCCCCGGCTGGTAGTCTCTCTCCTCCTTGAGCCCTTTCACTAAGCACAGAGGTCTGGCAGACCTTGCTGGTGAGACAAAGGCCACAAGTACTTCAGCCTTACCTGTGTACACTGTCACTAAATCACCCCCACTCCATCTGTCAGCAGCAGTCTCACATTCTCGTTGTTCAGTCTTTTACCACCAATGTCGCAGTAGAAGATCTTCCTGGCACCCTTGACATCCCTTCCAAGTCTCAACTCTAGCCGAGCTTTGGCTTTTCCCCACTTATCCAAGCTGATCTCCAATACATTTAATTGATATCCTGTGTTTAGGAATCGTCTGCTTTTGTCTTTTTGAATAAGCCAAATCTATTATTCTGAAGTCCAGGATCTGTGATCTACTGCTCTCCTTCTTCACTCCTCTTGGGATCTTGAAAACCACTATTTTATGGTCACTGTAGCCAGGGTTACCATTGATTACCACACGCCCAACCAGAGCCTCCTTAGTGAACAGCAGATCCAGCTGTGCGTTCACACTTCTTGGCCCATACAGTACCTGTATTGGGAAGTTACCTCTGATACTCTCCAGAAATTTTGATTGGTTGTGTCCTGCCAAACTATCCTTCTGGAAGATGTCAGGGAGGTTGAAGCTCCACAGAAGAGCTGGGGTCTGTGACGCAGAGACCTCCTCAACTTGTTTAAAGAAGGGTTCACCCACTTCCCCGCCTGGACTGGCTGGTCTGTGATTCATTCCCACTATGTTGTCAGCCTCACCAGTTTTTCCTCTGATCCTGCACCACCAACTCTCTCCCACTGTCTGTCTGTCTGTCCCACACATCTGACTGCTCCTGGACACAGAGAGCATCCCCCTCATTCCTTCCCTGTGTGTTTCTCCTGAAGGATTTGTGTCTGTCCACCACAGCACCCCAGTCATGTGAGCTGTCCCTCCTCCTCTAAGCAATCCGAGTAATGGCCCAGCTTTGTGACTGCACACGGTGCACTAGTCCCTCATACTTGTCTCTCAGGCTGCATGCGTATGTGCTTACGTGCTTGAGATGCCTGTTCCTTCACACCATTTTACCATTTCTGACGTTTCTCTTCTTGATCCAACATCTCCTCACTTAACTGTGGGTCACCACCTCCTTTTTCCATCATTCCTAGTTTAAAACTCTCCTCAACAGTTTGGCCAGCCTATTGACAAAGATGCTCTTCCCCCGTTTTGCTGGGTGGATCCCAACTCTTCCTAGCTGTCCTCAATCCACCAAGTTGGTCCTCTGGGGATAAAAGCTGAATTCCTGTCCATGACACCTGCTGTGCAATGACACACTGATTGCTGTTGATCTGCAGAATCCATCAGCTCCCCTCCAAGCCTTTCCCCTGATCCAGCAGGGCAGATGAGATATCTGGGATATCATGCCCTTAACCCTCACCTCCAGAGCCATGCCATCACTCTTGATATTCCTTGGCCATATCACTGGAGCCCACACAGCTGAGCAGCAGGGACAAATAGTCCAAGGGCTAAGACAGAGATTCACAAATCTGAGCTCCCCACAAGCCGCAAACCTCCCTAGGCAGCAAGTCAGGTTAACAGCTGTGGGCCTGTGGAGTAACCCACTATAACTCACTTATTCCTTCTGGTGCTCCCCCAGGATTTGGGATCTGATGCTTCTCCAGACAGGGCTTTCTGCCCCTCAGCTACTATCAGGGCCCTATGTCTACTATGCAGCTGCAAATCTGCAGGTGGAGCAGTAGGTGACCTCCTGTTGCCAGAAGTCACAAGCTTCCAGCATTCTCCCTCGTGGGAGTCTCTACACACCCCATAGTCAGCCACAGTCTCTGCCTGTATCTCCGTGTGGGCAGTTGGCCATTCAGGTTCTCCCCATTGCAGAGTCTCTGTGAAGAATTTGTCTGTACAATGCCTCCGACCGCCTGCAGCCCTGGGCACAGGGACCTGCTCCTCCCCCTGGAGCTCTGTATGAGTCCAGGCCTCTGACATGTTTTACCCTCTATAGCTCAAGTAAACTGTCAGAACATCAAAGCATGGGATACTCAGTTCCAAACCCCAAAATATTTCACAAAAATTCAGCTGCTTCTCTGTGAGTGAAACATGTTGAAGGTAAAGGTCATTCTGCATCTGGTCTTCCTAGTCATGGCATTACAGACTTTTCCCATGAATGTAGTATCCAATATTTCCAACACTATCTGCCACAAGGTGGCCTGGGCAGAAGAGCCTTTTCCTGCAAGGTGTCATGCTGATAACCACTAAGGTATATTCTCACAGCAGCCATTCAGGCTGGCGTTACCTCTGGTACATGTGTTCTGCACCTATAAACTACATACCTAGCACCATGTTGAGGATCACACCATAGAGGAAGACCTTGATGCTATCATGTGTAACAGTTACTTGGGAAGATAGACACCACAACTCCAAACATCCCCACCTTCCTTCTTCTACTCCCAGCTTTATATACTGAGCATAACACCATATGGTATGGAATACCCCTTTGGTCACTTGGAGTCAGCTGTCCCAGTTACGTCTCCTCCCAACTTTTTGTGGCCTCCTAGCCTACTCACTGGCGGGGACGTGTGAGGAGCAGAAAAGGCTGTGACTGCTTAGCAACAACCAAAAACATTAGTGGGCTACCAACACTATTTTAATCCAAAATCCAAAATATAGCATTACACCAGCTGCTAGCAAGAAAGTTAACCCCATCCCAGCTGAAACGATGACATAGGCTTTATTTGTTCTGACATTTTGCATGGACAAATCACGCAGTCAAATTCAGACCACCATAGTTTTCCACACCTGTTACCAAATTCTCTAGTGGCTAAAAATTAGCCATTGGAATAATCTCCTCAGGGAAGTGGTGGATTCCCCATCACTGGACACTTTTAAGATTCATCTGGACAGGGTGCTGGGCCATCTTGTCTCGACAGTGCTTTTCCCAAGAAAGGTTGTTCCAGATGATGCTTCAGGTCCCTTCCAACCTGGTATTCTATGATTCTGTGATTCTAGTGTTTACAAGGGGCCTCAACATCCAGTTGCCTGGTGTCATGTTGTACATCCTGGGGTTGCAACCCTCCCACAAGGCAATAGTAGCTGTGATTAGTCATTGAATTTCTCCTGGGCCATTATTTGTAATGAAAAGTATAGCAAGATCTTGAAGGACTAATAAATATAGCCAGAATCTGAATTCTTTGTCACAGACCTGCCAGAAAGTTCTGCTGCCTAACTACCAGCTGAATTATTTATCTTCTTTTGGGTATAAGAGTAGCTCACAGGAAATTCCAGACCTTTTGTCAGAAAAGTCTGTTGACCGAATGATTTGGAGAATTAGTTTCCTAAGGGTAGATTCACCAATGTGCTCTTCCTCTTCTCCTCTGCATGAGAGAGACAGACTGGAAAATATGATCCTCTCTGGTTTTGACTTTTCCAGGGACTCCTAGGAATATGTAGATGTCACAAGCTCTCCTACACTTCTCCCTGTGAGACCAGGGCAGAAGGCTGGAAGAACATGGCTGCTGTTCATGGCTGCTGCCAGCCTGACTCTCCAACCAAGTGCTAATTAATTTTGAGGTTTGGGAAGCAGAAAAAGAGTGGCAGACACAGAACCACATCTGCAGTCACTTCTGAATGGAAGCTACATGGGACATACAGAGTTTTGTTTCAGACACAGTATATTGAAGCACATGGAAAAAAGCTTTTGTTTTTTTTACAAGGAGATATTTTTTTACAACCCCTTCACAGAGGTTGATAGCTGCATATCAACAAACAGGTAAATAATTCAATTCCATAACTCTCCTGTTTGTCTGGAACAAATGGGAAAATGTGCACATCTGTGTTCACATAAAGATGTACACACCTATATACGTTCATGTTTTTATGTACAGAAATCCACACTTTCATGCTGATAAATGTGGTGGCAGCTAAGCTAAGTCTACATCCCTATTTAACATGAGTTTCAAAAGGTGTAGTAATATTCTTCAAAGCTCCCATAATACTGGTATTAAGTCCTATTTTCTTCTACCTACCTACATGCTTTCCTTGACCTAGCTTATAATAAGCAGGTACAATATAATGTAGTGCACCTAATATAATGTAGATCTGCATTCTTCCACCCTGGTGCAAGTAGTGCTCATATCACCTTACTCTTTATATTCCAAATTCTGTTTCAGTTCTGGCCAACCCCTTATCTGCACTCGTAAGCATCAATCTTTTCCAAATATTTCTGAAAAATCCCTTCTCACGCTCATAAGCAATATAGCATTCTGTCTGGAGCTGACAGCGTACTCATTAAAGGACAACAAACAGTATTTCTCATCTGATGTTTGAGACCCAAATTTGGAGGCTGTGTGATACAACAAGTGAGCACCATGAGCATTTTTTTGTAACACAATTGACTACTCAACCCACATCCCTTCTCCTGGTGTTCTGGGGAACCAGACAGATATATTCTCTGACAACAGCCAATCTTTGGGAATCTTGTTCAGTGCTAATGGCAACTTTTATCACTATTAGAATGAGGTCTCTGCAGATTAGAATCTGCTTTTTTCCCAAGCCACCTTTCACTGGCTGTGAAGATAAATTTGGAAGAATGTAGAAATCCCTGCTGTTGTTCTGGGACACCTTCACCTAAAAAGACTAACTTACCATAAAGTCCCATTCTGATCAGAAATCTGCCCCATAAAAATTCCAGCACAAACTCTCTTTTTGATTGAGTCCAAAAAACTTCCAGTCTATACTTCTCAGCCTTAAAAATTCAACCTGGAAGTTATGAATTTTGATTTTTTTTTTTTTCCCTTTACTTCCATGCTGTTGGCCAATCAAACCCTTCAACTGAAATGTGAATTTTGCTTGTCCGTATCTATCTCTGAGTCAGAATGGAACCTGTTCACTTGCTCACTGCTCAGTTCTCTGGTGCAGGGAGCAGTCACACACTGCAGGCATTAAAGTCCACACAAGCAATTTTCACATGTGCTGTACAGAATGACCACATTAATTTACTTCTTAAACAATTACAGAAGACATCTACCTATCTTAACAGACCTTCAACTTTAAAATATTATTATTGCATACCAAGAGGAACGTTATGACATTCTGAATATGGTTTATTGGAGGTGCCACTGCTTTCAGCAAAACTAAAAACTGCTCCAGAAGCCGCAGTTGAATAATCTTAGATCATAACCTCTTTGGGAATGTGTGCAGGTACATCACAAGTAGGATATAATTGATCAGTAACTATTTAAATCAGAAAATCTAGTTGCAACATTTTCAAAATACGTTTCTGTGAAAATATCCCAATCGTCCAAGTTGGAATGTATGAAAGACACTAACTTAGCTCTACAGAGTTTTTGTTGGGAAGGTTTTATAGCATCCCAGGTCAGACAGTTACTTCAGATGAGAGAGGATGAAATTGAAAATCTGAATATTTTATCCAGAAATTGATATTTCAATGCTATTTTACTTGTGAAAATGCTTTAAAAGTTTTGGGTTTATTACAGTGCAGAACAGAAACGAACTTAAAAAGCTTGACTGTTATAATGAAACTGAATTCTCATCTTTCACCAACTCTAATAATTTTATTGTTTTCCAGAGGATTACAAAACTGGACTCAAAATATGCATTCAGTCAATGGTATTTTTTAGACCCTCTTTCATCAGAGGATCTCAAGTGTAATAAATTAAGCCTTGCAATACTCCCACCGTGAACATCATGCCTACATACTACCGAAAATACAGCACACACATTAAATAATCTCCTGCTGTCAAACTGATAGCCTGCCGTGGAAATCGTATCTCCTGACTCCCAGTGCTTTTACCTGAACACAATGACTCCATCAAGTTGTGGGACCTAATGACTATCATTAAACCAATCCAAAATATTACTGTCCACAAAAGCAGAAGGCACACTGTAGATCTCAGGGGAAATAAAAGATAAAAAGAACCTGTATTTAGTAAGTGACTTGCTATCTGTCAACAAGGAAAGTTCAAAATAATTTATTTTCTTTTTCAAAAACTGAGCTATTTCAGTATTATTGTCATCAAGCGATGCATCATTTATTTATTAAATAAGAGGCCACTATTACAGCTGAAACACGGACGAATTATTCTAAAAGCATTAATGAATTTGTTAAGAACTCTTTGGTAATAATGTAGTCTCTTTGTTGCTACCATGGTAAGATTTACCTCACATAACCATAATCTGCTTACTGATACAAATACCACCTCCTTTTAGTTAATTTCAGGAAAACATTTTGGAAGTGCTCTAGGCTGACAGGGATGATAAATAATTTTTAGACTAAAAGTTGAAGTGGATTGATTAGGAGCAATTTTTTATGTTTTACACAATAAAAAGATGAACTACGTGGTTCACAGAGCCAATTTGCAGAGCAACCTCTTCTCTCTAATTGCTGCTAGACTAATGTAGAAGCACACTCCTAGGAAGTAGAGAAATCCATTTACCCAATCATGTCATTTAAGTAGCGAACACAAGTAGTGGATTTTTCCATTACCTTTCATATTAGCCTCACTACATTCCACCTGTGACCCTCATTTTAAGAGTGCAATGCTCTTTTATATAATTTTGTAACCATAATAAAGGTCCACTTCAAAATTTTTCAAAGTAGACCAAGGACATTTAAAAAAAAAAAAAACCATAATTAGGGACATAACCAATCTCACTAATTCCTGGTAATGTATTGTAAAACCAAATTATTTGCTAAAAGGTCTAATAAATTCCCATCTTCAGGACTAGAAAAGAACATTTCCTCTGTTTCCTCTGGCATAAGAATCTAGTGACAATTCTCTTCTGACTACTTACTCTGCAGTTGTCCCAGCTACTGCAAAATTTATTTTATGAATTGTTTGCAGTTTTTTTAACGGGAAATGGACAGACCCCTGTGTAAATAAAGATAGGATTTTTTTTAGTACTTTTCACATGAAAATAGGTAGTATACTGTTGTTGGAGAGAGAAAAGGCATATCCTTAGCTCCGCCTGTTATAGCAAGTCAGAGTACACAGAATAATTACTTTATGTTCTAGGTGCGTCCTCTAAGGACCATTTCTATTAATTCATGGAACTGCATTAAAAAGAATAATGCAAGTAAAAACAACCCTGGGAGCAGAAGTTGATTCTGTGCAATGCTTCTAATTTTCTTTGTTGAAATAAGAATATGTTTTGAAAGTTATTTTCATAAATACCTAAAAAGAAAATGCAAATATGTCTGAAGAAAGTATTCTTCATTATTTCAGAATAAAAGCAAACACCATCATTGGCAGTGTCAGGTTACAGTGAGTTTCCTAATAGGCTGAAACACAGTGTGTTCTGATCTTCAGATGAAATGTATTAAACAAGTGTGAGGTGTTGTGACGCTGTTACTGCAAAATATTTTCTATGTTATAGCAAGACTAAATTAAAGGAATGATTCAGGAATAACTGCTCCAATTCTGCATTACCATACAGAGGCTCCCAAAATCTGAAAAACTCTTACAGCTTTTGCTGCAGAATACAAAAGATCTGTACAGAGAAAACAGAAGAACGGGAAATGACAGCTTTTTTTTTTTTTTTTAATGACAGCAGCACTACTTGTAACATGTTAATACAGCTAATAACATTCCCATTGCTTAATGCCCCGCTTTAAAACATAATTGGAGAAGCCTGCCACTTCCTGAAATCTGTATTAACAACATTAACTGCAGTAATTCAAAACAAATGTTAAATATCTGCTACTTGTCTAAATACTGATTTGAATGTATTATTTAGATACCATAACAGCAAGGCTAGCATGGATACATTTCTGTTGTAGTATTTACTGGTTTTCAGCAGTAACTGGGGTTTTAAAACAGACCTCACAATGGCCTGGTTGGGACGTTTGGGAAAAAGAAAGTAGTTCATAAATATATTTTTTACAAAGGCACATTTTAATGAACATATTGCACATACTGATAAAGACAGGGCATAATGCTTTTAAAATAATTAGCATCGTGAAAAAGGGTCGGTAGTCACAGTCCGCCTGCTGCATGCGCTGGTAATCCCACTACAGATACTGAAGATTTAGATAAAATGAGCTAACTCACTCAATCTTCAAAAGAATATGACTTCTCCAAATCACTCACAGTTCACGACCTCTTCCAGGGAAACCAAAGAACAAGTGAAAAATGGGCTATGACATCCTATTTGAGCAGCAGGAACTGAATTAGCGCAGGCTGTTACAGCCAACACCTACAAGTTACCTGGAAGCACAGGTGCAGGTTCAGCTCGACCGTCTAATAGTAAAGTGGGATCTGGACAAGATGGGTATAGTTTTCCGCCAGTGAGTTCCTTCTAAATGCTTTTCTCTTTTGCTCTTTCCTGAGACCTTTCCTAGCAACTATTTGATATTGAGTTGGGAAAGTTGTGTTCTAAAATATTTGTTGATTTTTTTTTTTCAAATTCTATTGTAGCAGCATAATTTCACTGTCTTTTTTAGATTTAAAACTGATTTATAGCAGTAAAACTTGGCGGGGGCGGGGGGGGGAAGCAGGCAACCATACTTACTTATCATTAATCTAAAAATCTTAAGCAAGAGCAAACTTTGCTTTTAAGGTGAGTGAGAAAGGAATTCTGACAAGCAAGGTTGCAGAACTGCACAGCGTGGATAGTAAAAGCATTTTGACTACTGATTTTTTAAAACAAATTGCTAAATAAGCAACTTTCACAAAATAAGATATGTAGTGTTTTAAAATCAGATTGTGATTCCAAGACCTGGAAAACCTCCAGTTTTCTAGTACTGGAGGTAGTCACCAGCAGTTTGCTTCTTTGTGGATTCAGTTCTGTATATCACAAAAGCTTTGCTTTCTGCTACAGTGACTATATGTACTTTACCATTTCTTGGTAACGTATTGCACAGGTTCCAATCCTAAAGTTAAAACTACCCAAATAAGCTCGGTTTATGTCAGGGATGCCTGCTGTATGCAAAGTGATACAATTGCTGAGCGACAGGAGTCGTGCCAGCAGAAGTCCCCAGCATAAATAGGACTCCCCTGGCAAAACTGCATCGGCAATTGTAAGTGGTAGATGCAGAAAGCAGTATACAGCAAAGATTTGTAGATCGCTGTCCACTTTTGTCAGGATAAAAGCAAGCCTTTTAGGTAAGCCCACTTTTTAGGTATAACTGCATCCACCCCTGGGACATCTTTAGGACATGCTCTCAAGTGTTGGTACTCTTCAACAGAAAACCACTCTGTATTTTAATCTTAAAAAACTTTACAGCTGCTTATAATTTTACTGTCATAGGAAAATACACTTGAATGGATTAACCTCTATTCTGTAGCTCCAAACTACATAGCCACGTTCATGGCTTTCCCAGCTGATCTGGTCTAACCTGTTCCTAAAGGCCTCCTGGTCATGGAGCCCACCACCTCTCCACGTTCATAATAGATTTATTTGAGGTCTCTGCAGATACCACGCTTAAGAATATTTTCCTCCTGTCTAATCTGAATCTCTTCTGCAGTAATTTAAGCCTGTTACTTCTTGTCCTACTGCAGACACAGAGAACAGATTAATTTATTTTGGTGTGTAATAATCTTATGTAAAAATCCTACATGTATTTGAAGACTATCATGTTTCCCTGTTCCTCCCCCCAGTCTTATTTCAGGTAAACAACATAATTTCTTTCAACCCATCCTCACCACACATGTTTTCTCTACCATGATCGTTCTTGGTGTTCCTCTGGATTTTTCCTGTTTGGTTCACATCTTCTCTGAAGCATAGTTCCTCAATCTGCACGGGGTAAACCTGCACAGGCTTAGCAGTGCTGACCAGAGAATTACTTCATGTGTTGTACTGGTTTTGGCTGGGATGCAGTTAATTTTCTTCATAGTCCCTCATACGGTGCTGCATTTTGGATTTGTGACCAAACCAATGCAGATAACACAGGGATGTTTTAGTTATTGCTGAGCAGCTGCTGAGCAGCATCAGGGACTTCTCCATTTCTCACCCCACTCCACCAACACAAGGGGCTGGGAGGGGATACAGCCAGGACAGCTGACCCCAGCTGACTGGGGGGCTATCCCATGCCACCCGGCACAGTGCTCAGCAATAACAGTTGGGAGAAAGAGGGAGGAAAGGGGGACATGTGGCATTGCAACATCCATCTTCCCAAGTAACCGTTACGCGTCATGGAGCCCTGCTGTCCTGGGGGTGGCTGAACACCTGCCTGCCCATGGGAAGCAGTGAATGAATTCTTTGTTTTGCTTTGCTTATGTGCATGGCTTTTGCTTTACCTACTAAACTGTTATTTCAACTGCAGGTTTTCTCTTTTACCCTTCAGTTCTCTCCCCCATCCCACTGGTGGGGAGAGAGCGAGCGGCTCTGTGGGGCTCAGCTGCCCCCCTGGCTTAAACCACTGCATGCATCTTTCAGGTTTTAACCCTTTTCATATTTCCCTGTCAACAACGTCTTTTGCTTTTATGGTCACAAGAGGCTGAGGCTCCCGCACTCCGTGGTCTACTACACCCCATATCTCCCTTCCTGAAGAGCTGATGCCTAACCAGTTACTGTCCATACTTAATTTGGACAGATCGTTGCTCCTCCTCAAGTGGAATACCTCGTACTTATTCTGACTGAATTTCATTGTTGGTTGTTTTTAAACTATATAACCAATTTGCCAAGGTAATTTTGAATCATACTTACAACATTCTAGCATCACCCTATATTCCTGCCCCAGGCTAAAATCAGAGAAATTTTAGTGAAAATGGTTAAGTAATTTCTGAGAAGAGGATGACAGAAAAAACATACTATTATGGCAGTGAGTTGAAGGATGTTTCAGAAATACTAGTGCCTATGATCCCATCTCTGTTATCTCTATGCTTATAGGCATTATATCCCCTACTGGCTGCCTGTCCCTTTCTGCCACCCCATCAAGCTCCTATTTTTCCAGCTCTGCAAGTTTCCAGTGTCTCAACTTTCAGCTTCTGCCCCTCTACCATCATCTTACAGTCCATGCTCAGACCCTTTCCCACACCTATTCAAGTTTCTCACTTTAGCTGTCCTGACCTTTTGCCTCTGCACACATCCACATACCCAAAGTTCCTTTTTCTCTATCTATCTGACCCTTGCCTCCATCTTACGCATATCTCCAGGTTTTCCTTCCTGTTCTTCTATCCAAGTACCCAGAAATTCAGGACTGTCCTCTGCCCTTGGGCAACCCGTTACAAAAATATCATTTGCTGCATCTTTTGTGCTTTCGTTTCCTCTAGTCTCTGCCTTTTCCTTACTTTCTGTCTTCTGGAAATTCAGTCCTGTCTTCTGCATTTGGCCCTTTCCCTGTCACAGATGTTGTGGTCTGCAGAGCAGGAAAAATTCATCTTCTCTTAGCTGGTGTGCTAAATGCCAGAGTGCCGCTGGCAGCCAGTGACTGCAATTATAGGGAAAGTCCTCATCAGGCATTTTAGTTTTGAGAGGCAGCACACAAAGTGCAGTACAGTTAAAATAGAAATCCTCTAGAGGGAGGGGTTGTGTATGTAAAGTGGTTACCATCAGAGACCCTACTTTCAATAGAGTATCTACAAATATAGGGAGTAAGGCAAGGGCGCTGCCTCCATTCCAGCTTTTATGAGGTTACCTGAAATCATATACAAACCAGAACCATTGGTTTTGGAGGAAAGTGAGTGTGGAGGAAAGCTTGAGGGCATGCATCCTCAGGCTTGACTATCAGGAAGCAAACAAAAGTCTTAATATGTTTGAGTTGTAAAATAAAAAAATAAGTTATGCCAGTTTCATGCTTCTTGGAGCAGAAATCCCTGCTCCACTCCCACTATTGTCTTCCCATTGTCTTCTTATTCATCATTCAAAAACCTGGAAGAAGGAGGGAACGTGATGGAAAAGTGCTGGATTCTGATAATCTATATCCTATGAAATTAGCAGCCTTAACTGCCTTCAGTATTGTAAACCAAAGGGCAGAAAACCTGCTTTTTCCAACCAAAGAATTTATTCTACTTGGTTTCCTGTATCTGAAAGGGCAGAATTTGGAGGCAACAAGTTGCCTGTGGTACCCAGCCTGCTGAGCTGGAAGAAGAGATGGGGAGCAGAAGGAAGCCCACATTATCCAAGGGGAAATGGTTAGTGATCTGCTACACCCCTTAGACACACACAAGACTACGGGGCCAGATGGGATCCAGCCAAGATACTGAGGGAGCTGGTGGAAGTGCTCACCAAGCCATTTGCAATCATTTACCAGCAGTCCTGGCTAACCAGAGAGGTCCCAGCTGACTGAAGGTTAGCAAATGTGACCCCCATCTACAAGAAGGGTGGGAAGGAAGATCTGGGAAATTACAGGCCTGTCAGTCAGACCTCAGTGCTGGGGAAGGTCCTGGGGCAGATTATGTTGAGTGCCATTATGTGAAACATACAGGACAATCAGGTGATCAGGCCCAGTCAGCATGGGTTTATGAAAGGCAGGTCCTGCTTAACTAACCTGATCCCCTCTATGACACGGTGACCCACTTAGTGATGTCTTTATTAATGATCTGGATGAGGGGATTGTCTGCACCCTCAGTAAGTCTGCAGACAACACCAAGCTGGGCCAGGAGTGTGGATCTGCTTGAGGGTAGGAAGGCTCTACAGAGGGATCTGGACAGGCTGGATCAATGGGCCGAGGCCAATGGTATGAGGTTCAACAAGGCCAAGTGCTGGCTCCTGCATTTGGGTCACAACAAGCCCATGCAGCGCTACAGCCTTGGGGAAGAGTGGCTGGAGAGCTGCCTGGAGGAAAAGGACCTGGGGGTGTTGGTCAACAGCCAGCTGAGTATGAGCCAGCAGTGTGCCCAGGTGGCCAAGAAGGCAACAGCATCCTGGCTTGTATAAGAAATAGTGTGGCCAGCAGGACTAGGGAAGTGATCGTCCTCCTGTACTCGGCACTGGTGAGGCCTCACCTCAAGTACTGTGTTCAGCTTTGGGCCCCTCACTACAAGAAAGACACTGAGGTGCTGGAGTTTGTCCAGAAAAGGGCAATGAAGCTCGTGAGGGGTCTGGAGAATAAGTCTTATGAGGAGCGGCTGAGGGAACTGGGGTTGTTTAGTCTGGAGAAAAGGAGGCTGAGGGGAGACCTTATCGCGCTCTACAACCACCTGAAAGGAGGTTGTAGCTAGGTGGGGGTCAGTCTCTTCTCCCAAGGAACAAGCAATAGGACAAGAGGAAATGGCCTCATGTTGCACAGGGAGGTTTAGACTGGATATTAAGAAATTTCTTCCCTGAAAGGGTTGTCAAGCATTGGAACAGGCTGCCCAGAGAAGTGTCTGAGTCTGCATCCCTGACGGTATTTAAAAGATGTGTAGATGTGGTGCTTAGGGACATGGTTTAGTGGTGGACTTGGTAGCATTAGGTTAACGGTTGGACCCCATGATCTTGATGGTCTGTTCCAACCCAAGTGATTCCATTATTCTAAGTAAAACATTGTGTTATGTTTTGTACCATGATATACTTAGAAGGTTCAAATTAGAGCAGGAACAACAATATTAGACAAGGTAGTTAATAAATACATAATTTAAACAATAGTTTAAATCCTAATGAACTTATAGTTCAGGTAAAGAAAATGTAAAGAATAGGAGAAAAAAAGAAGTATAAGCAGTATACACAACAGGAAAGTAAGAAAATGGAAGACAGGATTAAATTATTGGTAAGGCTTCTCTGTGATTGTGATACTTGTTCTTAGCAATGTAACTATTTCTGTGTATTTATTTCTCTAACTAATGAAGGTTTTCCTTAGAATGACTCTATCTGCCTTCACCAAAGCTAACAGTTGTCAAAAAGATCTTCCAAATTAATGCTGTTATTACCATTTCATGTGGCATTGCTATAAATTCCAATCAATTATTAATTCATACTATGATGATTAATCTAATAGTACTTGTAAACGTTCAGTTAGCATTTTAAATTAGTTGTTTTTCATGCTTAGACAGATTAATTTGTGTGGAGGTTTTTGGTTGTAGTTGGTTTTTTGGGACGTTGTTTTTAAGGTTTAAGAAATACTACTGATATGGGGATTATGGCATTAACTGTACTTCTATGAGTGACTGTGAGCATATCAGATTTTTTAAAACAGATTATCCTGAATAAGGCCTATATTGTAATAGAAAGGGATAGCAATGCCAGCAAACTAGGAATACATCTCATATTGGCAAACTACTTGTTCTTTGAATATAAGTTTTGTGATCCCTGAATCAGAGATCATGTACAAGAATCCTATTTTCAGCCAACGTTTTATATTTACTAAACCTTCTGGTGTAGGTGTAGTCCAATTATTGCATTTTCTTCATTTCCACCAGGGACTATTAAGTGCTAAGGTACAATGTATAGTGAGGGGATCCACAATTCTGAGACTGCTGAAAGAATCAAAGAAGTATCACTGTAGGCCTGCCATGCTACCCTTAGCACCCAGTACTAGACATTTTCAGGGACAAAATACTGAATTACACAGGTTGTTGATGTCAGCCCTTACAAGCTTCCTGTATTTTTGCTTACAGAAAAAAGATTTATTAAAAAATTCATATGGTTGTCCTAGTATTGCAACCTAAGTCAATATTTGAATTATTGTGTATGAGTATTATTTTGTTTACAAATGGTTTTCTATGCACTGGAGGTGTGGAAAAATCACATTTTGTGTTTCCCATATCATTTATACATTTTTAGTAATGTATTCTGAGAACTCATTAGGACACATGGATGGAAAATTCTCATTTAAAGTAGAATAGTTGTTAAGCAACTTTAAAATTTAATTAGAACCCTTTGCTGCATTTCATTATGAGGTTATTTTATAATTACTCAGCAGGTCCTAGGTATTTACTAATGCAGAAGTGACAGTACATGATACTGCTGAATTATAACTGCACAGCTGGAGAAGATATTTAGAAAAATAAAGAACAGATAACCACATCATTTAAAAAGCCCCAGGAGAAAACTCAGCATTGAGCATCCTTCCCCCCACCCTTTGCAGCTGTAAATAATGCTACAAAATTCAGCAAGGTTGTCTGTCTTCTAATGACTAAAGGAGCTGAACAAATAGAACCAGTTGGTTCTTTACGTATGCAACTCACAAGAATTGGGATATTGGTACCTCAAAGAAAGCTCTCTTCTAACCAATGGAGAGATGGGCAAACAGCTACAATTGGCCCTGTACTCACTGTGTTGAATTTGGTGCAGTGAGTCAACAGGATGGGGTACAAATGGGTTCAAAATACGCTGAGACACGCTACTATTTTTTTTTTTCTTGGGGAAAAAAACCCTAAATCTACAATTCCCTTTGCTTGAGTAATACCTGCATTGCACAACCTCCCAAATTCTGCCGTCAAAAATAAAGTTATCATCATCATTCAAGACTGTTGAATATGGTAATATCTTACCACCTCTGAAAGAGATAAAGACATTATTATGCAGACATTATTTGTGCACTCAGTCACAGGAGTTCAGTTTATGTTTTAACACTTGCAGACATCAGGAATTAAAGTTCAATGGAATACTTTTGAGAAAATAATGATTTGCTGTGCCTTCCTCTCTTTTTTGGCTAGAAAAATTCCAAGAGGAAACACAGTGTAGATACTAAAGTCCCTCAAATTGAGTAATTTCTCCAAATTCTTTTGTGTATCTTCACTGGCATGTTTAATCGGTATAAATATGTATGGTTTTCATTATATCTTCTCCTGCAGTTGAATTGGGCTTTCTGCAATCACTTATTCTTTTTCAATGTCCCGGACAGCTTTGAGTTTCCCTTTTTTCCCTCCTCCGTTGCTTATTATTCTTTTCTGCTCCTGAGAAAGCCATTGTTTGATTCATGGAAGAAAACAGAGGATACAGAAAGACTTTTCTCATTGTGGTATTCAGAGTTCAACTTCTTAGCTTCCTTCCCTTTTATTCTTTATTTGGCCTCTTCCTATATTTTCATCCTATTTTCCTCCTGCTGCTTCTGAAGGATGCCTGTTGCTATCCATCAGCAGAATTGCGGCTGTGGCTGGGGTTTCACACGCAGCAAACCAGCACAGGCAGCTCTCCATGACCCCCCCTGCTTCTGTCCACCCCTGCACCGTTTCCTCCTTTGAACCTCAGGGAACTGATTCAGGCTGAAATCCAACCCAGCAACTAAAGACACCTTTTAACCCGGCAGCATTATGGTGATGGTTTTGATAGTTTTTTGATAGTTTAAAAATCCCACAGCAGACTTAAGGTCTGACACACACAGTTTGTACGTACTATGGGAAATATTAAGGAGTAATCCTTGTGGACGAGTTCCGCTATGAGAGGGTCCAGTAGAAATTTTGCTACTGATTGCTCTGTGCCTTCCACTAACATAACATCAAATACACATCTGTGTAAAGAACATTGCTTCCTTGCCTAGACCCGCAAACAAATATATTTTTCTACAGAAACCAAATTAAATTAAAACCAGCAAATTATGCTTGTTTTTTAATGTTGTTTTATTTAATCTTTTGGTTTTTTTCTCTACTTATCTTGCTAAAATACACTTCCTTTAAGATACCTGACTCTCACCAACCACCTCTTCCTTTTCCACTTACAAATTCTCCTCCTTTAACAATCTCATACACTTTGAAAATTAAGTCAGAAATGCAGGCATACAGTTTCCCAATATCAGACCAACAGAAAATTTTAGCTAACAAAATATTAGAATTGTCCTCCATCATGATAAAAATTCGGTTTTCTTAGTACCACCACAGAACATTTTTCTTAAACTTTTTAAATCCTTGGTAGAACACAATAAGAACAAACTCATTATATTTCTCAGGAAGATCTAAAGCGGTAAATTACACTGAAGACATAATACTGGGTTTTTAGATTCAAAACTATTGATTTATTGATTTCACAAAATAACGAGTCTCCATAAATAACATTGCATTGTGCATTTAAATGAGTTTCTTAAGATTATCGAAACATTAATACTTTTTTCTTATCACACATTTTCATGTATCTGCAGCTGAAAAAAACCTTTTTAACAGAAAGCTTCCCTCTACAAAGAAGCAGCAACAGAGGCTGTAATAATATTTAATTCCTAGCTACAAGACAGTGGTTTTGTAAGTTCTCCATCAATACATAGCATACTCTTGAAGAATACCACAGTCTGTGTCACAAGAATAAATTACTATTAGAAAAATATATTAAAAATGGATAAACACATAACCATTCTGCATTTTGTACATTTGCTTCTGCAGAGTTAATCAGGCAGACTGATTAACTCTACTTACACATGGATAAACAGTACCTAGCTGTGAGTATTCACAATTATTTAACTTCTATATTTTTGTGCATGTACACAGGACCTAATTTACTGGTTATTGTAACTGGTTCCTACGTATATACATATGTGGATATATAAAAAATATATATACTGGCCACTACAAAGGTATCATTAGACCAAACTAATTCTCAGTTCTGTTTTTCAGATTGCGGAAATGGGAGAATGATCACTGAATCAAGAGTTCTAAATGCAATTGGGAAAAGAATAGTCACTAGCTGGTATTACCTGACAGAAGAAAACCGGACTTCTTTTTTTTTTTTTTCTGGGTCTCATGATTAGTCACCTACCATCACCAATACTAGAGACCATAGATACAGTATTTTGCTGGAGACAGAGGATTATTTCACACTGTTCTCTCTTATTTTATATTAAATAAGATTATAACCCGTGTTCTACAACACTAGTTTTAAAAAATAAGGAGGTCATAAATAAAAGCTAATGTAGTTATTAAAAACATCATGTGGCATCAACTTCATGTCTAGTTATGAATAGTACAAGGTAGGTCTTGTACTGCTTTTCTGCTATTTTGGCTTTGCCTGCACTATCAAATGTCATCATAGTATTTAACAGCTGATGCCTGTCAGCTTTGTATTTGACCACTTGTGAAACAAAAAGTAAAACTTATTTCAGTGTTCTTGCATATTTTAACATCTACTTTGAAGTGGTATAACATTTATTTCATATAGGCCCTTGCTGCACATGCGCTTGGCAGCATAGTCTTGGCAGCTCAAGGGTATTTTTCATCAAAATTTGCATTCGAGTAACCAATCTGTAAGTAAAAAGTTCCAGGCAATACACATGTGTTTTCACAAAAATGTATCTATTAAGTGATTATTTGAATGTTTTAAATTACAAGTAGATCCTTATTTACACTTTCTATTTTGTGGCATTTTCTAGTTTGGAGAAACTGTATGAGGGCAATTACAATAATAGCTGATACCAGGGGGTAAATTAACTAAGCATGTGCTTAGGTAGCCAGCAGCGCTGGGGCTGCTAAGTCTGTTTTTCTTTACAATAAATGCCAGACCTGTGGTTTAATAGCAATAATGCTTGCCGATATTTTATATATAGTACAAATCTGTTAAATGATGATTGTACTGTAATTGTAAATATTAAAATAAATTATCCTAAATGTAGAAAAGTCAGTTGTGAATATTTAGCTTGCAATTACATTTATTTTCTAAATGCTGTTAGTGGAATAGAACATTTCCTCTTAATTGTTGTAAATCACACTCTTTTCCATCACAGATTCTTTAAACACATGCATATTTTCACCTTAGCATTTTAAGATTTTTTTTAAACCAAAGGAACGCTTTGTGAAGGTTGTGATTCTGCCAGTACTTTAAAAGTGAGATCATATGTTGCAGTTGATGTTACTATTGTCTCATATTTGTCCTGTAATTATCAACAACATTAGAGAAAGCCCTTGACCCTTTATGCAGAAATAATAGTCCCCCCTTTCCCCGCCCCCCCTCTATAGCAAAGGCTGTTCTCATCCAAGGACAAAATTCAAAATTACCAAAGATGCAAACACAAAGAAGTCACTTAACATGTCAGGGTGGTCTATACCAGCCAAGTTAATTGTGCAGGCTCGCTGTGCAGTCTGTGCAAGGAGTTAAGTGCGTCTAAAAAGGATAAATTGATGGGCAGGGAGATGCTCATTTAGCTAGTAAAAAGCAGTTGGTACTGAATGTCTCCCAGCTCCCACCTCCACCTACAGATAACGTGCTTAACAGAGCTGAAAATCAGATGCTTTCAGCCACTTGGATTGAAATTCCTACTGCTCTTTGAGTAGCCACAGAATTGAGGCAAATTTCTTTTTCTTTGCCACAATGATCTTGTGAGAGGTCCCTCAGGAAACAGGGAAATACCCTTGTCCTGAAAAGCCTCTGTCTGTAAGTCCTTCTATGAATGTCTCAGTTCATCCAACCCAGTTCCCCTCTGGTTCATGCTGTATTGCCAGGCTGTAGTAGCGATACAGGTGGTATTTGGGAAGCCTGCATTTTGCCCTTTTTCATATTAACGGAATTTTGTTGAAATCAATGACAGTTTTATCCTTGAAAACAATGTAAAAGTTAGATTTTTTTGGGGTATTCATCTGCCACAAAACAATAGGCTGTATATTGCTGCTGCTTTTTATGTAGTATTGTCTAGTCAAACAAGTTGTGTTCTTCCACCACCCACACTGCCAATTATAGTAAAAGGTATTAAACTGTTTTAAAGCCAGCATTCCCTGTGATGCACATTACAGTCTGAAACCTATGATACTGTCCTTCTCCGAAAAACACAGCTTACACAGGCAATACAGATACCAGAAGAAGCGAGTGACCCATGAGCAGATGCCAGGAAAAGCTCTGTGGGACCGGCCACTCGCACACAAGAACCAACTAAAGCTGGAAAGGTTGAGGGCATTCCTGGCTGCAGTCATCTTGACATTTTGTTGTTTTAAATGCTCAGAGAAGTGTGCAAGTTAAATAGCACATCTCTGAGCTCCAGGAGATCTGACTGCAGCTTATTTAAGGATCTACTTGAATCCAATGGGAGACTGCCCAGGTAGGCAGAAAGGCCCAGGGCAGTGGGTTGCTTTTCAGGATAACCTCTTTGAAGCACACCAATACTGGACAGGGCAGAAAACCAAGCTGGCACAGCAGGACGCCAGCATGGATGGACAAGCAACCCCTGATTGAGCTGAGATATGAAAAAGGATGTTCACGGGGGGAATTTCAGGAAGAATACAGGGACACAGATCAAGCATACAGGGATGAGAAGGACAACAGTGTTTCTGTACGTACGTCAGGAGCAGAAGGAAGACTGAGGAAAATGGGGCTTACTGTCCAGTGAGAGGGGGAACCTACTGCCAAAGGACACGTGAGACTCAATGCCTTTTTTCCGCTTGGCTTTCACCGGTTAAGGTCTGATTTCTGGCCTCTCATTTCCCCGAGCCTCCTAACAGGACCTGCAGAAGGTTAGTACAACCCCCATCAGGGGACGGGACTGGAAGCGCAGCGATCCTGACCAGGAGACCATGACACACTGAGGGGTCAGTGACCCACACCACGGTTAACCCAAGCAGGTGCAGCGTGACCTTCAGGCTGCGCTGGGCTGCACAACGCCCTGGGCCCCAGGACAAGCTCAGGCAGCGCACGGTGGCAGGACAGACAGTGGGCAGCTCCCACTTGGTACCAGAGATTATTGCACCTGGGTGGCCTTGCCTTTATCCAGAAGTGTTAGTTAGCTCCAATAACTAGCATTTTAAACAGTACTTTGTGGAGTCTGAGCATCTTTCTTTCTGAGCTCATGCGTACCAGCGCCTCCTGGTGAAGACGGAGTACTTCGCCCTGCAGACGCATACAGCTCTCCGTGGCACCAGATGGGGTGCTGCTGAGGGCACTGGCTCATGTCACCACAAGGTCACTCTCTATGATACTGCAAGTCAGGAGGTTCCTGATGACTGGAAAAAGGCAAGTGTCACACCCATTTTCAGGGAGGAGGATCCAGGAAACTACCAACTGGGCGGCCTGACCTCAAGTCCCAGAGGTTAGGGCAAGTCCTCCCTGAATCCACCTAACTAAGGAGGTGAAGGACATGGTGACTGGGAATTGCCAGCATGGGTCTACCAATGGCAAGTCACGTCTACCCAACCTGATACCCTCTAGGAAGAGGTTTCTTATTGCATAGATAAGAGGCAAGCGGGGGAGTGAAGGGGGTGAGGAAGAAGCTACCAGACATGGCAGCAGAAAGGGGCAGGAAGAAGAAAAGGAAAGAATGTAGTCAGTGCTAGAGAACCAGTACTGTATGGACTGGACACATGGACTGTTAGAAACCTCCTTAAGTTCAACAAAGGCCAATGCAAAGTCCTTCATCTTAGCAGAAGTATCCCCATGCATGAGTATGGGTTGGGGGCCAACTAGTTAGAAGGCTTTACAGAGTAAGACCTGTGTGCCCCGGTGGACAGGTTGAACCTAAGTCAGCAGTGTGACCTCGCAGTGGAAACGACAAGCCACACACCAGGCTGTATTAGAGCGGAAAGCAGGTCCAAGAAAGCAAGCCACCTCCTGCCTTCACCACTCATGAGACTGCCTGTGGAGTACTGTGTCCTATTTAGAGTTCCCTAACACAAGAAAGCCACTGACATAGTGAAGCAGGTGACCAGCAGATGGCTGCCAAGGTGGTCAGAGAGCTGGAGCACATGTCACTCCCTGGAGAGGATGAGAGAACCAGGTTTGTTCAGCCTTGACAGAAGGCTGAGAATCATAAGCAGGACAAATTCTGACAGCAACACATTGCAATTTTGCCATTAGAAAACCCTGTGTAAATAGGGAAAAAAAATCCTTAAGTGTTGTGGTTTAGGCTGGGCTGGCCACTAAACGAATGAAGAAGAGAGACTTATGGGTTGAAAAGAGACGAAAATATTTTAATGAAATATTAATAATAAAATACGGTAATATTAATGAGAAAATAATGAAATATATACAATATTGTCATGGTTTGGGCTGGACTGGCCACCGAATGAACAACAAAACCATATCAAGCTCCCAGGATGATGATCACATCACCGGTAAAGTCCCAGACTGGACTCAGCAATGGAAGGGAACTGGATTCTGGATCTGGATTCAGGAATGCAGGGATCGGGATCAAAAGCAGACGAACAGACTCCTCCTTGGATGCCAGCCATTGCAGAAAGAGCTGACCCTTTGATCCCTCAGCTTTTATACCGAGCACGATGCCGATGGGATGGAATATCCCGTGGGTCAGTTCTGGGTCCCCCGTCCTGTCCGCTGCTCCCCGCAGGTGGGACCCCTCTGTGCTCTCCCGCTTCAACCCTCCAACGGGGCACACAACAAAGTTACCTGACCTTGGGTGTTACAGAAATAAGTATAAGCAGGAGCCTCTCTGGGTACCATTCCTTGGTATGAATTACAAACATCCAGCCTTATCACTGCTGGCAGCCGACACTGTCTGGAAAATGTACCATTAACTTCAGAGCGTGCAGTTAGTTAGAAGAGACTTAACTGAGAAGTAAAATTACTGAAAAGAAAATTGAGTTTGTTCTACCTCAAACCAGGACATCAAGGAAAGAAAAGATTAAAAAGTAACACACTGATGCAAGAGTATGCCGCTCATACATGTAGATGAGAAGCTGATTTATTGGAAACTTCTACCTCTTCTGTTGAATTAAAGAGAGTTGCAATGTCAGGCTGCCCTTAACATCTCATTTGCTGTCATTACTGTTGGCGTTCAATTCCTTCTAGGACCATAATACAGACAATTGGATAGGAAATGAGGTACTAGTTACATCTTAAAGTCCATTTTGCCCTTTCCTCCCAGGTAAATACATTTAAATTTGCTTGCCACCAGATAACTCGGAAGTCCTGTACTAGAAATCACTCTTCCGTCCCTATAACAAAAAGCTTAAAAGTTATTTCCATTTTATTCTAAACAGAAATGCATGACATTACAGCAAGACACTAAGAAATAGAGCTTTATATTTAAAACGAAATGTTATGTTTACTGTTCTATCTAATCATGTTCCATACTCAGCTATTGTGAAAATTTCTCCTACTGATATGACCTGAAATACATCATTATTTTAGCGTGAAGTCACAGTACTGGAGCAGTACAGCACACTCTTTAAGAAATCCCTTAACATTCCTCACTGATACTTTAAAATGACATTATCTCAACAAGCTGTTGCTTCCCTAGGACACTGCCTGCATTCAACAAGAAGGAAGTTGCTGGGTTATAATGACATGCATCCTTGTCGTGAAACTGGTATCGGTAGGATTAGGCTAGTCCTCAAGCTGTTCTTGCCAGCCTAGTTCATTTGGAAACCTGCCACATTCTTCAGTGCAGCCACTGTCTTGTACAGTTTGAGAGTGAATACCTCTAAAGGAAGCAGGGCGCAACAAAAGTTCTGAGAATTTTCTTCTTTCTACTGCCTTGCCTTAGTGATGAAGCTTTTAAATGGGATATTCTGGCACCTGGTACCTGGCACGACCATAACCAATGTATTGTTTTCATTTTCTTTAATAACCGTAAGAAAGGCAGGAAGAACAAACTTTCTTCATTAATATAACAACATCCAAATCATTGTGTGAGAACATTGTAAGTTTCATACTTTTAAACAGAATTAGTCAGAAGTTTCCATTGTGATCAGCAATGAAAAAACACGGTTTATTTTTCCCATTAATATGAAAATATTCCTGAACAATACAGCTTCCAAAAGTGCACACAGTCAGACACACTGCAGGTGCGGAAGCCTACTTAGCAGCTGAAAGAATGTTAGCAAGAAGTGAGTTTGTAAAACAACATGGAGAAGAGAGGACAGAAAGAGCAGGAACTGTTTTTTGCTAGAAGGCTACGTGAAACTCGTGAGAGCAGCTGCCACGACAATTGCCTTTAGCAGCTCACACAGGAATTCTGCTGCACACCCCAGCAGGAGCGTGGCCATACCTCTGCCCCCCAACACTACCGCCGTCAGTTGAGGTTGCAGACTGTTCTCTGAATTCAGCCTGCAAGAACTCCAGTTACCTGAAGGACTGTGACACACACCACTGCTTGCCATGCTGAGGCAACACACACACACAAATTACACACACGCAGCACAAAGGCATTAAGACTAGTCATAGAGAAGTTGGTTCTGAGAGGCAATAAAGTGAAGAGGCATGAACCAATGATGGCTACACACAGTCACATATGCCATTTTCTGTTTGACACACTGCTCTTAACTAAGCGTGTTTTCTCAAAATACTTTTATTTCATTCCTTTTCTTGTCTGAAAAACTATGCAATACTTTTCATTGATTCTGAAAGCTTAAACACAGTTCTGAAATCAGTGTATGCTAGAAAATTGCACTGAAATATCTACAGAGCAGTCAAGCTCTAAACAGCTAGCAGTACTGAGATTTACCTTCTTGCTTGCACTGGAGGCACAGGAGCATCCCTTCAGGAAGAACATCCTGAAAATTGACGACAAGGACAATGGGGGGAAGGGGAGAAGGAAAAGTCAGACAAATAACAGTGCCTTTAAGGCAGGAGCCGGGGGGGAGGGAAGAGGACGGAAGATGCATGAACTTTTTAGCTGATGACTAAACCTTAACACAAATGCAGAAAAAGAAGGGCCACTGTGACTGCATCAGCTGAAACAAAAACAACACTTAATTTGATTGCTTCCTTTGAGTGACATTCCTCTTGCTTTGCACAAGTAGAATAAAATCTGTGGATTATTCATTTAGCTTGAACTTTAAGGACTCCTATGGGTTTATATGGTAAGGCTAAAACATAAAAGAAGTGTTTTCAGAAAACTGCACTAAAGGTTTGCAGTCAGCTGTACTACCTTTTACAAGGATTACATGAGAGGAAGCTTGGCCAGTTTCCTACAAACAAGCAATTTTTATTGTAACTGAAGATCCAGCAATATAGATTCCACACAAGCAAAAGCTTTAGCTGTTGCAGTTCTAAACAATGTGCAGTTCCCAACAGCCTCAGAAAATAAAGGCAAAGACGACTCAGAGGGTTATGGTTTGCTCAGGTTCTCTTCAGAGTTGGAAGGGAAAGGGGAGGAGACCAAGGACAGGGACACAGGAATTTATGCATTTCTAAACTGTATAAAATAAAGCCTAAAAAAAGCTCGTGCCTTGACCCTGAAAAAGCTCAAGATTCCCCCTCCTCCACCTTCCTCCATTTTTACCTTACTTAGCAAATTACTGCTAGTTTTCCTTAGGTCATTTGGAGTCTCCAAGGATGCTTCTCAGTTGGGGACAGGGCAGTAGGACAACACTGACAGTCTCTCACAGCAATTCCCAACAGTCTAACAGACACTGTTCAGCGAAAGAAAAGGCTCTGGAAAAAGATATTGACAGTCCAATTGAAAAATCCCTCTCCTGGCTACCAATTTTACATTCTTTGCAAACACTATCAACACTGCGCAGACTTCTCCTGTTGTTGGTCCTCTACCCCTACTAGAATTTTAATTCTTCTAATTTCAAAGAAAAAAAAACAACACAAGAGAAGGGAAAAAGATGGGAAGAAGGAAAAGGAAGAACAAAAAATCCAATTAATCCAATTCTGATACTCTATACACTCAAGAAGATGTATATTTTTCTTTTAAGGTGACTAAACAGTTTCCACCAAAGTTTAAATTAAAGGTTTAATATATTTATTTTCATACATTCTAAATGCAGAAATTAAAAAAAAAAAAATCAACCAAAATTAAGACCAACATTAAATATACATATACAACAGGTTTGTAGCAAAAGTTTTGACTATGCTGTGAAAAGGTTAGACAAGTAATCATAAGAATGAACAAGGGGGCCTTGCCTGTGGGTTCAAAACTATTAGCAATTATTAACATTAACATGACAAAAATTAGATTCCCCATGTTATAATCATTCTATTCTGTTAATAAAAGATTTAAAAATATTTGGCACTTAAAATTTTTTTTTAAAAAATATACAGCTTTTAATCTCATTTATGTATAGGGTGGTATTCCCCCCTTCCCCTTGAACATTTAGAAGAAAATCTTTCATTTCTCTACACTTCAGGTTCTTGCACACTGAATATGTATTCGAGTTTTCAGGTTGGAATAGTCAGAAGTGACTGCATTTAAACAATAATTTTTTGTTTAAATTTATTCAACTGCTTTCCTCCAAGAAAAGACTAACAGTCTCCTGTAGCTACCTTTTAAAAATCAGATAAGTAATCATCCTTGGGAAAGTATAACAACAAGATAATTTGTTTGTTGTTATCCATTTCCTGACAAATTCTGCTACTCCAGATCTCCAGTCAAGGACACTGAGGACTTTGCATAATGAAAACAATACAAGGGTATTTTAAATCAAAACAGAAATATTTGAAAGCTTATTTCAATACTATCACCATAAAAACTAAACTGCTAAGTTTCGCTCCAACAAGTCATCTCCTCATCTCATTTTTCCATTATTTTTTCTGATAAAAGACATACCACTTCACTTTAAAATTTAACTTTTCAACAGTCCTTCGGGGGAAATCTGACTTAAATGCTCCCTAATATACAGTCTGCAAGTTTGCACACCTTATTTATTCAAACGTTTCTTCAATTGTTCTAGATGCCTTGCATCAGCATCCTGTAGAAGTAATACAGTGGCTTTCAACTGAAGTGGATTAAACTCTATAGTCATCAAACAACAGAGATCTATCAGTTGTTTTTGACATTTCTCTAAACCATCCTTAAGCTTCAGATGTAAAGCTGGATCCTTTTTCAGCCTATTCATTTCAGGCACTGAAAAGCCAATCAAACTTGTTAGAATATCATCAGCAAAATCTACTTCAAGATAGGCTGAACCATCAGAAATTTTTGCCTTTATACCCCAGGACCCATTGCTGCTTGTGAGGTTTCCAGTGAGAGTAACAATAAAACATTTAACTTTCAAAATTGTAACAGTTTCTGGTTTTTTTGCAAGGAGAAGGGAAATATATGTGAAAGGTGGAGAATCTAAATCTAGATGTGCCTCTACTGATCTGCAAGGAAAGGTCTGTGAATCATGCTTCTGTTGGTCTGCTTCTGGATCCGTTTTTGAGAAAAATACAGGATCATCATTTAACAGCCTGCTGTCAGAAGTGTGCTGGGATTTATATCTGCTCTCATCTAGGTCTGTGTTATTCTGCCTTTCTTCAGGAGGATTTTTCAAAGAAAAATTTGCAGAACTGCAGGTCTGATGTACACTCTTGTGCCGTGAAAAGCTACTCATACTATTTCCATCTCCATCAAATACTGTTCTTCCAAAAGTCTTTTGCTTGCTGGTAGCTTCTACAGGCTTATCTCTTTCATTCACATCGTCTTTTTCACAAGTGCCATTTAAAGATGAATTGCAGGAGCTCCTAGATGTATGTGGAATTCTCTCAGTAATTAAACCTATGTTTCTGTCCATGACTACTGGTGGCACTTCCTCCAGCTCTCTTTGCATCTCTTCTTCCAAAAGAAAGTCATCTTCTAAAGGAAAGTCATTTAAAAAGCCATCGACATATTCTATGGGAGGTGAAACTCGTTCATCTGAATGAGGCAAAGGACTTCCAGACTCCCATAGCAAAACATTTCCATTGTGTGCAGTCAGTGAACCTGAGGCTGTACTAAAATTGTTGCTTCTACTGCAGTATCCACTTTCTAAAGATGTTTCGTTGTTTAAAATAAATTCGTTATTTTCATCAAGACTGGCTAAAAGCTCTTCATCCGAAGGGCCTGGATTTTGTTCTAATTCATCCACAGGCCTTGAAACAGTTTGGTCGTGACCAGCTTGTCCAACAGAACTAGGGTTTTCAGTTTCTCCAATTAATCTAGCAAGGACCCTTTCCTGAGAATACTCCTCCAGAAGTGCATCCACTTCACCCCCCAACAGTTTCACATTTTCTGGTTTAAGCAGAAGGACTCCAAGACGATATGCAATATTACCCTGTACAGTGATTTTTGTTCCAGGAGGAAGATTACTGCGAAGGACAGGCACTGGTTGATACTCCATGCCCTGAATTTGGTGTATCCCATCAGTTAGTTGCAGCATCAGCATTCGAGTAGGTTTTGCTTCCCAGGGCTTCAGGAAAGCCTGTGTGCCGGCTGTTACTTCTTCATTTACAGTATTTTTCCCTCTTAGCTTCTGCAACTGGGAATACGCTGGCTGGCTAACATCAAGCAGTGAATCAATCTGTATGGAGTAGAAGCCTGATAACTCTCCTTTGGGAGCATCTAAGATGCAGTCAGGCAAAATGGGATATTCCAAATCTCTTAGATCAGTAAGAAGCCATTGCTCAAATACCTGCCTGTTAATCTGAGCTTGACTTAAGTTATTACCACCATTTTCTTCCTGGATCCAACTAATACATGCTTCCAGCCATGTCAAAGGAACTTTAACATGCCATGTGGATGAAAGCCAAGTTTCCACTCTTGCTGCAACGTTAGATGTAGACATTTTCTTTTAAGTTAAGAGAGTGAATTCCCTAGAACAAAACCCAAAAAGACATATTTACTCTTCTAACAATAGCTAAAGTTACAACAAATCTATCACTCATATTATATAGAAATTTCCTCTCAATTTAAAGTTCCGCTATTCTAAGTGTGACAACATAGAGTCAATTTAAATGAAAAACACCTGTACAGATACCAAAAATAAGCATGCATTTCCAATATTTAAAGTTTCAATCAGCATAAAAAGTGTGTGCAGTTTATGCATCATGGAGTGTCAGGAAAGTATGGAGACTTATACAAGCAACGTGCTTGGTGACTTCTCCTTTTCTGTTGATTTAATTAGAAACATGTAACTGAAATCCTTTTGTTATGGATGAAAAGCAAATGGACAAAAAATCCCTCAGAAGTAGGTTGTTATATATATGCCTTCTCTTTTTTTGATTTTATTTCTGTGGGTACTGCTGTTAACTCCCAGTTTACTTTAGAAATTGACCCAAGAAGTTATTCTCCCATTTCATCAGCACTGTTATGAAACAGAAGTAAGAGACCCAATCCACAACAGAACCAAGCTGGGATCTGTCAGCACTTCTGTCACAGGGGTGACTTTTACACTGTAACTGGATGAAAGCTTTGTACCCGACAACAGAAAGCTAGTTTGAAACATCATTGTTATCTAGAGACCCAGTCCAGGGTTTGGGTGCAATAGCACCAACTCTTCGCAGGCATCACCTCAGAAACACCAGTGGCTGATAAGCTCTAGCTTCTTCTTAGTTTAGGAAGTAGCTACGCAATAGGAATAGAATAAGAAAAGAATAGGAATAGAATAGAATATTTTACTTTGAAGTGACCTACAATGATTATCCAGTCCAACTGCCTGACCATGCCTCTGCTGACAGAGTTAAAGCGTGTTATTAAGGCCATTGTCCAAATGCCTCTTAAACACTGACAGGCTTGGTGCATCGACCACCTCTCTAAGAAGCCTGTTCCAGTGTTTGACCACCCTCTAGATAAAGAAATTATTTCAGTCTAAACCTCCCCAGCAGAGCTTTGAACCATTCCCATGTGTCCTATCGCTGGATTCCAGGGAGAAGAGATCAGCACCTCCCTCTCCACTTCCCCTCCTCAGGAAGGTTCTCTAAGCCTGAAGTCCTTAGCTGTTCCTCATAGGACATGCCTTCCAGACCTTTCACCAGTTTTGCTGGACGCATTCCTGTACCTTAACATCATTAAATTATAGGACCCAGAGCTGTACACAGTATTCAAGGTGAGGCTACACTAAGGCTAAATACAGCAGGATAATCCCCTCTTTTGACCAGCTGGTTATACTGTGTTTGATGCCCCCCAAGATGTGGTTTGCCCTCTTGGCTGCCAGGGCACGCTGCTGACTCACATTGAGCCTGATGTCCACCAGCAGCCCCAGATCCCTTTCTGCAGGGCTGCTCTCCAGCCATTTGTCTTCCAATTTGTACTTGCACCTAGCATTACTCCATCCCCAGTGCAGAATCCGGCAATTGGACTGGTTAAATGTCATGCCATTGCTGTTTCCCCAATGCTCCAATCTACCTAGATCCCTCTGCAAGGCCTCTCGTCCCTCAAGAGAGTGAACAGCACCTCCCAGTTTGGCATCATCAGCAAACTTGTTAATGGTGCATTCAACTCCTGCATCCGGATTGTTGATACAAATATTGAAGAGATATTAGGCTGCCTAACTGTCTGGATCGTGTTTAACCCCTTACAAAGGATGACCAAGGCGCTAAACCTCCCTACAGAGCGAAATGAAAACAAAAATTACCATAAGAATAGTTGAGGAACATCGTGCGGTTCGGTTTCTTTTTTCTTTTTTTTTTTTTTTTTTTTGGCCGCTATAACCTGCGGCGAAGAAAAACCACCCCGCCTCCAAGCTCTACCGAAAGCTCCACCACCCGGAAGGCACCGTGCAGGTGCTTCGGCAATACAGCGCCCGCCCGACACCAGCGGCGCCGCCTCGGCGGGCCGGGGCCCTGAGGGGGAGGTGAGGGGCTGAGGTGAGGGGGCTGAGGTGGGGCGGTCATCGCACCCCGCCGCCCCTCGGAGGCCGAGCCCCTTCCCCCGTTCCCCCCCACCCCCCGAGACACCAGCACTTACCGGGACGAGTGGGCGGTACCGGCGGGGCGGCCCCGGCTCCCACGGCTGCCGGGGAGGGGCGGGAGGGCGCGGCCGCTCTCCGCGCATAGCCCCCCAAAAACCCCGCGCGCCCCAGCAGCCAATAGGAGGTGCGCGTCGCGCGCGCGTTTAAGCATCGCGAGAGCCCCGCCCTCCCCCCCCCCCCTCGCCCCCGGGCTGCGCGCACAAGGCGGGGTTTTCGCCGACGCCATTTTCTCGTCTCACGATCGAGGTCGCTCCCGCTCTCCTTTGCCGACCCCCGACCCCTGCCCCGCGCTGCCTGCGCCGCTCCCACCGCGGCTCCCGCCGGGCAGGTAAACACACCAACCGGCGGCAGCGCGGGGCGGGCGCCGCTGCTCTCCTGCCGGCGGCTGGGCCCGTCTGGCCCTGGCCCTCACGGAGGGCGGGGCGGAGCGGGGAAGGGGGTCCGTGCCACCCTGCCGCCCTGATGGGCAGCGGCCTTACCCAATAGGGCGGCGATGGGCCCGCGGCGGGGGGAGGCGGCGGGGCCAATCGGCGGGTGGCGCTGGTGGCTGTGCGCGTTGGCGGTGGGGGCTGCTCCCCTTTCTCTCCCGTACGCGGCGGGGCCGGCGGCCGGCGCAGGTACGCGCAGACCGCGGTGGGGTGTAGCCGGGGTCGGCGAGGAGGGGGCGCTGCCCGCGCCTCAGAGGGGGGGACACGACAACACAGGCCGGGCCGGGCCTTCTTAGGGCCGGTGGAGCTGCCGTCGCGCCTCTCTCGGCGCCGTTGCGTGACACAGCTATGGGGGAGGCCCGCGCTTCCCCTCCCGCCGGGCCTCAACCACCGGGAGCCGCCGCCGTCGCGCCCCGGGACCCCCGTGGGCTTCCGCAGGGGCAGCGGTGGGATGGGGTGAGGAGGAGAGCGGGGTGTCGCCGCTCCGGCTGATGCCGGGGATAGCTCTTCAGGCAGCGGCGGGCAGTCCGCAGGCCCCAGCGGCCCTGCCCGGCCCGAGCGGAAGGCGAGAAGGGTGGCCGCTACCGTGCAGGCGGCCCTGGGCCCTGCGGCCGAGCCAGCTTGGCTGCCGGTGGAGGCCGGCAGCGCTAGCGGGTGCTCTCTGAGGGCGGGGGAGCGTCCGCCGCCGCCTTCCTGCGCCCGCCCTTGGTAACTCTGTGCCCGGGGCGAGTTGTCGGGAATTATGGCGGGCGGAGGGGAGGGCGCTCTCGGCCGCGGCCTGAGCGGAGGCGGCCGCGGGAGGCCCGACTTGGGGGAGCGCCCCGCGTCGCCACCCGCCGCTTTCGGGGGCGGTCGCGGCGGCGGAGCCCCTTTGGTGGCGAGGCTGTCCCTCTCCGCCGGCTGCGCTAGGTCGCGGGCCGCCGGGCGCTTCCTTTGTGTCTTCCCCGAGCAGAGGGGGTTAAATCTCCCAGCGACCGCGTGGTGGTGGCGGCTTTTCCGCTCCCGGCTCCGCCTAGCAGCGGGCAGGCGCCATTACAGCGGCCGCCATTTCTGCTGGTCCCCTCCGCCGCCGGGGAGGTGAGGCTGGGGCGGCGGGGCTTACGCCGCGCCGCCGATCTCCCGTCCCGGAGCCAGCCGGGCAGCGGACGGAGGCCGTGCCGGAGGCGAGGCAGGGAGCGGGGGGGGAAAGAGGGAGAGAGACGGGCAGGAAGAGCCGCTGCGCCGCGGCGGGAGCGGGGCTGAGGCGCGCTGGTGTTCGCCGGCTCTTATGTCTGTGGTAGGTAGTGCCGCCTCCCGGCTTTCGTGGCCGCTTTATCCTGTCGGTGTTTATAAAAACACGGCATTAGTCGATTTAATCCCGCGAACTCGGTTTACCCAGGAGAGTGCGGTAACTGAGAGCGCCTTACGTGCAGGCGGGTAGGGGAGGTTTGGCAGAGACTAGGGGAGCCCAAGCCCTGAACAGTATGTTACAGTTCGCTCCCCGCAACCCTAAAATTCTTGGGGTGATTGGGAATAGAGTAACCGAGGTCCGAAAGGGCTATTTAAACTGTGAAAAAAATCTGCCCGGCCCCTCCCTGCTCTCCCCCGTATAACAGTATTTTGGCAACGTCTGGCTGAGATTTCACTGACATTAAATCTGTGCCTGTCTGTTAGCTCACTTTCAAGTGCCTGGAAAGACCAGAGTGTGCTGGGAAGGCAGTGCCTGTTGTTAGCCTGTACAAGCAGAGCAACAATTACAAATTAACAGCTGGCTGAAAGTATGTTTAAAAAGTTAGATGCACCTCTTTTTTTTTTTTTTTTCCCCCTCCCTCTATGGATACCAGAATGAATGGCTACCATTTGTTGAGGCAGTGAAAGATCAATCAGATGCAAGAGGGAATATATGATTGTTTGGCTGTGTTACCTGTAGAAACACATTTTTAAGAGAAGAAGTTGCAAAATTACTTCTTTTGTCTAGAATTCTGTCTAATGTGAATACGTGCTAGTATTCCAAGATCAACTTAACAAAAGCAGGTCACAAATAAGATACCTATTTTAGAAAATCATAGTGAAGTTCAGCTGCTTTTGAGGTTCTTGGTTGTGTGTGTGCGTAGGATTATATCTAACTGCAGAGGGTGGTATTTTTAAAAGATATTTTTTGCTAGTGTGGCTAGAAGTTGTAATTTGTTTTTTGTTCATCTGTTATACTTGAGAGGAAGGCATGCTAAAACGCCTATTAGTACGTTGGTAGAGAATTCATAAAACCAGTTCTGACAATTACAATAATGGGACTTTTTTTAGTTTTAATTGTTTATAACTAAGCTGGAGCAGATTGTTTTGTAGCGTCCTTTAAAAAGTAAATCCAAGGCATGTATCATATAACATGTTGAAAATTGGAGCTGGGTGCATGTTCACTTCAAATATCTGCAAATTAGTAAATGTAGTTACTTAAAAATTAGTATGTGCCCCAAAACTATAATGCAGACAATAATTGTTTATCCATAAGTTTACAGACTTGTCTGTTATCTCCTCTTAGCGGTGTGTTTGGCCTGGGTATGCTTTCTCTATTATAAAGAAAAACTTGGCAGCAAAAACTCATGTCAAACCTCTGGTTTTTGTCTATAGTGAGAATCTGAGTTGTAAGTGAGCAGGGTCGCAACTGATATATGCTGTTTTCATAGGCTCTTGAAGCAATAGGCTGTTGGATTTTGATCCCGCCCAGAATACTTGAGTTTTTCTCTGCAAGGATATATAATAGCGGTAAGTTCTAGAAGCAGGCATTTCTTTTTTGCTTTTATCCTTTAACATGATGTACAGTTTGCCTTTTCGCAAAATATGTACCAGCTTTTTTATTCTTCAACAGGTTTTTCCTGCCCACCTGAGAAACAAAGGCAATGGAGACTGAACAACAGGAAGAGACCTTTACCAACACCGAGACAAATGGTAAATTTTTTAAAGGACTATTTCTTTTTATAAAGAACGGCTTGAAATTTCAATGTTTCTAAGTATTTTGAAGTGCTTTAACTGTATCAGATGTTTGTATCAGCAGTCATTTTGCATTCTGCATTAAATCTTTTCATTTTTAATTAGATCATATTATGTGCTTTTGAAACATAAACGTATAATCATTCTGTTGGCATGTTTTAGACATGGGATAAGTAGCGGAAAGTTATAACTAAGGATTTGAAAATATTTCATAGTTAAATATTCAGTGCTTGTGTGGAGAGTGTGAATGTGTAACAATACTGTCAGGCGTATCCATTGATTGCATTTTGTTTATTGCAGTTTTTGCATGCAGGAGTATAAATATGTGAAATACCTCTAAGGAGCTTCATTAAAAACTTCTTTGGCATAATTGGTGAGGAAGTTAGGGCGTTAGATTCATTCCAGTTTTTCTGCAAACGGTATTTGAAGTGCTACTTTACTATTATTACACTAGTATTTTGGTGTTGGACAAACTACATTTGGGCTTTTTGCCTGAAAGATTTTTCCCAATTGTAAATTATAAATAAATACAAAGTGGGTGACGCTGCACCGCTTTAAACAGTGTGTCATGAATTTCTCACTGTGCGCAACATCCTCACTTAAATCATAGTGCATAGATTTTTAAACGCATTTTTGGTAGTTAATCAATATGTGAGCTGATGAAGTAAAGACCTATTTCTGAGCTATGGATGCTCAGAGTAGGCATCAGTAATTAGTGTTGGGCTAATAGGAAAGAAAGTGTTAATAACACAGAGCATAAATTGGCATGTGTTCTGTTTTACTATGACTTAGAAAGTTAAATAAATGTTTGTGTTTCCCCCCTATGGACCTTTCTACAGGCAAACGTCCTGCAGAAGATATGGAGGAAGAGCAGGCCTTCAAAAGATCTCGGAACACCGATGAGATGGTTGAATTGCGCATCCTGCTTCAGAGCAAAGTATGCTTTTTCGTTTCTACTGGTTTTGCTTATAGCAGTGCTCAAGGCAGTGATGACAAAGTATATGTTGGGATATGCATTTAGAAAGAGTATATACTTTATTTAATACAAGATAACTCATTAGGAATAATTTTAAGTATGTGTGAATGGTAGTAGAAGTGTATTGTGATGGAATAATCTTCAGTGATTCTTTTAAAGGGTGCGTCTGTAAGGATCAATTCAGTTACCTTTAAAAGATGCACTTGCTGAAAAAATAGAGCAGTAGGAATTATAAGATGTTTTTGTATTTGAGTGGAAGGTTGTTATTTTGAGGGGATTGACTGTGTATTAGTCTTTGGAAAGGAAGCACTTCAGAGAATGATCAGCTAGTGATTGTAAATTAAATATGGGAGGTAAGATGAGAACTTCCTTAGGTTTTTAGTAACTCTCCCAAACAAATCTACTAAACTTGTTCAAATATAACAACAGGAAGAAATGTGGGAGTAATGCTTCAGGGATTGCAGTGGTTTTGTTAAAAAGTGTAAATAGTTACAGTAAAGTTGTTATGTATGAACTTTCTCTGTTGTTTCCAGTTGTTACAGGTGATTTGTACTTTTTGAAGTATCTTAGTCTTTGGTGGTGGTATGGGGGAATGTTACATTAACTCTGCATGGCATTTTTGACCAACAGTCAAGTTACATGGGGTACCTACCATGAAATGTGCAGCATGCTGTTAGCATAATGTATGATCTGTGTAACAAAAGCAATACTTTTGCATGTAGTCCTTGAAATAACCTGGTGAAAATACAATTCTGGAGTTACTCTTCTTGACTATCTGCTGGTTTATTCCTGTTGACGTTAGAAACCTGAAGTTACTGGCTGTTAACCTTGGCTTTAACCTTTTTCAGAATATACTGCTCTCAGAAGTCGGTTAAGTTACAGAGGTATAAACCAAAATTAGCACTTGAAGTTACCAAATTTTTGGTGTACAGAAGTAGAACTTGCAAACGTAATCTCTTAAAAAAAATTTTTTTTTTTTTCCAGAAAAACAAATAAAAGGGAAATCATTGACCTACATTACATTCATGCAGTAGATTTTTTTGAGTGTTATAGTTCATGAGATTGCTTTAACACAGGCAGAATTGCCTTGAGACTTCCATTTGGAATGGAAATATTAGCTGTAAAACTGAGTATCCTTCCCTTTCCTAAGTTCCGTTGTAAAAGCTCTTGGTCATTTTTTCCATGGACAAACTATTTCAGTTTGTTTCAATTTGATTGGAACCTTTCAAAAACAGTACCCGCCTGCCCCCACCCCTAAGCCAACAGGGTAATGCAAAAATAAATGTACTGGTTTTAGTCTTTAGTTCAAAAAAATAGTTTGTGCTGTGTTCGCATAACATAACTTCTGAAAACTATTTTCCAGAATGCTGGAGCGGTGATTGGAAAAGGTGGCAAAAATATTAAAGCACTTCGTACAGACGTGAGTATATATGAGTTTGAACTAATTTAACACCAATTCTTTCAGAGCACTACCTCAAAAACTTGTTTACCTGCCTTTCTAGAAATGGGAGCAATTCAACTCTGGACATCAATAATCTAGTTACAAGCCATTTGTAATGATTGTCGGAGTAGATAACTTAGTCCTTCAATTTCTTTTGTAATTAAAACCCAGCTTGACTCATAGGAGGAGAGGTTTATATTAAATCTCTTCGCTTTTGAATAGGATTCCACTAAATTACACAATTCAAGTGAGTTAACATCCTAATAAAAAATATTGACAAAACTTAAAACCCTTAATTGTACCATTTCCCATATGCGTGAATCAATTATAGTACTACTGAAACCATTGCAGGTGGCTGGCTTAACCCCGTGATAGAGGAATTCTTTAACTTCCTTTAAAAAAGCAAACAAACAAAATGGTCCATCTGTTCTTTAACAGCTTGCACATGAAGCACGAAAGCATTAATGTTAAGGTTGCTCAATTTAAATATGGGTATAGAACAGTAAAGGAACATTCTGTTCTGTTACTTGGAAGCATTTTTAAATGGTCATGACTTACTCGCTTATTCACATTTTACAGTGGGTTGACTCTTGTGATTAGACACATGCTCAGCGTTAATGTTGTGTATTTATAAAACTTGGCAACGCTTCTTAAATTCCATTTGTTTACACTCCTGTACTTAACATCAGCTACGATTTCAGCAGTTTTTTCCGATCAAGACTCTGTTCAACACAAGATTTGGCAATCTATCACTACAAATCAGTTCCAACTAAGTTCATTAAACTACCGCAACTAGAATTGAGGTTTAAGTTGAAATGGTCAGGAATCATACATATGCTCACTAACTTTGGCAGCTAGTTGTATTTTTTCTTTTAGGGTTTTTTTTTTTGTGGATTTTGTTTTGTTTTATTTTTTCAAGTAAATCAGTACGTCACCTCAGTCCAGATGAGTTACATTGGTCTGGAAAACCAACTTTCCCTATTTGCCCAAAGTTCTAGTAATACCAATCTCGACAGGTTTTGTGTCTACCCTCATGAGCCAGCCTGCTACTGAAACATCAATATGTTAAAAGTAAAAAGTAGTTTAGTCAGATCAAGTGACTCATTTTTAAGGTCCATACTGTTAAGCCACAGTCGGTGTAGCAATCCGTTATTGTATTAGTCTTCAGAACAACTTAAGCTTGTTTCATTAATTGAGAGTGATGAGTATAGTTTGTATTAAATTAAAATTTATTGCTTTTCCCCCTTTTCCCTCTCCTTGTTTTTTTGGCCATATATCTCCGTTGCCCATGTACTGGATCGACTTGCCCCTGCGTTGCCCACCATGACGTTGGCCCATCCGCCCCTGAACGCCCATGTGAAAACCCTGGTTGGCTATGCCCAAAAATGTGCTCGTTGCCAAACGGGTACCATACTTGACAACTTCCGATTGAATACCCATGCCCAATGCCAACATCCACGAACGCCAATGACCAATGCAGTACAATGCCAGTGTTTCAGTCCCAGACAGCAGTGGCCCCGAGCGGTATGTCCCAACAGTTTATGCCTCACTGCCTGATTAGAAAGAGAGAAATGTATTTTATTACCTGCCTTTGATATGATTAAATAGTATCCCCTTATAGACGGTGTATTGTTTTTTTTTCAAGTTTTCTGTCTTATTTTCCCCATTAAGTCTTTTTGTCACTGAACTTTTACGTGAGTTGCCCACCCAAACAATCCACTAATTTTATTTCAATGGAAGGAGCACAGCTTCAAGTGTTGCATATTTGCTGCATTGTAAATCAAATTGTTTCAAAATAGTCTCTCGCTCTGTCTTTGTGGCCCACCTTGCTCCCCTCAACATTGCCTGTTCATAATTATTTCTGATGAAACGCTAACTCTGGTTCACTTTCCTTCACTTCTCATTTGTTTTGTCTTTTTTTTGTCTTGCATTTGTATTTGTTTTCTTGGAGAGCCCATTAGTAATCTGATTTCTAACTGGTCTCATAACCTTCCTCCAGATACAGTGTTCACCACTTGCATATCCCACTTTTTCTATGAGAAGGTGTGCCGGTTTTACCAATGTAATAGCGAGGGTTTCCTAAATTAGTGGTGGCGGGGAACATGAATATTCACTTCTACTTTCAGTTCTGCGTCAATTTCTTGCCCACTTAATCTGAGCCCTTCCAAAAGCCCATTCTGTCTTTCTTTCTCTCTCTCTGCAAGACCTACCTAATCTTAAATTTATCATGCATACGTATTGGGCATAAACAAAGATGCATGTGTTGTAAGTTGAGCAAACAGGTTTACTTTAAATGGGGAATATTAATTGTAAGCTCTTCTGTGTAGTGAATATTGCTAGAAATTTGTGTATGATGATGAAAAAAATTTACTTCTTCTTTTCCACCTTCCCCATATTGTCTGGCGTTACGGCCTCCAACAGCATCTTGAGTATAAGTGCAGATATAGAGACAATTGGAGAAATCTTGAAGAAGATTATCCCTACTTTAGAAGAGGTATGTTTCTTAACGTTTGTTTCTTTTTAGAGGTAAAAGATTAACTTTTGAAACAAGATGGTTCTACATGAGTTGCTGCTCTATAAATACAGTAAATTAGAAAAAAAGAAAACCCAAAAGCCTTTTAAAGAAGGGTTATGGCTGTCAAACCACGTTTGCAGTTTTTTTGGTAGAGGACAGTCAGTCACGGTTTATTAAATGAACCTTTCAAACAGCCTTCCCCCTTTCAAAATACTTGCCTCCTGATTTGTTCCGTCCTCATTTTTAAGTAGTTGTATTGTAACTTGTATCCTGTATTGGCTTTGTCAGTAAGAATGTTGCACTTGGTGATACATTCTTATATCTTTGTAGAAAGTTGTGCAATGTAATGTAATAAATAAAACTGATTTGATATCAGTTTATGTTGAGGGTGAGGTGCTTAAATAGTTCTTATCCTCCTAAAGGAAATACAGGATTACAACTCAGCAATGGATCAAGTCCTACCATTGTGTTTAGAGAATAAACTTAACACCACGAATATTTTTAAATTTTTATGCGACTAATATTTTATTCTTTTCCTTGTATGCATCCTTCTTACAGTATCAACACTACAAAGGCAGCGACTTTGACTGCGAATTAAGACTTCTCATTCACCAAAGTTTGGCAGGAGGAATTATTGGTGTCAAGGGTGCTAAAATTAAAGAACTCAGAGAGGTACTTGTTTCCTGTTCTTCTGAGATTTGGTTTCTGTTCAATAAAGAACTTAGTGTTTTGTGTTCATAAGGGGCAAGTGTATGTTCTGTGCCGTAATTCCTCCAGAACATGCTGCATACGTGATTTTGATGTTCTGAGATGGATCTGCAAGTTGTAACTTTCTTGCAAACCATCAGAAGTAAAGTCATTGGTGATAAAGCCTAGGACTTCTTGTCAAGCTTCTAAGGCATATTTGTGGGAGAGTAGGAAGGGAATTTAATTTTTTCTTTTTAATTAAAATGGCATTCATCACTCCGAGAATGAACTGCTGCATAGTCAAGATTTATTCATGTGGTTGGACATGCAAAATGGCTTAGGGTGAATGCGTGTTCAGAAATTCTTATGATAACTCAATAGAAAAGGGCTTTATTTTTATATATATATTTTTACTTCTACCTCCTAGAAGACCATTGCTTTCTTTCAGTGAAAGAACGAGATTTTAAAAAGCTAACGGTCTCTATGAGCTTAAAACACCTGTTTTCTGTTCTTTCTTGGCATTGTGTCAGAGGCAATTTCAGATCAGTTCAGGTATAAGCTAGTACCTATTTGCATGGTTTGAGAAAGTCAAGATAACTAGATATAATCCTAGCAATATTGCTGTCTTGCATGCAAAGCGTGTTTTCTTGACATGTGAAGGTTAATAGAACCTGTAAGTTCACAGTGTATATGTGGTCCTTTTGCTAGTATTTAATTAAATGATGGTGTAGGTGGGCCATAATTGAAAGAGGAGAAAACGGAACTTTTTTCCTCTTCACACAAAACTATGTCAGGACAAGTCTTTTAAAAAGGGCGGGGGGGGGGGGGGGCAGGGAAGTAACCCTAAATTTAAATTTGTTGTGAGAACTCAGAAGCACTCATGCACTTAAAATGGCTGGGAATTTAATTGTTTTTTGGATTGTTTCTTTAAAAACATTTTAATGGGTTTATGAAGTTATTCACAATCCTTGTGTTAGACAATCTTGGATTTTTTTTTCTTAAACAGAACACTCAGACCACCATTAAGCTCTTCCAAGAGTGTTGTCCTCATTCTACGGACAGAGTGGTCCTTATTGGTGGAAAACCTGATAGAGTCGTTGAATGTATCAAGATTATCTTGGATCTTATCTCTGAGGTAACATTTATTAAATTTATTTTATTCCTTCATTCCCATTCATTAGTGTTAGGGACCATTTAAAAATGATATCTTTCAGTTTCTGTTCTGAATTCAGTACCTCGTACTTTCCCAGTACCAAAGTGATTGTTACCACCTTTTCAGACTTTCCATTTTCTAGAATTGGGATGCATGTTGTGGGGGAGGGAAGCAATTTTTGGTACTACTGGGCCATTATTCATGGTTTGCACATGACTAGATGCAAAAATTGAAGAGGAAGGGAGACAAAATTTATTTGCTGCTGCTAAGTAACAGCAGTTTCTCTGTCATAGTTAAGTTCACAGGAAATACACACCATCTCCTCTTTTTATGGAATCAAGAACATATTCTGAATGCATAGATTCATATTTATACATGTAGTATATTAATTTAATTAAATATGAAATTGTCATAGATCTAATTGGGTTGGGGGGATTGTTTTTTTGTTTGTGTGTTTTAGTCTCCAATTAAAGGACGGGCCCAGCCTTATGATCCCAATTTCTACGATGAAACATATGACTATGGTGGCTTCACAATGATGTTTGATGATAGAAGGGGACGTCCGGTAGGCTTTCCGATGCGTGGAAGAGGAGGATTTGATCGAATGCCTCCTGGTCGTGGTGGACGACCTATGCCTCCATCGAGAAGAGATTATGATGATATGAGTCCTCGCAGAGGACCTCCACCACCTCCACCAGGTCGTGGTGGTAGAGGTGGCAGCAGAGCTCGTAATCTTCCTCTTCCTCCTCCACCACCTCCTCGTGGCGGGTGAGTTGTGGCATAAATGCATTCTACAAAACTCAAGTTGTGTACGCTCTCCTGAATCGTGTTCATTTTCCCAGTGTTTTTTCCATACTTCCATGTTGGTAGTGGTATATTAGTGAGTGTGTATTAGACCAGAGTATTTTGAAAAGTACTGGAATTTAATTATTTGCTGCACTGTACTAATCTACCAGGACTATAGTCAGTAGTTCTGAAACATCTGTGTTATTCAGTACTTAGCTAGAGTAGTTTGGAATTAAGTTGTGTGTGAACCATGAGTGTGAATATTTAAATTAGAATGGATGAACTATTTTATGGTACTAAGTTTATAACACAATTCACGTGCTGCTGCTTTTTTTATTTTAGAGATCTTATGTCCTATGACCGAAGGGGCAGACCGGGAGACCGTTACGATGGCATGGTATGAATTTAAAATTTGCCTTGTTCTGTTTTGTAAGCACAGTTAGCATGCTGGGTGTCTGAAGATACTGCTGCTGAACACATGCGCTTAAGTGTGGGACATGCATAGTTCTGATGATGCAACCAAAATGTTGTGTCCATACAAATGGTCCTTCCTGTGGAGGGATGTTTGGGGTGTAAGTGGCATCTAAGACATGATCTCTTTTGTTTTTTTTTTTTTTTTCTTTCTTTCTTCACTGTCATCAAAAATGATATAGAAAGTTTGACAGTGCTCTACCCTGCAGGTTTTCTTGCCCTGACTGTCTTTCAGTTTTTTTTTTTAATCAGGATGACAGAAATAGGAATTGGTAGGCTTTTGAGACAAAGAAGATACATCAGAACAACATTGTCTGAAATTCTTTGATCCATACAAGCATTCTTAACACTAATTTTGGAAAACAAAAGTATAGATAGAATAATACAGATTATACAGTAGTATCTATGAAGAGCTCTAGTTGATCTGGAAAGTGATTGCTCTTTTGAAAAGATTGACGTCTATTTGCTAGTTTCTCTGTGTGCAGAAAATCCACTGTAGTTCCAAATGTTCTGGAGCTAGAGCCACTGCTAAGTTGAATCCTAAATTAAATTAGGTACAATCAACCATATTAGTGCTAATACTTAATAATAATGCTGAGGAAAAAAGTCTCTCATAGTATATGGAAACTCAAAAAAAGGCTTAAAGATATTCTTCCATGTTGTATTCTGAAATGCAGCTTCCCAACAGTCATCTGCTGTTTCACTAGATTCCTCTTTCCTGGGAGGAGAAATCAGATATGTCTGGGAGGTAAATCTTTATAGTAACAATCTTCTTTTCTCCTGGCTTTGGTTGTCACCTTCTTTAAAATGACAAGTGAGACAGAATTATTTTTTTTCATTCAAATTAATTAAAGGAGTAGAGGAAAGCTATCAAATGGTCTACCTACATGGGTTTTACACATTTCCTCCTTCTTGGGGGTAAGAGTTACTGGAAGTATGTATTGCAAGAATGATACATGCTTACTAGAAATATTAAAAGGAAAAAATTGCACACAAAAGAAAAAAAAATTGTTACCCATGCTACTCTACATGTTAAGAAACTAGAAGAATTGAGAAGTACACCTCCAGGATTCCTTTATTTGTATTTACGTGTGTTCAAAGCTCAGATTTTATGTTCTTAAATTTGCAGCTAATAAAGCCAGCGCTAGAGCATATAAACTGAGCAGCCTGCCCTTCTTTGGGTATGTGATTGAGCACAGTCTTACTTAGCTTGATTCTTGGACAGTAGTGCGTTCTATTTTTATTACATTCCAGCAAGAATAGAAAATCCATTTTGACTTCTGTTTAGCCTGACTTTTATCAGGCTGACCTTTGCTTTCTTGACATGAGTTTCTACGAGTGAAGTCATCACTGTTCATTTTTTTTTTTTTTTCCCAAACAACAATTTTATTTTCTCTTCACACTGAAGCTGCTCATGGCTTTGGCTCCTTTATGACCAAGTATCATAGCCTGCTTAAAGTGAGGACTGCTTCCCAACAAAGACTGTACTTAATTTCTAGTTTAACCATGATGCTAGTGTCTTAAATTGCATAAGCGGATTAGGAAGTTTTCACATGGATTGTGAGGCTGGAGCTGGAAATGTCATGCCAGAAATGTAAAGTCTTCCTATGCTGCCCTTTGTTTAATATAGAAACCATTCTCTATCAAAGCACTTAAACTAGAGTGGTTTGTTAACTGAGTGATGCATGGGAAAAGCAGAAGTGCTGTATCACATAGACTCTATTTTACATAGGTGTAGTAAAAGGCAAGAACAAATGCTTTTCTCAAATGAATTATCTCAAAAATCATGGAACTGTTGAATGTACAGGGATTTCTTTTTTTTTTTTTTGGCGAGTTCTCTTTTACACTAAAGTCAGAAAGACTGAGTAGGTCAAGACCTTTAAAACTGAATTTTCTAGAATTCCAGAGACATGACAGTATTGACAGCCTTGTAAATGCTGACATGAGAAAAACCTGCTTTGATTTTAAAAGATAGGTTAATTCCCTTTGCCCACGCAGAGTCACCTGCTTAAGAAGATGCTTGTCTCTTAGCCTGACTTATAGTTGTAGTTTAATTATGCACTGCTGTTGAAAGAGGTCATTTGGTTTGTAATCTCTGTTCTGAAGCTTTATGCTGAAGGACTGACTTTATTCTGTTAACGGAGCTATATATTTTAGCATGCAACTACTCCAAATGAAATGCCTGTGGACCATATGGGCTATTCTAGCAGTTGACAAAACCTGAATGTATCTCCAGTATTTCTTTTTTAACACCTTCACCCACAGGAGTCTTTCAGATGCATAAATGCGGAAAGATACCAGTGGGAGGGGAGGAAAATAAAGTGAATAAGCATGTAAAGTATTTCTGTGCCCTCACCTCTTTTCTAATAAACTGATCATATACTAAAATTTCCAAGTACTGAAAATTTTGAAATATAAGTTAATAGAGACTTAAATCAGAATGTCTCCTTTTAAGCAGGCTGTGTCTTCACAGATTTCTGTGTCTTCAGACTTTAATGTGCGTTAGCTCCTTCAGGTGCTTCCTAATTCTTGATCTCTTTTTTAACTTAACGGCTTGACGTATAAACACTTAAATAAAGGCACATACACTTTAAAAAAATACAAAACGTTCTTCATGTTTAACAGATGTGACATTAACAAGCATGTAAAAAATCAATAAAGGAAGAATATATGACAGCTCTTCTATTTATCCATGCGGATTCTTTTTTAACAGAGTTAAATTTTGTTGCTTTCTTCCAGAATTTGACATCAGTTAGGACTGCATGCATTTTCTTTCATTAGATCTAAAAGTTAAGCTCTTTGCCTTATCCAGCCAGTGTGTCATTTGATTTCTGTTCTAGTACCAGTGGTCACCAGCACAAATTAGTCTGTAGAGTAGAAAATTCTGTTACGTATGTTAAGATATCCTGTTTGAGAAGCTGGTTTTAGAGTACACAAGGGAACATCAATTGCTGAAATTGTAGAATTATGAAGAAAGAAATGCTATATATCACATTTTTAAAACATAATTAAATTTCTCATAAAATTGGGCAGCAGGGGATTGTTAGTCTAGTTATTGGCTATATGAGGTATATGGAAATGAATGAACATGAGAAGCAATGTCCTTCCTGCTTGACCTGCTGTTGGCATAGAGATAATCACTGCCAGTTACTTGTTTCAGACTTACTAAATCTTCATTTTCTAATGCATGGCAGAAATAAAAGATTTTTCTAATGCATGGCAGAAATAAAAGATTTTTCTAATGCATGGCAGAAATAAAAGATTTTTCTAATGCATGGCAGAAATAAAAGATTTTGATATATAAACATACTTGAAGGTGTTCTAGAAGAAAAAGAAAAGCTTGCTCAGGATTTGTTCTACCATTAGCTCTCTAACCTTTGTTAAAGGAAAAATGTTTATACCACAGAAAGAGGGGGAAAAAGTGAGTGTGACCACTTACAGTTCCCTCAAAGTGAAATTAAAAGGGAGCGAGTCCTCAAAATGGTCTAAATCACATATTTTTAAGTGTTTGTTGTAGTATAAGTGTTTCTCTATACTAGTATCTGTTGTATTTGCTTGACAAGTTACATTATAAGTCTGCGTGGTATGAACCCTATTTAAATTTCTTTCCTCTTTCTCTCCTATTACGTTATGTCTGGGAGATGATGCAGTGTCATGTGGATGCCTGTGATGACATGCAGCCACCAGAGCTGGTGAGTGTGCTCAGCCTTTTTTTGAAAACTGCTTTATTGAACAGGTTAAGCAATAATGGGAATTTCTTGATTTCAGTTTAGTCAGTGGCAACTTGCTGAAAATCATAAATCTGTCCTTCTGACTCAGAATTTATTAGCAGTTGATCTTAACAGTGTGTCTACAGACAGGTAATGTTAATAGAAATGTGGAAGTATGCAGCAGTGCAGCCAAAAGAGAGGAGCTCTTTTACACCTCGTTTTCATGCTGTAAATAGTAACTTTCTCCATGCATACATGGAGGATATATATGCATATATTTAGGATGTATATTCTGTAGTAACTTCATAATGTTGTGTTTTCTCATATTTCAAACAGCAAATATTGAAAGTAGCTTCTTACGTTTGTGGACAAACTATTATGCTTTACTTATCAATGTATTTGAAAATATATCATTTGATCAGATAGGTTTTGGGAAGGGAAGTTAAGGGGTTCGTCAGGTGTTCATGGTCTCCAGAAGATGGCAAAGTGCTGCCAAATATTAAACGTTGGTTCTTAGCTTACCTAAACACAGCAAATGTAATGGCTTAATTCATCTCCTGCCAAGTTCATTTGCTGTTCTGTAGTCTTGGGAGGCAGAAATGGTCAAGGAAAGAATTGTTTGTACTTTAAAACAGATTAGCCTAAAAAAGGGATCCTGTAGCAAATATCAACAGGAATGTGTCTGTGTGTATGCAGTGTGCTGCTCTGATCAGCCTCTGAATTAAGTCTTAGGCGGAGTCCTTCATTCTTTTGTATTTTGGACTCTGCTACGAGCTCTGTTATGTTGTGTTACAATCTGTATTGCTGAGTAATGCGACTACACAATATAGGTTGCTTAGAGACAGAGGATAAGCTCAACTCTTTGGTCTGAGCAGCTTCCATTTTGATCTTCTAAAAAGGTAGCAGGTAAATAGTATTTTGGGAAAAGCTGTTGCATTACAACTTCTGCAAACAAGTAATTGTGGCTGGTTGAACTTTGCTGGCTGTCAGGTGCCCACCCAGCCACTCTCTCACTCCCCCTCCTCAGCAGGATGAGGGGAGAAAGTAAGAGAAAAACTTGTGGGTCAAGATAAAGACAGGAAGATCACTTAGTAATTACCATCATGGACAAAACCAAGTTGACTCGGGGAAGATTAATTTATTGGCACCTAGAAATGTAGTAGCATGGTGAAAAACAAAGAGGAAAACTAAAACCACTTTTCCCTGCCCCTTCACTTTTTCCCAGGCTCAACTTCACTCCTTCATGCCGTCCTTTTCTCCCTCCTCTGCCATGAGTGGTGCAGGGTGGATGAAGAATGGCAGGTTGCAGTCAGTTCATCGCACTTGCGTCTCTGTTCCTTCCTCCTCACACTGTTCCCCTGCTCCAGTGTGGGATCCCTCCCATGGGATACAATCGTTCACTGGGTGTTTCTGATAGACTGCAGTTCTTCAAGAACTGCTAAAGCCTGGGTCCTCTTCCTGGGGTACAGTGCTTCAGGAACAGAGTGCTCCAGTGTGGATCCCCCACAGGCCACAGATCCTACCAGACACACCTGCATGGGCTCTCCACAGGCTGCAGCTTCCCTCAGGGCATGTCTCCCTGCTCCCAGCATAGAATCCTCCATGGGCTGCAGTGTGGCTGTCTGCTCCACTGTGGTCCTCTCCATGGGCTGCAGGAGGATCTCTCTTCCAGTGACTGGAGCACCTCTTCCCCCTTTTTCACTGTGGTGTCTGCAGGGTTATTTCTCTCACTTTTTTTTTCCCCTTGCTCATCTCTCACAACTGGTGCACACTGAGGTTTTTTAACCCTTTCTTAAATGTTATTACAGAGGTGCCAACAGCTTTGCTGATGGCCTCAGGTGGCCCCTGGCCTCTTCTCAGAGGCCACCCCAGCAGCCTCCCAGAAGCTGAATTCTGGAGAACTGTGCATATTTATTTTTTGCTTCTGTAGGAGAGTATAAAAATCAAGTCTTGTACACCTAGAAGGCATTAGATGAAATGAAGCACTCGATGTCAAATACTGGTCTACAACTCATAAAAATAAAAAGAGGCCAGGAGTGTTTGTTGCAGATACTTGGATTTGGTATATAGTGGTTTTAGCAAAACAAGTAACTCATGTCATGATTACATATTAACAAGTAACTCATGTCATGATTATATATTCTAAGATACAAAGGATTGTAGCATAGTCTGAATCAAGAGACAAATTACAGACCTATTCTTAAGAGCTTTGGTTTTTGTCCTGAAGACATAGATGAAGTAGGAGGATTGACAGTCACTGGGTAAACTTATTTTCCCAAAACTGGAGACTTGAGTCTCTCCTGAGCTATATTGGTAGTATTGATAAGGCTGTACTCTTATCTTTGCATTTGAATGTTAGTTTAGTCCAAGGGTCAGGAGTAGGTCATCATCAAGAGGTGTCTACCAGCAGCTGAATTAGTGAGACTGATTGGTAAACTGGTATCGCTGGATCCTTTATGTCATTTTATACCTTACTCATAGAGGTTTTGACAGGGCAGGATAAGAGGTTAGTAAGATTTCCCCCACCCACCCCTTTTATTTCTGGTCTGCCCTTTTTGTGTCAGTATGCCTTTGATGGCAAAATACTTGTATTTATAGTAAGGTTGAGGGCTGAGATTTTTGCAGAAAATAGGCTGGAAGTTAACGATGTGATACTTAAAAGAAGATGTGTTAGTGAAGCATGACTATTCACTATTAAAGATGTTTTTCTCTTTCTCTTACAGTTTGAGGGTGGCTCTGGATATGGTAAGTGTTTATGTAGAACCTTTACATATACTTCATTATGTAGTTATTAAAGGGCTTGATGCATACGTTTAAATCAGACTATTCTTACGCAGGGGGGCGTGGTTCATACGGAGATCTTGGTGGACCCATCATCACAACACAAGTAACGATTCCTAAAGATGTAAGTGAAGTTGACTTGCTTTCAACTTTTGTTTTCTCTTAATAAAAAATAAAAAAGTCACAGCGTTTTCTCAGACTATATAAGTAAATCAGAAGTATTCAAAGTGCTTGATAAGTACTTCTAATATAAAACAAGTGTTTCTAAGTCACCAGAAGTCTATTATTCAAGTGTTTATTTTGCCTCTTTGATGTAGAGACACACTGAACAGTTTTATTAATTTTTAATATTCAGTAATAGAGATGGTCTGTTAACTTGTTTTTTGCAAATGAGCAACCAGTTCTCCTAGCTTTATCCCACTTGTGTTTTTACAGTTAATCTTGCAGGGAATGTTTTGAGGCTGCAAAGTAAGCTTCCATTGCAACTCTTAAAACTAAATTTACAAAAGCTACTCAAACGCTGCTGTGATTTTCATAACTGTTTTTAGAAGGAAAGCTGTATCAGGAAATAAATGCTTTGCTTTTTCCCCTAGTTGGCAGGATCTATTATTGGAAAGGGAGGCCAGAGAATCAAACAAATACGTCATGAGTCAGGAGCTTCGATCAAAATTGATGAACCATTAGAAGGCTCAGAAGATCGGATAATAACTATTACGGGAACACAGGACCAGATACAAAATGCACAGTATTTACTGCAGAACAGGCAAGTTGAAGTTTAATGTTGTCCTTACTGTTTAAACCCACTGACGTGTACGTTGTAAAGCTGCTCTTCTCTGTGATACAGTTTTTAGAAGGCAGGCTTTAAGTAACTATTTGAACCTAACTTCTCCAGTAGTAGTTCTGCCTTGATTCTCTTCTGTTCTCTATTCTAATTAAAATGAAGACACCCTCAAAACTAATCTTGCTGGAAGACGCCTTAACCAAGCAGTCCTCTCATTTCTCTGTTGAAGACTGCTGCAAAAAAACTACTTGTAATAAATTACATAGAGCCTGTAGAAAATATAGAAGATTTCAGTGGATGTTGGTCTAGTTCTGTGTGGAAGACTAGTGATTTTGTTGTTTTTAGATAACTAAATTGACAACAAATCACAGTCTGCCATATGGCACAGACCATGCCTCTACAGGACAAGTTGAAATCGATTTGGTGCTGTTATGCAGCATTTCACACCTTGCTAGCACTACTTTGTCTTGTCTGCCAAATATTAAAAGCTTCAGATTTAATTTGCTTAGTTTTGCTTTATTAATGTCTTGGCTGTCATAGCAGATTTTAATGCTTTAACTGGAATGGTTGGCTTCAGATTACTAATATTAAAATATGCCTAAAATATATTAATATATCTATAATTATTAGCCATTAATCTTTTAAAATTATTTACTTTTAAATGTATTAGGAATTTGTAATTTAATCTGCTCTAAGAATGTCATTGTGAATGTTGATGCAAGTTGTATGGTCCATCATTCTAATACATGCTTTTTTCTTTTTCTTTTATAGTGTGAAGCAGTATGCAGATGTTGAAGGATTCTAATGCAAGATTATTTTTTCTTTTTTATAGTGTGAAGCAGTATTCTGGAAAGTTTTTCTAAGACTAGTGAAGAACTGAAGGAGTCCTGCACCCTTTTTTTTTTTTTTTTTTTTATCTGCTTCTGTTTAAAAAGCCAACATTCCTCTGCTTCATAGGTGTTCTGCATTTGAGGTGTAGTGGAATCTTTGCTGTCCACCAGATGTAATGTTTTTAGTTCCTTACAAATACGTGGGGGGAGGGAAAGGGCGCACGAGACTAACATTGAGGTTTTGAAGCAGCAGCAGAGAGAGTGAAATCTATTTTTGTTCATTGTTGGTGGTAAATTGTAATGTTTTTCTGTAATTGTTGTGAACACCCTGCTTTCATGTACACTGTATTATTTTTTTTGTTTGTTTGTTCAAAGGGGAGAGAATACTGGTAGTCCACATGTCCCTGGCATCCTTTGAGAGCAGTGAGCAGAATGTAATGCTCTTTTGTAAGAAACAGTTTATGATTTTTAAATAAATTTAGTGAACCTGTTGTTGGTGGTCATTTTTCTTCAGGTATACATAAGGTGGTGGTATCTAAAATGGATACACTTTCTTTTTTTATCTCCCCCCCCCCAAATTAAAGTTGCTGTTAAGCTTGCTCTTCTGCTTCTTTGATATAGATGGAGTTACATGGGGTTTTTTGACAAACTAAAGAAACCGTGTGAAAACAAGGACTCTGCTTTGCTGTTTGGGAAAAACTGCAAAAATATTAATGCAAATGCTGTGTAAAACTTGACTTTTTCGCAAGTGTTTGGCCCTCTTTGCAGTACTTATATATATTGGTGACAGTATATAAATAAAATATTTAAAAACTTTGTGATGTCACTGAGTAAACAGTGGTAAAGTACACCTGGTTATAGACAGCTTGCTTAATGCAGATAACACTGTTAGACATGACAGTTGCTGTACCATTAACGAATTAAATATAGTTGTTTTCTGAGCTTTTATTTCTATGAGATAGGAATTCTTATAAATTGGCAAATTGACGGTATCTAACTCTGTAACTTGTTTTTCATTGTATGCAAAACTTAAACTTGTTTGGTTTCCTTGTTGTATGTTGAATTCCGTAGGAATTATTTGTGAGAAATTAAAAAAATATAAAGCCTCTGGATATCTCATGTAATACGTTGGCATTTGTATTTATAGTTTACAAGTTTTAATTTCACTTCCTGAATAAAAACAGATTTAAAAAGGCACAAGCGTGGTGTACGCATGGGTGTGGTGGGTCCGGGCTTGGTTTGCTTTGGCTCTTCTCCCTTTTGGGGGGAGGCGTGAAAATTTCACTTGGCTTTTTTTAATGGAGGTGGGGCCGCTGATAGGCGCCGGCCCCGCCGCAAGGCCTAGGCCCCGCCCCCGCGGCGGCGGCGTGAGGGGCGGCGCCGTCCCCGGCGGCGGTAGGAGGCAGGGCTCGGGACGGCGGGCGAGGGGTGTGCCGCAGCCGCAGGCTGCCAGGCGCGCCGCGGGGCCGACGGCGGCGTGGGCTTACTGCCGAGCCGCTTGCCCGTCGGTGCTCCGTAGGCTGGCCGAGACGCGACGGCGCGTCTGGCGCTGAAGGCGTGCTTCCTGCCCCCACCCCCGAGAGGCGGCCGAGCATGGAGGTGTTCCCGTCCCCGCTGGAGTCCGCCAAGTTTATCGCCGCCAACAGCAAAGATGTGTCCGTGGACGAGGAGGGGGCGCGGCGGGTGGCGGAGAGTTTGTTCGACAAAGCCTCGTCGGAGGAGTTCGGGCTGGCCGGCTGGAAGAGCCTCCACGAGCTGAACCCGCGGGCCGCCGGCGAGGAGGCGGTGGGCTGGGTGTTCCTGGTGGACACCCTCAACTTCTCCTTCTGGTCCCAGCGGGAGGAGGAGAAGTACCTGGTGAAGTACAAGGGTAAAACCTACAGCGGCTACTGGTCCCTTTGCGCCGCTGTCAACAGGGCCCTCGACGACGGTTAGTGAGGGCCGGGGAAGCCGGGCCGGGCCCCGCCGAGCGGGGAGGGAAGGCGGGGAGGGGGTTGTGGGGGGACGGGGGGTTGTGGGGAGGTGGGGACTGGGTTGTGAGGCGGGCTGCGGGGGGCTGAAGGGGGGATGTGAGGCAGGCGGGAGGGGTAGGAACCGAGCGGTGAGCGCAAAATGGAGGCGCTACCTCAGAAGCGGGCCCCGCTGGTGCAGGCTGTTGCTGGGGGGGGTGGCGTTGGTAAGTCCGCGTGCTGCGGGCCGTCCCGTGGAGCCGGCAGCGCGCGAACAAAACACTTCGTGATGAAACGGCGTAACTTCGGGCTCTGAGCTGGGCTGCCCCTTCTCCCGCACAAAGGCCGTAAGGTCCGGTCTGTAGTCAGCGGTTCGCGACTTCTGTCGTTTCACGTGTGTTCTTAAGAGAAACCGCGTATTCCCGTGACAAATGGGGAAATGAGGCTTAAACTGAGAATCCTCCGGACTAATCCAGTACCAAAGCGTTAAGTCTGGAAACCCATACGCCTCCAACGCCAGCATTTTAACACTCAATCTTGTTGCTGTCATCAGGGAAGGAGGTATTTGTAGGTATAGAAGGAAGTTCTAATGAATTTCCTACCTATTTGCTTGCAAATTAAGGGAAGGCTTAAGATACTTTTTCTAAATGCACAGCTTGATCAGGAGCTAAGGGAAAACAGGCCTGTGCTGACTGTACTAAACGGATAATAACTATATTTGCCGGTGTGCTGTGTAAACGCCACACTCAAAGGTGAAAACTAAGCAGTTGGGAAAAATTAGATATAAAAAGTAAGAAAGGTTGCACGGCTTCATGTTGGAAATGCTTACCCGTAGAAGGAAGCCCTATGTGCAAACACCAGTTGAGTTCTAAGCAGCTGTGTGAGTGCATGTTATCACTGAACACTCAGCTGATTTTAAGGACTGATAGACCCTTTAGGTCTTACCATATAAATGCTGTCATCTGCAGCAGACCGCTGCAATAGGTCTTAGCGTATGTTACAATAACTTCTTATTTTTACTTCTCTGAAGGAATACCTATTACCAGTGCATCGTATTTTGCCACCATGACACTTGACCAAGTTAAGCATGTGTTTCGCTCTGACACCGAAGTGCCCATACCTTTGATTGAAGAAAGACATCGGGTGCTGAATGAAAGCGGAACAGTTCTGTTAGAGAAGTTTGGAGGCTCTTTCCTCACCTGTGTTAAAATGAGTGAGAAAAGTGCTCAGAAACTGCTGCGCCTAGTACTGGAAAACTTTCCTTCTTACAGAGATGAAGCTGTGTTTGAGGTAAGCTCGTTCTAACGTTGAATTTCTTGTGGTAAGAATTTACTCCTTACTGATTGTGACTTTAAAAGATAGCGCTTAGGTTGTCTACGGAAATTTTTCTGAAAGGGTAGTCAGTTCAGGATTGACCTAATGTTAGCGAATTGTTGGGGTTTCTAATTCAGGAAATGGAAGGTGAACAGAAATGTTTCTGTGGAACTCAATGTCTTCAAAAGTAAAATTAGAGGGAGATAAGAAGGAAAATTACCATCATTTTAATATTTTTGCCTCGAATCAGTAAAGGTGTTAGTCTGTATAGTGAAAGGAAAATCAGACTTTGAAGCAGCTGATCTTAATTATGTAAATTGCTATGAGTCATACAGATAGGAAAGAAGGTTTTTTTAAATAATTCTTTTGGACCACAGTATACTGCTTTGTTAAGCTGGGGTAAAATTATTCAGATTTCATTTCTCTATCAGTCTAAACCTCTGAAAACAGAATCATGCAATTTATTAACAGTAAAAGAATCTTGATTTTCTTAAGTCCTTAACTAATCAGGAATGTATTTCTAATTACAAGAGTCACTTTTTTTCCCCTAGAGGACAGACATTTTTTTTCATATTCTGTCCCTGTCCTTATCACTTTGTTGTAATTTATTTTGATGTACTCCAGGCTCCCAATTAGATCATGACTCCTTTGTACTCCATACAAATGCATAATATTTGAGGTAATTTCTGCCTGAAAAAAATATGAATCTTTTTTTTTTTTTCATGAGTTGCTCCCCCCATCTCTCCCTCTTCTTTTACCTCGAGGATCTCTGCAGCTAATGAAGGAAACAAAAACTCCAGTAGAATGGTGAAAATGTACAACTACTGGGAATCCACACTATAGATTGTTGTTGATTCAACAGGTGCTGCACAAATGACTACACGCCAGAAGTAACCCATACTTCTGACAGGTTGACAGTATACTGAAGATTTTTGAAGCCAGTTTCCTGAAAGACACTGATGGAAAGTAAACAGAGGCTGTTTTATGTATCTCTGCTTTTGCCTACACAGGCATGATCTTTATTTAGCATCAGTGACATATGTAGCTGCTGCTATGCTTGGTTCTATCTGCAGTAGTATTCAGCTGTTATATCATTATGTCCAAAAAGAATTTACTCCAGTGACAGTGCAGCCTGTACAAATAGTCTATGCAGTCAACTCCCTGGAACACCTGTCACTGGAACTGTGAAACTACTGCATTTATCACTTAAATCTGCCCTTCAGTATGCAGCATGATTTTATTTTTCTGTCTCCTGCTATGAAGTAATATATGTTTACGTGAAAAATCAGGTTCTTTCTAACTAATCTTTGAAGCTACTGGTTTAATTTATTGGGATTTTTTACATGTCAAGTAATTTTTTGACGATTATGATGATCAAAAAGGAAATATTTTCCAAGTAAGGTGATAAATAGAGTATTTTCTTATCTTTATAGTGACTGTATTCATTGACGTAATGTCTTTCATGAGATGATGCTGAGTGCTTTATAAAGCAAGCCTCCCTAAAAGCAGCAGCAGACTACAGAATGAAAAGATGTTCCAAAAATGATCCCAGACCGTAAGCACTGACATAGTAGTAAAGCCTGTTGCATGAACATGGAAGCTGTTTTTCTGCTTTCACTAAGCAAGATGTGTATTTTGAAGGTGGGTGAAATAATGTAGACCAAGTTTACACCCTACTTGTTTAGAAAAAAAAAAAATATTAAAAAAAAATCAGTGTTAACACCTAATGCAAGGTGACATGGGTCACATTATCAACATCATTTCTATGGCAGCAGGTTGAGTGCTCACAAGTAAGACTTTGCCTTCAGTAAAGGGTTAGGAGGGAACTGTAAAGATGGTGAGACGGCCAATAGCAAACCAGCGTTTTTCAGTAACATTTTGTACTAGAAATATATATGATTATACAATAAATTCTACAGTAGAATCATACTGTCACAGACCACTACAGCTCTCGTACGTGCTAACCTTCTATGGGAACTTATAAAATTAACACAATTTTTTGTCTATATGTTATTGCAAACACATACACAAAATATTTTTCATAATTGCACATAACTGAGTGTAATTATAGAATTGCCAATGTCCTTTTCCTTCTGAAAAGTGAACTGCAAACCATACCCAAAATCCCTGAAATCTTTTTGTCCTTGGGTGGATAGTTCGTGTTCAAATGCTGTGCTGAATTTGAATCCTGACAGAAGTTCAAATATTAGACTGTATTGTACTTGCATATTGAGGTTTTCATGTTCTGATATACACACAGTGGAGTTCTTTCTGAGCTTCCAGTCATTGATGTTGTGTGTATTTATCTTTTATCTCCCGTCGCCTGGGACTGAGGTTGTAAAATTCTCATGATCTTCCTATTTGCTTTTTTTTTACTAGCTGTGCTATCACATTTTGCTCTTTGCCAACACAATACTCCATCTTTCTTTTAATATCAGTATGTCATAATTAGTTATGTCTCTTGAAACTGGTGCATTGTAGTGGAGAGAAGAAACAATTGTCCTTCTATGTGGTAGCCTTTCCTGGAAAGTGAGGGTGTTGCAGAAAAAAAAAAAAAAAAAAAAAAAGTGTAACTATATTGCCATTTGGTAAGGTGTTCCATTTTTGGGCAAATGATACTATTTTTGAGACATAGTACCATCCACCTAATACTTCCCTTGCTTTCTGTTGAAAAGAATGGTGAGAAAACTTACTAGATATACTTAATAGTCTTTTTAATTTTGAGAATTTTACATAAACTTCAGAAACTCTGTGAAGCATAAAAATTAACAATAATTGAAACAATGAAATTATAAATTCATCTGCTCAATCACAAGTCACAGACAGTATTTGTTTTCCAAATGAAATTGCAGCATGAGATTAAAAGTTCCATTGGAATTTTCCCTTCTTCTGCTCTTGCAAAATGGTATGGTGATGGAGACCATCAGTTCTTTACTGTATTGGAAAAATCTTAATGCTATAACAGAGCAATGTCCTTGGTTTCCATTAGCTTTGGGGCAGTAGGAGCTATGATGGGATTTGGTCTATTAATTGTTTACTTCCTGACACCTCCCACTAGACCAGGTTGCTCAAAGCCCCATCCAGCCTGGCCTTGAACACCTCCAGGGAAGGGGCATCCACAACTTCTCCGGGCAACCTGTTCCAGTGCCTCACCACCCTCACAGTGAAGAATTCCTTCCTGATATCCAATCTAAATCTACCCTCTTCCAGTTTGAAGCCATTACCCCGTGTCCTGTCATTACATTCCCTGATAAAGAGCCCCTCCCCATCTCTCCTGTAGGCCCCCTTCAGGTACTGGAAGGCCGCTATAAGGTCTCCCTGGAGTCTTCTCTTCTCCAGGCTGAACAACCCCAACTCTCTCAGCCTGTCCTCATAGCATAGGTGCTCTGTCCCTCTGATCATTTTCATGGCCCTCCGCTGGACCCGTTCCAACAGGTCCATGTTGTTATGTTGAGGACTCCAGAGCTGGACACAGAACTCCAGATGAGGCCTGAGAAGAGCAGAGTATCACCTCCCTTGACCTGCTGGCCACGCTTCTTTTGATGCAGCCCAGGATGCGGTTGCCTTTCTGGGCTGCAAGCATGCATTGCCTGCTCATGTTGAGCTTCTCATCCACCAGCATCCCCAAGTCCTTCTCCTTAGGGCTGCTCTCGATCCATTCTCCACCCAGCCTGTATTTGTGCCTGGGATTGCCATGACTCATGTGCAGGACCTTGCACTTGGCCTGATTGAACTTCATGAGGTTCGCACAGGCCCACCTCTCAAGCCTGTCAAGGACCTTCTGGATGGCATCCCTTCCCTCCAGTGTGTCGACCATGCCACAGAGCTTGGTGTTGTTGGCAAACTTGCTGAGGGTGCACTCAATCTTGCTGTCCATGTCGCTGACAAAGATGTCGAACAGCACTGGTCCCAGTACTGACCCCTGAGGAATGCCACTCGTCACTGGTTTCCATGTGGACATTGAGCCATTGACTGCAACCCTTTGAGTGTGGCCATCTAGCCAGTTCCTTGTCCACCGAGTGGTCCATCCATCAAATCCATGCTTTTCCAATTTAGAGACCAGGATGTCGTGCGGGACAGTGTCAAACGCTTTGCGTTAAGTCCAGGTAGATGAGGTTGGATGCTTTCCCCTTATCTACCAATGCTGTGGCAACATCATAGAAGGCCACCAAATTTGTCAGGCATGATTTACATTCACACATTGTGTTCATTATAGAGTGAAAACCTCAACAGCATACACATCGTAGCATATCTCCATTTTTTCCCCTTGTGAGGAGTCACAAAAGCAGGATTAGCACCAGCAAAAAAGTTAATGACAATAGAACCATGCATAGTATCTAAGAAGATCTCGTATTTGTGAAAATGCCTTCTTCTAGAATTCTTTTTCCTGTGTCGTCTTTAGTAGTTCACACTACACAACACAGAGGAGCGTTCATTAAAGTTTTCACTAGAATTTTATTTCCTTAATGTTACAGATAAATTGATTAACTTAATGTTTTTATTGTCTAATCTGATACATGCCTTTTACGTTTCTCTCCTCGAAATAAAAGCTTTGCTGAACTCTAGGGTTTCTGAAAGAATTAATGTTTGGTGCACTCCAACTACAGTGTTTGCCAAGTGCAAGTAAACCAACATTAATGTGTTCTGAGATCCAAGCGGAATCTAAACAATTTTTATTCCACCGGAGTGACTTCTACTATGTTTTTGCTTTTATTTCAATTTATTTATGAGCATTCCACATGCTACTTGTTTGTGATTCGATATTGTTTAGATTTTAAGGTGTTTAAGAGTGTTGCCCTTCTATTCTGTTTTGGTTAACTAATATATTAGTTTAACCAAATTATAGTTTAATGTAACTCTTACTGATCTTTCTCTGTATTGCTGTATTTGTTGATGTTTCAGGCACTTAAATAATTTGTAAATTTCTTTCATCAGAAAAAAAAGGTGTCTTTCTACAAACGGGCACAAATTCTTGTGGCTGATACATGGAGTGTGTTAGAAGGCAAAGGAGATGGCTTTTTTGATGACATTTCTAGTCTGACTATATTTGCTGACTACAGAATTCCTCAAGTTCTTGTTCACTTAAAAGCAATGAAGTATTCTGAAGAACTGATGAAGAAGCTACGTGAAGGTTTGTTCCTCCGTTACTGATATCAAGTAATCTTATCTCTTGACACTGAAGACTAAAGCTACTTTTAAAATGTAGTGTTTTGTCCGTGTAAGGGTTATGTGTATTTTTTTTTTCCTCCAGGGAATAAGGGCTTCCTGTGTGGTGATGAGGTAACAGGAAGGAACTTATTCTCTAACAATGATCTTGAATGAGATCTTAAGGTTACATTTTTATAAAGATTTAACTGTTCCTTGGATTAAATATTGATAAGGGAAGGATTAAAGACACTCTAAGCCAGTTAATCTCCAGCTTTTCTGAAGGTCTGCTGTTGCCAAAACCACTTTTCAGCATGAGCATGGTTGTGATTTTTGAGGTTTAGATAAAAGAAGCAATGATTTCTTCATTAGTTCAAAGATGATGTAGAAGTATGGGGATTCCTCTCTATCTGCACGTAATTCATAGAATCATAGAACGTGTTGGGTTGGAAGGGACCTTTAAAGGTCATCTAGTCCAACCCCCTGGCCCTGGGCAGGGACACGTCCCACTAGACCAGGTTGCTCAGAGCCTCATCAAGTCTGACTTTGAATGTCTCCAGGGATGGGGCCTCCACCACCTCTCTGGGCAACCTGTTCCAGTGCCTCACCACCCTCATTGTAAAGAACTTCTTCCTAATGTCTAATCTAAACCTGCCCTGCTCTAGTTTAAAACCACTGCCCCTCGTCCTATCGCTACATGCCCTTGCAAACAGTCTCTCCCCAGCTTTCTTATAGGCCCCCTTCAGGTACCGGAAGGCCGCTATAAGGTCTCCCCGGAGCCTTCTCTTCTCCAGGCTGGACAACCCCAACTCTCTCAGCCTGTCTTCATAGCAGGGGTGCTCCAGCCCTCGGATCATCTTCGTGGCCCTCCTCTGGACCTGTTCCAACAGGTCCATGTCCTTCTTGTGCTCAGGGTTCCGGAGCTGGACACAGTACCCCAGGTGGGGTCTCACAAGAGCAGACTAGAGGGGGAGAATCACCCCTCTGGATCTGCTGGCTACGGTTCTTTTGATGCAGCCCAGGATGCGATTGGCCTTCTGGGCTGCAAGCACACATTGTTGGCTCATGTCCAGCTTTTCATCCACCAGTATCCCCAAGTCCTTTTCCACAGGGCTGCTCTCTATCACATCATCCCCCAGCCTGTATTGATAACGAGGATTGTCCCGACCCAGTTGTAGGACCTTGCACTTGGCCTTGTTGAACTTCATAAGGTTTGCTCAGGCCCACCTCTCTAGCTCGTCCAGGTCCCTTGCTAGTGACAAGCAAGGTAATATTATAAACATCTGATTAAAAAAAAAAAAAAAATTGCTTTAAATGAAGTTAATTGCATAAGATTAGAATCTCATTTTTAAATGTGGTTCCATTTTCCAGTACCTGCCAACTATGAACTTCAGTGAATAAAAACATAAATTAATCCCTTTTCCACTGTAAAATGGGCTGTATTTAGAGCTAGGACTGCTTTTATGCAATTTTAAAATTCTACAGCAAGGTAAACAGATAAACTCAGTTGTCTGTGGATCTTAATGGAATGGCCATATGTATATATTACACACACCTATATATGTCTCTATGTATTAAATAGATCCTGTAGACAATTTATATTTTCCATAAGTCCCAATAAGGGCGTTCCCATCCAAGTTATTCAAAGAAATGGGTCCCTTTATGTTTTCATATACATAGGTTTTGGTTGCTGTTAGTTTGGGTTGGTTTGTTGTTGTTGTTTTTTTTAAATCTTAGAGTAGGGTTATACTGGCAGAAAATACACCATCTCAGAATTACATTCCACTATCCTTTCTGTCTCCACAAGCAAAGAAGTAGTCATCCAATGTGCAGCATAACGCAAACGCCTGTTCTGTTCTTAAACTGCTCCCTTAGAAGAGGGTATGTTTTTTTAATTGAATGGGGGGTAAATTTGTAAAAGCATAGGAACATCATTAGCAGTTGTAGTGCAAGTCATGAGAACCGCAGTCCTCGAATACAATAAATGTGGAGGGGGAAGAAAAAAAACCAGCAAATGCAGGCCATCCTGGAGGCTGTGTCTGCTGAGCATAATTGGATTGCTGTCTCTGGTGTCCCGCAGGAAGGAATTTCCAGTCTGGGGATCGGGAGGAGGTGGAGATCCGCGGCTGTTCCATTTGGTGCTGCGCACTGATTTGTAAGCACCTGCTGGAGCTCTACGAGAAGAAGGGTCAGGACATGCGTGAGAAGATCAACGCGGTTTTACTCGACTACTACCTTTGGGACTATGCCCGGGACCACAGGGAGGAGATGAAGGACGTCCCGTTTCACCGAGTGCGGTGTATATATTACTAACCCCCGTCCCGCCGCCGTTGCACTGATGCTTTTTCTTTTTAATTGCAATTACTCTTCTTATAACGGTGCTTTGTCGTACTCTTAAATGGGAACCGGCTGAACCAAATGCTCTGATGTACTAACAGCTTGTCTTTTTAAAATATTGTTATTATTTTCGGTTTTTCCCCCTCTGCATCTGCCCCTCCCCGCGCCAGGGATGACCGGTGTGCGCTCTGCCGGCCGCACCCCGCTAACCCGCGCTTTTTCGCTCCCGCCTCTCCGTTGCGTCCCCCGACCATCGCCTGCGTCGAATAAACAGCGCAGTGACGTACGCGGCGCGTCTGCCTCTTCATTGGCTTGCGCGGCCTGACCCAGCGCCGCCGTCAGAACGCGCCGGGGGGTGGGGGTGGGGGGAGGAGCCCTCCCCTCCGCCGGGGGGCGCTGCGTGCGGCGGGGCGGGAGGCGGGGCCGCCGTTGCCGCCGTTGCCGCCGTTGCCGCCGTTGCCGCCGTTGCCTAGCGAGGGGCCGCAAACAACGGGCAGGGTCCGGCCGCCGCCGCCCCGGCCGGCTCCGCCGCGGCCTGCCCGCCTCCCGGCCGCCTCCCTCCCACCGGGAGCCGCGTCGGGGTTCGGCGGCACCCCCCTTCAGTCCGACCCCCTGGATCCCGCGGCTCCGGGCGGCTCCCGAGACCCAGGCGTGATCCCGCTCCCGGCTCCTCTCAGGTTTGGAGTAAAAGGTGCACGGCGGGACGCGGCGAACGTGGGAAACGGGCTGTCCCGCTCCCCAAATACCCCTGCCAGCAAAGCGCCTGACGGTGTATTTGCTCCCGCTTTCTGTCAGCCAAGAGCACACCGTGTGTCGACGCCAGAGTATGTCTGTGGCCTGGGCACACGCCTATTTCATATTCCCACATGCTTTTATGAAATAGTGAATAGGACTTCCCTCTTTCTTCCCCCCCCCCCCCCCCCCCCCCCCCCCAAGTGTCTTGTTTTAGTTATATTTTTTTAAATACAACTTTAAAAGAGGAGGAGGGATGTCAGCACTTTAAAGCAGTGCTTGCTAAGGGATAAAAATAACGCACCTGGATTAATAAAACCAGAAATCCATCAAAATGCGTTTTGAATCTGTAGTTAGTAAGTTTATGTAGCTGTTTCTGATTGCCATGTCCTTTATGATATGAGTCTGATTTCGGTCTCATGCTTCGCGTATTTTAATTCCACTTAGTTAATAAAAGGGGCTTTTCTCTTTTCAACTTCAGATAGTTTCTCCACTCTGGATGTCCAAGTTATCAAACTAAATGGAATAAAATGACATGCAAAACCTCTTCTCTTTGCAACCACAAGACAGGAACTGTTCAAGCCTGTTGTTTTTCAACAAACTTGGATTGTGGGGGCTTGGCTGATGGAGCTTTGCCAGTATTGGTAATACTCTTTCTTAAAGGCAATGTGTAGGAGTTAGCAAGCAGGAAGTTCAGCAAACTTTCCCTTGCACTGCAAAAACTCTTAGAATTAGGGATAAAAAAAGAAAAAAAAAAAAGAAAAAAGATATGTTTAGCATCCAGTGGTACCTGTGAAGATTTTTGAACGCTCATGAAAGACAGCTGTAAAGAAAGGCTATTCCTTGATATTTACAGTTGTGCTACTGTATGGTGCTTATATCAAAGAATGAATATGCAGGGAGCAGTATAAGGAAACATGGTTTCTAAAATATGCAATTAAGAAAAAAATTACATATGTCCTTGAAGGTGCAGGCTAAAATCAGAGGAATGCTGTATGTACGTAATTGGATAGACTTAAAACCACATGTCCTTTGTAGGCAGCGTGACTGCATTCTGTGTGCTTGACAAGTTAGAAACGCTTGGCACTTCTTACGTGGAAAAGGGTTTTAAAACACATGTTTGCATATACATGTAACCTTTTGAGAAAAAGGTTTTGTTTGGCTGATTTATGTTGCATGAATGCAGGAATAGGAAAATGGGAGGATTAATTGTTAAGCATATGCTTTATCAACAGTGTTTATTAACAAGCTCTTAGGATGTTATTGCTTCATATGGCTGTGTTATGTTCAAATAGAAAATCAGGCAACTTTCAGACTTAAGGTTAAGTCTGCTAGCTTGGAAATTAATAGAGGCAAAATTAATTTATTAATTGATCTAACAGCTATTAATATAGCTGCTTTTATATTGGGTACTTTTCAAGAGCTTGATGGTGCTTATGTATTCTTTAGGAAATGTCAACTTTCTACTTCAGCAGGAAGTTAGTATTTATTATATAACATGGAAACCTTCTTTTCTTAGTTGCAGACAACTGTGAATAAGGCGAACACAGGAGTGGTAACACATTTCATGTTGACTATGTGAATACTGAGTGGGGAGCACAGGGATGGAGTCTGGCATGGAGGAGATCCCAGTTAAAGTTGCAGTTCGAATCAGACCTCTGCTTTCCAAGGAAGTACTTCATAACCACCAAGTGTGTGTGAGATTAGTCCCAAATACACAACAAATTATCATTGGGAAAGACCGTGTCTTCACTTTTGATTTTGTATTTGGCAAAAACTCAACCCAAGAAGAAGTTTATACTGTTTGCATTAAGCCTCTTCTAGTATCTTTGACTGAGGGATACAATGCTACAGTGTTTGCATATGGACAGACAGGTTCCGGGAAGACTTACACCATTGGAGGTGGCCACATTGGTAGGTTGTAGAAAGTTTGGGGTTTTTTTGAATTAGTAAACAGTGTATTTGTGCAAGTTAAATACTTAATATGTAGCAGATGACACTGCAGAATTTGTAAGTATCTAAGAGAAAAACAATTTATAAAGTGGTTTTTCTCATTCCCCATTTTAGTATACAACTTAAACTAGAATTTCTTCCTGAAATGTGGTGTTTTGGAGAATCTTGCTACATTTATATTGCCTTGAAAATGTCTGCTTTAGGCAATTAATTGTTTGCTTGCTCACTCTTTGCTTTTTTTTTTTTTGAGAGACATTTCTATGACATCATAGAAATTTATGATTTAAGTCTTCCAAATGCATATAAATAGATTATTCTAAATCTCTCAGTAGGTATTAAAATCTTCCTGTTATTTAGAATCATAGAATAATTTCAGTTGGAAAAGACCCTGAAGGCCATCGAGTCCAACCGTTAGCCTACACTGCCAAGTCCACCATTAAACCATGTCCCTAAGCACCACATCTACACATCTTTTAAATACCTCCAGGGATGCAGACTCAACCACTTCCCTGGGCAGCCTGTTCCAATGCTTGACAACCCTTTCAGGGAAGAAATATTTCCTGATATCCAGTCTAAACCTCCCCTGGCACAACTTAAGGCTGTTTCCTCTTGTCCTGTCACCTGTTACCTCGGAGAAGAGACCGACCCCCACCTCGCTACAGCCGCCTTTCAGGTAGTTGTAGAGAGCGATAAGGTCTCCCCTCAGCCTCCTTTTCTCCAGGCTGAACCACCCCAGCTCCCTGAGCTGCTCCTCATAAAACTTGTGCTCTAGACTGTTCACGAGTTTTGCTGCCCTTTTCTGGACAAACTCCAGCACCTCAGTGTCTTTCTTGTAGTGAGGGGCCCAAAGCTGGACACAGTACTTGAGGTCTGGCCTCACCAGTGCCGAGTACAGGGGGACGATCACTTGCCGTGTCCTGCAGGACACGCTATCCCTAATCCAGGCCAGGATGCTGTTGCCTTCTTGGCCACCTGGGCACGCTGCTGGCTCATACTCAGCTGCCTGTTGACCAACACCCCCAGGTCCTTTTCCTTCAGGCAGCTCTCCAGCCACTCTTCCCCAAGGCTGTAGCGCTGCATGGGGCTGTTGTGACCCAAGTGCAGGACCCAGCACTTGGCCCTGTTGAACCTCATACAGTTTGCCTCTTAATTATGCTTACTTCACTTGTCTTTCCTCTACTAGTAGTTATTTAATGTTCTTGTAAGTATAATTGGCAGGCAAATTCTTTAGGTAGTGGATGTCACAATCTAAATCATATTTACTATATTCATAGTTAGATGTGAGTAACCCTGAATCTTTTTGGTAAAAAAGATTCTTGGTATCCTCTCATAGATAAACAATTAGTTTCCATACTCTTGAATAAAGAACACTATTTATGGAAGCATTGTCCTGTGCTGAATATTAAAGAAAATAAAAACAGAGTTTGGCATTAGTGTGCCATATCTACTTTCAAAAAATAGGAAATTAATTGCTGTAAATGATGATCATAAATCTTGTCTCACCAAGTTACTAATGGTCTTTTCTGTATTTAAATGGAATTTATAGTTTCTCAAACACTTGCAGTGTCATTGCCAACCATAATGAGTAGTATAGATTTAAAGTAGACTCCACATTTTTCATAACTTTCATGACTATAACATTACATAATTTAGAACTTAACTTTGAATCCTATTAATGAATGCAAACAAATATTCTGAACTCCAGAAAAACAAACATTTACAAAAAGCCTTGGGAACACTGAGCTCTTCAGATTCCTTAGTATATTGAACAGAAAATGTCACAGACTTCTCTCAGTCTGCAGTCCTTGTAATTTATGCAGCAGAATGACTACAGCTTCTGTGACATCTTTGCTTATGTTTTAGCATCAGTTGCAGAGGATGAAAAGGGCATAATCCCACGGGCGATTCAGGAATTATTTCAGCATATTTCTGAAAACCGTAACATTGACTTCCATGTGAAAGTATCTTATATAGAGGTTTACAAGGAAGAACTTCGAGATTTATTGGAGTTGGAGACCTCTGTGAAAGAATTACATATCCGAGAAGATGAAAAGGGAAATACAGGTAGAATTTCACCTCTAAAATTTGGTTTGGTTTGTTTTTTTTCAGTTGTGTGCCCAGGTTATTCTTGCCTTCTCTTGAACGAGTTTACCTCTAAAATTTGGTGTGTTTGGTTTCAGTTGTGTGCCCAGGTTATTCTTGCCTTCTCTTGAACGAGTTTATTTGTTAGTAATACTAGAAAATCGACGTTTTCAGTTTAGCTGATTTGAAGCAGTTTTGGGTTTAGAGTCCTGTGAACAATATAGATGCTCCATCAGAAATGGCAACAAATTATACGTAGAAATACAGTTACTGCTTCTGCAATTCTGTCTAGAAACACAGTAGTGTGTGATTATTCACTTGAATAAGCATTTCAAGGTTAAACCTTTGCTTCTCCTTTCAAAATTATATTTGTTAAGCCACTTATACTGATAATATCTGTTCCCTTTGAACTATGAAATGGCTGGAAGAGAAAATTTCATTAATAGTGTCTGATATTTTTTGGAGGCTTTGAAATTAACACTTATGCTATAGCTCTCCTGTCTACTACATGAAAATGCTAGAAGAATCCACTGCAGAGAGATTTTATTCTGAAACTGTATAATCTGTTTTGGGTTTAGGGTTTTTTTCTTTATTCTTTATAGTCTAATTGTTGTGACTAATTGCTCTAATATTAATATACTGTTGCATTGAGCTAGCGTGGTTTTCTTGTCTGTAGCTGGAAGAAAGTACTAATTTAGCACAAATCTTGCAGATATCATTGCTTCATAAGGACCTTGCATTGTATATTAAGCTATGTATCTTCTTCAGTACAGTTGGAGTCAACTTCAGTTGAATATTCTAGGACGTTTTCCATCCTTCATTAAAACAGGACAAAAAATATGCTTGGTAGGAGTACTTGGTAGAAGTACGCCTCTGCATTATTACGTTACTAATAGATACCTATCCTAAAGGCCCAACTGCTTTAGCTATATAGAATAGAAATTCTGTTCTTGCCATAAGGTAAGAATCATTTCTACAAACTTTTTTTTTTTTAGCCTTTTTTTTTCTTTTTAAACTGGCAAAATATCCTTTGAGCTAACTTTGCTCATACTTTTTCTAGATATCACTAGATTGCAAATTGCATATGGCAATGTGTAAATAAGTAAAGCTCTGTATTAGGCTTAAAATATTGTTTCAAATGCTATGACACACTACACCCCTATATTAAATATCTGCAGGTTTCAGATGTGCTGTACCTCTTGCTTTTCATATATCAATGTCTTCGTTTTCTATAGCTACATGCTATGACATAATAATGCAGGCTTTTATATTTCTCTAGTTTGTGTTTATAGTTTGACTATTCCTAATTGCTGTAAACTTTTGCTGAAGAGTTTAGAATTAATCGAATTATTCTTACTTTCTTTGGTTTGGTGTTTGAAGTGATTGTCGGTGCTAAGGAGTTCCAAGTAGAATGTGCGGATGAAGTGATAAGCCTGTTGGAAAGTGGAAATGCAGCTCGTCACACAGGCACAACACAAATGAATGAACACTCCAGTCGATCTCACGCCATTTTTACCATCAGTATTTGTCAGAAACAGTCCACAGAGTCTCAAAAAACCACTGATGCTGCACAGGATTCATCTTGGAAATCAGTCCAGGTGATTGCTTCAAAATTTCATTTTGTGGATTTGGCAGGATCAGAGAGGGTGACAAAGACTGGAAATACTGGTGAACGCTTCAAAGAATCAATTCAGATCAATAGTGGTCTTCTGGCCTTGGGAAATGTCATCAGTGCCCTTGGAGACCCAAAAAGAAAAAGTGTACATATTCCATACAGGGGTGCTAAAATCACTCGTATTCTGAAAGACTCCCTTGGAGGAAATGCCAAGACTGTCATGATAACATGTATAAGTCCCTCCTCATCAGACTTTGATGAATCTTTAAATTCCCTCAAATATGCCAACAGAGCCAAAAACATTAGAAATAAACCAGTTGTAAATTACAACCCTGATCAAGACCGGATTGATGAAATGGAACTTGAAATCAGACTGCTTCGAGAAGCTTTGCAGAACCAGCAAGTCAGTAATCAGTGTACACACGACTTAAATCAAGAAAGGACTCGTATCAGTTCACTTGAGGAGCAGCTCACCCGGCTTCAGGTTCAATGTTTTAGTTACAGAAATTGTGTAGATGAAGCCTTCCCATTTCTGGTTGATCTGAATGATGATGTTAGCTTAAAAAGAAGTCAGCGGGAGAGGTTGCAGAGCTGGATCGCTATGGTACAGGAAGTAAGGAAGGAAGCTCTCACCATGCAGGAAACTGACAAGGGGACTGGGACTAGCCAAGAGACACATCACATCACAATTCTTCAGCTAAAGAGGGAATTAAAGAAATGCCAGGTATTTAATTATAAGTTGATTATTTAAATAACTATGTAAAAGACCAGTCTGCTAAAACTTGAATTCGATTTTGAAAGATGTAAGACTGTTACACTTACCTGTACTTAAGTTGATAATTTAAATTTAATTCACAGTTCTTGTATAATTTTGTTTGTCTAATCTCTGGGACATAGCTTTATTTTAATGGGTGTTTGAATAGGCAATCATCTTAATCATGATAGGAATAGGTAAAGTAATGTTATATTTTTGCTAGTCAGTTTCGAGATGATTCTATGAGGTGGAGGTGTTTTATCTGTGAGATTTTTTGGTTTTAGCTATGCTAGTGTGCTAGGTCTGGCTGGGATGGAGTTAATTTTCTTTACAGCAGCTTGTAGGGTGCTGTGGTTTAGATTTGTGACCAGTACAATGCTGATAACACACTAACATTTTAGGTCATGCTGAAGACTGTTTACACAGTGTCAGGCTTTCTCTGTTTCTGCCTCTGCCCCACAGTGAATAGATTGTGTGCCCAGCAAAAAGTTGGACACGGACACACACAACCAAGCAGATGATCTGAACTAACCAAAGAGACTTTTCATGCTATATAATGTGCTCAGCAATTAAAAGGGAGAGGAGGAGGTTTAGGGAGGTTAGCCATATTTTTCCTGGGAACTGGCTGGACATTAGTCAGCCTTGGGAGGTGGTGAGTTGCCTTTGCATCATTTGTTTTGTTTAGTTTTCTTTCTCTCTTCTTCCACTTACCTTTATTTACTGAACAATTTCTGTCTCGACCCACAAGTTTTCTTGCTTTTACTCTTCCTTTGCTCTTCCCCCGTCCCACTGGGGCTGCAAGGGGTGATGTGAGCGAGGGGCTGTGTGTGCTTAACTGCCTACTGGGGTTAACCTGCAACAGTCCTTTTTGGTGCCCAACATGGGGTTCAAGGCCTTTGAGATAATAACAGATTTGATTTGAGTGTGCTAGATTAAAACTTCTAGCTTTTATACCTGTTTAGTTATTTGAGTGGCTGCTGTGGATCATGGTGCTGGCATATTTACTTTGGTTGCTGACTTATGTGTTTCCTTGAGTATTCTGGTGCTTGATTCCTTTCTAGCTGTGCCACAAACTCCAACAATTGTTAATGACTGTTTCCAGTTTTTTCTCTTTAGTGTGTTGTTTAACACTTTGTTTTCCTTTGCTTCGGAGAGCTATGATGAATCTACTGACCTTCAGCCTAATTTGATATTTGGGTCTTACGTCACTGGTGTCCCAGAACCCCAAGAATCGTCTCATGGACAAAACCAGCAACTATACCTTTCCCCTTTTGTCCTCTGAGAAACATTTCATGGAGAGAGGAAAGCACCTATCCCTTCCTCTCCTCCAGGATAGGCTTTTATAGCCTTGATGCAATGACTTCTCAGTTCCTTCAATATCCTGGTATGATCAGACTGTTCATACTGGTGTGTGCTGTGAACCTGATTTTGAGTGTTGTTCATATGGTTAAACAACTAATTGGGGGTGCTACACAGGAACATGCTCTAAGACAATTGATCCCTAGGGTGGCAGGGTGTGTGGGAGGAGTTGGGGAGGTACCTAAGGTTGTCTCCTATAGCTTGGGATTTCATGCCTGAACAGGCATGTAAACCCATCAAACTAGTGCACTATTTGAAGAAGGGGAGGTGAAACATAGTGACTTTGAAAGCTGTGTTGGGACCTGACTCATGCCTATCAAGCCACTGTCCGGTGCCCTCAGAGACGGAAGAGGGTCTCCTGATCTAAGAGCCTATAAATGGGTACTGAGAAGATCTCTTGCTCTGAGGCCACATAAATGGGCACTAAACCAGAGACCAAACCCTCACCTGTAATAGTTGCTTCTGTAGTCAAGAAGAAACAGTGAAAGCAGAGGTCAGCTCAGTTAGTAAGAGAAGAAGCAGCTCCTCCTGAGAGGGTGAGAGGGGAAGAATCAGAAGAGGCAGCCTATTCTTCAGCAGGACAGTGGAGGAAAGAGGTAGAAATCATAAGAGGTGGAAACCACCTGGTCTCTATCCATGACCAAACTGCAAGACAGGCGGAAAGGTGTTGTCCATCAGCAAGATGAGTGAATTGCTGCCTGATTGGTCCAGTTCTGGGACAGTGGGCCTAACAGTCTGGAACTAGAAGGTAGGGAAGCACAGCAGCTGGGATCTGTTGCTAGGTCTGCAGGATTGACAGAGAGATCGGAAGAGGGGCAGCCACCTGGAGACTCCAGAGGTGGCTCTTATTGAGCATGAAGACAAAGTACCCTCTTAAGTAAGATATTGTAACCCAGTGAGGCAAGTGGACTACCACAGAGGAAGGTATCCAGTATCTGAGGGAATTAGTGGTGGCGGAGGTGATATACAGTGACATGGACAATAATCAGGCCCCCAAAGATCTGAGTCATGTACAGTGCACACAGTCTGTGTGGCAGAAGTCTGTACAGAGCATACGCACATCATGGGGCGGCAGCCTAGCAATGATGGACTGGGCTCACATCGAGGCACCAACTTTGTGTAGACTGGTCTGCCAGCTCCAAAAATTTGAAGAGAATCTCTATTCCCCCTCCCTGCTATGGGCCTGCATGTCAGCTGTGGAAAGACTGTTCCACAAGGTTTGGCAACTTGAAGACAATGTGGATAATCTCTCTCCCTCCTTGCCTCTGCAACCCAGCATCTGAGCTACCACAAGTCGGCCTTTCTCTGCTCGAACGAAAGGGAACCATGAGGACGTGCCACATGGCACACTGTGGTTCTATCTGTGTGACTATGGGGAGGATATGAGGAAGTGGGACAGTGCACCTACCTTGGTTCTGGAAGTCTAAGTCTGTGTACGTGAATTGCAGGGAAAAGCAGTGGTTATAAAGGGTCCTTTCAGGAAGATTACTGCTCTGGTTGCTGTTGAGTGATTCCCAAGACACAGCAGATGGGCTGAGGACCCCTCTCCTCTTTCTGGTACTGATGCAATGGACTTATGTCTGTGTGGGTTTGAACACCACGCCTTCTGCCATGGACCATGCTGGTCTGTAGTAGAATCACACCTGTGAATAGTCCTTGTAGCATAGCCTGGGTTACAGAGAGAGGCATGGGCTCCTTTCATAGTGTAAAAACTTCTAGTTTGCAATTACAAAAGTCAGGTAATGAATCCTCTGTTTGGGAACAGGGGACCCTGCCTCAGGCTGAGCAGAGGAAAAGGGCAATTGGATTTACTTTGGTTTTGGTGGACACCAGTGCACAGTGTACTCTAATGCCGTCAGGATACAAGACAGCAGAACACATCAGAATTTCCAGAGTGACAGGGGGATCCCAATTGTTGTCTATGTTAGAAGCTGAGGTGAGCCTAACAGGAAATAAGTGGCAAAAGGATCCTATTGTCACCGGTCCAGAAGCCCCATATATCCTTGCCATTGACTCTCTCAAAAGATGGTACTTCAGGGATCCAAGGAGGTACCATTAGGCCTTTGATGTAGCCACTGCAGGTTCAGAGAAGCTTAAATAGCTGTCTAGCTTGCCTGGCCTCTTGAGTGATCCTTCTGTTGTGGGGCTGCTGTGTGTTGAAGAACAGCAAGTCCCAACTGCTACCATGATGGTGCTATGGCATCAATATTGTCCTGACTGAGACTCCCTCGTTTCCATCCAGAAGCTGATTTGTCGACTCCAGAGCCAGTATGTGATTAGCAAGACTCACTTGCCCTTTAATAATCCCATATGGCCAGTGCAAAAGTCTGATAGAGGATGGAGGTTTACAGTGGACTATTATGCATGGCCCGAATGAAGTCACGCCACCATTAAGCATTGCTGTATTGGACATGCTAGAACTCCAGTATGAACTGGAGTCAAAGGCAGCCAAGTAATACACCATAATTGATATTTCCAATGCATTTTTCTCAATTCCTTTTCCAGCAGTGCAGGCCACAGTTAGCTTTGATGTGGAAGGGTGTCCAATGTGGAATGGTGTCCAATCTGGAATCAGCTGCCGTGGAGGGGTGGAAGCACAGCCCTACCATTTGCCATGGACCGATACAGACTGCGCTGCAACAGGGTAAAGCCCCAGAAAGCTTGCAGTGCATTGATGACATCGCTGTGTGGGGCAACAAGGACCTGAATGGGGAACCCCAACTACCCTGGAATGCTGGAAGAGACCATGGACTGGCCAGAAAGCAGAGACTTTGGAGAATTGCCTGAGGAAGTGACTCATACCGAAGAGGCCCCACTGTATATTACCAGAAAATGAGAAACAATATACTCTGTTTACTATTACCCATGGGTTCTATATATTGTGGGAAACCATTGGAGGTAGAAGACTGTTCTGTGGAATCCCACGTGACAAGTTACAGAAACTGATGAAGGGCAAGGTGAAATGAGTCAATGTGCAGAAGTGAAAGCCATCCAGCTTACCCTAGATATTGTGGAACAGAACAAGTGGACAGTACAGTACCCGTACCACCACCTGAAACACTATATGGTACACATACCACTGCCTAGAACACTGTACTGGGCCTTTAAAGCAAGTTCTGTGGTGACGTGGCAGTCCAGGAATCATTGAATCAGACAATGGGACCCATTTCTGAAACAATCTCATAAGCACCTGACCTATAAATATGGCATTGATTGGGTGTTTCACATTCCCTATCACACACTAGCCTACAGAAAGATTGAAAAATACAATGGACTATTAGAGACTACACTGAAAGTAATGGGCACTGGGACATGTCAGCAGCGGGATGCAAATTTAGCAGAAGCCACTTGGCTAATTAATACCAGAGGATTAGCTAACTGTCCTGGACCTGCCCAAACAAAAACCTTATGTATCGTAGAAGGAGATAACTTCCCTCATAGTGCATGTAGAGAACTGTCTGGGAAAGACAGTATGGGTTGTTCCTCCCTCGGGAAAAGGCAAACCTATTTGTGGGGCTACTTTTGCTCAAGGACCCAGGTACACTTGGTGGGTAATGCGAGAGGGTCGTGAAGGCTGATGTACCTCAAGAGATTTAACCTTGGGGGAAAATAACCCATTATTTGAATTGTATGTTTTAGGAAGTATTACAGCAGAAATCACCTAAACCAGCAGAGAACAAGCCTCGCAAAAAGCCAGGCAAGTGCAGCAGTGACCCAGCCTGAGCTGGTTTTGCTGTCCAGTAACTCAACACAACATGTTTCTCCTGACCTGAGCGACCACTGTAACAGACAGAATCCAAGACATCAACTAAATAAACTCAGTGGACATTTTAGGAACATTTTCTGGATATTTTATAGGAATGGCCCTAGACTAAGGGATGATATCTGTGTATAAATCAAAGGATGAGAAAGGAGGCATGATAAATGAGGTTGTATTGGAAAGTGTGGGACTTGAGCATGACATAAATGGTATGGAATATGGAGTGGAGATTGTACTGGGTCTGGCTGGGATGGAATTAATTTTCTTCATAGCAGCTCATAAGGTGCTGTGTTTTAGGTTTGTCACCAGTAAAATGCTGATAACACACCAATATTTTAGGTCTTGCTAAACAGTGTCCACCCAGTGTCAGTGCTGTCTCTGTTTCTCCCTCTGCCACCCCAGTGAATAGATTGGGGGGTGCACTCAGGGGCGGGGGGGCACAACCAGGCAGATGACCCAAACCAACCAAAGAGATATGTCACGGCATATGACATGCTCAGCAATAAACAGGGAGAGGAGGAGAGCGTAGGTACGTTAGCTGTCTTTTGCTCGGGAGCTGGCTGGGCATCAGTCTACCTGTAGAAGGTGGTGAGTGACTGGTTTTTGCATCAATTGCCTTTGCATTACTTGTCTTGTTTTCCTTCTCTCTTCCACTTCACCTTCACTTATGGCATGATTTCTCTCTCAGCCCACAAGTTTTATTGCTTTAGTCTTCATTTGCTCTTCCCCTGTCCCACTGGGGCTGGAACGAGGGAAAGTGTGTGAGCAGCTATGTGTGCCTAGCTGCCTACTGGGGTTAACCCACAACTACTTTCAGTTGTCCTGTAAACTCAGAAATTGTTTTGAAACCTGCAAATAAATTCATCTGTCAGAAGCATTACAGGTACAACTGCAATGCAGATATTTTCACAAATATCAGTGTGCTTAGAGATAACCCATGGACTAAGTTTTGCAACTTATATCTAATATTATCTAGTACCATGTATGTAGTATACTAATCTATCTAATACCATGAAGTTGCAAATATCTCATCTATTATCATTAAGTAATTTCCTAGCCTTCAGCAATATTGTCACCAAGAACCTCTGCATTTACTTTTCATTATCATGCCTTTAGCTAATTGAGTTTCTAAATTATTTACATTGCTTTTCTAACACTTGCTTTTGTGTTACATATCAGCTTTCTGCTTTTTGATGGCTTCACGCTTCCGTAGTTTTCTAGCTGAGGTGAGAATTTTGAAACAAGATGTGGGATTCTTGGCATGCAGATACCCCATGAGGATCCTGTCATGCCAGTAGCTCTGATTAGCTCTTTCTCAGCAGATAATAGTGCTAGACAATGACCTATGGGGAGAAGAGCTCTCAGCCTTCTCAAGCATGATAATGTAAGCTCACAGAATTGACACATAATCAAATAACTAAATCTTTTTGGGAACATCCCCATATACATTTAGGAAGTGTGTATTTTGGATGTACTGAGTTAAAATGTTGACTATGAATAATGAAACATCCAAAATAATGCAGATTAGCGTACAATAAACAGAGCCTCAAATAAAAATGAATTTTGTAACTTAAAATACCTGTACACTAGTTTGAGTGAAGTTCTGACATAAGATGAACAGCTTAGAAAAACTGACCCGAGTCTGTCTTGCAGTAGGAGACAGTATTCCAACAAGCTAGAATTTTATAGCATCAACCCATTTTCAGTTTGCACACTATGTGATAAGCGTGTAGATTGTTATCAGGCAATTGCATGTACAAATTCTTTATTTTCTTTGTTCTCAATCTATCTAAATCACAGCTTTTTTCTTACTTGATTTTCTTCTGTAGATTGTTTTAAACCTCTGTTTCCCAGGTTCAAAACAGTATAAGAGCTGAGTTTAAACTTAAATTTCCCCAGGTGAGTACGCCATCTACAGCCAGGAGGAGATGGTTAGGGAGAGGCTAAAATAAATTGAGACAGTTCAGACTCAAGAACAGAGCTTGCACATGAACAGATTTAATAGCTAATAGTGGACCTATTCTTGTTTGTACATACATATTTCTTTGCTAATGGGTATGTTTGCCTGGATAATGCTATCTTACACAAAATAAAAATAGTGGTGTATTGGGTTAGACATAGCTAACAGCCAAACTCCCACCCAGCCACTCATTCACCCCTCCATCAGCAGGACTTGGGGAGAAAAAATAGGAAGAACAGCAATGTGGATTGAGATGAAGACAGGGAGATTGCTTACCAATTAAAAAACAGTTTCAAATTGAGGAAAAATGATTTAATATATTGCCAATTAAAAAATACTAATTACTTATTTGGGTAGTGGGCAACAAAAAGACAAAGAGTAAAACACCACCTTTCCTTCCCCCATTTTCCAGGCTTATCTTCACTCCTTCACTCCGTACTCTCCCTCACTGCCAAGTGATGCAGGCACATCAGGGGATGGTTTATGGTCAGTATATAGTGGTTTCTATCTGCTGCTATTTCCTTCTAGCACCTTTCCTCTGATTTGGCATGGGCTCTGCATGGGCAGCAGTTCTTTCAGGAATATCCATCTGCTCCAGTGCAGGTCCTCCCTAGGCTGCAGTGTGGGTATCTGCTGCTCCACCATGAGGTGCTACCTCCTCCTCCTCCTGGTGTTCCTTCTGCTCTTTCTCACTCTTTTGGTTCCTTCCTCTTCTGTCTGTCTGGCAGTTTGTGCCCTTTCTTAAATATATTATCACAGAAGCACCACCATCTTGGCTGAGGGACTCAGCTGTTCCCTGCAGTGGGTCCACTGAAGTTGCCTGGAACCGACTGTGTCCAGCATGGGGTCTTGGACCTTGATCTCTTCTCACAGACACCACCCCTGCAGTCACCCCCACCAAACCCTTGACACTTCCACCCAATACAACTGAGAAAATATACAATATGGACACTATGACACTTAGTTTCCTATCACTTCATCTTGTCCCAGTCTGTCAGCATGATAACATCTGTGCAAGCTTCTTTTTTCTGTAGTTGGCTCAACTCTGCATAATGGTACAGCACCAGTTGGGGACAGAATACACTCAACTACATTTAGTACACAGACTTTGGAAAATGGTCTATTATCTAAAGAGACATCAGGTTCTTGATTGCATTCTTAAAAGCTATTAATGGTTGTCTTTTCTTGGAAGAAAGATAGAGGTAAGCTAGTTGTACAGAAGTATCCAATTTTAGAACGCTAAGACATGATGTTTCTGTGCTTTGTATTCTGTGTATTTGGCTTCTACAGACTTTCTAGAAGAGAAACATTTGGAAGTCTCCTTCGATCGGCATTGGATTATTTATCTAGAACATCTGAGAAAGCATTCTTATGATTTCTTTAATCTTTAGTCTGTTATCCGAGTTGCAGAGTGAGGACAGCTGTCCTTATTTTTTCATTTGGGAAGTGCATTAATCCTGTGGTTGATGCCGAGATCTTGTGGCTACATCTTACAGCACCCTAAAGAGGATAATTGGATTTAGATATCTACTTCAATGAAGTAGCTTTGGTTATGGGTACATTATTCCTTTTGGAAGAAAGAAACTTGTCTGAAGAAAATCAATAGATGAAACAGAAGTGAAGAAATAACTGGTAGAAACCACAGATAACCACTTAGACAATTTGCCACACATGTTCTGATCGCATCTTTTAACAACAAATGAGTTTTTGTGGTTTTATTTTTTTTCCATTTTCCAACTGTAAAAGATTTCCAGCTGTAAATTTCCAACTGTTCCTTTTCCCCAGCTGAACTTTTCTTTTATTATTTAGCAGGCTCTAGTTATGGATGAAGAAGTATTTAGCCAGAAGGATCATGAACTGCAGACACTGCAGAATCAGATAAAAACATTACTACAGGAAAATGAAGAACACCTGGAATCTTTAAAGGAGGCTCAAGAAACACATAGATTACAGGTATTTTTCCGCTGGTACATGTTACTTATATCCGTATTGATCCATCCTTCCACTGTATGAATGCATTCATTATTTCAAGACAGGTCCCTCAGGATTTTTTTGGACATAATTACCTGTCAATCTTATGGACATTTTGTTTGAATAAGAGCTATATCACTTAATGAGTTGAGTTCATCTAGTGGATGAAATACAATAATGTGATTCATGAAGTTTGTATATCACCTTGTCTGTGCCACAGCCTTCCTGTATGACATGAGGTGAATCATTCATCCTCTCCCTGCTTCCTAAAGCATAACACACACCCCTCTCCCCAAAAGTGTGTTATTGACAAGTAGTTTCAGGACCATTAATAAATTAGGATTTGAAAGGCCTTTAAAGATTCTTTAGAATCTAAAAAGAACTATAAGGATCCTATAGAATGCTTTAATTGAAAGCATTGAAACGTATTTTGTTATAGCTTCATATTTTATATTTTTTATATATTTGTATTTTAACCGTTTTACTTTGTAAGACAGAATTTCTTCCTAATTTTCTGAGCGTTTACTATGAGACAAAATTGAGGAAACACTGCTTGCCTCCTTCCTTCTCTAGATCTTGTGCCTGCTAATGAAATTACAATGGGTTATAAGTGCATAACATTTCAAGATCCAGGACACCATAAACAGAATAGTTAATATTTTCCTGGTGTTGACTGTCATGTGGATGGTAGATAAATTATTATCTGACTTTTTAAAAGAGAAAAGGATAAGCATGGCTAGCTAGTACTCTTTTCCTTATTCTACTTTTTCTCCTTTTTCCTTTCCTTTGCTAATGGCTTGGGGAAAGTCAATGGATGAAAGGTAAGTATACTAGTCATCATCTTTTTCTTCCCTCTGTCTCTTTCTTTCTTTTCTGTCACCTCTGGCTAGATATTTTTTTTTAAACCTGTACAGCATAGTGTCAGCTTGTTACACTGAGATAATGCGTATATAAATTCTGGAAAATACAACATAGGCACATTGCAACGTAGACACTACACTACACATAGTCACAGTATAGGTAAAACATCATGTTTGTCTCAGTATCAGAGACAGGAGAGAAGCCTGAGAGGCCTTAGACACCATTTTGGTACTTAATCCACTAAACTGCTGCTTTTATTTAGAAACATCAAATAGGTAGAATAATGAAAAGCAAACACTTCTGTCAAATATTTTAAGTTGTATTCACAGGAATATGTAATTAAGTGATGAATAATAGAATAAGATCTTTAAAAGTAGGAGGTACTAGATAGATATTAAATGTTTGTATACATACATATTTATATAACAGGTGTTGCACTGTGCGGTTGTATGTACAAAGGTATCAGGGACAAAAAGTCTTAAAAGGACTAAATAATAGCTTCAAGGTGGATCAGTTGGCCTTTACTTCTTCCAAAGTCATAACAAATATGCTATTCATATATATATGTATTCTATTTACTATGACACAGGAATATTATGTATTGTATTCCAACAAAATGTCAATTTGCAAGGCATTGTCTATGTGTGTTTGGAAGGAATTTGCAGTCTAAGAAAACAAGATATAAAGAATTAATAAAAATGTATTATTCATTGAATATTTTGGGTTGACTGTCACTAGCTATTCTTCAACTTTCCTGTTGTTACTAGGCCAGATTTTACTTTTTACTTTTTTACTTTGAAAAGAATTGAAAGGAATAGAGGGAGTTGAAAATGTATATAATCTTGGTCTTATGGATGAATCAGTTTAGGTAAGATAAGTAGTTTTGAACACTGTACAGAGACTACTGCAGGAGAAGCAGGTAAGTTAAATTCTCCAAACTAGTATTACCAGCAAAGTTGAGGTTGGGTAGAAGAAAAAGAAGTAGCCCACACAAGGGATCCTGGGATCATGTACATGTTTATGTTTATTAATACAAATAATCTTTAAAATGGAACTGCTCAAAGAGGAAGAGGAAGCCTGTATACGTGTTTAATTAATTAGACTTGGACCATGAGTTTCATTTGAACATTTTTGTTGAATTCTCATTTTATTTCTCCATAATCACACACATAAAGTAAGCATGGACTGATGTAATATACTTCTCACTAGATGCCTAGATAAGCTAATGTAACTTACCTGGGATAAGTCTTTCTGGACAAAAATATGTCTACAATTTATTGGAGTTGGGGTGTGTGTGTTAGATTGATGATATCATAGAATTTTCAGTTTGTTGCAGAATTTGCATATGCACTGCAGAAGAATTTAGGATCAGTGAGTGATTTACAAGATTCATGACCTTTGCAAGGAATTTAGGAATGGTGAATGTGATACAGAGCTCATGATCAGCAAAAGTTTTGCTTTGTTTCTTTTTCCCCATGAGAATGAGAAAATGGTGGAACAGCAAATGCTTATTGATCAGCTAAAAGAAAAATTAGAGAAGTTTACAGATGTGAAAACTTTGGATTTCTCATGTGCTTGTGGACATGGGCGAGCTGTTGTGGCATCTGCAAGGAGGCCATACAGTGTCCCACTCACAAAGAGTCTGCTACACTCCCTTCACCCTTCTTCAGGGACAGAGACCCGAAAGGTAAGGTCTACTTAAATGTTACATTTTCTTTCTTTTATTTTGTAATGGTTATAATTCAATTATTAGACTTGACATGACAAATTATGGTAGCTTTCTCAGATGTGTTTAGCTTCCCATTGAAGACTCTGAAAAGTTACTTTTTAATGTCTTGCGACATATGCTATGCCACAATTGTCCAAAATGTTCAGGCTTAAAATTGTCACTTACAAGTGCTAAAGCTGTAGTCTTTTGGGGCTTTTCCTGGGGGTTTTGAGGGTTCAAATATGAAGCATTATAAAAAATGAAATGATTATTCTTACTGATATATTGAGTAGGCTGGATAATGAGTTGCTAACAGTGCCTTCTTTCACATTTGGAACAAGTGCTCTAAGCTCTTGCAAAACCTTTTGCTACAAAGGTATTCAGAGTTATTATAGAAAACCTATGTAATTTTACTTACAAGCTCAGGTGATGCCAGAGTTCTAAAATGAAATACTTTTTAAATTTCAGTAAAGAATTGCTGAACTGTTGCAAGTGGTTTTACCCATCACTTTTTTGTGTGCTTTTTGACAGGTGTATACCAGCCCCCCTGCCTTCTCCCTGGCCCGGGTAATGGCAGAATTCCGTGCTCGCAGCCAGATGATACTGAGCAACATAGAAGATCAGGATAAAGTCCTTCACTGCCAACTCTCTGATCAGAGCGATGAAGAGGAAGAAAATACAGGCAGCAAAAAGAAAACCTCATTTAAGTAATTTTTTGTTATTCTTTAATTTTTGATACAGACAACTATATAGCAAACGTAGTATTACTGCCTAATCCTGACATAATATGAGACCATTTGTGATGTTACTTACGGTCAACTTATGGGACCAACTGGGCATATTACAAAATAAGTTTAATAAACATATTTTTTTGATTTAATAAAGATTGCATAATCCTTGTTCTGGGGCCAGAATCTGCCATGAAGATCAGGTGGGTAGGGAGGTTTGGAGTGGATGGGAAAGAAGGTACAAATGCTTATGTGAGTTTGGGATTCTTCTCTGTTAAGATCATGTACTTTGCATCAAGCATATAGAAAAAAAATACCCTCTGTGTTTGGAACATAGCCTGTTTTTCATTCTTCCTCAGGCATTCCATAAACCGAACATGGACACGAAAACAGGCTTCTCTGTGCTTTCTTCCTGACCTAAGTGACATGAAGTATCAAGTAGACAAGTTTGGTTTAGCCAACAAATCTGCGCTACAGACTGACAGAACCACAGGTAAAATGGAAGTCGTGAGAGCAAATCTTACTACAGGATCAGAATATGCGAGAATGTCTTTAGCAGACATTATTATTCTTTCCAGCAAAGTATGTGTATTTGATACAAATATTTTTTTTAATAGTTCAATGTAGGCTTTTGAGATTCTCTTCTTCTCCCTCTTTCTGAAACAGATATGGGTGACCTTAATATTTAGCTAACACTTACTAGCAGGAAAGCACTTCACACATCAAAAAGCTGTTTATGTATAAATCTTTAGTACTGCTTCAATGAAAGAAAATAGATGCTATTATCTTATCAGAGATGCACTGAAATGGATTGAGGAATATTTGTCCTCCCACTTAGGATCTTGAAATGCTAGTGCATACCATCCTTTCTTTTCCTGTTTAGACACGGGGCAGGAAAAAGACTCTTCACGCTGTTCTCTCCTGTTGATTCTTTTACTTCATATGGAAGAACTCCACACATACAATGTTCCAGAGCACTATCTTTTGGATACAGAGTGTATTCCAGATCCTTTATCTCCATATTGCTTTGTTTTCTTTCAAGGTGAAGAGATTGACAGCCTCCAGAAAAGTCACGTTTTTAACATGCAGAAGCTAAAGAATTCAGAGTTGAGACTCATTGAGGCCGAGCAAAAAATGAGAGAACTTGCACTTAATATCAAAATGAAAGAGGAACTTATTAAGGAATTAGTAAGAACAGGTAACCGCCTACTGTGGGGAAAATTAGAATGAAGAAATTCAGAAACACAAGAAAAGGCACAAAACTTCTGAAGTTTCGCATATCTTAGTTTTTATGTAATTATCTTATACAAGAATACCTCTAATAACTTAAAGATTCATAACTTTCATTAATTAGTTGCTATGGTTGCACTGAAGGCTGTAAATTTTTATTACAGCGTACTCTGCTGTGATACGCAGATGTATGTGTTAAATATTTTTTGTGCTTTGCTGATTATTGCTTTTATCCACCAATAGTGTAACTTTTCATGTGTGCTCAGTGCTACTGATCTCTTCGAGGACATGTATTTGTCACATGGTGTCTGGGATAGGAGAGAAGATACACCACTGTTCTGGGAATGTAAGCATTCCCAGCACAGCAGTAGAGACGCAGGAGTCAGAAGTGGATGAGGGAAAAGGTCAGTGTCCCTGTTAGCCTATATCCCTTACACATCTGTCTTGGTATATATTGCCTGCCAGAAACTAGCCTTATAATAACAGTAAGGATCTCTATGCTCAACCCCTTCAATCACACTTCACGTGCATCCCTTCTCTTGAGATTGTCTTTGGCACTTGGAAAAATTCTGTGTCCCCAAAAATATTATTTTGTGAAAGATTGCCCAAACAGGGCAAGTCAGAGTAGAAATTAAATACAAAGTTATTTACTGATAATTAAGCTGAAAGTTGAGTAATAAATAAATGGCATATTCTTCTGGAAAAAAAGCAAAATTTATGAAATACAGGAGAACCATTTTAGCAAAAACTAAAGTAGGCAGAAGAATTTAACTTTATTTGTCACTCAGATGGCATTTTATTTGGTGAAATCAGGTGACTCATGAAGAATTCACATTTAAGACTCCTTCCCTTATCTATTTCAGAATTAGAAAGGAACTGTGTGTTCCTTTAGGGTTGGAAAATGTCTCAGAAATTATTGGGTTAGCCAGAGTGAAGTAAGTAATGATTCAACTACAGAATTAAGTATCAAATTTCAACTGATTATCCTGGTGTTTTTAAACTATTTGGATATGGTATCTTTAAGGTAAGGATGCTCAGACTGTAAGCAGGCAATATTCTTTGAAGATAACTAAACTGGAGCAAGAATCTGAGCAGGCCAAAATGGAACTGGCTGAAACACAAAAGTGGCTTCAGGAGCTGGAGAGTAAGGAGCTGAAAGACATTCCTGAGAAAGCCAAGTTACAAAAAGAGTTCCGGAAGAAGATGGATGCAGCTAAATTGAAAGTGCAGGTATTTCTAATCTGACCATTAAGATTTTCAAATCTCTGTCTGCCTATCACCTTTGAACACCTATCACACTCTGCTTGTAAAACTCTCACCAGTTTTACACATTTGAAGCTGTTTGTGTTGAAGTAGCTAATGAGAAGCTTAATACTATTGTACGCAGAATGCCATTTAACATATATGTGGTTAGATACATACAGTATTTTCTTGGTAGATAAGAAACCAAGGAAGAAGTGGGTGATAAGAGATGCTGATACACTATTGTATATAGTACCATAAAAGAACCTACCCAAGGAGACTCTTACAAGTTTATTACCTGCCATAAATAAAATTGATGTTTTATGGAAATACTATATAAATTCCAGCTCTAAGCAAATCACTGTGGTGGTTTGCAAGACCAGGCCAAATATGGTCATATTTGTTTGGCACTGGCTTCTGCTTATAAGTTCTGCTATGCCTAAGTTGAAACTCTGTGTAGGGGCAGCTTAGGTGCTCTGTGCCTCTCAGTTCTAGAATGGTGGGCCAAACAAGTAGCATACAGAAACAGGTAGATGGTTTATTGACTTGAGCTCAGGACCTGCATTCCGGCACCATTATGTCTCTGCACATTTCCCAGAGCTGTGATTTCTGTTAGATTTTACTACTTTTATTGTATTGCCAGGCATGAACTGTATCTTTACCATTTCATGTTGCTTGAGTTTAATTCTACCTGTGCTGACTTTACCAGGTAGGTCAGAAGCCATAGAAATAATGACTGATTTTTTGGGCAGAAGTTAGTAAGCCTCTAAGAATTGAGTGAACTAAGGAATTGAGTCATATTTTACATGTAATTGAGTCATATTTTACATGTAAGTTTTCCTGCTATTAAGCTGAAATTTGTCATGAACATTCAGGCCTTACAGAAGAAGCAGCAAGACACTAAGAGTCTGGCTTCATTATCTAACCAAAGCGAGAAACAAGCAACAGAACTTGAGCAGAACGTGGCTCAGATGAAGCATCAGCAGACTCAGCTACAGAAGAGACTGTGTGAGGAGAGTGAAAAAAAGAGGCAACTAGAAGCAGAGATTCAGCGGGACCAGCAACAAATTAAAGTAGGATTCTTCCTATTTCTTTATGACAAACAATGAGATAAGCCAATTTTGCCTCTGCTTCCCTGAAGACAATAAACTATACTGCCAGGGTTTCCATAATTTTAAGTAATGACTTTCTTGACAAATGCACTGAAGAAATTGTCTATCAACAATTTCACAGAAATCTTCAGTTTGCCTTTCTCTTCAGTTGTTGTTTTGTTTGTTGGTTTTTTTTGTTATGTGATGTCTAGCCCTGAATTGCAATTTTACATGTAAATTTAGGGTCAGTATTTCAGATTATATACTTATGTGGACTCTGACATCAAATGCATTTTAAAAACAGATTGAGACAGGAAGAATGGGGCTTTTTGTTTGTTTACAGGAACTTCAACTAAAGATGGAGCAACAACAGAAGATCCTTAAACTTAAGGATAAAGAGATTGCTGCATTTAAAAAGAAGAAAAATAACTCAGTGGGAACTTCACAGGAGCTACAGGTAGCTAATCTATTCCAAATCTGTGTGGGCCCTGAAAAAAATTTTCTTTCTTCATCCCTAGTCATCTTTGTAAAGTGTTTGGAAGAAGAGTATTGCATCATAGTTTTGTCTTCTTTTTTGCTTTAGCAAAAATTGGGAGTATAGCCTAGCAGCTCTTGTACTATTTCTGAATGAGGCAAATGAGAGGCTCTAATGTTTTTTCTTTCTATGATTTGTCAAAGACGCTGATTCAGAGACCTGAGAATTCAACAGGTTTCGTTGTCTGGTAGGTTTGAGGGTAATACTGATGAGCTCTGTTATAAAAGTTCCATGGTTTGTTTGGGTTTTTTTTTTTCTCTTCTGACATAAAGGACAGAGGTCTATGGTTTTGGTTGTTCCTAACAGGGTTAGAAAAGTAAGTGTCCTATGCAGCAGTACCACCTACATTATTTCAGATGTGGACATTGGAACATGAGAGTCTCATGAGTTACCCAAAGTTTTTACAGGTGAAAAGAAATTTTAAAAATTAAATAAAGGCAACTTTTTAGCTTTATCAGGAATATATCCACTGTTAAACTGTGGCTTCAGAATAAATTTATGAGGGACTGTGGTAGCAGGATCAGAGCTCTCATTGACTGACTGACTGTCTTTCCTCATTGTAATTTCTTGTCACTTAAATGTTTTTCTATGAATAGCTGGTCTTGGGCAACTATAATGAAATGAGGATAGGCTAGCTGAATTCTTGTGGTACCTTCCAAACCTGGCTGCTGTGATTATATAGAAGACATCTATTTATATAACTGTCTTTAGAAAAAGAATACGTTTCATTAAAGGCTTCTGATACAATTTTGTTTATACAAGATGTAGCGATGTAACATTGCTGAGCCTCTTTTTACGTCAGTCCGATTTCTGCATTATTCTGATTCAAGATTCCATTGCAGAATTAATGTTAACATTAGAAATGTCAATTTCTTCCACAGTTTTATCAGTTATTCTAGAAAAGGAAAAACATAGTCATAAAATTCTGATCCAAAAAGTTCTGGTTAATGCTCTTTGTATCTCTATTTAAACTTTAGAAATTAGAAGAGCAAAAGAAATGGCTGGATGAAGAAATTGAAAGAATTCTCCAACAGCACCAACAGTTAGCAGAACTAGAAGAAGAGTTAAAGAAAAGAGAAGCCATTGTAGCCAAAAAAGAAGCATTACTGCAAGAGAAAAGTCACTTGGAAATCAAGAAACTGAGATCTAGCCAGGTGATTTAAGAGAAAACATGAAATTTACTACAGTTACAGTGCTGATTGAAAGACTGGGGGGGTGGGTGCAAATAGATAGCAGAAGAGGTTCAAGCCATGTGACCTGTGGCTCTACCACTGCCATGAAGTTATTGTGTGACTTGAGCAAGTCAACATTTAAAATGTGAACAACACGGAATAATCACTTTTATTCACTTGTTCACCCCAAAATGCCAACAACAAAACAAAATAAAAAATCTGAATTGCAGAGTTATGTTATTGCAGAGCATTAAATAATGTGATATCTAAAAGTGATTCAGTCCTCCTGCAAACTAGAGAACATGATAGGGAAACATTTTGTGTTATTTATTTTTCAGTAGCAAAAGTGAATAGAAACTGAAGTATCATTGTAACTTATAATGACTAGCCCCTTTAGTTTTTAGTGTGTAGAAAACTGCATGTTGAGCATTTTTGTTTTCTTTCAAGTAAATAGTAAATTTTATGGTAGCTGTCTACTCAAAATAAATGGGGTCCCATTGCAAGAAGCAGGCAAGTCTTTCACTGCAGAATGTGACTATCTCACTTACATTTTTCTTACTGGAAGATGTATCTCAGTTTTGTATCTATGGCTGCTGTGGTTCTTTTTAGGCTTTAAACAAAGATAGTATGAAATTGTCTACTCGCTTAAGCGTGCTGGATCAGGAACTGTGTGATAAAGGTATGCAGCTTCAGGGCAGCAACACTGAAGATAAGACAGACATTTTGGAAAAAATTCAGGTTCTCCAGATGGAAAGGGATCAGCTGCTCAGAAGAAGAAATAGCGTGGATGAGAAACTGAAAGATGGTAAAGTGTTGTCAACTGAAGTAAGTAAGCAGCTCTGAGATAAGTACAGGTTTTAGGTAGCGTTGTATAATAAAGTATTCCAATCAGAATATAAAGTGTCTCCAAGTATTAGATAAGATAGAACCAAAGAACCGAGGCTGGATACTTCTGTAAATAGCAATGCTAAAATACTGCTATGATAACACTACCAGTGAACAAAGTCAATCTTCAAAGGGACTTAATGCAGTTAGTGCCTTGGCAAACTCCACTGGCCTAAGGATCATGTAATCAGAAATAAGAGAACTAGAAGTTCATCAGTTTATCATAGGTAGATATTTTCATGTCAGGACATAGAACAAGGCAATGTACTCAAATAGTGATGACCCTTGATTTTTTTCATAGGATTTTGTGAAAAAGCTTCACCTGAAGACCTCCATATTTTTGAGTGAAAATAAATCGTGTTACCTGGATAGTCCACACTTGAGTTGATCAGTATAATTACACTGAAGATATAATAAATTCAAATAAAATGGACAGGTTATTTTGAGAAGCAGTATGGGCATGTGGCTGAGGTGATAATGTCACAGGAAGAACCCTACTTGCCTCACTCCTCAAAATCTTCTGCAGTGCTTCAGGCCATGCATTTCTGTCACTTCCGTACAGAAGTTACGGTTGCCAGACTCGTTACTGACCTGATTCATTCATTAATCTATGGAAAACTAGCACAACCAAAAAAATAATAGCAAAAGTCAAACTGTGGGGAGGATGATGGAAGGATAAAAAGGGAAACATGACTTCTGTTTTTGCATTGAACTATTTGATCGACCTCTATATCATGGAAGGGGTACTATGGCAGAAAAAGACAAGTGTTCTAGATCTCTACTCTTACCTCTTATTTTTCCCCATTCCATTCTCTGTACTGCTCCTAGTTTGTCTTGCCCTTAAGTTTAGTTTCACTCTTGAGAATTATATTAAAGATGTCTTATTTATAGAAAGATTAATTCGACACTTTTTTTTAAAAAGATCTCACTGATGTGTTTCTCTGTAGGAAGAACATGTCCTTTTCCAGCTGGAAGAAGGAATTGAAGCCCTGGAGGCTGCTATTGATTACAAGAATGAAAGTATTCAGAATCGCCAGCACTTGCTTAGGTCATCTTCTCAGATTCTTTCACAGAGCGAGAATAATGTAATAGGAAAACTAGTTTCCCTGTCTGCTGCCGAGCTCAGAGCTATCCTTTTCAAATATTTCAACAAGGTTTGTTTTGACTAATGAATAACATTTCATCCTATTTTCTGTTACTATTCTAGACAATGAAATGAAATGGTGTCAAGCTCAAGCTAGTACTCCTATTTTTGTCTAAACCCAGTATAAACTCTTTTTGCATCCACTGCCTGCAGTGTGTACAGCCAAATACTGAAGAATCATACTGACACCTGGGAAAAAAATGAAATGCATTAGGACATGGTGTGTCTTTGTGACCTTGGGTGAACCTTGGGTGATTTTGTGAACAAGTTGTCTGTGGGATGCAAGTTGGAAGTTTTCCAGAATCAGGAAAGTGATATTAAAAAAATCCACTAGTCCATGTGATCAAAATGTACAGAGCTCATTTCTAAAGTGTGAGCTTGCAGAAGCTGCAAGTCTGTTCCCAATATAAGCTTATGGCTTGTAGAGACCATTGCTTTTGTATGCTTTCAACTATTAAGCAGAAGGGTAAAAGCTTTTATTAAAATGGTTTGATAAATCAAAAGAAGTGTATTTCTTTCTTAGATTGTTGGTCTACGTGAGTCTGAACGAAAATTACAACTGCAGATTGAAGAACAGGAAATGAAGGTCATCGACCAGGAAAACATAATACGCGAATTAGAGTCTGCACTTGAACACGTCAAGTTGCAGTGTGACAGACGGCTGACAATACAACACAAAGAACATGAGAAAAAACTACAGTTAATACTGCATCATTTCAAAGGTATTTGCTTCTTGGGGGGGGGGGCGGGGGGGAGGGCGTATTCTACATCAAGTATTATCTTCTGTCACTACTGAGAAATACTATAATCCAACTGAAAAAAACACAATAAAGTTCAGACATATATTTTGGCGGTCACTAATTCTGGTATCGTGTAGGATGCTGAGGAACAGACATGTGGTGTCTGAATGAACTGAAAAGTGAGTGTTTTTTTAAAGCAGTGTAAGAATTGTTGTATTTTCATATTGAATTTGCTGATAACTGGAAACTTGAAAGATACCGGTCCTGCTGATCTTGATCTTCTAAATACTTCTATTAAAATTGACAAGCGGGGTTGGCATGGCCTTTTTGATCCTGTGTCATACTAGTTAAAATGTACACCACTGCAAGCAAAGTGTCAGCAAGATCCAAGACATATTCTGCTGGGCATCTTGATTTTTGGCACAGAGATATCTGGTTCTTAAACTAGTTTTACTTGTCCTAGAACAAGATAATGAAGGTATTGCAGAAACCTTGAAAGGGTACGAAGTAAAAGTCCAGCAACTGGAAAAAGACTTATTTTTCTATAAGAAAACCAGCAGAGAGCTGAAGAAAAAATTGAAGGGCCTCTTTGGAGAGTCATCCCATCAATTATTGGCATCCCCTAAATGTAAGTATATTAAAATATTTATGCAGTTGTCAATAGACCATTTGAAGGGTGACGAACACACAGAAGTATTTCAGATATAGACATAAAAATGGTAGTTTTACTGAACTAACTATTCTCTAGGAATATATTACACCTCTCCTGCAGTTTCAAAGGAGAGACAACATTGGTTTGTAGCTGTAGCAGTGGTATACCAGTGGTTTAAATTCTTGTTCTGTTTTCTCTGGATTTTAACATGATTTCAGTATCTACAACCTCAAACTGTTGTGGTTAAGAAAAAGGAATTTTACTATCTGAAAGGGTCTCAATGACGTTGTAACTAACAGCTTTGTCATCTGTCATGCTTTTAGATAGGCTGCTCCCAGTACTTGATTTCATAAAAGTTACCTACTGGGAGACTGTCAGTGAAGAATTTCAGTTACTAACTTACTTTAGTTACATACTTACTAAGGCTAAAAGAGAGGATTTATAGACTTGTAAGGGGGGAGGGGGGAGGGAAAGAGCTAATGTGATTTTGTGCTTTGACACAAGAAACAAACAAAAAAACCCCCAAAACTTCCAACAAACAATCCAACAAACAACTGCTACCGTAAGTTTTCAATTGTTGCATGTCCTACTTGCCAGAATCCAAACCTGCAGTAGAGCTATTCAGGTGTAGCAGAAAAGAAGGATCAATTTTGGTGGTCTCACACCTCTCAATGGCACCACGAATATTTCATGCACAATAGAGTCTTCTTGGCACTGTGTTTCTTCTTAAGGCTCAGCATGACTGGTTCTTCCTCCCAGCGGAACAGATGCTTCTGTTTCTTTGCACTTGGGCAGCGCCATGCCTTGCTAACACAGAGATGCTGATCACGTACCTGGCTGCTCCCAAAGTGAATTAAGGCTCAGCTTTTGCCCTCGAGGCAGGATAATGAGCCAACACATTCTTTACTATATTGTACACTGTCCAACTGTGAACATGAATATTGCAGAAGCTGGATTATAAATGAGCGTGAGAAACACTATTCTGTGTTTAGTGTACCAAGTTCATACTAGTTCAGGGCACCTATGGTTGTGGGGAAAAACCCATCCTAGCCAATTGTAGCAAGAAGAAGGGAGAGGATCCCTGTGAATTTGCAACTTTTTCAAATGCATAGGTTCCTAAGTTTTATAAGAAATACTCTGTATTTAGTTATTTTTCTTTTGAATACACTTTGAGGCATGCTGCAATACAACGTAATAAAAACACTTTATAATATGTTGGTGAGCTTTGAAAATAATAAAAGCCCTCAATGTACATTGCTGTCAAATTTGCAGAATGTGTTTTGTGTGTAGGGTAGGGTAATTGCTGACTGTTTTTGAATATATGAATAGTTTCATATTTGACTGTTATGGTTCAGTTATTTTAAGAGTGCCTACTAGGATACATTACAAATTAGAACAGTGAGGCTTGTATTACAAGCAGCTTGTCACAGGAAAGTGGCAGCTAATACCTTTAATTTTTTTGTAGCTGACAAACTTTTTAACAGAAAGGAAAAAATGTAAGGTGCTGATAATTTTTCACCATATGCACACTACAAGTTACTGATGCGGTAAAACTGTATTGACTAACTAATATTTCTTGACAACTCAGAAGAGTTGTAACTTTTAGCTATTTATGTCCTGATAAATTTCATTTTAGGTAACAGTACTGGTGACAAGGCATCCAGTCAAGAAGACACAGAAGTTGCTTCTGAAGAATTCAAGTTGACACTTAACCTTGAAACCAATAGTCAACCAGGGAAAATAAAAGAAACAGACAGAACAAGTATCTTAAGAGCACAGCAGAATTCATACAAGCTTGGAGAAGATGTTTCTGAATTTGGGTGCAACAAAGAGTGTTTGTCGAGCACTAGTGATGACAAAACAGGAACAGATGAACCTCAGGCTTCAAAATCGCATCCTCAGCTACCTTCTGTCCTCCAGAGAAGAGAAACTGTAACACAGTTTCAAGGAGTAACTCCAGTAAAACTATCACGCCGAGAGCTACGTCATATTCCTCCCTCTGAATTATCTCTGAGACGCTCGAGCCTTGGAGGTGGTGTCGGTTTTATTGCTCCAGATTCCATCGAAATGGACAAAAAGTCTAGTGTCACCAAGACATAGTTACTCTCCATTGCATTTTTACTAGCTGTTGCTACTGAAGCAACTGTATTAGATTTCTTTGTTCATGGTCTTGTTAAGTATCAACCGTGGATAAATGAGTAAGTGTTCTTTAGTTCTTAGGGCTCACTATCGAGTCATTAGGTGTTATGCTAACAGTTTCAGTGAATCTGAGATGAATTTTAACTGACACAGTATCTAAGAACTGTCATTCAGAGGCCTTTTAACATTGAAGAAATTATTTATATTGGTTTGGTTTTTTGCAGTAACTTCAAAAAATATAAATGTTTTTCAAAAATTGTACTGTAAAGTGCACTGCACTTGCATAACTTAGGTTTCCTAGGACAATATTGTACTTTGCTTTCTTGGGTCAGAAACAGTAACAAACTATTTAATTTATTTGGATATATAGCTAGAAAATTTAGTTGCCAGACTGTCACCTAGCATTGATAATGACTGGCTGCTGTAGATTTTTTATCTAAAACCATTTTATATGAGCCATGTTTGAGATCAAAATTGGTACGTAAAGATAAATTTGTTCCTGAAAAGGAACATAAAATACTTACTTTTCTTTTTTTCTTCTTTACAGCTTGTTTATGAAATTAAGAGAATTGCTTATTTTGCTTTCTGTTTTTGTTTGTTGGGGATTTAAAGAACTGCACTTGGCAACTCAAAGTGTGATATTTATTTCTGTACTACCAAAATGGAAAAAAAAAAAAAGAGGACCAAATTCAGCATCCTTTAGGTAAGCCAGATGGACCAGTATATTATTTTATTTGTACTAACTAGTCATGTCCTTTCACAGACAAATTATTCTTATGGATTCCATATCTGCTTCAGACCAAGGACTACACATATCCTTCAGTTTACTGTTATACTGTTGTTGGTAATGCATTCAGGATGAAAAGCAAATCCTTTTTGTAAGAGGACAGTGGTCCCTGAGAAGGCATACACTTAACAGCTGCACAAACCTGAAGGCAGAGACGAGCATGTCCGCATTTAAACGAGATTAACTTTTCTAAGTATAACGCTCTCCCACATAAAAAGTGGCAATATGGAAAGTAAGGTTAGCTTTATTTTAGTGGTGGACATCAGCCAGTCATGTTTGAAAATGTCTTAGATATTATCAGATGTACCTAGGAAATTTTGCTTTCTGCTGTTGTCTAGGCAAGGTCTTATGTATAGCATGTGTAGGTGTAAGTATAAAAGAACTGCATTTTTCCATGCTGCAAACACAGTTCAAATCTGTCCACATGACAAAGATGCTATTATATTACAGCATGATAAATGGACCTTTTGTCTTGTGGCACGTTTTAAAATTTGCTGCATAGAGTGCAAAATATTTCATTCTAATCAGATAGATAAACCACTTAACATGTCAAATGATTGTATCTTTCACAATTATACCTAATTATTACCTATTGTTCAGCTGAATTCTGAGAAAAGGACTGGGGTCTTTCTTTATGGCTTTTGGGTTGGGCTTGATTGTTTTTACTGTTGTGGAAGTACTGTGCCTTAAGTTTAATATTAGTGTATATATCATTCACTTGATGTTTCTAGTCAAAAACCAATAAACAGAAATACATAAATACAGTTTCAAATGTGCACTTACTTACTACATCTCTGTATTAAATGAAGGAATTGCTGAAGGCATGTCTTCTCAAGATAATACTGTGCATTATCATACACCTGATATTACTCTATAAATAAACATTAATTCCTCTTCTTTTGAAGTTTTGACAAATGAAAAACCTGTTCTTTATGGGTGCAAAATAAGCAAGGGAAAATGCAGGAAAGTAGAACTCAATCGCTAGTAGATGTCAGCTCGTGCACTGCAGGTTTCTGTAGCTGTGACACTGCAGATTTAAATAGTCATTCAGACATTAGATTCTGTAAACCACACATACCCATTTCAAGACTACAAGGTAACTACAACGTCACCTAATGGTAGATAAATACATCAGATACACTTGTGATCTTTGGATAAGTGGAAGAATTGTTGACCATGAGAGGGACCAAACATAAGAGAGGCCAGTAAGACAGTCATATAGGAAGAGAAAAGTAAGCAGTGATTTATGTTCTAATTTATGTATAAAGCTAACAAAATGATTTTACCTCTTTCAGACAATATGTAGCTCCTCTTACTTCTGCTAATTAAAACCAAGGCTTTATGTGACAGGCTTTTATTATCACTCTCTTTGTTTTACTTCCTTGATGTTATTCACTGGCATTTATGGCCTTCACTGACATTTAGCTGATGTGCAATATGGGGATAAAACCAATATGCAGTTAATCTGCAGTGATCCACCAAGCCATTATTTCACTTATTAACAGCTGTTTCTCCTGCAATGTCCTGCTAAAACTAACTACAAAAAAAAAAGCCAAGCATATCATCTGTTCTGTTGCCTAACTTTACTTATGATCTGAATTCTCTGTTACAAGTATCTGCAGCACTGTGATGGCTGCATTTCCAGAATATACTCTTGCCCTTTGCATGACTGACTCTGCTTAGGACCGCACATTGTTACCCCATGCAAGAAGTTTGCAGAAGTTTTCAGGTTTGTGTAAATATTAGTTGCACCTTTGAGAAGCAAACCTTGGCTGTTAGTGAGTTAGTGGAAGATTTACCCCCTCTATACCAAAACAAAGTTTTGTTCTTAGTAGCTTAAAGGTGAGATTTAACAGGTACTGAAACTCCAACTATGTGTGTGGTGAGGGACCTTTTATCCTGGGAAAGCAATTTTCAGTCTGACTGATTTGAAGGTTCCCGCTTGAATGCACTGTCATTCACGGCCAATAAATAGTATTTCAGTTCTGATTTTCAGGATCAGTATGCTGATGAAGTGGGTTATTCTATGTAGGGCTTCCAATGAATCTGAAAATATTTTGTAAGAAAAACTATTTGCAGGGCATCACTTCAACAAATGCACATTTTATGCATTTCTGATTTTTACTTAACAGCAAACATTAAGCACAATACAGCAAACTTTGTTCTACTGCAAACAGTAGCCTCATTAACTTGGTGGTGTGGTTTGGGCTGGGCTGGCCATGGAAACAAATGACGGATGCTCTCTTTTACTCCTCCCCCCTTCAGAGAAGGGAGAGCATCTCCCTTCAGGGAGAGAAGGATGAGAGATAAAAGAGACATACAGGTTTAAAAAGAAACTAAACTAATGAAAATATTAATAAAATAATAAAAACAAAACAATGAAATATATGCAATATATACAAAACCATATGGAGCTCCCAGCTCCGTGACAATCACATCACCAGCAGGCACTGGGAAAGTCACGGATTGGACTCAGCAACGGATGGGAACTGAACTCAGGATCTGGACTCAGGAACACATGGATCAGGATCAAAGGCAGACAAATCAACAGAGTTCTCCTCGGACACCAGCCATTGCAGACCCTTTGATCCCTCAGCTTTTATACCGAGCACGATGCCGATGGGATGGAATACCCCATGGGTCAGTTCTGGGTCCCCCGTCCTGTCCGCTGCTCCCCGCAGGTGGGACCCCTCTGTGCTCTCCCGCTTCAACCCTCCAACGGGGCACACAACAAAGTTACCTGACCTTGGGTGTTACAGAAATAAGTATAAGCAGGAGCCTCTCTGGGTACCATTCCTTGGTATGAATTACAAACATCCAGCCTTATCACTGCTGGCAGCCGACACTGTCTGGAAAATGTACCATTAACTTCAGAGCGTGCAGTTAGTTAGAAGAGCTTCACCGAAAAGTAAAATTACTGAAAAGAAAATCGGTTGTTTCACTTCAAACCGGGACACCCGGCTCACTTATGCCGCCATCTGCAGCCCCGCAAGCGCTGGGCCGTGCGCTGCCGGACAGGCACCACGACACCCAGCGAAGGGCGAGGCGGGGGCTGTCACACTGACAGGATGCGGGATGTCACGGCGGCGAGGCGCGGCGCTGCCGTTCCCCCGGGCCCGCACGCAACCCGCAGCTCTGCCCTCCCGCAGCGCTGCTCCCCGCCGCCCGCCAGGGCCCGCCAAGGGCGCTCCTTCCGAACGGCCCGAGGGAAACCCTGGCGTCCCTTCCGCCATGGCTGGCGCAGGTAAGCGCGTCCCGCCCTTCCCCAGCATCCGAGGGGGGAGGCGGGGGACAACCACAGCACCTACACGGTTTCTGCCATTTCCCTTCCCGCCTTCTCCCTTCCGCCCCAGCTCCGAGGCCCTGAGCCGGCCAGGGCTGAGGGGAGGCGCCCGCTGCCCCCGCGCCCCGCAGTTATTTTGATCCTGGCCGGAGCCCGTATCGCCCGGTGGCGGCTGGGCTGCGCCGCGCGCCGCGCCCCGCCCCGCTCCCGGCGGCCTCGCACCCGCGGCCGTTACAACGGCCCGCCGTTATAACCGCTCTTACAACCGCCCGCGGCCGCGGCTGCGGCTGCTCTTCCTTCCCCGCTTCCGCCTTCTCTTTCTCCTCCCCGCCGCCACCGGAGTGAGTGTCCCGTGGGGGGCGCCCGCCCCACTCTCCGCCGCTCACACCTGCTGCGCCTTCCCCCGGCGATCGGGGCTCCGCGCCGCCCGCCGGCCTGTGGCGGCGGAGGGCGCTCACCCGGCGGCCGCGGCTCCTGGCGGCGCCTTCCGTGGGGGGGCGGGGGGGGCTGGCCGGGCCCCGCCGGGGGAGCGGCGCCCTCGGCCCCGGGGTGGGGGGCGGTTGTCCAGGAGCGCAGCGCTGGGGCGGGTGTCGCCGGGCGGGCAGCGGCGGTGGCGGTCTCGCTGTCACCTCCTCGCCTCTTCAGGGAGGCCGCCTTCGCCCGTAGGGATCCGCAAGGGAGCCGCCGCGCTCGCCAGCCTCCCGGAGGCGGTGACCGTGTCCGGCTGCGCGTCCCTGCCCGTAACGCGGGCGAACTCAGGCTGCCCTCCAAAACCGGGGGTGGGGTGGGGGGAAGGCCGCGTGTGCCTGCCCGGCTGGGGAGTACGGGCGCCTGTCCCCAGAAGCGGGGCTGCCTGTTGGCAGTCTTCAGCGGCTCGCTGCTTCTGGTTGTGTGCTCTGATGAGAGGTGGGTTAACTAAAAAAAAAAAAAATAAAAAAAATGGCGTACAGCAAAAGTGCTGATCGTAGTTAGAAGTCAAAACGCCATTGGGACGTAGTGTTTACTGATCACTGGTTATTTGGTTGTTTGAGGCTACTTAATACGTATTGGTATCCAGAAATTTGCTTTGATGCACACAGTAAACTGACCGGCAGTTTCAAAGTTAAATAGAAGTTCCTAACTTTAAAGCTTAACTAATGTCCTTTAATTTTGGGTTTGTTTTTTTTTTTTGACGGGATGGGGGTGGGAATCAGGGGAAGAAAAGCAAGGGAGGTTACAAGGGAGGTCAGTCAGCATCCTATGCTCAAACTAAAGTCAGACTTGTCTTTTATGTTTTTATCCTGAGTTTAAAAAATGTCTTAAAAAACGTTCTTCCTCAGAAACACTGATTTGTTTAAAGCAGAGCAGTAAATTCATCATATTCCCCTTTAAAACTGTGCAATGCTGTTTACCTGCCGTGGTTTATTGCTGCTGTGTATGCCAGTGCTGCAATTCTCAAGCAGATTTCTGAACCAGTTTTTGTTTTGGGTTTGTTTTTGGCTGTAGAGTTACTTGTGAAACTCATTGGCAAGCTGATGACTTTAAATAATTTTAAGGATTCAGAGCAGTTTAGTGCAACTTCATAGCTTTTGATCAGATGGCATAAAACAAAAGCAATTTAAATGGAGAGAGCTTGTCCAATTGGGAGGACTGCCTCTGCAAAACTTCCTGTAAATGCACCTATAAAGAAAAGTAGATTGAGCTTGCTCTGGTAAATGTATAAACAGGCAAAGCATTATATAATGTGCAGAAGGTACGAAGATTGATCAGTACCAGTAGGGAACAGACATGTTCCTTCATTTTCAAATGTCTATTTTAGTGTTATTTCAGTTTTATGTGCAAGTACTGAAATCAGTCATTACTCCAGGTGTTTGCTAAGAGCATATATTGATTGTAGATTATCATAAATATGTATTTTAGTGGTAGAAACAAGTAGATTTCATGTGGGAAGACGCTTTAGCATGACAATACCCTGTTTTCAGTTTCCTAAAATCTGCATCTTTATTAGCAGATCATTTGACAATGAAAGTGGTTTTCCTTGATATAGCTTTAAATGTGAGGCTTTACTATGTGGTTATTTCACAGACGCTTAAAGGTGTACTACTAGCATCAGACTAGAGGTTCCCAAATTGCTCACTTCTTGGAGGTACTTGAACGCTTGCCAGTTAAATGGTAATTCATGCACATGTGCAGAGCTGCACACAGGCCAGGAAGGTGCTGATGCTCAAACAAAATAGGTTTGTATATGTGTGCTAAACTCTTCTTAGGATATGTAATGGACAGTTTACAGTAGAGCTTTTGAAACTCAAGTATTTCAAAGGCTATTTCACCTCCCAACATGTGGGTAAATTTTTTATTACCTTCATCTTTGTTACATCGTGTCTAAAATGAGCCTGAAGCTCTTCAGGGCATTGTTGGATCTTATGTGTCTGCATATACTTAATACATTTCAAGGAACTGAAGTTAAAAAGATAGCTTTTCTTTTCAAACATGTCACAATTTAACTTGTTTCCTTGTTTACCAAGAACTTAAGGTAGAGTAAGCACTTTATGCATACAAATCACTGTGTCAGATGAGTAATACATTACGTGTTTCATAAATGGGAACAACTTGGTATAATCTATCGATGTTTTATGTGATGATTATTATGACATGATTTATAGAAGAGTATGACCTAGGAATGAGTAGAGCACCTAAAAAATTACGACTTGCTAGCCATAACAAATGCTTTTATGTTGCTTTGAAATTACATGGTGTATCGTGCTTGTCTGATATGTTGTTGATATGTCAATCTGAATAATAGGTTATTCTGTTTGTAGGAACTCTTCTCACAAGCTTTATAGTTTGAAACAGATTGCAGACAGTTGAACTAATAGTTCTGCTAGTGATCTGCAAAGCAGAAAGTTTTGAAACTGGGTCATTTATTGGTGCCACCTGTGTATTGGTGCCATAGTGATGTTGCAACTTTGAAATCTATTACCAGTGGTCTTTTCATTAACTTCAAAATGGAGGATTAATAACTTTCTTGGTACATTAGAGAAAGTCTTCTCAGAACCATATGACTAGCACTAACGCAGGACACACGTGGGAACAGCTCCAGGTATTGATGATGTTTGTTTGTTGGGCTTTTTTTTAACTTGCAGTCTCATTTGAGATATTCATGAGCCATGTAGATGCCACAGGCACACTTTGTTTTCTTTTACAACTCTTGAAGATTTTTTGTTGTACTCCATATTATAAGGAAAGGAATTGTCTTGCATTTAGATAGGCTTTGGCCAACTGACTGTTAGGAATACATAACATTTCTCAGACTGCCAAACTCTTGAAACCACTGTAAAGGTTGAGATGATTTTTCAGAACCTAGTTTGATCTGAGGAATTACAAAACGCCCTGTGGTATTTGAATGCTTTTTTTGTGTGATCAAAAAGCCTCTTTGAGCACAGTCTCAAACTCAAGAATGTCAATGCTTTAATTTTATAGGACTGTTCATATCTATAATAAAATAGAACAACACAAACTATAATTCTCTGTTAAAGGGGAAAAAAAAATCTTTTAAAAGGAGTGGCAAATGTCTATGCTTAGTTGAAAGCTGTTGAGACCAGTCCATTGGTTTCCTTTGGGGAGGGGAGTCAAATCTTGGGACTGAAATAGAATAATGAATGGATAGAGTTGGAAGGGACCTTAAAGATCATCCAGTTCCAACCCCCTGCCCTGGGCTGCTCTCAATCCATTCTCCACCCAGCCTGTATTTGTGCTCCTAAGCAGGGTAACAATAGTTATTGAGTATTAAAATCCATTTAACAACACACACACAAACCCAGGAAAATCCTAACTTACCCTGTTATTTAATCATTTAAAGAGACTAAAAAGTACAAATTACTTATGGTGCTTTAGATGTTACTGATGTGTTTTTTCTAAGCTGTGATCTGATCAGAGAGTCTGAACATCAGCATCAGGTAGATTCACAATTTGATGTCAACTTTGTTTTATTCTTAGGATACAACCAGCTTCATACAATAAGCTTTTCTGTTTTTAAGAGAAATAGAATAGGGTAACATTTGTATGAGAAGAATGCTATTCACTGTAACCTTTGTCTTTGGTAAACTTGAATAAAGACAGTATTAGCTTACTTGTTCATTCTCTTTCACCTCTGAGAACTAAAATGTAATACTCCTTTTTAATAATATTCTGGGGTAATGGTCACAATGGTGACCATTTACCATAACATTGGTAACATAGCATTGTTTCATGTTGATATGTCTGAGCCTCTTTAGAGCACTATACAATTTCGTCCTTGAGAAAGTCTGAAATCTAGTGACAAAAAACAATCTCTTGAAATTTCTGTAGATTCTCATGTTCTTCTGTAATAGTAATTAACAAGCAACACATTTGTAGACCATTTAAGCAGACATTCAACTTATGTTCACAGTCGCCAGACTGTAAGAATTCCTTTCAAGCCGTGCTTTTAAAAAGTATTTCACGGCACTATCGTAGTACATTAACATAGCTAGGTGTTTTCTATGAAATGTATAATAACTGATGGAAGAACATCACTTTCACCTTCTCCCACTTCACTAAACTTTGCATGGAAAAATTGCAATTAGCCAAATATTCTTATACCAAAAATTTAACTTTTACACTGGGTACATGACTTGTACTTTGGAATGGTGTCATGGGGATATACACGTTGGTTACAGCTATAGGGGGCAATGGAAGGCATAAGTGTCTTTCCCAGTTCTGCCTCATACCGGTACATCCTCTGTGTTGTGCTGTAAGAAGAGGCAAGCCTAATGTTTGAGAACAGTACCAGCCACAACGCTGCTTATTGAATCTCCAGTGGCTTGGGAACAAAATGATACTGCTTGTAAAATAAGGAATAAGGCTCCTTACCCCAAACTAGAGCCTGCATATGCCTAATATCGACTTGCATTCTTTCTCAAATCGTATGTTTGTCAGGCTCCAGAGATGGCATCTGAAACAGTTTTGGAGCACTACACTATTTCCGTATCTTTTTTTTTTTCTTTTTTTCCCCAGTAGATCATGAAGGCAGACTTTTAGAGCCTTCTACTTGTTTTTTCCATCAAACATAAACTCTCAGGAACAAATGTATTAGCCTAAAAATAACTGCTGTTTTATAGATTATTCTTTCCTTTTGTAGTTTTTTTAGAATACTTAAGATAATACAACTTATTAAAATATAAAGAAGTAATACTGAGTTTTGGGGCTTGTTAATAGTAATCCTGCAGCTAACAGATATGAATCATTGATTGTTTCGATAAACACTGTTTTCATTCTTATTTCTGTGCTACTTTCCTAGGAAACGTAATAACTAAAAAGAAGACAGCTCAGTAGAGTATCGTATGTGGCAATGGCATCTGCTTTAATCAGTTCAGTTCCTACCACTGCATCTCGTTTTGCTTTACTACAAGTCGAAAGCGATACTGATTTGGAACCTGGAAAAGGAAGAAACAGCCGAGGTGCCAGTAAATCTCAGGCTTCAGGGGGAAGATCATATACAACTGAGAAAAAGAGACAGAAAAGGAGAAAAAAGAAAGAACAGCAGCAGAGTGAGGCCAATGAGGTAAAGGGATTGTATTTTCAGTAGTAAGGAAGGTTGTTATCTGATAAATAATTTTTGCTGTCTCTGGCAAGTCATTGTTCTGTTTGTTTTTATGAAGCAAATGCTACTTAGTCACAGAGACTGCCTTTTTTTTATTTGCTTTATTAAGAATTCTTTATGTAAAATTAGGATACTCCCTACTACACAAGTTGACAAGTTGAAAATTTTAAATGAGAATAAATTGCTAGGTTTTACTTTTTTGACAGCACCACTTGAATAATTAATTTCTGATGAAGGTCATGACCTTTCTAAAAAGTGATTAATAGGAAGCAGCTTGTTTTCAGAGGCTTGTAGGTAGTCAGTTCTAGTTGCCTGCCTGGAAGCCATCGTGTTCAAAGGTGCTTTCAAAGTTTATTTTTCTTTTTAGGAGATAGTTAGACCTACCTGCTCTGTTTGAAGAACTTTAAAATCTGCTTTCCTAAGTTGTAATATTCAGATTTATCCATCACTCCGGCCCCTTAATCTATTAAATTCAGAGCCCTATTTTTTTTTTTTCTGTGAATTGGGAGGTGCAGTGAAGAACAGTGGTGATTTTTCTGACGTTATGATTCTTAATTAGGAAAATTAGGAAATTAGGAAGTGAGACTGAAAGAATTGTTCCAGTTTCTGGAACTGTTCAGGCAGCTTCTGCCTGGAACTGAACCTATCTCCTATCAAATTTAGTATGTAAAAACAAAAAACAAAGTCCCCAAACGTATCTTCTTTTCTTTTAGTATATATTAAAATCTTTGACGTTTTGGTATTTGCAGTAATGCTAAGTCAAGTGGGTCTTTTTCAGCTTTGTTGCTATTCTTATATTGAAGATTAAGTTTTCAATAAGCATACCTTGATGTTTCTTTATGCCTTCCTTAGCACCATCAAAACTTTTAACACCATCAGAAATAATTGTGTGTATGCATATGCACTGCATATATCTACAGAAATTCATTTGCATGGAAATGATACTTACTCTTGTGATTGCAGAGAGGCAAGTAAGAGCTGACTCATTTTCTTCACCCCAGCATGTACTATGTCAATGGCTATACTCCACTGAAACTGTAAATCAGAATGGCCTGCACCAGTGTTCTTGCCAGCACTGTAATCTGAAGATGGAAGCAGGGGTTGTAGTGCTGGTGCAGGCAGCAAGAGAGACAGTAGCAAAGCAAAAGGCAGTATGGCAAGGGACTGTTTGGAGGGGAAGGAAAACAATTCTGAAGTATCTGCATTATTGTCTGGTTTTAAGTAACTTTAAGCTAAGGTGAGCTGCCGTTTTAAGACACTCGATGAGATGTGATAAACACACATTAAGGAGAATACTGTTATTGTTCTTTGTTTCGTCTTACATCTGATAATAGCTTCTTTCTCCCTTCCAGGAGCCTTTATGTCAGTAGATTGTACTGGTGCCTTTATTTTCACTCCAAGTAAGGACCAGAGTGTCAGTTAATTTTTAAGCTTGACAGTGAATGTCTTTGAGCTGCCAAATTTGCAGGTTGTTACCAATCAAATTTTACAATCATGTAAGGTATATTTAAGATGGCACTGTTGTATCCATATGGTGCAGTGATTAAAAATAATTCTTAGTGCAAGTTCTTAATGTGGGACTAACTTTAGATTGTTGTTAAACTGTAAGGATTGTATACATTGTTCTTTTCTACCTGAACGTCTAGTTCCTCTGTTTGCCAATGCCATATCTGTGTATAATACCTTTTCTTTAGTGTTATATTTAATTTGGGTCAGATGTGAGCACACCATAATACCCAATCCAACATGAAGTCTGTTGGACACAGTTATCTCTTCAGATTTATTGAAAGTATTTTCATCTGGAAAAACATGTTTACTTTTTCATTGGTTTATGTTATGTGGCCGTGGTGTTTCTGATCCACGGTTTTCCATAATTTTGCAGTATGATGTGTACCATAAATGATTAAACAAAAAATGTATCCCAAACTATAGAGTAAGGTAAAGAACATGCGTGTCTGTTTGCACGTGTCTGAATGTCTTTGTTAGTCCATTAAGACTGTTTCTGTATACTTGTCAACATTTTGATTAATGTTGAAAATAACTGTTTTTCAGCTGAGAAACCTTGCTTTTAAAAAGATTCCTCAGAAGTCCTCACATAGAGGCTGCCTGTCTCAGCATGAACAAGAACTGCATACTGCAATGCAGAAGGACTCTCAGGAAGAAAACTGGCAGGAGTGGAGACAAAGAGATGAGCAGGTACAGCTTACTGTATTTAACTGTCTTTGGCTTTCCTGAAATACGTTACTCCATGAAGTTAAGTTTCATGGATAAAGAGAGATGGCTGGAGATGAAGCAAGAAAATACTGCCACATAGAAGGAAAGGTTTCAGTGGAAATTCAGGCCACTTCTTCTGTCAGAGATGGTTTAGAGCCAGCACATGCTGCTGCTCTTTGCACACATCATAGCTTGACTGTGAATACTGGAGTATGGTAAGAGGAATTTATATTATTTAGAAAAAAAGTACATGTACTACCATGGAAAGATGGTGAAATGTTGTGGTGGGAGCAAAGCTGGGGATGTTTTGTGGAGCAGTATATGGACACACAGTATGGGTCCATAGTAAACTAGGCTTGGTAGGTTCTGTTAGGCATGAAATAACTACTTCCTTTCTAGGTAACAAAGAATAATTGAACTCTTTAACACACTAGGTTAGTTCTATCAGTGTAAGAATCTCTGTATTTTAATGTTAGAACATCTATTTGGTAATAATATTGTTAGTAGGGTTCATTAATGCTTGAACAATACAACAGAGATAAAGCAAAGACTGACTGTGCCTGTATGAAGGCCAATATAATGCTTTCACTGTGTTTCTTCTTTCCAAAGCTACCACAAAGAGAAATTACACAGCAAAATGCATTTAATTCAAAACAGTAAAATAATCTCCACTTTGAACAAATACAATAGTTTGCTGTCCTTGTGATGTCAGTTAGGAAGAGTGCTTATAGTTAAAACTAGCCTTTTTGGGTTTTGACTTGAATTCAGCATTTAAAATTGTCCTTTTTGATACTGAAGAATAGTGATTTTCTTGTATGGTGTTTTAAATTATATGAATGTTGTCAGTTGTTTGCAGTACTTCAGCTATGTCTTTTTTCGGATGGTGCTTAAAGAAATGTTTTAGTACAATTTTTTTCTAGATTCCTTTTAAATAATTGTCTGCTATGCATCCATTCACTGGATGATAGTTAGGGCTGCCTTGTTATGCTTGAAGATCCCCTTCAGAGTATTTAACTTTCCACAGACTTTTTCAAGGCAAATTGCTAATAAGTGACACCAACTGGGTTCACAGTGTTTCATGAAGCTGTTGAACTTCTATGCTGGCATCTACTAGGATGCTGTTTTCTCTTACAGAGAAACTTTTAACTTATGTCTCACCAAAAAAGATGGTATTGAACTGCTTCTTGTTCTGATTAAGACACAGTATAGAAAGCTATGTTGATGAAAGACTGACATTTGGATACTGTCCTTGATTTTGTGTGTGTGTTGGTGCTGCTTTGTTATAGGTGTCTCCTTAAACAGAGTATAGCCAAGTTCTTAACTTGGCAAGCTTCTAGATGGTTGCCCTAGCAGTGGAGTAATGACCTAATAATTCTCTTGAAAATATCCAGAGCTAATTAACTTTAGAATTGCTTTTGAAGGTACAGATTTGCTTTGTTCAGTACTTGCAGGTTTTTTTATTCTGTGTGGTATGAGGCAATTATTTCAGGTAAAAAAATAACTTTATAGTCTAATTACTTGGTGGGAAATAGTCAGACAAAGTGAACTTAATTATAAACAATCAATTCTTATTAATTTCAATCTTTCTGACATATAGGCTGTGAAGTTACTGTAGGATCCTTTTATTTTAAAAATAACTTTTGAGCAATTAACTGTAATTATAACATACAATAGTTACAGTTCCAAAGACAGCTCTGTCCCATTTTTTGAGAAAAAGGAGTAGCTAAATGCTGTCACAGTTCTTGAGGTTGAAGAATAGACTGGCTTGCAGCACAGCTACATTTTGAAGAGCTTTCTGTGGTCACAGTAAACTAAGCATAAAGAATGGAGGTGCAATGTGGACTGTGAATATTTTTCCAACAAATCCTGTGTTAAAACTTGTCTTTTGCCACACTGAATGTTTAGTGTAATGGTTAACGCTGGCATGATCACTGTTAGATTGCAGTGTTGATGTTTTGTAAACATGAAATAATTAAACTTTATTTCAGGTTATTGGTATGACTGACACTATAGGTTTTGAGGCAACCACAGAGGTTGTAGTGAAGTTTTTTGGTTCTAAATGGTTTAAAGCATTGGATTTTAGAACTCAAAGTGCCAAAAATTTGCCCAAACTACTTTAAACTTACTTTCAACTTTACCCAGAAACTCTTAAAAATGTGAATATTGGAATCTGATGAGTGGAATGCTACTTGTGATTCCTGTCTTAGAACAACAATCAAAATCTTTGCTGTAACTCAAAGTATATAACATGGAGATCATGTCTTGTTAGGATATTCTCAGTAAAATATGCATAATCCATAAGATTCCTTCTAAAACTGTTATTTCACTCTTTGTAGATGCTACCCATGTATTATATCACTGGCAGGCATTGAATTAGTTTGTTTTTTCTTACATGAGGGGAAAAAAGGACATGAGTGAAAATGATGAGGAATTTAGTTTAATTATGTTGTATGCATTTTTATGCTCTTAAGGAGAATTATGAAAAGCCTGTGAGTCCCCACTGATTTCTGCAGTAGTCTCCTAGCAAGGCAGTAAAGGACTCGTGACCCTGAAATAAAAATTAGGAAGTAAAAGCTAGTGTAACACAAAGAACCATGAACCTTCAATATCCACAGCTATGCTTTATTATTTTTATTTAATATTATCACCAACAGTTTCAGTAATAACTTGTTCTATTGTCTGTAATCTTGTTGCCCAAATTGTTGTAACAGTTCTGTTTCAAGATATGCATTCAGTGTTACTTTTTTGAAGTAATGAGTTAGTGTTTCTGTATCGCTTCAGTTAAATTATTATTTGTTATGTTCTGTAAGACTATAATTTGAAGAATCCATGGATAACTCTGATTTAAAGATTGTGATCTTAACGAAAATTCAATTACAGACACAAGGTACAAGCATTAGAGGCTTAATCCTTTAAGCATACTAAGAAGTGAAGAAAAGTATATGCTTTGGAATAGGTCTGAAAAGGCAAATCTGCTGAGCAATAGTCTGTCTAGTTGATCTGAGCACAGGGACTCAGAACTGATATATCACTGAAGGCCACAGGCAGTTTTTCCTCACATTTGTTCAGAACATGGCCCATACAGTTGTATTCTCTAAACAACCCAAGAGGAGGTGGGGCAGGCACTTGTCTAGCTTCTGTGCAGTTTAATTCTTAAATGACTTGAAATAAAATTTGGGATGTTCATGCTCTAAGCTTTTCTCTTTCCCATGCTCCAAGCTCTTGTCTTTCCCTTCCTCTGACTGTGCCAAAAGCATGACTGCAGAGTGATTTACATCTGCACCGGTCTATCCCTATCTATTTTTATTGGGGAATGTTGCACGGTACATACGTGTATGCATGGATTACCCTACCCAAGTCAAGTGTCTTAGCCATTCAGCAGTAAGGTCATGCTCCTCTCAGCCCATTGAATCTTGAATTCTGACAGAATGAAGCCTCTTGTGGAGGGTGTTAGAGTCCTTATCAGCTGTTGCTCAGGTATTGGCTTATTATATCACTACCACCACTTTAGGAATATAAACTAGGTTCTAACCTATGTGCAGCTTTTTAAGAACAAGTTGTTATATGTCGTGGTTTAGCCTCAGGCTTCCCAATACGGGAAGAATCAGAAGAAAAAGGCAAAACTCTTGGGTTGAGACAACGGCAGTTTAACAGAACAGCAAAGGGAACAAGAAAAACAAGCAGCACCAGCTGCTGAGGTCAGTTCTGATCCCATCACCACTGTGCTTTACTAAATTTTTCATCAAAGTCCATCTGTCCTTAATTTGGGTGATTCTTACCGTAGTACAGCTGATAGCAATTATAGTAACGAGGACATACAATGACAGTGTTACTTAGCAATCAGCAACACACAATTTGATTCGTTGGCTATTCTCACCTAAAATCAAGTCCCCACAAGGTACACATCGGACTTCCCCATCCTTCCGCAACACCCACCAAGTGCACCCAGGTCCTTGGGCAAAAGCAATCCCACAGATGGGTTTGCCTTTGCCTGAGGCAGGACTAACCCAGACTGTCTTCCCTAACATATTCTTCATGTGCACTACGGGGACTTTATCCCCTTCTACGGTACGTGGAAGTTTTGATTGGGCAGGGCCAGCCCAACTGGTAGATGCCCTGGTGTTAACTAGCCAGGTAGCCTTTGCTAAATGTGCATCCCAATGTTTTAAGGTCCCACCACCCATTGCTCTCAGTGTAGTTTTTAACAGTCCATTGTACCGTTCTATCTTCCCAGAGGCTGGTGCATGATAGGGGATGTGATATACCCACTCAATACCATGCTCTTTGGCCCAGGTGTCTATGAGGCTGTTTCAGAAATGAGTCCAGTTGTCCGACTCAGTTCTCTCTGGGGTACCATGTCGCCACAGGACTTGCTTTTCAAGGCCCAGGATAGTATTCGGGCGGTGGCATGGGGCACTGGGTATGTTTCCAGCCATCCAGTGGTTGCTTCCACCATTGTCAGCACATAGCGCTTGCCTTGACGGGTTCGTGGCAGTGTGATATAATCAATCTGCCAGGCCTCCCCATATTTATATTTCAGCCATCGTCCTCCATACCAAAGAGGCTTCAGACGCTTGGCTTGCTTGATTGCAGCGCATGTCTCACATTCATGAATGACCTGTGCAATACTGTCCATGGTCAAGTCCACCCCTTGGTCACGAGCCCATCTATATGTCACATCTCTTCCTTGATGGCCTGAGGTGTCATGGGCCCACCGAGCTATGAATAGTTCACCCTTATGTTGCCAATCCAGATCCACTTGAGCCACTTCAATCCTAGCAGCCCGATCCACCTGCTAGTTGTTCTGATGTTCCTCCATGGCCCGATTCTTCGGTACGTGGGCATCTACGTGGCGTACTTTGACAACTAGATACTCTATCTGGGGAGCAATATCTTGCCATAATTCAGTAGCCCAGATGGGTTTGCCTCTGTGCTGCCAGTTGCCCTGCTTCCACTGCTGTAACCACCCCCCCAGAGCATTTGCCACCATCCATGAGTCAGTGTAGAGATAAAGTACTGGCCATTTTTCTCACTCAGCAATCTCCAAAGCCAGCTGAATGGCTTTCACCTCTGCAAACTGGCTCAATTCACCTTGTCCTTCACTGGCTTCTGCAACTTGTCGTGTAGGACTCCACACAGCAGCCTTCCACTTTCGATGCTTTCCCACAATCCAGCAGGACCCATCAGTGAACAGGGCATATTTCTTCTCATGTTCTGGCAGCTTATTATATGGTGGGGCCTCTTCCGCACGCGTCACCTCCTCCTCTGGTGACATTCCAAAATCCTTGCCTTCTGGCCAGTCCATGATCACTTCCAGAATTCCTGGGCGACTGGGGTTTCCCATTCAAGTTTGCTGTGTGATCAGTGCAATCCACTTACTCCATGTAGCATCAGTTGCATGATGTGTGGTGGGAACCCTTTCTTTGAACATCCAACCCAGAACAGGCAGTCGAGGTGCTAAGAGGAGCTGTGCTTCTGTACCAGCCACCTCTGAAGCAGCTCGAACCCCTTCATATGCTGCCAATATCTCCTTTTCTGTTGGAGTGTAGTGGGCTTTGGATCCTCTGTATCCCCGACTCCAAAACCCTAGGGGTCAGCCTTGGGTCTCCCCTGGTGCTTTCTACCAGAGGCTCCAGGTAGAGCCATTCTCCCCGGCTGCGGTGTAGAGCACATTTTTAACATCTTGTCCTGCCTGGGCTGGCCCCAGGGCCACTGCACGGACTATTTCCTGTTTGATTTGTTCAAAAGCTTGTCGTTGCTCTGGACCCCATTTAAAATCGTTCTTCTTCCGAGTTACTTGATACAGAGGGCTTACAATTAGACTGTAATCTGGGGTATGCATTCTCCAAAAACCCACAATGCCTAAGAAAGCTTGTGTTTCCTTTTTGCTAGTTGGTGGAGACATAGCTGCTATTTTGTTGATCACATCCATTGGGATCTAGTGGCGTCCATCTTGCCATTTTATTCCTAAGAACTGGATCTCCTGTGCAGGTCCCTTGACCTTACTTCGTTTTATGGCAAAACCAGCTTTCAGAAGGATTCGGACTATTTTATCGCCTTTCTCAAAAACTTCTTCGGCTGTGTCTCCCCATACAATGATGTCATCAATGTACTGCAGATGTTCTGGAGCTTCATCCTGTTCCAGTGCAGTCTGGATCAGTCCATGGCAAATGGTGGGGCTGTGTTTCCACCCCTGGGGCAGTCGATTCCAGGTGTACTGGATGCCCCTCCAAGGGAAAGCAAACTGTGGCCTGCACTCTGCTGCCAAAGGGATTGAGAAAAATGCATTCGCTATGTCAATCGTGGCATACCACTTGGCTGCCTTGGACTCCAGTTCATACTGGAGTTCTAGCATGTCCGGCACAGCAGCGCTCAGCGGTGGCGTGACTTCATTCAGGCCATGATAGTCTACAGTTAGCCTCCACTCTCCATTAGATTTTCGCACCGGCCATATGGGACTGTTAAAGGGTGAGCGAGTCTTGCTGATCACTCCTTGAACCTCTAGCTGACAAATCAGCTTATGGATGGGAATCAGAGAGTCTCGGTTAGTGTGATATTGCCGCTGATGCACCATTGTGGTAGCAATCGGCACCTGCTGTTCTTCGACCCTCAACAACCCCACAACAGAAGAGTCCTCCGAGAGACCAGGCAAGGTAGACAACTGTTTAACTTCTTCCGTCTCCAAGGCAGCTATGCCAAAGGCCCACCGATACCCCTTTGGGTCCTTAAAATACCCTCTCCTGAGGTAATCTATACCAAGGATGCATGGAGCATCTGGGCCAGTCACAATGGGATGCTTTTGCCAGTCATTCCCAGTTAGGCTCACTTCAGCCTCCAATACAGTCAACTCTTGGGATCCCCCTCTGACCCCAGAAATACAAATGAGTTCTGCCCCTCTATAGCTTGATGGTATCAGAGTGCACTGTGCTTTTGTGTCCACCAGAGCCTTATACTCCTGTGGGTCTGATGGGCCAGGCCATCGAATCCACACCATCCAATAAACCTGGTTGTTCCTTTCCTCCACCTGGCCGGAGGCAGGGCCCCTCTAATACAGGTCATGGTATCCAGTACTCACTTCTTGCAGAAATGACTTGGAGGTTCCTTCAAGAGGATCAGAAGCAAGATCAGGCCTTCTGCTCTGTTTGGGGAACTGCCCGCTGGAAATTGGGGCGGCACTTTTCCTGGAGGGATCCCCTTTTGTGGTTGTCCTTCCTTGCAACTCCTGTACCTATGTCCACAGGATCCAAGTAGGTTGTCCATCCCACTTCCTCATGTCCTCCCCGTGGTCACGCAGGCAGAACCTCAGGGTGCCTCGTGGTGTGTATCCTCTGTACTCTCTCTCTTGAGTGGGGAAATGCCTGCTCCTAATAGCTGAGATGCTGGCCCGTACAGGTGGGGAGTAGGACATATTCTCTTCAAGCTGCTGGACCTTCCGGGACAGTTTCTCCACAGCTGAGACAAGGGGGGAAGAGAGGCTTTCTTCATATCACCAGAGCTGGCCAGCCACCTCATCCACTGTTGGTCTCTCTTCACCTTTCCATTCCAGTACTGTCAGTGAGTTGGCATATGACGATGGTGTGCTCCGTACAAACTTCCGCCACATGGGCCTTGTGCAGTGCACCTCATCAGGGTCTGTGGGTAAGTCTGTATTGTCCCAGTCATAATAAATCATCTCCCGCACGGCTAATTCTCTCAGGTACTGGATACCTCTTTCCATGGTGGTCCACTTGCTCGGTTGACATACAACATCTTCACTGAAGGGGTACCTCTCCCTCACGCCTGACAGGAGTGGTTTCCAGAGGCTGAGGGCTTGGGTCTTCTTTCCAATTGCCTTGTCAATGCCGCCTTCCCTAGACAGGGATCCCAGCTGCCTGGCTTCCCTACCCTCTAATTCCAGGCTACTGGCCCCGTTATCCCACCACCGAAGCAGCCAGGTGACAATGTGCTCACCTGAAAGTCAGCTAAAATCTCTTTGCATATCCCACAGCTCACTCAAGGATAGGGATCGGGTAATTATCTCTGGTTCTGCCTCTTCCTCCTGTCCTCGTGATGGCCCTGGTTCATCATCATCTCTTACTAAGCGAACTGATTTCTTTGTGTACTACTTCTTCTGTATGGGGGCAACTGATACTGGCATGGGTTGGTTCCCTGGTTCAGTGGCAGTGGCTGCCGCTGCGGTTTCAGTAGCTGCAGTGCCTGTCACAGGGGTTGCAGTAGCCGCAATGCCTGTTGGTCTTGTCTCCATCTCTTTCCCCTGAGGGTGCTGTGTAACACTAAGCAGTGCCTGCGGTGAGTTGTGCCTCTCTGGAATGGCCACAGCTTCTTTCCGTCAGATATTCTACTACTCTATCAGGGTCCTGTAATTGTTCAGGGGTGAAGTCCCAGACCATTGGAGGTGAGAAGTTCTCTAGGTACCTGCCCATGTTCTCCCACATGCCATGCCACCCCTGACTATCCAGCCTCGGAGCAGATCTCTGGGTGGTAGTCTTAAACAGTTGTTTAACCCTAAACAAGACCTGTAACACATTCAGCCACACAGCGCCAGGAACATGCTGGTTTGAGCATCCCAAGAATATTAAAAATTCTCAAAAGCTGTCATAGCTGACCTGAAGGAGAAAAGGGAGGCAAAAGAGCTGGGGAAAGTGTGTCCCCCCCTTATTTCTCCCATAGACTGGGTGTAATTATTAATAAATTCTGAGAGACAGTGCCCAATGTACGGACAGGACAGCACTACCACATAAACGCCCCAAAGTAACTGCCTAACAAGTGATGTTATCATATCATAAGCCGATATCGCACAGGACAGTAAAATGATAATCCTCATCCCTCTCCCAGAAGTAACAAATATCATCGCAGGGAGTGCATAAGCCATATAGGAATTTACATAACACAGCCATGAGAACAAACCAAGCAGCAGGGTGACCAGCGGCTAATTACCTAATAAAATAAATGCATACAACACATTCGTTTTTTTCAAGCTCTAGTTGGATTCTGTCGTTATCTCATCAGCAGAAAAAGGCAGAACTCTTGGGTTGAGACAAAGGCAGTTTAACAGAATAGCAGAGGGAACAAGAAAAACAGCAACAATAACACAGATAGAGGAATATACAAACACGATTACAGAACCACCGGGGATGCCCCAGCCTGCTCCGAGGGGCGACTTCCTGCCCCGTCCCCCGGCAGCTCAGGGTGGGCATGGCTCACATGGCATGGAATACCTGTGTCCTGGAGAGAATTAACCCTATCCCCGCCGGAACCAGGACGTTATATTAAAGGCAGGTACAGAGGAAAAAAGGTAAAGGAAAAGAGAGAGAAGCCATCTTATGTTGATGTGGTATATGTTGAAGGAAGAATCAGTTAAAGTATCAGAAGTCCACAACAGCGCCACTCTTAAAATTAGCAAAAGATAGTAGTTAAAACTTACAGAAGGTCCCCGTAGCAGGAAGAAGAGGTAAGGTATTCTTTCGAGATGAAGATGACAAGTGTTGGAAGCTTATGAAAAGTGTGATTTTTGTTACGAGAAAGACAGGGCAAGGGAAAGCCCATCTGCAAAGTGGGCTCACCAGAGTTGAGAATGCAGAATTCCCAAACAAAATGGCATTATTGCAGATCTATGATAACTTTTTTGAAATGTTTGTTTGATAGCATGCCTTGTTTAGTCAAGGTTGCATCAAATCTTGATTAGTGCTCTTAACTGTTCTACTGTCCTTGTGTTTTTTCATAAAGTCATGCTAATTGTATTGTAAGATTTAATAAAAGCCTCCCTTCTCTCAGTTGGGGAAACTGATTGGCAGGAAGGTTCAAGCTGCAACTGGCATATGCTTATCTGAGAGGAGAAACGTGAGTTTGAATTCTTCAGAGGCAGAACGTGTGAAATCCTAGCCTCTCAGTTCCATGGTTTCCCTTGCCTGTTTGTCCAACTGATTATCCAGTTAACTGATAATTAAGAGGTAAATTTTAAATGGTAAACAGCAAGGGATGGTGATACTCAGCACTGTGTGAGAAACAGTGTCTTCATGTTTCCACAGGGGTCAGTTCCACAAAGAACATCTCCCAGTTCATAAGTAGTTCCTTTTTCATATTTACCCTCCAAACTACCATACTGCCTGGCACTTTTCCTGTTAAAGCATTGTCAACGTTTGCCTTAACTATGAAGCTATTATGTAAATAGCATGGTCTTTCTTCAGCATGGTCTTTCTTCAGCAAAGCTTTTAAGAGAGCTTACTGTCACTTTGTGTGTGGAGCTTTGTGCCTGGATCTCAATTTCTTATGACTATTAGGTGTACTCCAGAGCTTGTCTATTGGTTGTGCAGTTCCAGTACTTAAGCAAAGGAACCCACGATTTCTAGATTTTTGTATAGGTTTGAGTGGTAGTGAGCCTATAGTTATGTATCCTGAGACAGTCAGGCTATGCAGAGAAGCAGGACTAATGTGCTTGGGAAACTATGTAGGAGGTAACTGGCTTTGCAAACATTCAGGTCTAAAGCTCTCAACTTTGCTGCTGAAGTAGTGACCTTTGTATTGCCAGCTTCAGACACTCAGTCTTGCACTGAATTGGGTGACTGCTAGGTAAGTAAATTATGATAGAGTTATTGTTGTACCAGAGATCACATAATGCAATTTTTGTTCAGTTGTTTAATAGTTATAACAACATTGTGGTAGTGCTAATTCTTAATAATTATTTAGAAGCTTGTGTACGAAATTAGCACTTTCAGACACACAAAGGTAAAAGTCCTAAATTCATCTTTCCTGTGAATTTACATTGGTTTTGTGTGTTAATTGTTCTTGTTTTGGTAGACTGTTTTTTTAAAATCCCCTTTTCATTATTAAAATGAATATTCAATATTAAATACTGAATATTGAATAATGAATATTTTAATTAAAATCTCTCCTTTTCATTGTGTTACTATTGAGTTTTTAGTGTAGTAGACTGTAAAGCCTAATTTTTGGTAGATAGCTATCACGGTCAAATTCTATTCAGCAGTTGTGGGGAAAAACAGTTAATTGATTTTTGGGGAATTTCAGTCAATTTAATTTATTGTCAGTTATCAAACCTCTAATTACTGATTCTGATACTGAAAGAAAACAAACACTTATGAAAAAAAACTCCCTGGTCACTGCAAAATGCTTCCTTCCCCCTCTTTGTTATGCAGTCCCCTCGCTGCAGGTGGTGCAGGAGATGAGGGTCCATTCGCAGGGGCCCCTCCACCAGTAGTGCTCTCATGAAGCTGGTCCCTGCTCACCGCCCATGCTGGCAGCCCTTTGGGGTTCCGAGGTGCCTCCAGCCTGGCTGCCATGAGCCCCTGGCTCTTCCCCACCTCTCCTGCTACAAAAACCTTGCCAGTGAGCCCCAGTGCAATCAGTCGATGTTAAGCCTGCACCACAAACCAAAGGCAAACCTAGGAATGACAGCACACCAAAGTTTGCATGAAATCTTGTAGTAATTTATGTTGACAGCACTCTTTTGCTGTGTTTCAAATAATGGCTCAAAATGGGCTGGTTTACGGTGGTAACAACTAGAAGCCATTGTTTGGTTTTCTCTTATGCGAGACTGATAGTATGAACTGTTGAAACAATTATCAAGAATGTGTGTGCTGCTTTTGAACCATGTAACAAATAACTTGTAGGCATATGCAAAACATATGACAACTTGCAAGTATTTTTTCAGAACATGGTTCCTATAGACAAAAAAGCAAGTCTAAGTCATGCAGCCCAATTTGAGTAAAGTATATTAAGACCACTTAAGTAATTTATTCACTTTAACAGCTATTGTAGTTTGTTCTGGAATTAATGAAAAGGACCTCAATTTGAAATTCAAAGGCCAACAAAATGATGGCTAAAGTAATTATTTTTATTAATTAATATCTTACTTAAGGGCATGAAAAGGAGAGAGTTATGACGAAGCATAAGGCTTCCATTTGGCAACGCATCACAGAGGGCGTTGTAGTGATTTCTTAAGACAGTAGACCTCAAAGGAATAGTGTTTTGAATTCAGGACAACTTAATCTTGGATAACTTTGCTGTAAACAGTAAGATAGGTTATTACCTATTTATATATTTAGATTATTCATTATCTACCTCAACTATAGCATCCATATCCTCCAGATAAATCTTTTATTTTGGTTCCATTGAACTGTTGCTGGTACTGGTCGTCTCAATTCAATCCTTCAACCTTCTGTGCAGCAGCAGCTGGACTTTCCTGCACTTCCCTATTTGCCTGTAACACAAGAAAAAAGAGATATCCCATCCTTCATTCACGTTGTGCTGTTCCTAGTTCTTTTTCTTAATAGCTTATACATAGAAAGCTTCAAATTTTATTTGCATCTCCCAAGAAGACTTACATACTTTTCAGACATGAAAGAGAAGATATCTTGAAATAATTCAAGTTTTCTTAGTTCTACTCTCCTTTTAAGGGAAAAAAAAAAAAATAAAGTGCACTTAATCATTTTTTATGCAATGGATGAGTGCTTAGACTTTCTGGTGGTCTACAATGACCGTTTTCATCCTTTAGCACCCTCTGGTTTTCATGTTTCAGTCTAAAAATAAAAATTTTTTTAAAAGAAATCGCATGTAAAGCAATCAAGATGGTAACTGTATTACATAAAGATGTGCACAACTTATTGTATGCTTACATGCACCACAAAGTTTCCTGAAGCAAGCTATTTTATTACTTACGGTACAAAAAGGTAAATTAACTGGCAATGCCATATGTCACATCAGTGAAATTTAGCTTTTTGGCAATTGTAATGATATGTGTATGGAAACTGAAATCTTAGCATGGTCTTAGTGGATTTGTCCGCTTTTTTTTTTTTCTTTAACAACCTAGTCACTTGAAATATGTTAATTTTGTTTCTTCAGCTGACATCTGAAATGTTTGAAGCTGATCTTGAAAAAGCATTACTGCTAAGCAAACTGGAATACGAAGAGCACAAAAAGGTATTTGCAGGATTCATTCTACTGTAAAAGCTGTACAAGTTTGAGGCTTGAATTTTAAAACATAAAGCAAAAATCATCCTAAAAGTTTCTTCATTTTCTTCATGTAAATTGTTTGCTTGCACTGTTCAGATTCTTAAGAGTTAAAAAAAATACTGTATTTGAAAGAAACCATATATAATAATATTGGGTGGTTTGGTTTTTTTTTTAATTAGCCTGTAAAGGTGGAAAACTTCTTACTTTTTCAATTTTCTGGCCTATAAATGCACGGGAATTTTTTAAGAGTACAAGAAGAGATCCTGACCTTCCTCAGAAAAAATTCAGCACACTTGAAGAGTAAGAGAATTAAAGCCCTGACTTCTCCTTAAGCCTTAAAGTGTTAGCTATGGTTGAATCATTTGCATTTTTGCTAACAACTTTTCTCTGGTCTGAGTGTAAATATTTTAGTTCTAATAAGCTGTATACACTTTCTTAGCTGGTCAGGATGCTGTTTTCTGTGTGGTTCTTATGGAACACTAAAGAATAGTTCTGAAAAAGATGAAATTCTTATTTCTAACAGGAGACTGCTTCTTATTTGCAATAAATCAGGAGCCAATTAAATGTTATGAAAATATGTAAATTTAAATATAATTATGCATCATAAAGAAACAAAAATTGCATGTGCGCTTTTGTGCAAATACTTCAGTTTTTTGAGATGGAGAGTACCATATTTCTTGAAAACCAAGGATAAATTTTTAACTTACATACTAAAAATTCTTTTTTAAAGTGAAGACAATCTTCAGGCATAGTAGCATAGCACTATTTGCAGACTTTTTGAGAATTACCTTTGAATAATTTAAAATATATACTATATATTCAAAATATACAGTACATGAGTATGCTGAACAAATCTTGTTTCTGTGGAAAGAAAAGCACTCCATTTCCGTCTTTGCTTTATATATAACATTTTTTTTCTTGGGATTATTTAAGATTTAAGATTATTTTTAATCTTAATTAAAATATTTAATTAATTAGTATTTAAGACTATTTTTAACAACTGGGACATTGATAATTTGCTAAGAATATCAACGTAGATGTGTGGGGAGGTGGGACTCTGGTTCAAATGGCTATCATGTACCAGGCTGGCTGATTTCAATAGGAGTAAGGTCAATTGGTAGAGCATTCCTGCATACTAATAGCTCTCTGACTTCTACCAAAATGGTAAGCATATTTTCAGAATAAAAAGAAGGTACAGTGGACCTCTGTTTTTTAAAGAAAGTACTAACCTGCATTATGTAGCAGTCTGCCCTCCTGCGTTTGACAACCGTACATTCTCAGTTTATGAGTTTCTGCATAAAATTTGATGTAGGTGACGGGGGAAGTATTAAGCTGATAGTTTATTTGCTGCTTAGTGAAGAGCAATGCTGTACTTCAGAGAACAGAACTGATGTTTAATTGCTGATATGCCTTGCACTCTTTAAACCAATCTTAACCCTGCAAATTACCGTTCAGGTTAAAATCTCTTCTAGTATGTTATCACTATTTTTTTTTCCTTTATAAAGCTTCAGGAAAAATATTTGGGTATTCAAGAAAATTATACCAGTGGGACTTTATTCTTCTAGGAACATGAAAACGTTGAAAAAACTTCACCTCAGTCAAAGTCTGTGAATAAGAAAGAGAAAAAGGACCAGCAAGGAAAAGACAAACCTCTCACTGTGTCTCTGAAAGACTTTCAGTCAGACAGTAATATAGGTATGCCTTATCATACCATATGAGCTGTTCTACTTGGAATTTTCATAGTGCGTGTGCTAACAGCAAAATGCCCTTCTGTCTCTGTTCGTTAATACTGTGTTTAAACAAACAGTAAATGAGTTGCAGTTAGTGTGTCCTACTGAGCCTAAAAGCTAAGCGTTCATTATATAATAATGGTCTAGTTAGATTATCAGGAAAACAAAAGAAGAGGTTAAGGAAGACATGATTTCATGTAGTGCCCCTGGAGTGTGTGGTGGACTCGAACACTCTTTAGTGTGACATTTCTTTAAAGTCTAGGTGGGTTTTACGAAGTTTTACTTTACTGTTTTACTAAGTTTGCACTCCTCAGGCAACTGAGTTTCTCTGTTTCCTGGGTAATAGCAAGTCATTGTTTGCCTTTCTTCATGATAACTGGTTTTTATTAAGATGCATAAATATTGAAATAACTTATATATACTCATTATATGCATTCTTTATGTGTTTAAAATACCTTAATTTGTGTCTATGGAGCAGAGATTCTGAATTTTAGTGAAGAAATCAAGTTAGATTCTAGAAAAGGAAGAAAGTAACTTGTTTTTTAAGGTTTTTCTTTTAAGCATGTTTTTATCTAAATCTGCAATATTTATTAAACACGTTATTTCGAAATAATCTGAATAGAGGAAAAAGACTGAAAGCACAGCAATCTGGAAGGCATGGAAGGCATTCAGGTATATGTGCTATCAAAGCCTAAATAGACTTAAAAAGAAACAAACCAACAAATTCCTTAAGTGTCTTTACCAAAGGCATTGCCTTCCACTTTAAATGAAAGAGGCGAATATGGGATGCTGCTTTTGATTAAATAGTCTGAAAGATCTGGGAGAATATGCAAATACAGAAAGTGATGTAACATGTAGTTTATAGTTTTTGTTTCTAATACTTTAGTAATGTTTGGGTTTTTTTTATTGTGGCTTTGAGAGGAGAGTTAATGTTGAAGAACTCCAATAGATAGGGCTTTCCCTGCACTTCTCAAAATGTTTCAATAGCCAGCTGTACAAGATTTGGGTAACTTATTGATGTAATTTTTTTTCTGTTCCTTTCAGATAACCTTGCTAAAAAACATGAGGTAAGTCTTATTCAAGCTAGTTTAATAAAAAAGAAAGAAACCAAAATGCTTATGTTTAGAAGGCACTGTCTGTAGTGACAGTCAGTTATACATTCTGAAACTGACTGATTTCCATTTGGAAATTTTTTACAGATTTAATAGAGATGTTTGTCTGCAGTTCCTGTAGTACTGGCTTTCTTAGAACTACCTCTTGCTTCTTCGGTTTTCAGATAATCTTTGATGCAACTTGCAGATTTAAAAGCATATTAAAAAATACAAATTGTAGTACAAAAAAGAGAAGCAAATTAGATAAAATACTGTGATGCCACTATGTTGTGGTTCATTCCACAAATATTAAAACTCTTAAAAGGAAGAATAGTTAACAGTTAAATCATAAATTAGTGTAGTTACAGTGCAAAATTATTACATTCCAACTTCATGCTTTTGTGTAATCTCATCAGCTAAATGTTAACTGTTAATTAACTTCTATGCTCTTCACTTGATACCATACTTTTTAGGTGGAAGTCACAGTACTCTCAGGATGTACAACATAAAACAATATCTAGATGTAATGCTTTTGCATGACAAGCTATTTTTTAAACATGTTGATTTCTAGCTCAATACTAACTTATGTTTAAAGGAAGATATCTTATAGTACTAATTTTTGACAGGAACTGAATTCTCCCCAGTCTTCGTTGCGTGATGGAGGATTTTTCAACAGGCTGGAAGGTGATATTCACAAAGTACTTGAAACAGAGAAAAGGAGAGTCCAGCTCGCTGATTACAGTGGAACAGATAACAGCACATCTCATGAACACAACCAGGCATGTAAAACAACACTCACTCTGAAGTGGAGAAGTTTGCCTAATGAAGCTTATTCAATGATCAGAAGGGAGCACCTGAGTAGAAGGAAGCAAAAATCAAAAGCATGATAATGTTAAAAATTAAGGCCCCCACAACACTGTAATATTTTTATCTACCTGAAGAGGTATTTAAATGACTTAGTTTTTTTAACACTTAACACTTGTGACTGAAATAATTTTTGCTCCATGGAGAATGCCAATATTTATTACTGTAGTTTTTATCCTTTTGGTATTTATTCACATATACCTCTTCACTTTTTATCAGAATTTCTCTTCTCTAACAAACAAATAAGTTGCCTTTCCCAAGAATTGAATTCACGTGACTAAATTTTTAAGAAGTGATGTTTTCTTGCTTATAGGAGACTGTTTTGAAAGATGGAAAAATAGAACGATTAAAGCTCGAGCTTGAAAAGAAAGATGCAGAAATTGAGCAACAGAAAAATATAATAACTCAATGGGAGGTATGTAGCTGATAATACCATCAAATAGTAGACAAAATTTAACATTATTATACATCTTAAACAAAGTATTTACTAAAACGTCACCAATCTGTAGAGATGCTTTAGCCTGGCTACAGATAACATATTTCCAGAGCAAATTATTCCTTCAGTACCACATGAAGTGGTATTCCTTGGTAAGTTAAGCATCTAAAAACAATCAAGAGAATCAAGACAAAACATACAGAAATAAACTTCATATCTGGCATATCAGTCACTATTTGTTTTCTAATATTGCTATTTTTGTGGTCAAAAAAATAAAGATGTAATTTTAAGACTAAGCAAGATCTTGAGCAATCTGATCTGCCTTGTAAGTTAGATCTGCTTTGAGCAGGAATTCAGACTATGTTCTTGGGTTTCTTCCAACCTATTTGTTTTTTAAATTCTACTTAGCTTTTCTTGCATTTAAGAACTACATATTGTTAGGATTTTTTGTAGATTCAGTCCAATATTTGAAGTCGCTAAAGAAATCAATGAATATTTTGTCAGGCTTAAGAGAAGTTCCTTTAAAGCTGCAGTGTAACAAGAATGGAGTCCTGTGTTTTGTTGTATCTTTTCCTGTTATGTACAAGTGAAATTGGAAATCAAATTCACCATACGCTAAAACACACCAGGAGAAAAAAGATTTGCTTGTTAATAATGAAATCGTATTGCTATGTACTGGAGTAGCTAGGAAAAATGTCTCTGTCTCCCTGTTTCAGTCCATGTTAGCATTGTCTGGATAGTATCTAGAGCGAAAAGGGAAAAATTGCCATGAGGAACTGGGATTGTAACAAAATTCAGTAAAGCAGCGTCAAATTTTTTAGAATTATTTTATTACTATTTTTATTCATTGCTTTAGGTAGACTGAGCAGGCTGACAGATTGGAAGTTTTCTGATGCTTTGAAGAAGTACTTTTACTTGTAGTTACATAAAGACATGAACTTTGTTAACAGCTGTTTTCACTGTGTACTAAAGTTGGAATCCCCAGGTGAAATTTTAAAATATAAAACCATTCATATTAAAACCATCCATATTTATGACTATCAGCACTTGATAGAAGAAACACAATGCATCAGGAGGCTAGTGAGGTGATGGACAATGATACAGCTGTTTAATTTTATGAGCTTGTCCAAAGACCGTAAAGCTTTTGGTGGCCATGAAAGGTCTGTCTTAAATGTAAGTTAATTATCCTCAAGGACTGGTGTGATACTCCAGGGGGAAGATAGTAGCTTCTTCATTAAAAAAAACCTATGTCTGAAATTACAGTTTGCTCTTGCAGACTCATGAAAAAAGTTTATGAACGGACTTGTGCCAGGAAAAAGTAAGTTTACAGCTAAGATACATGGCTAGAGCTGACACTGGTGGCCAATTAAGGAAAAGACTGACTACGAAGAAAGAGCGGTGATACCAGATAGATTGGAAAACCCAGCAAAAATAGGTTCTTGAGTAGTTAACTGTAAAGAGTTGAAAAGAAAAGAAACTGTAATAAGTAATTAATTTAAGTAATTAAAATAAGTAATAACTGTAATAATAGCAATAAGTACTGAATAAAATAATCTGTTGAGCAGTGGGGTCTTGTCCTGCTTGCCAAGTAATATGGTAACTGATATATTTTATCTCGGTATCTCAAATGTGCATTATAATTGTTGTAATTTTTCAGGGGAAAAACCATGAAGCCCTTGGTGCAGCAGGCCTGTATACTTCAGGCAGACCTGAATGCTGGTTCCTGCACGGGCATAACTTTCTTATTTTATCTTGCTATTAGCCTTCTGCTTCCCTTTTTTTTCTTGACTCTTGGTTATTAATCCACTTCTGTTGTGTGTTTCTCACTTTGGCTGTGGTTTAAGAAAGACATAGATGATCTTAAAGGTCTTTTCCAACCTAAATGATTTTATGATTTTATGATCAGATTCTCTGCAGAAGTCGTCATTTAAAACTCTTAAGTCTGACTCTAAGTCACGTTTAGCTTACAGAATACTTTTTTTGTAGTAGGGTATACATGTAATAATTCAATCTCTTTGATACAGGCAAAGTATAAAGAAGTAAAAGCAAGAAATGCACAGCTTCTGAAGATGATGCATGAAGGTGAAAGTAAGTTTTATTAGGAAACTTAAATGTTCTTTTCAAAACATGGAAGGAATTTTCAAAGCAGCTTTTTAATGACTGAATGACAGCTATAAAGAACAAAAGCTATTCATTTGCAGCGACTCCAATGATGTACAGAATTTGGTGGACCACACAGTACTGCATGCCTGTTAATATATAATGAAATAATGAGTTGCACACTGAGATCATTCGTTGAAATATAAACTGTTCAGTTACGGTTTAGGTACATTGATTCGTTAAGTTAGACTTTCTTCTGTTAGGAACAGCTATCAGTTCTGGACTGATCTCATAATAATATCTGTTTAGACCCACTTGAGGAAACTGTTCAGTTCTTGCATCTTTGCAAGCTGTACTTTGAAGTGTTGGAAACATCATTCTACACTTAAGCAAGTCTTTTGCCACACAGTGAATAGGGATAGCTAAATATGTGGACTATATATGTGATAATTTTCTTATGTTATAATACTATGCACAGTTTTTGTAATTCACAGTTTATTGTCAAAGTTTTGTGGGAAAAATTATACACTCATATATATGTAAATAGCCTAGTATCTTTATATTTGTTATGCCTAGTTACCCTTTAATATTCCTTATCTTGCTTGATGAAGTTATTTGAGGCTATGATGCTAGCAACACTAACTTGTTACAAAATTGCCTTTGCTTTTCAATTTCTTAATTAAAACTCTTGAATGTAGTTTCTTCTTCAGGCTAAATTTTCAACTAAAAAAAGTGCTAAATTTTTTTCTTTGAAGTATGTTAACAAAAACTATGTCTAAGCTAGTTCAAATGTTCGTAATGTGATTGATCATTGCAAATTTTAACTTGGAACTTTATTACTTCAGGTCAGTGTCTGAGCCAAGATGAAATATTTTCATCTTGAGAGGAAAGAGGTGAAGTTTTGAAGGTTTTTTCTTTTTGTGTGGAATAGTAACATACTACAAAACAAGCAATTTTGTGTTTTTCTACAGACTGAGTATTTTGTATTTTGGGAAGAAGAAAGTTCATGGCGGAATTGAGCCTTGAAAAATACTTCATTTCTTCATATTGAGAACTTTAAGTTATCCACAACTAGCTCACAAACATCAGCTAAATACTTTAAACATCTCTGTATTTGTGTAAACAGAAGCTTCCATAACTATGACTGAGCTCATATGTGAAACTCATGATCCCAAAATCTTGATCGATTGCCAGTAGTCAGTTTTCTGATGGACTTGTTCACAATGGATATCTCTAAAATCCACGCGGCTTATAGGGTTAAAAGTGGGTTAAGTAGTGCAATGTTGGGGTTTTACGTCCAGAACTTTTCTAGCTGCTGCTAATTACACCAGTAGCTAATGGTTGGTTTTGATTTACAATATCTACTGTTCTTTTAGTGAAGACAGCATTATTTAAAGGTAACAAAATAGTGAAATAAAGTGATGTCACAGTGCTATTGCAGATGAAGACCTGTAAATCTAGAAAGATCCACATGCTGTATCTTTCTCTCTCTGTAGTGAAAGACAAAGCAGAAATACTCCTACAGGTGGATGAATGTCAAATTATCAAAAATGAATTGAGCTTACAGGTAAGCAAGGATTTCTAAATGTAAAATTTCATGGGTATTTCAAAGATGCTATTTATTTAAGGCAGTGATAGAGGCAGGGGAGGGAGGAAGCTGAAACAAAAACTTGTTTGAAGCCAAAAAAAAAAAGTTACGTTTCATCCTCAGCCCGGCACTATGTGTGTCAGAGGACGTGTATTGTGTAAATCTCCAGTATGTATCACTTAGAACTCTTTCTGGAAAGACAGCAGACCTCAGCATGCCTGAAATGATTTTACCTTGAAGAGCACCTTAGGAATATCAATTCTCTGGTAAACCAAACTAGGAAGCTCGGAAATGTGTTTCAAAAGATGCTTCTTTCTTGGGTGGGTTTGGTTTTTTGTATTTGTGGGGGGGGGGGTTTAATTATTTATTTCTTTCTAGTCTCAAGTTTATGAACACAAGTGAGCTACAAACTACTTAAGACATGTCCGTTGGCAAGTCACTGTAGCAGACAGCGTGCAAGAATTTTATGCTTAGTTTTTGCTCTGCAGCAACTATTAGTTTTAAGGTCTTGGCTTGTCCAAATGTCTTACATGTAACACAGTACTATTTTTTGAGGGTGATGTAATAAGCTTATCTGTGTTGCATAATACTACATTGGTGTTTTATGGAATAAACCAATCCCCAAAAGTCGTGAGAGTTTCTAACTTTATAGCTTTTCTATATCATTATAGAGGTAAACCAGTAAATGTTGCTTGGGAAACAAAAGTAATTAAAGAATTTTTTTACTTTCAGTTCAGGCACAATGATAATGGTAGTCACTCTTAAACTTAGCACGTATTACCTGTTTGTCCAACACAATACTAAGGGAGAACATTGACTTTATAAACTCACAGACATTAAGGATGTTTTATAAATGCATATTCTGTATGTTTTCAGGTAACTATACTTCATGCTGCATTAGAGCAAGAAAGATCCAAAGTGAAACTACTACAGGCAGAATTAACAAAATACCAGGTAGTTATTTTCTGTGTTTGTAAGTTTCGCTGTTCTTGATGTAGCTGACACTATCAGAGGTAATGTGCTCTGAACTGACCTATTAGCTCTAATTTTTCCAGTTAAGAAAAAACTAGCAGCTCATATTTTAGGAAATGAAAACAGGAGCAAAACTAAAACACAGTTTTGTACTTTAAAACTTCTTGAAGTATGCAAGTGAATAAACATACTTTAAGCAACAAGTTAGTTTCACTCTCTAAGTGTAACTGTGCATAATTGGACTAACTGTACACTTCATGGTGCTTTTTTATCACATTCTTTCTTTGATTCTGTATATTAGTTCTGTCTGTAGCCAAATCTTTGTAGGAGATTCACAAGTTGTGTCGAAATATGAGTGATAAGATCAGTGTCTTGCTGACTGTGCATATGCTGTCTTGTTCAACTTGGCTGCTAATCCAATTCACGTTAGTGAATTTCAGTTAACTTTTGCATAAATACTATGCTGCTTAACATTCTGACTGTGGGTTTTTTTTTTTTTTGAGGAGTGACAGCGTTTGCAAAGAAGGATTTGTACTTGTGTGTGACTTGACACATTTGGGGTTTTTTTGTTGTTGTTTGTCTTTGTGGGGTTTTTGATTGTTTTGACTGCGACCTTTTGCATAGGCTACAAGGAGAGCCTGTAGTATATAATGGAAACTTCTAAGGCAGCCATGTAGTCTTTGGCAAGCTATCTTATTTCAAGTTGCAACACATTGTTTGTGTTGGAATACTATAATTTTGTGAAAACTGGCTCATTAAGCCATAATCACTCTCTCTGAAGCAACAGATCTTTTCTGATTACATCGAATTCCTTGGCTAGCATTACATGAGGTTCTGTACATAATCTCCTGTCTTTTTCTGTTGTCTTTTTTCCCCTTGTCGCTCTATTGCAAGTGAGCAAGTTCCTTCTTAAAATTGTTTTGCAGCAGTTGACAAATAGATGTGCTTGTTCAGTCCCTTACAGACAAGCTGGGTGCTCCTACCACTCATTGAAACTAAAGTAAACCTCATCAAATTCAGTGATTCACATGTTGTGAACATCACCGTTCTCACTTACAAGTTCAGTCTTTCTGTTTCTTTTCCCCTCCCATCCATGCCTTCGATAATGTTAAGTATTTTTCTTTGTAAAATGAAATTTTTGAATAAGATAAATTTATCTGCTGGTTAATTACAATAAGCAGGGTTAAAAGAATAACAATAAAAAACTGACAAAAAATGGTCTCTCTTATATGCTTTGGAATTACTGCGAAATCACTGACTCTGTTGCTTTTTTCCCCCTGCTCCCCCCTCAGTCTAATATGCTTTTATCTTTTCACGGCTTCCTGTTTTAGGAAAACCGTCTCATCTGCCTTGCAGGAATTGTTGCTTTTGCTTTAATTGTTCTCCCCTGTAATCTTGCAGGCTGACCAGGACAACCTTTCTTATATTACTAATTTTTGTGGCATTGTCTTTGATAACATGAAGCCCACTTTTTCATGGAATACTGCTTTGAAACACAAGGATGCCTTGCTAAAAGAAAACTAACCAAAATCTGTGGACTAAAAACAAAGAACCAAACAAAAACCAACCAACCAAAAAAAGCAGTAAACCAGTGTGGATTTATCCATAGTTGTTAACATCTCGGTTATGTATCATATGAGTGCCTTGACTGTTTTAATTTATATAACAGTATTTTGTGTTCAGACAAGTTTGCGTCCCATAAGAATTGTATAAATTAACAAAAGTATGCAACTTAACTCCTGAGTGTTTTTTCTTGTTAATTTATACTACTTTAATATACAAAATAACTGCAGATACAAACTGTCACATCTAGTGTGTTAACTAAACGTTTGTTTTAATTCTTTCTTACAGAGTGGGAAAAAAGGGAAAAGGCATTTAGAATCTGACCAGTGCAGGTGATCTCCTCTGCCATCAGATTCAGAGCAAAAAACCACCAAATCTTTCTTCAGGGTTTTGCAGAAACTTATATATTTGTTGCACAACTGCTCAACTATGCAGTTTTTGAAGAGAAATTAAAAATTACTAGTTTGTTTAACAGTCTGAATAATTGATTTGTTGCACTTTCTGTTAAAGAAAAATTTGAAAACTAGTATTCCAGCAGAGATGAAACTAATTGTAATGCCATTAGTTTTTCATCATTCAATAAAATTTACTCTTCCATTTCTGTGTTTGATTTCTCACCTTCACAGACTTTTTCAATTAAAAAGACTTCATTTAATGACTATCAAGATCCAAATGCACTAGTATGCAAATGGTCAAAGTTTCACCAAGTCAAAACTGAAAATGTGACAGCTCATGCAAAAGCACCTTGCTGTTGCTGAATCCAGATCTGGTTTTTTTTTTAAAAAAAAAAAAGGCAACAGTCACTATTTCCTCTCCCTGTATAGGACATCATGAGGCTCAACAAGGCCAAGTGCAGGGTCCTGCACTAGGGTCGGGTGCAACCCCCACTATTAGTACAGGCTGGGGGATGAAGGGATTGAGAGCAGCCCTGAGGAGAAGGACTTGGGGGTGTTTGTGGGTGAGAAGCTGGACATGAGGCGTCAATGTGCGCTTGCAGCCCAGAAAGCCAACCGCATCCTGGGCCGCATCAAAAGAAGTGTGGCCAGCAGGTCATGGGAAGTGATTCTGCCCCTCTGCTCTGCTTTCGTGAGACCCCACCTGGAGTACCCCATCCAGCTCTGGAGTCCTCAGTACAGGAAAGACATGGACCTGTTGGAGCAGGCCCAAAGGAGGGCCACAAAGACAATCAGAGGGCTGGAGCACTTCTTCTATGAGGACAGGCTGAGAGAGTTGGGGTTCTTCAGCCTGGAGAAGAGAAGGCTCCGGGGAGACCTTATAGCAGCCTTCCAGTACATGAAGGGGGCTTATCAGAAATAGACTTTTGACCCGGGCCTGTAGTGACAGGACAAGGGGCAACAGTTTTAAACCTGAAAGAGGGAAGATTTAGATTGCAAGTAAGGAAGGAATTCTTTACAGTGAGTGTGGTGAGGCACTGGAACAGGTTGCCTGGGGGAAGCTGCGGACGTCCCATTCCTGGAAGGGTTCAAGGTCAAGCTGCACAGGGCTTTGAGCAGCCTGGTCTAGTGGAAGGTGTCCCAGCTACTGGCAGGGGGTGGACTTAGATGATCTTTGAAAGGTACCTTCTGACCCAAACGATTCTGTGATTCTAAGATTCTATGCTCTGTATCCTTTTCATACCTACGTGGGTTTCAGCTGCAAAATGTGGAAGCTGACATGTGCAACTACCATGTAAAAAGAGCTTTCCTATCTGTTAGCTTTGAAAAGTGCCCTGTGTCATTCTTCAGAGCTTGCCTGGTAATAAGCACTTCCTCTTGTGCTAAAAAACCTCAAACATTTTTTTGTCCCATATTAAGTGTGCAATGCAGTTTGGCTATAAAAATGCAGAATTGTCTGTGGAGCACTGAATGTAGTACTAAATGCTGGGATCTTACTTATTTTGGGATAGTTTTTGGAGTGGAACATTACAGAAGTACGAGAAAATTTCTGTCAGTTACATGGGAAATCAGCAGAGAACACAAAAGTTGGAGGGAAAGAACCAGAGAGGAGACTAAGGAGGATACAAAGCAAAATACCTGTAAATCTAAAAATAGAAGACTTTTAACTGAGTCTTTTTTTTAAGCCCAACTATAGCACTAAGCAATTTCCAAAGCAAAGTATGTGTGAAGACAGCACTTCACTGGCAGGCAGGACAGGAAAGCAGGACAAAAGTCTTTATAATAAAGGCACTATGAATCTGTTAAGCTCTTACATTTAGCAACGCCCTCTGAAAACTAATACCAGGCAGATGCTAGCAGTGGAATAAGACTTCTAAGAAATTAGATATTATAGCTAATGGTCCGTGATTATACAAATTTCATAATAATACTGGAAGTCTTATTGTAACTTCACTGATTTGTTTGCTCTACCTTTTCTTTGTGTTTTTTTTTTGTTGTTGTTGGTTTTTTTTGTTGTTGTTGTTCTGGCCAACTCTTTGAAAATAATTTCCAAATACCACACTCTCAGGACAGGACCGATATGACTTTTTCAGAACAGTGAACCACATGACCACACAACTTCAGCATCTTATGCTACCAGATAAGGATTCCACTACTGGGTGGGACAAAGTAATATATCTTGTTACTAGTCTGATTCAAACTAAAACGCCTTTATTTGGGGAGATGGTATGTTTTTTCATTGTCTGCTGCCCCACAGGAAATATTTACCAGAACAAGACGAGGACTTTTTTCTAATCAAATCAGTGGTGCCTGTCACTTTAAGATGTGAGTTCTTTTTCAACGTGTTTTTATTTGTAAGCAATTTTGAATTAGAAAATCCAGAATATGTATCTTTTCCCAAAATCTAATCACTCTGTTGCAAGGTGTCAATAAATTGCAAAATTATAGTAAGAGAGAATAATTCAAAGTTCTATTGCTTCAGCTGTCTAGAAGCTAAAATCCAAAACACTGACTACCTGCTATCCTATAAATTTGTCTTCCTCTCTGTTTTAATTTGCCCATCTGTCCTTATTTGACATAGGGTTGTGTTGTTTTGTTTTGTTTTTCTTTCAGGACTGTCAGTAAAAGCTCCCCCCCTTCCCCAAATACTGTAGAACTCATCTGTGTTGTCTCTTGTGCTATTGAGTTTGACATAAATGAAAATTAGTTTGTATAATGCTTGATGATTAACAACAGAAGGAATTTATTAAAATGAAATAGAAGTTGTATTCTACATGTGTGTTCCTGTCCTCATAAAAAGCTCATTCTGTTTTTATGTACCAAAGAAATAGACAAACATTTCTAATTTGAGCAATGCCAAATACAGTTCTCATTAGTCAACAAAACTCCATTCCCTGTTTACCACTTGGTGTATTAGCCCATCCAGTATAAATTACACAGAAATTCTGCTGTCAGCTGATTTATTTTCTACTATGTTGCTCTTACTCATAAATTTTTGTATTAATCTTGGAAAAATAAATAAGTTGTATTTTCTTATATCTAGTTCCTTTTACATTTGTAATAACTGAATGTCCACAAAGACAAAACTGGTTTTATGTCTGTTGCAGCCTGTTTCAGGAGGAATACTCCCAGGACGTTTTCTGCTGAAAGTTCAGCAATTGTCTTGCTATTACTTTCCCACAATGAGTCATTATAGACTGAGTGTATGTAACTTGGCGATAGCCAGTTTCATCATTCTTCTGATTTGCTGTACAAATCTTCAGCAGTATTCTGTATCTGTTGCTTTGAAATAAGCTGTAAATTGTGTAGGCAGCAACACAATAAATCTTTTTTTTTAATTTAAAAAAATAAAAATAAAATAAAAATAATAATAATAAAATAAAAAATCACCAGGATCTCCTAAATAAAGGTGAGATGAGAAAGCCAGAATAAAGAGAAAGAAAAGAAAAAGGCTCCTATTTACTGAACATTAGAACAAGTTTAGACAGCATAGGTTCTGTACTACCTTTTAAGTAGGCTATTAACACAATGCTACAGATAGAAGTTTCCCATGCTGACATCAGGGCTACTAATGAATTTTGGGGAAAAAAATCTGAAGTGAGGAACGGTATGCGTAGTATATAGCAAAACTTTGGAGATGTTGCATGTAAGTTTTACTGTCATTAGACCACTTGAGACCTTGTCTAAATTCAAAATTGCATCACTAACTTCAGGTAAAACATTAAGCTGAGTTTAGACAAGCTAGTTCAAAACCTTTTACCGATATTCTTAATTAGGTTCAGCTCAACTTAAGCCAGTATTTTCATTTTGAAAAAAATACATGCTAGTCACTGCAAGTTCATTTTCAGTTTGTTTGTTTCAAGCCAATTCAGGTGACTTTGCATTGGCTTAAATCAACTACCTATGGAAAAAATAACAAATTGAAAATGTGTAGTCAGAGTTGGGAATTAAGCTGAATTTCTGCAGTAAATACCATCGCCATGGGTGAGGAAAATGGAGTGGCATAAAAATTAAGCTGCTCTGTAATAAGCATTCTGAATTATATTCTTTAAGATCAGAAATTGATCAAGAAAAATTGCACAGATGGTCATACAAAGGGGAAATAAAAGCACAGGTGTAAGGAAGTGGGAAAGAAAAGCAAAAGCAAGAGAAAAGAAAGAAGCGTTAAACCCCCCATCAGCCTAAAAAGGACTAAGAACTCAAAATTCTTTGCTGTATCATTTTTGTTTTCCATGCATTGTGCATAAGCTGTGTTCTCAACTATCTGACTGTGAGCACACATGCATGTGGCCCTGGTTTAGGGTATTTTCCACCTGGATGTTTCCAGTACTGGGAAATGAGCTCCCATATCCCTGTTTTCTGTACCAAAATTGAGATGAAGAAACAACCATTCTTTGCTTAATTAAGAACTTTGATAGCTTTCCAGTTATTTTCTATGAATTTTTAGTATTCTTGTGCCTTGTAACACATATACCTCAGTAAATAACATTAATGACTATTCCTCTACCTTGTAAATCTCTGCTAACCATAACCAGGTAGCAGTTGTGCTACTTGAGTACAAACTCTACTCAAGTAATGATACAGTCAGCATGAGCTACGTCTATAAACTAAGAAGAGCCTGGGATGAGAAACATCCCCTTGCACTTTGATCCGATTGATTTCTGCTTGAAATCACTGCTTGATTGCAGTGCAGAACATTACTTCATGATGTCGCTCACTCTGTCAGTCGACAGGACAATGTAGGACTGGCATCTGTCCAAGTGCTCTGCTGCAGCACAATTCAACACCTTGTAGGGTCGCAACTAATGTGGAAAAGGAACAAGCATGACCAAGGAAAGGCTCAGTGGTTAAATGTGCCTGAAATCATTTTTATCTGCACACCAAAGCTCTGGGACAGGCAAAGCCTGGAATTGCCTTCAGCCAGTCTTTGGTATTGCTATTTCAAAACCTCTTAGCAGGTCTTGAATTCCTTTAATAAAAATTTTAGAGACTTGGAGCCTACTGTGTTGTATTACACTGTTTTTAGTATCAGCTGAAACTATTTACATAGTGTTCCCAAGAGAATATCCTGACAGCAGACCAGGCCAACAAACCACCTGGTGAGTAAGGTTCCTGTGGGAAACGCCAATTCTTCCTTAAGGATAATGAAGAAAGGGCATTTGAGTCTAGAATTCAAAGCCCCACATACATTTTACACCAGAGCAGAAGCAGGCATCTTGAATTTCCTGAGAGACAGGAAAACCACTCATATTCTGGCAAAATGCCTAATTTGGTGATACTAGTTTAATTAGTGATTAAGTTGGCTGCCAGTCACAAGTGGTGTTCCCCAGGGCTCAGTATTGAGGACAGTTCTGCTTAATATCTTTACCAGTGACCTGGACAAGGGGATCGAGTGCACCCCCTGTAAGTTTCCAGGCAATGCCAAGTCGGGTGGGAGTGTGGATCTGCTTGAGGGTAGGAAGGCTCTACAGAGGGATCTGGACAGGCTGGATCAATGGGCTGAGGCCAATGATATAAGGTTCAACAAGGCCAAGTGCTGGGTCCTGCACTTGGGTCACAACAGCCCCATGCAGCGCTACAGCCTTGGGGAAGAGTGGCTGGAGAGCTGCCTGGAGGAAAAGGACCTGGGGGTGTTGGTCAACAGCCAGCTGAGTATGAGCCAGCAGCGTGCCCAGGTGGCCAAGAAGGCAACAGCATCCTGGCCTGGATTAGGGATAGCGTGTCCTGCAGGACACGGCAAGTGATCGTCCCCCTGTACTCGGCCCTGGTGAGGCCCCACCTCGAGTGCTGTGTTCAGCTTTGTGCCCCTCACTATAAAAAGACATTGAGGTCCAGAGAAGGGCAACGAAGCTGGTGAGGGGTCCGGAGAAGAAGCCTTACAAGGAACGGCTGAGGGAGCTGGGGTGGTTTATCCTGGAGAAAAGGAGGCTGAGGGGAGACCTTATCGCGCTCTACAACTACCTGAAAGGAGGCTGTAGTGAGGTGGGGGTCGGTCTCTTCAGTAATGAGTAATAGGAGAGGAAGCCTGAAGTTGCACCAGGGGAGGTTTAAATTGAGTATTAGGAAAAATGTCTTCACCCAAAGGGTTGTCAAGCCTTGGAACAGGCTGCCCAAGGAAGTGGTGGAGTCACCATCCCTGGAGGTATTTAAGAGACGGGTGCCCACGGTGCTGAGAGACACGGTGTGTTTAGTGAAGGACTTGCCAGTGTTCACGGCGCTTAAGGGTATTTTTTCCAACCGAAGCGATTTCATGATTCTAAGTTGCTTTTTGGCCCAAGCTGGAGGACAGCGAGACTCCCACCTCAGGAACGCTTCCGCAGCAACAGAACCCTTAAGGCAGTAAATGCCGTTAAGACCCGGAACCGGTCACTTTTTTTCCCCGTTTCCAACATAAAAACCCTCCACCGCGGCTGAAAGACGGGCGCGCCCCGAGCGCCTCAGCGCGCCGCCGCCTCGCGCCTTCAGCGCGCATGCGCCGCCCGGCGGGCGGCGCATGCGCGCTGAAGGCGCGAGGCGGCGGCGCGCGCACTCACGCCGGGCAAACAGCTCCCCGTTCTAGTAACTTCCCCGCTGTGCGGCGTCATCAGCGCGCGCCGCGGCCCAGCTGGGCTGTTTCCGCCCGCCGCTGCGGGAGCGGGTGTCGCGGGAGCTGCGCGGCGCGGAGGCACCGGGAGCTGCGGGGCCGCAGGACGCCGGGCCTCGCCTTCTTCCCTCCCTCCCCCACACCCTCCCTTCACCCCCACTCCCGCCATGTCGGAGAGCGCGGAGGGTACCGCCGGGGGTCGCAGCCCCCCCGGGTCCCCCGCCCGGGGTTCCGCCACCGAGCCGCGGATCATCAAAGTCACGGTGAAAACTCCCAAAGAGAAGGAGGAGTTCGCCGTGTCCGAAAACAGCAGCATCCGGCAGGTGAGGGGCCAGCGGGGCTAGCGGAGGGGGGCGGGCGGGCGGGCGGGCAGCGGGGGCCCGGCGGGAGTCGCCAAGCCGGAGTTAAGGGCCGGGGCCGGCTGGAGGGCGGCCCGGGAGAAGAGCCCAGACCCGCGGTTCCCGCCTCCGGCGCTGCAGGGCCAGGGCCCTTCCCGGTGACAAAGCAGCTCCTGCTCGCCGGGGAGCTGTTGGGCAAGTACCAGGGCCGATCTCGGCCCAGGAGAGGACTGCTGCCATCTGAGGCTAGCCGGGGTAGTGAAGAAACGTCCCGCTTCATTTCCTCCTCCCCAGCTTTTCTCCTCCCTGTTGCAACGGTGAGAGAGCCGGCCCAGGAGTTGGATGTAGCTTGGTTTCTGACTGTGAGTTGTCCTGTCGAGCTGACTCAGTCTGCAAGTAGGAGGCTGGTTAGCTAACTAGCATGAGTGTAGAAAACGTATGCAATCACCTGTGTCGCAGCTCTGTATTGCTAGACGTTATCTTGATGTAAAATTGTCTTTAAAGACAGCGAGTAGGTTATTCAGTCATAGAATACCAGGTTGGAAGGGACATCTGGTATAACCTTCCTTGGGAAAAGCACAGTCGAGACAAGGTGGCCCAGCACCCTCTCCAGTTGAATCTTAAAAGTGTCCAGTGTGAATAATTGCACGCTACTGTGTTTCTAGACACAGGTTTTTCCTCTTGAGGGGTCTTGTCCTGGGTTGAACAACACAGGACTAACTTCTCCTGTAATATTTGGGAAAACTGCACTTTTAGAAGACTCTGGTGTCTGAATTTGTGAAAATATTTACTTCATAGCCAGGTAAGCTCTGTGGGATTCAAGGTCTCAGTGTTTTCGAGCCTTGCCAGCTGCAGGGATGGGGAGGACCGAGACCTGGGCACTTGACCCAAGCTCGCCAACAGGATTATTTCATACCATGAATGTCAAATTCAATATAAATTGGAAAGTTTGCCAAGAAGTTCTCTCTTTCTTCATGGCTGCAATCCTGAGAACTCCTTGCCCCGGTGCCGGACCCCTGAGCTCTTCCCTTGCTCCTGAAGCCGTAGCACTCGCAGTGTCTGACATTTGCTGTCCACTGCTGGGAGTGCACAGCTTCCTGCTGATAGAACTGGCTGAGTATAATACTTCTATTTTATGTTGGTATCGGGATCAATACTGGTTCTTTAGTATTATTGTTAATTATTTAGTCTTCTGCTATTAAATCTGTTTATAATTTCAGCCCTCAGGTTTCCTTGGTTTTTCTCAATTCTCCTTCCTGGGTGGGAAATGCTCATCAGATGGTAGAATAATTGTCTAAATAACAATAAATTCTAATGAGTTTTCTCAACCATAACAGGTCTGGTTTAGATTCATGGCTTTTTAAGTCAGCGTTTGGCTTATAGGTATCCCAGACATAAGTTCCACTGAAGTCTTCTCTCCAGTTGCCAGAGGGGTGAGAGTACTCTCTTGTCTTCACTGGTCTTTTGGCAGCTGCAATATTGTATGCTATCAGCTACTCTCTCTGCAAGTTTAATCTAGGCATTTCTCCCAAAAGATAAAATGACTGTGTTTGCTTTTTAATGTTGCCCACTGCTTTCCCAGTGATCTCAGTCTGAAAGGGGTGCTTTTCACTTCTCTGTTCTCTATAGCTTTGTGAGCAGCGTCAATGCAGTTTTTGTAAAAGTCTTTGCAGGTTTGGGGTATTTTTTTTTTTAAAAAAGAGAGAGATTCACATGTTGTATCTAACCCGACGATCACATTTGTCCTGAAAAGCAGTCTGCAGTTAGTTTGAGTACTTCAGGAATTATAAACAGATTTAACTATGATGTGCGTTTTGTTATCTATTTGACTTCAACAGGATTTTTTCAAATGTGAATGCCAGTGGGGCTGCCAAGTTTTCAAATAAGCAATTATCTTAAAAAAAAATGAAATAGTTACACAACCTAGCAAGAACATTAATTTTTACCGAAAGCAGATGTGCAATTAATAGGTAATTATTAGGTTCTATTAATAGGTAATTAATAGAACACTGTTTAAAATGTCTTTGTTGTCCACAGATACCTTAAACTCTTAATGTTATCTCTCTTGGAGCTGCTGTTAACAGGTTAGATCTGCAGTTGTGTCTTGATTCCTGTGAAGTAAGATTACCCCTGTGGGTTGACTGTTTGCTCGTGGTCACAGGCAATGTCATAGCTAGCACTAAAAAATGCAGTGTCCCTGTAGTGTGACCACTATTGTCTGTTTCTCTTAAACGGTAACAACAAGCCATTGTTAATAATAAGCATCAATGGTAGATGTGACATTTCTAGAGACAGCCTTGAAAATAGGTTAATCTCGAATACAACACAGGTTGAACATCTGTTCAAATGCATCTGGGATCAGGAAGCAGTTTATTCTGTTGATGTAGGTGGGCAGGCAATGCATGCCATATTTGCAGGTTGAAAAAAACCCCAAACAACCCTACAGTCATATAACAAAATAAAGCACATTCAGTTGCATGTTTCTGTAGCTAATATTATGATTTAGTGAGTTGACTTGTTATTTATTTGTTTGCAGTAATTTCAGAATACTGACAGAACAAAGATCTGGATTTTTAGGTAAATATTTTTGGTCATCAGGGCCAAATTTAGGGCTACACAAAGCATATTTTATGTTGCTCCATTAATGTAAGCCAGGTTTGCAACCATCCTAAGTCAAGGAATATTTTTCCCTATGTTGGAAGACTTCAGCAACATAGGATTTGTTATTGCTGATCCTGTGTTGTGCAGTTGGAGTAGCAAGTACGAAGGTTGGAATGGAAAATTAACTTTAAAGTACAGAGCCACTCTGGGAGGTCAGTTGCTTCCAATTGCCACCCACCTGTCTTTTTTTCCGTGGAACATATTTGATTGTGCTGAGCACAGTTTGGCTCAGTATTAGGACAAGGACCAAATATTTGCTTTCTTGACTGGGTACGATACTGATCTTGCTCTGTGCAAAGACTTCATGAATACATGGTGAGTAAAGATGAATACCTATGAGCCTGCTGACTTTAAGTGCCCCTCACGGTGCTGATACTTTAGCTCAGTAACACTGTTTGGCTTTTGTCTTTTCTTTTTTTTTTTTTTTTTTTTTTTGCTTCTGTTTATTTTCTGAGTTCATGGCAATACATTCTTTGCAATTCCTTGCTTAGCAGAGTGGATTTAACAGCGTGCTTTGGTAAAGCCTGCGTACAACGAGAAAGTAAGCTTATGTTATGGACAACTCATGTCTTAATGTCTCAGTGAACGAGCTCAGCTGTTTGAGTGATGGGGTGTTGGAACCAGTTGCATGCAAAAACAGTTTTACATTCATTGTTTAGACTCTCTTCACCTTAAGGGAATTTTAGAAGAGTTAAATCTTGCTGAGACTTCATGGCATGCTTCTTGTAATGCCCAGTGTTGAAATTTGCAGTCTTCAAGAGTTTATTGTAACTGGTTCAGAGTTACTGTCCACCATTGCGTATGCAGACTGCGATATACCAAGTTGTGCATTCTGTGCACGTTGCAACTCCAAAACCAAATAACATGCCTTGCTGTATATTTTTAACTGGTAGGCCAACCAGTGAATATAGCAAATCTGCACTAATAATTTCAGAAGTTTGCAGTTCTTGCAGAGAATTATTGTCAATCCTGTGATTGTCTGGAAATTTCAGAGTAACATCCATCTGTAAAAGTTAGTGAAATTTGAGTTTAGTTCCACGAAAAACAGATTTGGTTCTTTTGCATTTTATTTTTTTTTAAATTTAACTTCAACCTTTTTATGGAGCTGCTCTTCAGTGTGGAACACAGTTTTCAGTTATAGTGTATTTAACATCTTGTATGTTTTTTTAAACTAAGGGAATACATAAATATTGTGCTTTCTGTACTAGACTAAATTATAGATAAAACCTGATGTACTGAATTATACATGTAAGTGTATATATTGTGTTGAGATTCTGCTTTTTGTCAAGTGGAGATCTTACGAAGTTTTATTCTCTGATTACAACTTGAGTACAGTTTATGGTTGAAACTTTAAATCTATAAATCCAGGATTTTGGATTTGTGCCTGGTTCTCATGATCCCAAATTGGTAATGTTCTGCTTGTAAAGATCACACGGGTGTAAACGTTAAGGGCAACATTGGGTGATTCGGTAGTGGAGCATCTTTCCTGATTTGTGTATGCTTTTAATACTTTGTTTTATTTTATAAGAACGGTTAAATTTCAGTTCTTTTAACTTAATCCAGTTCTGTCTCAGTGTTTTTCCGTAGTCCAGGGATTACTGAATGGTACAATCAAAAGAGGTTGAAACTGTATAATGGAGTCTAGTTTGTTCTTCTTTTCCAGGATTATAATTTAGCTTTTTGTTGGCATCCAAGCCACTTAAGTACATTAATTGTTTAGTTGTTTAGCATTAGGTTTTCTGGTGTCTGCATTGAGACACATCTGTGTGACTTTATGGAGTCCGCCTTGCAATATGCTCTGATTATTCATGTTTGTTAAGCTATTTTTTAATGCATTTTGGCATTCTCAATAAAATTGTTTCAAGGCAATGATAGATGGCTATTTAGTAGAATAAGAACCCTTAGAAGAAGGTATATTGACATTCCTGACAGTTGGCTTAGATGTAACTAAAAAGTGTCAATTATCTAACCATGGCACTTAGCAGGTGTTTTCTCATGAATGACTGGCAGATACAGTAAAATAAGAATACCTATTTAAATATTACTGTGAAGTGTCTTATGTGCAGTTGATTTTATGCAGAGTAACAGGTTCATCTTGATATTTCAATTTTTTCATTCTTCTAAAACTTTTATCTGTGTCAAATAAGGCCTGCCTTCCTCCTGTATTTCATGTGGGTCTGTTGCGCTAGCATCCCTCATCCTGAGTCACGGATCAGGGATGTCACAGAATTTTTAAAGATTGTCCTGCATAGGGTTTAAAATTGCCAACAGCAGAGAAAACCCTAATGAATGAAAAGCTGTGGTAGAGATGTCATTGTAAGGTATTCTACATATTTATTTTAGAGCCCAGTCAACTTTGCAGTCTAGTGACTACAAACCTCGGCTATATAGGGAGTGTCACTGTCTGGGAGTAAGGTTAGGCCAAAATCTTAAGAATTGGGGATTATGTAATGACATGGAGAAAAATACTTTTGTTTAGACTTCTTATTGTTGTTGGGTTCACTACCACTGACAGACTAAAAAGAGTGTTAGCCATTATGTCTGTAGTCCACTCATCTATATATGTATCACCTTAAATTTAAAACTTGCTAAAGTCAAACAATTTAAAGATGCTTCCCTAGAAGGTCAGATAAGAAGAAATTCTGTTGGCAGTAGCTCACATCTCAGTGTTTCCTCAGGAAAAATGGATGTTGCTCAAGCTCCTCACAGTTAAGCTGAAGGATAAAACATCTTACGCTGTCTTGTGAAAAAGAAAGCATAGGTGGATTCTCAAAAAGAAGCTGTACTACAGGAATCCTGTTTTACACGTAATGCTTTTATGCCCTTTTGCGGTCTCAGTGACTTGTTAGAGAACAGGCTAGTTCTGTTTAGAAGTACAAACTTCCCATCAGTAGATTGCAGAGTGCTTTTATGGAGAATGGAAGTACTGCTCACCGATTCTCCTAAGTAAAAGCATGGAGGAGTGGAGTAGCTTGCTGAAGGATGCCTGGAAGAGATAGAAACGGCTAGACCGGGAGTCCTGAGCCCTTTCCACTAAGTTGTACTGCTGCAGTTTTCCTTTATGGGCTGCTAGCCTTGTAAGCTCATCAAGAATCTGAATTTGTTTCTTGAGATAATTTTTTTTGTGAGTTTGGTTTGGTTGCAGAGCTTTGAGGAAATAATTTTCTTGTCAAGCTGGCATGGGTCATTGGCAAAGGCACAGGAAGATAGTAACTCCATCGCCTAATGAAAGGCAGAGTAGGTTTATGCAGAAGCCTAATTTTGGGTGTGCTTTCTAGCTACTCTTTATCTGCTTCAAACCATGGGCTGTGGGGCCAAAAGTGCTTCTCTGCTTGAAACCACAAGTCCTTGTCCCCCTTCTTGTACAGCGTCCAAGAATTGTGCAATGAAACCCTGTTTTCACTGACTCATTTCAGTTCACAGTCATGAGATTACCAGGTGTGATTCACCAGAAAAGGACACCACAGCTAGCAGCAGTTGTATTGCCATGAGTGTGTTTGGTTCTTTACTTCTTGGGTCAAGAAGACCTGCAGCCATTAATTCTGTTGTATGAAAGAAAGCTGGAGCTCATCAAAGTTAGTCTCTGTTGAAACTGCTGGGCGTGGGTGTAAGAGAGTCCAGCTCATACGCTGGACTGTGTATGTTCATAGGAACAGCAGTTGAAAGTTTAAATGGTCATGGGTGTGTTTTGAAACAGCAGTGCTGAACAAGGTAATGTGATTTGAAAGTCCTTCTTTGTAGTAGAACTGTTGGAGGGACTGCTGGGAATGTAAACTGCAGTTCAGCCCTCTAGATGCAAACCTTTGCTTCCATGTCATCCAGTACTGTGTTCAAAATACGTTTCATGTGTGAAGAATCAGCAACTTTGCTTTTTTATTGTCATCTAGATAAAGTTGTAGCTTAGTATTTTCAAAGCAGTTGCAGTTTTTAGGGGCCTATTTTCTGTTACTTTTCAGTAGGAATTGGATGTTAATTCCCGGAGGCCTCTTTCAAACTGTTACTGTAATTTAATTTTTAAATATATCTTATTACACCAAGCTTGAGAGGATTTGAGAAACTACTTTTTTGCTGATTTGTTTTCCTCTTTTTGTTCCTTTTTCACAGCACTTTGTCATGTGACTGGATAGTTATGTTAATACAGTTGCTGATTTTGATGTCATAGAGTGAGTCAGCAAAAGCTTTTGAATCGTTATATGGTGGTAACATATCAAAGGACAGTGTATATGTCAAGATTTTTGTTTCGTCTGGAATAACTTTTTACCAGGCCCTTCCTAGGCCGACTTGTCAGATGGTCAAATGTTAATTGGTTAATGTTTAAGGTATGGATCTGTTTTGCAAAGTGACAGTGCAGAACAGACTCTGTTTTAGTCAGCTGTTCTACTACATGTGTATTCAGACATTTGCTTTGTTCAGTGACAAAATGTTTACTTTAACTAGCTCAGGTAGGAGCGTGCATTTTTTCAGCACTGGGCATCAACATCATGGTGTCCACCCATAACTTGCAAAAATGTTCAGAGGCAATCAAGTTGAGCAGGTGTAATAAAAGTCCTAACTTGCTTCATGGAGCCTTTCTTTGTGTTCACATGGAACACAAAAGCTGAGGTTTGTAGTGGAGTATTGGTCTGAGTTTTTTAAAGTCGTGTGAATATGAGAATATTTGGCATGGAAATTGAGAGTGTAAACGAGAAGTGCTGGTGTGCAGCTAAAAAAAATGTGAATGCTCTCAATGCGAAAAATTACACTGTTTTGTCCTTTAAAAAAAAAAGTTGATAGAAACAAGTTAACATGAGGTGAAATGGTAATGTGGACAAGGTGCTTCAACAAGACTAGCTTTAGATGTGCTCTAATTCATACCAAAAGTACCAGTTGCCATGCTTTGAGGAGGCTGTGACCTTGAATTAATTGCTCTGGTTAAGAATGCTTTCTCCTTTTCTCCCTAGGGAAAGCAGGCCTCTGTGTAGATACTAGTCTTGTGTTTCAGTCTGATTCCCATTGTGTTTCTCTCCACTTACTCATTTAACAGTTATGTCTAAAATTTACATAATTTTGCATTATTTTTGTTGCATTCAGTTACTAGTGGAGTACGATGAACTAGTTTCTGTGAATATGGTAGGTGTTAGGTGTGGTGAAATGTTATTTTTACAACTTCAGTTATATCTGAACATAGAAAAGGACTTGAACGCCTTTGTAATATCACAATGCCTAGTATTATTACAATGAAGTAGAACTTGTATTTTAGAACAGTAAAGCAAATCAGATGAAAGCATTGCTTGGCATGTTACCTGTTAATAAACAGGAAGAGTCAGTGCAGTAGGAGAATTGGACAGAAATGCCCATTGTTTCCATCCAGTGACGCTTTGAACTCCTCCTCCTTTTGGTTTTGTGTGCAAAATACCCTGTATGGTAACCTAGGTTTCATGTGATAGTCTTCTGTGAATGAAGTGTCAAACAGAGAGCTTGATTCTGCTTAAACCCTGTCATTTCAGAAGTCCCAAGGTTGTGATGAACGTAAATGAAGCTGGTGAAGAGACTGGGCTCTTCTTGCATCTTGGTTAGGTTTTTTATTTAAATATGCCTCAGTTAGCCAAAATTGGCTCAGTATTCTTGACACTTTTATTATTGTGGCTGGAAAGAGATCTATTGTGTGTTTGAATCATGCACGTATGTTGCTGTGGAGGTTGTTTTGGGGGTCCTGGTACATTGGCTGTTGCTTTCATATCTTACTGTAGTGTTGTTTTTGTAGATCTTCTAAATATCATCACATGCAAGTAGGGAAAAGGAAGTATATAGCCTTTGATGCCTATGTACTAGTAATATTTGATACTGTTTGGTTATGTTCTATAAATGGTGTTTTGTTTCCTTGACCTTATGGGTAAATAGCAGCTTCTAGAAATGTGTGACAGGGCTTTTTCTAAATAAATTTGAAGAAAGACATCAAAGAAGTAGAGTGTGTCCAGAGGAGGGTGAACAAGATAGTGAAATGCCTTGAGGGCGAGACGTATGAGGAGTGTCTGAAGTCACTTCGTTTGTTCATCTTGGAGAAGGGAAGTCTGAGGGGTGAGCTCATTGTAGTCTACAGCTTCCTCAAAGTGACCAGCAGAGGGGGAGGTGTTAATCTCCTCTCTCTGGTGACCCGCAACAGGACACAAGGAAATGGAATGAAGCTGCACCAGGGAAAGTACAGATTGGACATTAGGAAAAGGCTCTTCACTGAGAGGGCGGTCGGTCACTAGAACAGGCTCTCCAGGGAAGTGGTCACAGCACCAAGCCTGTCAGAGTTCAAGGAGCATCTGGACAATGCTCTGAGTCATATGATTTAGTTTTAGGTAGTCCTGTGAGGAGCAGGGAGTTGGAGTCAATGATCCTTATGGCTCCCTTCCAACTTGAGATATTCTGTGTTTCTATGAATGTTGTTAGACTACAGCATCAGCCTTATGATGACAAATAAGTTGTGGATCTCACTGTCAGAACATATTGTGGAAAAATGTGACAATAAGTGAGTCTGGGTAAATGACATTAGTCTTTGGTAGCTCTTTATTCTTATGCATTAGCATTGTACAAATTGTGAGTATTTCTGCTGGTTTTGTGTTACTTTGGAACGTGTATTAAGAATAATTAACCAGAAGAATGCAGAATCGGAAGTAACTGAATAGTTGCTTTGCAGAAAAGGGTCTAGATTTTATAGCTAAGTCAGTCATCACTGTTACACGAATGTTTCTCCACAAAGATTTCTTACTTTTTCCTGTACGTAGAAATACAGCTTGCAGGATGCGTTGTTTATCCTGTTGTTCCACTAATTGTAGATAAGAACTGTTGAGGAATATTTTGGCCAGTTTGAGCCCCACACTAAAAATGATATAATTGGATTTGAAAATACAAAGAGTGGTGGGAATGATTGGATTAGAAGACACAGCTCTCAAGGAAGGATTAGCCTTACTGCAACAGCAATCTGTTTGTGTTGTCCATTGTGGCCAGGGCAGTGAATAAAAAGAATAGTGAAACACTGGAGTAGGTTTCTTGGGAAAAAGTTGCTGGGACCTCGGAGAACAGACTAGATAAACATGTCAGGAAGAATTTGTGCAAGTAACCCACTTTGGGAAGGAATGGAATACTTGCGAGTCTAAATATTGTCAGTATAAAGGCTGACTTAAAAGTTGTGTCCCCAAGAACTGAGACTAACTCTGTGTGAGAAGACTTTTAACTAACCAAGGCCAAATTCCTACCCAAACAGAGGCTTTTTACTTCAGACTCTCTCTTTTTCAATCTGTGTTTTTTTTTCTCTTCCTATACTACAGACTCTTTCAATTAGAGACTCACCTTCAAAGCATAGTACAGTGGGATTTTACTTTTTTAGTCCCACCTATTATAAAATGTAATTATTAATAACTAACTGCAAGATTAATATTTTACTTTCTTATATGGAGCAAGAATTCCTTAGGATATTTGAGGTGTTTTTTAAAGTAGCATGGTCAACTTAATTTTAAAATGTTAAATAGGGGAAACTTCTGAAGGACTTCCTAACTGCCTGGGATTCTTTTAAATATACTTAGCCTACTGACTAGTCTCGTTGAATAAATTTATCTGCCTTTCTTATAAGCAAGTCATTAGCATTTTTCTTAGCTATGTTCCTTTTTAAGTTTTGTGAATTTTTTTCTTTCAGTGAGAGCGTTTCCTGGAGAATAATAAAATCTCAGTCAGAACTCAGTCAAAGCATAACCTGGTTATTATTGGCTAGGAAAGCAAGAAGGTACACAGTGGCCTTCCATGTTGAGTTGTTTTAATGAGGGCATGATTTCCTGGTCAGATGAAGAATGTGGCTATTCACCATGCCCTGGGCTGCAAACACATTTCACGTAGCTGTGTCATGTGTTGAATGAGAAAGCAGAGCCACCTGAGAGGTAACTTCTGCCTTTTTGGAGAGGGATGCTAGTTTTGACACATGGAAGGCAGCAAAAATGTGTCTAAGAAGAGAGGATACTCCACTGTTCAGTTCCAGCAAAAGTGTAGACAGATTTATTATACTTGTGACGTTGCATCCTCAGTCTTTCAGCGATGGATGGCTTCAGTGCTGCGCGTGTGTGTATGTATATGTATTAGTGTATACTTACTAGTATATAATTATGTACGTACTTTGCAGTATATATATGTGTATATATACTACTTATGTAGTACTTTTATATATAGTGTATATGTAGTACTTACATACTACTATATATACTAGTAGATGTTGGTTGTCATGGATGCATGCCTCATTGAAGCAACAGTAGTCTTTAAGTGGAGTCAGATTTTTGTTATTGCTAGTTAGTATAACTAGTGATCTAGATGTAAAACTCAGAAGATTTTTATTGTACGGAAAAGAAATAACTATTTCCCATCTTCCCATGGACAAAAAAAGCTCAGAAGACTTTATTAAAGTATTTCTAGATTGTGTAAAGCAGAATGTGCAGTGCAACTGGGGTAATACATTAAATGTGAACAAAATAGCTTGTACTTAAATAATTTAAAAAATTATCAATCCATATTCAATTACATAAATGTATAATACTAACTTTTTTGTTTAGTTCAAGGAAGAAATCTCCAAGCGTTTCAAGTCCCACACTGATCAGCTTGTGTTGATATTTGCTGGAAAAATTTTAAAAGATCAAGATACTTTGACTCAACATGGAATTCATGATGGACTCACTGTTCACCTGGTTATCAAAACACAAAACAGGTAACCTTACTGATGAGTGATCTTCTATTTACCTCTCAGAAGTAAAAATGCTCTGAATTCTTTGTCACAGCTTTCTGTTGGGCAAACTTAGATTTGACTAAATCACTTTAATCAGCTCCTTAGTATCAATTGGTACAGAATAACAGTAGCTAATAGTGCTCTTTTCTTTGTTTCTTGTATTTTAATTGAATTTATGTTTCTAAATGCAAGTCTCTTGCTTTTTTGTTACTTAAATTTTTTGCTTTTAGTGCTGAGTGCTGGCTCTGCTTTTGCTCCATAGTTCTTAGATATCAGCTCTTACCATCCATAAAGATATGCTATGTGCCTTTTCTTTTGATGTGTGAAAACTTCAGGTGAATGCTTACTCACTGTTTTGGTAAAACAAGGAAAGAAAATTTTTGAGAGAACTGCTTTAGTGCAATTAATTTATCTGGCAGAAGAGAAAGTCTTGGATTTTAAGGTTTTGTTTGTTTGTTTCTTTTTTTTGGTGAGGCAACTTTAAAATGACCATGAGAAGGTTGCACCAGTTGAGCTATGGCATCTGCCCATTACTTCCTGTGAAATGCTCAGAAGGAAAAGGGTCAACTAAAAAACCCTGTCAGCAAATAGGTTAATGTATCCCTTAATTCAGTCTAGCTTGCACAGTCAATAAGATGTTTGTTGTTCTAGACTGAAAGTATTCTTGCTCCTCTTCTACTGAAGTCTTTCCTGTTCATGGTGAAGATCTCCTTCTGTGGGGAATGTAAGATTATACAGGAAAGAGCATGGTACTTAAGAGAGAAAAGAAATATGCTTTCCCTTTCCAGGCCTCGCCACGTCACAAAGGCCTATTAGGAACATTAGCATTAAATTTAGGCATCTGTTGAAACTGATATCTTCAACTCCATGCTGACATCCTGATGGGACTGTCTTCTGTGTCCTGCAGTCTTGTCTCTGTCAAAACACTTGTTTGCACTGGCAGAGGTGTCCCTTCCATGCCCTGTGCCTCCATAGCCTGAAGTTTAGGCCTGATAGCCCTCCCAATCTTGGATATAGCATGAACTAATCCTGCAATTTTGTGCTCCATGCATCTAAACTAGTAGTATTCTGCTGTTGTCATCACTTCTGCTTTTTTTTGCCTGCAGTGTTGAGTGTGTCAGAGAGGCTTTGTGAGTAGTGACAGCAGGATGCTTTTGACTTGCACAGGCATCAGAGAGTTCGTAGTTTGGACCTACAATAACTATAGGTACTGAAATACAGGTACCAGTCTCTTGTACCTTCTTGCACTTTGCCTTTGGCTAAATGAGCACCCATGCATGATACCACTTCATGGATTTCGGGGGATTTTTGGTATCCGTGCATTGGTCCTATCAGCATTGCAATCCATGTCTCCTCTCTCCCCCACTTTTTTTTGAATAATTTTAGAAGAGTGTATTACCATTATCTTCCGAATGTTTTAATTATGTCTCAGAAAAGGAAGTACAAACAAAAAACTACAGACCCTTTGCATGTATCTACCTTATCTTCAAACGAGGCAGTAATGTTTTCACCTACTAGCTTTGCTCAAGTAAACTAAAAATATGCTTCTAAGACCTGCTAAAGAGAATCGCCAGCACAATGAAAATCACGTTTCAGAAAGTATAACGTTTGTCCTGAACCATCCCAGTATTCTTCGTACTAAAATACCTGGATTTTATGCTTCACCCAAAAGGCAAGACTTAAACCCTGCTGGTGTGGCCTGGCAAGTGCTGATTTTCAGCCATGACTGTCAAGACTGGATTGCTCCCAACCACTTTACACTATGCCATTTACTTAACTGTTGCTGCTACTGTTCCTACCATATATCTGAATAAACAAAAGTTATTTTCCGAAATTAGATATGAAGATGATAATTTCCCTTCTAAGCAATATTAATGTGTAACTTTCAAATAGGAATCCTCATATATCCCAACCAATCCTTGTTGAAAAAAGGTAATTTATTATTATGTACTAAGTTTTCCAGAATGATACAGACTTCCAGTGTAATCTTGTAACCTGGCCTATGCAGTGTCAGAGCAGCAGTGAGTGATTAGCAACGGGCAGTGAAGATGCATTGCATTTCTGAATACAAAGTTCCAAGTCAACACCTATAATTTCTTCACAAGCGACAGGAGGAAATGTAATGGTGAAGTGGATGTAAAACATGATGTGCACTTTATAGGAATTTCACTCACTCAAAGATGTGAGGCTGACAGACTTGACAGTCAAAACATTATCTTGAGCGTATGTGCCCCCAGTTTGATAGACCTGAAAATAGGCAGGAAAGAAATACAAATTAAAATATACGAAACCAAATTCGTAGGAATTGCCATAGACTTAAGTTATAGAAGAACTGTTATATCTTCTGGACTCAAATTCCTTTCTCCCCCACACCCAGAACATCAGTAAGACCTTGAATGAGGTGATTTGGTCCCATGGCACCATATACCTTCATGACTCAGCATGCATATTTTATTTACCTATTTACAAGAATGCTGGTCAAATCAGCAGGGTATACCAGCAGATGGGGTACTTAGAAGGTATTGTTGATGATTTGGTGGAAGGAATTGTGAAGTGTGCAATTGTTCTCATTGTTCTTTTGGTTTCTGTCTGTGGTTTTGGTGGCTGATGTTTAGCTTGGAGTCAGAGAACTCTTAGAAACCTCAGTGAAGCCTCTGGAGCTGAAGCATCTCTTAGGCTCATGGGGTTTTTTTTATTTGTTTGTTTGTTTAGGGGTTTATTGGTTGGTTCATTTGTTTGGGGTTTTTTTCTGGTCTTTGCTTTAGTGAAACAAGCACAGAATTTTACTATAGCTGAAAGGTACTCAGATGAACTGAGGTATGAAATTTAATGTACTGTCAAATCTTCAAATCTTTGTTATAAGGTCTGAATTCATAGTTTCTACAAGTTATTTCATGCTTTAGTTCTGTGTATGTTGGCATTTGTGAGTTTGTTGAATGAGACTGGAGAACTGATGTAGGTTTCAGACTAGCCCCTTTTCTTTTGAATAGAGGCAAGGTTAGCTTTACACAAGCTCAGTTCCTTGATCTCTTTTACTACATGGCAGCACCTGTGTTGATGCCTCTGCAGTAAAAATGTGTGGTAAGTATATGAATTGGGCAGCCTTTAGTGCCTGTGCTAAATTATGCTCGCTTTAACTTTGTGTAACTGCGTTCCTACCCTGTTCTTGAAGTCTTAAAGGTTAGTGAGATTCTGATGTTTGTCTTCTAATGAAATAAGATATTAACTGAACTTCATATTCAGTAAGGCATCCTATTAAAGATGTGTCACGAAGTAAATCTGACATTAAATCTTGCTAGACTTTATTTCTTTAAGCCCCAGGCATGTAATCAGTAGTATTTGAGTATTGTGGAGTAAGGCAAGGATCCTTAAAGCAAGATAAGGACAGAGGAAGCAATTCGTTGGTGGGCATCCAATGAGAAGTTGGCAATGGCTGCCTTGGTACCCATCCATTTCCTTAATTTTTCAAACTACTGTTCTGAAAAACTGATAACATTACAGATGTGTGAGAAAGATTCGTTACAGGAGGCGACCTAGAGATAATAGCATGATTTTTAAGGAAGAATCAAAATGTAAATTAAGATTCTCAAGTATGCCTATTCCTGTGTTTAATAGCATTATTTAAATTAACATGTTAAACTTGCAACTTTTAAACTTGCTTTTTTAGATCACAAGACCACCCAGCTCAACAAGCAAACACCACAGGGAGTACTGCTACCACATCCACACCAAGCAGTAGTACCTCAACACCAGCTTCAACAAATAGTAACTCTTTTGGATTGGGTAAGAATATTTATTAGGTAGCATGGTGGGTGTCTTCTCTTGGATTCAGGTAATTGTCCCTGAAACTTTATTCTAACGTAGACAGAACTTTAAAAAACCCCCAAAAAACTGATTACAGATATCTATGATATTGCTTGTAGAACATTTCTGATCAGTAAGTTAAGAGGAAAGTTGTTTCCTTAATTTTATATACAGTACTTCAGACTTGTGCTGTTTCACCTTCAGTAGAAGGGCGCTAGTGATCTTTCATTCTGGCGCTATGGGTAATGAAACTCCTTCCAGTGTCCTTGTGCTCCTTAAAAGTGCATCTGAATTGTTGTGAGGAGAGTCTTGATGAAGTTGAACCTGTAACATGAAGCCAAGATCTGGAACAGAAGTAACAAAATTGCTGCTAATCTTACAGTTCAGTATTTCCCAGGTTCCAAATCCGATAGCGTTATCAGGCTTATCTTTCACGAATAAAGAGGCTGCAGTCTATTGACTTAAAAAGACTATCTATTTCTGTCATCACAGTGGAGTTTTTGGTTCATTCTTTTTCATTTCATTTGTTTTCATGGTGTGGGGGAAATGTAGAATTGGAAAGCTAACCATAGTAAGCAATTGTTTTTTTAGGTGTAAACAGTTCTTCAGACTGCCTAGTACCTTCTGAAAATTTTTTGTTTGGACTCTACAAAGAAGGCAAATTCAAAGCATAATTAGTTCTTGGAGCATTAGTAAGAAGAACATCTATACTTTTAATTAGAATAGGGAATATGAGTGATGTTGGGAGATCTCTCTTGGTTATAGTCTAACCAAGAGGAGGCAGATAAATTATTATTATAAATGCATTGGAAAATGTTGGGGGCAAGGGGAACCTAAGGCCCCAAAACTCAAACATTCCGTGTATCTTAACTGTGGAAAATAAGAAGAAAAGCTGTTAGAACTGTAACAAGTTATATTTCAGGTGCAGTTTGTTGGCTTTCTAGTTATGTGTCTTGCTATTTAAAGTAGCACACTGTTAGCGGATAATTCCTTAATGGCCTTGCAAAGATGGGGTTTTTGTCATTTTGAAGTGTGGGCTATGTTCAAATATTTTGTATTGAGAAAGAACCTGGATGTGTTTAAAAGTCTACTAGAAGCTGCAAGTTCAATTATATTTTTTTCATCCTCTTAAAGGTGGCCTTGGAGGCTTGGCAGGTCTCAGTAGCCTGGGCTTAAATACATCAAACTTTTCAGAGTTGCAAAGTCAGATGCAACGGCAACTTATGTCCAACCCAGAAATGATGGTTCAGATAATGGAAAATCCATTTGTTCAGAGCATGCTTTCAAATCCTGACCTGATGAGGCAGTTAATTATGGCTAACCCTCAAATGCAGCAACTGATACAGAGAAATCCAGAAATCAGTCACATGCTGAATAATCCAGATATAATGAGACAGGTATGTAGAAGGATCTCTCTAAGTTCGTGGCCTTTGATTATACTGTAACTGTGAACAACAGAGCAGGAACTGGACATGCTTAGTTGAGTGCTTAAACATTCTTGAAGCATTTAGACTTGTTACAGCAATCTCTTATGGATTTTCTAGGCAACTGATGTTTGTATTTCTAGTTGTTAATGTCCGAAATAAACTGATAATTCAGAAAATATGCAGCATAGTTTTGAAAGACATTGAAAACTGTGTAATAATGTCTTCTGAGGTTAGAGTTGGATGTCACTGTGTGCACTTGAAGCCTTCTGTCTAGCCAGCAGTGAGTTTACCAAAAGTAGTAATCTCCAAAATGCTACACGTCTTCATTTTATCTAACTATAGGTACTTTTGTGTGCTTTTGAAATAAGGTGGTATGTAAGATATGCTGTGTGGCAGAAGGTATCAAAAAAACAAATTGATACTTTTGAAAATTTAGATACTTATTTTAAAGTTCATATTATAGACTGCCTGCTGTACCGATGTTAGAAATAGTAGGAGTATATCGTGTTGAAAAGATGAAGAAAGAATAGAATCTTCATAGAATCTTCATGATTGGAAAGGACCTTTGGGATCATCAAGTCCAACCATTCCACTGAATAGTTCAGTCAAAGTTTTTCTTCTCTTTAGTGAGTGCTTCCTGGCCCAACCAGCATAGTGATGTTTGTCATAGAATGCTGGCTAAATATCTAATTCAGGTGACTCCCACTAAGCTGACATCTTGGTTTGACTTTATTCACAATTTGAAATGGGTTAGACAGTGGTAACTGAGATATTGCCAAATGTTGGCGTTTTCACTTTAGAATGGATTTCTTATTAATACAGATTAAACGTTCCACTTCCCTAGACACTAGAACTTGCTAGAAACCCTGCAATGATGCAGGAAATGATGCGAAACCAAGACAGAGCCTTGAGCAACCTTGAAAGTATACCAGGTGGATACAATGCCTTGCGACGTATGTACACAGATATTCAGGAGCCAATGTTGAATGCAGCACAGGAACAGGTGAGAAAAGATTGCAAATGCCACTGGAAGTAAATAGTTTTTTTTTTAAATAAAAGCATGTAAGTATTGTAAATTTCCATATGTGTACTTGACAGAACACTTCTTGAAGCTTGAAGTCACTGTGTGGCCCCTTACTCTTGAGGGAAAAGATCTTTAAAAATTCTATGCTCTTCTAAGCTTGAAGATACTACATTACAGATACTGCTTGGTGTGTTTGAGAAGCTATTTAGAAGTTAATGAATTTGTGTATTACTTAAATTTGAATTCCTTTAATTCTTTGCCTTAGAATTCTGAGGTCCATGAATTTTTTTTCTAAGGGTGTGTTGAGTAACTGGGAATTTAGGATGGAAAGAAAAAAGGCTTTGAAGTTGGAATCCAGCATGCAAGATATAATCTTACTGTGATCAAAATACCAGTGTAGTAGCAACACTGTTTTCAAAAAGAAATGTGATTTAATTTTTGGAGGTGCTAGTATCTCTCAATGTTGGCGTATTTTCACAATATTTACAATGAATTACTGTAGCATGGTGAGTATAACTCATCAAGAGCTATCAACATTTATCTTCATGTGTAATTTTGGAAAAGTAAATTGCTATTTATAGCAGATTTAAAAACAGTTGCCTTTAGTAGATGATACATGTTTGCTTTCCATCCTCTGTAGTTTGGAGGCAACCCCTTTGCTTCTTTAGTAAGCAATGCATCAACAGGAGGGGACAGTCAGCCATCTCGTACAGAAAATAGAGATCCTCTACCAAATCCGTGGGCTCCTCAGTCCAGCTCGCAGACATCCACAACGGGTACCAGCACCAGTGGTGAGAGCAGTGGCAGTAGTAGTGCTGGAAATAGCACCTCTGGCAGTACGGGACAGAGCTCAACTGTACCAAATTTGGGACCTGGAGTAGGAGGTGTGTTTGTTATTACAATTGTATGTATTTGCACATACTTGCGAGTTTACTGAAATGATTCTTTCATTAGAAAGAGGTTTTTGATTAAAAGTTTTTATTGCTATTTACTTTCATAGAACACTTGACTACTGTCAAAGCTCTCCGTAGAAAAGCAAACATGGAAAGTGTAGTAAGAGTGATAATAACACTTGTGTATTGCCTTAAAATAACAAAAGTAAGGAGTCTCTAGATAGGATTTTTCCTATTTGGAGGTAAACAGCTAAGAATCTAGATACTTAGTGGGACTGCTTCTTGGATATAGCCTGGCTTAACTTCTAGGGTAGATGCGCCTGTTTAAGCAGAACCACATTGAGGTTTATTTCAAGAACTAAAACTCTTAGAAACCAAGTGGTTATATCCTCATTTTAAGCAGACTAATTTGTCTGATAATAGTCAGGATGTTTGCTCTAGTGGCCTTTTTTTTTTTTTTTTAAGCTGGTATGTTCAACACACCAGGAATGCAGAGCTTACTACAGCAGATAACAGAAAATCCACAACTTATGCAGAATATGTTGTCTGCACCCTATATGAGAAGCATGATGCAGTCATTAAGCCAGAATCCTGATCTTGCAGTACAGGTAAATGCATGTGGTGTAGTAATGCATTGTGTGCATTGAAGTGTAAAAAAAAAAAAAAAAAAAAAAATTAGAGTTGAATCTATGATACAGTTAAGTTTTCACTTGTGCCGACATCTCAGCAGTTGTCTGTAGTGAATGGCCCAGTTTTTAATGTTAATGCCTAACTTACTGAAATTATTACCTACTTGCATTTAACAATTTGTTGTAGTGAGCTTCTTCATTTTGTAGTTGTGAATCGTGCCAGGCATGCTTCTAAAATAATGTATAAGTTTGTGTATGTTTTGTACAGCCCTGAATTTGTGACCCAGCATAAGAACCAGTTAGACAAAACAAATGCTTTGGTTGTAAATTAATGTAGATCTGTCAGTAAATAAACACCTCTACTAGCTTGGGAGGCGAGAAGTGAGGGGAGGGGAGTTAGTGCCATGTCTAGGTATTATTCTTGTTTTAACTTCTTGTTTGTGACCCGTGCTCACTGTAAAACTGCAGATGCTGTTTTATGAATGGTATCACAGAAGTGCTCTCAAATTTTATTTAAAGCTGTAATATCCAAAGTTAAATCCTGAACTAAGGTTAAAAGAATGTTATTGTTTCCCTATTAAGTACTCACTTGGAAAATATCCCTGACTTCAGGTGATGTTTACAGGGAAACTGTAGATATGTAGTGGAGGCTGACCAGAAAAGGATTTTCTTGTAATGTAAATGGGGTTGTCTTGACAAATATCTGGCAATTCATTCACTTAAAAGATTAAAAAAACCAACAGAACAAAACAACAACAACAAAGACAAAAAAAGCCACCCCAAAAATTGCTGCAATGTGTTCAGGCTGGGGGTTCATAACAAGCTTTGGCGAAAGGAGAAGTAAATGATCAATTATTATCTGAGGTTCTTTTCATAGACTAATACTGTGAAAGTAGTTGTCTTAAAACCCCTTGTGGTTTTTACTGCTTGATCTTTGAAGTTAAATATTTTTTTCCCGTAGATGATGTTGAATAATCCTTTATTTGCTGGCAATCCACAACTTCAGGAACAAATGAGACAACAACTTCCTACTTTCCTTCAGCAAGTAAGATGAGATACTAGCTGTTAATAAATGTCTGCAAGTCAATGAGCAGTATTTTCAGTAAACTGGCATCTTCCTCTGATGTGGCTAAAAGCTAGGTTCTGTAATACAGTCTTACGAGCTTTAGACACCAAGTTAGGTTGTCTCTTGATAATAAATTCTTGCTTAACGTGGATATTTTTGTTTGTGGCTAGCACAGCTGCTTAAATTTGCTCTCGCTTCTTGGCCTAGAAAGAATAATTGTTCTTACTGTTCATCAGCCAGAGAACATGTGTTTGTGATGTGATTTGTTTTGCAAATTAAAAAGATTAGTACTTTTTCCACTGCTAGAATAAAGTTTCACTATGCTTGTCTCACTCCTCTTCAAACCTGCATTAAGTATTTGGGTAAAGAGATCTTGCAGGATTCCTTGACAAAGAAGTGGGTTCTGAAGTTTTTTGTCTATAAAGATTTCCCTACCACCATTTTCCTTTCTTAACAACATTGTGCTTCCAGCCCAGGCATCTGCTTGGTATTAGCTGCCACAGTGTGTAGTAGTATTGTGTTCCCTAAGTAGGAGCAAGCAAGATTTTATTTTTTTTTTAGGTATTGAAAACTTAATCTAAGGCCTGAGTTCCTTCATTAGGCAGTCCTTGCAAATTAGAATAAATATGTGTTGGCAAAATCTTATTGGACACAGGCAGTTTTGAGTAAAATAACATATACATGAATTATAGGTGAAAGTTCAGTGTTCAGAAGAAACTGATAAAATTCTTTCAACTGCGTGAATGGCTGTAGTGTTTCATAATGCCATATTCCAGACCAGAGTTATTCGTATCCTATTCTGCAGTTCTGCTCTGCATCGGAGGAAGTTTGACCTTATTCTATGCATTTCTGTGTGAATCAAAAACGCTTTTGCAGCAGAAGGAATTCGGTGTAGTCGCCGAGTGAAGGCTGCTAAGATTAATAAGTTAGGTTGCTATTTGAAGTAGGTCTGGCTACCAGCACTGTCGTTTGTGGCTGAAACACATTACTTTTCACTTACTTGTGGCATCTCTGAGGAGAGGTGAGCATAAGGCATTAGTTTTGGTTTTGTATCTAAAATAGTCAGGTTTCTGGAGCACCCTTGAATATTATATGTGTGCTTACTAGTATGTTTTGCAGTGTATTTGTTTGCATTTTTCTAGGCTCTGGGAGCACTACAGATACGGAAATGTGCCCAAATAGTCATGCTCAAGCTGCTGTGGCCTGAATTTAGCTAGGAAAAAGAAATGGCTGTATAACTTTTTTCTTGGATATTTATTGGTCAAGTTTCATTGTGTTCAGCATTGTTGCTTAGTCATAGTATGATATAGGAGATGAATTCTAGAATGGTGTTGGACTAATAGTCCTATATCTTTGAAAGATTATGAAGTCTGCTAGAAGAGGTAATGAAAAATACTTTTCCTTGTGTACTTGTCATTTGAAAGGCTTTGTCCCCATGTAGAGAGTTTATGGATCACCTCCTATGAAAGTTTTCTCAAGAAAAAATACATGAAGGTTTTAATGTCAATATCCAAATATAAAGTTGAAAAACAAGTTCTGAAATGATGTTGCACTCTATATAAACACCTAGTGATAAAGATTGTCTTTGAACATCTGCATATGATTAAGAATCTCTTTCCTTTTCTTAGATGCAGAATCCTGACACGTTATCAGCTATGTCAAACCCTAGAGCAATGCAGGCTTTGCTGCAGATTCAGCAAGGCTTGCAAACACTAGCAACAGAAGCACCAGGGCTTATACCAGGGTAAGAATCAGACTTACAAATTTAGACAAGAACTTTTCTCTTGTGTTACGTTGTTCATTCTTTTTACATGTAGAGATTTACTCAGCTTTTGTTAAAGACTCTTTGCCTGCTGTGCACTTCTAAACAGTGACGACTCTGGTCTTTGTCTTAGTACATTACTTAAATTGTCATCCACTCTTTGACAGGATTTTTACTCAGTAATTAAATAAATGAGAAGAGACAAGCTAGTATTTATTATTCAAGTGGTGTATTTCTTTTTCTGTCATTTATGCAGATTCAGTCCTGGTTTAGGTGGATTGGGAAACACTGGAGCTCCTGCAGGGTCCACTGTACCTAGTTCTGTTCCCAGTGAAAATACAAGTCCAGCATCAGGAACTGCTGAACCTAGTCACCAGCAGTTTGTCCAACAAATGTTGCAGGCGCTTGCTGGTGCAAATGCTCAGGTAAAGTACATCACTATATTCTAATTTTTTTAATTCTTACTTTTTTTTTTAATTGTAAACCACTAGAAAGGAGCCTGATAGTTGAGGGGAGAGTTTGCTGGATACTTCTGGTCGAAGAAGAGCAGAGGAGGCTTAAAAGTCCTGTTGCAGCTGTGCAAGTAATGCTGGAAAACCATGAAATTCAAGTAAAAGTATCCTCTGAACAGTTGATTTTTATACACTCATCTTCATATCCTTGAATTTCTGAAATGCTTGGCTAGATTAAGGCAGATTGTGGTGATAGGGTTCAGTGGGCTCAGGTAAGAGAAAAGCTTAAGCATTTTGAACACCATTATCTCTGTGCTTTTTGGCTGTATTGCTGGCTGTTACTCTGTAGCTGTGACTAAGCTTCTGTCCCACACTTTGGAATAGCCACACTCTGGTTATTTGGAGCCTGAATTTGTTTTATGGCTTCACCGACATTCTGCAGGTTTAGACTCAAATGCAGAGTGCATTTTGTTAACATATCGTGTGGGATTATGGGTTTCCCGAGAGCTCCAGAAGTCAAGCAAAGGGAGCAGCTTTGCCAGTAGTTGTAGGGTGGTGAGCAAGACTGGCTTGAAAGGAGACATGCTGTTAAGTCTCAACGTGCTGTGCTGTGTACTGGGTAGTACATACCCAGTGTAACGGCAAACTGCTAGTGGAAGGAGTAGTCCTACTTCTTCCTCCTCTCTTGCCACAGGGTGATTTAGTTCAACTTGCTGATCTGACATGTAACCACAAGAAAGTGCTGGTCAGTGTCACTGCAGGAAACCGTATTCTCATGCATTTTCCCTTAGCCTGTCAAATCTTACACTGCTGAGTCAACATTCTGTTTAGTTTTGCTTGGGGGAAGCAGGTGGGGGGGACAGTTCTTAAATTTCAGGTTACGTCTTCACATTGTGTTGGTTTGGAACCATATGCAGATTTTAAATACGGGTAGTAATTTCTTAATGTATGAAACCATTGAATTAGAACAAAAGAAAATTAGTGGTAGCTATGCAAGTTTTGTACTGGTATCTAAATTGACTCGTTGATTTGAAAAAGTGATGTCTCAGTATTACTCCAGCATATTGTTTTCCTATAGTTGTTCTGATTCAAAAATGCCTCTGAACTCAAGATCATACCACTGAAATAATGTAGAATTTTGCTGTGAGTTTGCATGAGCAGGATCATCCCATAAAGCACAGCTGTCAGTTTGCCTTAGACCAAACCTTTCCAACAAATAGAGTTTTGGTAATTTTAGACAACAGATATTTTGAGCATTAAAAAAGAGGTGATTTTTATGTCAAGGTGTCGTGGTTTACCCTCAGATGGCAACAAAGAACCACGTGCTGCTCACTCGGGTCTTCCCAATACGGGAAGGATCAGAAGAAAAAGGCAAAACTCTTGGGTTGAGACAAAGGCAGTTTAACAGAACAGCAGAGGGAACAAGAAAAACAGCAACAGTAACACGGATAGAGGAACATACAAATACGATTACCAAACCACCAGGGATACCTCAGCCCGCTCCAAGCAGCGACTTCCTGCCCCATCCCCCGGCAGCTCAGGGTGGGCATGGCTCACATGGCATGGAATACCTGTGTCCTGGGGAGAATTAACCCTATCCCCGACGGAACCAGGACACAAGTTAAAAAAAAAAAGCCTATGATGTTCACCGTTGCTGACAGTGACATCATCATAATTCCTGCTGTTCCTTATTACTAGGTTGAACTCTTGTTTCAGTTAAAAAAAAATTACCTATACGCATATCTTTTAAGAAACTGTTCATGGGACATAAATTAACCCAATTTAATTTTAATCCTTTTTTATCAGATAAGCAGTTTTTCTGTAGTTCAAGAATGTTATGTAAGTGTAGCTACTCTTAAAATTTGAAGCTGCTCTGACTTGTTAAAAAAAATAATTCAATTGTGAATTGAATGTATGTCATAGTGTAGTTTTAGGATCTTGAAAAAGGTGTAGTCAGAAATTAGTAAGGACCGGGAGTGGTGCAGAACCAACTATGTTTAAATCCTGTACTCTGCTAAATGTGTGTTATACTTTTATAGCTTGAAATTTTGTTCTTAGCAGTTACAAAATCCAGAAGTTCGATTTCAGCAACAACTGGAGCAGCTGAGTGCAATGGGCTTTCTGAATCGTGAAGCAAACTTACAAGCGCTAATAGCAACAGGAGGAGACATCAATGCAGCTATCGAAAGGCTGCTTGGCTCTCAGCCTTCATAGCAGTGTTTCCTTAACTTGAAAAAATGTAATTTATTTTTGATAACAGCTCTTAAATCTTTAAAATATTTGCTTTATTTCATTCTGACTTTTGGGGTTGTCTCGTTATAACTAAAATTGGTCTGATGCATTTTAAGGTGGAGTGCAGTAGTTTTCTTCAAACAGTGGGAATCAATGCATTTTCACTCTGTTGCATGCATCACACTTCTTTTGTTCTGCACTACTTGTGATTTTTTTTTTCTGGAAACAGTATCAGCTTTCACAGTTGGGTTGACAGGTTTTGTCTGACCTACAACTGTCCAATTTATTTACTACTTAAATTACTACTGAAGGCTAATGTTTATGTAGAACACAAATTAAAAGGAAACAAATTAATTGAAGCTATAATTTGTGGGTACCAATACTGCTTATTGTGATTTTTGGCATGTATTTTTTTTTTTGCTAGCAAAATGCTGTAAGATTTATACCACTTGAGTAATCTACCTTTTTTTTTTTGCTTTAATTTGTATAAAGTATAAACACAATATATACAATGGAGACAGCTCATTTCTAGAGATTTACACACTGCAATAGGACGAGATTATAAGTAATGCAAAAAAGCCAGAGGAAAAAAAATAATCATAAGACATGTTTTGGTGTAGAATCTTCCAGTATCTTTGGTAACCATCTCAGCAGAAATGCTTAAGCAAGTTCAGTTAAAATTATACTAGAATTATTGTTCTGGTTATCTCTTTACATCTAACTGTACAGAAACTTGCATTGTAACATTGTCTCAATATTCACAAAGTTTAACTGTAAATTACCTCTGTTGTGCAAATTAAAGGGGTGCTGCCTTTTGCTCTGGAACTGCTTCTGAGGCTTTTTGGCTTGTTCCATTGAGATTCTGACATGTATTCTGATTTGTAATTGGAAACATTACTTTCATGGTCATGTGATACTCTACTTCTAACCACCATGTAAAAAATACTGTATATCTTTTGAGTTTTTATTGGTAGTTACTTCTCTTGTGCACAGGTAAGAAATGAATTAAAAAATCTTTAAGCATCTTGTCTCAGTGTGTTTGCAGTTGATGATTACCTAGAATTCAAGGTGACTGACCACCTCAAGAGTTGTCATTGGAGTGTAAACTCAGGGAATATTCACCAGCTCTGGGCTAAGATTAGTAAACAACTCTTGAGTGTGAGGTGTGTGGAAAAGAGTGAGAGGCATATGATGCTGAAGTTAAAATAGATAATAAAGCTGTGTGAAACTCAAATAGAATCTATTGTCAAGATGAGTGGTGTTGGTGAATGAGAAGCTCAACGCGAGCTGGCAATGTGCGCTCCCAGCCCAGAAAGCCAATTGCATCCTGGGCCGCATCAAAAGAAGTGTGGCCAGCAGGCTCAGGGAGGTGATTCTCTCTGCTCTGCTCTTGTGAGGCCCCATCTGGAGTTCTGTGTCCAGCTCTGGAGTCCCCAGCCTAAGAACATGGACCTGTTGGAACGGGTCCAGAGGAGGGCCACGAAGATGATCAGAGGGCTGGAGCACCTCTTCTATGAAGACAGGCTGAGAGAGTGGGATTGTTCAGCCTGGAGAAGAGCAGGCTCCAGGGAGACCTTATAGCAGCCTTCCAGTACCTGAAGGGGCCCTACAGGAGAGATGGGGAGGGACTTTATGAGGGAATGGAGTGACAGGATGAAGGGTAACAGTTTTAAACTGAAAGAGGGGAAATTTAGAATTAGACTTTAGGAAGCAGCTCTTTACTGTAAGGGTGGTGAGACACTGGACCAGGCTGCCCAGGGAAGTTGTGGATGCCCCATCCCTGGAAGTGTTCAAGGCCAGGCTGGATGGGGCTTTAACTTGGTCTAGTGGGAGGTGTCCCTGCCCATGGCAGGTGGGTTGGAACTAGGTGACCTTTAAGGTCCCTTCTAACCCAACACATTCTATGATTCTGTGAATGCATTATAATCAAAACCTCTTAAAATACCTATAGTTTGGGTACAAAGTTGTTCTTACTTTTATTTCCTAGACAGAGATCAGACCCATCATCATACCTTCACAGTGACTTCTATCGTGGGGGTAGCTTTCATTGCACTGAGTACAAGGCTGTGACAGGGAAGCAATACATGGCAAGGAGTTTCTGGAGAATAATCACTATCTTTAAACAGTTATTTTCACAATGACTGTTTATTAGGATCTTCAAAGTAACTAATTTGACTTTCTAGTGTGCCTTAATGAGACCTTGCTTTAAAAAAAAGAGTAAGGCCTCTTATCGTTCGGAAGGCATGTCCTTTTAAGAATACAATCTGTAACATCTAAAAGGGCTACTGTCAAATGAAAGGGTGAGGGTGAGGTGGGGAAGGGAACAATTTTTACCAAGCTTTACCAAGACACTAAAATAATGAATAACTAGCATGAACAATTTCTTGAGACAACATCCAGTTCACCTATGTAAGTATTTCAGTCGCGTGTTACAAATTAAAAGATGCTGTATTTGAAGTCGAGTTTTATTGCAATTCAAAGAGATTAAGTTTGACCTAAATTCTACAACGAGCCCTTGAGCTGTTTCCTTCTTGAAGTACAACTGATACTCATCAGTAACTACTGTTGACTAGGAACAACAGTTACTAACTTTCTTGTAAGTAGTGGTAAAACACTGAGCTATCTTTTGCCTAAGAGGAATTTTATTTTTGTCAGAATGCAGTAAGTAGAATAAGGTTTATAGGTAGGGTATACTTTTTGTTACATCATTAACAACATGAGAAAGATCACACTTGTTGGCTTACTAGCATATTACAATGATCCTGTTTCCCCCCTTCCCCCCTCCGATTGCCCCTTTTCCTGTCCTTGTTTAAAATTCTCTTTTCAGAAGTATCATCTACCTCTTATTTCAGGAGCAACCTTATAGTTAACTCTGACCGCTTTGATAGCTTGTGTTTGAAAACTGTTGCTTGCATTTTGGACCAGAAGAAGGGCACGTGTGCCTGAAGCTTGCTTCTTTATTTTCCTCTTTTCTTCATTTTCCCCTGCTTTGGACCAAATGATCTGACAGGATTGTCTACAAAACTGCCTTGCCCGATCATCGGACTACTGCTAGAGAAATTTAACTGCTACAGAAAGAAAAAAGCTGAAGGTCATGGTAGTGGGAACTGACAGGTGTCATTTAAAAGAGTTAAAACGTGTACATTCAAATCCAATTGTGTGTGGTTAGCATTTGAATGACTGATATCTTAATCTTTTAACTTGTGATGCACAGGATATAAGTGAACAGAAGTAATGCTCTGTTGTCTTTCAGAATAGCAGTTAACAGTCTCCTCAACTGGGTAAGTTGGCAACAACACAGTATCTGGAACTGTCTCAAATTGTGGAGCCCACAGCCCGCCCTGTGAAATGCAAGTTCAGTATTCTTTTTAAGCAATTTGTGCATCACTGCAGCTGCGTGTGAACAGGCCAGCAGAAAACAAGGAGGCTATCCCTGTGGAGGGGAGAAAGCCAACCTGCAAGCTCCTGTGGATGTAGCATTGCAAAGTTCAGCGATGTGGCACTGTGGCAAAAGTTTAAGAAACAGTAAATTGCGACAGTTCTGTCCAGCTAAGTACGCAAGTCTGGTTCGGTGTTGGAGAAAATAAATCAAACATCAGATGGAGCTAATAAAAAGCTGCTCAGGAGTCTTGCAGCTTTCATTTTCTAAATAAAAAGCCAGCAGGAAAGGTTTAGAGGGAAAACATCTATAGGAAGTTTTGTTCCTGACTATTTCACCGGCACTCTCCAGTGAAAGTAATGGCTTCTTGGTTTCCACCTGTTTGTTGAGAGGGGCAGCTTCTGCGATTTTTTTGGCTGTATCTGTCCCCCTCTGAGATGGAGCAAGGTGGAGGCAAACTCCCTCCTCTTCTGAGATTCTGAAAGAGAAATGTGGATGCTTGGCACTACCATCAGATCAGCATTCTGAAAACATTGGTGCATGTTCAACATCTTCCTGCATTCATCCACCTACCGCCAGCTGCCCTTTCTTGGAAACAGGAGGTTCTCACAAACACTATGTCTGCGAAATGTGACTAGCTTTAGCTGCTGCTAATTTCTAGTTAACACGGAGGCTAGAACAGTGAAGACAGGTTTTGTCTTAATGGAAGGATGCAAGTGGGAATTGCAACCTACAAGCACCATCTAGAACATAACAGAGTACTGAACTCCAGTAGTGAAACCCGCACCTGTCACTCACAAGGTTAATGGCATGTTAATTTAAAGGGTCACTTTGCTGTCCTTTCAGCATCATTTGAACTGTGGAAATACTTTGTTTTGCTTTAAGTAAAAGCAAAAGGCAAATATATTAAAAGGTTAAGGGAAGGAAAGATTCCTGTTATTGGAGCAAAGAGTGAGAAATAACCCAGCCTCATGTGGAGAAGGATGAACTGCCTGTAAGAAAGAACATACTATTTTGTTTAGAAAAGACTTCCAGAACTCAAGGTGCTTACATAGACTTTCCCAAGAGAGAACAGTTTTTAAGTGTTGAGTACAATTCGCTGTTAGTGCCAGCCACTTTGTGAGCATGCTATAAATGTTGACAAGCAGATCCGAAAATTAGAATCTAGGCTTTTTGGCAGTCACACTTGAAAATGTTGCCCGGTATTTTTTTTATTTTATTTGAAGGTCTGATCATATCTGTGTGACAGGATGCAGCTGCTTTCCCATCACAGTTCCCATCACAAGATCAGTTTCCTGATCTAGTTTTACTGTGCCTGGAAAAAAGTGAGCATAAACCTGTATTAAATAATGGGTGTATTAGAAAAGCTCTTTCTTTGTAAAATGGTGTAAATTGGGAAAATAAGAAGACTTCATTAAGGGCAGAGGTACCACAAGAGGGTGCCACTTCTTTGATTTTCATAGCTCCTAAACTTACTTTTACAGTTCTGACGAGTCACTTTTGGTCTGAAGAGGTGCCTGGTCTCTGAAATTTGAGGGTGTTAAGACTCAGCCAGACATGCCTGTCCCTCATACATGACTTTGGCTCTGAGTCTTAAGCTTGCACCTTGGCTCTCAGAATAAACAGGCTCCGAATTGAGAGCAAACTTTTTTTTCTAGTGGTGTACAGCACTTTTTTTTTGCTGTAGTGTACAGCAGCAGACTAGAACTGGTAGCTGCTGGTGTTCTCCCTCCAGGTCACAAACAAACAGGACAAGACCAGTTCTGGGTGGGTGTGTTAATGTCTGCAATTCCAAATCTGTATCTAAAAATGCCCACTTTCAGTTAGATAATGCCCATTTATTGCACTGATCTAAGCACGGTAGCTTGCCTAGTAAACCGCAAAGCCCTTACTCCTTACACAAAATGAGAACCAAGACAAATGTTTTTCAACTAGTTATCCAGCTAAAAATTGCACGAAAGGTGCTTTGAAACATGACTTTTGCTTCTAAAAGAGTTCAACCATCATCCTAGAAATAAAAAAATTGCATGACATGCTAAAAATAACCCACGTGCAACTGCAAGTGGGGATGACTCCATGCAGATGTGACTCAAATCTTACAGAAGCTGTCTGCAGTTTTCACTGTTACGCTAAAAAAGCATACCTCTTTTACGCCTCTGGTGTAACAAGGCAAAGAACTTTTTTAAAAAACACTTTGGCAATAAAAAAGGATTTTTAACCTTAAATTCTGTGAGTTAGGGAACTGGATATTTGGAATTTTCTGATCGAAATAAAAAAAAAGTTGTGAAAAATGTGTATTAGAAATATCTTGACCCTAAGCTTTAAAGCAGTTGTATGGACACCCATCCATAAGCATTATTGGCCTGGGCATCAGCTAAGGTGGAAGACTGAAGCACAGCAGAAAAGCGAAGTGAAGGAGAAGGTCCCACTGTGAAAGAGTAAGTTATTTTTTTGTAAAAGAAGGAAACGTCTATCAGTCTTGTGTTCAGTATCTCGGATCACCGGCTGACTCACTCTCCGCTGCACTCCATCAATGGGTATGCGTTGTCCGTGAAAGTTGCAAGTTGACAGCCAATATGATGCCACTTACACTTTATTTCTAAAGCCTCCCACACAATTATGTTCACCACCACTAGCTCTTTTCTCACACTTTCCCGCTTGGCGTTCAACGCACACCGTAGGAGTTCACGATAGCTCCCATGAGGTCAGCAGTGCCCTGGTGAGGTCAGCAAGCGCACAGACACAGAAGCTACAACTTTTTGGAAATCTGGCAGTGAGACAGTGTCAGCCACGGAACTTCTTCGTGCAGTTCTAAAAAAGTAATTATGTTGTTTCTAACAAAGCTGTAACTTACTTCACTTAATAGCAGATGTGCTTATCCCCATGTTTGACAGAGTAAACATTAAAGTGAAGAAATAAAATTACTGTGTGTCACTCTTTGCAGGATTTTCAAAAGCAGGCTTTTCCTAAAATGGGAGGTTTAACTTCATATGTCGAAGGGTTTAAAAACTTGACAGTTTTTGACAATTTCATCTTATATGTCTTTTACAGAGCCATGATAAAAATTCCAAGAGTAGCAAATAAGCTCTTAATACAGCAAATCATTTGATTATCAGGAAAAATAACTTTGATTTAATAATCAATAATTAAAATGCTGTTTCATACCCTTGACGTCTTTACGGGTATTTCTGTATCCATAGTTCAGAAAGTTAGTCCAGAAGAGCCCCACCTTGAAAAATGGCATTCTCAATCTCCAGCACTATTTCAGGGAGAGATTTTTCTAGGCTGACAGTAATAAAGTTTTCTGGTGCGCTGGGAGGCTCCAGAGTATCAAACTGAGACTTGAGAAGTTCAGGTGGCAAAAAATGCCCTTTCCTCTTCTCCAGGCGTCCCGCAATGATGTCTCTAGGCCCATCCAAATGAGCAAAGAGGATCTTCAGTGCTGCGTTTTCTCCTGGTTGCTCCGGCTGGTTGCTTTCAATTGCAGATGCTCCACTAGCTAATACATGCCTATACATCTTCTTCAGTGCAGAGCAGGCCAGAACTACATCTTGTCTAGATGAGTCTTCTCTATCAAAAAGAAAAAAAAACAAACACCCAAAAAACCCCAACACTAACCATCCACATATGGCATAACAAAATGGCTCGTTAGTTCTGCTGAATAAGGGAGACAAACCCTGGATCCTTGCAGAGGACAGTATTGGGAGTAGTAGCATTTTTGCATCATTGTGACAGGATTTTGAAACCACATTTCCAATGCAGCCGAAGATGTAATTTGAAAATGAGTTCAGGCTAGCCAGCCTGCTGGCAAAATCTCAATCTTGGGGACCTTCTTTATTAGCTACTGTTCTTTCCTAAATTAAATTCAATTCTAGCACAAGGAAGTGTCATGATTTCCATAATTGCTGAGAACAGCAGCAACTGAATATCCATACAAACTCCCATCCATTATCTATAAAATTACTATACTGATTTGTCTATAGAGCAAGCGGCTGCTGAGCAGTAAAGAGCTCTGCTCTTAAATACATATGCAGCTATACTTGGAAAACCTGTTTTCGCTGTAATGTTAAATTTTATGTTTCCTGTAACCATACTCATTGGCAGCACTGCATATACATGTATTGCCACTTCAAGTTAAACAGGGGATTGGATGCAGGTAAATTAATGTCTTGCACATGTATTTTTTACTGCAAGGTTTCTTAAAATAAAGCAGGCATAAAACTGGGGGTATGAGTTCCATTGAAAAGCAAATGCAGAATTAGTTGTCTCTGTGAACAGTAACTGAATTGCCTGCCTAAGAAAATACATTCACTAATCAAAATTAGGAATAAACTATTTAAAAATCATGCTACGTTTGCCAGATTTTCATTCACAGGGAAGTAAGAACTTCCAATACATACTGTTATCACCAAGGTAAGCCAATGCTGGCTTCAGCTGCTTGTAAGTACTCGTAATTAAACATTGGCATTAGGTTCTTTTAAAGGATACTTGATTTTGCAAAGTTTCCGGAGCTGGGCAGTGGCCTTGGGCTAGCACGTAATGTAAAGCAATGGATCCAGCATAACAATCCAGACAAATCTGTCAGTGAATTAACCCAATGAGGTACTGCTCACCAGTATGTCCATGTCTCTCTCGTACTGGGGAGCCCAGAACTGGACACAGTACTCCAGGTGTGGCCTCACCAGTGCTGAGGAGAGGCCAAGGATCGCCTCCCTTGACCTGCTGGCAACACTGTCTGATGCAGCTCAGGATCTCACTGATCTCCTTTGCCAGAAGAACACATTGCTGGATCATGTTCAACTCAGGTGTGCAACACAGCCCCCCAGGTCCTTTTCTGCAAAGCTGCTTTCCAGCTGGGTGCCCCCCAGGGTCTGTACTGGTGCCTGGGTTGTTCCTCCCCAGGAGCAGGACTTTGCACTTCTTAAACTGCATGAAGTTCCTGTCAGACCATTTCTACAGCCCATCAAGGTCCCTCTCGTTCTGCCACTCCTCCCAGTTTTGTGTCATCTGCAAATCTGCTGAGGCTACACTCTGCCCCATCATCCCCATCATTAAAGAAGACATTAAACAGGATGGGACCCTGGGGTCTGGCATACACCGCTAGCTGCTGGCCTCCATCAAGACTTCATGCCTCTGGCCACCACCCTCTGCACCTGGCTGTTTGGCCAGCTTTCAGTCCTCCTCACTGTTCATCCAGACCATGCTCCCATCAGCTTCTCTGTGAGGATCCTATGGGAGATGGTGTCAAGCAAATGTGACACTCTATCTTACTCAAACTAACAATATTTTACAAAATTTTATCCTACTATCATTATTGCTGTATTTTGTGGTTATATCCTTTGTAATAGCTAATGTCAGTTTTATTACTGAACTGGATCCTTGAAATTATTTTTACACAAACAGGAGAAAAACAACTATCGTTGGCAACAATTTTCCCAACACTATTATTCAGGGATTATCGCACCCTCAGCAATTATTACGACAGTTTAGATTAGTGAAAATAGAATGGCTTTACTACCTGCAGAATGTTTTTACACTACTACTACACTTCTGCTTTGGAATGCAATAGGGAAAATACTTTTGGTACTTTTTTGTGTTTAGCCCAAACTCCTTAAAGCTAGATGTTCTCTTACCTCCTTAGTATATCATGCAATTCACAAAGCCAGGGAATCCTGTCCTAGAAAGAAAACAAGCTAGTTCAAAATGCTTCTAACATCTAGAGCATTTGACTAGAGATGCAAATTAGCAAAGTTCAGTTTTGATTCTCTTTCTTCCTAATGTAGATTTGCTACCACTGCCCGAAGGCTAACGAGAAGTGCTAGGCATATTATCAGTAAGATGGTTTTAGTGGAAAAGTATGTTTTATATTACAGATACCTACAAGTATCTGATGGAAGTAACGTATTTATGTGTCCCATGCACCGTGTAAACCTTTGAAGGACAGTCAACTTCTCTCTTGCTTCTCTTACACAATTCAAACGTACAGCCTGAATTGTTACTTCTTTTTCCTTATATCTTGGCATTCAGACACAATGCTTTGGATCAAAGTTGAGGTTTTCAGGAACAGACAGATATAAATTTAGTTACTGGCAATAATTTAATTGTGTCATTTTTATGTCAGTGGCAATAACCAATAAATGTAATCATAGCCACAATTTTGCAAAACCTTTACTCAGTAGTTAGTCAAACACAATCAGAGTGAGTGATCAGCTTCTCTTTATAATCTTATTTTAAACTTTGAACTCCCACAAACTTTTGTCGTACCTGTTCATCTTTCAATGCTCTTACTGCTGGGTGAGAACAGCAAATGATAATAAAGTGGACAAATAAATGCAACATTTTTTTCTTGTTGTCATTACAGAATAACTTCCCGCTGTCATTAAAGAACACCCTCACAATTTTGCATCTCTGGTGTTTCAGAGGAGATGCTATTGTGCTGGGCACAATACACCAATGGTTCAGTTATGCAGTTGTGCAACACTGCTTTGGATGACACACTGGCTTAAATGAGCTTGAGTATTTTTTTTTCAATCTACAGAGAGTGCTTTGAAGAACTCCCTAGTTCAGCTTTACGTTTCTAGAGATTTCCCAGAAAAAGTTCAAGAGGTGTCATCTTGTGTCTTTTCTAATTTACTCAAGTCTCTGAATTTTTAAGTAGAGACCTTGTAACTCAAGGTTAGGCTGAAGAACAGGCTGAAGGGAAGGAAGCACATTTTAAGTAGGAGTGTATAAAACAGAAGACTGTGGAGTAATCACTGCAGTAACTGAAAGTGATGAAATGTACCTCAGTAGAGACATTTGTCTGTCTTCATGTATTTAACTCAAAGAAGCAGCATGCAATCTAAAGCTGCAGTTCTGTATATTGACGTAGAGGGAGAGATTTCTGACAAATCCTGAATTGGCATCAAACCCCTTGTGAGCTACCAAGCATGCTTTGATAAACTACTTTTTTATGCAGAATCTTTGTAACACAAAAAGCCTCCCTCTCGTACCAGCTGCAGACCTATAAATTCAGCCTATGCTTAGTCAACCCAGTCTACATAAAGCACAATCTACTTTAACACAATGTGCCAGATGTTACAAAGATAAATGCGCCGATGACTTTCTTCCAGGGTTTATAAAAGTTACCTCATCATTTAGTGGTATCCCTTCTGACATCTTCTTTTTATTCTCTGGAGAATGATAATCATCCGCATCGTAGAATTTCCATCCCAGCTAAGAAAAAAAAAAAGAAAAACTGTTTCATTCAGCCAAACCAGGTGAGCTAAAAAGGACCCCAGAATTTACACAGACGACACCTAAGAAGTTACTGGCCTCTTACGCCACACTATGAATCACCATGTATGCCATTATAATTAGCCGAAATTACAAAGTCAGTTTAGCAGCACCAAGAGCTGACGCATCGCGGCGCGGAGTTAAAGCCGGCGCAGGTGGTGACGGGCTCCCAAGCCCCGCCGGGGCCAGCCCGGCCGCGCTGCAGGTCGCCCGGCGCTGGGATGGAGGGAAGGGGGAGGGAACGGGGGAGGGAAAGAGGGAGGGAGGGAGGAAAACTTCCCGCCGAGCAGCGCCGGCATCCCCGCGGTGTGACCCGTCCGTACCTTCGCCGCCAGCCGCGACCCAACCGTGGTCCTGCAGGGAAGCACAAACGCTCGGTCACAACCCCCCCGGCTCGGGGCCGACACCCCCCCACGGACGGGCTCCGACAACCTCGGGCAACGCCGAGCCGGACCCCGCGGCTGCTCCGCCCCGCCGCTACCTACTTCCCCGAGCCGCTCACGCCCATCACCACCACCACCACCATGGCGACGGCCACACCGCCCGCTCCTCTCCGCTCCTCGCCGCGCCGCGCTGCCCGGCCCGCTCCGCTCCGCTCCTCTCCGCGCCGCGCTGCCCGGCCCGCTCCGCTCCTCTCCGCGCCGCGCTGCCCGGCCCGCTCCTCTCCGCGCCGCGCCGCTCTGCCCGGCCCGCTCCGCTCCTCCCCTCCCCCGCCGCCCGGTCCGTCCCTCTGCGCGGCGGGGCGGGACCCGCACGGCGACCCGCGGCCGCCCCGTCCCGCCCTCGGCCGCGGGAGGCGTGCGCGGGGAGGCCCATCCCCGGGGCGGCCCTGCCCGGGGTCGGCGCGGGGGGGAACTACCTCCCACTGCCCCGGTGCCGCCGCCCCGCACGGCGGGCGCGTCCCGCTCCCCTTCCCCGGGACCCCCGAACACGCGTGTCCTGTCCCCCGGTCTCTTTTCCCGCGGCTGCTCCGTGTGCTGAGGTTACGCCGGCTTCTCCCTGAGCCCGGTTCCCCTGTCGCTTTTCTGCCTGGTCGGGCGCTCCCTTCCCCTTCACTCCCAGCGCCGTGTTCGCTGCGTGCAGCCCCGGAAACACGCGCCCATTAATAGACATAATAATTTCTGCCATGGGCCTCAAAGCGCCCATCCGTGCCCGTTGGACACTGTTTTACCCTTTGCTCCTAAAGGTCTGCCTTCAAAATGGAACTAACCCCTCAGCCATGCAGTGGCTAACTCTCCTTGTATTTATTTATTTATTTATTTATTTATTTATATTTTATTAATCAAGTCATATTTTGAGAGGGGAGTGAGAGTGAGTGAGAGGGGACCTCATCAGCGCTTATAAATAGCTAAAGGGCGGGTGTCAAGTGGATGGGGCCACACTCTTCTCAGTGGTGCGAAGCGACAGGACAAGGGGCAACAGGCACAAACTGGAACACAGGAAATTCCGTCTGAATATGAGGAAAAATGTCTTTACTTTGAGGGTGGCAGAGCACTGGCACAGGCTGCCCAGAGAGGTGGTGGAGTCTCCGTCTCTGGAGACATTCAAAACCCGCCTGGACGCGTTCCTGTGCAGCCTGCTCTGGGTGACCCTGCTCTGGCAGGGGGTTGGAATAGATGATCTCCAGAGGTCCCTTCCAGCCCCTGTCGCTCAGTGATTCTGTGATCGATGTTTTTACGCTGTGGAAATGCTCTCAGACAGCAGGTGCCCTTGCTGTCAGCGGCTCCGCATCTCCGACCCAGCCGCGCTTCTCCTCCGTGCCGTTCCCAGGCGGTGGTGCTGCCGTCCAGCGGCGGCACCGCGCTCCTCACGGTGCCGGTGCCGGTGCCGGTGCCGGTGCCGGTGCCGGTGCCGGTGCCGGGGCGAGCTGCTCCTCCCGGTGGCCCCGGGGGAGCGCGGTGCGTGCCCTGCCCGCCCGCCCCCGCCCCGCCGGCGGTAACAGAGGAAAGACGGGGCTGCGGTTCTTAGGCCGCCGTATTTTGTTCTGAAATACAACCCAGAAAATTCGCGGCGTGCCTGTGGTGTGTTTCGCCTGTTTTCTGCTTCCCCGCTTGGTGATCTCTGCAGGATCGCATCGTGTCCTGGGTGGAGAAATTGCCGCCTACAGCTAATGCTGCCAAGAGGGCTGCAGCACGGTGGTAGCTGGGAATAACAGAAATCCCTGCGTGTACAAAAGACTCGTGTGACAGCCTCTTCATGGGAAAGGTTGCGGTCTACCTAGAGAATATGGGTGACAAAAATGTGCAAGTGGAGCAATGTGATGGTTTTTTTTTTTTTTCTTTTTTTCCTTTTTGCAAGTGGTGTGGTTGGTCTGTGTCTCAGCTGGGGGGAACAATACTCCCTGACGGAGACGAGGTAGAGAGAGGCAGGGTAATAGGCACGCCCGACGGGTGTGGGATGTCCCGGACCTGCAGCTCAGGCTCCTGACTGATGGCCTGTGCATGCAGAGCGAGTTAAGTACTGTAGACACTGTGTTTGTCACTCTTGCACAGACCATGTATGCCATACATGAGTGGCAAGGTTGCTTTGTCCGTGCATAAGCGAGTCCAGAGAAGGGCAACGAAGCTGCTGAGGGGTCTGGAGAATCAGTTTTATGAGGAGCAGCTGAGGGAGCTGGGGTGGTTCAGCCTGGAGAAAAGGAGGCTGAGGGGAGACCTTATCACTCTCTACAACTACTGGAAAGGAGGTTGTGGAGAGGTGGGGGTCAGTCTCTTCTCCCAAGTAACAGGTGATATGACAAGAGAAAATGGCCTCAAGTTGTGCCAGGGGAGGTTTAGATTGGATATTAGGAAAAACGTCTTCACCAAAAGTGTAATCACCATCCCTGGAGATAGTTAAAAGATGGGTAGACATGGTGCCTGGGGACAACGGTTTAGTGGTGGTTGTGGCAGTGCTAGGTTAATGGTTGGACTAAATGATCTTAAAGGTCCATTCCAACCTAGACGATTCTGTGATTCTCTGTGATGGACTTGGCAGGAATTTATGGACTTTGGCAGATTGGTCTGAACCAGCACTTCAACTAAATAATCACATGTCTGGAAATCCCAGTCCAAGGTCTGTATATTCTACTTACACACAATTTGCAGGCGGAAAAAGAGGTAATGGCCAACTGAGCTCAGACCTCTCATAATCCTACCAGAGGGAAGGGCTAAGCAGATACCTAGAAGGCCTGACACCAGGGCATTGGGAAGGGAAGAAGTATCCATGAAAAAATGGCAACACTGTTTGGACACCAAGGATGATTATATCATATTGAGTGTTCCACTGTAGCTGTGGGAGTCAGCTGCTACTGCCTTAGAGGCTGCAATTACCAACGTGGACTAGTACATACTAATTATGTTCTCACGGGTGCTGAGTTACTCCACAGTAGGCAATAATGTTAATTCTAAATATACTGATGTAATGTTTCTTGTGCAGTCATGATTATGTGACATCATATGGTAGATTTATCCATGTTTAAAAAACCATAGATTTTAAAAATCTTGGTGTTTTTATAACATATGCTGTCATATGGATTTTGAAATGGTATACCTTGCTTATTTGGCTTCATGCTTCTGCATGAGAAATCGTAGTCTAAAATAATAAAAGAGGTCTTAAATGAACACATTATTAACAACACTGATCCATCCAGTTAATTTTAACTCCTTCCTTCCACAATTCATCTTCTGGTTTCTCTGCTAGCATAGGGATAAATAGAATCACAGAATCACAGAATGGCAGGGGTTGGAAGGGACCTTCAGAGGTCTAGTCCAAGCCCCCCTCTCCCATCAAAGAGGTTCACTAGAGCAGGTTGGGCAGGAGTGCACCCAGGCAGGCTTTTAATATCTCCAGAGGCGGAGACTTCACAACCTCTCTGGCCAGCGTGTGCCAGTGCTCTGGCACCCTCAAAGTAAAGACATTTTTCCTCATATTCAGACGGAATTTCCTGTGTTCCAGTTTGTGCCTGTTGCCCCTTGTCCTGTCGCTTCGCACCACTGAGAAGAGTGTGGCCCCATCCACTTGACACCCCCCCCCCCTTTAGATATTTATCAGCATTGATGAGGTCCCCTCTCAGTCTTCTCTTCTCCAGGCTGAACAGACCCAGGTCTGCCAGCATTTACTCATAAGAGAGGTGCTCCATTCCCTTCATCATCTTTGTAGCCCTCTGTTGGGCTCTCTCCAGCAGTTCCCTGTCCATACTGAACTGGGGAAACCAGAACTGGACACAGTACTCCAGATGTGGCCTCACTGGGGCAGAGTAGAGGATGACCTCCCTTGACCTGCTGGCCACACTCTTTTTAATGCCAGGATACCACTGGCCTTCTTGGCCACAAGGGCACATGGGTGGCTCATGATCAACTTGTTGTCCACCAGGACTCCCAGTTCTTTTTCCTGCAGAGCTGCTCTCCAGCAGGTCAGCCCCCAACCTGTCCTGGTGCGTGGGGTTATTCCTCCCTGGCTGCAGCACCCTACACTTGCCCTTGTGGAACTTCATTAAGTTCCTCTCTGTCCAACTCTCCAGCCTGTCCAGGTCTTGCTGAATGGCGGCACAGCCTTCCAGTGTGTCAGCCACCCCCCCCAGTTTTGTGCAAATTTGCTGAGGGTATACTCCGTCTCCTCCTCCAGGTAATTTTTTATCTCTCTTAAATTAAAAAAAAAGTTTAATGGGCACTGCTGTAATAAAAGACATGTACTGAAATGTGAAGATTTGATTTTATGGGAAAATATATTCCTGTTTTCATTATAAACATTGGTTTTCCTCTTTGGTTTTTTTTTTTTTTTCCCATAAGGAAAGGCTATCTAGGTGACGGCAAAATTAACAAGTTCATTACACTGGACAGAAACAACAACGCAAAAAACCCAACCACAAAACTTTATTCAGATGAGAGATCTGATAGTGTTGGTGATTCTTGATGAAATAAATTAAATTTGTTTCTTCTTTACTAGTATTTTAAGTTATCTCCTCCTTTGAAGGAGCAAACTTATTAAATGTGTATCAGTTAAGTAGATTATATCACTAGTTTCTCAAATAGAAGTCCTTCTCCAAAATGAAAAAGATTGAGTAAATCCTAGTTTCTGAAGCTAAAAGGGGTAATATGACCTTATATAAATCAAGCCTCGGAAGAAATTCTCAGAAAGTACATTAAGTCTCCCAGTCTGTATGAAATTTTATTTCCTTTGCAGAGCACTTCAAATAATGTTATGAATGATGGATGCCTTGCATTTTTTTTACTGTTATCTGTCTCTGACCATTTAACTGAGGTTGGTACTGCCTGTATTTCACATACCTATTAAGAGTTTCTGAACAAAGACCAGAACCTTCCAAGTTATTAGGCTACTACCCGAACATCCCAGTCCTCAAATTACTAACAGACCATAATGATTCCTGTAAGGTGCTCAGTGACTGAATACAAATTATGCTGTAATAACAGTATGATTTTACTAAAGTAATTGAATTTGCCTGCATCCTTTCAATTTCTTGCCTGATTAATTGTGAGGCAGGGGAAAACGTTTCATTCCGATGAGAGTTCTTGGGAGGTCCAAATGAACAAACCCGAAAATACCTGTGGTCACTTTGACCCTGGAAGTTTTATCACAATTGCTATCCCCATTTCCCAGAACCATCCCCAGACCTTAATTGCTGTGTCACAACAATCCTTGAGATGTTGTTAACACGAAGAGCAACTGCCCACCCCACCTGCAGTGCACACCCAACTGCTTTTGTAACTAGATTGTTGCAGTTTTATCTGGTTTGATCACTACAAAGCGGAGAAAACATCTGTTTCTCTATTTGACTGCTTTATTTCATAAAGCATAACTTTGCATTTTATAAAAAGCTCCACCAGACCGGTGTGATGCCACCTAACAGCTATTTCATACCAGTGTGTTTGCAGAAATTCTTGCTGGGAGTCCTCTTTTACTCAAGCCCAGGGTAGCAAACCATGAGGACGCGTTGGCGGAGCTGTACAGGCAGCAGCACGCTCTGGAGATGCTGCAGGGTGGGGGAGAGGGGAGGGAGAAAACTAATTTAATTGTGCAAACACAGGAGCCTATAGGCAACGCGAGGAAGGCAATTATATTCAGACTTCCTGCTGGTGTGGTTCATTTGATTTGTGCAGATATAATTCATGTCAGTAGTCAACTGGAGAGAGGACTGGATAAAACTCAGCCGAACGGCTGACTTAACAGGATCACATTGTGCGCGCTTCAGTATCCACTTAAGATGTGTTTAATTAAGCTGTAGATCCAATAAGATACGTGCATCCTTTTTGGTTTGAGTTGAATGAGGATTTCCCTTCCAGTTTGCCCTAATCCCAGACAAAATAAATATTTTTTTCCCATGTATTATTTCTTCAGTAACATGGAGGAGTTTCATATTAGTCTTTGTCATTTCATGATATATATACACATCTTAGGAAATTTATTCTGATGCTGTTGTTCCATTGAAGATCATTTGCCATAATTGCCATGGGTGCCTTCTCTCTAGCATTTACATTTCCTGTTATTTCCAATGTTGGCAGGATGTATAACTTGATTTTGAAGCTCTGATATAGTTACATAAAAAAGCTGTGTGGTTTCATGAATTCCAGAGTATATTCACATAGCTGAAATAGGAGACAATGGAATGTAAATGTCTTCCCATGTTTTATTTATTGTATTTAATAATAGGTGAAATTAAAATACAATGGTGAAGGATGAACAGTCAAGCATTAAAAGGCAAACCCCCTCAAGAATACCTTCCAGAAAACTGATCATGTGCTTCTAGCCCCTAAAGAATTTTCCAGATACTGTATTTTTAAATACTTTTTAAAATGGTATTTAGTCTACTTTCTGGAGTATTTTCAGTGTCTTTCTGAGCCTCTCTGGTTTGACTAATTGACTGATACTGAATTTGCGGAATTCAGCAAAGCTTTATCATCTACTTAAATTAGCTGGCTAATTTCAGAGAAGGGTAACATAAAATATGAATGAAAGGATTTTTCTTTCCTGGAGTTATTTCTGTTTGCCTCTACTGCATCTGCCTCCTTTCCCAAAGATACTAGGAAAGGTCTACTGTATTCAGAATATTGCCAAATTCAAAGCAGAAGAAAGCATTCCCACCCTAATTACTAATTGAAACTTATCACAGCATACTGGAGAACTACGATAAGAGTGCACAGATGTTGCCAGCAACATCCAGCATCACGGACGCCTGTTTCTTGTAAAAGCGAGGGCACAGATACATTGAATAATCTCAACCTCCTGAATCCTAAGGGAAGAAAGACTGTCTTTCAAGCAGCTAAGGCCCAAAGCTATGTAGAACTTGAGGTGTTAAAATTAAATCCTGGATATTTATTGACAGTAAACACAAGTTCGTAAGATGTGTTCACTGTGAGGAGTGTCGCTGAAATAGCCTATACTGCAGTGTATCTGTTAGACACAGTTAGTCCTCATTATGAAGTAAATCAGCTTCAAAGTATGGCTATGTTAACAAAAACTGTACCAACAATTTTCAGAATGTGTTCTCTGCAATGCAAAGTCACTCAGTGCACTGAAATCCTTTTCCTCTTGATCGTACAGTAGATATCTGGGGGATCGAGGAGAAGTTGGCACAAACTGGCTCTCTGCACCCAACAGGATTTCCCAGTACTGGGAAAAAAACAGTCACTTTGATGAATCTGTCAAGCTTTTAGACATACGGGATCAGTAAATCAAACTAAAGCTGTTATAGGTTTTAAAAGTCATATTAAGTATTTATACGTGCTACCTCATCCCGTATTTTCATACTGAAGTGCAGTGCTGTAGGCTATGATGTTGTAAATGATTTTTCTTATTTTTCCAGTTCACAGTACAAAACCGCCCAGGTAAGAGGGAATGGGAGTGACTTCACTTTATTGCTTCTAAGTGACATAAGGACATTCTCAGCTTGATTTTCACGCTGCAGGAATGACAAAATTAACTGAATCTAACTGTAGGTAAAAGAAGAATGCAATACTTCATACCATATTATAACCTGTACATGTCCTAGCTCACTAATTTCTGTATAGAGAAGTCTAAGAAAATATTGATCTGAAAGTTAAATACACATAACAGTAAACACAGAAGCTATTGTTAATTCATTTTTATTTTTCCAGCTATTGTTAATTCATTTTTATTTTTCTATTTCATTTTTATTTTTCTATTCAAAGGAAGTACTATAATATGCTTATGCAATAGCTAGTTGACTCACTTTCAAGAAAATGAGTGTAGATAAGCACTGGAAGGTTAGTTGTCTTTTTACACAATTGTTCCTCAGGTTCTGAAAACACATTCATTTTATGGCACATCAGTGTAATCTGGTGTAAATCTTTCGATGCCAACTCCGGGTTTCCGCAAGAATCTTACAAAATTGAATTGTGTATAAGAAGCCAAATTCTGTTTTCCCACATAAGAATTTCTGCATGGGATATGATCAAAATCAATGCATTAACATAAAGACTCTTGGGAAGTGATCAATAAATCAAAATCTGTCTGAAACCTTGAGATCATAAAATAAGATTTTACTTATCTGCCACATCGAGAGTGCAAAAAAATGGGAACATTACAGTGTTTTCAGTCCAGAGTAACAACGAGAGCTGCAGCAGTGTGATTCAAAAGAGACTCTCTGAAAGTCTGACGCTTGAAGTGGAGTCAGGAAAATACATGGATCTTTCTGCCTGGCTGTGGGAGGCTGCCGGCATACGTAGCACCCAGGTGAGTGTACAGCTAGGCCACAGTCGTGTGTGATGTAGGGTAATTTCAGTGTTACTGCAGGGGCAGACCGGACGTAAAGAAGATCACAGAGTTATGGGAAGATGATTGTCTTTTCTTTAGTCTCTTCAAAAAGAAACCAGGCATAGCTAAAGTGGACATCAGGAGAGCTCTACTGTTTTTATTCTAGTCTAAGTGAGAGGAAAAGCAGCTTCTCCAGGATTACTTTGTCACTTTGAAAGATTCTGGCCTCCATTGGAAGTACAGGTTCTGCAACAGATTTATTATTTTGTCTTCTCATATTGTATTTGTCTCCTAACAGCCAGGGTGTAAAAGTTACGTACTCTGTATTTCAACATTGCTTACAAAAGCAGCAGCACACGCCTATGTAGAACCATTAATTGTGAAAGCACTAGAAGTGTTAGTAGGATGTAGCCACCTGCTGGCTTTGGGAAGTAGCAAGGAGGAAATACATGTATCTTAAAATGCTCCTCCTACAAGTAAGTCATAAGATTGCTATTACTGAGCAGTTACTAATGAATGCTTTTGAAGTGTGCTTTGTTAGTGTCTCTGATGTTTTTTGCATTTGGTTAGTCCACATCTCTTCCCTGGATTGCTGAGCCTTCATTCTGCAATCACTTACCAGCGCACTTAGCTCTCACACCTCTTACGTGCAAGGAAGTTCAGCAACAAAGGTAATTACAACCTTCAGTCCTGTTCTTATTAGCTCTTATACAATTAAAAGAGCCAGATCAATAAAAAGCAATAGTCCTTACAGTAATTTGGAACTAATGACAGAAATCAGAAGCTATAAAGAGAGCTGTCTCAGAAACTGAATATTATTGCATATTATTATTTAAAAATTACAGTGATAATTACTTTAATAACAGACTCTGGATAGAGATTAGATGTTGGCAAGATTAAAAAACTTGAAATACCTGTTGTATGTGATACATGTTTTTCCTGTCCTACTTAATTTGTTCACAAAATGTACTGGGAACCTGATTTACCTCATGTGCAAGGCAGAAGTTTTATTTGCTGGACTTCACCTTGATTTATGCATTGTGTAAAATCTGATTCCTCATACAGACCTCAGCTTCAAGGATCCTTACTGGTTGGAAAAGCACTTTAAACACATTGGGAGTTAGACAACTACCAATGCAGATAAAGGATGTAAAATTCAAATTGTATGACAGGAATATTAAAAATCAGAATAACCCCAAAAGAAGAAAAGGAACTATAAAACCAGCCCAAACTGGTCTCAGAACTTTCAGCCGTTTGAAAGTGCATGTGCAGCAGCCATGGAAACAGGCCATTACTGCAAGTGAGTTCTGCCCATCAGCGTCCAAATTCTACCCAGTAACAAGTAAAAAAACACACCCAAATAGGTGTGTGGTGGGGATTATTTCTCTGTGCGCTCAGTAAGCAAGGCGTTTGGGATGCTGAGAGCTCTTCAAAGCTTGGCTCTGAAGAGTTTGCTTGACCGGCCACCTGGCAACTAATGCTAATGTAGTTTTTGTATATTTTATGACCACTGTTACAGTAATGATCAACTTTTATTTTTATCCTCTCTGCAATGATTAGCCTGAAAATATGTGACTACTTGTAACATTGGACTGTATTTTGAATTGTAGCCTTACTAAACATTCATTTAGATAAATACTATTAAAAAGGGGATCTGTTCAAGCTGTTGTAGTAAAACTGATACTCTCTAGAAAAATGAAATGTAACATGTAACCAAAGCAACCAACGAGCCGCCTGCTGCTGCTAAAAGTCATCGATACAGACCCAACCATATTTCATTAATTATAGAGAAATAGTAACTAGACATGATTAATCTAAGACTGAACTAAGGAACTAACCACTACACAATGTAGCTTTGTTAATAAGCAGGATATTTCTGTCAAGGGAATGATGAACTGTAGGCCTGGTTAGCAAACTGACAAAACACCCAGGAACTGCCAAGATTAGAGGAGAAGTAGGTAAAAGGTAATGTCGGCAGGGGGAGATCGCGACCACTGACTCATTGATCACTTACCCAAATGATACCACCTACTCAAAAGAGAACAGTGGACAAAGAAGAAAAGAGTCTGCACAGTAATTTGCATAGGAAGTGAAGAAATCTCGACTAATCATTGAAGAGAATAATAATGAACATGTATTAATTGTAATAATCAGTGTATAAAGAGGGAAATTTTTGAAACTGAGGTGTGCTTCCTTGGGACAAGCACCCCATTTCTGTGCATTAATGGAATAAACTTGGAAATACCTTTCCTCTGTGTGTTATTGGCTTGCCCACCAGGTAAAGGACCCAGATTTGGGACAACAAAGGCAATACCTCTTTTCTCTGCCTGCCATCACTGTCTCTGCAAATATACCTCTACCTACTTAAAAAGAACTTTTTTGATGGGCAGATGTACATTGCTATATTCTTTATCTATGCAGAAAGGCAGCCAGGAGAGCAGAGCTCTGATTTTCACCTTGATCAGGAGACGCAGAGTACCTTTATTTGGATTACTAAGTCACTGGTGCCAGGATGGTTTTTTAATTCATTGTAGACTGGGGAGATAAATGGATGTGGCAGCCACCGTGCACTCAGCAAGAGACAACCAGGTTCCTGTAGGTTCTGAATTAACTGTAGACATCTGAAACCACCAGTTGTGCCGCATGCAAAACCTGTTAGTCTTTCAGCGCTGTGAGCGGCAGGGTTTCTCCGGGGCTGTTAGCATGCCTGGAAGCTTCCTGCATGGATTGTGTGAAAGCAGCTAGAGAGAACCAGTAGTCAAAGAAGTATTTGGGAACAAAACTTCGTCCTCAGGGGAGAGAGACTCCTTGGAGAAGCAGCACGGGAAACTCTGAGAGAGTATACTACCTGCTGTAGTTTTCCTGACAATAGCATTAGAAAAACAGGGCTGCCTATATCTTCCCTGAAAAAAGAAGAGTGTACCAAAGAAACGTTTCAATCCCTACTGGCAAAAACGTGTTGGCAAGTTCCATGACTCAGTGAACAGTGATAATCATCTCACTGACTTTGTATGCTCCAAACCAAAGGCTGAGAGCTGACATTTGCCTTTATGGTAGTTGTCTTGTGTGGAATAAAATCAATATAAAATTTGCTCCAGTAAGAAACTTTTAAGTGCGCGTTGTGCAATATGGTTTAACTTGGACAACCGCTGATAGATATTCGTGCTTCCAGGTGAATATCTGCAGGAAATTTGCTAAGAAGTTTGTACGGTGAACTTAACCCATCATTCCCTGCTGGAAGGGAGTGTTGCAATGTTCTTCCCAGACTTCTGAAAGTTTGCAGAGATTGCTGAACTTCAGCAGTGGAAGAAAACGTGTGCTTGACTCACCCCTGCTCCCCCTATGAGCCATGGTGGCGACTGCCCTCACAACACCACCCAAGGAATTTGGAGGCCAGCAGGACCACCCGTGCCGTGCAAGCTGTGAAACATCCCTGTGGATTTCAATAGGACTTTAGGTCTTCTTGCTGGGGTAATTGTGGACGAATATATCACTGCTGTCTCTGCATTTTTCAGTGAATTTGGAGTTGAGGGCGTGTTTGGCTCAATAGAAATTCCCTTTGAAGTACAAACATGAAAATCCTGAGTACTTTGGTACTGCTGTTGAGTAATGTCATATTTTACAGATCTTGTTGCCTTCTCATTCATGCAACAAATATGTGATGTTTTTGTAATGTAAAAGAAAGTAGAAACCTTATGTGAATTAAAGTTTCATCTTCTGGCTCAACCCTACCCTCATTGTAATCAGTAGAACTTTTGCTATTTAAATATTTTTTCTTTGTAAATGATGTGTCTTTAAATACTCTTAGGGTTTGTTAGTACAGTAGTAAGCATTATAGAAATATGCATTAATATTTTATACACAGTTTTCAAATTATTGGTGTAATATTCAGATGTGAGAGACCTTTTATTTCAAGATGCGAAACCCTCAATTTTCTAATTTTTGCTATAAAGTGAAATTGATTTTTTTTCTCTTCCAAAAGTTTACTTAAGATTGAAACAAAAGCATCCCCTAGGGGTGGGATCTCTCCGTAAACATAACATTTTATGAACTTGTTTGTCTTCATATTTTGAGTGCTGCCCGGTATGCCCAGCTCTATTCAATTAGCTCATTGCTGATTTCAGCTTGGCTTCTGGGTACATTTTACACAAATATAGCCTGTGTCTCAAAGGCAAGTCCATTGAAGAAAACAAAGTATATGCACAAAAATTTGGGGCCTTGGTATGAACTGGTTGTTCGCCTGATGAACTGAGTCCTTCAGAAGTCATCCAAACCTTCTCCTGTGTGATGGGACCTCTAGGACACCCAGGAGGCTAGCTTTCCTGTGGACCCTGTGACTTTGAAAGCAAAAATCACACTTCCCTGACTATAGTAAACTGCTCCCTGAAATACTGGTTCATTGCCAGCTCAACGCCCACCCTCCGCTCCTTAGGATATGTTCTGGAGAAGCCTGATGTCCAGATCATCTGTCTTCAGCTGAAATATTTTAGTTGGAGATCCTAATCCTATTGTGGAAGGGAATGGATTGAAATCTAAACTGTCCTAGACTTCATTCATTTTAATGAGTTTGCTGTTGTTTGCCTGTGGCAGCGTGGTCTCAGAGTCCCACCCATAGCAAATGGCTGTACGTGCTGTACAGCCTGGCTGAGAGCAACAGCCTCGCGAGGGGACCAAGCCCAAGGTGGTGGGTAGTTGTGCGCCTGGGGGTAGGTTAGTGGGTCATGCGGGGCACCCCTGTGGGGACAGTGAATTGTGTATCTGCTCTACCCATGCTGGAGACCAAGGTCTGGCCCAAGGCAGGCATGTTTACAGCTGTGGCAGTTGCATTTATGGATTAACCTTTGAGTATTTGGAAAAATATATATAAGTGTGAGTGTGTATATGCTTGTTCAAATTGTAAACGTTAACTTAAAGTACTAAAATTGATGTGATGACCAGTCACTGAAGGGAAAAGAAGGACATGGACCTGTTGGAACAGGTCCAGAGGAGGGCCACGAAGATGATCAGAGGGCTGGAGCACCTCTCCTGTGAGGACAGGCTGAGAGAGTTGGGGTTGTTCAGCCTGGAGAAGAGCAGGCTCCAGGGAGACCTTATAGCAGCCTTCCAGTACCTGAAGGGGCCCTACAGGAGAGATGGGGAGGGACTTTATGAGGGAATGGAGTGACAGGATGAAGGGTAACAGTTTTAAACTGAAAGAGGAGAAATTTAGAATTAGACTTTAGGAAGCAGCTCTTTACTGTAAGGGTGGTGAGACACTGGACCAGGCTGCCCAGGGAAGTTGTGGATGCCCCATCCCTGGAAGTGTTCAAGGCCAGGCTGGATGGGGCTTTGAGTAACTTGGTCTAGTGGGAGGTGTCCCTGCCCATGGCAGGGGGGTTGGAACTAGGTGATCTTTAAGGAGGGGAGATTTAGATTAGATATTAGGAAGAAATCCTTCACTGTGAGGGTGGTGAGGCACTGGAAGAGGTTGCCCAGGGTGGTTGTGGATGCCCCATCCCTGGAAGTGTTCAAGGCCAGGCTGGATGGGGCTTTGAGCAGCCTGGTCTAGTGGGAGGTGTCCCTGCCCATGGCAGGGGGGTTGGGAACTAGGTGATCTTTAAGGTCCCTTCCAACCTGAACCATTCTACGATTCTATGATTCTATGACTACTATATTCTCTAATTTCACTCCATGCAGAATTGTCCAGAAATCAAAGTCCTATTCAAGCTCATTAGTGCTTCCTGCTATCCCTGAGTGTAACTTCATGTCTGGCAGCAATTCCTAGGTGAATAGGAAGTATATGCTACTGTCCCTTACGCCATCCAGATGTACTTAGCCCAAAACAAATTCATTCAGTGACCAGTGAGATGAACAAACAATGAGAACATGGCTGTTGCATTGAGTAGTGACAGTCCTGAGACTGGTGAACCTCAAACACATTTCAAGCATGTGCCTGCCCACCAGCATTTGTTCTTGCAGCCATAATTACCTGGTATTGAGATCTCCCATCAGATCTCCCAAGCTCTGCAGTATGAAGCCAGGTGAGTGCTTGGACAGACATCTCCACACCATGCCATGGTGTCGTCAGCGGTAGCAGTACCCGATAACCTTCCACTGAGACAGTAGACAGGTGTACAAACAGTGTACTTTTCTATTTTCCATCAGCTCAGCATCTACTGGTAACTGAGCTGAGTTTATGCATTGCTTTGTGTTTTCTAATTTGGCCATACTATTTAATGCTAGTTCCTGAACCTTTCAGGTGATCTTTCCAAATGCTAGCTGCATAAGGACTCTTTGACCTCCAAGATATGGCAAAAAGGAGTGCACTTAGTCAAGCTTTTGAAATGCCTTTGGAAATACATTTGTGGGTTTTTCTGTATAATTCATAATTGTGTGAGACATTTAAAAGCCTCCTATTTGTAGGGAAAAAAAAGGCCTATAATGCTTTTGAATGAGGAAGGGATGGCAGTCTTAATATCTCATGCAAAACCCACCTGATGGATTTACATCCTGCAGTTCCAACTGGGAAGAGTGTTTGCTTTCATTGTCTGTTTTTTTTTTTTTTTCCTTTTTTTTTTCCTATGGGGTGGAGTATTTGCTTTTGATCATTTCATTTATTTGGTGACTTCCTGCTAGACAGCTGCTGTATTCTGTGCTAGTGGTGACTGTATTTCTGTGGTAACTGAAACATAGAAACCTGTTACTTGTCTCACAGAGCTCTCAGGCACCTCCAGTCTAGGTGGTATAGGGTATCACAGAAGCAAATAAAGGGTCAAAAAGACATGAGTGACCTGTCTTTAAAGCAGGCAAGTAAAATTCTGCTGAGGGCTGTGCTCCTGCAGGTGTGCCGCTGTCGGCATACACCGGTTCACACGTCCTGTGTAACAGTTTGGAGATGCGAATTTCACGCTTCAGTCATCACCGTGTCTGTAACTCTGAGAACTCCTGGGAAGCTCATCCCTCTCCACGTGGTCCTGAAAGTAAAGCAAAAACCCCTCTGGCAGCGGTTGAGCAGACTTTGATCTGCTCCCTAAAGCTCCATCATTGGCTCAGCTCCCTCTTCCAGCTCCTCTCTTGGATGGAGAAAGGCATGCTGCAGAGACTGAAGGCAAAAGTAAGATATCCGGCTTAGGAAAAAAAAAAGATTCTTCCCCTACTGTAGGCAGGAAAATCTGTGTCGCCTGAGAGTCAATCCACACGTGGGCTGAAATCCTGCCTCTACTGAGCTCCCATGCTGCAGGACAAAAACTGTTATTTTACTATTAATGAGTGGGTGTCTACAACTGGTGTCTCGGCTGATAAGGACCTTCTTCCATACTTTGTGGGCTGACTGTGGCTATTGAGGTGAATAATCTGTTTTAAGTACTTGCTGGTTTGCTTCACTATTCACCATGCAACTGGAAGCATTTATCATTTACGAGAAGCATAAACTTATAGTTTTCCTTTTATGTTCCACATTAAAGGGCTTTGTATATTTATTAGTTGACGGCAGTGAGCATTATATACTTCTCATTTGTTTGTGGTTGTCTGTATTTCCTGCTGTTAGCAGCCCAGCAGAAAGCCAAAGGAAGGGTTTCCAGGAGTAGCGGCGCACAGGCTTTTCCATTGCGTTTTCAAAAGAACATTGCATTCGCACAGAACTATTTTCAAAATATGGGTGTTTTTAGGTGATCAAAGACAACTAGGCAAAATGATTGAAATACACCTTGTGTGTGGCTGCCAGTATTTTTTTTTCTCTATGTAGACTTTCAGTCACATCCCATTTCACGCTGGCAGTTTTTCATTTCACACTGTCAAAGAAGTGCTCCTTTTTCAACAACACAGTGCTGATCCCTGTTTCAAAGCTGGACAACTTTACTGTTTGCTTCCTGCAAGGTTTTGCACAAATGTGTATAGCCTTCTGTGGTGGAGAACGTAACAGTGAAGCCACTATCTTCTGTGTTTTCCATCCTATTTGCTGTATTATCTTTCCCACGTGCACAACAAACAGGTTGGGACTGCTCCTCCTGAACGGACCACTCTTGTTGCCTGAGGAAACAAGTTTCTGAGACTTGCACTCTTACATGAAGTTGCATTGTATTTTTTGCTGTTTCCTTAGAGCGCACTCATCTTCTTTGGAAATTTTGATTTTATATATATATTTTTTTTTATATATATACACACCCAAAATTTGTTTGTTTGTTTGTTTGTTTATTTATCAGAGCGTTCCTCCTGCGTCGGGCCGTGTTGGGATACCCACGCTTTGGGCGGGCAGGCAGCCTGGCGACCTCCCTCCCCGCCGGCAGCCGAGTGTCCGTGTGTCTGTCCCGTCCCCCCCATCTCCCCCTCCGCCCCACTTTGCGGGACACCGGGGGCACTCCCACGCGAGTACCAGTGGCTCTACCAGGAGTACCAGTTGGCTGCGCCAACACCAGCCAAAGCCCGCCTGTGGCGGGGCAGGCAACCAGGCGCCCTGACCATTTCCCTCGGGGGGCTGCCTTCCCCCCCCCCCGCCCCCGATCCCGGCGCTGCGGAAGGGCGCAGGGAGCGGGCCGGCGGGGCGGGTGGTGGTGCAGGTGGGGGCGGCCATGCCGCGCCGTGCCGGGGGCGGGCGCAGGAGGATGCTGATACCGGCGAGCGGGGCGCAGCCTGACGCAGCGGCGGCCCCAGCCGCGGAGGGCGGGCGGATGGCGGGCGGCGGCGGAGGGGCGCCGCGGGGCTGAGGGGCGGCGCCGCCGCCGTGCCGCGCCGTGCCGTGCGGCGGTCGGCCGGGCGCCGCTGCAGGCTGGCCCCCTGCGGCTGCCTGCGGGGCGGCGGCGGCGGCGGCGGGCGGGCTGCGGGGATGATCCGGTTCCGGAGCTCCAGCATCAGGTCGCTGAGCCCGGAGATGAAATGCACCGTGCGGCTGCTGGACGACTCCGAGATCTCCTGCCACATCCAGGTGCCGGCGGGGAGAGGGGCGGCGGCGGGGCGGGCAGCGGTACCCCCGGTCCGGGGTTCGGCCGGCGGCGGAGCCGGTGGCAGGGCCCGGGGCGGCGGCGGCAGGTTCCCGCAAGCCCCCCGCTCCTCTGCGCGGGGCTCCGCGCACCTGCGGCGCGGGCAGCCGCGGCTTCTCCGCCGCCTCCCGGCGCTGCGCCACATCAGGCACCGCCAGAGCGCGGCGCGGAGCCCGCCCGGCCGCCGCCGGAGCCGCGGGGTCCGCCGTGCTCCGGCAGCCCCGGCACGGCATCCCCCGCTGGGGCCGGGCGCACCCGGGGAGCGGTGGCCCGACCGGGCGACGGGGGAGACCCCGGCGGCGCCTTCCGCCGTGCCCGCGGGGCGGTAAGGGAGCGCCCCGGTGGGCACCTGGTGCCGGGGAGGGGGCATCGGGAGGAGACCGGCCGGCTCTGCGGGGCCGGGAAAGCCCTGGCTTGGGAGCCAGGCCCGCGGCGTGCGGTGCCGGGAAGCAGAGGTAGCGGGCAGAGTTCACAATGAAACGCTGCTCCCCCCTTCCTCCTAATGTAAGGCGAGAGATAACTTACAGAAGGATTTTCAGCGGTAGCAGTAATGCAGTTGGAAAGACAGCAACTTTGCTGTGGTCCCTGTTCCTAATTACATAGTGCCTTTTTATTCCTTCAAGTAATAGGGATAAGGAGGCAAAGAGTAGGGAGTCCGTGCACTTCTGGTGGGAGCAACAATGTTTGTAGTGGGTGCAAGCAGGGCTATTTTAGGTGCCCTAACAAGACCCAAACTCTGATGCATTATGGAAGTCTTACAGATTCTTAAACTGCAAGCATTAGAAATCAAGTTACTCTGTTTGAAATACCCATGGCATTCATGGAATCACTGGGATGAGCTTGGCACCCAGGTCGGAAGATGCGAGTGGTCTTTTAGGAAGTTTGTCACTCACAGTTGGTCTTTCTGTCTCTCTGGTAGTATGAAATATCCACAGCTTTAAATCAAGTTGGTGGTCTTGTACATACAACTATGGCTGAAAAAATCAAGTGCCATGAGATGCAAGCTACGTTTTTGCTTGGACCAAATTCTGTTTTTTATTAGTTCCAAAGGAGCCATTTAATACTAGAATAGAATAGAATAGTTCAAGTTAGAAGAGAACTACAACAGTTATCTCATCCAACTGCCTGACCAATCCAGGGCTGACAAAAAGTTAAAGAATATTATGAAGGCCATTGTCCAAATACCTCTTTTCAAGGCACTGGCAGGCTTGGGGCATCGACCACCTCTTTGGGAAGCCTATTCCAGTGTTTGACCACCGTCTCAGTAAAGAAATGCTGCCTGATGTCTAGTCTAAATCTCCCCTGATGCAGCTTTGAACCATTCCCATGCATCCTTTCACTGGATACTGGGGAGAAAAGATACCTCCCTCTCCATGTCCCCATCTCAAGAAGCTGTAGACAGCAATGAGGTCACTCCTCAGCCTCCTTCTCTCCAAATTAGACAAACCCAGAGTCCACAGCCGCTCCTCACAGGACATGCCTTCCAGCCCATCCACCAGCTTTGTTGCCCTCTTCTGGGACATATTCAAGGACCTTCACATCCTTCTTAAATTGTGGGGCCCAGAACTGCACGTAGTATTCAACATGAGGCTGCACCAAGGCTTAATACAGTGGGACAATCCTCTCTTTTGACCTCCTGGTTATGTCGTGTTTGATGCTCCCCAGGATGTGGTTTGCCCTCTTGGCTGCCAGGGCACACTGCTGACTCACATTGAGCCTGATGTCCACCAGCAGCCCCAGATCCCTTTCTGCAGGGCTGCTCTCCAGCCACTCCTCTCCCGGTCTGTATTTATGTACTAGTTACACTCAAACAGCATGTAGCCTGGAAGTAATAGGAAATTACTGAAACATCTTGTACCTTGTATCATTGTAATGCTCTTGTTAATGAATAGTGTGGTTATGAGATCATAGCTTTAATGGGTAAGCAACAGAATGGCCTTCAGATTCTTTTCTTGGAGCTTAATGCAAGCTTTGCCTAACTTATCTGGCATCTTTCAACATTAGTCTCTTTAAACAATGACGAATTTGAGGTCAGAACCTGAGATGGTGTCATTATAGCTCTGTAGATTTATAGTGCTCAACAGATTTACATGTGCTAAGAGTATGCCCTTTGATGCCCACAGGGTAGAAAAAAACAGTCATTACTTTAGGTGTGACATTGTGCAAGGTGAGGTAACGAGCTCAGAACCAGTTGAATCGTATCACATTGTTGTGGCTCATTCCACTTGTAATGCATGCAGGGGAAAAGTGGTTTATGCCACAGTTGAAAATTTAACTATTAAAATTTAACTATTACAGTTCTACAGGTAATCCTCAAAAATGAATTCTTTTTTAAACTCATCTAGAACTTGTTTTCCTGAGTCTGCACACAGACTAAAAATATTTAAAATGTAGGAATAGGTCCTGTGTGTTTTTTTTTTTTCCGTAGGGTATTTAGGTGCTGAAATTCTAAACATGTAAATGCAGATCCAGGTATGAGGAGCTACTTCGCTCGTGGTCACTTCAGCAGAAACATGCAATTAATGATGACATTTCATGGTTCTGACTTACCTGTCACTCTTTTCTGTGCCACATGCTTCGAACTGCTTAATACTATCTATAGATAGCTACCCTTTACCTATCACTGCATATACAGAGGAGATACAATTTAGCTGTATAATGTGTTTATCCTCTTGTATGTGCATAGCTGTTGAGACACGGGACTAACAAATCCCAGCCCACTCAACTTTTTGCCTTTAGCCTCTCGATCAGATCTGTATTTGAACTTCATAATGTGGACAAAACTTGCAAGGAGCTTTCACAACGCTACAATTTTATTTTCGAATGGGAAAAACCCCTAAGTTGCGAGTTAGTTGTATATATGCATATTGATGCATATTCAGCAGGACAGAACAGCCCGGATGATGTGCTGCTGGGTTAACAGCAGAGATGCCAGGGTTGTGCCAGCTGGAACATGTTGGACAGCTGTGTTTTGGTCATTAAGAGGATAAGAAAGCCTAATTCTACAGCACTGAGAAATGCCAACAGAGTCTCTTAAGGACATGGGATGCAGCAAGGAACGGTGACAACTGAAATTCTAGCTGTGCATTTTCATGGGGAAAGGAGGGGAGATACACAGCTAGTCTGCAAGTGATGTATGTGTAGCTGATGATTTGCTGCATTTTAGCGTGCTAAGTTTTGCCAGATCCTACTTTTTCAAGTATATCTTTCCAGCAGTTGGCTTGCCCACATGGGCTAGTATCGGTGGTCCCCAGTAGCTCTTCAGGGCAGAGATGTCCGCTAGCTAACATCTTTGTGGATGCTTTGTAGATCTTTGGTGCTATGAAATTTGCAACCAGATTTGTGTGTTAGTCAGCTAGAACACTGGGAGGTAGTGTTAGGAAAGGTAAGCAGGAGCAGATGTATTTAGGTGCTGCATATATATGCGTAATTTTTTTTCCTCCCTGTGTCAATTTCATAGTGTTTATGTAGGAAAATAAAATAAATTTTTCTTTTTACTATTAGAGTTCTTTCAAGGCTCAAGTGTTTCAGCAAGCCAACAGGCTAATAGAGCCTGCTTTTGGAAATTACATTTTATAGCAAACAGACTAGTGACAGCATATGGGATGGTGTGGGGAGAATGGGAGACGAATCATGCATTTGCAGACTCCAGCCAACTAGTTATCGAGCCGTGCAGCTGCCATGTAGGTCACCAAGTCGCTCAAGGCTAGGTTTGCAGCTCAAAGGTCGGGATTCAGCGTGTCGTCCTCCTCATCTGAGAGACTTCGTGACTGCAAATTGGCTGAAGCGGTGACAGACACAGGACAGGGCTGGGGCCCGAGGGATGTGCAACTAATTCTTGTGATGACATTTATTTTCCCATGTTTTTGTTTGTTTGTGGAGCCTCTCTGGGACCCGTATGTCGGGCAGTCTTGCAGCCAGCAGTAGGGTGAAGTTGTAATGGCACAGCTAAAACGGAGAGGTTATGAAAAACAGCCTGAAGGGCCAGTGGGCACTGTCCGTTCCCACGTGCATGGCAGAGAGGTGACCTGCTTGTGCAGGCTGCCCGATAAAGCACGGAACCAAGGCTTGAAAGAGGGCAGTGGGGGAAGTAGGTCTGCAAGACTATTGGAAATGTGTCTGGAGCAGCAGGAAGACCTCCTTTCTGGAGGTACTAATGAGATACTTATTTTCTGAGTCATTGACATAATGAGCACTTTACTCCCGTTTTTGCAGGCTTCATGCGAAAACTTCACGCATCTAATTAACCTTTTAGTAACAATAGCCTAAACATCTTAAATAATGAGGATTTTCTTTTTCCTGGCTTATTCTGTAAGATTACTTGTGCTTATTGCGGTTGTGAGCAGAATTATTCGTCAAGGTCTTGTTGTCACAGAGTTTTTGTTATTAAATATGTACGTACACCTTGGGTTCAGTGGTGCCACTTACATGCTTTAAATTAGGCATGGGCTTCGGTATACCTTGTTTAACTGAAGTAACTCTTGGGCACACTACTGTTCCTTTAATTTTTAAAAAATATGAGTAAGTATGCGTTAATAACCATTATAACTCTAGAATTATTTGTCTGTATGAGGTTAATACAAAATTATAAGCTCACTCTCAAAAAATGCTACATTTAATGTATTACTTTATTTTTAAATTAATAAAAGTTTTACTTTGCTCTTTGAGCTTGTTCAGGTCCTTGTTCAGGTCCAGCTGTGCAAAACTGGAGATAAGGTTGGCATGAATGAGGCTTTTCTCTCAGCTGGAGCTTATTGACAGTGGTAGTGAACTTTGCTATCTGTGTGGTTTTTTTGTAAAAATATTGTATGACTGGATCTTCTTGTACCTCAGCCCATATGTACAATTGTGTAGTAATGGGGCCTTTATAATGACACAGGTTTTGCTTTGTATGAGCGTTCACAAACAAAAATACGTATAGGTATCCCCCAAAATATCACCTGGCTACACTACTGATTTTTTTTGTGTGTATCTAAGTGATTATTTGATTATCGTTTAAAAGAACAAACTTGAATCTCTGTGTGTGTCCAGCTTTTGAGCAAGGAGAAGACATGATTTCTAAACAATGGTTTAGAAATCAGGAAGAAAACAAGCAGAGCAAAGCTTTGGCTTACTCGTGGTCTGTTCTTAGACCTTTTACCTTCTTTTGCATAAGTAAAAATAAGGGTGACAAAATCTAAGAAGTCTCATTTCTTTCTGCTGATGATTGTCAAATAGTGTAAGACGGCCTTGTGTCTTTTTAATCTTAATTCAGGAGCAGTTTCTGTGCAGTTTGAATACTACTACCTGTAGTTTGGCTAATAATTTGCTAGCTTGACTTTTTTTTTTTTTTTCCTTTTAAATGTGACATACACTGTCCTGTCTAGTTGTTTTTGTAGCACATCATTGATGACTGGAAATGTGCCTTCTTGCTTAACATTTTCTGCTTGGCCTGTGTCTTGCAGGCAGATGCTAAATTTAATAGAAATCTGTTAACCAAAGAGCTCTCTTTAAAATTCCCATCCCTCAGTAAAGTGTAAAAAACAAAACAGCATGCTGAAGCAGGCTGTGAGGTAAAAGAGCAGTGTCCGTGAATCTCACTGTGAAGATATGCTGAACGTTGACAATTTGAAAAAAAATATGCGGGGAAAGGGAAGGCAGCGTGAGAAATGGAAAGAGCAGAGAGGCCAGAGATGAGAAGGCGACGGAGAACCATAGCTGTGGAAAGGGAAAGGTTAAGGGATTATGTAGACAGCAGGCAGGAGATTTAGTGAATTTATATTTATCCTGTAAGCGATGTCAGAACCGTAACCAGCAAGCGCCTTGAGCTGCTGCGATGGTGCTGTAACGGTTCAAAATAGTAAGACGAGATAAGGAAGGGGAGGCAAGTTAGGGTGGGTTCTGTGCCGTGCTTTGTTGACACATTTTAGAAACCATATATAAGGGCTTGTATTCCTAGCTTCGTACTTGAGCCTCTAATTGTACAGTTACAACAGGTACTCCTGGCGAGAGATGAGAAGCCTCTCTAATTAAGCTAAGCCTATGGGTTAAAGCTACCTCTTTTGGCATTTCATGTGCTTGATTAAATTTGCAGTAACGTGTTTTCTTTTTAATAGCATTTATGGGTGTGCTCTTAACTCCTTCCAGGACTGAAAAGGAAACAAGGAATAGCAAGTGCTACTAGAAAGTTACTAGGATGTTCTAGGTGTAATAGGGTGTTCTCATTTAAAAATTAAGAAATTAATTGTCTTGACAGATTTTGGTAAGTCTTTGTGAAGCTCAGTGTTTGCTTCACATTGGTTTCTGTATCTCTGGTAGGGGAAAGTCATATATCTATATGTAATACTTATGTGTTGCTACCAATTCACAAATACTGTTGTTCTTTCTTGTTATTCTTAAATGCAAATGCTTACAAAGTTGGCTTATGCAGGATTTTATCCAGTATCTACTAAACTGCAGCTGAACTGCTTTTGTGTTGGACAAATCTTATTAATGATGTTGAATTAGTTTTTTCCACACTTGCATGTTGTCTGATTAATGAACAAAATCTGAAAATTCTCTACTTTTGCCTTTCATTTTAACTCTGTATTTCCTGTGTGTTGTAATTGGCATCATAATTAATGTTTTGATTGTTAATAAACAAAGGCAAGGGAACTTAGATGTGTGCCTAAGGACTTGCCTGGTCCGGGGTTGAAGATGAACATGTATTTTGGTAAATACAGACAGTGTAGATGATAAGTATTTCAATATATTGGTGAGGCCTGGTGCTGCAGTGTGGAGAAAAAAAATATGAAAAATGCAGGTGTCCTTAGATAAAGCTAGCTAGTTAATGAGGACAAGCTGAAAGGATAGTTACTGATTTAAAATGTAAGTATAATCTTTTCACTTATACCCAGCTTTCATTTTTCTTACAGCTTTGAATAAATTTTTTACAGTATTTATTGTCGTGCATGTTTGGACACTGGCTGAACAGTAGGGGTGGAGCTGTAGTAACAATAAAAGGCAACTGGGGAATCGATAATACAACGCAACACAGCTTCGATCTCCAAACCGCAGATCGCCGTTTGATCCCATGAGGTGGGTGGTGGCTCCTGTGGGATACAGGGTGCTTTCGGCTTGCAGGAACTTCATATACCCTTCTGTTTGGAAAGGGCTTCTGGCGCCTCATGAGGATTCGTCTTCCCGCGCCTGGAGATGCTGCCACCGGTCTAGGCATCTTCAGTGCATTGATACAAATCTAATATAGGAGGCAGCCAAGAAGCAATCATTCGGCAGATTTAATTGGGCTAAGATTAGAGCCAAAAATGGATCATTGGTGAGGAAGTACTCTTTTTTTCACTTTTTGGTTGTATTTGCCTAGATTGAGTTTTCCGTATAGGTCAGGAATGATTTAATAATGTATATCAATGCTCCTGAAATTACCTTTAACAAAAGAAGAGATTAGTGCCTTTTCTATGGGAAGGTGAAATGGGGAGTCTGGATTTTGCCTGTATGGTTGTTGCTGATCCCTTTCAACTGGCAGTATATTGAAAACTCAAGGTTTAAACACTTAGGTTAAAGAATGGGAGAAATGGCGGCTGATTTTTCTCTTCTCCCTCAAAAAAAGCAGGTGGGTTAGGAGGACTGGAGAGTAATTCTTTTGTCGGTAAAATGCTTGTTTTCTGTAGGACAGGTCTCTGTCCTTCTGAGTATTTTGGCTCATTAAATCAAACATACTGAAAACGGCTCTCTGTGTGTTCTTCTTATTCTTGCTCCCTTTTTGCGCTCTCCCTCCACTGCCCGGTGCGCATAATGTCAACCTGTTGGCAGGGTTCATAATATCCAGACGATCTTTCTCTCCTTTTCGTGTTAAAGTCAAGCTGTCACCAGATGACTTCTGCTGTGTCTTTCCCTGCTGCATATGGAAAATATCTCCTCATAGCTCTTCCTTCAACTGAGGCTGCTTGTCTGTTCCTTCGTTCTTTGTTTGCTTAAATACAGCCTCATTTGCCCCTAGCCTTGCTGTCTCAGAGACCCTTTCTAGACCTTACAAATTGTCTTTTTTTTCCTATCGGATTATCTTGTTCTCACTCTAATTCCTTGTCTGATAGTGAAAACAACTGTAATAATTCAGCAGTAATTAAAGTACTACTAAAACCTTTTTCTTTCTGGCATAAAACTGAAAAAAAAAATAAACAGAAAGCTCTAACCACTGTTTTTTAGCTTCACTCCTCCACTGTCAGTTTCTTTTATCCTTTCCAGCTACAGGCACTCAGTTCATAAAAGTGTTCACGTTCTGCTCTTTCCACAGTTTAACACAACGTTTTTGATGGAGGTGTGTTGATAATCAGCTCTTGCCGTTTGCATATGCTGTCAAGATAGATGCTGTTCTCCAGCTCACGCTTAGCTACGGCAGTAGTAGGCACAAGTGTGAACAGTAACCATCCTATTCATGGAAGTTACTGAGAAACTCGATTAAGGAGGACCCAGGGATGAAGCACGAATGTTGATACTCTAGTATACTGTTACACTTAAGAGGAAAAATATCGCCTGACTGAAGGTAATGCTGGAAACTTGAGTTAAAATGGACCATACCAATCTGTGTAAGGTTGAGTATATGTATAAAATTTCTCAAGGTTGCTCACCGCCAGAAATGAGAAGGTATGGGCTATATACCATGAGTCCTTTTTCACCAGAAAGGTTCGTAAACAGAAATAACTCCTGCAATAATTGGAAATCTGGCCATTCCAGATAGTTACAGTAAGAAATGTAGGTATTAAGTGGCTGCAAAATGATTGCTCTTTAAAGGCTTCCTTTGGAAAAATGTTAAATGAGTCAACATCTTCATTAAAAACACTTGTTATTTTTCCCTTGTTTGCTGAAACCCCAGGAAGAAGTAAACAATCTGGATTGAAGACACGCTTTGCTCCCTGCAAACATTATTATCTCACAATGAAATCTTCCCCAAAAGCAACCCTCTTTGGAAGAGAATCGTGCTTTAAAAAAAAACCAAACCCAAATTCAGGTTTGCAACAGGCCATTTTTTGTCCTGATGTTGTAATACATAAATTTACCATAAAAGGGCACATATCGCAAAGACAACTTGGGGTATTTCTGACAACACTGTGTAAAACTTTTTTCATACACTCAGTCTGTATGTCCACTTTTTTTGGTCTTGCATGTAACTGCACTGGAAGCAAAAAAAGAAACGGGATTGTAAAGCGAAAACAAACAAACAATCCCCTCATCCCCCCAAACCCAAACAGTATCAGGAGACTTTACGACAGGATTTAATAATTTATTAAATATAGAGAGACCAAAAATCAGTCACAAACAGTTTTGAGTTAATGGTGAAATTCTGTGCAAATTGGTGCATAAAAGTTCAGACTATAATGGTGTATTTGTATTGTCTCCAGGCACGGAGGCTAGTGAAACCTTTTTGTCTCCAAAACAGAGTGTCTGGGTGTGAAATGCCTTTTGGGAATGGTTCCTGGACCCCTTCTATCTGCCAGGCGGTGCCTGGGAACTGGTCAGCAAGAACGCTAATTGGCACGGACAGGATGTTTGTCAGGCAATGCCCTGACAGTTTGCTAGCATGGGTGGTGGATTTCAACAACCCAAAATGCTTGGAAGGTTTTAGTAGTTTTAGTATTTATTATTTAGTTTTAGTATTGATGCAAATATATATATGTAAATACATATATATATAAAAAAAATATATATGCGCAATCTATACTGAAGATATATTTTATAGTTCTTATAGCAAAACGTGAAATGGTAACTGTTCATAACACTGTCCTTCTTAAATGGAAAATCTGAAGTATTGTGTGGAGCATCTTAAACAGTTGGTGATAGTTAAACTATGAGTAGCATGGGTTTTAGTAGGTGCTTACAAAATAGCTGTGTTTAGGATCTGTGGCTGTAATCTTGGATTTGAACCTGTAATCTCTTCTGGGATGACAGATTCTTGTCTGGCTTTTTTTTTTTGGTTTTTTTTTTTTTTTTTTTTTTTTGAATGCTCGTAGCAGCAGAGTCTAATACATAAGTACTCTGCGGGATCAGGACATCAGTTGGTGGTGTGTTTTTGTTTTTCTTTTTAGAGACACAAACTCCAAGCCCTGTAGTGGAGAGAGAAATTAGATGTCATTATTTCTTTGAGCAGTAATTGCAGAAATGCAGATGAGGTGCTCTATGGAGTGCTGTGCACACCACCGAGGTGCTACAGAACATACTTTTAATCCTATTTCTTTAGGTTTTTCAGAGTAAAAGACAACTGATTCTTCACTTTCACTCCCTTACTTTAAAATTGGGTAACAAAGATAAATGCTTTACAGTCAGAGAGTGGTGGTTGCTCTCGGTTAGATGGGACAGTTACCCGCGGTGTGAGTTGAACGCTGAAGCTATGCTGTGCCAGCCTGAACTTAGGTGACTTGAAGGATTTATCTCAAGACGTGCAGCGTGCCAATAGGTGGAGTGCAGCAAGCACACTGGCCCCGCTTGCCCCTGCTCTGTGTGAATTTCCTTTAGCTCCATCCTGGGAAAAGGAAGGAAACAGCAGAGGCTTTTACAGACGGTGCCGTGAGTGATTCAGCGTGCAGACTCAGCTGTTCACATGAAAATCGCTCCAGCAGCTTGCGGTGCCCCTGCCAGTTGCTAGGTGCAGATCTAGGGAGGCTTTTTCTGTTTTGACTGGAGAATCCACTCACGTTGCCAGGATTTCCGGATTAGTTTTCTCGTACAGTCTGGCAGTTGGTACTTTACAGCCACCAGAATGGAGAAGACTTGAGTAGGAATCATCCGTCCCCAAGCCGCGCAATGCTGCTGGCTTGTGGGCATTAAAGCAAAAAAAGTGGCACATCTAAGTGGAAAATGAAAAATACACAGTTTCAGGACAATGTGTTCAGGGCAATTTCGGTTATTTTTTTCTGTGTGGGCTACACGCACCAAATGAGTAGCAATTTTCATCCTGTAGCTTCTTTAGAGTCAGAGGCTGGTTTGTATCTTGCCCAGAGGAGTTTATGGTGTAATTTCAGGGAAAACACAGTAAGGGAATACTGAATTCGTGTTGTGATGATGAGACTGCATGAAGTAATTTGTGTAGTTGGCCTGAGTTTTAATGTAGGTAAAGGGGGGAGAAATATGACTGCAGAAGAAGAAACTCCAGGAGTTGGATGCTGGTATGCGTGGGGAAGAGAGCAAGGCTCCAGTTGTGTAGAGATTTCAGCAGTTACGTGGTACATTACAGAGAAGATGGCAGCACTGATCCCACCCTTCCAGTGTTTGCACCCATTTTTTGTTTTGTTTTGTTTTTCTGTTATTTATAAACTCTTTTCCAGGGAAAGAATACATAGATCATAAAACTATGATCCCAACCACTAAGGTAATTTTCATTTCTTTAATCTGTTTCCCTCCTTATTTTTTACTTCACATTTGCTTTAAGGTGTCAAGAGGTGAGCTCTGTTGCAGTTTGGTTTGTGTAAATAACTTGCCATCTACATGGTCTATTAGAGGCATGTAACAAGAACCACAAGGGATTGTGTTGGATTGGGGCAGGAGGGGAAATCGAGTTGTAATTCTCCTCTGCAGACCCATGGGGTTTGATTTCTGCTCCTGCCTTTCAGCAGCTCTTAGCTTATCTCCTTCTTCATCGTGGGTGAATATTTCAATACTGTGCCTAAACTCAGACTCCTACAATACCCTTCTGAGGCCATCATCTGACTGTCCAGTTGCATCTCTTTTTCATTAACCTTTTCTTCAGACCTCCAGTTTCTAGTGCTTTTCACAGTGCTTGTATTCATGGCACCTCTAAGTTAGGATTTCTAAGTTTTTTTTTTTGGAAGTGGGGCAACACACTGTGTTGGATACGCAACGGAAACCTAGATCTATTGATAAACATAATTCCCTGGTTTGCTGATTCCTGTAATTATTGCACAGAGAATGTTCCAAGAATTGTTACAGATTCATGCTAATCATTGCTTACTTGTGTCTCATTGACTTTTTTTTCCACCCAAGGTGCGTTTTTTGATCATGATTTTGATGATGAGCTGGAGATAGTCTTTCGACAGTGATTACTAGAAGTACTCGTTTTTGAAGTTGCATGCTATATTTTTCTTTTTCCTTTTTTTTGGTAATCTTTTGTAGTTTACTGGCTCAGTGAATTATCTTGACTCGTTACATTTTTGTTTTTCTTGGTAATATACTGTCTGCACAGGGTAATGTGTATATCTGTGTGTTTGTATACATCCTGTAACTTACCTGTAAGGGTCTGTATAGTTGTAAGGCTTTTACAGTATCCCAATTGTTTGTATGTCTTTGTTTTGATAACTGCAATTTATAGTGATAAGCTTTTATAACAACCAGGTTGTACCTTAGAAACTTCAGTTTCTTCAGCTTCTTGCTCATTAACTAATTTATTCTTACCAATTTAATTTTCTTGCATCAATTTTTAAAATCAGAAGAATCTTTATTTTCATGGTCTGCTAGGCTGACCCCTCTCAACTCTTACTACATTTTTTTCTGCCCTTCTCAAAACCTTAATGGAATTTACGTCTTTTTAAATTGAGATACAGCATTTTCAGTCATTATAGTATAGATCTTTGCCCATTCTTTACAATTGCACTGTTATGTGAAATCCTCCATGATACTGGGGTGGTTCAGGAATAATGGAAATGTTTCTGTGTTCTGCACGGGTTTTCATATAGCATGAGGAAACAATTTTTGAAAACTAAACCTCCCTTCCTCCCTAGATGAATTTCCCGTTAAAACTCTTAGCACCGCTAACATACTCTTCTGTATGAATATTCACATCTTTTAATTTTTTTTTTTTTTTTTGTTGTGCTAGAATTTATTTAGACATACTGTCTTGTTTACAGGAAATGATACATAGTTTTTTGTCATGAGGTGGTAAATAGTTCAGTGAATATCTTGCCTCCTGGAAAAAAAGACACAAACTGAATGTTTTTGTATTCGTAGCAGCAACATCTGTCTTTTTATAGTTCTTTTTGACTCTGTGAATATTTATGCTCTTGTTGCTTTGTGATCAGAGCTATCATTGTAATCCAAAACCAGCAAGAGAGTTGTATTTCTTTTTCAGTTTTTCCATATATAGCTGGCATTCTGAGGATGGAAAAACTTCCGTTGTATTTGATGCGTTTCCATTAACTTGCCTTTAAGAGCTCTGGCTAGCTGTATCTTTTATTGATAGGAGAGAAAAGGGAAGATGCAGATGTGTATTTAGGTGCCTTCCCCTTCTTTCTTCTTCTCCCCACCATCCACAGGTGGAGCTTTTGATCATTTTGAGGTCACTGTTTTCTAACAGTGATTTTGGTGCCCTCCTTTTGCTTTGCCAAGCTGAGCTTTGGTGGTACTCCAAGAAGGATGAAGACTCTGCCAGGTGTTGGCAGGTGTGGCCCAAGAGGTAATATATTTTTTTTGATGTCCAGGCAGGTTGCTAGTTATGCCTGTGAAGTCCTCGCTCCTCTCCAACCCCAAACTGACCTCTGTGGCTCTCTTACTTGCTGCCTGTCTCAGTATTACTTGTATTATTTGTATTACCCTTTTTCCCCATGAAGCAAACCTCTTTGCTTTCAGGCTTGGCCACACAGGTAATCTCTTGAAGAGGGAACTTCTTTTTTTTTTCTGTTCACTGCATCAAAGTGGGTTCTCCCCCCTCCCCGCCAGTTTCTGTTTTTTTAAAGAATAAGCAGGTAGGCACAGTGACATGTAAATCCTTTTTGAAATTCCTAATTCGCTGACTTGACAGTACTCAGAGAAGACAAGAAGAGCTATGTTTATGGTGAACCTGCAGAGCTGGTTTGTGCCCTACATAATGTTTGGCCCTTCTCTGAGAGATACAGAAAGAATTGCATTTTCCAGCCTCTCTCTGCCTCCTCTCTCTCCAGAGGACTCACTGCTTACGCAGAAACCAAAATGTTTGCTGGAGGAGGATTCTGAGTGTTTTATCCATCAGGCTGAATGGTGAAGAAAGGTTATGAATCCAGGGGGGAGCCAGTTTAATGAATTCTGTTTTCCTGTTGCATCCATACAGATTTGATATTGCTTTGTAATTAAAATTGGATCTGCTTCTACAGAATATTGTTTTTCTCATTTTGAATTATGTAGCCTTTCCCATGCATTCCTGAAATAGAACAGCTAAATGTATGCTTAAAAAAGGAAGGAAATAAAAGGGAAAGTACTGTCCTCCCAAAGGTGCACTGGGATTCCTGTGTCAGTATTTCTTTGCAGAAATATCATGAATTGAGTTTTCTTGCGGAGAGAGAGGTTTCTGCTTTATGAACAAGATAATTGTATATTTCTGTTCAAAGTAAACATCATTCTGACACGTTTCATGACCGCAACATATTTTATGCACTCACTGGAATAAACAACACACAGGGTTGTCTCAGGCACTTAGTCAGTGGATAATGTTGTGCCTGCTTTTACACATCTTTCAGCTAAAGCAGAGATCAAAACCAAACTCCAGCACTTGAGGGCATGTGGGGAGGATTTTTGACACTCTGGAGGAAAGTGAGTCTGTAAAGCCTTAACGATTGCTCCTTCATCTATGCAGATTCGCTTTAACTGGTGCCAGAGCTGCTGTAATATTGATGACATCCTTCACCTTTTTAATGGCCCAAACGTAACAGAGCATACGCTGATAGTCTAATTTTGTTCTTTGTGTAAGAACACCACAAATGGTGAAAATTGCGTATAAGGATGTGAACTATGACTACAAATTTGGCATGTAACGTGTTTTCTGTTAAGTGAATGAAAAGTGTTTAAAAGTCTGATTTTTGCACACTGGGCACGTCCCAGGGCTTAGCTGGCGTGAGAAATTTTATTACGTGAATTCTGGAACACTTCCCTGATCATGAGGCAATTAATAAAATGTTGCAAGATGTAATGATAAAGTCATATGTTCAGCGACTGCCTTTATCCCCAAGAAAGTATGAGGGTACATGGAGGTAAAAATCGCCTGTCGCTTTCCATCCATCTTGGTCTGTGTGGTTTGGATTTTGGGTGAAGTGTTTGGCAGTTAGAGCACAGCAGGAGTTGGTGAAAAATTAAGCAGAGGTAATACGGATGTTTTACACCCAAACTGAGGAGTAGTGGAGTTCAGGTTTACTGGTTAACAGTATGGGATCAAAAATGCCTGAAGTGGGGCTGTGATGACCCACGGTTAGGGCTGGCTGATGTGGTCCAGCTCCTCAGAGAAGTAGGAGATGCTTTCCATGGCTTTTTGTGGTCATAGTGGGACCATTCATCCTCAAACGCCTATTTATAGTGTTCCTATGGGGCACACTGAGAGGTGTATATCTGGATTTTAAGGATAAAAGATGCTGTTGGGAGAGAGGCTGTAATGAAGCTGTTTAATTCGGAGCACTTCATGAGTTCTACAGAAATGACTGCAAACTTCCCAAATCGGGGATAGAAACGGCAAGGCTCTGCCCTTTGTACGTGTAGATACATTACTGTGGAAATATTTTCCGTGAGGTTCATAAGAAGCATTGAGTTCCTCAGGTGACTGTGTGGGATGGAGTGTCTTGCACTGAACTGGAGCTTGTCTGCTGCAGAGCTCATGAATGAGAATGTGCTTTGCTACGTGTAGTGTGGAAAAACGAATTATCATTCATATTCATTTTCTGCTTCCTGAGCCTCTCTCGCTTTACCGAGAGAGGAGATGGAGCTTGCGTTGATCACAGTGTAGCTGTGACACTCTTCCCAGGTTTGCGGGGTCACGCTGTCCCCCCAAGGTGCTCAGGAGAAAAGAAGCCATCCAGGCTGTCTCTACATTGTTGCTACTCCAGAGCTGGAGGGGATTAATTGATAAATGTCTTTTTCTGCTAGGTGGGATGGATACTGTGTCCCAGAGGGATGTTAAGCACTAAGCTTTCCCATGTCTTGTGATTCTCACAAGCAGAGCTTGTGAACCTGTGCGTGGCAGGGTTACTGCCAGACGTCAAGTACTCCAGGCCAGCTGAAGCATTATATTTTTCTGTATTATTTACAAGGTAACCATTCAGGAGTACAAAGAGAGAGCACAGCAGAGGAAGCATTCAGAATTTCCAAAAATTACACCATATGCCTTTCATACGATTATAATTTGGCAAAGGCAGAATCATGTTCCTTTCAGAGCTCGTTGTTCCTTAGTGCTAGTATTGTCACAGTGTACCCTTTTCTGCTTTCTTGCGAAAGGGACTGATAATAATTTTCCTACATGCTAGTAATTTGTTTTTCTCCACCATATTACCATTTTATTTTTGCAGGATTTTCTGGTTTTATAGGATAAATGTGTGTCTTACAATTTTGGGTGACTTTCATGAAGAATGACTGCTATTTCATTTCTGTAATTTAAAAAAAACGAACATGTCAAACAACCAAAACTCAGATGCTTATGTTGCCGCAGTATATCTCATGAACGCAAGGAGCTTAACGCCAACATGCAAATGGTGGCTTGACACAGGGAAAGAAGCATGTGGAGTGCTTTTCCATGGGCAGCGATAGCCGTGTTTACCACAGTAGCGTCTCAGAGCCTAAGGCATGGATAAGGACCCCATGTCGCTATGCAAACACAAAGTGAGACACACTTCCTAGTCATGTCTGAGGACACGGACACCCAGTGGAATAGTATGCTATCTAAACAAAACAGCTTGCTGCCATTTAGAGGAGAAGTCGTACTGGAATCTGCATGTGCTCTTGGTTTGTGGCAACCAGGAGTGAAAACGTAATAGTCTGAAGCCTTTCTGCCAATACATTTTAATATATAATTATAATCAATCATCAATAATCTATTAAATCTTCAAATGCAACTGAGGTACATTCTGTGCCCACGTTCTTAAAACAAGACTAATTGGGCGGGGGCAGACAGAGAAACGACACTGGGCAGCGTGATGTAGTGGTCTCTGCACTTTGTCATCTTTGCCGAGAAAAGAGGGGTTTGGAAGATTCTAATGGAGTGTATTTCCTGGTTCCTCCTTCCTGAGAGAAGGGCTGACCTGGAAGGGAACGCAGAGTTGCTTGTTTTGGAAGTTTCGGAAGTGGAGTGTGGGAGCTGAGAAGGGTGGGTGAAGGCTCTCCTCTCTCACTCAGCAGGAAGGAGACAAGGAGGCATAAAGTGAGAGGGTCCTGATAGGGGGAAATTACAACTGGGAACAGGTGGATAAAGAGTAGCTGGTGGAAATGACGAAATTGCTGGGGGGATGCACAAAGGGATATGCTGAAGCAGCAGACCAGGGAAAAGATCTTTGCATCATTATTTGGGAAGATACCAGTGGAGCAAAATGGCATTTGGCAGGCCAGAGGATATGATATTGGGACAATCTTCTCACAAAATGATGGTATTGAAATAATGTCTTGTTTATTATACCCTTGTCTGTGTAGGGGTGTTGTGGTTTTGGCCAAATCGGCCAATGGCCAGCGACAGATGCTCCCCCCCAGCCTCTCGTGCACAGAGAGGAGGAGGAGAGATAAAGAGATTTATGAGTTTAGAAGGAACTAAACTACTTCAATGAAATATTAATAATAAGATAAAAAGGAAAATAATGAAATAGATACAGTATATACAAAACCGTACTAAGCTCATAGGATGACATCACTGGCAGGCACTGGGGAAGTCCCAGGGTGGACTCAGCAATGGGTGGGAACTGGATTCCACAGATAGAGTCAGGAACACAGGGATTGGGATCAAAGGCAGATGAACAGGCAGGGTCCTCCTCAGATGTCGTCCACTGAAGGAAGAGAGTTGACCCTTTGATCCCCCAGCTTCTATACTGAGCATGGGGCAGATGGGATGGAATACCCCTCTTGGTCAGTTTTGGGTCACCTGTCCTGTCCGCTCCTCCCCGCAGGTGGGACCCCTCTACGCTTTTCCGCTTCCGACCCTCCAATGAGGCAAATAACGAAATTAGCTGACCTTGGTTGTGATAGCAATAAGGATAAGCAAGAGCCTCTCTGCATACCATTCCTTGGCACAAACTGTCTTATCACTCTGAACAAACCGTTTTCGACACAACATGCTGTTAATTTCAGAGAGTTAGGAGAGGCCTAGCTAAGAAATAAAATTACTGAACAGAAAGTTGGTTCTGTTTTACCTCAAACCAGGACAAGGGGTTAGAAGGAGTAATGATTATTCATAGTGAGAATATGATTTTAGGAAATAAAGTAGGTGTGTGTTAGGAGAACATCAGCTTTGTCATACTTCAAAATTAATTGAGCAAGTAACAGCTTTTTAAAAGCCTTCTTTGACAGACCAAGGATGCATAGGCTGTGAAGCTGGTTGTACTGTGTGCTTCCAAGAAGGTAATAAATCTCCAGACACCTAGCAGTAGAACTCCATTTTCAGATAATAAATGACATTTTAATACTTCTTTGTTTTGAATTTGGCATGGAGAATCCTGAATGACATGCTACTGCCCAGTTGTGTGCTGGCAGGGTCACAGTCCTCTGGATGATTCATCTAGATTTAGACTTGCCCTGTTTTGGGATTGTATGAAATGTTATCTACAGAACTGAAAGGTGGGTATCAACCCTATTGAGCTCTTCAACTTCTACAAAATTTCTGTACTTTTATCCAGCAATTTATGTGCACTCTGACCTTGAATGGTATAAGCAGCTTTTAATGCTTCAAAGAATACTACACTCTTTAGCAATAAAAAATGGCTGGCATCTCTAACATGAAAGTTTTAGTGTAAAAAAACTCAGAGGTTTTAACAAGGTTCTAGGGAACATTGGGTAAAAGTGGCGGTGAGATGCTTATTGTCTTCTGTGTAGTTTGCTGCTTTGGAAAAAAAGGTTGAGTCACTAGGGAAAATGAAAATCCATTTAGAAAAAATAATGTAAATGTTTCTGTTGATTTGTATCAGGTATTTGACTAGATTAAGTTGAATTAGACTAGATTAGTTTACTAAACTAGAACAGTTAAAATTAGACTAGGTAACAGACTTTTGGCATGAGGCAACCAGCTGAAATGTTACTGCTGAAAGACTGCAATATAGGGAATGTCTGGTAGAAAATTAGTAAGTTAAATTACTTAAATAGTTTTAATGAACATTTCACAGTTGGCTTTTAAAGGATTGTTTAATGTGATTAACGATTGTGTGGTGAAGAATGCCAACTGACTGTGACTGTTTTCAATTCCTGACCAAAAATGTGAAGGAAAACCGGTTGCATGCTTACTCCATTATTCATGAAATACTCGGAGATATTATGTGTAAGGTTTAATATGGCACACCTGAGTTATGAAAGTGGTTTTCTTATTTGCAACAGATTTCCCTTTACCTTTATTGAATAATCAGTGTATGCAAGCATACATAGTGCTTTCCTTACTGCTGACACTAGAGGTGTAGGAGTGGGATATGCAAATACACATACCTTTTATTACGTCTAAATGTTAGAGTACTTAAATGGTTTTTTTTCACCAGTTATAACTGGTATAATCTGTATACGACAGATTACATGTTAGTTAACTGCAAAATGTGCATTGAACCAATGCCTTTGAATATCACGGGACAGAAGTTCAGGTGCTTTAAAATGCACTGGTGCCAGTTACGTTAGCAGGTAACTAACTGGGTGGATCCGTGTTTGTTCAGCTCCTGGCAGAGTGGATTTGGAGCGAAGTTCGAAGTTATGTGTACTGCTTTACAGCTAATCTATGTTACTGTGGGAACAGGGTTATAATTTACATCAGCTTTAGGCAAAACTGTACAATACACAAAGCTTACACTTTTTTTTTTTTTTTTTTTTTTAAATTTAGATTAAGGTGTGTACAACTCTTATTTGTTTAACCACTTAGTGACATCAGTTAGAAACAAATCTTTAATGCAAAACATCCTGCAGGAAATGGGTCAGTTTTCAGGTGTAAAGCGCTTCAAAATCTCAGGGTGGGAAACAAAGACAGCAGTTTATAAACAGCAGCTTTAGTTTGGAGAAACGGTTGGCTCTTTCTCAAGAAATCATCCAAAGTGCGTTAAGGGGAGTGGAACCACCTGAGGGGTCCCAGTGCAGTCAGTGGAATCAATAGGGTTGAGGATGTAAGTAAGGTTCATGGGGTATATGTGAGTCACCTTTATTGCCTGAATCATGCTTGGAATCTGGAACTGCATGTGCACGGTACATAAAGGCAGTTGCTCTCAAGTGCTTTCTTACAGTGTTGTTATGCTTACACTGATCAGGGCCATTTTCTTGCAGGCATGACTTCATCTTGTTTTTTAAATATACTGTAAGCGGTTTCCTAGCTTGCTCTTTGAAGTTAATAGAGAAGAGGTTTGGAATATTGCATCCGGCTCTGTTGGTGTAGGCAGACTGACGGCCGTGGATTTTGGGCAAGAACAGTAGCTCCTGGTTTAAACGTTACAGCTATTACCTTCAGTACTGTTTTTCCGAGAGATTAAGCGTGCACCACCAAAATCACATGAGCATCACAATCAGCTTTGAAAGTTAATTTTATGTAACAACTCTGAGCTCTTGTCAGACCAAATAAATAATTTGTATGAGGCTACATAGTTCTCACGAAGACAATCTTTTGCAAGCACTCAGAACGCTGAGGTTGTTTGCTTTATGTACTATAATAAAGCTGATTTTATGCCTGATGCAAACAGATAATGAACTGGAGTTCCCTGTGGTGATGTTGCTAGGTCTATCTGTGATTTTTGAGTTGCAACCAAGGAAAAAGGGAAAGTTACAAACCCATCCCATTGTCATAAGAAGCCACTACTAATCCATGTTTGGGTTTGTTTTGTCTGCACAATACGTTAAGGATTAGATAAAGTAATACACAGAGGCATCTAAAATTTGACATGTTTGATGGTACCAAATAAAATAAAAATTCCAAAAAGACAAACCTTATAAAAGTTGACTGCTTTGTAATAGTATTTCTTTTTCCATTATTTACAACAATAGCTTTTCCTTGAACAATCGTACAGATTGTTCCCCTCAATGACTTGTACAAACTTCTGAAACTGATGAGGAGGACTGAAGAAAGAAGGCTTTTTTCCTCTTCAGCACTGTGAATGAAATGATGACAAAAAGATACAAGTTCATACAGACGTGAAAGTAGTACCATAAACAGTCCATATCTCCAACTGTACATATTGCTTTCTCTTTTTTTGGTAAGTTGTTTTCACATCTAAAACATTTAAGTAACTTGCTGGATTCCCTTCCAGTCCATAGTTTGGTTTTAATTAGTAGAGATTTATTTTGCCTATTTTTCAGTTGAATTCGAATGCCCTTCCCATTACAGCAGAACACAAATGAAGTGTTGAATTTAGCTGGGCAATACTTACTTCCTTACAAAATTATGCATTATACGTACTCAATACAATGGCATGGTTATGTTGGTTAACTTCTTCAAGGACTGTCAACTAAGGGCAATTCATTTAAAGAAAATAAGTGTAAATAGTAAAATGGAATTGTTTATTTTGCGTGTCAGTAGTTTCCCAGCTGCTATTGTAAATCCAGCCTACTAGCGCAGCAGTTTTCAACGCGCATAATGGCTGCAGTGGCAGTTTGGCTTCAGGTTTTTAAAAAAAACCCAATAAATAAAGAAAGCAAAAATCCCAACTGGTTTAGAGCTGGAGATCCTTCCCTGCTACCGTAAAGTGTGTCTGATGAGGGATTTTTGTAAACATTTCCACCTCTGCCATTTATATTTGTGGGCTAAATCCTGCCTCTCAGTGTGAAGCTCTGCTGTCACTAGTTGCACAGCCTGGAGTAAATCGGGGCTGCCAACTGCTGGGCTGGCGACTGATACAGACCATGCGGCTGTATTGCTTTGGTCTGTAAAACACAGCAAATTATCAATTTAAGGGGAACCTGCAAGGCTGTGTGTTGTTTTTTAAAATTGTTGTGCTTAGGAGGAGACAAAAATAAAGGTCTCAAGGATTCACCATTTACTAAAATAGATTTTTCAGCATAGGTAATTTTTCCTTGCAGAAGGGTCATGAAAAGCGTGACAGTCCTGTCTTTGTATTGTTCTGTTTTTATCACAGCAAAGTGGTGTTTCAAAGCATTTTGAAGGAAAGAGACAACGTTAGGTTGGAAATTCCTTTTAACAATAAATAATGTTCTGAGACTGGGACATCAGTGTTTCTGGAAATACAAGTTTTACTCTGCTTATAAACTAGCTGGAAAGAATCAAGCCCATTAAGGATATGAATTTTTGTGATTCTTTTAAGAGCAGATACATAGCTTTTGCCATTTTCAGTCACATAAGCCTGATTTATCCTGTATAAAACAGATAAGTAAAGTGTATTATTTAAGTGGGAGACTGTAAACACACATATTTCAATTGAAGAGAGGGAAATCTGGGGGCACACAATCTGTGATGAAACATTTATAGAAGGGATTATTGTGAAGGTTTTTCTGATTCCTGCTGAGTGCTTCACTGAATGCTACATAATAATACTAAGGATTGAATTACTGGTTACAGAGGATGTCCTTGTGTCAGTAAAGGTTTTTAGCTAAGTGGGAATGAGTGCATATTATTACTAAGCTGTAAAAACATTTATTTATATATTTGTGTATTTATTTATTTTATTACTATTTATTTATTTATTTTAAAGAAGGCATGTGTGCCTGAGGGGAGAAGAGCAAAAGCAGCATCTGCATCACTTCATGTGAATTTTTTATTCTTAATGGAACTCACCTTAGTTTGGGGAAGAAATCCATCATCAAGCAGTTTAACACAGCATTACCCACATCCCAGGTGTATGGCAGTTTTCTGCTGAGGTCTGCCTCGACCATACGTGGGAAGTACCTGTATTTCACTGTATTTTTTTAATCTTTAAGATATTTATTTTTTTAAGACCGTGCTTTCAGCTGTTTTTTTTTTTTTAATTTAGAGGAATTGTATTCAGAGTGTCCTGAAAATCCCTGAAGGCTAGAAGCTGCTGTCATCATCATCAGAAATTTTCAGCTCAATTACTTGACTCCAGAACGAGCTGGTAGCTTAAAAACAAAACCTTCCCTGCCCATTATTATCTTTTGATGTGTGACTAAAGTCTCAGGCATTTGACATCTCTGGTCTTGAATTGGTGCTCCCTATCTGTGGTATTGTTGGGCAGTGTTTCAGAGGGTATTTTCATCTGTTTATGCCCACCCACTCTTTACATGGAGGTCTTGCCTACTGGGATGGGAGGCAGGACCCAGCTTCTGCCCTGGCCTAAGTTTTTAGCAGTGTAGTGTTAAGAACAGGAGCCTTGGCATTGCTGCAGGTGCTTTGCATGTCCTCTCTTAAGCCAGTCCCTTTGTGCCCCGCTGCGGTGAGGTGTCGCAAAGCTGCCAGTTGGGAGATGCTGCTGTTGGCGCAGGCAGTGAGTAGGCAACTAGTGGGGACTCCTCCACTTGCCCAGCCCTCTGCAAGTGAGTAGGGGGTGAGGCGTTAGCATCTTCTGCTGGAGGGGTGACAGTGGTGGCCTAGCACTGTTGCCACCAGGAGTACCGGCCACCCTTTGGTGGTGTCTGCTGTGGCTGCTTCGTTGGCTTGAGGCAGGGGAGCGTGCTGCGGCTGTAGCTCAGGGAAGGAGGGGATTGATTAGGAATGGTGCTGAGGGTTTACATGGGATAGGGATAATTGGCTGCACACCTGGAGTAGGCATTGCCGGGGGGGTCCATGGGGAGAGATTCATGTGTGGTTGGGGCTCCCCTGTCTTGGTGCGTATAGGTCCAAGGAGTGAGCAGCTGGGACCAAAAGGACTTGCTTTGTTGCTGCTGCACATGGAGGCGACAAGAACAGGGTGATATTCTTTATGCAGAAACCTTTGAGCTGTCGCTGACTCCTTCCTCTTTATGCTTTTCCTTATCAGCTTCATTGTATGGGTGTTCATTCTTTGGGACTACAAAATGCTGTGCATAAAGGTTTTAGTCCTATTTATGCTCCTTCTGACATTTCAAGCTAGCAGCAGTCCAGTTACAAAATACAAACTTGATGTATTTCAATTCCAATCACAATAGTGTGTCTCAAGCTATAGCTGTAGCTTGAATATTAAGAGCTGTTTACATTTTTATTGTACAGTAGTAAGTTCTGACAAAAAAAATTATCCATAGAACAGTTTTTTCAATGTGAGATTCATATTATTCTTCTCATTTCAGTTAGACGGTGTATCTTGGAAGTTTTTCCATTCCAGTATCAGTACGGTGTCTGGGAGTTATATTTAGAGTATAAATGGGTCTTTAGGAATGGGACAGGCCCATTGGTTTAAACCATACTGAATGCTTGAAAATTGAGTGACATGGTGCAGGTGAAATTCATCAAGTCTGAATTGGGCCTTTGCCTGTTTGCTTTATGGATAATTCTTAGGCCAGATCTTATGGACTCTTGTTATATTAATCTCAGTTCTCTAATTTATTCCTAACTTGCATCATTTAGTTATCCAGAGGCATTTGCTTCTAGGCTTTTCCAGTTTTTGGATGCTCTCAATTATTGGTCTTTTTTTCAATTGTATACTGAATGTATCTTCACAAAAGGCAAAACACTCCCATTAATATGTAATATTGCAAGATCTGTATTTTCCATTATGGTCAATCTGTGGATAAAGAATCAAATCTTCCAGAATGCTTCCTGGGATGCTTTGGTTTGTGGTTGTTCAGGGTTTGATTTGTTTGTTTGGTTTGGTTTGGTTCTTTTTCTTTTGCCTTTGATTCAGTTTCAGAGTGCCACGGAGACTTTGCATACCTTTGTGGCCTTAAACATAATTGAGCCTAATAGTCTAACTAACTTATATGTTTCTGAAAATCAGCAAATGAATAAGTAAATAGTATTCAACAGTATAATGGAAAGGACTGAGAAAATCTGTTGTGGTCTCTTTCCTTAATAGATTTTTACTGTTCACCATCAGAAATTGAAAGGGTCTTGAGTATTCATGGTTATAGTATATTGAGAGACCAGAGGGAAGCTACAGTGGCTTTTTTCTGTCATCCCAGCTGTGGGTGAACGATATATTTAACTACTTCTGTAGAACCAAGCTCAAAAGCTTGTTTCCTTATTCTGTGAGAGCATTTTATTTGTAGTATGCAGTATTTGTTAAGATAGAATTTGAATAAATGATCGAAGTGCTGATTTTGTTGTGCATGAAGCTGTGCTATTTTTGAAGGTCAGGGTGATAATTCTTTGTGACTAATGTTTTTGATTTAAAAAAAAATCTTTTAAAAATATTTATATATTTGCTTTTATTTAAAATTTAAACAGATCTCCCCTCTTTTCTGTGAGCCTATCAGAGAGGAATGATCAGGACTCCAGGTATACATTTATTATGAGGAGACAGTATGTCTGAATGGAAGGCTGAATGGTGGTTTATACTTAACCATGTCCAATGTTAACTTTAGTGGAGTTAGTTTATTCTGTAACAGATTTTTTTCATTGGTAGCTGACATTCCTCAGCTCTTTTGATTTATAATTATTTCAATTTATATAGGCGCTTACAAAAACTGTTTGGTCTCTCGAGTTTTGAAGTGTGAAAACTTTGTTTTGAATGTATTTTCTTCTGTGATCCGGCTATGTCAAAATATTAAGTTGTAACTGCTGCATGATAACAATGGTCTTTCTATATTGGATACTATACTATTAATTTATCATTATGTGTGTGTGTGTATAGTATTGGTTTATTGGTTTATTGGTTGTGTCCAGTTCTGGGCTCCCCGGTTCCAGAAGGACAGGGAACTGCTGGAAAGGGTGCAGCAGAGGGCTACAAAGATGATTAGGGGACTGGAACACCTCTCTTATGAAGAAAGGCTGAGGGATTTGAGTCTCTTCAGTCTGGAAAAAAGACGGCTGAGGGGGGATCTTATCAACACTTACAAATACTTAAAGGGTGGGTGTCAGGAGGATGGGACCAGGCTCTTTTCAGTAGTGCCCGGGGACAGGACAAGAGGCAATGGGCACAAACTGGAGCACAAGAAGTTCCACCTAAACATGAGGAGGAACTTCTTTACCCTGAGGGTGGCAGAGCACTGGAACAGGCTGCCCAGAGAGGTGGTGGAGTCTCCATCTCTGGAGACATTCAAAACCCGCCTGGACGTGTTCCTGTGTAACCTGCTCTAGGTGACCCTGCTCTGGCAGGGGGGTTGGACTAGATGATCTCCAGAGGTCCCTTCCAACCCTATGGTTCTATGGTTCTATGGTTCTATGGTTATGATTATTGATTTATGTATAGCAGGACAGGTTCCGGATACATGGACCAGGTTGAGTAGAAACGTGGAGCTATGGGGTGCTAACTTCGATGCGTACCATGCATTTCACACCGCTTGTGGAGCTTAGGTCAGAATGTCTACTGGTAACCTTCTTTCTTCCTTCCTTCTTGTTATCTAATTTAAATAATGTGGTCCATGCCTACATAATCCTAGTTCTATATGAAATGTAAATATATTATTACCTAAAGTACTGAGAATGGACAATTCTGTAACCTGTGCTACTTTGTTCCTCCCTTACCACATCTAAATGGTGCCTGCGGTGAGGATTTTCACTTAAATTTGTGTTTCCTGTATTCTGCATTACCTTCAGCGCACCCCTCTCCACAGCACCTGCTTTTCAAAGGAGTTGCACTGGGTGACATAATACCTGACTGAGTTCGGGAAACTAATGACATGTCTGGCTCAGTTTCAGAGCCTGGTCTGAGCCTGACTTTGCTTTTTGCAATTGCAAGTGTGTCTTCTTTCAGTTGCTGCTGCCTCATTCCGCATGTTACGGTGGCTTTTCAAGTTGGGAGACGTCACTTGTTGAGCTTTTTTAACCTGTCCCACTCTTGCGCTTCTTCCAACCCATCTCTCCTCCTCCCTGCGTACAAATTCATTTGTAAAGCCTCTGTGTACTTCCCTAAAAAAATTGAGACGTTTATTTTGATGCAAGTTCTCCCCATAGGCGATGTGTTGAGAGGTTACACAGGTTTCTTTCACAAGTGCCGGATGCAGCACCTGAACTGCTTGCAAGGACCACCTTGCCAAACCAGCGCCATTCACAGGCTTTTGGTGAAAGTTCTGTGTCCTTTTGATGATCCGTAATTATTTTTTGAATTACATTCACTTGGTCATTGAGATGTTTGCTCCATGAATATCATAGTTAACGAAGGAGTAAATAATTAATTTGAGTCTGCTGAAAGTAGACCTTGATTAATTCACCATCGGCGAGGCCAGGCATCGGGGAGCAGTTGCCGTGTGCTGACTCCAGCTCTGCGACGCCAAAAGGCACCGTGTGTTTTCTGAGCAACGGGGAACTGGGGCAGCACGTTGCAGCTACTTCCCAAAGCCCTGGGAGAGCAGGGGAAGGATTCCTGTCAGAACGTAAGAGGCATTGCATATCTGGGCCATTGGTGGAGCTTTGACAAAGTAGAGCTGGCTGTGGACCAGAATCTGCCATTTAAAATCATTTTATGCCTGGTTTAGCATGTTAGAAACGCATAAGCAGTGGCAACTAGTGAGCAAATAGAATTGTTCAACATCAGATGCTGCTTTCAAAACACTGAAGAATTTGTTTGAAAAAATCTCAGAATATATGTCAGAACTTGTGTGTGTAGCAGGTTTAGATTTGTGTTTGCACTGCTTGGCAGATGCTGCTGTCATTTTACAACATATTACAGCATTCTAGTTAAAAAATAAACTACAGTCTACTCTTACTGATGGTCACATTCGCTTCTCTCTTCTTTCCTTCTAAATTTTTTCTGCTTCCTTTGTAGTACCCCATTTTAGTAATTTGCAATGATGCTTACTGATAAATCTTATTTGGAGAAGGAAAGAAGAAAAGGGGAAGATGAATGAGATAAAGCAAGAAAAGTAAGAAATAAAGGAGAATGGAGAACAGAATGCTGTGGTCAAAGACTGGATTTAAAAAAAAATTGACTACTTTTAAAGCTTTAAAGAAGCATAGGAGGTGGTCAGTTGCAATTTTTTATTGTTTTCCTCTCTAACTTCTGCCAGCTTATTCAGAATCTTTTCAAAGGGTCATAATTAAGTCTACTAGCTAAAAATAGTTTTACAAATACATAAATTGTGTGGTAAACCTGAGTGGATTAACAGCTTTTTTTTTTTTTCCCCCCCCCCCTTTTTTTTTTTTTTTTTTTTTTTTAATTAGTGTGGAGGACAGCATATTTCAGCCTTGGGCTTAATAGCACCAATACATTTTCCTGATGCTCGACCCAGGACTGGTTTTGGGGTTAGGGTGAATTTCTCGCTTGCCAAATGAGCTCTCTTCCTATTTTCTAATTAGGAAATATTTGTCATAAATTTGGATATATTGGCATATAAGGATGTATTAATACTGTTGCTTTTGTTGTATTTAATTTCTGTCAATTGCACACATGCATGCACACACGTGCATGTTCATGTATGTATGAGTTTATTTAAAAAACTAGGTACAATTTCAGCAGAGGTGAGATAAGTCACTTCTTCATAATGAGGTGTATCCTAGATGAACAAATAAAGAGACAATTAGGGTCTTGCTTTCTTGGGAAAACAGTCTGATTCAAGTAAATGTGGACTTCCCCTAGGTCCTGTGTGTTCTCAGTGAATGTCCTGATGTGATGAGATGTCAGGATTTGCTCTGTGTTTTTGACACAGCTTGTGTCAGTAACACTTTCCTCAAAGCTTCATATTTGATGAATTGACATCGTTTATGAAAACTTGGTCTGTGCAACTTACTTTGTGCAATTAAGAAAGAAATGGACCACCTTTTTTCACTAGAGAACTTTACATTTAACCAATTTCCATGGCATGTTCGTAAAAGTCCAGATAGATATTACAGAAATTATTTTAGTAATCTTGGAATTTTTTTTAAATAGCTGGACTGTTGAGGTTTTCTGTTCCCCTTTTGCATAGTAGGTGCTTTCTACGTTATGAATTTTATGGTATGAACAATTACGAGAGGACAGCATTAATGGCATTTTCTGCATTTAATCATAGACTCATAGAAACATTTGGTGTGGAAAAGACCTTTAAGGTCATCGAGACCAACTGTAAACCTAACACTGCCAAGTCCACCACTAAACTATGTCCCTAAGCGCCACGTCTACACGTCTTTTAAATACCTCCAGGAATGGTGACTCCACCACTTCCCTGGGCAGCCTGTTCCAATGCTTGATAACACTTTCAGTGAAGATATTTTTCATAATATCCAAGCTAAACTAATGTTTTAGTTTTGGGTAGATGACTTGTAAGGAAGTTTCCTGTTTCCTATTCTTGATAAGAAAAAAAATTCTATCTAGTATCATTTACTACTGCTCCTTTTAATTAATTGTCTGTTGGCAATGTTTCTCTCTGTGCCACCTCAAGCCATCAAGTGTGGGATTCAAAAGGGACACACTGATGCTCATTTGCTAATTTGCAAGAGCTGCATTCTCCTTGGGATGGATTTTTCTTGCTTCACCTGTTCAGTTTCAGTTAGCTGTTAGTATAGGTGTCAAAATGTACTAGAGGCCAGTTAGCTCTGAAGTATTTTGTTGATATGCTTCAAAGGCTGTGAGGTCTATGCAAGTTGCAAGACAGTGTATACCTGCCTGGGATCATACACAGTTGGGAAACTGCTATTATCTTGGTGCTTCATGAGCAGAGATGGTAAGCAGGATAGTTGAGCAGGATAGTTAATTTTTTGAATGGGCTGTGGCCTTATAGACAAGTCATCCATCTGAACAAGGAGGGGCTTGAAACTGAGACTACCAGCTCACCCTGATATGCTGGTGCATGGAACTTCCACCACCTTTTAGGACGAGTTCTTACAAAATGGTGTGCTATCACTTGTTCTCTGTATGTGGTTTCAGGGAAGGGTGGGATACAATTGCTGCAATTTATTGCACTGTTTTCTTGAGTCGAAATGTATGGTATGAGCATGGGGGGGAAGGTCAATGGTTTTCTGATACGCTAGTCCTCAACTTTTTTTTAAGGAGGTAATTCACTTAGCTTTGTTCGTACATGTTCCTCTCTGTGTCATCTCATCTACTACAGAGACAGCACATGACTAGAAGCTGGATCTGCACGCGGGGCGAGCTGTGAAAATGCCTGGCTGCAATTCAGCTCCTACCTTCAGGGCAATTTTCAGAGGCCTGTTTTCCCAGAATCAACTTGACTCCTGTCTCTGATGTGAATGGGATCTCCCTTTGTCACAATGGGGAGCAAGGGATGATGGAAAGAGCCATTGGAGGGGTCAGATCTGCTGTTGTGCAGGTCGAGTCTCTCTATTAGTCAGCCTCTCTCTTTAACAGAATCATAAAATAAAATGCAGCATATGGGGAACCATAGACATGACCAGCTGAACTGTGGCCAAGTTGGAAAAGAGAGCATCTGCTGTGTAATTCTTGTCAAAGAACAACACTAATCTCATTGAGTCATTTTTTCTCGTGAGATAATTTTCTCCTTTTGCTTAGGTCAGTCAGCGTGGTTAGTGCTGTTTGCTAGGCAAGATACGTGCTGCTAGGATTGACTGAAAGGCCTTGGTGTGGTGATCAGTTAAATCTGTGCAGAAGATGGTACAGGTTAACAATGGAGTTGTAACACAATGATGCATAAACTCACTCTTCAGGGTATTTTAAATGACATACTGTAGCCCCAAAGAAAATTGAGTAAGTTGAGTCACTTATTGTAAAATGTGATAAGGGGAAGAAAATAATTTGAATATTGAATGTCAGTTAAGCCTGTGTTATAAAGATACAGAAATTTGATAAAAACTAAAATGACAAGATGAAGTGTGTTTAGCATTTCCAGTTGCAAAGTCCACCCCCCACTTTTTAAAAAGTTTTTATACTGCAAAAATGGCACCCTGTCTAGTTCAGTATTTGCTGGAACTTGAATCTTCTTTGACAGATGAGCAGTATAGTTAATTTTAAGCCAGCGGTAGCAACTTGGATTTGACCCAAGCAGTCCTTTGATTTCTGCCAGAAGAGTCCCATTCCAGAGTTGCTGGGATATCTTTACCTGGCACTGCCTTGTGCTGCTTTAACGTACGCCAAATGTTGCGTCCCTTGCTGCTACTGCTAACGTGGCATGTGCTTTCCCTTCTCTGCATCTAAGAGAAGGAGAAGCTGCAGCTGCTAATAGGAGATGTTGGCAGAAAACAAATTTCATTATCTTCCTTCTTAGCTCCAGTAATTTCCCTTTATACCTCCTCTTGACTGGAGAAACAGGAAATGTTGCTGATAAAGTATTATGGGCTCAAGTAGCTATTGCATGTTTTCTGAGAAATGGCATTGCATGTGTGACTTAAAGTGTTCCTAAAAGCAGCTGAGAAGATCTGTGAGAAGAATTCAATAATCAAAATATCAGAAAATCAATTATAATCACACTGGAAAATGCTTATTTCAAAATTGGTCAGTATGACTACTACCTCATGTTTTTGCCATTGTAATTTGAACATACTTCTAGCTGATATTATCATCTGCATCTAGAGTGAGTGGAGATTAACACTGTGTGTCATGTGAAAACTGATTATAAGCTTCCAGCTGGAATGCACATTTGCTTTAGCTCCATCAATTCTGCAAGAACAGCCTCATGAAACTGTGTGAGGGTGGGAGGAAAAGCAAATAGAACTGAAAATAAGAAATCTCCTGTTTTAAACTCAATTGGCCAGCGGATATTGCTACGACTAAGTGTCACCTTAGAATTCCAGGAAACTATTAAAATTTTTACGAATTACAGAGGTTCCAGGTTGGTTACTGTAGTTAGAATTCTTAAGTCCATGCTGAAGACAAAAATGCTGACACCAAACAGTCCAGCACCTTTTAAAACAGTGCTGGGTAGGAAGTCTTATACTCTTAGTTTGGATTTTGGCTACTCAGTTTACAGGCCATGGTCTTGGTAGCCTCAGTTAGAGCTTTACCTCTAACCCTTTCCCTAGAAGCCATCACTGCACTGGCACTTACCAGGGCTCCAAGCAGCTGAGCATTTTTTACAGATTATCAGAGAGAGGTATTGAGGAGGGTGGGGTGGCGAGGTAAAACTGACTAGGAGGTCTTTACACCAAAATAAGAGCCAAAGAGAGATCGGCTTGGCCAGGAGATCATGCTTGATTCCTGAGAGAGAGCACGGCCACGGCCGGAGGACAGCTAAGATTTCTGAATGCCCTGTATCAGGATCTTGCAGGTCATCGTGAGAATGGTCAATTTGCTGCTTTTCCATGGAAGAAACACAAGTAAAGATGAATTTGGGTGCTGAGTGGGCTGACTGTCCCAAAAGTACTTTATGAAGTGGTGATTTACTCTAAAAGATTGTTGGTCTTTAAAATAGTGTTGCTGCTAGGGAATTTTTCTCCTTTGTAACTCTGATATATTACACTTAAATTTATGTAATACTCTTAGTCTCATATTTCAAACTGTTCTCCATTTTCTTTGATTGCTCTGCTATATTCAGTAACACAACAAAGAGGGCTCAAGATGAACAAGAGAAAGTGTGGGGGGGGTTTGGGGGGACAGACAGAGGCATCTCTGTTGACCTCAGAGAAAGGTCATAGCTACTTGAAGAAGCCATACTAACAACTGAGCCTTGGGAGAAGGCTTATTCTCTGCTAAAGTAAAATTTATAGCATAGCAGTTGTATTGAGCTCCTGGTCTGCCAGATTTCTTGGAGATTCTAATGGTTGCGCCCTGTGAGGAGAAGCTGTCCTAAGGCAAGTGCCAGTCAGACCATCTCATTTGAAGCTGTTCAAGGAATCCAGCTGAAGAGCGCTCAGCGTGTGCACTGGAAGTGTCGGTGGTGTGGTGAAGCCATGCCTCCTGAGGAGCTGCTTCTGCGAGCAGGCTGTCTCCGTTTCTGTGAGCAGTTACGATTCCTGCACAGCCAGATGACAAGCTGACACGCAGATCATGCACAAGTAGAAAATCCTGCATGAGCATGCAATGTTCTTGTAGCTGCATTTGGACATCACAGCTTGAGGGGCCCCCTGAAGTTTTTCTGCCTGAGTTCTAACTGGGAATGAAACTTTTGTCTGTTTTTGGCTCACTGAGAAAAGCATTCTCTAGCAAGAAGTAAGCTCTCATTAAACAAACTTGAAAAAAGTATTTTTTGTAGTGGACAATGCTAGGGTGGGGTAAAAATGGAAGGGAGACGTAACGACAGTCCAGACCAAGTGATATGGTTTTGTGATATCAGCATGTTCCTAGACCTAACCATAGATATATAAAGCAACTTTAAAGGTGGACTTCTAAACCAAGTCTATCCAGGATGATAAATTTCAAATAATAAGCATTTGGTGTTAGGATCAGATTTATAAGATTCAGAAGCTCACACTATAATATGAAAATCTGTATGCATTTGTTGCCCTTGTCCTGCCTGAATGGCTGTGGTAGGTTGACCTTGGCTGGATGGCAGGTGCCTACCAAGCAGCTCCATCTCTTCCCCTGCTCAGCTGGACAGGAGGAGAAAAAAAATATAAAATGATGAAAGGCTTATGGGTTGAGATAAGGACAGGGAGATTACTCACCCATTACCATCAGGGGCAAAACAGACTGAACTCGGGGAAATTAATTTAATTTATTGCCAATCAAAATCAGACTAGTGTAATGAGAAATAAACCCAACATCTTAAAGTGCCTTTCCCCCACCCCTCCCTTCTTCCTGGGCTCAACATCACTACCAAATACTCGACCTCCACATCCCGAACGGTGCAGGGGGACAGGGAATGGGGGTTGGGGTCAGTTCATCACATGTTGTTTCTGCTGCTCCTTCCTCCTCATGCTCTTCCCTTGCTCCAGCCTGAGGTCCCTCCCATGGGAGACAGTCCTCCATGAACTTCTCCAATGTGGGTCCCTTCCATGGGGTACAGTCCGTCAGGAACGGACTGCTCCAGTGTAGGTAGCCACAAGTCCTGCCAGCAAACCTGCTCCTGTGTGGGCTTCTCTCTCCATGGATCTGCAGGTCCTGCCAGGAGCCTGCTCCAGTGCGGGCTTTCCGTGGGGTCATAGCCTCCTTCAGGCACCCACCTGCTCCAGCATGTGGTTCTCCATGGACTGCAGGTGGATATCTGCTCCACCGTGGACCTTCATGGGCTGCAAGGGGACAGCCTGCCTCACCATGGTCTTCACCATGGGCTGCTGGGGAATGTCTGCTCCAGCATCTGAAGCACCTCCTTCCCCTCCTTCTTCACTGACCTTGGCATCTGCAGGGTTGTTTCTCTCACATATTCTCATTCCTCTCTTCCGTCTGCTGTTCTTGCACTGGAGTTTTTTCCCCTTCTTAGTTATGTTTCGCAGGGGTGCTACCACCTTTGCTGATGGGCTCAGCCTTGGCCAGAGGCAGGTCCATCTTGGAGCTGGCTGGCATTGGCTGTATTGGATATGGGGGAAGCTTCTAACAGAAGCTACCCCTGTAGCCTCCCCCCCAAACCTTACCATCCAAACCCAATACAACTGTTGAGCTTGTAAGTACCGGGCTCTACACTTCATAGCCATAGATAAACATCTCTTACAATGACTTGTGGAACCTTGAACGCATACCTACATGCACTTTTTGTGGATGTCTCTACAATGTTTTTAATCCTGAAAGGTCAGATGAAGGAGATTGTTATGGTTTGAGAAGCCCCCAACAATTTATTGTTGTTTAGACAATTATTCTATCACCCTATGACCCCTCCCCACCTGGAAGGGGGAATTGAGAAAAAACAAGGAAACTTGAGGGTTGACATATAAACAGATTTAATAGAATAAGACTAGATAATTAGCATTAATAACACTAAAGAAGCAATATTGATCCTGATACCAATACAAAATAGACAAGGATTATACTCAGCCAGTTCTACCAGCAGGAAGCTGTGCACTCCCAGCAGTGGACAGCAAATGTCAGACACTGCGAGTGCTACGGCTTCAGGAGCAAGGGAAGAGCTCAGGGGTCCGGCACCGGGGCAAGGAGTTCTCAGGATTGCAGCCATGAAGAAAGAGAGAACTTCTTGGCAAACTTTCCAATTTATATTGAATTTGACATTCATGGTATGAAATAATCCTGTTGGCGAGCTTGGGTCAAGTGCCCGGGTCTTGGTCCTCCCCATCCCTGCAGCTGGGAAGGCTCGAAAACACTGAGACCTTGAATCCCACAGAGCTTACCTGGCTATGAAGTAAATCTTTTCATGAATTCAGACACTAGAGTCTTCTAAAAGTGCAGTTTTCCCATGCATTGTAAGAGAAATTAGTCCTGGTCACTCAAACTAGGACAGAGATGTACAGAGCCATCCAACTTCTTGGCTTTGATCTGGGTGCAGGTTCAGCAAATACGGAGCTGAAGTCCTGTAAAAATACCTTAACAAGGGTAAGGTGTGTTGTGAATTTTTTCTGCAAATCTCAACTCTGCAGTGGAGTCATCTAATGATGATGCTTTAATGAAGTGGCTAGGGTTGTCTTAGTGCAGTTTCTGTCTGTAGCGTGTATTGTGTCCTTCAGAAGCATCCTCAGAGGTCATTGCATTCCTGTGGTAGATGGCTTTCCAAATAATGGGGGTGTTACAGCAAACAGGAGTCCTGGATTGCTGAACAGGATCTCCTCAGAGAAGGTCAGGACATTTATGGACTAGTGTAACTTCATGAATGAAAAGGAAATGTCACCTATTTTGTATGTTCAGACATTGTCATTACTATCTCATACTTAATTTTAGTCTTCTCCACTTGTTACCTGTCTGTCTGTAATTCTTCTAAGCAGCTTGTTGAGGACAACAACCTGCATAATAGTCTTTGCAGAAGCAATGTACTGGGTCTCTTCACTATTAGTAAAGACAAAATCAATGCTCTTTTGAGCTTTTCTGGTCATTCTACATACTGAACAGATGAAATGTTCTCTGAATAAAGCTCTGTAGCAAAGACCCAACTACTTTAAGCTGCTAGGAGGCTTAAACAGTACTAAGAGCAAAGCTCTTTCTGTGGTATGACAAGAATCTTTACCTGAAGTGGTGATACTTATTTTTCTCAGGTAAATGCTTTTGAGGGCCAAGTAGAGAAAGCTTCCAAAGGCTTTAAATGTAGAAATATGAATGCAACAAAGAATCTGAAGCTAAACTGCAAGCACTTGTATTTCCCTGGTGTTTTAAGTATGTACTCAGCTATTTGACCTTGGATGATTCCAACTCCTAAGGATCTCAGCTTCCAAGGATGAGATCCCTCTGTTTAATGATTTGAGGACACTGTGGTGTCTGTTAATACTGATACCATGGTGATAACATGTGAAGCTGGTGAGATTTTTCTGTTAGTTTTGTGGTGTATCCAGTAACTGCTGTTCGTAGGAAAGCAAGTGAAATATTTAACTTCTAGTTTCTTCCATTGAGAAGGAAAAGGGGGGAGGAAGAGGGAACAGGAAAACCAAACCTAATTGAGGTTGATTGTGAGAATGGATGTAGTGATATCGTTATGCACTGCATGCCCTAGAAAGTGCAGTACAGAAGGAGTATTTAGTGCATGCATATTCTGTTTTTCTATAATCATTATTAGTGGTGATGTTTAATAATAATAGCTGGAGATGCTGCATACGAAGTTCTTTTACTATGGTAGATATCCTGTAAGATATCTTCTTAGATATCTTAGAATCTGTAGATTCATCCTGTAATCAAAATTAGCATGTTTTGGATGTATCATGTGTTAACCAATAAAAGCGTCTCAAAATTTAAGAGGCTGTTCTGCTGTTTTTTTTTCTGGAGATCACCATTGACAGAAGTAAAGTTCTTCTGTCTTTAAATAGATACTCATTTTTCTCTTTTCATGGCTAGACCTCATCTAGTATTAAGACAACTATTTTTAGTGTTTGTAGGAGGAGTGTGCTACAACCATTCATCCTTTTGCCTCTGTCAGTTCTTAAATGTGCAAGTCAGGGGAACTCTGATGTGACCATGCTGCTCAGAGGATTTGTTTATGCCTTAGGGTTTGTATACATGTGGGCTTCATCACATGTTTGCAAGGGATAGATATTTCCTGCATCCGTACTTACAAAGAGCTTTTTTGCATATAGAGTCATTTGTGACAGCTCCTGAGAATACAAGTGGGAGGGTGGGGGGAGAAGGCATGCCTCTTCAGCCTAATTACATTTTGAGTTTCTGTTTTGATGTATTTTTAATCTTGTTACTGGTTGATGTAGATAGTAGTTTTGATGCAGTATATGTCTTCAAAGATATTTCACAGGTTAACGCAGAAGCTGAACAGCTGGTTGCAGTGAGTTGCTGCTGGTGCACAGGAATCGGTTCAGATATGTTAAACTTCTACATTAGAATGAGATGCACTGATGGATATAGATAAAGTAAGCATCTAAACATAAAATACTGTGTTATAAAATGCAACTGTACCTTAAAGTGAAACTCAGGATTTAGTAGCTTGTTTAAGGATTATTGTTTGCTAAATATAGTAGTTTGAAAAAGAGCTATGAACTTCTTGCTGTAGAGTCTGGAGTAGCTTTTAAGCCATAAAGCTGCTGAAAGAATACAGTAGAAACTGGAAATTAAATGGAGGGCAACATCTGGGGTCTTATTGGTTTAGTGGTAGTCAGCTACACACTACTTAATGGAGATGTACTTAATGTGGAGGATTGACAGACCCTAATGGATATGAATTTTTCTGGAGAAAGGCAGGTAGTTTAGATCCATTTTACAGGAGAGCAAAGACTCAGCTGTTCAGAGATTTTTCGAGATCCACACAGGCATGGTAAATGTAAGACTACAGAAGCTTTCTTTGGTAGTGGGAGGCTCGGACCCCTCTCTTCCCATATAGCGAGAGAGACCTATATGGTTTGAAGACTCGAACAGGCATTAACAGCTCTGGTGCAGCTTTTGGTAAGGTTTACACAGGTCTATGTGCAAGTGAGGTGTAAATGAATAAATGACTTCAGCAGCACTAGCTGTACATGTGCACCTTTGTCTTATGCTGGTATCATGAGTATGCAGATCCTATCCACAGTGACACAAATTTGTAAGTGGTGTCCTGCAGCAGTGTCTGCTTACAAAAGAATTTGAGTATCAGGGAGTCTTCCATTTTTGGAAGTCTCTGAAGCCTCTGGAATGTTTACATTAGGTTTTCAATGAGATTATTCTGGTGAACTTTTGATCTGTAAAATAAAATCACAACATGCAAAGTAGCATGTCTGAGTTTTTGATATTTTGAGAAATTTTTACTTCTCAAAATGAAGCTTCTAGCTGCTGCCAGGTGAAAGGAGGATGGATTCCTTGCATGCTCCCAGTGTGCTTCCTCACATGCACACCCTGATTCTGCCCTGTGCTTCACATTGATTCCCACTGGGGTAATTTTAAAAGTGTGTGCTACACACTTTTGAAAGTAGTCTTTAAATTCCACAGTAGTGTTCATTGAAAAAAGACTTTTATGTGGGGTGAAATGATATCACTGAACGTACCCTCATTAGGCACCCATATTTGTTTACCACAGGTTTATGTGAGGTAAATGTTAGGAATGCAACTAGTTTGCCTTTTTATATCAACATTTATACAAGTTTTCTTTGTGCTAAGGTCCTTTGTTACAGTATTTAGAATATTTACTTAGAGTAAGTTACCATTTGTTTTAAAATAACCTGCAAAACTTGAAGCAGTTATGAAATTTTCATTTATCTGGAAGAGAGGTGTTTATCTCCATGAATTGAATGGCATCACTGTCGTACAGGGTCGCAGGGGTTAACTGCTTGTGCTTACACATGAAAATTGGTATGCAAGTGGGAAGTTGAATGAGTGGTGGGAGGCTTTTATCCTTTCTTCCCAAAACAGTTTGGCACAGCTTGTATGAGAGCCTCTATCGTTCTGTTAAAGAACAGTGGGCTTCTGTTGCATTCCTGTTAACACAACCTCTGTAGTATTTTTAACAGGGAGTAGATTCCTTGTTCATGCATGTTTCTGAAGAAAAATGACATGCAGATGCATAACAGTCGTAGGCTGAAGCTACATCACATATCTGCTGGCCAGGCTGGTGGGGAAACAAGCAGGATTGTTCGCTGGGGACACAAACTGGCATTTCTGCAAAATGTTGCTCTGTTGGGGCTTGTTTTAAGTAGTTTGAACAGCCCTGGGGCACTGAGCTGGTAGGGGCCAAAACTGGAGAAGGGTGAGATTGAGGGAGTGAGCCGCAAATATAAACGTACACTGCCAAGCAGCAGATACCTGTCTGTGTTGGCATCCTGTTGGAAATGTTTGTGTAGTTCACTGGGAACTGGTTTGTAGTGGAGACAGAAGAGGAGAAGGAAGGATTCATGAGTGAAGAGAGGATCTCTGCTAATTCATTTACATTGTTTAGGAGAGTGCTTCAGAGGGGGAAAAAACCAAAACTCAAAGTACTGTGGCTGTGATCTTCAAAACTGGAGAGCCACAAATTCTCAGGCTATAAATACACAGGGGTGAGTCGCAGGTAAAGTACTGAACTTGCCTTCCCCAGAAGCAAGTGAAATTCTCAATCTCAGTTTCTCAAACTCAGTTTCTCAAACTGTGTCAACCTCAGTTTCTCAAACTAGCCTCTAAGTGTCTTAGTTTCCTGGCTGAAATAGGAAGCATGGTGCTAATTTCCATCACAGAGATGCCACAAGAGAGATGAATCTATCAATATTTATTGGAAGTGTTTTGTGACAATGATGGGGGCTTGTATTATGCTCTAAAATGAAAGACTGCACAGAACTTTCTGCATGCATTTTTGCAATATTGTGATACATGGCCAATTTGATAATGAAGTAGAGACATTGGTTAACCTGGCTTCTGCAGTTCTGATGCATACGGATCCTGCAGAGGACCTACTGCAAAGGATACTATGCTGTCATGCAGATTGCTTTTACCTAGAAAGTTCACAGTTCTCAGTCTGCTGAAACTGAAGGCACATGCTGAACTCTTCATCTCGGAGGAAATGACTTTTAGGTTTAAGAGATGAATTTTCAATGGTGTATGTAAGGGCTGTGTCAACTGTATATTCTTCCCGCATTCAAATTTTCAGTACTTGCCTATCAATTTTATATCTCCATGTATTAAGTAATAATTAAAAAAAAAAAAAAAAGGCAAACCTGTTTTCCACAATGTTTTGATTTCTAGTTATGTTTTTACTAGAGACATATTTTGTCAGCAGCAATGACTTCACCTTTTTATTTGTAAATCTGTGAGCTGTAGGACAGAGTGTTGGCAATCTAGTGCACGACTTGTAAGTAGGAAGATTACAGAACCTTTTATTTTTATTTTTTGTTGCAGAAAATACTAAATAATCTCTTTGGACCGAAAAGCTTAGTATGGTGAATATACAAGTAGAGAGGAGGAGGGAATGTGGGGAGAAAGGAATACTCCTGCCCAGACAACCTTTGAGTTTCTCTGATGAACCAGAAGGGTGTTTAATTCAGTTTTTTTTTTCTCCTGTATCTTGTTCATCTTACTTCCTTAAGGGAACAGGCACTGAGGACTTTTTCCCGCTTTCATTTTGTGTTGTGTTAGGTTTTCACTCCATTGTGACTGCAATTTTTTGAGAATTGGCCCAGAGCACAGTAAGCTATGATGGTATTTTCATCATATTCTGTACCGCAGTACTGCCGCTGGTACAGTGCTTGTCACTGGACTAAAAAGCCTGATGTAGAGACAAACTGACTAGAGAAGAATTACGTGTGTACCCAAGAGACAGTTCTTTTATGGCTAGGTTAGACAAACAAGTCAACTTGGAATAGGTAGTTCTCCCCTCTTGTGTGAAATATTTGCTTACGTGCCCATAATGTTGCACAAGGCTGAGTTTCTAGAAGTCTGTAGCCTTTTTCTAGACAGTGAAAGAAACTCACTTCAGATGAAGTAATGAAGATTTAAGTTGCTATCAAGTCTTCCAGACTGTTTAGAGGTTTAATAGCCTGAATATTTTAAACCTCTGGCTGTTTGTGGGCCTAATTTTTTTAGGTATTTCCAGAAGACAAGAATTTACTTTATAAGAAGATGGAAAATAAATTGAGGTATTGGCTAATGTATAGGCTTGTTGTAGCCCTTCTGTCTTAACCAGAACCAAAAGAAAGAGTGTAGTAAGAGTGTGGTAAGATGGTTGTAGTACTACAAATAAATCAAAACTAACCAGTGTATGAGTGTGCGTACGTGCACCTGCGCAAGTAATGGTTTATGGCCAGTAATGGATGTGTCTTGCTTTCAGGTAGAGGTAGTTTCGTTAGCTCTGGAGGCAGGTGCCTGCATTTGTGCACTCCAGGTGGCCGTGATCCGTGCAGTGCCTGCTGTGCTGAATGGCCATGGAGTGCAGAATAGGTGACTGCTTGAAGTCCTGGGCAGAAGGTGATCTACTTATTTATTTTATCTATTTATTTTGCACCGCAGAAGCATGTTGTTGACGTTCATTCTAGTCAGTTGCCCCTACCCAGATCTCAGCGTGGGGCTTTCATGCTGCTAACCCACCAGCGTGGTGCAGGGAGAGGGTGTGTGGGTATCTCCTGGCTGGCTGTAGGGAGCTGAGCCTCATCCTGCACCTGGGTTAGGCTCCACTGGTCCCCGGGAAGAGAGCCTGAAGCACAGTAGCATGTTGTCATAGGTTTTCTTTAGGTCAAGCTCTATCACTCCTGTAGCCAGTAAAGGAGAAATATGGGGTCAGAGGGAGAATGTTTAATCTTTCTCCCGCTTCCCCATAGGTTTCTCCATCTTGCTGCTTTCCTACATGTCAGAGACCATTTTTTATTCAGCTTTAGGCACACGCAGACCAAGAGGAAGCATCAGGATTTAGGCATCACCATGTGAGACGCAAAAGCAACCCAGGCTGAAAAGCTGAGACATTTGTTTAGGTAAATATAAACCCAAAAATATAGAGAATAGCATGGGGCATGAAGTGTGATCACACATGCTGTCAGCACTTTTCAGTGTTAGTAATCAGTTTTTTGGCTCTAATCCATTTCTTACTGAAATAATTTCCAACTGACTTCAAATGCAATCGGATTGAAGACTTTGAGAAATCACTCTAAACCTCCTGTATGCTTCTAGTGCATTATGTAGAAAAGGTCAGATTTTTGATTTGAAAGTGATGATCACTGACGAGCCTATTGCCCGCAGGATTCCCAAGCAGATTCTTCAGGAGTGGAGATTTATATCTTGTGGAGCCCTTCTGAAGCCAGTAGCATCTCTCACTGGCTTCAGCATTTATTCCTCAAGGTAACTTTGGAAATTCAGGACCTAGTGGTGTGCACTGGATTGAATGCCAAGTTTAATTTAACCTTTCTCTGGATGGGGGTGGAAGAGATAAGCGTTTAATCAGGAAGGAAGTATTTTTTGTTGCTGTAAAGAAAATTGCTCCTTTCTCTGAGAAAGAAAATTGCCCTTTCTTTGAGAAGGTAAGTGAAAGCCCTTCACTGAAAAGGCCGATCACTGAATAATTTAAGGAAAGGGTCACGATGAACTTCCTTTCTGGTACCCCCAATAATGCATTTTGGTTTTTTATGTTCACTTTCAATATGGATTTAATAAAAGGGTTTTAAAATTTGAAAAATACCTATAATTAATTTTGCTTGTATAGTTTAGCATCATATTCTTCAGACCTTATTTACAAAATTTTCATTGATAGCTTCCCCTCAGTACTGATGTGATCTGTAAGATGGTCAGAACTGTCAGTACATATGAAAGGAACAAGAATTTCCCATCTGCTCTTGTAAATATATATTGTAATTAGATTTCCCTGTGTTTTTGTAAGTGTGAGTGCTGTCAAGTCATCAGTGTTCAGTGCCAGTGTTCAGTGACAGACAACAGAGTGTGAAAATGTGGAAAGGGGCTGTGATGGCAGCAGTGCAGTCCATTACAAGTTTTACCTAAAACAGCAGAGAAGAAAATCTTGCTGTTATAGTCAGTGAACAAGGGAAGAATGTGCTTGGTGTTAGCAGCAGGCTCGTTTCTCTTGCCTGCCCATAATAGTCACTTCCGCTATAAAAAGAGATCTTTTAAAGCAGGTCATGATCCAAGTAAAATTCTAGTATCCACTGTATACTTGTGTGGGTTTTTTTATTTGATTGTCGATTTGTTTTAGTTTAAATTTTCCTGGCACCTTTTTCATATCAGGATCCAATTTTTGTTGGGTTTTGTTAGTTTTTGTTGTTGTTGTTGCTTGATTTGTAAAGGTATTTTCAAGCGCCAAGTCTCCAGTGAAGGAAATGGGGATCTGCTCTTGAGATCCTGGCGAGGTCTGTAATTGCCATGAGCTGTGGAGCATATGTTGTTCCCTGTTAGCTCTTTGTGCAATGACAACGCAGAGGAGAAGTGAGGAAGAAGCGGTGGTAAGTGGATCACTGAACTGCATGAAGCCACGGGGCAGTTCCCGTTAGAGGCAGTGCACCGAGGCATGGCTGCAGCACTGGCCAGAATGTTACTTTGAGCTGGGAAAGCATTTAATTTCCTCGCTTACTGCATAAATCATACATGCAAAACCCATTTGCTTCATCTTCGCGTACCAGAGGAAAAGATGGCTCTAAATGCTGCATTTTCTGTTTCCACTATTTTATTTAAATGACTTTATTTTTTGGCTTTAGGCAGCAATTGTTCAATAAATACTTGGTGATAAATTAGTTAAATTTATTAAAGTGCTAACTACAAAGAGTTTTTTTTCCTTTTTAAATTTTTAAGTAAAGGAAGTCAGTATCAAGTTCCTGTAGGCTGAGTTTTTTTAGAATGTGCACTTTCTCATTTGAAGTGTCTTTTGTAGCATTAGGTGTGCTAAAACGTAAAGGGGAAAGACTGGCATTTCCTGGAAAGAAAGATCAAAGAGCGTAAGGATTGTGCAAAATAGAGATCAGTTGTTTTACTCGGTTTCCTAGGGAATTTCAAAGAAAATTTCAAGCCCTGTGACTTCTGAAATATTTAAGATTTACGCAATTTATTGGTCAGCTTACTTTTGAACTAGTGAACATAAAAGCAGAACTAATTAATTAGCTTTTTCATCTCTAGAAAACCTTAAACTTAATCATAGTTAATGAAATTAATACACAGATGTCTTTGGTTTACATGAAAGAAGACTGAAGAACTGAGGCTACCACTTTCTGTTTCATTGCATAATTTACTCAATCCATTTGCCTTGAAGATGTCATTCCTCTTGTTCTTCTGGTTCAAGTTCATACCTTCGCTGAACAACGCTCTGATGTAATTTCCCATGACTGCACCAATTGACACTGGGAACAAACCTACGTTTTCTAGCTTTCCTTTGGGAATACAGTCAACTTTTCAAAGGCTCCTGCTGCAAGTAGGTTGAAGGGATCCAGCAATCTCTGGTCAGTAGCTGTTTCATCCTTGGTAGTTCCCATGTGTATCTTGGGATGCTATGAGTGCTGCACCTTCACACTCGTGCATTGTAACGCTCCTCTTGGCCACCGGTTAGCTGCTGGTAAAAACCTATTTGTGTTTGCCCTGTCTCTTCCAAGTGTATGCCTCTGGGGTATTGCTGAGTCTTGTGACTGCTGACAGTTTTTCTGGTTTTCCCTGCCCTGCATTGGGGACCTGACAGTGGACAGGGTAATCTAGGCCCACATCTTCCCCTCTGCAAATCTGTGGCTGGTCCTCTTTGTACTTTTCCTGAAAACACATGGCATATGTCTGTGATATGACCATGATACTTGCATGTACTTCAGTGCTGCATCTCACAATGTTAACACATTGGAACCAGAAAAAATTAAAGTTGAGGGTAAAGAAAATAGGTAAGCATGTTAATGCAAAGTGAAACACAGGAAAAGGATGACCCTGGCTTGCTCATGTTACATATACCTTGAATTTTATTGAGACCAAGATGAGAGAACTTAAGCACTGAATTCTTTATTGCACTTCAAGAGTTGTGTACAAGTTTGAGCTCCATAAATTAGCATGAAGAGGTCCTTTTGTGATGTGCGAACAGCAGCTTGTGTTGTAGGCTGAGATGCTAGCCTGAAACTGCAAAATGCTGTGTGGTGCCTGCTTCTTTTTCTTTCCCCCAACTCCAAGCTGTTAACTTATTCAGTCTCCATCAAATGTGAAGTTAGTGGGGTGTTTGACCCTTGCAGAACTAACTCTGAATTTTTAAAAATAAAACCAGTAAGGTCTGCAGAGTGGGGTCCAGGATGTGTAACAAATAACTTAAAAATATGTTCTTTTGCAGGAGGGATCCCCTAAAATCAGCCTTTGAGCCGGTATTCTAAAAATGCAGTTTGAAAGTATATTGAACTATATTATTTACTCAGTTAGGAGGGTTCCATAAACTTCTCAAAATTCTTCTCAAAATTGTTTTTGAAAGCAATGAAAAGTTTGTCATGGTAGCTTGAAAGTGTGTGTTGCTAGCCCAGAAGCTGGCGTTGCTGAGGTGGTAGCAGTATGTTATTTTATGCTGGTTCTGCTGCCGCTCTCACAGTTACGTGCTTTAGACATGGGACACCCTGAAGTGAGTTAGTATTGAGAGTTTGAAGGTTATCCTTGCTTTCCACCATCTCACTGGTAAAGCTGGTGTAGAGCCAGCCTCAATAAACTCTCTCAAGACAAAACTGAGTCCATTGCTGTGTGCATCCCATAGTGCCCTTGTAACCTTTCCCTCCTCCTTTATCTGGGGTGGTTCTGCTTTCTTCTGCCCTGCGTCATAGTGTCCTGGCAGTGGAGTATGCTGCCTGTCCTGGGCTGTAACCCAAATGACTGCCTGGGGGATACAAATGTTGTCCATATTTCCTTTCTGTGATCTTTAGGATACTTTGGACTGTGACTAATGGCCAGTGTAAGACCTTGAATTTTCTGTGATCTTCTCTGAGAAGCCAGTATAGGCAAGAAGCTTCGCAGTTTGCCTTTTTTATTTGCTCTTTGATGCTTTGGGCGGGGGTGGGTCAGGGTTTTTCTTAACTTGGGACGAATGCAGGAAAGGCTTCCATGATTGTTTCTGAGGGGAGACATGCTCTGGCATTCAGTGCTGCTGCTCTTGCCTGTTTTATGCTCTTTATGAGTAAATAAATTTGCTCTTGAAAAGGAAACAAACACGTAACTTTATTACTTAGATGTTGTCCGTGAATGTACTAGGCAACCGTGAGATGTTCTTGTAAGTAGACAAATTTCCTGGTCCATCTTTAATGCGGCTCTTTTCCAGAGGAGTTAGGTTGTGTAATACCTATGGTTTTTTTGCATCATGAGGAGACGATCATAACATCCCTTATTAAGATGAAATGTTAATAAGAATTTACCCTCTGCAGAGAGGCAGATTCATTGTTCAGGCTAGTCTGGAGCAAGACTGTCTTCTTGACTGGAACACTGGGTAGTGACTGGAATAGTGGATAGAGTGGATGGATGATTAGGTTATCTAACCGCATAATACAACTAAGCCCCCGGATGTTTTTGTTGCTGCATTTTAGGGTATTCAGTGCTAGAAGAACTTAACAAATCACTATAACAAAATAGGCATCAAAACATGAGGAATACATGGAATACAGCTATTCCAAAACATGGAATACAGCTTTTTTTGCACATGAAGAAAAAAAAAATGATAGGAAAGCAAGCGGTAAGGCAGAAAACTGTCAAAACATAGTTTATTAAATCTAGGCAATTTGTCACTAAACTTCTATATTACCAAGCACTAAAATTTATAAAATGGAAAAGATTATCAGGTGTTTATCATAGATTATCAGAATAAAGGCTATTTATACACTTGGTGTAGCATTTAGACAGGAGATACTTTTCTGTATTGTCTTGCTGCAGCAGTTGAAAGCAATGTTGATATTCATGGCAAAACATTTTTTTGAGTTTATATTTTATTGTTTGAACCCATTAAGCCATCTCAATAAAATGTGGCATACTTATTCCTAGATCAGATGTAATGCTGTAATAAATGTATTCATTTTTTCATTTGAAATCTGTGATGCAAATGACCTTTAGATGTTTGCTTTTTCACACTCTAGTCAGAAAAGCATTGCATTAGGAAAGCTGAATCTTTGTCCTTGACATGGATTAATATCTCTGCGTTCAGGAGAAAAGCTGAGTTGAGTCTAATTTATGTAGTCCTGGCAGGATGCTGTTGAAGGCTGATTGTTGATACTGTTTTGGTTGCACTAGTTCATTTGCTGCGTGTCATACAGCTTATTTGCTATTCTTTTATAATACTGCCAATAGCAAGGATATGAAAATCACCCCTAAAATGTCAAGATTGGCTTGTAAGAAAAGCAAACTGTATTTACACAATGCAGTTTGCCTCTTTTTTCATTTTCTGGTGTTTTGAGGGGAGTGGGTGGGTTTTCCTTAGCTTGGGACACATGTTTTCCGTGTTACTTCTTTAAAGTTCAACCAGAGATTCTTGTCCAGTTTTACAGCAGCTGAAGCTTTCAGGAGTAGATTGAATACCACAACAGTTTTAATTCAATAATCATCGTCAGCCCCCAAGTATCATTCCTAACACTGGGTGATGCACAACAGGAGATAGATAGAGAAAGGTAGGATGGCTGCCACCTGATCATGCAGTTGAGAGGTTGAGACCTGCTCCTGTTGTGCTGCTTGCTTTGGAATAATGTGATTTTTCTTTTGGTGATCAGAGACAAAAACTGAAAAAAGTGTGTGAATTTTTAATTTAGAATCATAGAATCATAGAACCATAGGGTTGGAAGGGACCTCTGGAGATCATCTAGTCCAACCCCCTGCCAGAGCAGGGTCACCCAGAGCAGGTTACACAGGAACACGTCCAGGCGGGTTTTGAATGTCTCCAGAGATGGAGACTCCACCACCTCTCTGGGCAGCCTGTTCCAGTGCTCTGCCACCCTCAGGGTAAAGAAGTTCCTCCTCATGTTTAGGTGGAACTTCTTGTGCTCAAGTTTGTGCCCATTGCCTCTTGTCCTGTCCCCGGGCACCACTGAAAAGAGCCTGGCCCCATCCTCCTGACACCCACCCTTTAAGTATTTATAAGTGTTGATAAGATCCCCCCTCAGCCGTCTTTTTTCCAGACTGAAGAGACCCAAATCTCTCAGCCTTTCCTCATAAGAGAGGTGTTCCAGTCCCCTAATCATCTTGGTAGCCCTCTGCTGCACCCTTTCCAGCAGTTCCCTGTCCTTCTGGAACCGGGGAGCCCAGAACTGGACACAGTACTCCAGGTGTGGCCTCACCAATGCAGAGTAGAGGGGGAGGATGACCTCCCTTGACCTGCTGGCCACACTCTTTTTGATGCACCCCAGGATGCCATTGGCCTTCTTGGCCACAAGGGCACATTGCTGGCTCATGGTCATCCTGTTGTCCACCAGGACTCCCAGATCTCTTTCCACAGAGCTGCTCTCCAGCAGGTCAGCCCCCAGCCTGTACTGGTGCATGGGGTTGTTCCTCCCCAGGTGCAGCACCCTACACTTGCCCTTGTTGAATTTCATAAGGTTTCTCTCTGCCCAGATCTCCAACCTGTCCAGGTCTCTCTGTATGGCAGCACAGCCCTCCGGTGTGTCAGCTGCCCCCCCCAGCTTTGTGTCATCAGCAAACTTGCTGAGGGTGCACTCTATCCCCTCATCCAGATCACTGATGAATATATTGAAGAGGACTGGACCCAGTACTGACCCCTGGGGAACACCACTCGTCACTGGTCTCCAACTAGATTCTGTGCCCCTAATGACAACCCTCTGAGCTCTATCTTTCAACCAGTTTTCTATCCACCTTACTGTCCGTTCATCTAACCCACACTTCCTAAGCTTCCCTATGAGGATGCTGTGGGAGACCGTGTCAAACGCTTTGCTTAAGTCAAGATAGACCACATCTACCGCCCTCCCCTCATCTATCCATCCAGTCATGCCATCGTAGAAGGCTATCAGATTAGTCAGACATGATTTCCCCTTGGTGAATCCATGCTGAGTACTTCTGATAGCTTTCTTTTCCTCCACGTGCCTTGAGATGACTCCCAGAACAAGCTGTTCCATCATCTTTCCAGGGATGGAGGTGAGGCTGACTGGCCTGTAGTTCCCTGGCTCCTCCTTATTGCCTTTTTTGAAGACTGGAGTGACATTAGCTTTCCTCGAGTCCTCAGGCACCTCGCCTGTTCTCCAGGACCTTTCAAAGATGATGGAGAGCGGTCCAGCAATGACTCCTGCCAGCTCCCTCAGCACTCTCGGGTGCATCCCATCAGGGCCCATGGACTTGTGAATATCTAAATGATCTAATTGATCCCTCACTCGCTCCTCCTCAACCCAAGGGAAGTCTTCTTCTTTCCCTGTTACTTTATTCAGTGCCTGGGACTTCTGAGGGCTGGGCCGAGCAGAAAAGACCGAAGCAAAGAAGGCATTCAGTAACTCTGCCTTCTCCGCATCCTCCGTCACCATGACTCCTGTCTCATTCAACAGTGGGCCCACAACTTGTCAGAGTCTGTTTTTCATGTGCACAATGTAGTTATCGAATAATAATTTCACAAGTGGAAGAATCTTTATATGTTAACCTTCTGGTAATTTCAAGGCTCTCCGTCAGAGTCCATAGTTCAGAGTAGCAGATGAGGAAAGGTGAAGCAAACTGGGGAATGTTCTGATTCAAACAGATGAGGGTCTGAAACGGCCACACGGGATCTTAAGTGGGTGGAATTGCCACCCAGTGTAGGTAGGATCTGTTTTCTGTGTCCGTTTCCTTCTTATCTGAGCTTTTTTAGGGAACTTGGCAAATAGAAAATTCAGCTCAAGTGTTCAGTGTGTGGCTCTGAGGATTTCCCTTGTTTCTGCCAAGAGGGAGGAGCCATGCATATTTCCCCCCTTGGTGTAGGGTGCCATTAGAAAGTTGTTGTGCCCCCACGAGTTGGGGACCGTGACCATCACACAGACAGGGATGACATCTGGTCCCCTGTGATTTCAGTGTGCAATTTTGTCCTGGGGCAAGCTGCCTGCCTGCCTTCTGTTTCACTAATCCGTCGCGAATATTCTGGAAAATGAGTATTTCCAGTGCCAGTACAAAAGGGATATCCATACCCCCCATTCTTTCCTTGGTGCTAGCTGTGCATCAGCTGTTGGAGGGCAGGGCAGCAGGCACCAGTGCGGGAAAATCACTATGCTTTGGGAACTTTTGTGCAAGTGTGCTTTTTGTTGCTTGAGATCTGTGGCGTGTGTGCAGTCTGCATGAGTCAGTGCAGAGGTGCTTCTGGGAATGGGAAGAGTGCCCAAAATGCAGGGGGACAAGATCTGTACTTGACCAAGGGGCTGAAAACTCGCTGGACTCAGGAGAGCTGTTCGTGCATCAAATAATTGCGGGGTAAACCACAATTACAAGAAACTGCAAGCCTGGGTAGGATGTATAAACATCACAGCTGTTCGAAATATCAGAAGCCGTTAGGATGGTGAAGTTTTACATCATTTTGAAGGATGATGCTGAAAACCAAGCCAGATGTTTGAAACAGATTCTTATGTACGTATATTGTATCAAGACTGTAGTTTGGTTGGTCTGTAAAAGGTTTCACCCAGTATGGTGCTTCAAGTTGGCTGCTCATAGCTGTTTTAAGGACTCGATAAAATGAGCATGAGATCGTGTTTTAAAATTTTTTGGGAAAAGCTGTGCTTAAAACTTTGGAATGTGTTCTGATTTATAAGAAAGTTGATATTATTGAACATGACAGCATATACGTTTTTAAAAATAACCATTTTTGAATGCTGTCAAAGAGATCACGGTCCTTCATTAAATCCATTTGATCAAAAGAGATTGTTCTAGATAGACAACTCTGGTTTTTTAGTATTTTTATTTTAGTAACAATGTTCATAGGGAATTGTGGTGCTACATGGTGCTATGCTGACAGTTTAACTGAATCATGATTTTTTCCAAGTTGGTTTTGCAAAGCTTGTAATGCAGTAGAATAAGCCAGAAACAGAACCTGCAGATTTTCAACCTCTTTTTTTTAATTTATTTTTTATTTTTTTTTTTTAAGCTTTAAATCAAGATTGACTGCCTTGGCTGAAGACACGCTGTAGAAAAAAAATGCAATTATTGAGCTTGACAAAAGATAAAGCTGGCTAGTATGAGACATAAATTGGATAAAATTGTATATTCCGAATTATACAGACAGCCAAATGATCTAATGGCCTTCTCTAATTTTAGAATCCTTTAGTCCTTTTTCTTGACATCTTCCGTATATATAAAGTGTGTATGTGTGTGTATGCATAAAAAAGTATGGCATGTGTATATGTGAGAGGTATCAAAGATGCATTATAAGCTAGAAAAGGAAGTGCCTTTTATGAGCTGAATACATGATAATGGTCAGCATTGGCCATTGCTATTATAGGATCTTAATATTTCAGGACTGATATCTGCTTCTTTCTAAGATGGCTATGTACGAGTATGTACTGCAGGGACTCTGTAGCATCGCTGTTTAAATAGGTATTCATATGTAGAAGTAAATACTGGCATTTAATTACTGAAATGCCACTCAACCACACAGTGAAGCTGTGTCCAGCATATTGGCAGTTGGGTGCCTCGATGTGCTCTTCCCAGCCGTGTGGACTGCGGCTGGCCGCCTGCTGTTGCATGGCAAAGAGGAAGATGGACAGGACTGGGAAGGGTTAAAGAAGACCAGGTGGTGGGACAGGGCAGCGCAACAGCAGAGTGTCTCTCCTGCACGAAGGTTTAAATGCCTTTGAAAAAACGAGATCTTCCACCTTATCTAGAAGAATACATCATGGTTTACTGGATCTCACGTGTCTTTGATACATTTATACTTCACTCTGGTACTTTCTCATTTGATTTGGGGGAGTGGTCCTTTCCCTAAGGCTTTTTGGAGAACACATGAAGATGGGTGGGTTTGGGTTACTGACAGAAGTGCACTTGGTGGTGAAGTCTTCCCCTGCTTCTCTGCCTTCCCTCTGCTCTCTGATCACCCTTGTGCTTGGGGCACACAGCTAAGGATGGCTCCTCCATCCCGCAGGAAGTGTGCAAGGGCACTGAAATGCCTGCTGGATCTCTTACCATTTCCCATTCTGGCTTGTTTCTTGCTTTATTTTCCCAAGTCCTTTTTGCTTCACTGTGTCAGGCAGAAAGAGAAATCCAAAAAGTTGCCTTGTGCTGTAAGACAAAGGTACCTTTTCTTCTTTGGTGTCATCTGCTGTTTATGTAACTTCTCCAGTTTTGAAAAAGAGGATCATTATGAAATAATTGCATCCTGAGGTTTTGCAGTCAGTTTTGGCACAGAAGGTATGAAGCTGTCAGAGCTTTGCTTGTTATAATCTGCATGTCAGCCTTGTGCTGGCTCTAGCTCTTTCTTAAGACACTTTTTAAGAGATTTTTTTTTCACATAAGGCTGTAGCAGCCATAGATGATCTGGGTGAAGAGTGGGGAAAATGTAGCCTTAGTCTACTCCCAAATTACAAGAGGTTCAGCACAGATCTTTCAGCACTTAGAGGGGAGAAAAAGAATCCTTACTTAATTTTTTATCTTGAGATAGTATTCAAAGCTGTTCACTCCTTTGTCAAGTTGCTCAGTTTCCGTCCTGACATTTGCTGCAGCTCTGCTTTTACTCTAAACGTGACAGGAACGTGCAGAGAGACCTTTCTGTTGCAACTGGTGACCTAGGAAACAGCTGTACAATATATTTATGAATGTTACTGTATATTACAGTTTTTGACAGGTCTCCCTTAACCACCTGTGTGAGAACAGGACTTTATTTCAAAAAATTTGCTTTGGTGCTTAAATACCTGTAAGCAATGTTAGAACATGTTACCCATGTTAGAATTTGAATTCTCAGAAGGGAATTTCTTGGGAGACCTATGCATTGCTAAATTGCTTACAGAAAGTAGTTTTCACTGCGTGGCCTTCTTATCCGCCACTGCACATAGTTAAATGAATACAGGTGATCTCATTCAGTATCTTCCTCTGGTCTTTTTTTGTTTTAATGAGTTTTGTGTTCAATTGCAATAGGCAACGTGGATAGCTGAGAGAAACCCGTTGGTGTGGATAAATATCCTCCGCATCATATGCAATAAACCGAGTGACTTTGAAATGCTTTCCTTAAATCCCAGCTACTGTGGACCATGGCAGACAACTCCCAATGTTTAAACATATATTCTGAAGTCTTTTTTTTTTTTTTTCTTTTTTTTCCCCGTTCAATTTCAGCAGAGCTAAAATGTTACAAATAGTAAAGGTGGCAAATTGTGCCCTGAATAGATCTACAGAGTGTTTCTGTGAGGTCAGGGTTTGCACTGGGAAAAGTCAGTTGTCGTTTGGTATGTGATTGAAGACTTTACTTTCCAGTTACTGGGTGTAAGAAATGTTTGCAGTGTCCTAGGATTTATTTCGGAGGTGGGGATCTTAAAACAGACACGAGAGTAACTACTGCGGAGAAGAATCAAGTGTGATGGGTTCCCAACTTTGTCGAAAAGGTTGCATTTTAATAGTGTGTCGATATGTACCATGACTCAAAAGATGTAGAAAACAGACCAATTACTGAAACAGTAAAAAGCTAGGTCAGTTTGCCTTTGATCTCTGCTGAGTGCATGGGAACAGGAACAGGACAGAAGGATGAAGATGAATCCGACAGAGCAAGGGAGAAAAGTGGAATCTAGTAAGGGAGAAACAATTCATTTGTTATGGGGCCTGTAAAATTTATTGCTTTGTTATCTTCTTTTTTGCAGCCGAGGCTAGTGGAACAAGCCTGTAGAACCCTCCGTTTGGATTTTTGCCAGGCATTATTTAAAATGTGTTGTGTCTTCTGTGGTGATATTTAAAAGAAATTAAGAAAGAATTTTTATTTTAAATCTGGATTATATTTAGTTGTTCTTAAAAGACTAAAACTTACTGTAGTTGTAATTTTGTGAGGTGATGGTTTCAAATGCAAGGGGAATTCTGTCTGTGCTATCAAATAGAGGTCTTATTTTAGGTAGTGCTAATGAGGCAGTTTGTGTGGGTTTCAAGGACTGAATGACCTCTAGAAAGAGAGAAAGAAAGAAAAAAATCAATCCAGCTCCCCCTACTACAAAAAAATTGCGAACTGGGAACTTTTTTTTGGCATAGAGACAGAAGCTTGTATGACACAGAGAGTGAGTTCTTCCTCTGATGCTGATAGCTTTTATTAAGTACCATTGGGGTCCATTGGTGTAGGCACTATGTCCAAGAAATGCTTCTGGAGGACTTCTTTCTCCAGTGTTTTCAATCAACCAGAAATTTGCTTTTCTGAAGATTGGATGTTTAATCTCACAGATTTAATGTTGTTTGTTTTCCTTCACAACAAGCATTTAACAGCTGGGATTATTATGGGGCGGGAGGTGGTGGTGGAAAAGTATTGATGAAAAGTTCTTTTCTGTGTAATTATTTCTGTCAGGAAAATACATTTATGCATGTGCGTCTGTAAAGCAGTAGTTGAGCAGTTTGGAAATAGTTTTTCGTTGTAAAATTATTCTTTCAGTTTGCCCCAAAAGAGTAAAGGAATAAAACACTTTGGAGAGTGGGAATTGGCCCAACATGACCCTTGAAGTTACAAAATTTGTGCAGGCAAAACACATGGGAAAAGTGGGAGACCACAGTGCGATATTTATTAAATAAAGACCAAAGAGTTTTCTCAGAAAGGAGTTACTTCCTTTGGGCAGGTGAGCAAGATGAGTATTTGAAAGAAAAAGTGTGTTGATGAACTCTAAATTAGTAAAAGGTGGGAGAGCTTTTTGTGCATCTTACCCTCTTGCAATCCATAAAAACCTCCTTGGATATCCTGAGAAGGTAGTACGACAAGTGTCCTCGGAGGCATTAATGATATGATCATACGGTATGACCGCTGGACAGTTCAAGTGCAGAGCATGGTGAGGATTCCTCAGTTAGCCAAAAGTTTTTATCTAGCCCCTTATCACATCAGATTGGCGTAGGAGTTAACGCTTTCAGCTGGTGCACTGGGAGCTGTTGACTTCTTCACCGTGGCTGAGGGTCTTGTCTGTCAGGAGACATCACCTGTGATTTGCAGCACTCGTAGAGATTCAGCGTGCTTCAGAGTTGATCTTGCCAGACCACTGGCTAGACAGCTGCGTTGTGATTCTGGAGTAATCCACATAATGATGGATAAAATTCCCATAATATCTAGTCATATATTCTGTTCTTTATGTAAGCTCTTAGCCTCGCACGTCACTGATAGCCTTTAAAATGGGCATTAATTCAGCAGTTAGGAAATCTCTCCCTCTGGGGATTACACTCTATGATCTTCCTTTTCTTTCTCCTTCCCTCCCACTGAGTGTGTGCACAGCCCATGTCATGCTTGCAAGCTGTATTTCCCCAAGAGAGGAGTGAAAGATAGGGGGTAACTCCAAGCTGGGGGGGTGAGGGAGATCAACCGAGGTGTCATTACCAGTGCTTACAGGGACACCAGCTGCTCTGTGGCAACAGCAGCTCCCCTGCTCTGCTCATCTCTTCTTCCAACTCGCCCTTCTCTGCGGTGGTCGTACTTTCCCACCTGGTGTGGGAAAAACAGTGTGGCTGCTCCTGCGTGACCCTCACCATGGCTGGGGTTCACTGCCTTCAGCTGAGGCCTGAAATGTAGCCGCAAAGGGGCATTCTTGCCCCTTACCAGCTGGTTGTTTTTCTGTGAGCAGCTTGACTAAGCTGTGTCTCACACCACGCTGATCCTCTCCTCTGCCTTTTGCTCAGGGAAGCATCTTGTTTGGCCAGAAGTATTTTTGGTTGCTTTTCTTTTTTAATAGCTCGTATAAAAAGGGCATGTGGCTCTGTAGCATTTAGAAAAGGTATAGTTAAAGAACGGTACTTGGAGGCCTCATTTTCTGGGTCTGCTTAGCGCACCGAGAAGATTCAGTATTGCATGGGGCCAAGGGAGGATTGCTGCACCGTACCGAGGGATATTAGGCATTTTTGTCAAAATTCTTATTTGGCTTTTAGGTTGCTTTGTAGGTGGGGGCTGAGAACTCATTCTTGAAATCTGCTTTGCTGGGTGTGGTATGGGGGTGTGTCCTGGCTGTGTCTTCCAAGGTAGTTTTGATGACGAGGGAGAGCGGAGTTAGCTTTGCTGAACAATGCTGGATATTGGGTAAAATGATAGATTTGTTGAAAGAAGCACTCAGTTCCTTTTAAGAAATCAATAGGGCCTCAGATAGCATCACGAATGCTGCGCTAATGGAAGCTGTTACCAGAAGTGTGCAGTTAATGTTCCAAGCCTCCTGTAAGGCCGTCACTCCAGGGACATAAAACCTAAATGGCCAAGTGTTGGCCATATGCAGAGGGACAGGAAACGATGATGAGCCCTGTAAATGAATATTGCATTTGTGGTTTCTTCAGTGCCTGCCTGCCTGCCTGCCTGGCTGGTGGTGACTTTTGAGAACTGCAGTATGTGAACTATAAATATTTCTTTTTGTCATTTATAATTTACTCACAGGTCAGAGCAATTTACTTGCAGAATAGCACTGAGGTCGAGAGCTGATTGTGTGAAGGCTGTTATCTGTGTTCACTCCTGCTGTCCAGGTTTTACTGAGTAGTAGAATACAATTTTCATTTTCTATATGATTTTGTATTTATGATAGTTTCCATTGCATGGAACTGGCACCATGTAATTTTTCTACGGTGTAATTGTTTCTTTTTCCTCTTCATCTTTTGCTATTTGACCACTACCATCCTACAATAACCTCTAATTCAAGAGAGGCCAAAAATGTTCTGTTTTATGGACAAAACTGTCCATCAGTTGCAAATGAATAGCGCAAAACTGAAGAAAAATAAGTAACCTTGAATAACCATCTTCATTTCCCTACCGAGGGAGCACACAAGAGGAATTATCTTTGACAAATATATTTCTGACCTCACTACAGCAGATATTTCTGGGTAAATTTTCAATGCTGTGTACATTTAGCCATGCAGCTTCATTTAAGATTAATAGAGCTTCCACAGCTGCATCCACACATACAACCTTGAAATTGCTCTCAACTTACTTCTTTTCTTCTTAGCATAGACATTTTTCTCCTTTTTTCTTTGTTTTCTCCTTTATCTTTGAGATGTTTTTGTATATTTTTGCCTAAATGAAAGAGTAGGAAGAGGTTGAGGGTCGTGTTTTTTTTTTTTTTAATTTAGTTCTATTAATTAGTATATAGCACTCGGGGCTCAACTGATAATTAGGGGCTTAGAAATTTGAGTTTAAAGACTGATATCTTTGTAAAAATAATGTTCTTCAAGACCTGTTCCAGGTTAGCAAATGAGCTCTAAAACCAGAAGGGTACAGGTAGTATGAGTCTCAGGCACGAAGCATTCTTGTGAGCAAAAGTTATCACTACTGACTGCTAATTCCTTATGAAATAAAAGGGACATTAATTCTCTAATGCTTTCACTCATGTATTCACATACTTTTCTTTTTTTCCCTGAAAGTCTTTCCCACTTCAAATGAGGGTAAAATAAGATGGTAATTAAAATCTGAAGTTTTAGTTCTGTTAGTTTTGAGTGAGTCAATGTTGTTGCATCACTATGCATTTCTACCATATACATGTCTGGGGAGCTCTGTGCTGAAATTATGTTGTGAAAGCATTGCAACTAAAGGAAACGTATTCTAGTTGCTTGTCTTATTAGGGGGCTTATTAGGAAGAGATGCATCTTCCATGAGTTTTATTCAGGAAGCGAGTACATAAATAAGAGCAAGTATAGTTCTTCCCCCCGTACATTTTCGTACCATAAGGTGTGTTTCTGCTTTGTGCATTACCGTGTTGACTTGTCAGTCTCCTCCCTAGAGGAGGATTTTCCTGTACATCCTTCCATTCTTCCCATTTCCTGAGCCTGTGTCTTGTCAGTCTGCTCCACCTGGATGGCATTTGTAAGTGGATGGTGTTGGTCTGGATTTCCAAGAGCGTAGTAGGGTACCACTTTTTCCCTTCAGTTAAACAAAGATAATGAAAGCTTTGCTACGGAGAGCACATTCTTTGATTTATTTCTGCCGGATTGGATGAGTAACGGAGTTGCTTAGAAAGATCTGGACACATGCAGGTAAAACCTTTCTACAAAAGCTAATTTCATAACATAGTGAAATAAGTGAATTTATACATAACAAAGTGTATTAACAGACACAGATTAAAATTTCCATGCTTCCTGACATTCTAGAGTTAGAAAATATTAATACAAATTATGGTTAGGTAATTGACTATACAGAATGAAGTATATAATGTGCAAGAGGTAATTAATATCAAAAAATGTATGGAAGAGGACTCCTGTAAATGCCAGCTGCTTTATTGCAATGTCATTTTTTGTGTTTTTCATTAATAATTATTAGCACTGATCTTTTCCCTGTGTTTCACGTTTGTAGAAATACAATTAATTCCTCATTGTAAAGAAAATAAAACTCTGTGATAAATACTTTGCTTCTAAAATAACATCTGCCAGTTCCAAGTTGCGTTTTTATCAGCAAAACCGTGTTGTATTTTTTTATTTTGAAACATTAACAGCAACAAAAAAAGTAAATTACAGCTGGCTGTTCTTACAATTGAGAAAATTTTCCACTTAAATGCTGTATAATAGAATTCCATTGTATTTTGAAGTAGTTTAAAACACCGGAGGGTGCTGATTATAAGCAGGAAGGAAATCCTTTCGAAGGGTTATGGCATTATAGTTGAGGAATGAAACAGACATGTTTTTAATTGTTCTTTATATTTTGAAGGCATTATGCAATGTCTAGTTCTTGTGAAATATCTACGAAAGAATATTCCTATCGCTGTTTCCAAAAACAGAGCAAAGAAGGCAGAAGGGTTGTCTGTGTACCTGTCTTGTGAGTAGTTACTGTCATTTGTAATCTCAGTGAATCCATAAATCCAAAGAGCCGTAAGAAATTTGCTCAGGGTGTTGGAGGTTGTCTGGGTTAGGGCTGGCCCAATATTGCCAGCTTGGAGCTGAACTGATTCCACCTCACTGCCTTTGGTCACTGCAGAATGAGGATGCTGTTCTTGGTGTTGCTATTCGGTTGGGACTTAAAAATTCACCTAGAAGATAGCCATGGGCATGCCAAGTTGCTTTCCTTCTCCGTGCCCTCAGCCCTCCTCCCTGTTCAGCTCTGAAGGGTTGGTATTCAATCAGTCCCATTCCCATACCACATGCCTTGGTCCAACAGTGATGCTTAGTGAACTTTTTTTTGCTGTGCCACTGGAAACAAATGCAAATGTGATGACAACTGTCCCAAAACTGACATGAACAGAAAATTACTCCCAAATGTCCTTTTATAGCCACACTTCTCTGTATGAGGGCAGGCCCCACTACTGAACTGTAGAATAATTGTTGGTGAAATGGAAGATGTGTGCCTGCTGAGATTTCAGGTATTTCTGTCATGAAAAGCCTAGAAGAAGTATGATCTCATCACTGGAGGAGGATGTCCAAAGAGGAGTCAGAAATGAGAGGTGGCAGTTGAGGAGGCATTTTAGCTCTGTAAATCTCTTGTTTTGTATCATTTTTGTCAAGTATTATTAGCAGAACTATATTATTTCAGTTTTCAGTGGGCAAAGCTGCTTTTTCATTAATGTTTTTGCCTTAGAGGAGCTTCTTGATTTTGTTCATTTTTCTGACCTGGTTAGGTTTCATTCTATGATGGTGTTATGATTATTCTTGAATTCATGTATTTGATTTTTTTATATCCAGAGAACTTAAAAATATGTTACCAACTAAAGAAAACAAGCATACAAAATCAAATATTATTCTTGCCTTACCTGGGAGTCTGGACTTTCCATTTATTTAAACATAAATACTGGTTAAATTGTGGTTTCAATTTACTCTTTTTTTTCTTTTTTTTTTTTTTCTTTTTTTTTGCATGGAGTTACACTTAAGTAAACATTTAAGTATGTGAGCAGCTTTACACAGAGGTTCACTGTTGGGAGCTGTTTGCGCAAGTAGACACTTGTGGGATGACGATTGAAATCGCCGGTACAAATAAACACTGTGTTTATGACTCTGCACTGCTTCTTAGTAAGGTCAGTGGCTTCCTGACAGAGATAACCACAGCTGGCAGGACTTCAGTGGTTAGATAACAGAGCAGAAGCACTGTGTTTAATCTGCTTGTGACTTTTGCTCTTCCTTGTGACGACATTCAGATAAATAGACACAGGACTCCACAGTGAAGCAGATGCAAACAGGGAAGGCATTTCACTGAACGCAAGATCTTAAACTGCTGTAAATGGTTTTCCTCTCACTTTCAGAATTGTGAAACAGTCACAAATGTTTTGTGGCCTCATTTTACGTCATTGGAGAAGCGCTAAATTGTCAGAACAAGATATACTCTCCCTTGCTTTTTAACTTGCACAAAGAAACTAGGAATAAAAAAAGAAAAGAAATCCCCAAAGCAAGCAAGAGATTGAGATATTGTGTTAGACTGAAACAGCTCAAGAGCCATGGAGATCTTTGTTTGGATTAGTTTCTGCATAATAGAGGAGTTACCAAGGAACTGGGTTACTCAGTCATAAATTTGCAGAGTTGCGGACATGGAAGCTGTAATAACAGTGCCTGGTAGTGAAAACGAAGCATCTCTGCAGTGTCTTACTCGGTTCCTAGAGCTAAGGAAGAGGCTCGGGTTGTCCTGTGAGTCTGTCAGTGCAGGACTGTATGATGATGTTTTCATGGTTGTTGGGAGTGGAGAATGTCCCTTGCTCTGCTTAGTTCTTTTCCAATAGCTGCTATTTTAATTTGGTACATTCTTCTTTCAATAGAAAAGAAAAAATTTGATGCAGCTTAAAAACAGAGTTTAACAGTTATTTGCAAGCTGACCTTCTGTGTTCAGGGATTCTGTCGTTTATATGGCATTACATCTTTTACATGTGTGTTGAGGTTTGTTGTGGGATTTTAGTGATATTAAGGTCAGATACTCAAATGCAGCCTTAGGAACAGCATACCCATCTTGTCTGTGCCAATTTATCTAAGCAAATTAGAGAGTCATTCCTCAAGTTATTTATAGGAATCTCCAAAAACCTATTTTTGAGTGAGTGTGTGAAACGGCTACATTATAGGACTTTGTTTAACGCCATTTAAATACCAATTTTCATAGAGTATGGGTTACAAAAATATATCTCAGTAGAGATAGCCAGATGTTGTGTTTGAATTAATGGACTTAGAAAAAAATAGCTTGCTGAGCTTGGTATTCTTTCATTGAAAAAAATGTATTGATTTCAGCCCAGGACATTTTGGTTCTCTTGCTGACACATTTTTTGACTCTTTTTTTCTGGATGGGTTGTTCTTCTTTACTTGAGGATAGTTGATGACTTCTGGGTGAACTGTGGTATAATTATCAAAGCTTTCAGCTGTGAAGCTTTTGAAAATCTGACTTGATTTTTGCCCTCAGATTCCTCTGGTCTGTTGCTGACATATTTCAGTAGTGTTTCAAATAATGGCTTTTTTTACGATGTCATTTTTTTCATGTTCTAACAAACATGCTGAAATGTAGCATTGAAATATTTTTGTGAAAGAAGTACTTTATGGATATAGCAGGGTTTGAAATTTGTTATTGGTTCGTTGGCGTTATTTTGTGTGGTTTTTTTTTAAAGGATCACTTAATTGGAAAGCTATATGGCAACTGTCTGAAATTTCAGGCAGTGTTTTATATTCATTATTCTGTGACCCAAATCCATTCTTGTGCTCTGTTGTGGATGACTGGCAGTTCCTAATTTAATTTATCTATCTTCTTTAACAAATGAGAATAAGTTTTGGATTTAATATATTCTTTTGTACTATAACATGTAATAAGTGCATCAAAGAACACAGGAGATGAGAGAGATCATCAGATTCTAAAGCTCAGGAGAATTTTTTAGAGAAATGTAGAAAATGTTTATGGATGCTCTTTGCAGAAAACAAAATGAACAACTATTGCCCATCCTTCTTGCCACAGTATCCATTGTGAATTCAGATGAGGTGCTCTGTGCCACGTCAAGTATTTTCCTCTGTGTATCAATTATGATCTGATTTTTTTCAAATTTCATGTATTTAAAAAGCATAATAATGGAACATTTACAACAGTATTTCTTATGAGAACGCTTATTACATTATGGATGTGCCTATTTAACCACTTTTACTCATCTTCAGCCTTTTTAAATATCTGATAATGAATCATGTGGAACTTGAAGCCTGACTGAGTAGCACTGGTAACTGAAGTGTATACTAAGCAAGGGTGAGATTATAGCCAGTCCCTTTTATTTATCTATGGAGAGCTTAAGGATTCCTAGAGCATGAATTTAGCTCTGAGGCTTTTGTTCGTTTGCTCTTTTTTGTTTGGTTCGCTTCTATCATCTATCTTTCAAGCAAGAAAACTAGGGCATCAACTCATTTTAGAAAGGGAGCGTTGTTACTGGGTTGAAAAATACTGTACATGCCCTAGCCTTTTATCAGATTCCTCCAGACCTCAAAAAAATTGTGTGATTATTTAGGTGGGTGAAGCAAAGGGCTTTTTAGATGAATAGATGAGAATGTGAACCTATAGAAGTTAGTAGATTTGCTGACTATTCTTCCAGTAACACCCTTTAATGTTGTCAGATGAAAGTGTGACTAGTCTGGTTTCCTCATTTCCAGTGCTTTAAAAATTGGATTTCTTTTGTACATTGTTGTCAGTAAAATCTATTTTGATGTTTGACTGTACTTGAGTCACCTAATAGCTGTTATTCGCCAGTTCTTAGTTCATTGTAGATTCATCTTAAAACTGTGTGTGACTTGAATTTCACATCTCTGTTCAAATTTTTATACTGCCTTTGTATTGAAGTGTCATTGTGCAAATTTGTCTTAATATTTTGACGGTCTTGCTTATCACATGATCACAAAAGTTTGCAGACACATCTAAGATGTTACGCTAGAAAGTACTTCATTGAGGTATGACTGTACAAGTGTAGACCTTTTTTTTGTCAGTCACAGGGAGAGTGGCAGTTTTCATTTTGGACTTTTCAATCTTTGGTACTGACTTTGCCTTTTGAGAAGAGTTTCCTCTATGCTGTCACTAGCATGCTCATACTTCTAACTGGCTACAGTAGAAAAAAATGTCAGTGTATGCGTTAACCACTTTAAACAGCAAACAGGTCAGATTTTAAATGTCCTGAGGCTGGAAAGAAACAATTACAGAAGGAAACCTGTTGCAGCTGTTACAGGGAAAAGGGAAGCAGTGCAGGGCGCAAAGCATGAGTTTGAGTGAGCATGTACAGGAAACAGACAAATCGCATTAACACCCTTGGACACTGTCTGTTTAAAAATAGGAAAACAAAGGACAGAAATACCATGGTGCAGACAAGGTAGTGATATCCTCTAGGCAAGTAGCAGCATATGGAAGAATAACGGACACATAGTGAGGGGTAAATTCATAGGAGATAGAAGGTGGAGGAAGAAAGGAGTAGTGGAAGTAGATGGCTTACACAGTAGGAAGAGAAGCAGAGCCCCCTGCATCTAGGAAAAAGATATCTGTGGAGAAATTAGCTTGTGGCTGGAAGTGAATTTGGGAGGAGAGAAGGTCCATGTGGCAGGGAAGGGGATGGCTGCAGGTGCCCCGGCGCACTGGGAGGGCCCAGTAGATTAAGAAGAAATGAAACACAGTATTGAGATTGAAGAAAGCAGACATAAAGAATGAGATTGTTAACTAAGCATTATGTGCACAGTAAGTTTCCTTAAGGCTATAGTTATCCAGTGACAATGCAGAGATGAAAACATCGCTTTCAGTCGTTTGGGCATTTCTTCCTTGTACTGTAGTGCTGTCTGGGAATTAAGGATCAAGTCTCTCTTGCTGTGGGCGTTGTGTAAAGATCGTGTAAGGTACTTGCTGCCAAAACTGCTTGCAAACTTGAGGGATACAAAAAACACAAACACTGATTTGAAATTCCATATGAAACTGCGTATCCGTTATGCTATTATAGCATCAGGTGGAAATATGGTTACTAGTAATACACTAAGTGATACAAATATGCAGCTATTAGCGTAGCATGAGTTTTCCTGAGGCAGGAGTAGTGATGGTATTTTCTTAATGAATCAATTTGTGAATGTGCAGGGAGTATATTTTTTAGTATTTATAGGCAGTAAGTTCAGAATATGCAAAATAATATATCAATTCTTTTTCTTTTTGCAGAGGGAAACTAAAGGTCAGTTTCTCATAGATCACATCTGCAACTATTACAGCTTGCTGGAAAAAGACTATTTTGGCATTCGATACGTTGACCCTGAGAAGCAGAGGGTATGTATATGAACTCTGACTACACTTGCTTTTAAGTAATGCTAAATTGATTTTTTTTTTTTGATAAGCAGGGAAGTTCTAATGCAAAGTTATGTATCTCTGAGGGTTTATACTCTGGCCATAACCCATGGAGTTTCCTAAAGTGGCATTATTAAATTATTTTTCCCCTTGGTTCATGTATTTAGTTTCAGATAAATTGATATGTCTGATTTATGTAGTTCTCCTAGGCACTGAAGATAGAAAAGATCTATAAGGATATCTCAGAGGTAGCATAGGGTAGCTCTAGGCTCTGGCAGTGCACAGGAATTTGGGATTTTTATTTTTCTGTAGAGAATGCTTCTTGGGAGATGTAGGCAGGCTATTCCACTTTTCACAGGGCACATCGACTGAGATATCTGAGTCCATACACAAAATAGGTATGATTTGTCAGGTTGTGGGGGGTTCCTCAGGTTAGTTCTCCCTATGAGCATCTTTACATCTGTGCAGTAAAATTCACAGGCTCTAGGCATTTGTGTGGACAGTGATTAGTCATCTCTCTTAGGTGGAAGGTGGTCCTGCAGGCTGTACTCTGTAGGCGATTTGCTACAGCTACTCCCTGATTGGTTTCAGATGATTGTTACGTTTTGAGAGTGGAAAAGGTGGTCAACACAGGAAGCAGAATTCCTCAGGTGGTGAAATTCAGAACTGCTTCTTCACTGTGTGGTCCTGCTGGTCTCAGGATTAAGACTTAGGTATGACTTTAAATATACTGGCATTTCTTACCTGGACATGATTACCAGTTTGAAGCTGGTGTAATTCAGGAGAAGAAAAACATTTTGCTGGGTATCTCTTGCTACACCCTAATTAGTTTTGTCAAAAATCACTGGAATTAGGGAATTACCCTCTGCTCAACCTTATAGAATTGCAATAGCTTTGCAAAGCTGCAGTGGGTCATTTCCATTGATCTTCCTTTTAAAATTAAAAAAATTAGCGGAACAATTAGCAGTTATTCTGACCAATGTAGTTAATTCTTCACAATCATTAAAATTATAGAGGTGTTCACCTGGTTGGAATTGATAGGAGAAGTAGGTAGAGTGCTGGATTAGACTATAATTAGGTAGGACTTAATGAATATGTTTGTTGGGCCTTTCTCTAACAGTAACTCAAAAATTGCTACAGAAAAGTTATTTTGCTTAACAGCAATCAAGAGGTTTTTTTAGTAATTTTTTTGGCAGAATACTTTAAAATTGTGATGGTTCAGAAAAAACTCTAAAAACCCACTCCCACTGGGATGCCTGTTTTATCATACCTTATGTGGTCCCCATGTTTCAAAGAGCTGTTAACTCTTGAATATTGACAAATTCACTGCAATATCTTATTCTAGTTGGCTCTACAGTTGTTCTTTTACATCTTGTAATACAGCTAATTCTGTGGTAAGTTTACGGAAGATTATACTGAAGCTTAAGCTTTCTCTTGGTTAGTAGTAAATCAGTCTGAGAAAACATTTATGTTCTTACCTAAAAAATCTTAAGTTTTCATTTCCCTTTATATCCAACAAGTAAGAATTCTGTGGCCATCCTGTGTAGTAGGATGGCTTGTATCAACTGGACCGCTCTTCAGCTGGATTTTGTTAAGCAAACTTCTCAAGCTTACATTTTACATACATGCATTTTTAAATGCTGATTTATAATTACTCTCACATTTTTAAGAGTATGGATAACTTCTCTAATTGGGTGTTAGTTCTTGATTTTAAACTCATGAATTATGAGGGAAATTTCTTTATACAGACTTAAATGCTGTGGATGATGAGTTGAAAGTAACGTACATTTTTCTCTTAGCTTTATTAGAATTCACCAAAATAAGCTATTTTTACATGCAGTATTTTCTATTGTCCCTCTGTCCTGTTCTGACTTTTCTTGTGTTTTTTTTTTTTTCCCCTGCTTTCTGTCAGAGTGGCTATTTCCTCTGCAATAGACCCTCTCCTAAGAACTAAACTGCAGACAAATGTTATAATAAAGGAATACTGGTTTTATGCTATCTGTCTGTTTTGAAACTCTGAACTTGCTGAGGTTCACTTACCTGAGTCTTACCTCTGTATCAGATGCGTGAATGCCTCCCAATCAGATGCAGGAAGACTGTGATGCTATAATTACAATTCTTCTCCCATCATCGGAAGAGTTTTCTGGTCTTTTTCTGTTCTTAAGGAAAGATACTAGTCAGCAATCTCCTAGTAGTATAGCAATGAATATAAATAATTCTGCTGGGGCCCAGGCATTGTAGCTAGATACAGTTCATCAGTAGGTAGCTCAGTAGAGAACTAGAGGACATCTTGATTTTGAAATTATGAGGTAGGTGATGGCCCTTCCCACAGTTCTGTATTTTAGCAGTTGTGAGCTTAGCTGCCTGAAATTTATGTTAACAAAACCCCCTGAGATTACAGAGGAGTGGTTGTCTAGGTATGTGGTTATAGCGATAAGCTATAGCAAGTAAAAGATGTACTGGCATCACAGGAAGAATGTCATGTCGTTGTAGACACCTTGCAGGAAAGAGTACTTAGAGCTCTGCAGAAGAGATTTCTGAAGCTCCACGGAACTCCTGCAGGTCCCACCAAGGATAAAAGGAGGGACATTTCCTGCAGCACATTTTTATGGGCTCGTTAGGTGTATTACAAAACAGAAGCAGAAGCTCAGTAAAGATCTGCAGGTGGAATTCACCAAGGGCTTCTTTCTATCATTAAATCTAGTGATTTGACTGAGAACAATTTGCTTTGAAGGCAAGTGATAATTCATCCTAAACCAGTTCAGCAATGTGTGTGACAATGTACTTCAGTGCCCTGTGGGCAAATAAAGATATGTGGGGCAATGAATAAAATGAATATTGCCTGGTCTGGTTTTGGCAATAAGCCACCGGCATGATGTGGCTATGATAAAAGACAGCACTTTCTTTGCCCCTCCTTAGGATTGCATTTTCAGGGAAATTTTAATGTCATTACACCCTAATGAGACATCAGCTATTCTGATCTGGATGTCTGCATTTAAGAAAGACCAATTTAATTGAATAAGGAGAAGGAGCATTAGAAATATAAAGAGAACAGAGTGCTTGTTTTTGAGATGATATTAGGAAGAGTGTAAACAATTTAGTGCAGCAAAGGATAAGAGGATATGGTTATACGTGCATCACAGTGTAATGTAGAAAGAAAAAGAAAGTTTAAGTGAGAGAGATGGTTTCTTAATTAAGCCAATGAGAGCCGCAGCATCTGGAATAATGCAGGCAATGGGGCAAGAATTTTAAAAGATCTCTATAATTTTACGGGAAGGGTTTATGTTAAACATTGACAGAGACAGGGACTAGGCACCATCTTCTAAAGTTTATTTCAAAGAATATGGAATAAAAGCTGAAACAAGAAAGCATAACTTTTTTTTTTAAGAAGAGTTATTATTGATTCTGATGCAGGTAGTGTACAATTCATGTTGCTTTGCCCATTTTCTTTGAAGTGTTGAATGCCTCTGTTTCAGTTTATATTCCACAGCATAGTCTCTGTCTGCACAGAAAGGGCTGTATCTGTGATTCCAAATGAAACTGCCAAAATCATGCATTTAATTCTGGCCTTTACTGAATTATTCTTGATTGGCTTTTTGAATAGTTAAGCTATATGACATAATAGTATATCATTATATAGTGTACACACACACATACATACATACATATATATATATATCTAAAAATATTATGCAGAATTACTCCTGCTGGCATTTAGTCTACCAGTGATGCTTGCCTCCCTTTTATTTGTATGTAGTTTTTTGTGTGAAGGTTGCAGAGTTGCTCCAAAAGCTAATTTGCAGTCCTTTTGTTTTGTAATCTATTAAGGGAGCTCAAGCAGGCAAAAATACCAGCTTTAATTCATCCTAAATGTCTTCTTTCAGAGTATGCTACCAAAATGTAGCATTTTAACTTAGGAGTGTTGAAACATTTGACTGAGTTTGAAAATCTAAAAAATGAACTGTTTCAATATTTCAGATGTTTTAAATTAAATGTTTCAATATTTGTGTTTAGAACATTCAGAACTTCTGACTATGTGAAAAATGTGGATAACTGAGCTAATTGACGTAGATTAGAACAAAATTTTGAAATGTGGGAAAGCTGTGGTGTGAAACAGCTGTTGTTTTTATAGGTTATTTTCCAAGTAAGTTATAATGTATACTCCTTCCTCCCTCCAGCCCCTCTTTTATAATAATCCTTTCCTTCTGCATAAGTAAACGTGTGGATATTTTAGGCATACTTAGACTTTGTAAAATTCTCTGTAGTTCCATTTTCTAGTCCAGACCAAAAACTAAACTCTGGAAGACACTCTTAACAGAAAGCAGCACAGTAGCTTTTTTTTTTTATATCTTTGTATACAGGAGGGTACCAGTGCCAGCGACCTCAAAATGAACTAGCAGTTAAAGACTCTAGGTTCTGCAGTCGTATCTGCTGCTTTATCTTCTAGCATCACATTTGGACGTTCCTTTGGGAAAACTGTGCCTTAGGGTAGCTTCAGAAGAGCCAGGATTGTACTAAAAGTATGCAGCAAATTCCAATATGCCATTTTATCTCTAATGATGTATGTGCTGTGAATAAATGAGTTCCTAGTGTTCATATATTAACTGTTGAATTTTTTCGCCTGGATTTCAGGGGAAACTGAGTATAGGGGATCATGTTGCCTTTCTCCCTGACTCTCAACTGCAGTAATTTTTGAAGCCAGTTTTCGTCAAATTTGGCTGGATGTAGGTCTCAAACATTAAGTTCCTGTAAGGTTTGATGAAGATAAACTGCCGCACCAGTGGGTAAAACCCTATTATTCTTCTCACTGAGGGCTGTAGGGCAAAGCCACTCCATAGGGAATCTAGAGAGAGCTGAGAGAGAGACACTGGAAGAACCCAGAAACCATCATTTGGAGCTTGTATTTTTTACAAATAAATAGTTTCAAACAGGAGACATACTTGGAGAAGATGTTACTGATTCTTCTACTCAAGGAACTACCTATTGGTACGTTTTCATGTACTAGATATTATTTTGAAGCCAATTATCACACTTTCACCCTTGAGGAAATGCAGCATGGCTAATTCTGTGCCAGATACCCTGGGTTGACTCAGCACCTTTTTTGTGTTTTTTGGGCTGGTGGGAGAGGGGAATAGGATGACATAATGCAACTACTGTTCAGCATCTCTCACTAGAGAGGATCCCTTGTTGAGAGAGGCCATTTGGTAATTGAGGGCAATGGAGGCTTGGGCTGAAGGAAGATGGTAGTGTGGTGAAACTTAGTTCTTTAATTCCCTTCAGGAGGGCATCTGAGCGGTGATTTAAAGTTGCAAGTACCTAAGTTTCCTCTTTTTTGCCCCCAATGGGTGGATTAGAGCATGTGCTTGTGATTGTTTTTGAATGTGAAAGTATGAGCTGGTAGTTAGGCAGAAATACCGTGGAGCTACCCATGGGGTAGGCTGGAAGCCTTAAATGTTATGGAAAGGCTTTGTAGGACCCTGAAGCAACTGTGAAGTCTCACCAGTCGCTGTAGAAATGTTTGAGATCATAATCACCCTGAAGTATTAAGATGCTTTGTCATTTAGATGTGCTGCAGGGTTCTCTGGGAGCAGCATAGCCGTGCGGTGGTTTTAGCTCCGCGCATGTGTGCCTGTCAGTATGAAAACACAGCTTTCAAATCAGTGAAACTGCTGTATGAATACACTCCCACTATGCAGCCGATCTTGAAAGGTGGCTGTGAGTACTCTGGGATTTTCTGACTTCCCTAGAGCACAGAGCCCGGTCCTGGGCATGGTTAGTAAGACAACATTGTGCACTATGGACTTGCTGCTACTCCTGCCAGTCTCCCCCTAGAGAACTGTCACAAATACAATTCTCGTTTTGCTTTCAAGCTTAGACACAATGAAAACTGTTAGGCAGCTTTACACACAGGCAGTGTTTTGTCAGGCTACACGCTTATTGCACTAGTCAGGCAGCTGGGGAGTCCCATTTGTATTCCAGAGTACATCACTTCCAAGGGACCTGGGCAGAGTATTTGTTTAATCCTATAACCTAAGTTGTTAGGCATTGTCCCAGTATTTACTAGGGAAGGAAATTGGAGCCTGTTGTCTGTGAGTAATGGATTTCTTTATTATGGGGTAGCAGTTCTGTTTTAATGGGACACGTTCAAAAGATGTACAGCAGTGCCTCACCAGGGAGACCTTCTGAAAGGGTCGTCAAGTCTTGGGTGCAGTTGATGTCTGCTTTAGCAACAACAGCTACTTAATATACGTTCTTAAAAACGTGCACGTAGTCCCACTTGAGGGTGGTGAAGGTTGGCAGAAAGAGATGACAGTTAATTTGCAACCTGCATTTGACAAAGCTGTGTCTTTGTGTAATGACTCATGAGGCTCCATACAGGTACGTAAGAGAACTATCTGCAACCTCTTTGGTCTCTTTGAAGGGGTAAAGCAGAAGTATTATAGGCTGAACACCAGAGTGACTGAGCCATAGGTTAATTAAAATTGCAATGCGGCTCTGTGCACATGAAGTATCTCCTCCTGGACAGAGTTACCACAAAAATTATGTGCTTTTGCACAGAGTCTTGCTGCGACTCTGCTTGGTGTGTGCAGTCCAGGTCATGCTGTTTCAAAAAATACAGTAGAACTAAAAAAGGAACAAAGAAGGCCATGAGAATTATATCAGGGAAGAACGGACTTCATACGAAGAGAGATGGATTAGACTGGAATAATTCAGCTAGGAAAAGAGGTGAGTGAGAGAGAGTGAGCAAGAGAGAATGAGAGAGAAAGATATGATGTAAAATGGCTTGGAGAAGGCGATCAGGGGAAGATTGCCCTGTAATTCTTATAACAGAACTAAAATGCACTTAAGGAAATTATAAAGCAATTGGTATTGAGAAATAGTTTTTAAAATACCATGCCTAGTCATAAAATTCATTGTTGTAGCTGCCAAAATTATTTTAAAAAGCGTGAAGAAATAAGTGTTTAGAAGAAATTGGTGAAAGTCTACAAAGGCTTTCAAACAAATTGTCATAGAGGCTGATGGAAAAAGCCCAGTGAACACAATGGGAGCTACTCCTCTTGTTCCCTGTAAGTGTTTGCTTCAGGCCATTTTCAGGGATGAAGTGCTGAGTTAAATGGATACTTGCTTTTACCAGTAGAGGTGCATTTATGTGCTAATCAAAATCTTGGCATAAATGAATTGTAGTGTAAATATACATATACACTTAATTCAGCAGTAATGCTACTAACTGAAATATCTTGTGTGAAGATTGGTAACCTTGTAAACCAAATTATTCTGCAGCCTATTTTAATACAAATAAAGATGGTTTTCCCATCAATTGTGAACCTGTTGTCTGTGAGCACATCTGTAGCTCTTGCATACATCAATATATGCAGATTTTATGTCCAGATGTTCAGCTGATATAGAGGTTATGGATTGGTTGAGCTACTCCAACATACAGCATTTGAGTTTCTCTGAATATTTTAGTGTAATAGGAATAACAGAGTGACAATTTGGAAATTTATTTAATAAATTCCATCTCAGAATCATATAAATGGTGATTCAGTTCCAGTGTATGGTATTATTTCTGGAGCAGATTCATTTTTGTGATAGAGATGTTCATTGTTTCTTCCTGCTTAGGATGCCACCAACCAAAGCTGATGCCATGACTTTGGGAACAGTACAGAGCAACAGCTCCTTTGCTGCAGTAGAACAATAACAATATGCTTGGTATAGAGGTTCTTGAAGCCATGAAAAAACGGTGTCAGCCTCAGGGCATGAGGGAGACATGCAGGGTGCCCTGGGTCCTTTGGCATCTGTTGTGCTGATACAGAGTGGGCACCCAATTAATTCCCCTGTCTGACTTCCATTAGCTTTGGATACTGTTACTATTTTTTCAGAGTCTGACTTTTGGCAGGCTGTGACCTCTTGCAAGTCACTGCCTTGAGGCTAAAGCAAATTGATTTTGATTTTGCTTTTCATTCAAGGAAAAGGTTAGGTATTTGTTTTCAAGATTAATATAGGATTGAGGTTTAAATGAAATTAATTTTATTACTTTTCTAGCAGTGTTTCAGGGCATATCTCCACTCTCCTGCTTTCTTCCTTCCATTAAAAAAGTTTACATCCAGTCCTTGCCTGCCTAGAATATTCTTGTGACATCTGCGGGTTCTTTTGATTGTGTTTTACTGTATGCACATCTGAGCAGTTGCCTGAGTGTTGCTTGCTGAGGGCCATTTAAATATTCACGGCATTTTGCTGCTTTTGGTTGCCCCTTCATTACTGCTCCTCTTGCAAACACAGAGACTAAATCAAAAGCCTTGTGCGTGGGAGGATCGGAGAGACTTTTCACTGGATTCATTGGACTTCTGGTTGGTGAGGTCCCAAGCATTTGCTTTTGGCTTGGCGTTTTTTCAGGAGGTGAGCTTTGGTTTATGCCAGTCTTATGCAGGAGTCCATAGGAAGAGGAGAGTGGAGCACACTTCTTTGCACTGTAGAGTGGCTCTTGCAATGTAGAGGAAGAACAGTGTGGTGAATTTAATGACACCTGACCCCTTCCAAGGGCTGTAAGAATAGATATGGGACGTTGTGTCCTCTTTCCTCCCCACTTCTTATTCTAAAACCCTTAACACTGTGCTATACTGAGACCAAGCTCAGCCCTGTCTGGGCTTCCCACTGAATGACTGACTTCAAAACAGGCTGCTGGCTGAAGTGTCTTTACTAAAAGCACATCAGTGTTTGTGGAGTTAAATTGACTTGCTGGAATGGTGCTTTTACCCTTGCATGGTGTCCTTGCTCATCCTGAGCTTTTGCTGTGAAAGCCGGTAGCACATCAGCTGCTCAGCATTTGTGGGTAAGCAAGAACACACCTGGCCTCGCTAATGACTACTCAGTGCCACTTAAAGGCTGATCAGAGGTGAGGGCTGTATTTACAAAGTAAAAATTGCACTAGTCTGAAATACAGCATGCAGTCGCAATGAAACCTTAGCCAGAAGGCAATTCTCAGCGTATTTTAGGATTCTGGGAACAAAACTGATATCCGTAATAGTTTGCTTACTCACCACTGGCACTTGAAACACCAAGACTCGTTAGCTATCCCATGGCCGACCTTCAAGATCTCTAAGTGTCTTTCTCTCTGCTTTTTGTTTCTCTAAGGACGTCTGCCTGACCATCTAGATACCCAGCTGCTACCCAAACCTCTTTTGGCAGAAGAGATTAGAAATTGGCAGTGCTGAACCTGAATGTCTTCACAGGATCCTTGCTAATAGGTGTTAGCTAGATTAGAATCATGGAATCATCATAGAATGGTTTGTGTTGGGAGGGACCTTAAAGATCATCTAGTTCCACACCCCCCCCTGCCTTGGGCAGGGACACCTCCCACTAGACCAAGTTACTCAAAGCCCCATCCAGCCTGGCCTTGAACACTTCCAGGGATGGGGCATCCACAGCTTCCCTGGGCAATCTGTGCCAGTGTCTCACCACCCTCACAGTAAAGAATTTCTTCCTAATATATAATCTAAATCTACCCTCTTTCAGTTTAAAACTGTTGCCCCTCATCCTGTCGCTACACTCCCTCATAAAGAGTCCCTCCTCATCTCTCCTGTAAGCCCCCTTTAGGTACTGGAATGTCTCCCTGGAGCCTTCTCTTCTCCAGGCTGAATAACCCCAACTCTCTCAGCCTGTCTTCATAGGAGAGGTGTTCCGGCCCCCTGATCATCTTTGTGTCCCTCCTCTAGACTCACTCTAACAGGTCCATGTCCTTCTTACATTGGGGGCCCCAGAGCTGTACGCAGTACTCCAGGTGGAGTCTCACCAGAGCAGAGTAGAGGGGGAGAATTGCCTCCCTGAGCCTGCTGGCCACGCTTCTTTTGATGCAGCCCAGGATATGGTTGGCTTTCTGGGCTGCAAGCACACATCGCCAACTTACGTTTAGCTTCTCATCCACCAACACCCCCAAGTCCTTCTCCTCAGGGCTGCTCTCAGGCCATTCTCCACCCAGCCTGTGTTTATGCTTGGGATTGCTGTCACCCAGGTGCAGGAGCTTGCACTTGGCCTGGTTGACTTCATGAGGCTGGTGGGCCATGAGGTGGCATGGGCCCACCTCTCCAGCCTCTTCAGGTCCCTCTGGATGGCATCCCTTTTCTCCAGCATGTCAACTGTTCCACACATCTTGGTGTTGTTGGCAAACTTGCTGAGGATGCACTTAATCCCACTGCCCATGGCGCTGACAAAGATTTTAAACAGCACCACTTCCAGGACTGAACCTTGAGGAACGTCACTCGTCACTGGTAACCACTTGGACATTGAGCCGTTGACCTCCAGCCAGCCAGTTCCTTATCCACTGAGTGGTGCATCCATCAAATCCGTGTCTCTCCAATTTAGAGACAAGGATGTTGTGCTGGAGGGTGTCAAATGCTTTGCAGAAGTCCAGATGGGTGACGTCAGTTCTCTTCCCTTATCCACCAATGCTTCTACTACAGTGTGAATACATGAGGCAAAAATAGAACTGTATAAGATTGTTGGGTTTTTTTCCTCCACCTAGTTTGCCCATTTTGCTACAAGGAGAGGAAGGTTCTTGTCTCTGCTTCCAAGTTTACATCGTGACTTTTTTGGTTTGTCTGTTTTGTCTTATGAGCCTTACAAGAAAGAACTGGAAACACCTATGGTCCCTTCCTGCAAGGCAGTGTGTAATGACAATTTTTTGCAGCGGAGGAATTAAAATGCTTTTAAAATTTGTCCTGGCAAGCTAACTCAAAATGTTGTATTTTCCTTTCATCTGAGGAATTTTTTTTTCTTTTTCAGCAAAATTGTTGAAAAAAGATTGATACATGGAAAAAGCATTTTACAAAGCCAGGTACTTTTCAATTGAAAATTCCTGCAGAAACCCTTCGATGAATTTATAGGAACCTTAATCTGGTCCTAGATATAACAGCTAATTAATCTTGGAATAAATATAGCATGAGCACTCTATAATAGAGATGAGGCACGGTTATTAATTATTAATAGTCAATGCTGTAAGGCTGGAAGATAAGTACTCAGGGGAAGATCTTTCCTAAAACTCAAATTGAAATATGCAAACAAATACAGGGTTGGCTATTTTCAGAAGTACTAGCAACGACTAGGTGTTTATCTTCCCCTGACACTCAGAGAGCATTAAGCACCTAATTGCTGTCTCTTTGAAAATCTCCAAAAATTATAAAGTAACTGCTCAGTTTTCTGGAAGATTCAGCTGAATAGCCTACACGTTTGCAATCTTCCACCAACAGAAGGTCACCACAGAAATATGAGCTTCTAAAATCTGCCTGTCAGTTCCTTGACCTCCAAGTGAAAGTCTAGATGGCTTAATTGCTTAGTGTCTTTTCAATCCATTTTTAACCCATGAAAGTCAAGTTGTAGGGAAACATGTTTGCTTTTGGACGTGCTAGCTAAATGTGCATTTTTGGGGGTTTGATGCACTGCATGAGGAATTTCACCCATGTTTCCCCTTTTTCATTATTCATATGGTGAATTATGAAGGTTTCATATTTGCAAATTGGCTTTTTTTACCTCTGACTTTTTGTTAGAATAGGTAATTGACTTTTTCAAACAGCCATAAATGCTGACCTGGTCTGTGCTAATATTTCAGCCTGAACTTTCAAAAAGAATTATCAAACAAATTGTGTTGTATTCCTGCTAGATGAAAATAGTGAGATGCCTCTTAACTCTCAGTTGCCTGGGAGCAGTACAGCATGGCTCACTGTCCAAGTTCCTCTTGAAACTGAATGTTCAGCTAGGATTGCTGAGATCCCGGTGGAGGTGGTGTGGGTGTGTGAGGAGGTGAAGGAAAGTAAACTTGCGTATCTGTGTGTCTTGACTGGTTTTCTATCTGTGAATTCATTCTGGGTTATGTATCTGTCAAGTACTGCAGACTGTATCATATTTCTTAAATTGCCTTACCTTTTTAGGAAGAACCCTCACCCCCCATTATTCAGAGAAAAATGTATAAATAATGTATTTGTGTGATCTAAAAAAGAATGAAATGAGCTAGATATTTCTGGTAAGTTGGTGAATCAGTCATTGCTTTCTCAATTCTGTTTTCTTTCTTCCTTTCCCCCAAAAAAGAGAGATACTAGGGAGTGGGAAGAGGTGAAGAAATGGTGTGGGGGTGGTGGTTGTTGTTTGAAGATTGGGGCGGTTGGTTTTTTTTGTTTTGTTTGTCTTTTGAGTGCGAGGGTTCCGTATCAGTCTCTCAGTGATAAGTGAGCTTCAAACAGAAATACATAGTAGTGCTTATCTCCAATATTGCAGTAAACTATACGCAGGAGTTTCTGAGCAGCCATAGTGTATAAGCTGCAGATATTTGAAAATGTTCTTTCCAAGTTGTTTGTGAGAAGTGCTGTTCCAGAAAACTAATTTACAGTTACCCCTGATTTTGACTGAATTATTGAGATGTCATGATTTTTAAAATAATAGTTTTCTATCACCTATTAACAGTTCCTACAAAATGTCTTCCCCTCGCCTTTCTCTGTAGTAGAATTACTATAAGTTATGAGGAAAAATAGTATCTGATGTAGGATATTTTAAATAATACATATGGTTTAAAAAATGCTAGGTTTTCTTTCTGCAGTAGACTGTAGGGTTTTAGAGCTAGAATGAAAAGGGTTAAAAATGAAACCCCTTAGTCCAAGGTCTTCCAGCATTGATTATGCTTATTAAAACTGAATACTTTGCTTTTTGACCAGCTGCTTCTGCAGCACAAATCTCATATTAGTGTGGAGATTTTTTGCTTACAGGAAAAATCCTAGTACAAATGCTGTTGGCTGTGGTCAGAAGTGGCACTTGAATATCAGCATGTTCTTTTGTCAATCAAAACATCCTCCTGAACAGTTCAGCTAGTGTTAGCAGGGGATGTGCCAAGGCTCTTAACTAAAATGTGAGCCCAGCTTTTCGTCACAGGAGCATCTGAGTTTATTTTTCAGGAGAATAAAAAAATTAAAGTTTTCCTGCCATTGCAGTCTTTCCCTGGAAAGTTATACACCAGCCAGTAGGCATCCATACCTCTCTGTTGTGCATTGACTGTCCGTAGCATAAACATTTCATGGAAAAGTACGTTCTTTTTCCCTTCAGATTTTTAGTTCTTGCTAGAATAGAACAATAGCTTGTGTTCGGAGGGTGCTGACTGAGAACAGTCACATATTTACACATGCTTTAGTTATAAGAACTATAGAAGACAGCATTAATGAACAGACGGTGTTAGTGTTTCTGAACAGTCTGTCCAATATGATCATTCTTCTGGAAAAAAATAGCTGGAAGTGTAAGACTGAAATGTCTGCTGCAAACTCATCACTAGAACCTGTTTCCTTTAAATTTGTCTTTGAAATATTTGTCTTATTTTTATCTCAGCTACATCTTGTAAGCAGTGGTAACATCAAGTATGCTTACACAGTGCAATTTCAGTGTTAAAACAGTATGGAGGTGCTTTTTCCAGTTTATGTATGTCTCAGTGAAACAAAAATCCTACTTCCTATTTTTGGTATCACATACATCTACAAGGATGTTGTTGTCTGCTGTGATCCGTATTAACCTCTGCTCTCTGCTTTGCCTTTCCAGCACTGGCTTGAGCCCAACAAGTCTATCTTCAAGCAAATGAAATGTAAGTGTTGATAGCTCATGTTTTTAAACTGCTTTTGAAATGCCCAAAGGTTTTCCTGTGCTTCCATGCAGTAATTTAGAATATGCCTCATTTGTTTCCTGGTGCAAATAGGCCCTTCACATCCTGTCTGGACTCATAAAAGCTCCATGCTACCCTCATTTCACTGTCTCACAGTGCTCTCTGCACATCAAGAGCTTTGCCTTACTGCTCAAGGCTGGAGCCAGAGGCCAGCTGATGTGTGTGGGGTGGCAGATCTGGTGGGAAGACCTGTATGTGCTGCCTTTGTTTTCCATCAGACGCAATCAGCCACTGGGAGATGGCAATAGGCTATGGAGTGTGGCAGTCTTAAGTGGTGAGCTCCTGCCAGAGGCAAGTGGAAAATTACAGTTGTTATTTTAAAAGGACTCCTCAAAATAGGAATGTGTTATTTTAACTTTGTTTTTGAAATGTTATGGTCTGGCTCATCCTTTCCATTAAATGGGATAACTGGGAAGACTTCTTCAGGAAGCAGAACTGCTTTGGTACTCAGAAGTTTATATCCAGCAGCGGAACAGAGTGTTTATTTGGCAGTTCTGGAGACTTGGTTTAGGCCATTGGGAGTTGTGTCTTATTTAATAAAAGCTGTTGTCTATCTACCTACTTAGTATATGAAATGAAGGAGAATTTTACTTACATACCCTTTGTATGCAGTTGTTTCCTGTTTTAAGGATAAGCACAAGGTGTCTTTTGTGTGGAAGATAATGTATTTTTTTTTTTTAAATGTGATGAGTCTTAAGAGATTGTCTAATATGTTAAAACAGTTAATTCTGGGTGTTGGCTGGACTACATGGAATACTTCAAGAAATTCTTCCATTAATGCAGCAATAGTATATATTACAACGTGTGCGTGCATGTATATATAAGTATGCACACATATACCTAGCATATTCAGTGTGAACTGTTTATAGCTAGTGTTTAGGTAGCTGGAGTGTTTTCCGGTAAAAAATAAGTTCAAGAATGTCTAGCTAAAACTAAGTTGTGCTGCTCTGCAGTGCTAGTGGAGGAAGAAAAGAGGGACTGTAATAATAATGAATTATGTTTGTCTCTTTCTTCCTTCCAATGCGTTACCGAAAGTAGAAAAGTTTCCTCAAAGTATCCTCTAATTTGCATTTGTATCACTGCTTGTGCCCAACAAAGTGTAAGGGCTCATGCTTGTTTTTGCACTTTGCATAGCAACATATTCAGGAACCATGCCAACAGATGCACTCACTGACAGTGTTTTGATCTATTCAAAACAACTCTATCTGCATATAGATGTTGCCTAGATGTGATCGATGGTGCTCCATAAATTCCATAGATGTAGCGATGTGATGGTCTCATCAGAGGACTTGTGTGGCTTTTGGGATAGAATCCTAATCAAAACTCTGAAGACTGAAAAATGAATGCATAGGAAAAAAGCAAAATAAAATGCAATTAGTATGAGGTTATTTATCACAGTGAAAAGGTCTCAACAACAACAGCAAAAGAGAATGAGATGTTAACAAAGGTGTTCTGCTATCAGCCATAGGTTTAGGACACAGAACTAGAATTAACTGTGTGATTGGCTTTTTCTTCAGTTTAATACTAGTGTAACTTAACTTCATCTTTTGTCACAGATGAAGAACTTTAGTTGCTATGATAACCCTTTAAGGTTACAAAATGTACCCTTTAAGGAAACAAAACAGGGATATAGGTATACATTTTATATGCATGTGTGTAGAATCCATGTAGATTATGCACAAATATATCTTTTGCTCTCACAGGTTTCAAGGGCTTTTTTGTAAGCGTTTCACATCAGGAACCTCTTCATTTATTTTTCTAGAAATATGCTACATTGATGTAGAACACTAAACAATTTCTAAAGGGACACAAGGTTAATTTGTATTTTATCTAAAAATATTCAGTTTACTATGAAAAGCTTTAGACTCAGAAGAAGAAATTACCAATACTCATTTGAAAAGCATTGCAGTCTCAGGTGACGCAAGTGAGGACTGAAATTAGTAGCAGGTGGAAAGTGTAAACACTGAAGCAATGAAGTGACTGGTTAATAGAATATACATTATGTATATGACTTCTGGAAGAAATGGTGGCAGAAAGCTATTCACAGTGACTGTATTAGATGAAGGTTTCATTTTTTTTCTTTGCCATTAAGGAATTCAGAAAACAGTGACATGGTCTGTTTTGTACGAATGGACTTCCATTTCCTCTGATGCAAGAGATGGTTGTATTAATACAACTTTAATGTTCTTAAACATAAACATCTTAAACATAAACAACTTTAAAATGTTCTAAATTCAGTTGAATGCTCAGATTTACATAGGATTACGGAGCACTTGCATACATGCAGCAAAATTTGAAAAATGCTGTGTGTTTGATCTCAACTACCGTTTGTGGGGAACTTCATCTTCCCCCAGCACAGTAACAAGTTTTTCAGTGTATTTATTCATGCAGCTCATTATTGACAAATATTCAGAGCAGAAAACGAATGACAGGAAGTAGTATTCTAATACAAATTTCAGTAGTTTTTCGTGGACCTCAGTAGTACATGAATCATTCAGGCATAATCCCTCTATACAGCCAGGTTATACAGAAATCACAATTTGGCAGTTACACGTTTCTGTTGGTTTATGTTTGAAGCTCTGAAGTCTGCATAGGTTCTTGTGTGATGCACTGCCATTTGAATTTCTTTTGCTTTGGCAAAGTTTGCTTTAAGTTTGTATTTAGCAATACTGGGATATGGCAGAAGGAATCTTCCAAATTATTTTATATTTTGCCTTATTGGCTTATCACATATGAAGCCATATTTAATGTGTCCATTAAATTGCATTTGCAACCATTTAAATGTGTCCTGGTGCAACACAGGAAGAACGAAGGCATGGCATCTTTTTTGTCTCAGCATCTACCTTTGCCTTTTCCGTCTTCATTAGAATGAAGTTTATAATATGATGTGTAAAGTCTAGGTCTGTGCCTTGGCCATATTTACCACTAATTTTGCTTGAGGGGAAATTTTAGTCTCTGAGAAGTATCTTGAACCACCGCCAGTCTTGTTTGTACTGGTTGAAGCCAGTTGGTGGCCAGTTATCAGTAGCTGTGAGCACTGTGCTTCCAACAGTGTGTTGAAAAACTTTCTGGAAGGTTGCCTGAAGTAGCTGCATCTTTATGGTTCTAGATGAAGACCTTTCTGAACCAGTTTTTATGTTCTTTTGCATGTTTTTGGGTACACTGTTATTCTTTCCCAGATGCTGACAGTAAAGTTCCTTTCCATTTGGCTGTCTTAATTTTTTTTACTTATTTTTTGTCCAGGAATGTCACATCAGCATTGACGTCTAAGTAAAGAACAGAGTTTTCCGATGCACTTTCCCTCTCTCTTTTTTCATTAATTTTAAAGGTTATTCTGTATAATAAGTATGCAGGTATCCTGTAACCGGCTTTGTAGGAAATGTCCAAATATATGGGGTTTGTTCTTGATGACATTGCAACAGAATCAATTCTGTTGCTCTGATGTGCAGGAGTTCAAAATTTGCATGTTTTTCTTGATGCCTTGCATCTCAAATGATCTGAGAGAGTAATTGAAAAAGGATATTCTCCTGTGTCAGGCCACTAGAATTTGTTAATTGTCTTAATCTCTAATGCTGTCATAAAATGTGAAAAGAGATAGAATGAAACAGGGGAAACAAGAACCCCGATGCTGAGATGGGTTGTGCAAAACTTTATATAAAGATTCTTAAATTTCAACAAACTTGTCATCTATTTTCGTGTCTCAGTACAAATCTGAAAAAGAGTTTAATCAAATATGAGGTTCATAAATCCATGCACAGTGAAACCAGGAAGTTTTGTGTCATTCTTCAGGCACTAATCCAAATGCTGTATATTCTTTACCTATGATTCTCATGAAGATTTAATAACATGCTTTAACGCATTACTCTAACTGGTTGATGAAAATCCACCTTGCCTTGTGCTGTCCCATAACTAATTAAATGCAGTGAATAAGACCCCACAATTTGAGATTTATGATAGCTCAGGTATATCTTAACCATAAAATAGAAGCACTGAGTAGTGTTCTGTCTGTATTAAACATGCTCAGCAAGCAGTATGGATAAACAGCTGATTTATTTGGTAAGGGAAGAGGTATATGGAAACAACAACATATGTCTTAGGGTTCCCCAGTGAACATGAAGACTGTTTGAGTGTAATGTTTTTTTACTTGTTTGATTTTTTTTTTGTTGTTTGGTTGGTTTTTGGTTTTTTTTTTTTGTTTGTTTGTTTTTGGGGGTTTTTGTTGTTTTGGGGTTTTTTTGTTTGGTTGGTTTTTTTTTTTTTTTTTTTTTTCTTTTCAAATGAGCACTAAGTGTTGGTAGGGTAGTGTAGTTCAGAGAATGTGTAACATCAAGGAGAGACGCAGGAAGTTTTCTGCAATGTTGCATTCTCAGGACTATGAAGATAAACATCTGCTTTTGGTTTTCAGTATCACTCCGTACTCCATGTTTAATCAAAAAAACAACACTGCCAGTACAGCTCATTACAGAAGTTAGTATTTGTGCTGGATGAAAAGCAGGTTGCTAAAAACAAACAGGAAACCTTCCAGAGAGAACTTCTGTCCTTCTCCCTCTTTGGTTCACACTTTTAAAACTTCAATCAAGTTTTTCACCAGCTTTTAAAAACAATTTTTCTCTTGCATAAATATTTTTTTCTTACTGTTTCAGGTTGTCTTTCTATGAAGAAAATGATAATATGAATGTGTAGTTTTTCTCAGGCTTATTTATCATAGAATCATTTAGATTGGAAAAGAGCCTTGGGATCATCGAGTCCAACCATCAACCCCACTCTACAAAGTTCTCCCCTACACCTTATCCCCTAACACCACATCTAAACGACTCTTAAACACATTCAGGGATGGTGACTCCACCACCTCCCTGGGCAGCCTATTCCAGTGTCTGACCACTCCTTCTGTGAAGAATTTTTTCCTAATGTCCAGTCTAAAGGGCAGCTTATGCCCCATAAGCTCTTCATGTACACAGAAGATGAGTGATTCAGTGGGCTTTGCTTAAAAATGAATGCATGTGAGACCCTTACACATTGGTATCTGTGCCAAGGGGTGCAGCACCCACATCCCTCTTTTTGTGGTCGAGGTGTTAGAGGTTTGGTTTTTTGCTAGGAGCTCCTTACTGTGTCATGTACATTGGCCAGTTTGTCTTAGTTAAATGCAACTGAAATAAACCTTAAAAACATAGAACCACAGTTGTGTGGAAACCTTCCACACTGTGTGTGTGTCGTTCCTTCAAGAGGGTCTAGATCATAACTGCTTTCAGCATTTGATATAATTTAAATGGTTTTATTTGTTCTTCTGCCTTCATCTCTTATGTGCTGTTACCACATAAACTGGCAAATTAATACCCCCTTTGCAATGGAGTTCGCAGTCAGTACTATTCTCCATGCTGAAGTCCTTTGAAATTTTTTGTAATTGTGAATCTTTTTTACTGAGAAAGCAAAGCCTGTGATGGTAGGAAATTCTGACAAAGCCTTGGGCATTTCACTGTACCAGCTGTTCCTTATCTAACAGATAAAGGACCACTCTGAAAGAAAAGGCTTATAGCTATTATAAAACTGATTATATTCAGGCCAGTTTTGCGTTGAAGAAATGTTCTGCAAATTGAGTTCTGTTTTGGGAGGGTTTGTTGTTAATGTTTCCACTTCAATGTGTGAATGGTAGAAAGTAATTTTGCTTTCAAGGAATTGAGGAATTGTCTGGCTTGACAATCTCATCTTTTGAGCTGTTACAATTTGCTGTCTGTCTTGCTTTCCACTAAAAGAATATCTGAATGGGAGAATATGAGGTTCTTATGTGTGTTTCTCCAGTGCTGTGAAATCTGTAAGACGAAGGCCTTACTAAATGTTTACATATCATCAAATGCATTTTTGGAGGCACATAAGACTTATGATCCATTTTAAAATCAAAATGGAGAGGAAAGTGGATAGCTGTGGGGGTTCCCTCCTCCCCCTTTCAATTCCTCTTTGTTTGTGGCTGGTTTTCTAAATGAGAAAGAGGAACAGAAAAAGAGGACATTGTTTCCTTCTGTAATTGCAATGTACCTTCATATCTCATCTCCGGAGATAGATTGAATAGAGGGGATCATATTCTTTTTAACATTTCAAGTTGCAGGTCAGAATTGTGCCATTCTTGCAGGTGTTGCTGAGGAAGGACCTCTGTGTAGCCGGCTGCAGCAGCCTTGTTTCGTGTTGCTTGCTGCACTGGTGAGGAATATTGTTAGAGAAGCTTGAGTCTAGGAAAAGGTCTACCAAGTAGGCCTCAAACCGCCTTGCCAAATCTCCTGTGTATTCTGTGCATTGGTGTATACTTCTGTCACGTACCAGCCTTGTGCTACAAGGAAAACACTTCCTATTACAACCTTTGCTCTTAACTGAATGTGGGCTATTTTTTAAGTGCAGTGTATGCCATCCTTTCCTCACTATGATACTCTTTGCATACGGGGCAGCTGTTGCTTTTCTGTGGTTGCCACATTTCTTTGTTTTTACCACAGCCAATGTTTCAGTCATTGACATCCAAAAAATTGCGTAAAATTCAGTACATTTTTAGGGTCTTGCAGTAGGCTTGTACTAGCTAGGGCCCTGCAGAGCCATGCACTAGCTTTTCTTATTTTTGCATCCCTATTTCGAGCACAAACTACTTCTGAATCAGACAGTAAATTTAAAAGTCCTTTTTTTTTTTTCTTTTTTTTTTTCTGAGGAAGAGCTCTTGCTCATTTAATACAGGTTGGCTCTTCTAGCATGTTTTTTAAGTGGAACTGTATTCTGAAACTGCAAGCTTTTCTCCTTTGTGTAGTTTTAAGAAGGCTATTGAGAAGAGACAGAACCATTTAAGATTCCTTATGTTATCTTTTCTTTGTCCAGGCAACATGACTTCTTAGTGTGTTACTGGATGGCTGTTTTCCATTCTGTGACACTGAGTTCAGTTTACCTTCCAGTTTGCCATTACAGGGCAGGGAGGATATAACAGAGTCCTAGTGTCCTCTGTTTTGCAGCCTGTTTCCAGTCACTGTAAGACAGTGCTGCGGTCACATCTAAGAAGCTGAAGCCCAGAGAAAGCAGTTTCTATTGCGTTCAGAGGGCTTGTCCAGATTTGGTTAGATTGAATGTTCAAACCATCCCTAGAGAACGCTTAAGGCTTGTTTTTCTTTCTTCATTTCCTCTTCTTTGTTTCTATTTGTTATTGTTTCCTTGCTTTCTTTGTTCCTGTATTTTTCATCTCACCATCCCCATCTCTTCTGACGTTCCTCCTTGCATCTTAAATGAGTAGTTATTTAAACAAGTAAAAAATCGTGAAATCAGGAGTTTTTGTTGAAGCTTAAAAAGTGCAACATGACGTCTTGAGAGGAGAAAATATCCCTTCATCTTCAAAAGCAGTTGAACCCTCCAAAGATACCAACCATAACAAAGGATGTGATGCATTTTTGTTTAATTTTGGTTTTGTACATCACGTGGAACTATGTGATATCCAGAGATGTGTTTCTGGAAAACTACAGCATACAGGTAAATACTGCAGTCAAAGCAGCTTAAAGAATATCATGATTGTTGAACTAATTTCCACATGCAGTTTATACAAGCTGGCGAGTTAGTAAGCTTGAGGAGATGGTGCAGTAAGATGTTCTGGTAGTTTAGTGATTATTGTTGCAGATTACTGTAACTAAAATGTAATTCTCTGTTTCACCTGTAACATTCTTTGCCCTTTTCTTCTGCCTTCCCTTCTTTTCCTCCTGTAAAAGCATCACCACTTCAAGATTTAGGAAGGTTAAATTGACTGTATGCATTGACTATACATTAAGACTAAGGGACTTCTAAAACTAACTGGAATATTATAGATCTGCCCTTTACTGTGAATTAAAGTCGCATGGATACTTTACTTTTAAAATAACAAAACAAACCAAAACTGCAAAACCCTGACTTGTTAAAATTAAGGGACTATAAATGTTGAGTACTAGTGTAAGTGTGTGCAGAAAGTTAATTTCATAGTTAAATATTTTAATAAACGGATCATAAGTCTGCACTTAGGTCTGTAGGACACTCCCAAATGAGCGCAGTGATCACACATTCCTATTTTTTTTGAAGCCTCAGCTTTTCATCTGTTTCTGTCCATTGAAAAATAGCTGTACTGGTAAACATTTTTGTAAAGAGGACCCAAGCAGGGCTTACTGTGCCTTGCTGCTTGGACAGCAGTTCTGCCTTAGTGCTTGCTCCTTCTCCATGCACTCCCTCGGTGTTACCAGCAGGCCTGCCAGTTACCGTGGCCTCTGTAATATAGGTGGGTTTCTTCCCTACAACATTTACCTTTGGGAAATGCAGTATTTTTCTTCTCACTTCGAAAAGAAATTTAAAACATGAACATTACTTGTCTACAGATAGCTGCGAGGGCTCTGCCTGCCTGTGTATTGTGCCTGATGTGATTGATATTTTTAAGCCTTCTACTTGGTTTTCACACGTCTTTTATCCTAACATGATTATCACAAGATGCCTCTTTGATTAGAATAACAGTCTTTGATTTGCTTTTTGTCCTTCCTGTAATCACTGGAAGATCCCTGGCCTAGGATTAGATAATATCTTGAATGCTATTACAGATACAACAGTGGGATATAAAGCTGTGTTCATTAATGTAAAACCGACAGACAGTTTCTGATTGCAGACTTGAAATCATTCCTGTTACTGTGATTTTCTTTCTTTATTTCTCTCTCTCTCTTTTTTTTTTTTTGTTGAGAAATGAAAGTATTGTAGTTAAGGGCTGGTTGATAACCATAGGCCAGGAGTAGGTAAATAATGGAAACAAGCAGTTTTGTTGTCTCAAGCTTCATTAACCAAATTTAAAATGGTTTCTTCCATTTTTTAATCTAGGCATTATCATGGTCGGGAATAACAAATATACATAACACCTTTGTATCTCATTGTGACAAGGTGCAATTGCTTACAGTTTATCAATTGGCACAAAAGAAAAAAAAAAAAAAGAGCAGCCGAAATGTGTTTTGTACTTCTTGGATCAAGCTATAAGTCTTACGAGGTGCAAAACCATTTGTAAATTGATTTGCACAGGTTAGCTGTATTTTGCACGTGCTTTGGCCTTCTTTGTCATATGTTCGATTCTTGTCCTGTGTATGTATAATGTTTATTGGTTTTGTTTGAATCCCTGCCTGATGCTTCAGAGCTAACCATCACACAGGCTACTTTGTAAGACTCATGGAGGCCACTCCTTCAGAGTGGCTGAGGCAATGTTTGTTAGCTACTGTTCTCACGCTTTTTCTTTGTCACGTTTCAGCTCATCCACCATATACCATGTGCTTTAGAGTGAAATTCTACCCACATGAACCCTTGAAGATTAAAGAAGAGCTCACCAGGTATTTTTGTGTGTGTGTTTGTCTGTGCATTTAATGTACATCGTTAACAAGTTCAAAATAAAACACTTTGTTGTGTAGGGTAAAATACTAGAGGAGACAGACATTTGCACTACTGAGAGCTTTTTTATTTATTGTGATACCTATGGATTTTTGGAAACAGTTTAAGGGGGCTTTTCTATAACATGTAGATAGGTAGAGATGCTGTTGAAGAACTTTCAGAAAGCAAGGCAATGGTCAAATGACTGGGCAAGGGTGATCCTGGCTCGTCCCTTGGCAAGGATTGTCATCTTGAGTAAGTTCCTTTTGTGTCTTAGTTTTTCTTTTTTTGTGTGAAATAAGATGTGAAGTTTAATTTGGTAATGGCCCTAACTCTTTCAACAGGAACATGAGTAGCCTCACTGAATTTTCTCTTGCTTGTGTCTTTAAGACCACAAACAAGATCGTATTTTTAAAGTACTGATAGACCTTTAGCAAACTGGTGCAGAGGTGCAATATATTTATATTTTTAAAGTACAGCTTCTCTGGAGGTTAAGAAGTCTTCTTGCTTACATTGGAATTTTCCAGCCTTTGCTGTGAAAACACACCTGTGCAACTGATCAGTCATACTTAACAAATAGGAGTTAACATCCTTCCTGCTAGCCATTGTGAATATTCTGTTGCTCTGGGTATTTGGGGGAAGAGAAGTAAGGAAGTAACAGCTCTTCTGACCTCTGCAGCAGCTGTGCAGGACTGCATGTACACCTTACCGCATTATTAGTCAGCAGGTTACACCTGCTGACTAAGAGTTGCATGTTGAAGAAGCACGGGGCGCCTGGGCATTTCTTGCCTTGAGTTCTTCACTGATGCTTTCCCCAAACCCTGCAAATTCTTATGCTCACAAGTCACGTCATGAATGGGAACGATCCCATTATCCGTGGTCTCATACTGAAAGTTTCAGCAACAGCTTGCATTCTGCTGAATGGTAAGTTTATAGTTTGTATAGAACAGATGGAAGATGCAGTTCATATTATAACTGTTTATCTTAGGTGAAATAATAAAACTGTTAGCTGAGTGAACAGGTTGTAAACCAGGAAGTCAAGGGATTTTCATTATTTGTTCATGTTTGTCCTTGGATGAACATTTTATTTTTTTATAAGCCAGAGTATAAACTTCGTATAGACCTTCCTCATTCAAGAGCCTTAATTAATTGACTTTTTTTTTTTTTTCTTTTAACTACTTGGAAACCCTCCCAGGAGAAGTTTTATCGAAATGCAAAGCATCTAGAATTAGCTCACTGAAGTGTATTGTGCTGTCAGTATGTTTTAGGCTTTGCTGGAACATTTCAAATTGATTTTTAAAGTCAAGCTGCTGCATGAAGAATGTTTTATTGTCTTTTGTTAAAACTAATACTATTAAGACCTTAAAAAGGATTAATAATTTCTCTTTTCATATGTCTACCTTGTGCACATCATACCTTTTTGTGTCTGATCGGCTTTATAGTTTCCCAGTGTTACTATTTAGGAAGCTTTGCTTTGTCCGTGCCCAGGTCTTTTACACAACATAAGTGTAGGAAATGCTCCTGAAATGAGCAAGTGAAGTGTAGTCATGGAACTCGCCTCTGAGAATTTGCTTCATAGTCTAAAGCAGAGTATCAGATTCAAGGTGGTGCTGTAAATTGGCTGGAGTTAAATTTTTTCTTGACTTACAATGACTGGTGAAATTCAAGAAGAAAAAAGTCCATTAGTATTTGACAGAGAACAGTCATGAAACCTTGATAGCTCGTTGGCTTTTTGTTAGATTTTTTTTTTTTTTTTAGCTCTGCTCTGTTCACTGGACAATCACTTTTGTTGCAGTGTGTGCTTACGATTATTTGAAAACAAATTAATGATATTGTCACCCTTTGACTTAAAAGCCATCTGTACTTCATAGCTGTATATAGAGCCAGCTGAGTCAGAGTAATAGTGTTTTGCATTTCTGCTACTCTCCATGCCTAAGGATGTCACAGAGCTGCTGTCTTCAACTGGGTAGAAATCTGATGGGTATCCATAGTTCCCATTTGGGCAATGAAATTAAGGTACAGTAAGACTCATCCTGTCACATTGTCACACTGCTCTTTGGTTCAGAATATTAATTAACGCTGTCTAAATCCCCCATGTGGATTATTGTCGATGCAGTCTTTGTAAAAGCTTTATAGGAATAAATCTTTAATGAAATACCGTAGAGACATCACAGAGACATACAGATGTTAAAAAGAGCTGGTTTTCCTGCTTTTCCATGGCAATATCTGATGTTAAAAAATTAACATCTATTCAGTACATGAAGCTGTGTGTGTATGGAGTAAATTGTTTGATTTCTGTGAAAATAGCATAACATGGATAGAAATACTACTCATGATTTAGACATTGCTTACAGGAAGAAAATTGAGTATTTGTCACCTCAGATTACTGCTGCTTCGTTTCTGTCCTACCTTTGGTAGGCTGGGCTGGACTGTAATCCTTGAGTTAGTCTGTGGTTTTACAAGCGGAACTGTTTTCAGGAAATTAAGGTGGAGAATGAACGAGCTGAAGTCATCCCTCTGTCTGTGATATTATAGAAAAAAAACCCATAAGAGCCTGACAATGTGTGCACACTGTGTGTTCAGGGGCCAGGAGTGCCTTGGGCAAAGGATTGAGACACGCGCTTGCCTGTCACTGCATTTCGTTCCACTGCTAAGGACGTCTGTGAATATCGTCAGTCGCATCGTACCATTCCACCCGCTTACTTTCATCTTCCCTTGTTTTAATTAACGATCACTTCCATAGCTATGTTTTTGAAATAAAATCAGTGCCTGCCTCGGGATGTTAAGGCACTTTGAGATATTATTGCTAAATAAGGAATTCTGTGGACTCAGGACAAAATTCCCCCCTCTTGCTGCAGAAGGAGGTTCTGTGTGGTCCACGATCACCGTTTTCTCTAGAGTCGGCTGGCGTTAGGATTGCAATTCACAAGTTAACTTCAGTGGCCATGGGGATTGTCGGGTCAACATGGATTTAGAAGATCTGTCCTTATTTTTTGGAAGTAGTGCTTCCTCAGCAGGGCAGTGAGGCCATACATGTTTGAAACATGTTTGAGGAAGACTAAACACACACTTTTTATTAGTTAAACTAGTCAGGCATTTTTTTCTAATTCCTTTTAAGATATTGTGACAAGAAAGTGGCAAGGATTTAATTTATTTTCCTTACATGATGGGTCCTCTGAATTTATTTCTGGTGCACTGGCGGCTCAGCAGATTGCAATAGAAAGCAGTGAATATGGATTTTTGAACAGTTTGTGTAATCTTTTGAAGAGAGAGAGGTGCTCAACCTTAGTAGAAGAGTTATGTTCCTCTAGGCTGTGGCCGTCTCTGGGGGTTTGACTTCTGCTTCATGTGCAGTATCTGGAGGATGTCAGGCTCTGATGAGTGGTACATCTGTGGCTTTCTAGATCTGGTTGTCTAGCACTTCCAGGTGACTTGAAGCCAGAACAAAGTACTTCAGATTCAGAAAGCAGCATTTAACTGGCTTCACTGAGCATCCCTAATGAGAGTAATAACTACTAGTTTTTAATTAGGCAGTAGCAACATGACAGGCAGGTCCTCACATCTCCCTTGCTCCCTGCCACGCATACCTGTAAAACATAATTTTGTTTTCTTTTCTTATTAAATCATCATCTGCTCTGTGGCCTGTTTCTGGCTGACACTACACAGGATTGGGGTAGAGGCCTTGAATATGTACATTTTCAGTATTGCTGCTAATTTCCTTTTCTCCTCATTTTCTTTTTTTTTCATATTTTTGGTGCATTCCAGAGAGCATGATAGGCTTCATGGCAAGAAGGGGTTTTCTTTAGCTATGCACATGAAATCACATGCAGAAAAAAGGATATGCCAGAGTTCACTATGATAGTCAAGATTATTCTGCTGGCATGGCGTACAAAGATATAAAATTGTCATGAAGGAAGTTGTAACTGCAGAGGTCATTCAATTCACGGTGCAAATAGCATCCCACTACACTCTCTGGAAAGCACAGACATTTTTGCTCAGTGCTTCTCTTCACTACTGTTTGATCTCAGGTCAGAGCCCTGGAAGGGTCCACAGCTGGGAAAGCCTGGGATGCTGCCTGTGAACAGACTGGGAACAGTCAAGGGAGTGTGTACAGATGGATCCAAAGACCATTCACACTTGGGCACAGATTTTTGCTATGTTATTTCTTTTCAGTGTTCTTGTTTAGGTAATAAATAAATCAGTGTTTGTTCTTTCTTATGTAATAAAGCAGCCCAAGGCCTCATGCCTTCTTGTCTCCAAATTCCTACATTATACTATGTATGTATAATTAAAATGAGAGAACATAAAGTCATTTGAGGTCCCAAAGGAATGATCTAAAATGCTACAGATAATACTGTATCAGCAGTAATCCATGATTATTGTAGAAAAAACCAGACCTAGAAAAGGGCATGGGTGAGTAGCTGGCGGAATTAACCGAAGATGGATTATTTCAACTAGCTTTCATCATCCCTTTTTTCCTAATCCATATTTCCTAATCCAAGAAGCAGTTCTTCAATCACTAGGCTGTCATAAAACAGTGTAATGAGTACTTTGACACAAGAAAAGCATATAAAATGACAAAGACTTGGGGTACGTAAACATGGCAAATTCAAGAGCCCTGAGTGAGCTAGCTTGGGCGAGGAAGGGCAATACAGCTGCAGGCATGCAACGCTTGACTAGCCCTGTCTCAAACAGATGTACTTTATATTGCCTTGTACTAGAGGAGCCCAGTGCTTTTCCCTCCAGAAGCGGGAGGCCAGCTGAGGCTGATAACGTTACAGCTGGTTGTTAATACTTGAATATCATGCCATTCATTTGCAAGTTGAAAAGTCTTGCAATATGTTCATCCTTCCAAGGTGAGGCCTGTGCTGCTGCATCATTTAGGAATACCTCTGCCTCTCTGGGTACCTGGTCCTGCTTTTCTTAAGATGTGTGGTGGTAGCTATGTTTTGATGCTTCTGCAAGTCCACTTGTCTGTTTTGGCTTTCTTGAGGCCATATTGGCAGTTGGCAAGTGAGTTTATAGTTCTAATAGTACTGGACTCACAATCAGATTGAATAGCATAGGTCTTAAAAATGAATGAGAGTCGTTAGTAAAAGCACTTTGTGCTGGCAGGCTTGCAGATAGAATTTGGCATGGGGAAAAAAAATATCCAGGAGAGTCCTGGATTTTTTGATGGAGCTTGTGCCTGTGGGAGAAGGAGACCTTACACATTCAGAGGTCCTCTTGTGGTCCTCTGAGGGGATGCATGAGGGCTGAGAAGATGGAGCTCAGTTGTGAAAGCTTGCAGAGGAGAATCTATTCCTGTACTGTGGTGGGGCTTTTATCTAGCCTGTATCCAAAACAAAGCTTGTGCTTTACCACTCCTTTGTCCTCTTTATTCATCATTGAAATTAATTCTTGTGTAGCAATGAAGTTTCCCTCCCACCCACCACCTCCTTCTCCGTTCCCCCCATAGCCAGTGCTGTAAAGCAGATGGCTGGCATGGTAATTCTTCCCACTTTTCCCCTTTCCCAAGGAAAGACTGTACACTGCAATGCAGGCACTGGCCAGCTCTGAAGCCAGGAGGACAAGCCCACATATTGCTAGATCATGTGGCAGTCATCATCCTGACCACAGAAATGACAGCTTTGAGATTACTGGAAAGCTGTTATTCAAGTGATCTTCCCACCCCTACCCCAGGGCAGAAAATAGACTGTTTCTTTCTGAGGGAATAGGTTTTGTGTTTGGTTTTGGGTTTTGGTTTTTTTTTTTGTAATACTATGGATCCAGAGCTTCTCTGGTAACTTGGCGATCTAGGAGGAGCTTAGGTTCAGGAGGGAGTTAAAGGTGCTGCTACTTTCATTGTGTTTGAATCCTTAGCATTAGTACTTCTTTCCAGAAAGCACAGAACAGGGAGAGTGGCTCACTACCTGCTGTGTAAGGTACTTTCCTTCATCTGCCTTAAGCAATTTTCCAAATGTCATTGCTTTCCCATACCTCTAGAATTGCAGGATTCAGTGAACAGCAGTTCTGCATTTGCCTTTCCCACTACCCTCAAGATTTCACAAGACTCAGCCTTATTCCCCCTCCGTCACCATCTCTCCTTGTAAGGGAGGATCTACGCTCTCACTCATTTTAGTTGTTCTCTGTATCAAGCTCAACTATGTCCTACTTTGGATGCAGAGGCTAGAGCTAGGTAAAACATTCAAGATGTGATTGCACCAAGGCTTTAAATAGTGGCAAAATGCCCCTTTGTCTTGTTCATAGTATCTGTCCTGATGATGCCTGACATTTTATTGGCTTTTTTGGCTGCTGCTGTGCCCTGAGTTGGTGATTCCAAGATCTATCTGTCAACTCCGTGTTTTATCAATAGCTAATAGAGTGATGTCTTTTCTTTAGTTTAAGATATCAAAATACTTCTCAAATATTAGTAAGTAGACAAGCAATATATTTTTAGATAATATAATTATTGTCTCTATTAGCCTTGTTATCTAGGTGGCACCGTAAAGCATAGAAGAGGTGTTCTCTTAGTTGTGATATTACAACTAATATGTAATAGTGTTTATGTTAGATTCATAGACTTTGGCAGGACTTCTGCAGTGTACTTGACGATATCTACTGTAGAAGACAGATTTTGAAGTTAGTGTCCAGAATAATATACATAAAGAACTCATAAATTCTGCTGGGGGGGGGAGGGCACCTGATCCAGGCATATTGTAAACAGGTGCATTTGTCCTTTGCTACTCTGCACTTGAGTATGCACAGTAGCATGGGAAAGAGCAGTGCAGTCGAAGCTAGACACCATGCTGAGATAACAATTTTTAAAACATTGCTGGACCTCTCGAGGTGACCGCGTCTGTCAGCTGGAAAGTCTGCGACAACACTGTGAGAAGTGCTTGTTACTGGCATGAAATGAGTGAAGTGACTTGAACGGAAGAAAAAAACACCACGTGGACAAACCACAAAGTTTGGCTGGGCAAAAGCTTTCTTGCCTCATTGAACATCTTAAAATAGGTAAATAAATAGACTGTTAAGCAGTTAGCAACATGGTCTCTGGGGGTCGTGAAGCCTGCTTGAAAACAAGAATAGATATTGCTGACCCTTCATCTGCAGTTGCAGGAGGGGCTTGGCGAACCTGGAGTTGAGTCATCTGTATTGTAAACAGATAATAGATGGAAATTGGATTGATGGGCCAGCGCTAATGGGATGAGCTTCATGCCAGGTCCTGCACTTGGTCCACAACAACCCCATGCATCGCTACAGGCTTGGGGAAGTGTGGCTGGAGAGCTGCCTGGCAGAAAAGGACCTGGGGGTTCTAATTGCAAGCGGCTGAACATGAGCCAGCAGCGTGCCCAGGTGGCCAAAAAAGCCAATGGCATCCTGGCTTGTATTAGAAATAGTGTGACCAGCAGAAGTAGGAAGCTGATTGTCCCCCTGTACTCAGCACTGGTGAGGCCACACCTTGAGTATTGTGCCCAGTTTTGGGCACCTCAACAGAAGAGAGATATCGAGGTGCTGGAGCAAGTGGAGAGGAGGGCAACGAAGCTGGTGAAGGGCCTGGAGAATAAATCTTATGAGGAGCGATTGAAGGAGTTGGGAGTGTTTAGTTTGAGGAAGAGGAGGCTGAGGGGAGACCTCATCACTCTCTACAACTACTTGAAAGGACATTGTAGAGAGGTTGGTGCTGGTCTCTTCTCACAGGTAATTAGAGGTACAACAAGAGGGAATGGCTTCAAGCTGCAACAGGGGAGGTTTAGACTGGACATTAGGAAAAAATTCTTCACAGAAGGAGCGGTCAGACACTGGAATAGGCTGCGCAGGGAGGTGGTGGAGTCACCATCCCTGAATGTGTTTAAGAGTCGTTTAGATGTGGTGTTAGGGGATAAGGTGTAGGGCAGAACTTTGTAGAGTGGGGTTGATGGTTGGACTCGATGATCCCAAGGCTCTTTTCCAACCTAAATGATTCTATGATTCTGTGATTCTATGAAATGAGGTTATTCCAGTGACAGACATTTGTGAGTGTAAGCGCTGAAGCATACATTTACTAGCTTGCTGGTAAGCCTGAGTACTTAGGGCTGTAAATGAGGCTATAAAGTTGTGCCAGGGCTTTGCAAAACAGCTGTGATGGAAGGACAAGAGAAGCAGCAAAATCAGACCTGATTTTGCAAGTTATTTCTGTAAGTGTAGGCAATTTTAAGTACACGCATAAACCTTACAGAATTCAGGAGTCATATACGCATTCATAGGTCTTTGCTGACCTGGGACATAATTTACTTTATCAGGATTATAGGAAGTGTCTGAGGTTGAGCCAACCTTTGGCAAAGCTTGCAACATTGGCTTTCGGTCCAAAGTGCATGTATCTCCTTCATTTGAAAGAACTTCTTAATGTCTTAGTCTTGTGCCAGACTGCCCTTCTTGCTTTGAAGGTGAACAGTATCCCGTGCAGCTTGCTGTGTGGGTGGTCTCCAAAAAACACATCCAGACTCTCTGATTCTGGGTATTCCCCTGCCCTTCTTATAAGTGCAAGTGCTTCCCCTGTGTCCCAGCCAATAAATTCTCCGGTCTTCACTGTGAACTGTGCTCTGTGTGTCTTTTCCCCTCTTGAATTCTGCCTTCTGTCTTGGAGATTTTTCTTTTTTTCCCTCAGAAATGGAATAGTTCTTTGAACCATTTGATTAAGGATTTCAATGGTCAAATGTATGCAGCAACTCAGCAGCACAGAATTTTAGTGACAGAAAAAAATAAACTTCAGTATTTTTATTAAAAAAACTACTAGTGTAATAGAAAGGTACATCAACAATTTAAGATATAGCCCCTGCCCCCCCGAAACAGCCACTGAAACATTGCAACAAACCCCCTTTCATATGAAGGAGGAAAAATAGAGCTTCTTCCTCAGACTAGCAAGAGCTAGGGATTACATATTTTAAAGCAAAGAGAGATTAATAACATTGATGGCCCATGTTTGTGACATTAGCTAGCCGACATGATGGGCTGTGTTCAGCTCTGTCATCCCATGATGATCACTGGGAAGAAATCAGCTCTGAGGCACAGCTGTTCTTTTCCCTAAAATTATATCTTACGTGCTGTGTTAGTTAGATATCCTCTGCTTACTCTTATTTATTTTCTGTTAACACACCTCTCAGCAAAATTGAATATGTATTTGTGTTTTCCCAATTGTTTCAAGAAGGAAATATTCCCTGGCATGTTAGGGAGACAAGACAATGAAAAATGTGTTATTCTGAAGTTACGGAAAAATGATAATGGAAGTTTTCTGAAATTTTTGAATTCTGTTTTGGTTTTGTTTTTCTTTTTTTATTCTGAACAACTTGCAGAGCCAGTGATATAGCTGGAGGGAATGGATAATAATACATTTTTATTAGCTTAATGTATTGACCATGTAGATTGAAAGTATTATTTTTTAATGTAAGGGAGCTAACTTTGAGGCGTATTGCTTTTACAAATTTTGATAGTTGCATATTCTTTCATAGCAAGAAACTAGTATGATATGTACTTATTCCTGTTTGATTTCTTTCTGGGGAAAACAAAGCCGTGTATTTCTTGTTTAAGATTATCTCAGATAACTGAGACTATTATGGATGCAGAAATTTAATAACGACATAGAGGACCTTTGATCCTGGTCAGCAACAAATGATTTGCTTAGAAATGCCTCAAGTATGCACACTCCCACCCAAACCCACATGTTCATTTATATAGAATTTTAGTGGAATGCATAGAAATGAGTTTTTGCCCTCATTCTGAGGCGTTTCTGTTGATGCTGCTGTTGTCTTTGATCCTAAGTGCCAGTGTAGTATCTTGGTGACCCAGCACAAACTGTTATATTTATGGCTGTCTCCGTGCATTAAGAAAACTGGATTTGAACTCTACTGAATTAATGTATGTTTATTTTCTGGTTTATTCTCATAAAATAACCATATATTGGGGGGGGAGGGGGACTCCCTGCCATCTCAGTTCAGGAACCTAACCTGTGATTTATTGCATAGCATTTGAGGGAGAGAAAGAGAGAGGCTGCCTGACTCTTGAACAGGTGCTTTAGTCAATTCTTGAAGATTTTCCATTCACCCCGGGCTCTGAAGATAATGGCTTGTAATAGGTGGTCAGGGTGGGCAGCATTGGTGCCTAATCCTTTTACAGGGGAAAGAATTTCCTGCAAAACTAATTCTTATTCTTGTAAATACCAAAATATTAATGGAAAAGTAACTGTTCATAGCATTTGCTTCCATCCGTACAGCTGGAGAGTTGGACCTAGCATGGTCCTGAGACTTCGAATTGGTAGTTCTCATCTCAGCCTCATGTCTGCAAATGTAGGTTGGGAGCGGAGGGTTAATAGGCTTTTCCAGAAGCGTCTTTACTTTTGTATCTCTTTATAGTAGTTTTCAAACTCAGAAACCACCTATGTGCAGTGTCACTGGAGATCTGTTGACCTTACATCTCAGCTCACAAGCCATGCTGTGAAATCTTGGGACTTCCTTTCATAGGTTGCTTTTTTTGACACTTCTTAAAGGTGGACTCAGTTTGGCCTCAAGCTAATGGTCACTCTGGAGAACAACAACCCAATTTTTCACCCTGGCAAGACTTACCAAAAATTTTAGGATGGGGACTGCTCATTTGCTCAAGTTATATGTGGTATCTGCATCAATATACTGAGGCTTTTCCAGTAGGCTGTCGTTGCAGGTTAAGAATTTTTACTGCATCTCATTGAGGCCTTTGGTTTGTCCTGATGCAGTTCTCCTCTGGGAAATACCTGTACTGTAGCAGTACCAAATTATGGAAGTGAATTGGTGAGCTGTTACTGGACACTGAGTACAGGAAAAAAAAGGGGTTGCAAAATAAAAATAAAAAAAAAAGTCTTTAAAGTGCAAAGTTCCTGTAGAAACTTAATACTGTAGAGCAGTGAGGGATATGTTCACAATGAGGAAAAAATTGCTTTTCTTGGTGATAGCTGTCTCAGCTTTATGTAGCATTTAACAACAATTGAAGGAAAGGAGGACAATCTCTCTTGCCCTTCAGATAATACTTCTAGTCTTGCTCAAATCTAGAACTCACTGTGAACTTCAGATAAGCTACTTGGTGCAGGAGTTGGTATGCACAGAACCAATTAACTTGGGCAAAATATGTCTGACATCAGTGTTATTCATAAAGCACATTTTCATTGGCTGCACTGTAGCATAAAGTTGGAGAGGACTGGCAGCATCCAGGAATTTCCTGAAGGTCTGCAGAAGCCACTGGGTCTGATAGTACCCTCTAGATAGTTGACTTTATCTGACTAAAGCAATGCTTAAACTTTATTTTCCCAGAGGGGTGAAGCTGCTGAATGGTGCAGCTGTAACCAGCGATGTGGCTGGGAAAGGAGCTGAGAGTGAGTCACTGGGACGTGAGTCACTGGGACGTCTCTAGGAGGCTGCTCTTTGGGGGAGAAAGCAAAGGAGAAAGTGATGGGCTCGCAGCTGCGCCTCTCCTCTTGCTATTAGAAATAATGCTGCTCCGTGGTTGGAGGCGGAGGGCAGGTGGAAGGAGCCTCTTGTTTTTTCTCCCCGGTTCCTCTGGAGGCAGAACAGCTCTGAGAGAAATGGGAGAGGTTCCCCTCAGGCAGGTCCTCGGTGCCTGCTGCCCCCCTGGCCCTCAGGGAGTCACTTCTGCTTCAAAACTTATAAAAAGAAAAGGAAAGAAATCCTCTCCACTGTGGTCATTGTGCTATTTTGTCTACAGCGATAAAGAGAGCAATTTCATTGTGTAAACCTGTATTTAATGAGAGGAGGTGTGCTCAAACTTATATTACCATAATTTATTTCACGTTCCTAATAAGCATTTTAACAGCTGTACATTTTAAATAGAGTACTCTCCATGCTATCTCTTAGTGTTATGTTTGTGGATTTTTTTTACTTCTGCTGTCATCATTTCATTGTTATTGAGAAAAATCTCTTGTCTTACATCTAGTTTTTCCTGTGGTTGAGCATTGCCTCTTTTTCCTGCCATTTAAGGTAGCAAGAGAGAGATCCAGAATAGTAGTGCAACTGGTTTCACACTGATAAATTAAATCTGTTATAAGAAGATGTCACATCGTTTCCTAATTTTTTAAATTATATTTCAGATACCTCTTATATCTACAAATAAAAAGGGATATTTTCCATGGCCGTTTGCTGTGTTCTTTTTCTGATGCTGCCTACCTGGGTGCCTGTATTGTCCAAGGTAAGTACAAGCAGTAGGCTTTTTTAAATACTTAACTCATAGGTGTGTTCAGTAGAAAGAGAAATTCAAAGCTGTTGTGGGAATATAACTAGCAACAATGTTTTGGGGTTTTTTTTGTAATATATATTTTTGTTGTTGTTGTACTGTTTCCCTGCATTGACATGCCCTGTAAAGTGTTTTAATTAATTCAGCTACTTACCCAACTAAAACCAAACTGGAATTTAAAAAAGTTAAAAACAGTGGGTTGTCTTAGCATTTAAGTGAAAAAGTATTGCATCAGTATTAGATTCCATTTATAAACAAAACAAAATTGTGTTCTGAATCCTGAATGTAAACGTAGTCTATTCCATTTGAACTAAGCAGGAAAAAGGGTCATTCAGTGCCCTTTCTTATGGTAAAGAAGACCTATGGGATGAATCTCTGATAAAAACAGAAGATGTAATTCAGGGAGAAATGTTTTCCCTGCACACCCCCACCCCCCTTTTTTTTTCTTCCCTTCTTTCTTCCCATCATTTCCTTAGGACCAAATTCGGGTACCTCTCTTGGTACACAGAGCAATAGTTAGCTAGATGTCTGATTAGGAGCTTCATGTGTGTGGAAGTCCCCTTCATTCTGCCTTAACATGAATTAAGCTCTTAATGCATTCTAAGGCAGCGTATCCAAACCAATATTAAATCTAGACCTTATTAAAAGAGGCTTATATAGAAAATTAAAACACCAAATGCCATGTTCGGGTACCTAAGTGATGCATCTTTTAGAGGAGGAATCTAATACTGTGGGACACCTTAAGTAATGTCAGAGCCTGTGTTTCTCTGCTAGAACAGAATTAAAGCAGTGAATATCAGTGAGGATAAACTGGTGTAAAAAAGAGGAGAATCTGGAGTGCATTGTTTCATTTCTGCCTACTACCAGAATGACAGGTACTCAAAGGGAGAGCATTACCTGTGCCTCTGTTGTACAGAGCGTGTCTCCGCCACAGAAAACATTTGCTAGTAATTGCTAATTACTGCTGCAGTTAATAAACCATGGACTTCACTTGAAACTCATTGACTGAAGTAGCAGTTATAAGGATTTTGTTGTTTCAGTTAACTATTGATTCTTCAAAGTAGCATTTCTTGTGAGATGCTAGATTCTTACTGATCATGCAAGTGTCTTGAATTACACTGTATTTACTGTCTTGTTTCCTTATTAACTAATGTTGCAATTGAATTTTTCCGTTTTGTTCTGTATTTCGGATCTGTTTAGCTGAGCTTGGTGATTATGATCCTGATGAACACCCAGAGAATTACATCAGTGACTTTAAGATTTTCCCCAAGCAGTCACAGAAGCTCGAGAAGAAAATAGCTGAAATGCATAAAAATGATTTCAGGTAATTTAGAATGCTGTTTGGTAAAGAGACAGATAAGAAATACTTTTATCTGTTTCCAAATAGTGTATGTTAACTTAGGAGCGTTTTTACCTTGTATTTATAATAGATGCTCTACCAATACACCATTGAATATGCTGTATTTGAAAATGTGGTTTCAGCTTAGTGGATTTTCTTTTCCTGCTAACCTTCATTAATCATAGCCGATTCCTGCATGTATTCTGGTAATTTAGACTGCATTTGCTTGAAATGTAGGTCTGGTTGGAGGGAGTGGCTCACATCATGAGTGCTGCTCTGGTCGATTAGTGGAATAACATCTTTCATTTAGGGATCTCTCTTTATGTCTTTTGCTGTGAAATTTCCTTATGTAGTGTAATTATAAAATTTTTGATAGATACTGACCTGACTGAAACTGTAATTAACTTATTTTGTCAGTATGTTGTTAATATAGTGGTGAATTACACAGAGATGTATTTAGGTAACTTCTTTGGAAGCCTAAGGGGGTGAGCTTCTGCATGCTCTTTTTCTGTCCTAAACTTTTAATAGTGTGACAAAGGGGAATGGAGAAAGATAGACTAATGAATCTTTTGGTTTCAAAGTTGAATGTGTCCCTGAAGTCCCTGAAGGATCGTCTTTCAGGAGAGAAGTAGCAGTGCGTTGGGCAACTGTACCCTCTGCAGGATCGTCAGCGAATGACACTCACAGTAATCGTGACAGTAGCTTGCATGATGCCTTCGTCATTTCGCTTACTTGAGGATAGTCCTCAACTAAGGAGAGGACTATGTTTTGTTTTCATACTACGATATATGGAAATGCTTTGCTTAAGTATATGAATACCATGTATACAAAAATTAGATTGTGAAACACAAAATTCCTGAGGGGAAAAAAAAAGAAAATGAAAAAATTCTTTTCACAGGAGCTAAAAGCTTAAAACACTTCTGTTTATTTAGAAGCCTATCAAATATGTTGTTCAGCCACAGTGCAACATTTGTTACAGTAAGCTTGCCAGTATTAATGTTTTCTGTTTTTTCCTTCCTGAAACCTATATGTTTTGCTTATATTTCTTTCAGGGAAACAATGTTTTAAATGGCACATCTACATCTAAAATTTTTAGATCTGTCCAGGCTGCACGTTACACCGACCCATAGAAACAGCCTTTTAAAAAAGAAATTTCTCTTACTTTCAGTATTGTTCCGTACAGTGGCTGCAGGTTTCCAAAGGTTAGATTCAACCTTTAAAAACCAAGTTCTTTCATCAATTAAGCCAAGGTTCAATTGCAGATTTTGATCAATTCAGTCTTTCAAGAACAGGCTTGTCCTTTATTTAAAATTAGAAGGGAAGGAAGGGTGGTTGGCCGAAACTGGTGGGTTTTGTATTTCATAGCCCTGGGAGAGATGTATTCTTCTAAGCTGTTTTTTTTTTTTTTTCCTTTGTGCATAATTCTGCCCATCTATTTTGAATTTAATCTGCTAGTTCCTCTATTACGAATAACCAGGCATATTTTTTAGCTCATTTTTTAAACTCCCTTTCCTGTTAGCGTAATGTTCCTGGCCCTGTGACAGTAAATGTTACAAGCCTTTGCACAGGTCCCTCTGGAGTTCTCCTAGTCGTGGATTCCTCCCATCAATGGCCGCTCAGCATGTGAGGATGTCCCCCTGAATTTCTTCAGTGGTCTTGGTGAGGGACACTATTCATTATTGCCTTTTGGAAATCAGATGGTATCAACCTGACTTGTTTTGCCTGTGGATCTGCTGATTCCTGCAAAAAATTCCAGCATGCGTTTCAGGCATAACTATAATTTATAGCTGAACTCTCCCCATATATCCCACTTATATGTATATGTTTCTTCATTCTCTTTGTATTCTAGATTTTACCGATTTGTATGTTATGGATGTTAAGCTCAGTGGTTTGTAGCTCTTTGCAGCACTCAGGAACTGTTTTCTTTCTTTTCTGTTTTCTTTCACTTACGTCAGCATCTGGTGTGCCTTACCTATTTGTCTAGTTACAAAGACAGTTTCAGAGCTGTCTGAATAGCTACTGTCTGGCATTTTTCCACTGTAGCTCTGTCTTCCCCAAATTGATCATCCTATTACATTTTTTGCATCAGACATTCATCTGTCACGTAGAAGTTTTACCTTTTTCCGGATATTTAATTCCACGTATCTCTATTCTAGGAGTGCAAATTAATAAAACATATCTGTCATATAATGAACTATATATAGAGAGGTCCAGTGCTAGGATGACCAGATTTCTGTATGTAGCTGGAAAAAGATGATTGGAAAAAGCACTGAGCTTGTAGGCTTCTTGCTGGTATTGATCAGCATACCTGTTTCACTGCACTCAGCAAGTTGAGTTTTCTGATAAGAATTAATATTTTGCTGCTCAATAAGTATTTTTGAAAATGCTGCAAAAGGTTCCCTTGGCCTTTTTTTAACAAGATACTTGAGTGAGGTGTTAGGTGAGAGCTAACATGTGAGAACAGCAGAAGAGACGAAGAGCCATTTTAATCCAGCTGCCATTCTGCTTCCTTCAGAAATGTTACTTCTGGGTTTCATCACTGCAAGTGATTCTGTTTCTTTGTTTTCTTCACATGTGCAAATAAACAAAGATCATGGCATCTCTCTCTTGCAGTAGGCTCCCGTATAACCAGAGCCCCGCGAATCAGAAGGGGCCAGTTCTTCACTGAATCCTGTCTCAGCATCCTCAAGGCCTGTTCACTGGGCACAGCTTTTCTTCTGTCCTACAGCATGACGGAAGAATTTGCCTTTTGAAAGGTGCATGAAAACAGTGAGAGGAATGTCTGGGAAGCAGTGATAGGGTACTTTGTCAGCTACGAGTGACTTAGTGACTCATCTTGTGTCATTTAAAAGTCTTGTTCTTACTAATTAAAACGGATGTATGACATGATGCCCCTATTTCTTATCCTTTGTGGCTGTGAGAACATCACTGGATTTTAGCAAAATGTGAACCCAATTGCTAAGATATAAATGTGACAGACAGAAATGCATGTCAGCATTATTGAGCTGTGATTAATTGTCTTCTGCATTTTAATTAATTATTATTTCCTCATTGAGAAGGGGAGAGGTACAGCAGTAATTTCACTGAAACCTTACCAGTGGTGGGGCAAACATCTGCCTTGATTTCATCACAATACATGTTCTCTTTTTCCTGTCATTCCAAGTAAGTCCTCTTTTGAAACATGGTACACTGCTGGGAGGCAAAGAGTTAAGGCTCCAATGACTTAAAAACTTGGAATATGTGAGGAACTGATGAGACTTGGAGATTTATTCTTAAAAGAATTCAACATTGACTTGAATGTTATGTTTTTGGGTATGGTTACAACAAAGCATAGCTACTGAAGTAATAGCTACTTACATTTCTGCTTCCCTGCCACTCTTAACAGATTGAAAAAAATTTGGGCCATAAAAATCTAGATATTGTGTGAGCGTATCCTGGTATACCTTCTTCTTCAAGTGAAGTGAATGCTAAGGTCCCTCCCCTGGTTGTTCATGTGCATGTCCCTTATCCCTTTTAGTTAGATACGAGCAAGCGTTCTTATGGTTGCATTGTAAATCACATCAGTGAAATGATCCAGGTTAAAGCCAACTTATTTTTACTTGACTTCCATGCAAAAGTACGTGGAACCACACACTCAGTTCTCACGTATTTTGGCAGTTTTAAAGAAATTTAATACACTGCACCATGCTCAGTGTATAAAGCCGTAGTTCACTCTTATTTCTGGTGACCAAAAGCCCCCATCTTAGCAAAAATACAGTGAAGAATTTTGCATAGATTTGGGGGAAACCAAACTCTAACTAACCCATCAAGTGAGGTTAAACAGAATAATGAAATCTTCTAGGTAGAGGAGAGGAAAGCTGAGTGAAAGGTTAATTCTTCAATCATAACAGCAGGGATTACTAGGATTACTGGGTTTTTATGTGAAAGATCACTCAGGTGATTTTAATAATCTCTTTGGGATTTGAGGTTTTGTTTTGTTTTTAACACATCAGGAGTTTGCTCCTTTCAGATGTTCCCAAAGCAGTTGTGTTTTTTCCATGGCAGAATTAGGACAGTTTGTTTGTTTGGGCAACTTACATTAGGAGCTGCACAGTTTTGCTTCTAGCTATTGCTAGAAGCTGGATTTTATGGGCTCCTCTTACAAAAAAAGGGACTTCGTATGTACATACAGACCTATGTCAGTGCTAGTTCCAAATCAACTTCTGTGTTGTTACAACTGTGGGATTTGCTTCAGATGACTAAATAAACATCAGATGTTTTTAGTGCAGTCACATTCCTTTCTCTCTTTTCCAAGGCAAAAATTCCTTCCTGTGAATTTATATCGAATCTTCTGTCCCTTTTAACAGAACATTTGTTACTCTGATAAAATTCCCTGGCTTTTGAAGGATACCTGTTAGCCAGAGCTCCCTGAGGCTAGACACCTGAAAACAGAGAGATTTCCATAGAGAAGTTCCACATATATCCCTATCAAAGCAATTTATATTTGTAGGAATCATGGGGTTTTTTCCCTTTATTTCTTTTTTGAAAGGACTCAGTGGTTGAAAAAAGGTTTGTGTCCCACCTGAAAACTAATGAACCATTTTTACTTATTTCTGATAGAAATATTATGCCATGTAATTTACAGGGAAGTGTTACGTAGTCAGCAATTATTTTATCTGAAAGCCCTAGCCAAACATTAACTTTTCCCAGTAAATTACAGAGTTACATGACCTGTTCAAATGCCTGCTTTCTAGGCTGACCTCATCTAGGTAAATGCAAGTTATTTATTGTGGTCAGTGTGGATACAGGCCTAAGAAGGTTGAGTGCTACTGAATTGGCTGTCGTCTCCGTTGTGTGTATCAAATACTCCAGCTTTTGCAAAAGTCATATGTGGGAGAACATCTTTTGGGAGAAAAAAAAGTTTCCTCTGAGGGAGTGAAATCACTGCCATGTTATGCTATTAACTATGTCAAAGGCAATTTAAACTTTTAAGCTAAAGGGTAGTATTTTCTTGAAAACCAGAGTAGCAAATTAATGCTTGTCTTTGATCCAAGCTGCATCATCTATACTGTAACTACTTGGTGGGGACTTAATCACTTTTAACTTTCCTCTGCTGCTCTAAGTCTTACTGTATTCCCTTCACTGTACCACTGGTTACTGTGGATGCTTAGACTCTGGTGCCAGCAGGAGTACTCAGTCTCTGCTGATCTGGCTCTCCAGCTCTCATACAGACATAGAGCTGTCAGTGGAGCCACTGGCAAACGACTACAGATGTTACTATCAGAGTATATTTTGGGAGGCTGTCCTAGAAGACTTGGCAAGAGTTGCTAGAAAATGCTTCTCTTTGTGGGTGTTAATATCATTTGATCCAAGATTAAAGCAACTTCTTGCATGCTGTTGAATACATTAAAAAGTGCTAAAACTAAATTCCCATGTAGCAAGTCCAGAATAAGGTGGATCTTGTATTTGATTTAAAAGCTTCTTGCAATTAAAACTAGGTATTACCTGCTTTTATGCATTTAATGCTGGCAGCACACTCATCTACATTTTATATTTAGCTTCTTGTACTACCCTAATCACATTGGTATCTAATGGCCTTGCATACACGAAGGGGGTCCGATTGGAAGGGCATACGGTGTGCTCCAAAACTTGCAAGTCATGTTACAGGAGATGCTTCACTGGGGACTGAGGATCTGTTGAGGTTTACATGGAGGGGAGGGGGGAGTTTGTAAAAGAGGAGGACTTGGGCTACAGCAGGGACAGCTGACTTCCAGGCCTAAGGAGCCAAAGTCTTTGTGGTTCTTAGCTATACAAAGTATACCAAGGACTTTGGAGAGCTGAGGAGGACAATGATGTGTAGTGGTAGTTCACAGGCAGATAGTGGTGACAGCTGCTCGGGGACCCACCTACATTACAGCCCTGGGCTGCACTGAATGTGCTCTTCATTTCAGCCTTCATAGCCCATGCTGGCTCATTTACAGGTTCCCAGTGTAGGCGTTTGGAGTTATCCATCAGGCTGTATGTTGGCACGTGTCACTGCAACTTCAAAATTATCTAATTCTCTCTAATTTGCAATCTTGTATTAAAAGGCCATTGTGTTTGCTGTAATAGGTGAATAATCTGTTTGTTTCTATTCTGCTATGGTTTCCTGGTGTATTCTTTCACTCCATAATTCTTATCAGTTGTAATTTGACTGAATCAGAGAGATGGCTGGAATGTATATTCATCAGAAGTTGGAAATAACAGTTCTCCTGGTCACCTAGTCCTTTCCCTGAAGAGTGATGTGTGTGTTGCTTTCCTCGAAGCTGTGGTCTTCTAAACCATTTTTTTCTTACAGAAGTGTGCTTAATAAAAATTAAGGAACCATACTTGTAATTCTGGATGCACTTACTAGAAAATGGTAAGAGTGAGATGCTACTTTTTTGGATTGGTGTTTGCATGGCACAGAGAGTATTGCCAGAAACTTGATGGTGAAGAGCAGCTTTACCTGAACATGATTTTAATGGAAGATGCAGTTGTAGCAATAATCTAGAGAAAGGAACTTCACAGACAATCACGGTTTCTTTTCCCTCTTCTTTTGCCAGGGGTCTATTTGATACAGTGAAAAACTGAAAAGATATATCAATAATTTTGATTTTTCTTTTTATGAGAATTCCAAGCAGTATTTAGTAGAAAAGATAATCTACTTGACTTGGAAAAGGTAGCTTGTTTTATTGTAACATTGACAATTTTTTAGCTTTAGGAAAGATTTATTTTGTGTATGTATGTGCACACACTTCCCACCCCCCAGGGAAGAGTGCTCGTAATCATGATCTACAAAGGTGGTTGTTTTCTTCCCTGAGCTAGTTGTTGCCTGTCTTGTGGTGAGGTTTGGATTCGGGTTCTGCATATGTAGCATACTGCTGAATTCGGATGTTTGTGTGAATTTCTACAATATAGGTGTTTCTTCATCAGCTGAAAGGACCTATTTCCTCTTCCCCTCTCCTCCCTCCCTCCCTTTTCTTTATCTGGGAGAAGGCTTTAAGGGCCAGGTGTGTCTGGACCAGAAAGATTAATCTACTGGGATATTAAAAACAGATGGCTCAGTAGATGTCTCTGTATCATGGGAACAGATTTTAAATTAATAATAGGTAAATTAAAACTGCATCTGCTCTGTAAATGTATTCGTCTGTTGAATAGGCTTAAAGCTGTCTGCGTCACTGCATCAATTTATGAAGTAAAGTTGAAATACAAATACCTAAAGACAGATATCACAGATACCATCTCAGCCTGATCTCCGAGGCACACAAGTAATTTGAAATGTTTTGGTAGAAGGAGTTATGTAAGTCGCACGTGTCATTACAGCGTGCGTGGTGTAAAATTCAACCTGTACGAATTTAATAGCTTCAGTGACAGAGTTTGATTATTGTTTTAAAGTGATTATTCAGGTTTTTCTCATCCTAGAATTCTGTCTATCTGAGAGAAATAAAAATTTTGCAGTACAAGTTAAGATTGATACTTGAGTGTTTTGCGGTTTTCTAAATTTCATATGTTCCAGAATATTTCAGCAATTCATCCGCTTGCCAGGTGATAAGGTCTCTGTTCATATGCAGACCCATTTAAAGCTTTTCCCTTCCCTGCTGCTGGTGGCCCGGGCAGTTCTTAGGGCAGCAGCACTTCTGCCTGGGCAACGTGCAAAGGCTGCTCTCGCTGTTCTGACAAACTGAGCCATGACCTACAACACAATTTCGTTTACCAGTGTCTTCATTTAGTGCTCTTTTTTTTTTTTTTAAATTATCACCGCCGTTGTGCTATCATCTCCAGTACAACTGAAACACTGGTGATTGTAGCAGATTTGTGTTTCAGTACCACATAGTCCTCCTTAGCACCTTTATTGTGACTAAAAATACGAGCAGACAGACAGCATTTAAAAGCATCTCCACTGTCTGTCAAAATCTCCTGAGATTAAAGGGGGAGTAAAAGCTTCTGAAGACCTTTAGCACTATAACTGTATAGCAATTGGAGTCTCAACCACCTGTAAAATTATTTAAAGAAACAACAGCAAAATCTCAGCCATGTTGTAAGCAGTTCTGCAGTCAGTATATGGTGTAGCTAAATGGTTTGATGCTTTATGCAGAATTTTGGCTTTTTTTTTAGGTTAAAAGGAAACCCAGGTAACCCTGTTCTGCTACTAACCTTCTTCTTATATCCCAGATCTTATGCCGGACATCAGATCTGGGATATCCAGATATAAGAAGGAGAATAAGGAGAAGGAGGATATAAGAAGGAGAATAAGGAGAAGGAGGATATAAGAAGGAGAATATTTCATAGATGGAGATGTTTCTTGAAACAGTCACTGTGGTCTCTCCTGAGACTGAAGCGAAGTATGTCCACAGTTGCAGGGCAGGGCAAGGGGTGTTTGGTGGAGACTGAGTCTATGTTATTCAAAGTTTTATGGCTGATAATTTTCCCTGATTTTCATGGAGGTGAATACATAAAGTAGGGGCCAGTCATTATGTGCATACTTATTTATTCTTTGAATTAATTAAATTGAAACACCCTACAGACCATAAATACTGGAAATTAATTGCATATGGGGCATGCTTAAGTACAGTATTGCTATTGTATTGTGCAGCATGTAACTTTGTTTGACATAGAGATGAAGCAAAAGGATGGACAGTAATTATGCCTTTTATTATTAGTAGTAGCATGTTAATAGTAGTATCTCACAGCACTCTATTAGTAAGAGAATCAGAGAACACAGATGAAGTGACTTCACTAGTGTCAGTCAGGAAGCAAGAATCTGAGAACAGGACTGAAAATGCTTTTTCTTTGCTGTTTTTGCTGTGTAGTCTTCCCTGTTTGTTAGAATGAATTAATGCTTAGTCCTGTGCTATCTCATCCTTGGCTTTCACTAGGTTTCACTATTTCGTTTGTATCATATCTCAAAGGAAAGGTATGAAGGGGAGAAAATTCTAGAGTGAATTCGTGTGGGCAGCCAGCAAAACAAGTAGATCATTGCTGTGGCACACCCTGGAAGTATTCCCTGTTGAGTTTCCTGGCCTTTGAAGTGCTTCAGAGTTGGGGGGGCCCTGTGGGGAATAAAAAGAGCTTGTACATATTCTAGTGCGTACTTCTTACAAGCCTAAAGGGAAAAACAGAGCATTTTGAAGACTTCTCAATCTTCTATTAAAGTCTTTGTTTCATTAAAATTTTATTAGGAAGTTTTACATTGATTGATTCCTAGGTTGAGTCATTAATTCGTAGCTAATAACTGTGGAGCTCTAATTTCACAAGTAATCCACATTTTATTATTTGTATAGTATACAGAAACTTTTCTGTATAATGGTTTCTTCTACTGGTCCTGTTCAAAAACCTTTGTCACCCTGCACATGGGTGCTACAGTGGCTGCAACATATAGAAAGGGAGTACAACTTCCATTTAATGCTGAATACATACTGAAAAATTTGGGAAGTCATATAAGGTCAAAAGGAGTCGATGCACTGAGAGAGACACCTGACTTTCCTGAGAGGACTGAGTTATAAAACAGCAAAAATGCATTGTCTAAATATTACCTGTTTTTCCACTGTAAGAGGTGTTAGTTAAAACACTTGTATAAGTGAGGAAACTCTATACATTTTTCTGTAAGGCTGTTTATTGCACGTAGAAAGCTTAAAGGCTTTTTAACAAAACCAATCAAAGGCATAGGCATATCTAATGTTAAATCAGTAATTGATAAGATGTGGACTTTTCTTTACTGATAGGATTTGTTACAGTTACATTTTTATTTAGTAAGGAAAATTTCATTGCTAAGTTACAGATGAACAGCATATTATCAAGGCTTGAATATTAATCCCTTGATAAGGGATGAATGAGGATTATTTCATTTGATATTGTCCTTGACTCTTCTGCTTTGTGATGTTCTTTTAAGGCTTTGCACAGTAGGCATTTGATTAGCCTGTAATCTGATAAGATCAACCTTGTCCATGTCTTCTGCTTTTTATTCAAGTACCGCGGCTTGTTCCACTTGATGTGCACAAAGACAGCGTAGTTTCAGAAGGTGAAACTATAGGTGAGAAGAGCATACTGATCTTGTTTAATGTGTCTCTTTACTTTAATAATAATTGCAATGTAATGTTATTTTCCCTTTTGGAAATGCCCAAACCCCCAAATCACATAGTTCCAAATGATGTGTCACCTTGTGGTCCCTTCAAACCAGAAGACTGGCTGCTTTCCTTTGTACCGGCAGCAACAGGAAGTGGGAAAAGGATACATTTTATGATCTTATTTTTCTGTAAGGCCCAGTTTCCAATAAGCAATCAAACCATCTGTTTTGGCTTTTCACTATGTAACATAAGTGTTCTAAGTAATTTAGGTCAAGTTAGTTAATTACTTCTGTCCTGTGTGGTTGAATTGGTACCTGAAGCAAAATTGTTGCCTATTTAAGGCTCATTTATGGTCTTACAGTTGTGATTACACTTAAAGTTGTGATTTATTAGTATTGAAAAGGGACCAGTTTAGTAGAGCCATCAGGAAGTTGATAGGGCAAAATAAGCATTTTTGGTTTGTTTGCTGCTTTCATGCTGTCTTCCTCTTAAATATTTAGCTGTGTAAATGCACATTTGTAAATTTTGGTGTTCCACTTGATACATGTTCTCCATTGGAAGTGGTGAGAAAGAGACCAAAACAAGAAGGAGGAGTATGGACCCTTCTTCTCTAATCTCGTGTGGTTTTTATTTTTTGAAAGCTAAACATCAACAAAAATGTGACCTGAAATAAAGTGCAAGTAGTGTAGTATCAAGGAGGACCAAAAGACGTATTGAAGATGCCAAGGAGGTATCATGGCATTGACTGGGAGATGACGAGCAGTGAAGTACGAATGAGCATGAGTTAAAACTGTATAACAGAAAAGGCTGTTGACACTTGCATTGCCCCAGGGCATCAACTTGGTAGGTTCAAAATAGGATTTGACATCCACAAACATGCTAGACATTGTCTTGATTGTTAAACTGAACTTTGGGCCGGATACTGAATCTTGCATGTCAATGCTTGTTGGTTTCTAGCTACTATGGGATAACAGACTTACAGGGGAATTATTCTACACCAGTGCACAGAGCAGTTTTAAAATGCCAATTCCCAAGTGCGTGTGCTCACAGTGTAAGACTGGACTCCAAAATGCAGGGGTAAGATAAAGTATGACTATTGCTATGTTCTTTGAAGATTTGTCTGTGGCTCATTTTTTGGATAATTTTCATGAGAAGCATTTGTGAGGCCTGGCTTTCTAAGGGTCCCAAGCACTGCTTATTGTCACAAAACCATATTATCTATCAGAATCACATACTCTAGTCATGCAAATATGTGAATAAAATAATACTTGTAACAGTTCACTGATAAACAGGCATTGTAAATCTGTGTTACAGCTTATTGCAATGGCAGGAGTTAGAAGAGCAAAAGTCAAATAGTAGAACTTACTTTAGAACTCAATTCTGGCGTGCCATGTTTCAGGCTTTAGTGTATATTCATGGTTGATTATAGACACCCTAAAAATAGGAGCATATAATGGAAATGCTGACTGTTTCTGAACTATCATGATGGTAACAGGCACTGCTATAATTAGGCATGCATCTGAGTAGACAGTGTAATATGATTGCAGTGTTTATACGCTGTGCTGGAAGGAACGTTTGTTAATGTGCACAATCCTTTTAAATGAGTTGGACAGCAAGAGTTTGTGGAAAAAAGATGCTGAGGTTTATACCGTATTCAGACGGACATGTGTGTATGTCAAAAGACAGCAAATACTTGCAGGATATTAGATAACTCTGGTTAACTGCATAACATGTTGTTATCTCAGGATTGAGAAAAAAAACAGAATTTACCTGAAAACATCTGGCACTGTACAATTCAGCAGGAGAAAACATGCAAAAAGTGTTCTGTCTTTGTATTATAAACAGAACGTAGTTGAGATAGGTTGTATTTCAATAAGAACTTTTCTTTCCTCCTTTTTTAGGCATTTAAATTCTCCAGTAAAAAAGTCTTTTTCTCCTATTTTCCTTTTACTGGCAAATTACTATTTCTTATGTAATTTCAGAGGTCAGAGCCCAGCAGTTGCTGAATTTAACTTGCTCCTGAAAGCATATTCCTTGGAAACTTATGGTGTTGATCCTCATCCTTGCAAGGTAATAGTTCTTTTTGCTATCATTTAATAAAATGTTCTTTTCACTAACATTTAGTAAAAAGACATTAATTGAATTGATTTAGCTCTGTTTTTTATCCAGGCATAAATAGGGAGTAATTTATAAAAGAGCTTACCCTGGAACTGCATATTACTTTTAAGCCTTGGAAGAACATAGACTGCCTGTCATTTCTGCATCAAAGGAAGGGTCTCTTCAGAGGAAGCAGAGCATCACAGGAGAATGTAGTAGAGTATCATAACAAAAGCTTTGATTATACTTCATAATTTCTTTGCATTTAATACAAAGGTTTCTCTAAATACTCCAAGTGTGAAATATTTTATGTTTGGCAAGGTTTTTAGGATTCAGCGTTATTCTTGTCCAGAAGATGCAACAAATTTTTAGTCCTTGGCAGATTAGTTTTCGAAAGACCATCAAAATATGCAAATCTTAGGAAGAACAGCAAACCAATTGTACAGAGGGGAGAACCAGATACACGTTTGCATATTCCTCCGTTTTGCTGTTTTGTGGTTCTCTATAAGAAAGTGATTTTACTTACCAATTCTGATAATCCCTTACACCTGCATTTTTAATTACTTGGTTTTATCTGGAAAATCTGCAGTGTTTGTTTTTAGCATTACCTACCTATGTTTTAACTGCAGATGTTACTTTGCCTTGTGTATCATCTCATTTGGTGGAACAACAGTGCTGTCCAGTTAGCTGTTGTGGTGGTGGGTGCCCTTAAACAGTCAGCTCTAGCACAGAGCTGCGTCGGATTTCATATATACTCTTTTAGGAATGGTGGTGCTGTGTGAAACACAGGGACTGGTTCAGAGCTCAGTGAAGTCAGCAACTTAGTAAACTTCAGTTTGAAACTATACTGCAGATTTTCAGAGGGCATCCCAGAGGCTTACGTTGGCATTTAGGACAGAATCAACACTGGCCCAAAATTTCCTCTTTACCTGTGTGGCAGGGCTTATAGTGTGGGGGCATTCGGGGGTTCACAGCCCATGCTTAAGGAAAATTATTTGGTCTTCTGGAAGTGAACTGCAAAGCAAGGTCCTTCTCTGGCTCCTTATAACGTGCTCCTTCCAGTGCTGTGGCTGCTACCCCAGAAGCATCACTGTGTCTGTTCCCCCGTATTTTATTGGTGGAACATAAGGCACAATAAGGTTGACAAACTTTAGCAAGCTGAGGGTCTGGAACTTGGGATGGACAGGAAATCCAGTTAACACAAAACTCACCTGAATCATAGCTCAAAAACTGTGAGCCAGAACTTTTATTGTGGAATTAAAAATTTAAAAAACAGTCGTTCCTATTTGAAAGGCAAGTAACACCGTATGTTGTGGTTTGCACTCGAGTACTTGCTTATAGCAGTAAATGTTGATTATTAGCAATACTTCCAACGCAACATCTCGCAGAGGAAAATGTATTGTCAAATCTTAAAAAATACTAGCGTTGAAGGAGATATGAGTCACTGGTTTGTAGTTTGTCAGCATGTTAAGAATGGGGCATACACAGAAGTATGTTGTCAACAAAACTACTAAGTATACCTAAGGATTTCCCATTGTCATCAGTTACAGGTAGACAGAAACAAAGAATAGGGTGCTGTTACTCAGTTAAATGGCCAGAAATAAATAAGACCTCAAGAGCAGTCTTTGTTCTTTATAAGTGTACAGTTTGAAGGCAAAATCTATTTCGAAAAGGAGAGTAAAATAGAGTTAATCTACAGTGGAGTAACAATTCATGCTATCAGTAAGAAATGTGTCACTGCATGAGGGGGAAATTATATTTCTTTTTTCTCTTTCAAGGACTCAACGGGGACAACGACATTTTTAGGATTCACAGCTGCAGGATTTGTAGTGTTCCAGGGGAATAAAAGAATTCATTTATTGAAATGGTAAGAAAAGTGTGAAAGGTGAAATAAGATTAGATTAATATGCAAGAGTCTTTTCTCCCATGTCTTCACGTCTTCCTACTATCTTCACTTGCATTTGTTGTCTTTAAGGTGAACTACATGAATGTTCCTTCTCTTGCCCCATCATGTTTCTGTTTTAAAGGATCTTAGATGAGAAGCAGAATAATAATAATTCAGTCTCATTCTTCCTCCAGTGAAAGTCATTCCACAGAGTACATTAGTGAACATAATGCACAAAAGCTAGAATTGAAGAAGTTGATTTTTCAACTGTGCTGTAAATCACCAGTGAGTCTTGTTGGCAGAGATAGCTGGAAGAGTTTCCAAGACTCCACCTGCATCTTTATTTGTAACACTTGGAAATGTTGCTATTTTCTCACTTAACTAACCTCACTTTGAAAACCATAAAAGAACTTTCTTGATAAGCAGAAGAGGAGGTGAGAATGCCTTTGGATTTTTATTTTTTCGATTCTTTTTTTAAGAAGCGGACACTTACGTGTTTGTCCTTGGTTTACCTAGTTTTGCTTTCCTTTTCTGCTTCTGTGAGACATTTGACTTAATTGAGCAGCATCAGCCAAATTTGAGAGAGAGAGGTAAAAGTGATCTCCCGCAGGTGGTCTAAGAGCACCATGAGGGCCATGCCCTCAGCAGTGCGGTGCCGAGTGAGCGCAGTCATGCTCAGGCATTGATAAATCGCATTTGAGCCCTGCTGCTAAACAGACGCCAGCAGCAGATACTGCTTAGATGTGGCTGCTCCACCTCAGCGCTCCCAGCCTGTCTTGTGGGAAGAAAATGGGCAGGAAGTGAAACAACGGTGAGGTGGATTTTTGTGTAGAGCTGGACTCTTTGCTGCATATCCATAAAAACCTCCTCGAGAGCTAACTAACCTGAAATCCTCAGAGGTAGAAAGCTGGTGTACGATTCAGTTACATGTGGAGCCCTGGGGATGTGTCTGTCAAATACCGTCCGTTTGTGATCCTGGATTTGTGCAGTAGTTTCCCTAGGGTTAATTTCAGGTGTCCCTGGTCACAGTGCCCTGGTGGTTTGTGCTTTTAGCGTAAGGACAGTATAACTGTAAGAGTAGCACTTGCCAAGCACGTATCTGCCATGCTGTGGGAAATGAGTTTCACGGCACTTAGTTTCTTGGTGTATTCATTTGGTCTGTTGGCATGTAAACCAGATACAAGATGAAATAGTGATAGAGCAAAAGCCATTAAGCTGTCTCAGTGTTACACTGGCCATTGGAAGGTCAATCTGGTGAGATTTAACTGAACACCATGTACTGCTCTTTTCATTTCTGGGACCTAGAGGCGAATGCTAGTAGCTTTAACTGATACTGTCTGAAATTTACACTACATAGCAAAAATCCAAATCTCGTATTGGAGATTTCCTTTTTAATTGAAAAGTTTTCTCAACTAGAATGATTTTTTATTATTGTTTTTTAATGTTAAAGCAAAACTCTTATTATAAAGTTTCCAGGATGGCATTGTTCTTGCCTCCAGAGTTGTTCCCATTTCAACCATCTAACTTCCAAATTTTTAGAGAAGTTTATGAAAAACCACAGTCTCTCTATTTTAGCTGTGGTGTTGACAAAATTTCTGTTACAATTTAAGCAGAGGCATCGTATTGCCTGTATCTGATGCACTGCTACTCCATACATAGGTTGTGCTTTCAAACTTGCTTAAATTAAATTTTGACATTTTTGACATTCATCAAGGTTTGAAACTCACAAGGGCCCAGTAACAAGTGCTGTCAAACATTTTCTCTTTCTTCCTGTTGTGTTCTGTCTGTATGTAGTCTGTTAATAAGATATGTGATATGAAACCACAAATAAATAAGGACAGAGATAAGATGCTGGTAAAAAGTGCCTGCATCTAGAAAATTGTATGCCTTCTTATGCAACATATGCAGGCTAAGAGTATTGTCTTTCCACAACTTAATTACATTAGATGTTCCAAGATTTTAAGATATAAGAGGAATTACAAACTGTGTAATAAATAGAATGTGAACATAAGCTTCTGCCTACTTTAAATTTCCTTTTCGTTTTCCATTGGCCAAAGTTAATTCTTTGAATGTGCATAAGGATGTAAAAGAAATACTCTGGGCTTATGTTCTCTGCTTTAAAGAAAATTAGAATATTAAATGCTTTTATGCTAAAGGTTGTAAGACTTCTGTTGAAGTCTTACATTTGACAGCCTGCTTGACTTTGGGAATCATGAAAACTTGCGTGCAAGTTGCTTTTCTTACCTGTAGATCTATTTTTCCTATACTTAAATGATTTTTTCTCTTTCTAGGTGTGATGTCTATAAATTGAAATTTGAAGGGAAGACTTTTTATGTGTTTGGAGCTCAGAAAGAGGTCAGGTTTAATATTTTTACAGAATTGCTGTGTTTGGTTTAGAGTCAACTGAAACATAACATCATGTTTTAACTAAACAAACTTCTGAACAATCCATAGTTGTACTTCATATTGTAACTAAAATACAGAATATGAGAATGTGAATATTGCTGTTGTCAAAAGAATGTCTAGTTTGCAACGGGTTGAGACATTTCTCACTTAACATTCATGCAGTGCTTTGTTGATAGTTTGTGGTTTTGGTCATCTGTGTAGTCAAGTTTTAATGGATTTTAAAGCACTAAAGTTGTACCCACCCACTCTAAATCATGAGCAACTTCTGTATATGAGTGAAAATTCAGATGGGCATTGATACCTGGATCAATGTAATCACAATCGTCTCCTGAAATGTTGGTCAGCTGAATAGGCCAGAGCTTGTCCTAGGTAGTTAGAAGTCCTATCATTGGGCTCTTGACATTGAAATCATAGAGATTTTTGGCTGCAGCATGCTATAATCGGTTCTTCCCCTAGCATAGGTGAGTGTAGCCCAAGATTATGGCTTTGGATGCCATCTAGGTAAGGAATAGAAAATGCAGGGAGGAAAAAATGCCAGAGGTATTAGGGGCTATTTGTGTGGTTGCAAGGAGGATTTGATGGTAGGACGCAGGGAACAGGGAGAAGTGGATGCTAAGCAGTGCAGCAGCTGTGCAATGCGGAATATGAAACATAGAGACTTTCCTCCTTGGATTTTGGTTTGAAGACCATTGGTACAGATTTGTTCTACAAGCCACTTGTACATATGCTCTTCCCTGCCCCCTCCAAGCATCCCCTTTTATTTCTGAAACAATTGTCCAGGCAGTTTAAATATCAGCGACGTATGGGTCGTGCTTCTGTGAGCGAACCAAGGATTGAGCCTACACAGGAAAACTTGGTCTTCAGTGTATACAGTTCATGGTGATGCCATCAGGTACAGCTCCTTCAATCTTTGAGAATTCAACATTTTCATTAATTCTATTTGCCTTCTTTTCCTTGCACTTAGAAAAAGGCTGTCCTGTCATTCCATACCTCTACACCAGCAGCCTGCAAACATCTTTGGAAGTGTGGGGTGGAGAACCAGGCTTTTTACAAGTATGTAAACCTGAAGTCGTTATGTATACTAAAAGTAAAAAAATGTGCATGTGAGTAGAAGATTGTTCAATGTGAAGTGTTCCATTTCATTAACAGAATTCAAAGTGCAAACAGAAAATATGCAAATTAATGGGGAATATTATTTCATTTCAAGACAGTATTATAAATTGTTTAAAATCTGAACAAGGCAGGAGGGTTTTGTCAGTGAATAATAACACTGTTCAGCACACTGTTTTTGCTACTCTGTAGTATGAGATGTTGGATGGACACAGTACTGCACTTGTGTCTGGGAACATAGTTATTAATGTTAGCTGTTGAATATGTTGAGAATGGAGGAAACAATCTGTTATGCTTGATTCTCTGGGTTCTTCTGCTGGTACGTAATGTTCTCCCACTTGAAATCAAAGGTTTAGTAAGAGCTGATTGAAAAAAAAAAATTCTCTGCAATGATTAAAAAAAAAAAAGAAAATATTCCTAGACACATTTTGAAAGATGCCAGCCATCTTGTTGTTGTTGTTGTTTTTTTTTTTTAAAAAAAGCCTGTAAATTGACAAGAAAGAAGGAGTATCTTCCTCCCTATTCGCTAAAAGAGAGCCTGAAAATAATTCCTCATTAAAATGCTCTTATGTGTTTTTTCTGCCCTCCATTGACTTTGTTAGATCTGTCTATTGACAATTCCCTTTAGGCATGCAGATTTTATTCTTGCTACTTAGTCTCTCCTTACAGCATCTTGCACATTTTATAAAAGATACTGTTTTTGTGTTGGAGCATAACAACACCAGGGGACTGCTATAAGGATAAGTAATGACTAAGGAGGAAGAATGTGTCTTCTAACGTGGATGTTAATGATCTGCTTTATTTTGGAGAAGACTCCTTCTTTCAACACGGATACAATAATGTATCAATGTAATCTATTCAATGGATATATTCAATGAAAAAGCAGGAAATACGAGCTAGCAGAATACAGCTGTTAATTCTCTATGTTAATATCGACTGTGCTTGAGACTGAATTAATAAAAATATTATCAGAAAGTGTTTTCCATTGGAAGTACGTGTAAGTAGGAAAATAGTGCATGGCGTTTGAGCGGTTTTATTTTATGTTACTAGAAAAAAATTCAGAGAATTGGGAACAATTCCCACCCAAAGGAGAGAAATTAGTGCTTGAAGTAAAGATGTCTGAGGGAGACTCATAGGAATATAATCTCTCTGCTTTTATTGTCAAATGGTTGTTATATTAACTACTTGGGTTTGGCCTTGACTGGGTGCCAGATGCCCACCCAGCTGCTCTCTCACTCCCTCTTCTTGGCAGGTCAAGAGGAGAAAATAAGACAAAAAAACTTCATGGGTTGAGATAAAGATTGCTTACGAATTACTGTCATGGGCAAAACAGACTTGACTTGGGGAAGGTTAATTTAATTTGTTTCTCACCTTTGTACTCTATTTTTAAATGTCAATAAAGACAAAACTAAAAGCACCCCTCCCCTGTTTCTTCCCAGGCTCAACTTCACTCCTTTGTTCCTGACTCCTCTATGCTCTCCTTGCCCTGAGCAGGACAGGGAGGTGGTTAATGGGGGTTGCAATCAGTTCATAGCAGTTTCTCTCTGCTGCTTCTCTTTCCTCCTCATACTTTTCCCCTGCTCCAGTGTCCTTCACAAACAGCTCCAGCATGGGTCCTTCCCATGAGCTGCAGTCCTTCCAGATAAACCGGCTGCAGCATGGGTTCCTCTCTATGGGACACAACTGCCAGGAGCGAGCTCCTGTGTGGGCTCTCCAGGGGCTGCAGCTTCCCTCAGGGCATGTCCACCTGCCATAGTGCAGGGTCCTCCATTGGCTGCAGCTTGGATATCTGCTCTGGCATGGTGTTCCATGGGCTGCAAGGGGACAGCCTATTCCACCACGGTCTTCTCCACAGGCTGCAGGGTAGTCTCTGCCCTGGCACCTGGAGTACCTCCTCCCCTCCTTCTTCTCTGACTTTGGTGTCTGCAAGGCTGCTTCTCTTATGTTTTTTTTTACTTTCCAGATGTCTTCAGGGTACTACTGTGGGGTTATTTCTTTAGCATGAGTTCTTGAAATTATACTTGTCTGTTTCAATTTCGGTGGGTCCTAAAAGAGGACTATTTTAGTAAAATGAATATTGGTAGTGATATTCAATAGAGAGGAACCTGACTGATAGATTGGAAAATAGTAATGGTTAATATGTGGAGTGCAGAAAAATAATAGCAATCTTCCAAACATGAAACTGAAGCCAAAGCAATCTGTAAATACAGGCTTACAATAGTAGTTTTGAAACAGCGAAAGTCTCATTTCAGAGCAACTGAGCTGTATGGTGTGGACTGTTAGTTACTTAACAGCATTAGATAAATCCTGTTTGTGTTCTCTATGATAACTAAGGTATTCTAATCACATCAGAACAGATGTTGCCAGGTTGTGTAAGTAATTAATGATAATGATACTTTGCCTTAATTAGATTTGGTCCTCTCCTCTGCTTAGAAGAGCTGGAGACTTGGAATCTAAGAAAAGGTCGTGATACCTTGGCATTTCTTGAAAAATAGAGCTTTAGTCCTGTCTTGATACAGGCTCGGGGTTGACTGTTGTGATTATTTTCAAGTAGATACAGATCATAGAAGATTGTCTACTAGGGTCTGGGAATGAGAGACCTGATATGAAATCAGTTTGCCATTTTGAGAGAACATCAAGGAGATGGTGTGTCTGAGGTACTCTTCCATGATCTTTGTGCTAAAAGACTCTGGTAAAAGGATGCTGTGTACTTCAGGATTAGAGAGAAGCAGTAGGATATGATGTAAGCTACTAAGAAGTTGACAGTATAGAGACATCAGAAATGCAACTACTTTTGGAGACAAGCGTTACCACTTCTTTATTATTTCACTGCTTTGGTAGTGGGAAAGTGGAAATAGCCATATCTTCCCACAAACAAGGTGGTACTGGGGCAAACATCTCCTAGGGGCTTTTGGTGTACCACAGTCTTTCCGTCATTCTGTGAATGAAAGTCCCTAGAGAAGCGGCAAGTGTCAGCATTTAATTTTCTTGCTTTCCTATCCAGGTAATCACTTGTTTTGTGTTCAGTCATTCTGTGCTGTCTGAGTTGGTTTTTGTATGCTTTATGTTCTAGTTTGGATAAAGGCCTTTAAAAAGTTGGAAAGCCCAATTGCTGAATATTACTTTGTGGTATAAAAATAACAAGGCTTGTAATTAGCCTTGTTCATTTTTGCTTATCAGGTTCCTTCTGTGCTGAAAATGTGACGGCCTCTGTTCTTTTTCTTAAAGGTATGCAAAATCCAGCCAGATCAAGACCATGTCCAGCAGCAAGATATTTTTTAAAGGCAGTAGATTTCGATATAGGTGGGTGTTTGCTGTTCGTTTTTCATGGTAAACCATTTCAGAAAGTAAGAGAAACCTTCAGTAATTACTTAATGCAAATTGAGGGCTTTTCCTTCTTGAGGACCTGTTCCCACATAATCCATGTCAGGATTCAAAAGATTTTCTGTTGTCTCTTCTATAGTGTCACTTACAAAATAAACTGGAGGCTTCATGCAGACTTCTGTCAAAGAGCAGGTTCACCAGAACGGGGCTCCACTTTTGGTACAGTTTCTGTAAAAACAAGGGTGCGTTGCTAGTTGTAGAGATTGCATGCCCCCTGTAACTGGGCAACTCTGGACCAGGGGTGCATTATGGGACAGTCCAGTCCCACTCCTAGCATTCCACTGCAAAAGGTTGCTTTTTCTTCAGTAGCTTTGCAGACAAGCAGTCAGCAGAATTTTTCATCCTTGACATTATATATCCACTACATGGGATTTATTTTTTTTTGCCTTTTTGTTTTCTTCTTTTGAATGTTACTTAATTGTTCGTGTATGTGTAGTGCCTGGCATGTAATGGCTCATCTTAGTATTTGCTTGAATATTTATTTCATGTTTTAATGCAGTGGAAAAGTAGCCAAAGAGGTTGTGGAGGCAAGCTCTAAAATCCAGAGGGAACCTCCTGAAGTTCACAGGTATGTCTACATTCAATATTGAAGTTTAAGGACTAAGGAGAATTAATTGTTCTCTACAAAGAAATTATCTTTCGTTTACTGTGAGGTGTGATGGCTGTCATTCTGAGCTTCCACGATGAGGCATGCAAGCCTTGGGAAATATGTGTTGCCAGAGTTAAAAAATTCTGACAACAGCATATTGTCTCCCACACAAGGGAACTTAATCTGTGCTGCTTGAAAGCTGTGTTTAATCAAACTGTCAGATAAGTAGTTTATATTATTTTCTGTATTATGACATAGACTGTTATTACATGATCCTGACAGAAAAGCACATTCTCGTTTCGTTCCTAGTTCTTGCCCGATTTTGAAAGATTCTGGTTTGTCTATGTATATGGGTATGTTTAAAGGTATACTTGATAGTTTTTCCGTAATGCAGTCAGATTAAAAAGCAAGAATTTAATTCAGTAAAGACAAAAAAGACCAGAGAATATTTTTTTGGGGGGGAAAAAAGATTTGGCTTGTTAGAAATAAGCAGCTGGACTTTGCAATCCAATTAATACTTTCTGGTCCTTACCACTCATTGTAGTGACAGTGAAAATTGGTAAGAACCTAATTAAAGTCCTTTGGAAGACAAGAAAGTGGCCGGCAGGAAAAAGCTATTTAAAAACTTTTTTAAAAGGTTACTTAACTTTCTGGACATTCTACAGCCATATCCCTATTTTTATTGTGATTTTTTTTCAGGGACAGGGGCTGCGTGTTTCCTTTATTTTTAGCAGAATATGGCTATTCCATTTATATTTGAGAGAAAAGTGGATTGTCTTTACTAAAGGGTAGGAATATGTTTGCAGCAAATGTTTATAAATATGTTGTTCAGCCCTACTATGAATAGTAATAGTAAGGCCATGCAGGGATGCTTTTGAATATGCTTTTGCAGATTACATTTAAAAGTGGAGTAAGTGACAGCCTAGAATGTCTTAACTGAGAACATAGAAAGCAGAATATATGTCCATCATTGAGGCAGGGTAGATTACTTGGGCACACAAATGCATTTTAAATCAAAATAGTTACTCACATAAGAAAATAGATTATTGCCTACTTTCCATAGGGTTTCTTTCTTCCACAGCAGAAGAAAAGATTTTAATGTAAACTGATTTTTTTATCTTGTATTTTACTTTTCTTTGATTTCAGTATTTAAAGTATTTTTAAAAAACAGTTTAAAACTCTTAATGTATATAAATAAACAGGTCAGAGGGCAAATAAGTTTACAGAGCCATGTCATGTGGATTTAACACCCATAAATAGTAATTTATATTTTTTTATAATTAACCTTCTTAAAATGCTTGCACTTACAATATTATGGTAGCTCCAAGTTCAGTTTCTTAGAAATACTAAGAAAAAGTCTAATGATTTTAAGCATTTTTATAATGCATGTTTTGAAATGCGAGACACCGGTAGATAGCTTGTCCTTCCAATAGCACAAGTAGGAAAAACCAGAAAATTTTCAGCTCCCCAAAAAGCAAGTTTTAGAAACAAGTTACTCTGTGAAATAGGATTTGAGGACACGAAATGGTAGTTTTTCAGATGCAAAACATTTAGAGGAAATTATAGGATTGAAGATAAATATATACATATTTTTTTATATATATATATATAAAAAAAAGTTTTTTGTCCCTGCGCTCCCTCCCTCAAAGTCAATTCAGTGATACTGTGGTTGCATCGAGAAAGAAACATGCAGTTGTGAGGAGGTTACTGTTCAATATCTTTGCGTTTGGATATTACACTTAAAGCACTACAGACTGAAAATCTGTTGCAGGGTGTAGCATGCAGCATTAATGCAGTGGCAAGTTCTTCTGAAAAATATACAGTGGATGATCTAATATTTGGCTTCCGGGACATGCCTGAAGGAGGGATCTTTGTAAATAATTACGGAGTAAAAGCCTCATGGGTGCTCCCAGGCACAACTATTTTTGGAGTTGCTTGATAGCTCTTTACAGCAAGCACAAGGATCCAGGGGATGCAAAACAAGTCTGTGGAGGTATTGTTGGCTTGGAGTGATTGTAATTACAGTAATCTGAGTGAAAAATTTCTTTGGATAGTGAAAATTTAAATGAAATAGTTATTAGAGACTGCTCACAGAATGCAAATAGGGGCGTAAGTAGCTCTGGGCATACGTTAATGAGCAATGAATCATGGCAATTGAGCAAGAAAGCTTGTTTAACCCCACTGAATATGTAATGAGATGTAATGTGACTTAGAGTAGGACATCTGTGTCCTGAGTTTACCTAAACCCTCAGCAACACACAGTCCCATCTTTTCACTTGCAACAGGTGTTTTGTTCAGTTTGTTTGTCTATGTGGAATTGTAACTTGAGTTTTTGTGCAAACTTGAAATGCATTTTCTGAAACTTCAGCACTGTACCTGTGTATCATTTGAAGTCACGTAGAACCCTCTTCCCTTTCATCTTTGCTTTTGTCAAAAGTAAATATTTTATAATGTAATAGTTTAGATTTATTGCAGGATTCTTGCTTCAGGCCTGTATCATGTAAGTGCTAGATAACTTATTCTAAAGAGCCATTTTATTTTTAAGTAGTACGATTTTAGGCTAATGAGCCTCATAACTGAAGTGAATCAACAGCATTCCTCAGACTTTCCTGACAAAGTTCAACACCTGCTACCAGGAAAGCCTGTTAGAGCCAAGTAAGACAAGAAAGAAAACCAGCCTGAGCACCTGGAGGCATGGTGTAGAGGCAGCGTCTGGGGTGCGTGAGAATGAGAGCACTGTGTATCTGTTAATGGAAGCGATATGGTTGCTCCTGCTTTAGTCTTTAGTCTGCAGTGCTCAAACTGTAACAAACCCTTTACCCAGTCCCAGGGGCAATGGAACAACATCAGGAAAATGATTTGTATCCTCTCTGCCTTACCCTTCCTTGAAGCCAAATACTCACGTCTGCTGTGAAGTGTGGAGAGGAGCAACACACTTAAAACCCGCTTGAGATGAGAAGGAGTCAGGAAAGTAAACCAGCACAAAACCTTCTCTTACACTTCAGATCTTGAAAGGTTTATACCTGCTGAGGGTGCAACATAACACTGCTGAACGCAGCGTTCGGCATGCAGAGCTTGTTATGATAGCCCAAGGCCTATTGTAATTCATGCAAAATAGTCCTGAGATGAGAAGTGTTGGACTGCAGTTGTTTCCATGTGAATAAAATTACTGTTTTCTCCGTTCTTTTAGAACCAGCATTACCCAGAGTCGCAGCTCTCCTTCCTTGAACAAGCAACTCATAATCAACGTGGAACCTCTGCAGCCCCTCCTTCCTTCTCCCTGCGAGGAGGAAGAGGTTCCTTTAGATGAAGGTGAGTCACTTACCCGATTCCTGACAAACACTACCGATATTTATTACAAAATATATGGAAAAAGGTGTGTTACTGACTCAGGGATATGGAAACAATCTAATGATTTCCATTAGGAGTACACCATTAAGCCTCTGCACGTCATACTGAGAAATGATCACTACTTCCAGGAACTGTGCACAACCCTCATGTGAGATACATTGTGAAGAAAGTTACTGCTGTTAAGCTTTCTGTTTCAAAAATCTTTTTTAGGTTGTCAGGTGAAAGAACTAAACAGGAAATAAGTAATACAGCACAGCACCATTTTACTAAACAGTAACTGCAGTTACTCAGGAGTGAAAAATGGCAGTTTACTGCTAGGTGTATTGTTTTTCTTGCTTTCCTTTACCTTTATATTTCTTTCTTTCTGTTCTAATGTTAGGAAAGACACTCTGCTAATTTAATTCCATTGACAAAAAGTGACATTATTTGAAGGTCAGCTAGGAAAGAGTCCGCTAATTTAATCCCATTGACAAAATGAGATGTTATTAGAAGATCAGTTTGAATGCATTTTATAGAACAAGGTTTTCCATGTATTTGTTTTTTCCGTGATATTTTAAAAATCACGTTCAACACCTAGCTTTTTGAGATGCCGTCATTACAAAGTGTGGTATGACTATCTTAGCCAGTTTAAATGAGGATAACTGCATTCTTCCTAATAAAAAAGGAAGCCAATGAAACAAAACATAACAGTGGTTCTTACTTGAGATTTTGCGGGATAATTTTTTCAGAAGTTGGGAAATATGACCTCTGCTGCTGCTTTGTTGTGGACAAGTAACGGGAAACAGAAAACAGCTGAGCAAGTATGTTCATTTTCATGGGAGTACATCCTAATTTGATTTTATAGGAGTCATATGGACATATTTTGTTCATTCTTACGAGGTTCAACACTGAATGTAGCAAGAACAGGGTGAATTTGATTGTCTGCATACTTAGCTTATTATAATGAGTAGTAGTAGCTGCATGACATGCAGTTAATTTTAACAATTACTTGTTTACCTCTGCTGTGAAATACTTGTATCTGAGAATTCACTTTCTGGCAGCCAAGTACCAAGCACTGTGTTCCTGCTAGGCAGTTGCCACCACTGCAGAGTAACAACAGCTTGCTGCTTGTCAGACTGCTGTGCCACACTTACAACTCTAAGCAATGAAATCCATTTTTGGAAACTGCTGACTTACCATTGCCATATACTCACCAGAGAGTGCTGGTTTCAAATATATGTATATTACACAGGTTTGAAAGTCATGTTTCCTTTTTCGACAGATTGTTGTTACTACAATTTAATAGAAATATTTGCTGGTAGGTTTCTTCTAGAATATGTTACGCACAGTTAAATACCACCAGCTGCCAAGTTAACAGTAGTTAGCTCTTTTACAGTATTTTCCTGCAGCGAACTTGGCTATCTTGCAGCTTGAACTGATGTCATGGCTCTCTGGCACTGATGCTGGCACTCAGTCCACTTCTGTGGATTCCAGTCTTCTCCCTTGCACCAGCTCTAATCACCCCAGAGTGAACTGGGAGAAGGAGTTAAAAAAAAACCCAAAACAAAAATACTTAAAAAACCCAACAACAACACCCCACCCCCCAACCATACAGTTTCCCACCACTGGCTGGCTCAGCCTTTAAGTAGCTCATCAGAGAGGGCTGGGCAAGGTCCTGTGCAAGGGCAGGAGCAGGAGATGGGGAGAGGGAAGGCAGCTAGCCCTGGCACAGACTCAACTGCATTGGGAAACTACTTGTTGTGTGCTACACATGTGAAACAGCCTTGGCATCTCTCTGAACGTATGGCCCTGAGGCGGAGGTGGCTGCTCTGGCGTGCTTTCCAAAAGGCCTGCAGATGCTCTTGTGAGTACAGTGCAGCTCTACCTGGGTCAGATGTCCCACGCTTGTATTTCTGCAAGGTGCTGCCAAGTGCATACGGATGTTCCAGCTGCTCATGGCCGAGACCTTCACATGGTGCTGCACTGTGATGTGTAGGTGGGCCCAAACAACTCGTTTGAAGAGCTGGCTATAATGGTGCTGTCAGCTGCACATACCCTGGGCAGACTCAGGAGAGTGTACAGCTTTGTCTTTTAACTGAGCAAAACTTACTTGTTCTTATTTTTAAATTGGCTTTATATATTATGAGCAAAACACATGGCCAAAAGTATGGTGGCCTCAGTGTCTGCTTCCTGAAACTTCCAGAGAGATGATCTCTGAGTTGGCTGAGCCTGGGTGAATGAAACTGAGGTAACAGAAACTGCCAGGTGAGAGGGAAGATTTTGTGCCAATTACTTGATAGTTGCTAGGGGACAAAGCCATCAGAAGTGGTGATAACAGAGTCTGCAGGAGATTTTGAGCAACTTCAGCCTGCCTTGTTGTCCTTAGGCTAATCCTTTCAGATGGAAACTAAACTATACAACCAAATATTGAAAAACAACTAAAGCCCAGCCATTCTCCCATATGAAATTCCATCTTAGAAATCTACTCAGGCTATTACGCTGAAGTGAAGCTGTCCTCCAGAAAACCCAAACTGTCCAGTGGTTTTGCAGACGTGTAAGAAAGGGTATGCTGACTAAACATGGTCATAAATTACCACTATTTGTGGGAAGAAAGGTACTAGATGCCCATGATATCACTGCAATAGTTACCTTAGCAGTTGACACTTATGTAAGAGGATTTGAAAACAAGTAATGGCATTTGATTTTTTGTTAGAGTGGCAGGCAAAAGTATCCGGAGTTTGCCTATTGTTGTCTTGTTCTTCAAGAGGCAATTCTTCAGTCTGCACTTTGAGGCCGTATACAGGTGTCCAATTACTAATTCAAGCACCCAGATTTGAATTGGTATTCTTACTTAAATGTGCTTTTATTCCTGCTTTAAATTATAGTTATGTAAGTGAATTACGTAAGAGATTGGCCACCAGCCAATACATATTTTATCAAATTAGAAAACTAATCTCAAGTCCTCATGCGTTAGGTTTTGCCGATCATCTCTCAGTCCTTTGTTGTTAGTGCTTAAGATTCTTTAGACTTTCATATTCCTTGTTATTGACTCTTGTTTTGCACTGATGTCCTTTCTGTCCCACAAGGAGGAAAGAGGCATGATAGTGTAAAGATGCAACCATAAAATTACTGTCATGCGTAGAAGGTTATCACATGAAATAGATTTTACATGTATGAGTGTCAGATATTCTTGGAGAGATCATTTCTACCTTTTGAACCTAGAAGACATTCTTCAAAAGGCACCTAGCTACAAATTTTGAAGTGTGTCTGGAAGAGTGATTGCAAAATTCGTCTTTGTCACAGACAGCCAAATTAAGTCCTTCTGAATCGTCCTGTTAGGTCCTGTCCACGGTCCTTGCTCCATATGCAGTCGAACACATTTCTTTTGGTATTGCTGTAGGAATTGTGTGGCTGACTTCTTTCACCATCTGATCTGGTGAGACAGGTTATTGCCTGATCTGATCACTTGGCAATTATTTTGCAGGTGGTAGACCATTGTCTTTGGATTTCCCAGAATCAGATGCTGTCAGGGCTTCACATATTTGAATAGTCCAATTTAAAAAAAAAAAAAGGCAAAACCATGCCTCTGAGTCATAAGATATTAATGTGGTTTTGACAAAGTGATGAAAACTTCTTTTAAGTTGCTTGATACTTGTGTTCTCAGGTTTCATACATGAAGTATTTTCCTGGTGACATTCATTTTTTGCCTTTGGAGCAACCAAGGTGAAAGTTGTGTGCTTCAGTCATTCTGTTGATTGATCTACCTTGTACAGTATTTCAGAAAAGAAAGAGTTGATGGCACAGGCTCATTCTAAATTCCTCCTTTTTAAAATCTGTGTTCATTTTTTATCTTCCCTGGAGTTATACACTTTTTATCTGTCCTCATTGATTTTTTAAGAACATTTTTTCTTATGAAATTGCATGCCTGTGCATCTGAGTTGTGTACAGAGAGCTCTTTTCCTTTTTGTGTGTCACTCGAGTGTAAGAAATGTTGCATTAATGGTAATTAATGGTTATGAATGATATCTTTATAATGTGGAGTCTTTGATGCATTGTACAAGCACATATGGGAATGAGCACACACCAGCTACTACCAGTCTAGTTATCTGTTTGTGTGAGTTCTTACCTGTGCAAGCTTTGGTTGTGGAGCAGAGGCATATGGAGCTTTTTTGGGCACAGCTTAGGCAATAACATATGAAAAATTGGCCAGTTATATGAAAGAATGTTGAGTATCTCTTCGCATGTTATGTTTGTACAGCAAGGACGCTATAACAGGTAATCTAGTCCACTTTTTTCCCTGGGCTCAGCTCAGGGTTGCTATGTTTATTTTTTATTGAAAAAAAAGTTACTGGTTTAGTGATAACTGTTTCTCTGAGAAGAACTAATACACATCTTGTCAACATTCATATTTTTAAAAGCATAACTGCTGTACATGAGACACAATTCATCTTAATGCATTGGACAGACAGGATCATGAAACGTCTTGTGTCATGTAGCATCAAAAAGCTTTTCTCCATGAAATTAGCAGAAGCAATACTCCTGTTAGCTGATTATACCTGGTGTGTGGGCGTGTATGATAATAAAAATTGTAATGTATATGAGTTCATCATGATTTCTTAGTGGCTTTTCTAAATAAAATAACAGTTCTATTTTTAAATTCCTGTGGTTTGCAGAGATAATTAATTTCTTCTAATAGACTATTAAATTTACTAGAGGCCAAAGTGACCATCCTTAGGCCAGGTTATCTACTAGTTTTTTGGTAGTTTTTTAATGTTGAGATAGTTCTCTCATTTATGTAATAAAGCCTGGTCATCTTAAGTTTCTCCTGCTACTGTGCACTTTGTTTTGCAAGTTTCTGAGAGTCTCCCAAAGAGTGATCTGGGCTCAGGAGATCTTAACTTCACTGCGTGCATCATCATTTTCATGGTCAACAAACTAAGTTGGATTTACAGTCCTCTAACCATGTAATTGAGCCCTACAAGGTCTGAAAACAACTTTTTTACAAGCAAACCTTTTACTTCAAGGTAATGATACCTAATGTTAACAACAGTTATCTCTGCCAGCTTTCCTTCGTAACTTATTTACAAATTCTTAGATTTCCAGGTGTTTACCATGCCATGTGTCTACAAAACAAGATAACTACTTTTGTTACAAACAAAACAACATTACCCCCATCACCATAATAAGATACCTCCAAAATCTGAAGACAGGTGATATCCTTTTCACAAATACATTAAGATTGTTATGCTTGAATAGAAGTTTCCTGTTCACAATTTTCACCGGCTGGGGAAGGGTACTAGTTTGGAGTATTTTATTAGTATTGGTTTTTTGGTTTTGGGAGAGGATTGTTTTTTCCTTTTGTGAACATACTTTCTGATTTTTAGAGCAGTTATGTAACTGTCTGCTGTTTTCTGCCTCTTCTGTAACAGGGCATGAATGCTAAAGGTCTCTCTGCCACAGTTCCCAGCCTTTCAGCTGTGTAGTATCTAGAGCAGCAATTCAGGAAGGAGGAGAGTGACAAGAGCTGCAAACCCAATTAGTTCCTGAGAGTGGACCCGTCACCTTGCTGGCTCTCTTCTGCACATAGAGAGTCCCATGTAGCTCTGTAGGAGAGAAGCAGGCTCCTTGTCTGGAAAATCTTTGCTGGAAAACATCTTCCAACAATTAAGCAGGTCGTGCTGCCAGTGTCAGGCCATGCGAAATCTTCTTTCTCTCAGCATGGAACCTGTTCCTTGCTGAGAGTTCAAGTAGAGACAGAGAGTTGCTGACTCAGCTGCAAAATGAATCTCACTTAGTTTTGTGTGCATTGTTTGTGAGCAGTGACTTGAAATCTCACAGTCATTCCTCTTTTGCATTAGCATGGTCGCATTAAACATAAATGATACGTGCTTATTCATCGACATGAATGTGCTCCTTTTGGAAATGTTCACCGCCTTGTCCAGGTGACACTTGTGTCCTCGATTAGGTTTGCCTTTGCATATTGAACATGTTGGTGGTTATTGTAAGAATTGGTGCTTTCCAGTTTTTGTAGCTGTGTACGCAGTGAAGATTCAACCCTTTTCAGTGAGATTTTAATGATCCTCTTTTGGTTGCTACAACAGTTATGAGAAAAGCAGGCAGAATCTTACTTTTGAAGTGGTGACAAAATGGAGATAGAAAGTGAAGGGACACTTCATCTTTCCTCAGACCCACAAGGAAGTCCTTGCAGACAAGGAAAGGAAGAGAGGAGCGTTTGCCCTGGAGGAGGAAGGAGTAAAAGGGAGTACTGCTGGATATTGATACTCTATGGGCCAGGCAGGGTAAAGGCGCCACTGTAAAGATGCTTTCCAAAAGCTCTATTGAAGGAGGCATCTTTCAAAAGAGGAATAACCTGGTGTAAAATACACATTTGCAGGACTCCCTCCTCTACCCCCTTCTTTCCAATATATTCGCATGCATGTCATTGATTTTATGGTGCAGAGGGAACAAGGACTTCAGATAACGAAGACTCGGATGGCACAACATGTTGTAAACATTAAAGGTAAGTATTCTGGGAAGTGAGAGACAGCCTCCCCCCCAGTACACTCCTTCCAGTTCATCTCCTCTCTGTGGTTTCAGTGGACCCAGTAAGAGCTCCTTTCCCGCTAGGAGAGTGAGATGCTGTGCATGTGGTTGCATTCCAGCTTCCAGCTGGAGCAAGTTATTAGCAGCCAGCATATATGCGTCATGCCTTTTTTAGGAGCCTGCGTGTTTCTGCTGGAGGGGACAGGGAAGTGCCAAGCCTTCTTAGGCAACACTTCTTTCTGGTGCGTACGAATGCCTACAATAGTTGTCCGCAAGCAGGAATTGGAGCACATATGCCAAGAGAGACATTTTTCCCAAACTTAGGATTTCTCTCTTCTTGTTTATACACAGGCAGGTCAGCTTTGATTATAGGCTTGAAATGGAAGCATTTTAATGTCATTGGTTTGCCTTGTGACTAAGGTTTGTAAGCACAGTATAGGGTTTTTCCTTTTGTATCTATATATTTTCCACAAATACTTTCCAGGCAGTGGTGGGGAACAGGCATCAGTGGCCAAATTGAAGCTCTTCAGAAAAATAATGGCCACAGTGTTCTGTGAAAAACAGACCCTAAGTGCTGGCCTTTTGTTTCACTGTGCTATGGTTTGATGCCCTGGATATTTTTTTGCTTGTGTGTGTGGTTCAGCTGTTATGCTAGCAACTGCTAACTGAGATGGATGCTGTGGAAGTTTGTATTGTACGTTATGAGGCATTTGGAAATGTTTAAAAATAACCCCTCGTTCTGTTCCCTGCTGGGATATTTTTGTTGGCCATGTTAGAAGCTTGTCATTTGATTCATTGAGAGTGACTTGTGTTAGTCTCTTAAAACTCAGTGGGAACTCAATAAAAGGTCAAAGCTGGTATGGGTAGAGCCTTTACAAGACTTTGAGAAGAGGAATTAATAGTCAAAATGGTGAAATGTCTTGTAAAAATCCAAACCAAGAGAAGCATTCATTTGCGGATGGTTAACCACTGCAACAAGGAAGTGTGCATTCGATTACTACGGCATGGCTCCAAGATCACAGCCAGAAGGGCTGGTAAATTTACATTTATTTTACTCAAACCTTCCCCCTCACCCCCAATAGTTTATATCGGTAATACTGGTCTCTTGGAAAGGAACTGTGCTGTAAATGACAGTGTTACATCGAGTACAGCAGAGAATAAGGACGAATTACTGACAGAAGCAGAGTTGCAAATGGGGAATGAATGAGACGAAACTTAAATGACATTTGTTGTAATATCTTGTGTAAATTGTGGATTTATTTGCAAATTGCTAACAAATGAGTGACTGGAATTTTGCCCTTGTAGTTTTCTTGGACTGAGGGGAAGAAATACCTTGAAACTGTGATAATTTCTGACAATTCTGATAATTTCTGAATAGTCCTTAAATTAGCAGATATGTTGGTAGCAGATTTTGAACATCAGCTGAATACAGTAGTGGATTCAGTTTAGTGTTTTACTGCAACTGAGTGCATTGGGTTGGGTTGCCAGATCATAACTTTGTTGTTTTTATTATTCTAGATACTGAATAATTTAATATACTGAATAATAGTACTGGGGGGAGGTTAGGTGGGGAAAGGAGTCTGATTCGAATCCCTTTTTCACTACACATAACAGGAGTCCAACTGAAGGAAGATAAAGTATTCAATATAGCAACCAAAATGGGCTTTTTCTTGTTTTTATACCAAATCCCTTTGGCAAAGATAGATTTGCTTCTCTGTCAATCCATATGTCTCTGTTTCTTTAATGAAGTAAGACATTTCAAAATATGTTTCTCCATGCTTTCTGTGTTCCTGTGTATTTTTGATGTTTTTGCATATGTAGGTTGACAGATTTCAGTCTCCAAGCACCTATATAAAACTATGCCTTGGTGTTGAATCCTCATTTCAGAAATGAGTATTTACAGAAGAATTAACTGAGAGTGTTCTGGCAAAGACCAGAATATTCTCACACTTTTGGCATCTGGAAATCAGAAAGCAGTAAGCACAGCAGACATGGAAGAACCTGCTTCTTGCAGTGATTTGTCTCTGACTAGCAACAGCCTTTGCTTCGTGAATTCGCCACTCAGGGGAAACTACAGTGTCTATGAGAATGCACCTAATTCCCTTGATTCAAAAATTAATAGCAAAAATTGAAAAAGCATTAGTATTTTGTACTCATGTATTTTGACATGTATTTTGTATTCTTACACCTCACCTTTTGTATTCTTACACCTCAAGAGGTTAAATGCTAGCTCCAAATACATACAAGCCATGTTGTTGGTTTAATATGACACCAGTCTAGTAACAGATTTGTACATCGGGACTACATTCGTTCTTAAAACCCGTGATTTTGCAGTACTGTTATAGGATGTTATTCCTTTTGGTGTTCGCATGCATAAAACCTGTACATCAGCATATAACACCTGTACATATAGCACATGAAACCTAAGGACTGGAGTTAACTTATGCAAAACTCATGGCAGGGGGCATAACTCCTTGGGAGAACCCTGTTGCTGAGTGGGGATGCTGAAATGTCCCACTTGTCCTTTTCTTGGGTGCTAAACTTTCACATCAGTGTGCAGCTCTTTTCAGCCTTACTCTCTTTGGCTTGGTGCTAGACGCTTGAGTCGCTACCGTCCATTCACCAGCTCCTCCCCATTCTCCGAGCTGCCGACAGATGTGTCTTGCCTTCTCATTCCTGCTCCCATGATACACGGTTCTCTCTCCCTGCTACCTGTCTCAGCCTTTTCCCTGTTTAATCCTGGTTCTGGAAGAGGGTCAGCAGTGCTGGGATGGGCTCCTTCCAGGCCAGAGGGAGGTTAGAGCCCTGTGAGAGGGCCTTGCTCCCTTCTAGAAGTTCCCATAAGACTAAAACAAACGGGAATGGCCATCAGGAAAGCCAGATCACTGCCTAAAAAGGGGTTACTATAAACTGTCATTGATTTACTCTCCTTGCAAAGTGAGAACAGGTGTCCTATGGGCACGGGATGTGGATAAGGTAGGAATCTGTGGCCTCCTGCTCCTGAGGGCTGGATATCTGGCCGTGATATGGATCCTGCTTTGATATAGATCCTGTGTAGGGGAATATTTGAATTTAGTGCGGTTCTAGATTCTGTTTCTCTTTCCTGCATTTTCTTTGTGACTTCCATGCACTTTGCTCATGTGAGAAAGTCACCCTCTCCTTCCCTCCAAAAGCTCATTCTATTCATAGTACAAATAAGTTTTGTTCACATTGAAAATAAGCAAAGGAATACACAGTATTTCTAGAGGAAGGGATAGGAAGGAACTGTCCTATTTGCAGCCTAGCTGGTCTTACTTGTTTGTGTGTTTATATGAAGTATTCCCAGCACTGCTCTTTCTGGACCATATCTACTTCTTGTGTTCTGTTTAGAAGAAGATCTTCACATTTGTTCCTTAAAGCCTTACAGATGTGTAATTGTGTTTGCATAGCTGGCAAGTAAAGCTGTGTGTAGTATGTCCAGCCACCAGACAATGTCTGAACTGAATTTTTTCATAAGCAGAGGATACATTTTTCTGGGGTACTGTATTTCCAGCAACTGCAGTGTCTTAAGAATAGTAGAGCTGGGGCTGCCCTTCATCCTGCTAATCCTCAGCTGCTGGTTTTGGCCCCTTTAGAAACACTAGCAGCTGTCAACATTTATGTCAGATCTCTTGCGCTTTCCTGTTCGCAGCAGAGGATCACTGTAACTCGTGTTTTATTCAGCTGTTCGTGTTCTATCTGCTGCAGCAAGTTATAGAGTTTTGGAGCAATCCCAGTGTTTGATAGAAGGGAAGAACTGAGTTTTGGCTAGCGTCATTACATCTCTCTGGCTCTATAAAATTTGTCCAGTTGCCAGAAAAGTGTGGAAAACTTTTGCTATAGATACAAAATGCAAGAAATAAAATTGAGCTTATTTACTGGATATTCCAGTAATATGTATTAACAGATTCTGATCTATGGAATGTAAATTGCTGGTAAAAATGTAAATGAAGACTGGAAGGAAGTTTTCTCAAATGTAATTCAATGCTCAAGTTATAGTCCTTTGAATCAAAACACAATATGAATTTTAACTAAAGAAATAGTACTTTTCAAAATCTAGCTCAAAAAATTATACCAAATTATAGCCTTGTAAGGGTATCAGCAAAATAATTTATATATGAATAGGAGCAAAGGATTTGCAGCAGTGTTTCAGAGTACTTAAAACTTACTGGCTTTGGGCTTGCTTTAGCTTTTATATTCTCTTTTTCCACTGGGAGATTTTGGGGGTTTTTTTTTTCTTTTAACCTGGTTTTGTAACTTCAAATAACTGACCCTCTTGAAGGCGATACAAAAAGTAAATAATCTGAAAATCTTGCTCCTTTCTTAAATATGTATCACTGGAATATTTATTGTACTGTAGAACGATTTTGAATTTCAGTGCTTTAATGTGATCTTGTGCCTGCACAAGCATTGCAGGTGGTATGTGCCATAATGAAACTACACCTGTGTCTTTTGACACCATCAAAATCTGAGTGGCCCAGCATACTTATTTGTGTATTGCAACATGACTGGAACTTTGCTGTGGGCTTACACTGACCATAGCTAATAGCTAATTGTTTCCTCAGTCCTTGACTTGAGAAATGTTGTGGTGTTATAGGGAGTACGAAGGAAAGAAAAGAACAGCGTTAAATTTTTTTCAAATATCAAATGAATTTGTAACAGCAGCAGTTAATGCCCATGCCAAATTTTGATTCTTTTTATATTAAAATATTATTTATTTATACTTGTATTTGACTGATTTAAAATGCAGTTAGTTTGATGTAATATGTTTTAACAACATGTAAAACCAGTTCCTTTCTTTTTTTTTTTTTTTTTTTGCTTTGATGCTATGGAATAGGATGTAATTTTTTTACTACCATGGTGGGAAAAGAGTATGGGTAGGATGGATTTGCAGTAGTAATTGTTTTAGTTTCATACGTGCCTTCCTCTGATAGGGTTGGTTTTAAATTATCCACTCAAACTAAATGGTGGACTGTAACGATGTATCTTTTGGAACTGCAACCCATTCCAATTTTAATACAACCCCTTCAGAAAACACTGATCTGTGTTTCCTCCGCTGCCTTCTGTCTACAGGTTAATCATGAAGTCAGAAGTTTGCCAGTTGTTTGAGAAAAATACAGTTTTAATGAAAATTAATATGATCTTTCTTGTTTATGTGCACTATGTATATTATGCATGCTGGAATTTACTCTGAGGAAGGAGAGAAGGCTCAAGAATCATAGATTGGGGTGACCTTTCTTTGCAGTAGCTGCAGCTGTCCTCTCTATGATGAGAAACATGATGAAGATATATTAGTGACCTTGCATCTAAGCAGGTATAGAGAGGCCTATGGCCAGGATTCTCAAATTTGGGAGGTTAAAATTAGGTCCTTTAATCCATATTGAGGTTCCTAAATAAATGGCTCAGTTTACCTCACTCCTATTTAGAGAAAGTGAAAAGCATGTTTGAAAATCAAATTTAGTACTTATGTATCTAAAGACACGTTTAGGTGCTTAATGTTGGCCTCCAGAGTTTAAAAAGTTTGGCTTTTATATTTTAAGATATCATGAGTGCACTCTTAGATGACTAAGACCATGGTTTGGTGATCCAGCATTACCTGCTGTTACAGTATGCTTAGGAGAAAGATGCCCCCAAATCTCTTCTCACCTCTTAGTGTTCACATACTGTTGTGTCTAGTTTCAGTCAGTTTGCATCCTCCTCCTGATGACTGTGGCAAGTATATTTGTTAATGCAAAGACTGGGGTAGACAGTAAGTTCCAGCACAAAACGCGTTTCATGCTGAAATGTGATGAATTTGTAAAACGGCTGTGATAGGAGAGGACAGAGTAGTTGAGGCAAGGAATTATTAGCAAGGCAGTCAAATCAAGCTAGTGAGGAGACATCTGCATTTTCTTTATTGAGGACAAGGTTTAATTTCAGCTATGCAGATCTGCTGGCTAGGTGCTGGTGAAAGGAGCACTCCTGCTCTCTCTCTGTCCCCGGTAACGTGCTGTACTTGTGAGAACATTTGCCAAGCCAGTTCGGGAAGAAAAACCATCAGAGAACTAACCTGGGAAGAAAAAGTTATTTTCCTAGGTTAGCTTTAGAGTCTGGCTCACTCAGGGATGAAATGAGAGGAAGCAGAAATGGTGTTTTTGATTGATTTAGCCAGACTGTGAAACCTCACCTGGAGGCATGGCCAGCTTATCTCCTAGACACCAGGAAAAGATCACAAATTACAGGGAAGAGATCTGTCTGGGCCATGTGGAAGACTTAAAAGAGGAAATAAATTTTAATAGCTAATGTGCTCTACTGAAGGGGGAATGCTTTTTGAGGGTGCTGTTCTCTAATGAAGAGGTTTTCTGTAATGAATGTAACACAACATATAAAAGCGTGCATTAAGAAGGGGATCCAGAAAGTTGCTTTGTCAGGTAAGGAGTGAGCTGGCTTGTTCAAGGAGCAATTTCATGTAAGTAGGTTCAAAGTGCAAGTTTTCTGTCATTTCTTATTCTTTTAGAAATATTAGTAATATGTCATGTATTTTATGTTACATTTATTGGCATTTCATCCCAAATGGTATTAAGTTCAGTTATAATTTTAAAGTTACCAGATATTAACAAGGTATCGCTCACCCAATTTTTCAGAAGTCTATAAACTGGGGTAACTTAGTAAGAACCTTACTTACCCGTTTTTGGAGAGCATGCTAACAGAGCTGCAGAGGTTGCATGGAGGATTTTGTGGTAACTGTCAGGCACTTTGGCATACAGTAGGGAACTATGGCAGATATTTCCCTGAGGAAGTGTCTTAGCAAGCTTTAAGATTCCTAGTGCAGCAGCCCCATCTCATAAAGTGTTAATTTGCTTGTTTAATTTCATTTACAAAATTTTGACATTTTAACTTGATTGTTAAAACAAGTTAACTTGGTTAACTTAATTGGCAGATTTTTCTGCAAATACTGAGTATTTCGGGCTCTGTCAGAAATCTGATCGTGTGCCTGTGTCTGTCTGTCTCAGGGCAGGTCTACTGCTGAGTGACCTGGCAGTGCACAAATCTGGTATCAGTTATGAAACTGAGATTTTTGTGGCTATGTCCTGAGCTGACCATAGCAGTCATGTTAGATATAAAATGGGGAAAAAATACCAACAAAAAAAAAGTAATTGAAAATAGAGATTGTAAGACCTTGTCATTCAAGAAATGCAAAATTTGTGACACTGAGAAAGTCTAGAAAGTAAGTATCACCAACTTCACTGAAATGTAGTTATGCTTACTGCTAGTTGAATGGTCAGTAGCCAATGGCATAAGAATATTCTTTTGCTATCTACTCAGATAGAGGGAAAGTAGGTTTCAGAAACAAAGTTAATATTTTCAGTGCAGTGAATGGTATTTACAGTTCTTAGGACTAATGATGTAAGAAAAAACATCAGTGAAATTTTCAAGAAAAAATGTGAAAAGGCTTCTGATCTCAAAGTGAGATTCTTTGCAAAATTTTGGTCAATTATAGTTGAGTTACTGTTTAAAATGGTAGCTTAGGATGGTGATCCAAAATGTGCCTAAGCTGTGTATCTTCCTATATCTTGTAGATGTCTTTATGATCGTGATTTTTGCTTTTCAGTTTTTGTTGTGTATCATATGTTTACAGAACACTGATACATCTATTCCTTATAGCATGTTACAGATCATGCTTTATTTCCCTCATCTGAAAATTACCATAGTGAGCCTTTTTGCTTAGTTTATTTTTTTATATGTTTGCCATCCTTTAATAGAAAACTTCAATAGAGCTTGCTGAGACCTTTTTACTTCACACTGAAAACCATTATATATCTTGTGTAATTACCACTGGAAATGTACTGCTTTTCAGATTACTTGTTTTTCTGTAATAATACATTTTCTTTCATACCTCATTGTTCTAAATTCTTTGAACCTTAATCTTTACTGCACTAAAACTGAAATAAATCTTTGATGATGTCAAAGTTTGCTACCTTTTATGGACATGTTTCACTGAAATCAAAGAACGGGTCTAATTTGAATTATAAGTAGCACTTTTACACAAGTTTCCGGATTTACTTGTTGGGTAAGTTGTGTAACCTTGTATTGGTTTTACTTGCTATATCCCTGTCTATATGTTACATTTGGATTAGTCATTAGTAAAGAATGGAGAGCTACTTAACATCACAAAACGAGTACTAAGTGCTGCACATGATACTGTGTATTGTCTGCTCCTTTTGCACATACACGGCATCTGGTGATGGTAATGAGTGTCGGACATGGGACAAATTTAAAACTGTTTTAGCATCACTTTGTCCAAGCTCTGTGCCTGACTGTCCTCCCTTCCACTCCTGCAACTGACAACTAATAGCAGTCACTGCAGTGTTGATACAGCTGCAAAACAGCCAGAATTTTTTTGCAGACTTGGTGCTGTTAGTGTTAGACTGGAAAAAGGGTAGTAAATTTTGAGAGGAGAGAGCTTGGGCAGAGAGTGTGATCATAAGAAACAACCATACCAGTAAGGCTAAGAAAGACTTCTCTGTAAGGGGAGAGAGAAATTCAAAGGAGAGGGAGAAAAGAGACTGTAAGTATGAAGAGCAGAAAGGTGATTGGAAGAAAAATGAGACATAAGGAGAGGCAGCTTTTTAAAGAGGTGAGGCATTTTCATTCCATTTCAATGATATCTAATCCTCATACCGTGCATCAGCCTTCCTCTCCTTTTATCCTCTTTACTGTTAATATGAATTTATCATGATAATCTATTGTCTCTTTTTAATGTCATGCTCTGTTAAAAATTACCAAACTCACCCATTATCTTATGACTTTCTCCTCATTCATTGCCAAGAAATAAAGGTGGGTGGTTGTTATTGTTGTGATTGTTATTATTATTAGACATGAAATAGCACCAATTCACATAAGTACTAGGTATTCATTTATATCAGAGGTCTGGTTGCGAGTAGAAAATGAGCTATTGTTTTCTGTTCTGCATTACACCATTATTAGTGGTAGCTGCATCAGACAAAATTTAGCAGATCTGGTGTACTGCGGTGTTGTAAAAGATGTTGCCCTGCTCTGGAGCTTTTCAAAAAGCTTCTCCAGTTTTTGCTAATTGTGCACGGTGTGGTTTCAATATGTAAAATGATTGCAGAATCTTCTTTCCAACCTTTATACTATTGGAAGACTGAGTTTTGCCAACAAGAATGCAGAAAGTTAGGATCACTATTTTCGTCTGCTTTTTTTTTTTCAGGTATTCAACTGCCAAAGGAAGATGAGATTTCAGTACCTGTGACTTCCAGCTCCCCAGTTAAGGACACTGGGGAGAATGTTGATCTTGCCGTTGAACAGGAAGAGAAGATGAAAGAGGAACCTTTAACCATCTCAGAACTGGTATACAATCCTAGCGCCAGCTTGCTGCCCACCCCTGTTGATGATGAGATTGACATGCTCTTTGATACCTGCCCAAGAGTAGAGAATGAGAAAGATGATACAGATTCGTTTGAGGAGCTGGAAGCAGATGAAAATGCATTTTTGATTGCAGAGGAGGAGGAACTGAAAGAAGCTCGGAGAGCACTTAGGTGGAGCTATGACTTTCTAATGGGCAACATAGAGGTGAATGCCTTTGTGAAGAGTTTCTCCAGACTTCTCCTTGTAGGCCTTGGACTGTTGTTGTTTGTGTTCCCTCTTCTCCTTGTTCTCTTGGAGTCGGACCTTCAAATCTCTTTTCTCCATGAGATCCGTCAAACACCGGAGTTTCAGCAGTTTCATATTGAATATTACTGCCCCCTTAGGCAGTGGGTGGCTTGCAAAATAAACTTCATTCGTAACATGCTGGGCAGCTTTTAAATTTTAAATAAATATGACACAACTAAGGGCTATATTCAAAATTTCAGTTAGGGCCAGCTTTCCATAATGTCCTTGGGGCCATCACTTGGTAGCTGTCTTCATATCCAGTTCATTACAGACACTTCAGGTTTTTAAGTTCCCTTTACATACTTAAATTGCCCCTTTAGTTACAGGCTCATACAGTCACCTTTCAGTAACCAAAAAGAAGCTTTATTTTAATTGCATTTCAGACTTCCAGCTCATCTATTAAATCATGTAAGACGGGGTCACAATAAGTTTCATTATCCATAACCTTTCAATCCATGACACTAAATCCAATGAAACTGAAAGAAAAACTTTTTTGAATATACTCCTTAGTGCAGCAGTCTCTCCTAACCAATGCCTATACAAGCAATGTTTATGCTGGGTTTTGTTTTTGTTTTGTTTTCCTGTTTGTTTGGTTTTTTACATTTTTATGTGTTTAAAATATTTTGGTAAATTTTTAGCAAAAGACAACTTCTGATGTTACTTAAATGTACAAATTGGTAAAATAATGCACAAGGGCATGTAGGGTGTTTTTAGTGTTTTAGCAATGATTTGTTTTTAAACTACTGGCTGGAGAATGAATGAGTTTAATGTAGCTCTGTACAGAGGGACTGTGGTTTGAGAAATACATAGAAAGTTCACTCAGGTTCGGTAGGGGCTGCCTGGGGAAGTTGAAAGGACACAAGTACTCAGAGGAATTTCTGAAAGGCACAGTTTTAAAGCTTGGGGAAGTGAGCAGAACTGAAAAGTAATGATCCTTCCTCTTACCTGTCAGGTTATCTTACACTTTTTCAGTGCTGTAGAAAGTCTCTACAAGATAGTCCAAGTATGTTTTGGAAGACAGGGCGTCTTCAGTCTAAATGTAGATTATTGTACATAACATGGAAGAAGATAACACTAAGTAGCAGAAAAAAACAAAACAAAACAAAACACCCCAAAAAAGCCAAAGCCCTAGCTAAATCAGTAGGTGAGTGACCTACTTTTAAAAATGATAGAGAAGAAAAAGGTATTCCTTTTTAAAAACAAAGCATTAGGCTGTACAGCTGACATAAAAGTACTCTACTGACTCACAGTTAAAGGCTTAAACACTTTAAGAGGTGCATCTTCATCCTTGATGCCCGTTACTACTAATCTCTAAGACAATGTATTTTCTGTGCATACTAATATGCTTCCTTTCACATATAGCAGCATACTTACCCTCTTTCCTTGTTATTACGAGCCCAGTTACATGATCTAATGCTGTTTCATGTAACACGGATTTGTATATCTAAAGGTATTCCAATATAGCTTAGAGAATATACTTAAGTAAAATCTTGTCAATGCTGAGAACATTTGAAGGCCTTCAAATGTACCACAGAGGTTGTATTTAAGAGGAGAAGGTGTCCCCCCCGCCAATCTTAGTGCAGACGTATTTTGTATTTGAACCAGGGAACTCTGATTTTGCCCTCAGAGTCTTTCTCCTGCTTAGAGATTTATGAATTGGAGACATATTTAAGGCTGTTTTATCGGATGTGCATTTAACACATTGTAACCACATCTCTAATTCCTACTGAATAAATTCCTGTGGTTTCAGTATCAGAGAAACAGTTTTGCTTGGCTTTCTCATGTAAGCCTTTGCAAATGTCTAGTTTGAAAATGGCAATTTCCTTAGAGGATTTTTCCTTCCCTTCTAATCTTCTCCAGTTTTTAAAGGACAAAACAGTTACAGGGCTTAGGAGTTCCTTTTCTCAGTTGAAAACTTTTGGATTGCTATTCATTTCCCAACTGACAAAGGCCAAATTAAACAACGACCTTTTTTCTCTTGTCTTTTTTCTCTTGTCTTTGTTTGTCCTTGCTAATTTAATCCCCAGAAGAATCACTATTGATTAGTTACTTGATGTGTATTTCTTCTTGTGCTACTTGCAGCTAAATGATCCTTTCCCACGAGGTAGTAATCATTAAGCCTAATAGAAATGGAGAGTGAACTAAAGTAGACATTTGGCCTTAAGAGGAAATTATTCATTTGCATTGTTTCAGAAAAGGTGTTTCAAGTGGTGAAGGCTGTGAGAACCGGCATCCTGCTGGACTGTGGAGACATAGTTCCACACAGACTCCTATATAAGTGAGATAATTGTTTAAAAAAAAAAAAGTTAGATCCTATGCTCAAAAATATAGTCTTGTCCCTGTAAATTACAGCACTCCAGAAGTGGGAGTATTGTTATGCTTGATTTAACTCTGTCAGAAAATAGCTGAGTTGCAGGAGAACATAATCGCAGAAAATGTGCAGTGCAGTGAGGTTTTATGTAGGGTTAAATGCGAGTGTGTGTGTGCACACATGACTGCCTTTACTAACCATGTGCATACATTCAGGCCTGGCCTTTTAAAATTCTTCCCTTCCTTCCTGATATTCTCTGGTCTATCACAGTAATTTAACTGAAAGTCATGAGAGTCCTATAACCACATAACACAAACAGAAGTATATGGGGATATTTTGAGAGAGTAGCAGTCTAGTATTTTATTGGTGAGGATGACAGACTTGGATTATGGAGCATCTATAGGTACAGTATTGTGTAATTCTGTCCGTGCTTGGATTATATTGTAATATGTTATGTACTTGAAATCTATTTTGTGGTTTGTCTAACATTTATAAACACAACTCTGGGAAGAATTAAAAATGGTTTTATTTCATGGAGACTAAGGGGAAAATATACCTGTAACTTGAGCCTTATCTTTGTACAGTGAATTTCACATTTCTATATGTCAACATCCTGATTGTTTTGTATGTTGATATGATGGCAGGAATCCCTAATAAAAATACACTAGAGAAAAGCTGTCTGCAATTATGACCGTTTTTGTGGTGACAGGTGTTTCATAAATAATAGTTTTTGTTGAGAGTTAGTCAGTACGTGATATAGTACAGATTTCTTAGGACTCTTACAGGATTTTTTTACATACTTTGTTTTTGTGTTCATCAGCTGGAGAGACACTAACAAGGTGCTTTAAAATAAGCTGTTGTTAGCATGGCTTCAGATGTTTCTAAACAAGGGCCTCATGGTGTGCCCAGATACCACGTAAGAGTTAGTCAGTCTTGAATTTGTCCCGAAATAAAATTACTACACAGGGAATATAAATTGAGAAGTCTGGTTTTAAAGTCAGGCCCTGGCTGTAGACACATGGCTGGAACCTTTTGGTAGGCAGATCTGGCCTAGAGCATTATGCAAGTAGAGCCGTGCAGCTTTTGGATGGAGCTTGCTTACCTTAAGTTGGTTTGGAGCTCAGACAGTGCAAAAGCATCTGGTAAGAAACATACAGTCTGCAAAGAAGAAACTGAACATCATTTTGGGGAGCTAAGACAGAAACTACGGCTGCTTCCTGAGCACATAAAACATTTAGATACAGATATGTCTCTACTGAATAGAAAGTGCCAAGATCTAAATGGACTGGCAAAATGAAATGTAAAGGGCGAGGACTATATAGTACAGGTATACCTATATATTCAGTTAAAACGGCATAGGTTATAACGCCGCCTTCAAAAGGGGGTTGCATTCCTTCTTTAACACAAGAATACAGCATCCTCTTCAACATGGCTTGCACTCTAAGTACTTACCACAGTTTATGCAAATAGCTTGTGTGCTTTGGGTAGAAATTCAGCATTTGTCATAAATTCTTTCTGAATGATGACACACAAAATTTCCCTAAAATTACAACTCACTGAAATGTCATGCCAAATGTGCATCTGAAGAAATCAGGTTGCATTAATTGGCGCTAACGATTGCTGTAGGTAACTGTTAGAACTTGACAACAGCCGTGTTGGCCAAACTGGAGATCACAAGCACTGGAATGCAACAAATTTCGTCTTGAAGTCAAGGTGCATTTCTCAACTTTTTGGGTTTTTTTTGTTGGTTTTCATTTTTGTTTAAATCCTAAAGGAAGTAATTGTCTCTTCTGTTTGTATGGGTTTGCTGTAGGTTTTCTTAGAGCCGTGTTTTATGGGGGAAGAGGTTTCTGAGACACCTTGTGAAGATCTCTCGGGGCTGTTAAATGTCATGCTACAACATTTCGATCCCATAGTCTTATGTCATTCATTCTGCCCTCTACAAAGGTGATCCTTCCTTAACCTTACCCTCAGAAATTTGTAGGAGCGTTTTGAAGCTGTCTTGCTTGCAGTTGCTTTCTTTTAAGGCAGGTTATTGCAGTTCATCTCAGCCAGATGAACTCCCTGCAGCAATTCCATCTTATGCTGTTACAAAGATTCACAGCTTGCCCTCTACATCTCTCCTAGTTCCCTCCTAGAAAACATGGGCACTATCTGATCCCTGTGAAGCGATGCTTAATGATGCAGTGGGAATTTAAACCTGTGGCGCACTGTTTATCAGGAAAGTCTTCCTGGTGTAACCAGCCACAGCTCAGTGCTTCTGCATTACAACGAAGAACTATAAGGCATTAATTTCTACTTCACAATCATGTAGCAGGGTACAAAAATGGTTACGAAAATCAAAATGAAACATGAGCATGAAAAATTACCTTCTCTGTTTATTTAATTCTGAGTTTTCCTGTGTTAACTTGCTCTTAATTTCAATCCAGATATGTTTGCTGAGCTCACAAAATGGCAGATAATTCAGAGAAGTGGTAGCCCCTGGAATCTTCATCAGTGTCCTGATGAGCAAATACCACCTACTAATTGCTAGTCACAAAAGATGAAGAGAACATAGCTGGTTTAAATGGACTAGAAATTGAGGTGAAATACGGTACATTTCTTTGATTGAAGAATGATTAACTACATTGATTGAATAGGGCATATATTACTGGAAAGAGCTGTAGATAGAAGAACACGGAAAGCCTCTCAATTGCAGTCCTATGTATCCTATTTAGAATCTGTAACAGAGGGATCTACTAAATGTAACATCTTATGAAAAGTCTGTTTTTAAAACCACTTTAAAATATTTTCTGATTTTCAGTATTATGCACAGGAATAGTTTCCTAAAGAGATGTTTTGAGAGGACTGCAGGTATTTTGAAATTAACAATTTTGAAATTGCAATGAGCCTGGCAATAAAATCTACAACATCACCTAATGTGCCCACTACTTTCCTCAGATCAAATCTTCAGATTTCTATTCCTGCAGATAGAGCTGGGTGGACATAGTGAGATACACATTAGGTATGGGAAAAAAGAACTTCTGCAAAGCCAAATCCAAAAACCATCTGAACACAAAGTTTGCTTAAATCTTGTTCTTGGGATCTAAGTCGACAGCTGTAATCCTCACTGAGTAGGTATGTAACCACTGGAATGCCAAACTCAGTAGCACAGCATCTCATGATCTCCTCATGATGACTGCTATTCCTTTACTGGTTTTGCCTACCTGATGGCATGTGCCATTTCAGTCTGAGATCCTGAGTCTGAGATCCACAGGGAACTGTATTAAGCCAGAACAGCTGAGTTGTATTTTCTTTGGACAGCCCACCAAAGATATTACTAAGTCCATTACCTTTGAGACCATTATTCTATCCCCACAATTTTCTCCATGTCAGATGGATGGGAAGTCCTCTTCCCTTCCCCCCATGACTTTCTCACCCCTCCTCCCGACACTGCTTTGCCCAAAAGTCATTTTGGCACCTCAGAAATGAGGTAAACCAAGGTGTCTCTAAGGAATATCATGTGTTATGGGTACACAGGGAAAGGACTGATCTATTCTTTTAATGTGTGAGCAGCACCTTTGTCATTACAATAGGATAGCTGGCATGTTTGTGTGGGAAGGGAGCTCAGAGGCTGGAAACAAGTACTCATGACTTCCTCCTCTATGTATGTTGACCTTCTGATCAGTCTCCTTTGCTGTTCTGATTTCAGCAGCCACACTCCCCAAAGCTCCTCCTGTCAAAATCCTAATTTCCTAAATCTCTTCTCATCTTCCAGTTCTCATGTGCAAATTTAATAAAAACCCCGGATCTCCAAACCATTGCACTGAACTCCAGCATATCCCACGGCTCTGGCTCTGTCCGCAGCACGCTCTCCACCCACAGCTCCCTGCTCCTTCTCTGACCCCTGCGCAGCCCCCTGAGCACACAGCACCACACGCGCTTTGAGACCAGGTGGAGCCCGATCTGCCTCCGCAGCACTGGCTGCACTTCCTAAAATGCATATGCCTCAGATCCTTCACGCTGATGAACCGGGGAGGCTGCAGAGCTTTGCCAGGGCCAGGCTGGAGGAATCCCTGGCCGCAGCACAAGCCCATTGGCTGCAGGCACCAGGGGCTGCAACAGCCGCCTTTAAGCTGCTCGTGAACTGTGGTTTGGCCATCTTGCCTTATAGGAAAAGTGCAGCTGTAGCAGTGTTGGTCAATAACAGGGCAGGCTAAATCTTTGGCAATGCGTTAAAAGGGATATTTCCTCTTCATTGTTCTGGTTATTTCCAAAAAGTGCAGCTTTTACACTGAAAGGGCTGTTTCTGAAAGGATTCTAATAACATTAAAGTGAGAGACAGTTCCCAGTTTCTCTCTCACCCTTTTAAATTCAGTACTACTTTGACTAATAATTCTCCTGAGCTGTAAAACATGTACAACTGATTTCTGTGTACTGAACAGTTATCTTGCATTGCAGCACTTGCTGTCCTTGCATATTTGCTAAAAATCTACAATTATAGCAAACGATACTATGATCCAGCACTCTCAGAGCCTTTATAAAGCACAATAGCATGTGTTTCAAAGGTTTTGGCTCAGTGGGTGTCTCAGCTCTCCTGCCCGTGAATAAACACCTCTCAATTAATGGCTGTACTTTGCATATTGACTTCTGGAGTTATCCGGACTTCCTTGGAAGGACACTGAAAAGTGCATTTAGCAAAAAGCAATCAGCAGAACTCCGAAATCACAAGATATGCACCCTCAAAGGCTGGAGCTATTCATCACAAAATAACAATTTAGAAAAAGAAATACAGAAAATTTGAAATTATGTAATCATTATTGGGCATTAATAAAGCAGACATCACATCTAGCTAAAACATTTTACAACTGTGAATGTACACCAGAAAGCCTTGCTAATTATGGGGTTATGACTCTCTCAAAAGATATACAAAGCAAGGAGTGTAATCCTATTTGCAGCTACATTTATCTAAGTGTTCTGGTTCCATACAGCTTATAAGAGAAACGGAAGAAAAGAGAAAAACCAAAGCAGTTGGTATTATTATCAGCTACAAACAGGGTACACTTCAGAAGTGTAAGCACCTTACACAACTCACCTTATTGTGAGTTTCTTCATGTTTTTTTTATTCAAATCCTTCCTGGATATGGTGACAATGTGGTAGTTTTAGCCTGTTGGAAATGCTGCCGTGGATCAGACAGGAGCTAGGGAAAAGCTGTTTTGGTAGTACTACATCAGACTGAACAAAAATAGGCAAACAGATGTGAAGTAAAACTTAGAACATCCCAGAGCTGGCCGCATTGTCAAGACAATGGTAATCGTGGTCTCCTGCATCCACTTAATTGCTTCTATGATGAAAGCCAAACTTAAAAGTGTGATTTTGAGGCTTTGAATAACATTTTGAGGTTCCTCTCCTACCCCCAAAACAACTAAACATTATAACAAAGGTGCTAAAGTCCTACTCAGCTTGGTTAACCATAACATTCAACTTCAAAACAAAGTTATATATGAAACATGTTTATCCCAGCACCACCAGCTATCTTAAACTCTATTGTTCCTAATCAGTTTATTGTTAAGTTGTGTATATAAAGAAACTAAATCATTATTTAACTTTTTTTTTTTTTTTTTTTTGGTTCTCATTCAGACCACAGAACTAACTGCAAGTCACATAATAAGCAAAGTGGAGGAAGATTCTACATCTCTTCTTTATAAACACTTGTTCCACCTGAGTTTACTATGAAGCAGCAAGATATTTTATGTATTTGTGTGCCTTTTGTTGCAAACTGATGATTGGGTTATATCAAGTCAGGTGTTTTTAGTGTATAATTCACATATTTTACTTGCTTGGCTCTATCTAGAAAACTTGTACCCGGTGTCTCTAAAATAATGATAAGGCAGTGACATTGTAGTTATTTCAATACTTTTAATACTGCTGATAATTTTATGAACCTAGTTTTACGTTTCTAGAAATTTAACTCTTAAGTCATTTTTTTAAAAAAGTATACATGCCTAGTGGCTTTAAAGCAATTAAAGACAAGTACTGGTAACACACCTTTACAGATATGGAAATGGCAAGTTTCTAATAATGTTGTAACTAAAGTGTAAAATATACTACATGCTTTCAGAGAAAAGGTATAAGAACAGTATTAGAAAAAGCTGTAAGAATGAAAGGTTATGCAAATTGTATAAAGGGCCACAGCTGTCAGTTGAGCTAAAATTTTTATTATTAATTGTTTACTACCTGAATTCTGAGCTTAAGCAAGATTTGGTGACTATCAAGAAATGACTTATCTTCTGTGTTGCTGGGGAGCAGAAATCTTTATTTACTGCTGAATGCAAAAGGAGTTGTAAATTGCCAGTCCTCATTGAAAAAAAAGTGGTTTAAGAGTGTCCTCTTGTGGCACTATGGAATAATCCGTCACAAGTTGTCACACACAGAAAAGCTTTTTTAAGAATTGGATTCTGGTATTGGTTATGGTTTTGGGTTTTTTGATTGGGGGTTTTTTTTGGTAGTTTTTTGGTTTGTTTTTTTTGGGGGGGGGAGGGGCTCATTTGTTTTTTTTAAATGATAGTAAAGAAACCTTTGCAAACAGCTTTGAATTAGGAGTGTACAGTTCTAGGCATAACTCTTTCAAGTTTTGTTAATCTGGGAATAAGCTTTTACACCAGTTCAGGAAAACACAATGCCAGAGGTCTCCAGTGGCACTTCTTCTCGCCACCCCAAGGGGTCGGGGTTGTGTGGCCGCCATGTTGGTGGGGTGGTGAGCATGCAGCCGTCCCACCCAGAGCTCTGCCATTGCCCGTGGTACCCCTGCAGGTACATAAACACATATATCTCTCTATATATGTATCATACAGCGTTTTGTCTGTGAGGGGTGGTGAAAACAAGCTCCAGTTAGTTAACTCCTGGGCTGTGCTGGCGTGGTTGTAATGACCCTCTCACTGGCACTGTGCATCCCCCTGCACGCCAAGCTCACCTTGGGTCATGCCTCTCAATCCCACTTGGAAATGACAAGCATTTATTGTATGGTCATGTGTGGCTGATGGTATCATGGATAAATGATACCATAAATGTCGGGGGGTGGGAACTAGATAATCTTTATGGTCTCTTCTAACCAGAACCATTCCATCATTCTATAAATGCAGCTAACCACAGGTTACATGTTTCCAGTCTAGTTGAACAGGGGATCTTTAGTCACTTTCTCCACTGCCCGTCCTGTGCTTTTGAACTTTGAGACAAACATAAAGTAGTCCTAGATGATTTTTAATTTACTGCAGCCCTGCTGTAGCGCAGGTGTCCCAGAAGTCAATGGAGACATTGGTGATGTTGTACAGCAACACAGAAGGGAAATCTGTTCACCCAGGACCGACGGCCTCTGCTGTGCATTCGCCTCCTTGGTTGCTCTAAAAGATCCCAATGACACACAGTGTTGCACTTTTCAGTAGGCTTCTGAGCAGCACATAGTAGGAAGGGAGACCTCGTGTTTGATACTGAGTTGGAAAATTTGGCTGTAGGTTAAGATGGTGCCAGAGACTAGACATGTAAAGAGAGGCAACAGAAATGAAGGCAATACAGTTATGTACTGTATGAGGGCTGTAACGCCAAGCTGAAATATGTATTTTCCCAATCAATTACTTAAAAAAAGAACAAGGTCATGCAGTACTCTGGTGGAGCAGTGTTTTCCATTGACAAGTTTGGTATGGAAAGTTCCTGTCAGCCCTGTTGACCTTCACATGGATAGAGCTTTTTCTCAAACATACAAAACTCCATGTTACATTTCTTGCTGTGCCAGTTAAGATTTTGAGTCATCTGCTTAGTAGTTGTTTTTCCTACATCTGGCAACTGCAAAGATGTTTGTCAGCCCCAAAGGCAATGCTTAAAAGGTAGAAATGCACAGTTGTTATTACTCTTGTGGTCTAAATGAGAAGTGGAGAATAGAAAGCAGTTGAAGAATTTAGAAATAAAAATAGTTAGAAAAAAAGCCCTTGAATGTAGAGGGAATATCAAGTCTTTGGGCCTGAAAAGAACTATGTGGGAAGGAAATTTAGGTTTTGGAATAATGAAAAGGTATTTTCTAGCAACGAACTTCAAGTAAGTTTTGAACAAGAAGACGTGTTTTTTGGTACTGCCTCCCCTGTCTTCCATCTCTGCTGTATCTTACTTACATAACTTATGGCTGTGTGTATGAATCGTCATCTCTGCTGTATTTTACAAAATCATTTCATAAAATTTAATTTATTAAGCATTTAATTTGGTGCCTATTCTGTTACAGATGTCATTCACTCCCTATAAATATTAGCATTTTTTTTTCCATATTAACTGATGGGTGCCATTTTGATTTGACACTCCTTCTGACAGTCTTGTAGGGCCTCATGCTTCCTGCTCTGCTGGAACAGGATGGGCTGTGCAGACTGCTTGGATTCACTCCAGCTCCTTTGCTGATGTGGACATTGTTCCTGAGGCCAGCAGGTGTGCAAGAACCCTTTGTTAGAGCAAAGACTGGCTAGAATAATACTTTTTTTCTTGATTGCTTTGATACCCGAGCCCGTGTGTCCTCTGTACCATGAGCAGAGTAGCCAATGGGGGAGGGAAGACGAAGATCTGTGTCAGTAGTAAGGTCCGTCTAACCTATCTTGAACCTGAGGAATGGTATCATATGACTTGTGGGTTCTGACTTATTTGTTATTTGCTTAATATGAGTCAGCCTGCTTAGGTGAGTTACTTGGGCAAGGGATGAAGCTCAGGGTGGGAACAGAAGTCCAAGAATATGCAGTATTTCATCCAAATTCTTGATCATCTCTGTCGGTTTACCTTAGTGGCTTTCAGCCTAGTGGAAGCTTCAGATTTTAAGAAGTCTGGCTTGCCTTGACAGTATCTGCTGTCAGTTTTGCCTTGGGAGAATTTGTCCTAAGAGCAGACTCTGAATGAATTTGTTTTATTGATTATATTAACTTGGAGAACTGATCTTTGGAAACACAAAGCCACTCTTAGCTGTGCTGTCAATTCAATTGCTTCACTGCTCCCTTTTTACTTATCATTAAAATTGTGATTGATTAGCTTGTAATGTAATTTATTGCCTTGTTTCTTCAAATAAAAAAGTAGCTATATGAATCTGAGGGCTAAAATACTCAAGGAAGATACTTAAAAATAATCAGCGTCTACTTTCAAATGAGTACTTCAGCCTGAAAGAGACATTGCTGAAGTTCCTTCATATTAAAGGAAATGAATGACTACAGAGTTGACCCCTGAAAAATGCTGTTGAGAATAAGCCTTACCCACAACTTTATTAATATACTCAGTCACATGCAGGATCATGTTACCAACATTTCCTTGTTTGACAGCATGGTCAGTCTGGAAGACAAATGTTAGTGTTAAGTTGTAAGGCAGAGAAGAAGACACCTTGTTATGTAACCTAGGATACCTATATGCCTGAAGTTAAGTATGTAAAAGGTTTCTTGTAAGATTAAGGTTTCTATCTATAGACAAGTGAAAATGGATAGAGCAGATTTCCTGTTATTTGCATTACTGCTTCTTTTCCTCCGGTAAGATCCATACAGATCTAGATCTAGTGGGGGAAAAAAAAGTAATATGAACCTTATTGTGGCTTTTGAGTTTAAAAGGAAAAATCAAGTTCAAATATATGATCATCCTTTTTGACTGACATCTTGATTGCTAAATTTAATCCTAAGTGGAATTGTGTATTTCATAAGAATTGAGGATATCTTGCAGCATTGCAGTGTTCATTCAGGGGAATTTGCTTGTGTTCCCCAAATCTAAGCTATTTTAATTTTTCTGAGCCTTCAAGACTCAGCCAGACCTTGGAAACAAACAAAACTGTGGACTTCAGATTAATATCACTGGAATTATCTTCACTGATCTCAAGGATGTCAGGATTTCACCTTCAAGGTTGCTGGGGTTTCATGTGGCTTAGCAGATAACACATCAAAAAGATTTTTGCAGAGGCATGTATGCGTATATCTATGAATTTGTTCACTCTCTGACAGTATAAAAAAACTTCCTTATTATAATTCTTGGTGATAGAGAACTTTACTTGTTCTACCCTTGGAACAGTGAGCTGTGATTTAGGATTTTATTTTAAAATTAGGTTTTAATGTTTTTTATTAAGCTTCACCATTGCTTTGCTGGCTATATATCAGTTTAATTTAATACCCTATGTTATTCTTCTACTTCAGAATGTTATTTTGGAAATAGTGGGTTTCATAGTTTTGCTTCTGTTGTGCCATTTAAATTTCTGATTGATTTTCAAATCAACCAATATAATCCTGTTCGCCAAGTGGAAAACGTATGGATTTGATAGCAAGCTGGAGTTTTGACAACAAACTAGAATTAGCAGTTTCAAGGGAAAAAATTTTGCATTCCATAATGAAGGCAGAAGAGGATGGAAATAAATTTTCTGTGTCAAACAGCACTCAGCCATCCAAAGAGACAGCGAGAAATGACCTGGAATATCCCATTCAGGAACAGATCAGATAACAATTTTAGGTTCATAAGTATCTGGAAAATGTATAGGACAGACCCATAGTAAAAACAGTAAAATTATCTGTAAAGAAATTCAGAGTTGTTCCAAGAATGTATCTTTTACCAAGATGATGAAAGTGAGAACGTACCATTTAGCAAGATGGAGAAAACGGAAAGTTTAGGCAACTTTTGCTCTTTGTGGACAGACAGCCTCAGTTTACATGCTGGTATGTGCAAGAGCTCTAGATTTTGTACCATTTCATCTCTCAGCATGGAGTGCCCAAAAGAATCCATTCCGATTAATTTTTTAAGAGACAATTCATCATCTTGTCAAAACAAGTGATTCTGTAAGATTTGGTCTGATACTTATCAACAAAAAGCAGTAATTATGGATAAATGGGAAAGAAAGGATCCTGAGATCTTCAAAGTTACTTTGGGCCAACCTCCAGCTGCTGACCAACCACAAAACCTCAAGGAACAATATTTTGTAAGCTTGGATGAGGGAGAAAAAAGGGCAGACATATGTCAAGCCCAACCTCATCTTTCTATGTGTAATGAGGATGATTATTCAAATATGCTTACAAAGATCCTGCATGGAAATACTGATACCTATTTCTAGGCTCCTCTAATTGATAATTCTGATGAGAACTGTGCAGGAAGAATTGCTCTGATGGAGATTAAAAGCATATCTGATAGAGACACCATACTAAAAAAGTCTCCAAAGAAGATCTCTTTATTAAAAAAAAAAAAAATACAAAACATTTTTGTTCTACTTGATTGGAAGGCAATGTTTTCTTCAGAAAAAAAGAGCAACAGCAGTGGAACATGCAACATGTGAGAAAAGCATATGCTAGATGATGAAGATGATGAGAGAAAAAATTCCACTGACTGACATTTACCATGCTTGCAAAAATATTACAGATAGCATCAAGGGGCAGGCTTTCTCTCCTGAGGCAAAGGGAAAAGTGGATGATTTGTAGGATTTGATCTTAAATTTTGAAGTTTTCAAAGTACAGACAGGTCAGGAAAACAAAGAAAGATTTGGAGATACATAAGAGCAAGACAAAATGTTAGAAATGAGAAAGCAGATTAAAACAAAGCAAATGGCTAGTGCCCTTACTGAACCAAGTACTACTGACAAAATTATTGGTAGTAAAATAGTGCTACAGTCACCTGCAGAAGGTTCTGCTGTGGAAAGAAGTGGTTCAATGCAGAGCTGAGGAGACAGTCCTTCAGGAATCTGCCTGTCTTTTAATGGTTTTTACAAGTATAAAAGCCTCAACTCTCCTAACACAAATTCATGCAATGAGTGTGGCTATACTCTGTTCAGTGTATCGATAAACTCTAGGAAATACGACGTGGAACTGCACACTGCACAGAGGGTGCATCAAATCAGATAAGGACATCTATGTAAGTTTTGAAAAGCAACTTAGACGAGGCTGCCAAAGTAAGAAAAGTGTTGTGTTGGAAGGATGAACCATTAAGCATAGATCACAAAATGAGTGTTTGGCGTCAATATTATTTCTGTTTGAGGGTGCTATGTATGATGAGAAGTCTTAAGACCAAAGAAGGAAAATGAGCCACCTTTTATCCAAACAGAAGAGAATATATTTTCCAGACATCTTCAAAATTAAGTGGTTGAACAAGATAAGATGGAAGAAACTGGCAATGATTATAGATTATCCAGAGTAATTTTTCTTAGTAATTGAAAGATTGGTGATGTGGAACAAAAGACCTTACCTCTTGAAGATGAGAGTTCGTAAGCAGATCTGCTGTAGAATATGTTTTTTTCAAAGCCTTTGGATAGTTCTGAGTCAAGTAAAATATAGCAGAACAAATGTCAAGTTCAGATAGGTAAAGAATTTCTATAGCTTTCTTTCAATAGCTTAGCTATTGATTTTAATTGTGTAAATAATAATTGTTAATGACTCTGCTAAATATAAGTCACACATTTTGATATAACTGATTAATTTTCTTATAAACACACTTTGTCACTGTCTTTAATGTAGGAGGAATAATTGCACTACCCTGAAAAGCAGTATCCTGACTCACTGAAACACGTAATATGTTGATTTATTCCAGCATGGTCAATTTCTGCACTAGAAAAATGTTTTATTTTCTTCATAACATAACAAGCATAAAAGTCGCTTGTATAACTAATTGCTAAAGTTAGGCCTTTTCTATAGCCTGATTCTCCACAAAACATCACAAATAAAGCTGTTCTTGGGTGTTGTTCACACGAGATGACACCAAAAGCTGGTTTTAATGCAGCACAGCATAATAGAGAACCATGAAACTACTTAAACAACACAGTTGTCTTACAGTGGAGGAGAAGTTTTGCTCTTTCCTTATTAAAAGGAACACCCATCATGTTTTGCATTAAATAAACATGTTTGGTAATTTTTAGTGTTACCACATAATTTAGATAGGAACCCCTGTGGAACAGAAATCCTTAGAACAAAAGTGACTGGTCCAAGGAGGTGCTGGGAGAAGTCCAGCCTTTCACAGTCGTCTTACATACATGGGCAGCTGAAACCAAGGTTTGCTTGCTTTTTTCGTTTATATTTCTTATAAGATATTTCTTATCTTTACTGAATATTACAGTGAGGGTTTTAATACTGATTTTTAAGAGTACAGTATCCTTAATTCTTACCTTCAGGTTTTTTTTTTTTCTCAATTTTTAGTGTATTGCCTTAAGGTTATAATTCTTCTGAGAGTGATTTAATTTAACTCAAAGAAATCAAGTTATAGTTGTCAGAGCTGTGTTTTAATACATTCTCCATTGAGGCGGTAGACTATAATGAATACATTCTTTTAATCAATGTCTCTATCTGTTTGAAGCACATCCATAGATGAGAGAAGATAAGTCCTGTATTGTTAATATCCCGTAAGGCCTCCATAATGTCTGTGGTAAATTTTTATTCAAAGGCCTCAGAACTTCATTACTTTTGTTTAGTAGACAGATGAATATTTAAGACAGGGAATAGAAAAAAACACCTATTAGAAATAGAAAGCTTGTATACTTAAATAGAAGAGATTGTTCAGCATAGATCAGATTAGCATTTACACTACATGTAAATCTAATATAAAATGAGTTTAAAATGAGAAAAAAATTGAAGTAGTTGACCGAGTGATGAATGAAAATCAAGCCCACTGGAGGAAAACAGTGTGAGAAAAAAAATATTTGGAAAATAGGTGAGGAAAAGGGCATTGAAAAATCATTTACATAACAAGTACATATATTTCTATTTCTGCCTTCATTATACGCCTTCTCCTAAGGTCACTTACAGCACCAGGAAGCTGGCTGAGCCCTTCTGGGCTGCTGTATTTTGAATGATTCTGTTTTCTGAGTGCACAGGAATTTTCTGAGTAGTTCTTTTCTACTAGGTCGAAAAAATACCTTCCAGGTAAATTCAAGACTGAGTGAAGAGGTCTGATGGTTCAGGACCACAGAACTACCGGATCACTACAGACGGGTTATGCATAAAGACTGAGTTGAGTTGTGGCATGGATTCTTTCCAACGTTCCGTTACCTACCACATCCTAAGAAACTGAGAATACTAAACAATCATGCATTTGCTGATTAAGTAATTAACTTCTTTTATTATGTAATGAAAACATTTTTTCCCTAGGTTGGGTCAATTCCAGACAGGGGAAAACACCTCCTTCCTGGAAATTTACCATGTCTGAGAAAGTACAAGAGAAACTGCCTGCCGGGGACAGAGTACTAGCTCTGCAGAAGACTGTAAATGCAAATAAATAAAAATCTCTATATAAGCACCTAATTTCTGTGCTTGCTACATCCATGTCATTCCTTTGCTTGTTTTAACTTCTCTGCTCAGATCTGGTGTCATAAATTCATTCCGTGATCTGCTGAGCAACTGAACATTGAGCAGTTGAAGCTGCTCCGTCTCTTATGGTCAAGTTTAAGAAGCTTACAGGAGGTGGCATAAAAGCATAATCAAATAATCTCTCTTTAAAACTGTTTCAAGCTATTCTTGGATTAGGGGCTGCAGTGATATTAACAGGACTGTAAGATATGAGTGGGATACTACTGATATGCCCACTTTGAAGAGATGATCAAGTTACCTCTAGCTTTTGTGTTCTAAGATCTTATATGAAGTAGTGCAGACAATAAGCAGTGTATTGAATTTTAGAATCTGTAAATTACATGAACATGATATATATCCATATAGTGTAGGCATGAATATATATATAACTGTTATTGTATTGGTTGATTGTATATAATTATACAGCTTGTGTTCATAATTGGAAATAGTGTAGACACTTGGACTTTTACTATTGTTTTGCAATGAATACTAGCCGTTATGGTCCATCTGAGTTTATGACCCTATTCTCTTCCATCCACAAAGATAGTCAGTGACTCTACTTCAGTGGTCACATGATAACGTTAGCATGGGTGCCTCAACATACTAGCTATTCTGTTTTCCACAAAAGACTTTGTGAATGCCCAAGGGATCGCATGTGGCTTTGCATTATTGCAAAAGGTGTCTGGATAAAATATGCTTGCCCTGTAACCATAGGTGCTTTAGACCTAGTGTGTTAAATAGAATTTAATTTCTTCTCTTTTTTGAAGTTTACGAATCGTTCAGTTTTTGTTGGAAATGCATTTCTGGTATTATGCAAAGAATCACGTCAACAGAAATGGCAGGATGATTTTCATGCATAATAATCTTTTTAGCACATCAGCTGTCAACAGAAGCACTGAAGTTGAAGCGAAGGGCAGATAGCGTGGCACTTTATGTTCTCACTTGCTGTGTTCACAGCCTATTGAGCACCAGTTCACTACATCCAAAATTACCAGACCCTCAATTCTTTACTCTGCCAGCTATTTAGCTTCATGTATAAGTGGAGCAATGGAGTGGAACTTGTCAGACCGATTCTAAGCCAGCAGTCTTCTCCAATCCACTATGCTGCTGAACTTGAGCAGTGTTGAATTTAGTCTAGAAAGCAGTGTCAGTATTTCACAATGATGTGTAAAAGCCTAATTTGCTTCATGCTAGAATAATTCATTGGCTATTAATTGTTGACCATGTAGCAATCGCAGTGATAGAAATTAATGTGCAATCACATAGTACTAGTGACTGAGATAAAATACTAATTGAATGAAAGACTGGCAAATATGTGGTTCATTTGTTGAGGTCCGATTTCTTAGAAATGGGAAAGACATATTAAAATCATGTAAGCTGTATGCCTCCTCCTCTAGGATGATGCCCTACAATGTAGGGTCTTAATAGTTGTTGAAGCTGGTTTGGTAGAAAACGTTCCTCTGCATGCTCAGACATTTCTAAGACAGCAATTGTGCCAAGTAAGTACAAACATAAATGATCCTGGCATAAAATTTTGCCTCCAGTTGCCTTTGCAAGTAATTTGGAGGCCCAATAGACCTTTGAAAGTCTGAACTAAAATGTAGAATAGATCCTCTAACTTCCTAGGACTTTTTGACCTTTTGCCTTGGAAGTTCTTAGAAATTACAGTCTGGCCAGTTCTATAGTGGTTAAAACGGAAATGCTGAATTCCTCATGGAGAATTTACAAATTCGATATTGATCCTGTTTGCCCTGTGGTGACGATGTACATATTTAAAATTCTGTTAGGGTATGCCAATGCACCTTGGCCACTGTTTATGTATTTATTACTTTGGGTTTTTCTTGTATCTCTCCTTACTAAAAAATCAACAAAAAAATTTTCCTGATTGGGATTTCAAACTAATGTCTCTTTCTGCTAGGGTCCAACTCCAAACACGGTCCAACTCCAAATACAGTCCAACTTCCAAAAACACGGTTAGGACTATTGAGAGAACAATGTATTGGGTAAATATGTACATCTATGCTTAGCTATATGTTCAAAATACTACATTTGACCACAAATGCAGCAAAGCCACAAATAAGCCTTTAGTTTTTTGTTTGGTTTTTTTTTGGGGGGGGGTGTGGGGGGGTGGGGTGCAGTGGCTATCCTAAAAATTATTACTTTGGGATAACAGAGATGTGAGTATCAAAGTGGCCTTGAAAATGAAAACATCATAGTCTTTATTTGCAAAGCTGTTCTCTAGTTATTTTTACAAAAAAAGTTGTCTTCCAGGGTGTGGTAATCAGTTTTTAAAGTAGGGACTAGTGATCTTACTTCCAAAAGTATCTGGTTCATGCTTTAGACCATCTTTCTTATTCACGGAAGTCAGATGGCATTAAAAGACATCTGAAGAACAAAAGAAAATGTTCCCCTCCTCAGTATCTGACTTTGTGTACTTACTTGCTTGGACAAGAGTTGACTGTCAGAGACTTTACTGTGATTGTCATCTCTTGCAATTACATGTAGTTTTATTCTGCTTTAAGTGCAATAAAGGCAAAAGTGACTTCTCAGTGTGTCTTATTCTGCCTGATGAGGTGTGGCTGTGCATCTTCTCACTGCTGTCCCGTAAGGAACTTTCTCAGGTTGCTCAAGTCTGCCACCAATTCCACTGGCTTGCAAGGGGTGAATTGTTTTTTAAGTACATTACAAAATCCAGATTAAGATCAGTAAGAAGAAGGGAAAGAAGTCCGCTTTGATGGGAAATAACAAATGAAAACTCTAAGAAACGCTCTAGTAGCCACTCTTAGATATGAAAAATATCACGAAGGGTGACGAAGGTGATCAAAGGGCTGGAGCACCTCTCCTATGAAGACAGGCTGAGAGAGCTGGTGTTCAACCTGGAGAACAGGAGGCTCCGGGGAGACCTTGTAGCAGCCTTCCAGTACCTGAAGGGGCCTACAGAAGAGATGGAGAGGGGCTGTTTGCAAGGGCATGTAGTGATAGAACGAGGGGCAGTGGTTTTAAACTAGAGCAGGGTAGGTTTAGATTAGACGTTATGAAGAAGATCTTTACTGTGAGGGTGGTGATGCACTGGCCCAGGTTGCCCAGAGAGGTGGCGGAGGCCCCATCCCTGGAGACATTCAAGGCCAGGCTTGATGAGGCTCTGAGCAACCTGATCTAGTTAAAGATGTCCCTGCTTGCTGCAGGGAGGTTGGACTAGGTGAACTTTAAAGGTCCCTTCCAACACAACACATTCTATGGTTCTATGAAAAACTTCTAATAACATTCTAATATTTCAATCAGGTAATTATATAGAATCTAAATAACTTAGTGTTCACAACTGTTCAGACCTAAATTTTAATTTGTCAATACAGGCCCAATTCTAAATGAGTTATACATTTTTGTAGAATGAACCTCTGTGATTATTTTATTTGCTCAAACAGTTACTCCTGTTAATGTTATACGGTCATTGTTGTAAATAACAGGTTACCATTGAGAACTGTTGTGAATATTTTTGTTTTTAGGAAACTCTTGACGATGAAGAATCTGATCAGTTTTGGAGCAAATAAATGTAATCTTTTATAAGATATTAAACCAATTTCTGAAGTCATAAATTGTAAAGATTTGTTTCGTCTCTAATGTGGTAGAAAGATGATGTTTGGAATAAATTTCTCTGTATTGATAAATCTATGCAGACCATGGTGACGAAGAATGTATGTCTGTATGGAGGAGAGATGGAAAAGAACTTAATTTTCATATTCTTACTAGAAATTTGTCATGTGCATTGTGATATATGTTGTACCCCTTTTTATTTCAGTATGTTATTTAAGTCTTTTTAGATATGCTGTCTTTTAGTTATGCCCTGGTTTTCTTTATATAAGAATCTAAATATTATTGGAAATTAAATTCTGTCTAGGCTTGTCCATGTGTTCAGCTTCTGCATTAAGGAGTGTTCCATTTTTCCTGCAACATAGAAAGACTGTTTTAATTTACTAAACCACTTTCACTACAGAAGGGCCTTGCAAAGTGTTTTATTTTTGTCATATGTTATAAATCAAGACAATGATAACAGTTAATGAATAAGTAACTGCATTATATGAAAAAACAACAGATATTACTATACTTGTATTGTTCCATGCAATGTATTTAAAAAAAAAAAAAAAAAAAAGAAAGAAAGAAAGAAAAATCTCCTGAACATATTTATATTTAAGTTCTTTAAATATTCTTACACAAAATCATAGCCATTATAAATCTGGGACTATTGCAAATTCTAGTTAATACTCCTTGGTAAAATGTGACTTATAAACTACTTTAATTGGATTTTTTTCAGTAAATGAAGTTCTTCCCTTAAGCACAATTCTCGCATACTTGTCTCTTGTGATTTCCTCTCAGGGTGCCCTCTCCCTATCGTAATTTTGTTTTCATTTTTAAGTTCACCTTGACATGGTAGCTGTGGATTTTCTCCAGGTACTCTTAAGTACTCCTACACTCAGTACCCAGCTAAATGTACACGTGAGTGTAAACCAAGAATGAAAAAAAAAATTGCTTTTATTGTTACAAAAGAACACATAAATATGTGCCATCTCACATCTCACTAGGCGTGACCCACGGACTAAATCTGACAGATTTTACTTGAACAAGTTTTCTATCATGAAAATGTCTTCCTGCTCTCCACCTTCAGCAGAGATTTTGACCACCTGGGCTCACATACATATGTATGTAGGGAAATTGTAGGTTTGTGATCAGGGCATCTGGATTCAGATCTTTGCCACAAATTTTCGTCCATGACTGGGATAAGCCATGAAACCCAAATTTTTTTAGTTTGTTTGTAGTTTTCCAGAATCTTTCACCCATGGGAAAGTTTAACTTATTGCAGAGAAACAAAAAGAAAATTGAAGATTTTCCATTGCCAAACAGTGTTTCCATTTCATTGTTCTCAAGAATTTAAGTCAAAATATAATCAAATAAAAGTACCAGCAAAATTTTATCCAAAGGCCGAAGAGGAAGAGTTCAGAAATAAAGCAAAAGGAAACGAACATGCACTGAATGACCTGAATGGTCAATAGGGGAGGTGGCTTTTAAAAAAGACGAAACTCAAGGCTGTGACTAAGGAAGCAAACAAAACTGTAGGTCACCTGCTGCGGGTAGCTCTGTCATGGCTTATGTCACGTTCTCACAGTGAATTCCTGAGCAAATACTTACACCTTGTCCAAACAAACGTCAGGTGTTGCATTTCAGTGGTGCTGAACAAATGTTCTAGCAACCAAGCGTGCTGTTCCTTCAGAGAGGTGGCAGCAGCAGCAGCAGCAGCAGCAGGATCCCTGCGGACAGGCAGGAGAGTCATGGCCCAGTCCAGGTGTATCGTGTGGGGAGCTTGTGACAGAGGAAGCCAGCAAAGATTCTGTGCAGGATCTTTGCACTGTGACATAGACTATCATATATGACATAAACCAAACTCACCAGGAAGGCTTGGAAAAACCCAAGTCAGAATCTGGGATTTTTCCTTTGGTGCTTTCATTTTAATCTGCTTTGGTTGTTGCGTATGTCGGGAAGAACCAAAGCTTCAAAACTCAGGGAGGTTTTTTCAGTTCTTCATGGTCAGTTAAATAAGAAAAAGGCTGTCAACTTCTGCATAGTGAAGACAGGTACTTCCAAAGGCAGCATATGTATTCATTTTCCAAGGTAGATTAAGGCATACTATTATAATTGACAGTAGATACTTCTGTACGTATATTCTATGCTACCAGTATTCTGCTACTAATAATAGACAAACTTTGCCTTAACATCTCACACTAACATAATATCATGTTCAGCCCATGATGTTGGTACAATTATGTACTTCATATGTGTATTTTTAGAGTTTTCATAAATACCTGTATTCATATGTTCTAATACTTTAACGGTTCCAGTTTCTTAACTGGTATAATTAAGAGTAAGAAAATGAAGTGGTGAAGCCAATCCAAAGGCAGCTTTTTAAAAATCTGCTTGCTAGTGCCCAGCTGGTATTGACAGAAAGATTCCTAGTAGTATAAACAGTGATCTTAACAAAACTCCCCTCCAGCTGGTGGAACAGAAAGTACGGCAGGATGGGAGAACTAGTATTCTGAATACATTGAGGTATGAAGATCCTGGGCTTCTCCTGTAATCAGTTGCTGTAGGTTATTCCAGCCATTAGGGTTACTAGCATGTATTTTATATTTAAGAATATCTTATTTTAAAGAAAAAAAATACTTATCTGTATTAGCTTATCATATATATTCTATAAGCAGACAAACACACTTTCTCACCAGGCTCAATTATAAATAATTAAATCATTTAGCTCCACTGTAGTCGTATGTGCAGATAGCTGCTTTGGGTTCATTGACAGTCTCTCAGCGGGTTGTCACACTGGGAGGCATCACTCTCGATAATTTCTGCTCTTTGGTGTTTAGAGTTCATGTCTTTTTCTGCTTCTGGTGTTTAGTTCATACTCTTAATTTCTGTTTCAACCAGCTACTTAGATTTATTTTTTTATTAGTCTCTAGTAATGGTGAATGTCATTTTCCAGAGTGATTGTCAGGGAAGGACTGGGGACTGAGCATGGGGCAATGTTGTATAATCAGGCAGTTCTCTTTGGGAAATGATGTTACTCTGAGCAATTAAATTATTTTTGACTGTTTAAAACAGCAGACTTGTTTAGCTCATCTATATTGTTCCCTGTCTGCTCTTTGAGGAAACAGCTGAAAGTGGTTCTTAACCAAAGTTATGGATATTTCCTTAAGTCATAGTTGAAGCTCTCCTAAAAAAACCCATAGAGGGATATGAAGATCCTGGGCTTTTCCTGTAATCAGCTGCTGTAGGTTATTCCACCCAGTATACATAAATATATGTATACATGTAACTGCCATAGAAGCAGTGATTTTAAAAGAAACAAATCTGAGTTCCATGCTCTGGAAAACAAAGTGCTTTTTAATATATGCACTATTTACATAAAAGGGGCTGCGTGTTTCCTAAGCTTATTAAGTTGTAGTTAATTAAATCTTTCAGTAGATGTTAGCATGTCTACCACAGCAAATTACACATGCCACAACCTTAGAAAGAACAATCCTTATTTTTCTGTCTATGTCTATAAAGCTATCTTTTATCATTAATATCACACTTGTAAAATATTTAATTATTATTTGACTTGCCTCCTGCATTTTGAGGTGCTCTGGGTCTAGTCGTGGAACACCAACAGTTTCTGTAGGCATGAATGCATCCTGGGAGAGTTTACCATCATCTTCAAACACAGCCCTAGCTTGACAATATACTACATATGATTAGGTCATGTATATGTACAGTTTGAACTGATGCACATTGTGCATAAAAAGGAAAAAAGAGATTAAATCAGTGTATTGAAACCAAGTCACTTAATATCGAATCTCTTTTGTACTTTCGTCTTTTTGTAGCTGCAATATAAGTTATTAGAGGTAAGTACTGTGATTGCTTTAAATTTTATTGTCAAATCCCACAGTGACTTTTGGCACACAGAAAAAGACACTAAGGTGGTTAACTTAAAGTAAGGTAGCACATGTGGTGAGAAATAGCAGATTGTAGATCTTTCGTGAATTAAATTTGTTATTGCTGTTGTGATCATAGCTATTTATACAGCACCTGATGTGCGCATGGTACCCTTTGGACAAGTAAGCAAAGTGTTTTAGCTTTGCTTTATATTAAACTTAATGGTAAATGAAGCAAAGGACCGTGAATAAATGGGAATAACTGATAATGGGATCTTAATATGGTTTTGTGACATCATGAAAACCTGAGCTGTAAGTTCATAAAAAAGGGAAAACAGAGGACTCATAAATGGCTTCAACCAGATGTTTGAACAGTGCCCTCAAATATTTCTGATTAGTAGAACAGATTGTAGAACACTTTTGAATAAGAGTATAAACTCAGGCTGCTGTACGTTGAAGATCTATGCAATAATGAGGATATGAAAAGCCCTATGTAATACCGTAACAAGCTATTATCCTTAGCTTCACTTTGGATGCAGAATATAGGTTGGTGTACATTGGCAGAGTAGTCCTTCCAGCTGAAGCCATTGTATGTTGAAGATTTAAGTAACCTCTTTCTTTAAAATAATTTTGACAACTGTTAGGGAATTTTTATAGTACTCCTTGAGGTGAATTAAACACACGTTTGTGCCTAAAATATAAAGGAAAAAGTCAATGAACAATGCATTGGGCAGAGTCACACTGCAAGATATGGTTCTACATGGAGTCTGCAAAGATGCTTCACAAGCAGATTCCCTATATACACTTCCACCAGCACCAGTCCCTTGAGTGGTTGCATGGGGCACCTCAGCCTGGCCATGGGTGCATTGCCCAGCCCAGCTCTGCTGCCCAAAGATGTCACCTGAGCTTGGGCCCCTGAGCACTCCTGTTCCAGGTTCCAGGATGGTCTACAAGACAATGCTGAGGCTGTTATTTATCACATCTCTCCTTTACAAGGAGTAGTTCTGTCTCTGGCATTCCTGCTTCCAGCCAGTTTAACCCTTTCTTGCAGTTGCGCCTCCTTGTCCTCCATGTCAATTCCTTGGTCACAAATTACCACTGCTGAGGAGTTACAATTATAATTTCCTTTTCACAACTGATGATTTCTTGGCATCCTAGATCTGTTTTCTTCTGTATCCCTTTGTGCGTTGAGCCTAGCAAAGTGCAATCATTTAATCCTTCATTTATCTGTCTGGGAGATTTGGGGTTCTTTTCTTTCTTGCTATGCATTGTATATATCTCATGATATCAAGCAGCTAATCCAAAAGCTGTTTCAGGTATTTAAATAGAGGACTGCAGTTGGATCATCAGCCAAACATTTAAAACAGAGAAGAGGAGGTAATTGGGGTGACCTTTATTAGTTTGCGCCACACCCACCGCTTTGGGGAGGGCTGTGTTAAAGTTTGCCCTGGAGCAGTGTTTCATTACAAGGTTGCTATGGGCGCTGGTACACACTGTGTTGCAAACACAGAAGAGGATTGAACTTTCCAGGGAGGACTTTTATAGAGATAAGTTTCAGTTACTTGGGAAATGTTGAACCTTTAAGGTTAATTTTTTTCAGTGGTAACAAACTAACCTTTGCTGTCACAAATCGTTTGAGCATTTATTACAAGTCTTCCGCTTGCTTACCTTATTTAGATATATGCTAGAAGTAACTCAGTTTCCTTTCTGCTCAGATTTTGCCCTGGTGATGTCCCATGTGTTCGTCAGTAAGTCAGTTAGCTGCAGAGTCGGCTGGGGTAGTGCGCTTTCACTCAGCGAGCAGCTCGAAGTAAAGAGTCACAGCTGGAAAGAAATAAAGTAAAACCCCGGGAGTTAAGATCCTTTCAAGATCAAGATTAAAAAAAGATTTTTCAGGCTAAGAAAGGCCCTGCCTAGATGAAAACCTTTGGCAGATCAAGACCATGTCGAGTGTCTAATTCAGAATGTAGATTTGGAATTTCGTATGACCTAAGAAGTGTGCTTTAGACCATGAGTTTACTTGAAAGGTTTTATTATGCTTCTTGTGTTAGCCCGGATATTCAGAGCCTTGTTGAACAGGCTCAAGCAGTGCAGAACTAATTAGCTGACATCAAAGACATTGCTTATTTGGAAGTGGATGAAGTCGACATGAACTACCTGAACAACATGACCGTTTTCTGGGAAGTAAGCAGAGCGTGACTGAGGTTGAGCTGTTCTGTATGCAAAGCCTGACATACATCCTAGGGGAAATTGCTAATGTACCTTCAGTTTTTAGCAAGCACAAGGTAGTCTAAACTTTATCATAACATATTAAAACAGATAACGAAGTTTACCAAACACCAGAAAGTAATTTTTTTTTTCACATGCAGCTAAAAATTAGAAGTACCACTATTAATAGAGTGATAGTACAAAACCAGATGAGCAAGAAAAGTGTCTGGTAGTTTTATTCCAATAGCGTTAAAGGAAACAGCTTTGTGAACACCCTATGTGAAGAAACAGAACCGCATCAATGAAATTGCTGCCTTTTCATAGGTTCTCCTTCTAAGAGAAAAAACTCCACAAGAGTCCAAGAGATGTTAAAATCTGATGTAGCAGCTAATCATCTTGAAGAATAACCAGTATTCAGCAGAAGACTGTTTTTTAAATCCTTTAAATATTTTTTGTAACTGTCTCAAATGTACCTCATACTAAAAATGTCTGTTTTGAAAAGCAGGAAAATACATTTTTCTAGAAGTTTTACACATACTTGAGGAATGGACACAATTACAGAAGTTTTCACCATACTCAAATCATACCTCTTGTTTGGTGTACGCTGTGTAGTGTAGTGCTGTGATCAGTAGTTCAGGAGCTAGAATCAGTATAGCCACATCAGCATGGCTCTGCCCTGTGCTAATTTGGCTGATTGGCAGAGCTAATTAACCTGGATGCAGCATTGTGCTTATGCAATTATACAGCTTTTTGGAACCTAAGCTAATATTGTTGCATGGTAATGTGGTGTTCCAGTTCATTAATAGTTATATCAGCTGTTTCCCTAGCATGGTATTGCATTCCCTGGTGTAGATGTGCTCACAAGGACTTTGCACAAGGAACCATTTCTGAAAATTTTCCAGAACCATTAACATAACTTTAACATGAAGTTGGAAACACTTGGAGACTTAAAGTAAAACAGGCTACCTCTGCTGCAGCTGTTCTTCAATCCTACATTAGTAAGATTTGCACTAAGCAGGTGGATTTGTAAAAGACTTTAGTCATATTCATTGAGAGTAAACTTCAAAGGAAGTTTTTAGAAAGTGATGCCATCATAGGCATAGTCTATCAACAGCTTTGGGTTTCTTTGTTTCAGAGTCACAGAATGGCTGAGGTAGGAGGAACCTCTGGAAATCAGCTAGTCCAATGCCCTATCTCAAAGTGGGTCAGCTAGAGCAGGTTGCTTAGGGACATCTCCAGATGGGTGTTGAGTATCTCCAAGGATGGAGACTCCACAGCCTATGTGGGCAACATGTTCCAATGTTCAATAATCCTTAGAATCAAGAAGTTTTTCTTATGTTTAAACGTAATTTATTGCATTTCAATTTGTTCTCATTGCCTCTTGTCCTGTCACTGGATACCACTGAGAGTAGTCTGGCTCTGCCTTCTTTACACCCTTCCATCAGGTAATTATACACATATAAGATCCCCCTGAACCTTCTCTTCTCCCAGCTCTCTTGGCCTTTCCATCAGTGACAGATGCTCAAGTCCCTTAATCATAGACAAGGGTCTCCTTCATGGCTAGAGTTGGCCCAGTATGACCATGTCTCTCTTGTACTGGGGAGCCCAGAGCTGGTCTCTGCTCTCCAGGTGTGTCTCACCGGTGCTGAGTAGAGAGCAAGGATCACGTGCCTCAACTTGCTGCTGATGCTTTTCCTAATGCAGTCCAGGCAGCTGTTGACTGCCTTCTGTTGGTGAGCTGCTGGCTCATGTTCCCCTTGTCCACAGGACAGACTATCAGGTCTTTCTATGCCAAGCTGATTGGCCCTCAGTCTCTTATGGTTATCTGGTTATCCCTCACCAGATGCAGGACTTTGCCTTTCCCTTTGTTGAACTCCATGAGATTCCTGTTTGCTCATTTCTCCATCCTGCTGAGATTCCTCTGGATGGCAGCACAACCATCTGGTGCATGAGCCACACTTCCTAGTTTTGTATCATCTGCAAACTTGCTAAGGATTGGCTCTGTCTCATCATCTAGATTGTTAATGAAGATGTTAAACTATATTTGTCCCTGGATTGGCCCCTCATACTCTACTCCACCACTGACTAGTGTCCAGCTGAACTTCATGCTGCTGATCCATAACCCTCTGAGACCGGCATTTCGGCCTGATCCTCTTCCACCAATGGTAAGCCTTCCATGCTCCAGACTTTCCCCCAGGTCTCAGGGGACTGAGATTCATGGAGGCAGATCATACCAGTAGAGACTTAGGTGAAGAAGGCATTGAGCACCTCAGCCTTTGCCATGTCTGTTGCCACTAGGTCCCCTGCCCCATTCATAAGCCTGCCTATATTTTTGCTGCTGATGTACCTGTGGAAATTCTTCTTGCCCTTCATATACCTCAGCACATTCAACTCCACATGGGCTTTGGTATTACTAACACCGTCCCTGTTTGGTTGGACAGTGTCTCTCTATTCCTGCTGGGTTACCTGGCCCTTCAGCTCTTGAATGCTTGCTTTTTATGCCTGAATTTGGTCATGAGTGTTTTGTTCATCCATGCAGGTCCCCTGTGGCCTTTACTTGATTTCCTGCTTGTTGGGATGGACCATTCTTGAATTCTGAGGATGTGAGCCTTGAAAATCAACCAGTCTTTTTTGACTCTGCTCTCTCCAGGGCTGTATCCCATAGGATTCTTCTAAGCTGGTCCCTGAGGAGGCCAGTCTGCTTTCCTGAAGTCCAGCATTGTGATCCTGCTGTTTGCCATGTTTCTCCATCTTGGGATCCTGAATGCCTCCATCTTATGGTCATTGCAGCCAAAGCTGCCCCTGACCTGTACATCCCTGGTAAGTCCTTCCTTGTTTGTAACTGTTCAGCCCAGCAGAGCATCGCCTCTTGTCAGTTCCTCAATTGCCTGACAGAAGGTTATCTGAAGAACAGACAACTGTTCGATGTAAGTTGTTCCATTGTTTAAGTTTTAAGCTTATTTGAGTTATGGGTGCTAAAAATAGTTGTAGATGCTAATACAGTGCTAGTTGGCTTTTTGTTTTGTTTTGGGGTTTTTTTTTGTGTGTTAATGAATATTTTTCTCCCACTTTCCCTCTCAAGACCTTGTTATGATTCATTAGCTGTGATGATATTTTCCCTGTGATTTGGTTGTAGTTCTATTCATTCTGGCATTTACATACCTAATTTACCTTAACTTCTAATGGAAAAAAATTAACATAATTATGGCACATTAACTGTAAATTTATGCTGCACTTCCTGGAGTCCCCCTGAAACCTCAGTGTTGGTTACAGATTCTGCTGCTGTTAACTGTCTTCTGTATGTTGTTCTGTGGGCGGCAGGAATAGCAGTATGTTTGCCTTGAAATCCTAGTGCTAGTGTTTCAGGATTTTTACACTCTATAAAAAAAGGAAGACCTGAGGGGATTTTTCCCTGCACTTTCTCCTTTATGATAGAGAATTTTCAGCTCAAGTTAAAACAGGGGGAAGAGAAGTAAATGGAAATGGAGAAACAGAACTTTTCTTGGTACAGGCCTATAGAAGATGCAGCAAAGGGCAGTGATTCACTAGTTTGCTAGTTTTCCCTTGATGATTGTAGATAATTTCATTATTTCCTCTCATTTGTTTGCTGCCCTGGCAGACCAGTGACAACTGCCCTTGTTTTCAGCCATTTTCTGTCAGGTGGAACAAGTGTCCTTCATTTCCATGTATATCTTAGCCTCACCTTCCCTTGCCGTCTCCCTTCTACAGATCAATCAGAGCATGCTGCTTCCCAGTTTTGTGTTTGTAAATAAGGAATTGTGTAGCAAAACCCAAGATGGAATCCAGAGTACTTCCTAGAAAAGTATATTGATTTGGTTTCAAGTTTTGTATCTTTTATTAACTTAATAACACAGTACTTTTGCCTTTATTTTGACTAGGACTTGTATCTGGCTACCTGTGGTACCATTACCTGGTCTACCCGTATGCCCTTTCTTACAACATTTTCTAAACAATTCAAGGTTTTTAAAAATTTGTTGTCTTCTGCTGTATGATTTAAGTAGCCGACTCTTTTAGGATGAAAGTCTCAGGTCTGATGACTTTAAAAAGGGTTGTATCTAGTGAATGTTTTCAAATATAATCCTCAATTCTTAATGACCTGGAAATCTTCTGTACAAGTAAACCATCTGGATTCTTTTCAAATACAGAACAGAAATATGCATTGAAAAATTTTGCTTTTCATGCAATATTAATAATTTGCCATCTCTGCCTGGAATTGGGATTATACAATTGGCATTATTTCTTTTATTGCTAATTTATCATGTCAAGCATGTTTGTCTTGCTGACCTTACACCTGACAATACAAATTTATTCCAGCAGCCTCTAGCTTCCCTTACCCTTTTCCTGCACTTTATAGTTTCAGTTTTATTACTATTTCCTCCTTTTAACGTTAATTAAATCCTTTTTGTTACTTCTAATTGTTGCTTCTAAATGCATCCATTTTTTCGAGAAAGATGACCAGAATTAAGGAGTTCTGCCAAATGTGACACTTGTTATAACTTCTGATTTTAGTGATACAGTTTTCTGTTAACATTTTTCTTCCCAGTAATTGCTCTTATGACTTTTTGCAATGCCAAATTTAACCCTTTTGAATAAAAAATTATGTATAATTACTAGTTGGCTCTGTGTTCTGTATTCCTATATTGAATACAATTGTGTCACAATAACTGGTCTTCAAGCAACTACTAGTTTCCAGTCCAGTAATTAATTAATTTTTATTCACTATAGTGAGATAAAAAGTAGAGGTATTTACTGTCTTGTGCAACACCTTTGCCTTAGTCATTTAACTTCTATAATATTAACAAAGGTGATGATTTGGTGCTCATTGCATGAAAGGTCCTGTATGTCACCTAATGAAGAGTCTACTCAAAGTCCTAAATTTTAATTTTTGCCCATTACAGACAAAGTTTTTGAAGAATGATTTATTTGATTGTGTCCAGTTTGATCTGGAGCTAACGTGGGTTTGGTTTTTTTCCCCACATAATGCACATTGTTGCGTTCTATAAAGGAGAATGTGGAGAATTCTGCACATTTAATACTGAATTTGAATAGGAATGGCATTGCTTGTTGGTATTAATATCCTGTGTTGTTAGTTTTGGGATATCAGAAATTCTTCAATTCTAAGTAGAGTGTAATAAAGATTGAGAACCTACACTAAATTAAACCAATTTACATACACAGTCAGACAAGAAAACAAGGACTCCTGCTTGATGAATCATCAGGCATAGATCTTGAAATTGTAGGCCAACAGTTAGATCAGAACTATTGATCTTCACTAATTATTGGGTATTTCTTGACCTAAGTCACCACAGTTCCTATACCTTGCAAGATGAACTCCTGAATGCCAAAAACAGCTGACCTGAAACTGAGATTCCGTTTTGACTTTCATGTTCTGATTTTCGTTCTCAACAGCAGGGAAAACCTATTGGTGTCGTCAGAAATTCCTCTTCTTTTTCTATTCACAGTAAATGGGTTATGACACTTTTAAGATAAAGCAATATGTATACTTTGGCTTGAATGAGTGTTTGAAACTCTTGGGTATCACAACAGCAGTAATATGTGTGGACTAAATAAATTATTCAAGTTTTCATAAGAAAAAGCGAACATCAGAATGGAATAAAAAAACGTTCTTTCATCAAGAACAGTTATTTCAAAATGGCATCGTGTAACTATGGAGTAATGCTTTTTGTCAAGTGATAATACCATACCAAACAGAAATAAAACTTTTAAAGGATTTTTTGCTAGTAGAAGACACACAGAAAATGTACGTGATTGAATTTTCTTGTTTGTTTGGGGAGCACTGGCCTTTGTTTATGAAGTAATCAAAGTTCATCTTTAGTTCATACTGTATTCTAATGATGGATTTGTTAAGAGAAAAACACACTATGCACATATATTCCGGATCTAATTCTTTAAATGAAGTCTTTAAGTAAATTATTTTCAACCAATTATGTCATCTAAACAATGGAGTAGAAATATGCGTTTGTACTTCGTTGTGTATCATGGTAACATGAGTTTCTTTTAGCAGGAAGGCAGACTCAGATTGCAGATTACCATTACATGAATGATGAGTGGCCAATAAATTTAGGGCTCTGTCATCCTCGGTGTTACTCTCTTTACCTTTGTTGTGATGAAAGCAGCAGCTTACTGATAAGGGGTTAGTTCTACAAAGAGTCTCTTAAGGTAATGCAAGGTTTTGTGAGGCAAGTCTTTTTTCAGAAATGTAGTTTAGTGTACATGGTGACATATTTTGGATTTTTAAAAATGTGCCATGTTTCTACTACAACTGTATTCCAGGAAAAGATTTATTCCACATAAAGCTCTGCTTCTTTATTTCATTCAAAATTTTAATATGTTTAAAAAATGCATGTATAGCATGTGATGTGAATTGTCTCTTTTGTTCTTTTGCCACCCCATTTGTTGTATTTACTTGTTGCCTCACATCTCAGTATTTAAATTTATGCTGTTTGTAGCAGGCATGTTCTTTTGTATTTTGTACATTATCTGAAAAACTGGTGATTAAATCCTGGTAATTAGTGATAGCCTTTGCAGTGCAGTAAAATGCTTGATCATAGGTATAAGTACTACTGGGATACAAAAGGGATGTATTTTATTTTAAGTGTGTTATATAGTGATAATGAACAACTGTATAGAGGTTTACCTTTTCGAAGTAGTGTCCTAATGGCAACGAATACCACTATTTTACAGAAAATGAGAAAACTGAAGTAAAGAAGGTCTAAGTTTGTCAGGCATATGTGAGTAAAAGTAAGGACTTATATTACACATTTGTTCTGTTAATTTCATGTACTTCACATCTAATTATTTTGCTGATATATGATGCATTTTAACTTACATTATCAAAAATGGCATATTAAAATATACACACTTTCTAATTGCATTTTGGTTCTGTCAGTAACTATGCTTCTGAATTTATGGATGTCTAAGGAGGGAATTTACTATGGTCCTTCATATAAACATATGAAGATCCACATATTTTTTAAAAGAAATAATGTTTTTAAAACATTGAACATCTATGGCAAGAAGAGTTTTTATTAGACAAGTTTCTCAAACCAGCCTTTCTTAGTGGTAAAAAAATGACAGAAAGGAACTGTTGGTTTATTAAAGGTCTGGTTTACTGAACTGAAATAGTGACATTTCCTTGTGTTTGTATCATAAATTAGGCTTTCAGACAAAAATGTAGACATTGATTAACTAACTTCGCAGCACTCCTGTTAAGGTACATAATTCTGATCTCGGTTTTACAGACGAGGGAAAGAACAATTAACTTGGATGTAATGAGACTAACCATGGGGACAGCTCTTTCTCTTACTTGCACCTTTTATATAGCAAAGTAACTGAAAGAGTTCCTGGTCCGTACCATTATGAGGAGACTCAGTTCCAAATAATTAATGGCAACACAGCAACTTTAATGCTAATAAAACCTATCTCCTCATTTGAAGAACATTCAAAAAGCCCAGAGTCAGGGAGTGGGACTGATAAATCTTTCTCACTAATGGAAGGGAAAGTGCGCTGAAGAACCTGTAATAAATCTTTGAGGTGTGGTTTTAAAAACCCATTATCCCTCCAGCAAATGTAACCAGTGTAAGTGCAATTAACTTTGGGTGCCTTCAACAGGATGCAGATGTCTAGCTACATGATCTGTCAGTTTGCTCAATTAACTATATATCCCAAAAATGAGTCTGCATAAGACTCTGTCAGTGCAGTAAGATGCACTCCTCTAAACTCCATTTTAGCACAGCTCTGCATGCATATATCCGTGAGTTCTTTTAAATGTCAGTTATTTGCATATTATAATGCTGTGGTTTCAGCGTGCAACATGTATTTGCGATTTATTATGCTCACAAAGTGAGAGACAGTATTAATGTTTCTTTCAAATTTGTAAATTTGGTTTTACAAGTTGGTTAAGAAATATTGCCTACGTTGCTTTCCAACTGTCTGCTTGGCCATATGTTGAAAAGACACATCTCTACTGAAGTTCCACTACTGTGAAAAGTTTGCAGTACAATTAAAAAAATAAAAATCCCCACATCCTGGAGCTAAGGTTGGTAAGATAAACAGTAAGCAAAGTCCTACTTTATTCTCTGTTTTACTAGAATGATTGCATTTCACAGTGAGATAGAGCTTACAGAGTTTTTGTTTGCTTTTGTTGGTCACCGGTTATTTATATTAGAACTTCCTTTTATTTTTTTTTTCTGTAAAATTAAATTTACTGACTTATATTTCATTCCCATCCACTTTCTAAATAAATTTGGACAATTCTGACAGTTTTCTCTGCACTTTTCTTTTACAGACAATCAGGATTAAAAATCTAGGCTGTGCAAAAGCATGTCTATCTATATATGGTGTTGCACTACGGAATAAATCCATAAATTTGAACTAGGTAGTGGTCTCTGGAATGACTAATGCATGCTGTTACAGGCAGGAAGATGCAGACAACAGCCCAGATTGTTCCTAGGGAAGGTTCAAACTGTGTGGTATGTAGGTGCATCTAAATTACCAACCTGCGCAGTGCAACAAGGGAAGGGCTGGGCATTGATTTGACATGAGCTGTTATGCCTCTAGGATTGAATGTCTATATGACACATTTACCAGCAATACAGCTCATATTGTTTGTCAGTTCTAGGCAAGTGCTTGAGTGTGCTTGAGTGTATACTGCAGTGCTAGGTAGTGTGCTTGAGTGCATACTGCAGAGCTATAATATAGAGACAAGGAAAATTTGCACCTACAAGGAACCTTTCCAGTGCACTAGATGATTGCTAAAGTTTGTTCATTCAGTGAGTCACTCAATACTGTGACACTGTAATTGCAGACTGTAAATTCTCTACCTTCTCTGTACCTCCATTTCTCATATATAAAATGGGAATAATATCAACTGTTACCTGTCCTGTATGTTGAGGACAACTTTTTGTGAGATGTTCTGTTGCCGTAGTGAAGGTCTTATGTTAGACCTGGCTTTGAATAGTGGGCAGTAGGTGTTATGTGGAACTAGGCGCTAAACAGTTAAGATAAAACAAACTGTTCTGCAGCTGCCCAGGAGGTAAACACTGCCTTGTCATGCAAAGCAATTCCTATTGAAAAAGATAGTATGTGATGATGTAAGTTAAAGCACTTGAATGAGATTTCCACAAACACACATTTCTGACATCTTATCAGAAAAGCTCTTGCCATAACAACAGTTAAAACTATACCCATTCCTTTCCAAAGCAGTCTTCATCTTTTATTTAGCACACACAGATTATATTAGTATATAACTTATACATGGAATCACTCGATTCTGGCTTGCTTTTGATCGGTATTAAATGATGATTTAAGAACTCTTTGATTTTTATCTTTTATAAATGACTGAGGAAAAATGTTTTTACAAAGAAAACATTTCATTTCAAACCATTCCCTTGCTTGGATTTCTGTCTGCTCTTAGTGCTAGAAAATGTAAGGGTTTGTGTGAAAAATCAAAATACTTCGTAACAAATGACCACGAGGGGGAGCCCATGTCACCACGGTGTGTTTTTTTGTTTGTTTGGGTTTTTTTGGTTGTTTGTGTTTTTTGTTTGTCTGTTTGTTTGTTGGTTTGTTTTTGTTTTTTTTTTTTTTGTTTGTTTGTTTTTTATATCCTCAGCGGGTGATCCTGTGTTTAAAGAGTTAAACACGAACATTTTTCTTTAGTAGCTAAAAGTGTTCAGACTTCAACAGGACCTAATGAAAAGTTATCTGACGCAATATATTTCGGAATGTTACCTCTATATTGGGGAAGGATTAAATAAGTAAGATTCTTACTTTGAATAAAAACAGGACCAAAGAAGGTACTGAAACTCATTTGATTCAGTTGGTCTCTACTGAATTCAGAAGTTTTCCTATCAACTTTAATGAGATCAGTTTCATCCTCACCCTCTTAAGGAGAATACACACAAACCTACACAATCCTTAGTATCTGTTAATTGTTTTTTATTTGTTTCAGAATTTTCAAGGATTAACACAGATTAACATGGTGGTCATACCTACTATATAGCTTTCATCAATCATCGATTACAAACGCTCCTTGAAGCCCATTGTACAGTGAAGAAATAGATATGGTGCTCATGAGTATGTCAAGATTTTTCAACAGAAAAATATAAAAAAAGTAAAAGAAAACCATTGCCAGGGTTTCATATTACTAAGAAAATACCGTTCAGTGCCTGCTTTATTGAAATAAATTAATTAAACATGAGCATAATGTAAAAGTGGGGGGCTTAGGTCTATAGTGGCTTCCCAGAGAACTGTCTCGGAACTAGAAGTTGATATAGAGAATTTGGTGTTCTGAAACCTATATTATTAGGAGCTATTTTGTGCAATTTGAGTATATTTATTAACAAGATAGCCACATATTTCCAGAGGAGAAGTAGCTAGAGAGTTTTATCAATAGTTACAAGAAGTCATTCTACCTAAGCAGTAATAAAAGGAAGATTCAGGAAAAATTACGTTGTATTAGGTGGACCAGGAATGACTGACAAACAATGTAGGAGCAATATTTGCATCAATTTTTGCATAAAGTAACTACAGTCAATTGGATAAAATAACTGATAACAGAGATAAATGGGTAAGTGCTTAGCATCTTGTAGGGAAGAAACAGGTTAGATTATACTTGGATAACTTAGATATTTGCAATTGATCCACCTTTTTGTGCTTCCTCCTGGGCTACTGCTTTTAAAGAGACTCTAAAAGCACTTAAGTAGTGCTTGTCTTTGAAAGAAGAAAAAAGAAGGAAGTCAGGAATCATAGAGTGCTAAGAATAACTTCCATTCCTGGAGAAGTTTTCAGATAAATGATCAAATTTCACTATAATGGTGAAGAATAAAAAGTAAAAAGTAATACCTACCCTTTTCCAATCAGCAGAACTCTTTTCTGCAACATGCTAACAGGCCCCACAGAGAGAGAGAGAACAGTAGATATCAAACAGGCTTTTGGCGCTGTTCTCAGGGTTGCTCTCACAACCAATCAAAGGAAACATGCCAGATGTATATATCTGCAAGTGAATGAAAAAACGTTTGGAATCTGTTTCAGGAGTAGATGGAAGTGATTTGTTTTTAGTACAGAGAGAATGTTTTGAGCTTCTTACAGTCTTTGTTTTTGGTCCTCTGCTGCTGAGAGTGTTCAGTGATGATCCTTATGCTGCTGTAGGCAGTTCGCTCCTTACATTTGCAGTTGGCGCCAAACTGAGGGGCTGTGCCAGGGCTTTGCCCATCAGGATTAGACAATAAATTTGAGCATGTATCAGCAGTGACGTGCTGCTGCACAAAAGGCAAAGAGCGAAGAAACCAGATAGCTTCTCACACCTTGACTGTTGAAATCTCAGAGCTGCTACTGGTTATCGGTGTGGTGGAAGATGTACCAAAAACCAGAACAAAAAGTAGTGTTACAGACTGATACTTCATATGCAAATATGTAGATAGGCAGTTGCACACACAGAGGTATAGATAAATGATTTAACATGCCTCATATATGTATTATACCCAACATAGGTAGTCTGTTCCATGTACTAACTGAGTAAAGTGAACAAATCCTTTAGCAGCAAACACAAAGTGTCTGATAAAAGCCAGTACCTTGCAAATAGATTGCCAGTTATATAAATTAACTACTTTTCTTCAGAACATTAGCTGTAGCTGAACACTCCCGAATGAGAGCATTGGGTTGAACAGTAAAACTGTTTTAAGACACAGAGGACTACTAGAAATAATTCAATTAATTTCTGCAGCAGTTCATCTTTTGTGCAATAACCCTTTCATTATATGCCCTTTTCTGTAAGTTTCAGATCAGTGAATTGAAAAAAATCTGCTCTGCTAAAGCAGTTATGGGATATATTTACTAGTATTTAGTAGGTTTTTACTTAATGGCACTATTAATTCTTAGCTCTGGTGCTGAAAAATTGATTTTTTATGAAATTCGGACTACGTACTCTTTAGGGTTTTTCTAGTCATTGCTCATTTACTATTCAGACCAAACACAGCTTCCACTACTGGCATTAGAAAGGATCGTAGTGACTTCTATGGGAGGCACGCTCTTCCTTTCCTCTTCATTCATAGACTTTGAGGTTCATCTTATGTTTATGTGTGGTCTTCTTCCCAGTGTTTTGCAGCAAACCTGAAAAAATCTGACTGGTTGCACATCTGTGTAGTGACTTTTTCCTGCATGTGCAGCAGAAACGGAACCCTGGCTGTAAGGCTTCTTTGGAACTGACTCCAGGCCCGAGCTATTTGGTTCTCTTTCTTTCAACATTGCTCTTTCAACTCTGTATCTTCAATGACTTCTAATTTTCTTAGAGGGCAGTAATAAAAAGGGAGAACAAGAGTATATGTGGAAGAATAAGGAAAGTATTGATCAGCAGCACTCAATTCATTCTGCATGTCTTCAGTTTATTTTCAGTGGCAAAAGCTACCAAGGGAGGAGAGAACCTGCAGCTAAAACTAGCCAGGAGATGACAGGAAATGCTGAAAGACAGGAATTATCATTAAAGGCACTGCAACTGTGATAGGAGAACTCCTGCATCTGTCACAGACCCTTTTGTGCTATCTTTATGAAACTTCCCAATGAGAAGTGAAGACTCAGGAATTCCCATAATCATCTCTTTGGTTCTGATTTTATTTATTAGCTGGTAATGGGGCTGATAACGACACTTTTGCCCTCAAAGGTCACTTGACTTACCTGTCAAGTGTTATGATAACAGGGTCATAGAAAATACAAATGGTCTTGGTACATGGGTAGAGGAAGAATGTTAGTTAAAAATTATATATAATTTTAGATCTTGTTGATATATCTATCATGTGAAATGTGAAAGCAAGGGAAAGAAAGGTGCCTAAAATATATTCCTGGGGTCCAAGGAGCCAATTCAATAGAAACATTTCAACTGTAGTACCTAGTGATTTTAAGATTGCATATGTGAACCATTAATTGGTAATTGATTTTAAAATTATACAAAATGCAATAGAAACCTGCTTCAGTGCTTTCTTCCATAGGAGAATAACAATAAATCTTTTATTGATTAGCACAATGGGAGTTTCCTGCCAAAATAAAAGTTTTCTTCTTCTCTTTGGAAATTCATGTTCGTATCCTGTCTTATAGACAAATGATTTATGGTACCATGGTAAAATTCTTGGCCTTTACAATTGCTTTCATGCTACGGGAGTGAATAGGTTCCAGAGTGGGGGTAGAGATAAATCAGTTGCCAAGGGGACAGAATGTCAAGTAGAGGAAAACCACAGGGGATATCTGAAAAGAGCAGCCACATAATACCTGGCTGCGGTTCTCAGACGCTGGCATTCAGTGGGCTGTAACCAGGCAAAAAAAAAAAAAAAAAAAAAAAAAAAAGGATTTATAAAGGACTTCAGATTGCTTTGTGAGGAGCGATTAGGGGCAGCTTCATAAGATGATTATCAGCTGCAAACCTACCTTCTGTTCAGAGCACACAGCAAAGCTCAGGTCCCAAAGTCTTCATGGTACCAAAGGCAGTTGGGATAGGGGGTTTAATTGGCTGAACTGGAGGCAAGTGAGGATGCAAACCCAGGCGCTAGCTATCTTCACACACGCTGTGGGTGCATGCTGGTTGTCCATAGGAGTGAGCGTGGTGAAGGCTGTCATGGTGGGAACTAACTGAAGATAAACTGCCAGTGGACTGAGAGAGTAATTGGCCACTGCTGTTAGCCCACTGCTCACGCCTGATAACTCCTGGGTATCAGGAGATAGCTGTGTGGAAGCTGCACAGTTTAATTTACGGTCTGTAAACTGACATCTGTAGCTACTGTAATACCTACTCTTCACCCCTTAGAACAGCAATTCTGCAGGCTCAGGAGAGTCAAATAAAAGGAATATACAGTTAATGGCAATTAAATGATTTTAAGTTTAAATAAAACTTATCTCCAAATTTTTGAACTCTTAAAATTGATAGAACCAAACATGAACCCACAAGCTTCACAAATATGAACTTTACTGTCTGTTATTTTCTTACCAACAACAGTGACTTTAATTAATGAACAAGCTATTCTGTCCTTGAATGTAGAGAACAAGGGCATTGCTATAATATTACACTGAGGTATAACAACTTTGACTTATACTGAAGTGAAACTCCACTGCAGTTAAGTACATCAACAAGCAGCTAAAGTTTTGCTAAGGTGCACCCTATTCACACCTGCAAATATACTTACTTAGTTTTGCACCATATAAAAACATGTACCTAAACACACATAAAGTAGCACAAACGCAGATACTTTTTCACATCTAAATGTATGCTTTATATATGGAAAATACATAGTACACTAAGTACATTGGCTTATCTGTATATACCTATATATTTTGTAAATATGCTGCCCCTATCCCATTAGAAAGAACAATCTTGTGTGTCATAAAATCCTTTTTTAATTGTGTGGATATAAAAATGAGGATGAAGACCTGTACTTAAGAGAATAGCAGCAGGATAAAAATTGCACTTTGAGAATTCTTCCAAGTTCATGTTTAGTGAAGTAAACTTCATCAGGGCCCTCCTCGAGAATCATTCAGCACTGTTCAGCAACAAGGCTTCATGTTCTTTTTATATCTAGATATTGGCTGTAACAAGCTGTAGCAGTCCTGTGCTGAGAAGTGACACAGTCCTCCTGCATGCAAGCATCTTTTGTAAATGGCTTACCTCTGTGGATAAGTAGCTGGGCATGATTTAGGAATCATTTCTTTAGCAGAAGCTTCTTTAAGGTCAAATGGAAAAAGTGAAAATCTAGTCACACCATCATGCACTATTGCAGTCCACACATACACCTTAGTTGTTTTGTTCACTGACATAAGTTTTCAAAAGTTTGCTGTATTCATTTAGTTCCTGGTTCTCAGATGTACCAGAGCTCTACTCATTGTGCACAGAAGGAGAGCTTGGCGGCAAAGAACAAATCATCACTCTTAATTTTCTATCTCTAAAATCCATGAATACCCTTAGGAACAGGAGCTTTCTGTGAGTAGCTCTCACTTCAGGCATGCAGCTCCCTTCTGTACATCCTCTTTGCATAGTGCCTCTACAGGCTTCCTGCTTAGAGGACTGGAAGCAAGAGGCACAAATATTTACTCCAGTCAAAAGTTTTCAATGCCTTTTCTGGTTCATTGTGTCTGGTTCCCATGCCCTATATGCCTCCTATGTAGTGGGAAGGCATTAGAGTAAAGTAATCCTGTCCTCTGAAGCCAGTGAAATTGTCAGGTTTGAGTTTTGTGGTCTTTTTTTTAATTTTTCATTTTTTCCTTCCAAGACTAGAGAAATAGCCATTTCTTTTTGCATTTCAGTTTGCGAGGCATTTCTGCTGATGGATGCCACATTACTGATAATGCTTTAAATATCCTGGTTGAAAAATATGGTAATGTGTAACTGCCGTTCAAATGACCTTGTGCAGTGATATTATCAGTTTATTGTGACAATGCAATTCTTTTGGCGTAATGGCATCTAAGTTTTATCATCTGTGTTGACTGTCTCAATAAAGGTGTGCACGTAGACTGTGTTTACATTGGAAGGTGGGTATTAATATGACTTACAAGGAAAAGTTTTCATAACTCTTCCCCGAATGGGAATGTAGCTCCTGCAACACTGTGCTTGCTTAGCAGAACAATAAAGCAGTATCCTACGCAGAATGACACCTGGTGATAACCTAGTGGTTTTGACAGCAGGTTTGTGTCTACCTGAAAGCATTAATCATTGCAGCTGGCTGGAGGTGTGTTTTTCACACGCCAGAGACACACAACTATGCCAGAACTTGTAAGTGTAGATCAAGCCTTGAGATTACAAGTGAGTGACTTGGCCTAGGGTTTGAGATAAGTCAAGAGATAAGGCAAAAAACCATTAATTTTCCTACTCTGGTTTCTCTGGTAGCCCATTTACCTCCCTTGCACTGTCCTTATATCCACTTCTGAGAGACCAGGTTTCATTTCAGCCCTGTTTATCAGTTATATGTTCAAACTACACAAACATAGTCATAGCATGAGTCAGTTCTGCTTGGGTATGTCACCACCAAGCTGTACAGATTTAAGACTGCACGCATTTTTCTCTAAGAGGATGTAGAGGATGTGCTGTAACAGAGCTAATAAAAACTGGAAGAATAGAACTGAATATATGAACAGCTTATTTCCTGGCTTTATACAGTTTCAATTGGTTGATATGCTATGTATCAACCTAACTGAATTTTGTGTTTGGGAGTACATAACAGGCATTAGATTCAAATGATTAGCTAGAAAAAAAGTCAAACCCTGTGGAACATAAAGAGTTTGCTAACAGTAAGAGCTATGTTAGCATGATGCTTATTTTTTATAATACACAAGTCTAGGAAGTGAAAGGAGTATACTGTGAATCTGCGTGTTACATAGCTATTGCTAATTAAAAAAACAAAAGAAATTTTTTACATAAGGTATTTTGGCACTAAGGTATAAGAATGCATGTGTCACCCTCTGATAAAAGGAAATTTTGGCTGTGTGGTAACAATAAGCAGAAAAATCAAGGGCATGAATTGATATACTTTTTTAACCACCCAGACAAAGGACTACTCTGAAGAGGTCTCGCTGGCATGTCATTGAACTTCCTTCTAACACATGGAATCAGAAAACATGTAAATCTGCTGGAGGTTTTTTTTGTGTATGTGTTTCTGACATTCCATTTGTTATTGCTAACAGGTGTGATGAAGAAGATGGAGAAGCTCAGCCAGAAAAGACCTATTTTTCTGTTTATAGTCAATGTCCAGTTCTTTTGCTCAGATGTTTGCTTGGGGTTGGGCGTGGGAAAAAAAATAGTTGTAAATGAAGTTAAGGGTTATGTAGATGTTGATGTAGGTTTCTTCTGACATGTAGTGTAACTGAGTTTTAGACAGAAATCTTGTTTGACTGGAGATGCAGATGATCAGGTAGTCACTTAATCATTTTTGTCCAGCAGCAAATTTCTTACTGTGATTCGTTAGGAGGAATACCAAAATGCTGCTCTCTAACCTTCTTCCTAATACAGAGTTTGTTCAACTACCTCAGAAGGTCCTCAGTGTATATGTGTGCATAGACACTCCATAGCGGTCACCACATGCGTAGTAAGTGCAAAATGGCTTGGACCTACTGTGTTTGCTGTACCGATCAAGTAAAACATGTGCAAAGGCTCAAGTACAACATATGCATGAGAGATGTCCAGATGTTTGGTAGCTGTACAGAGCACTAGTTTTGATCAGGCTGTCAGGAATGTGGCCATCCTGTACAAATGGCCATATTTTTTTTTTTCAATTTGTGCAAAGTTTCTGAGAAGAAAAGACCTGCTGAGGGAAGATGGTACATGTGGATTGCGTGTGGTAGTTCCCTACTCTGCAGGACACAAGTCCTTCTTCATTTTAAGACCTGATGCTTTGAAACACACAGTTTGATGGTGTCTTATGTGTCTTATAAATTTGAAAAGCAGTTATCTATGTAAAAAGGGGAAAATATCTGATGTTTCCTGGGGCAAATTCATAGTTCCTGAAGGTTGCCTTTTGCAAAAATTTATGGAAATTTTCATGATAGCATCAGTTGTCTTCAGTTAAAAAAATTGCCAAAAGCTGAGCACTCTGAACCAGTTTTCATCTGTTTGAAGAACATTTTTAATTGTTAATATTTGAGAATTCATCATCTTATGTATCATTTATTGGTAAGGATGATGTACTTCAGATATTGTACTAATATCATTCAACGAAAACTATTACTACTTGTCCTGCTTTTTCCAGAGATGATTTTTTTTTTCCAGAATTCAAGAATTTTGTTGTATGCTGCATTCATTCAAATAAATTACACTAGTAAGAAGAAAGGAAAGTAAAAGTAGTCAGCTGCACTGTCTTCAAAGCAGTCTGTCTTCTTTAACATTCTGTGCAAAGAATGTGTGTTATGAATTAGGATGATGGAAACAAAACCTTGCCCATCTATCTGATTTTCTTCAGCAAACAAATCATGTATGTTTCAAAGCTCTGAGGATGCTTTAATGTTTTCTGTTTAGCATGTCTGAATTCTTTTATTTAGAATACATAAAAATGTCTTTATATGATGAATTGCTGACCCTTCATCTGGCCTTCCTATTTCATATAATGTAATACCATGTGCTATCATAAATTAATATATATAAAATCTCAGGGCAGGACTCACAGCTCCTCACAGTGAATTGGAATTGTATGTGATGGGTTAGATCTCTGGATAGTGTAAAGGGAACTCAATAGGATACTAACTGATGTTACAGGAGCATCTGATTCTCCAGACCACCTCTCAGGAGTTGATCTGGTTTGTTCATGTGCATGGTTTTACATTTCTTCTGCACCAGGTGGGGAGGAAGGGTGTTCCTATTTGCTATAGAAGTCAGAGAGAAATGCAATCCAGGAGCAAAAGCAAACTCTTCAGTATAGCTTCAAAACTAGGAAACACAGTTATTGGTGAAATAATATTGTTTTAATAAAATCTTTTTAACTCAGTGGCAACAAAATGGTAACAATATCTTCTTTAATAATCTTGGCACAATCTTTATCTTTAGCCTGTGTTTCCACTTTCAAGGTTAGACATCTAAAATTAGGTATTTACAGAACCACTTTAAGATTGGCCTGATTTTCACAGCTGGTGAACACAATCTGTGTAGCTGCTGTACATCTCACAGGGGAAACTGGATTTCACAGTTTAAAAGAAAGAAAAGCACTTAAATGATTTGGGAGACGTCTGCACTGACGTTGGCAGGTGCATGTAGAAACCCTACAGGTAGCTCCAAGTGTGAGTGCAGGGGCCCTCGGGCTGCCCTGCAGAGCAGACCTCTGCCTGCCCAGTGGCAGCTCAGCACAGGGGAAGCTCTTGTGCTTCTCCTGGTCTGGATAATTCAGTCACAATTATCCCAGGAACCTCTTCGCTGTGATTGGTGGTATGTCCTTTTTGTATCTGTACTGGCTTTAAAGTAGCTTGGCTAACTGCACAAATATATATTGAGCTGCTTTGGGTGCTTGTGGTGGCTGCAGTTAAGCTCCATGCGGCTGCAGTGATGCACTGGGGTTCATTCATGGCACGCAAACTGCCATCACAGACATATGCCAAGTACTTGATGGTCAAATTCCGCTTCCATTTCCTATATGCCTATGTATGGCTCCAAGACAAAGTGAGAGCAGGTGGTTGCCAAGTGCAACAAAACATGTCGTTACAAACAAGCCAGCCAGGATTCATATCCTGTAATTAAAGTTTCAATGCCGTTCCTGACAGTTCTTCTCTGGCTTCTCTTTTACCATTTTCAAAAGAACACCTGTTCCTCTGCTTACATGTATTTAATATTAATCCCCTCTTACCTCTGTCCCTCACATTTTGTAAGATAGGAGTGACCATAATGGTCTGCAAAATGTGAAAACAGATGGAACAGGTTATGCAGGACACAGCGAGGAGAATTCCTCTCATGCTTGGAAATATCAGAAATGGCATCAGAGGCAGAGAATACAAAGGAAATGATTTTGTCTCTTTTCTTCCTAGGATGGAATGAAAAGATTTGGAAGAGGCAAAAAAGAATAATCATGATCATATGGCACAAATGGGTTTCTAAAAATACATTTTAAAGTATTAGAGAGAAGGAAAGATGTCCAAGGAAAAAGTAAGAACAAAGAATAAAATCTAAAATACTACAAGATGAATAAGTAAGATATAGTTCTGCTCAGGAGGAATGTTCTTCTCTTTTGTATCCTACTAGATTCAGGAAATGAGAGCATCGTAAAGTTTCCAGCACACTGTAGACTCAAACTTATGATGAAAAATTTAAACAGGGACTTTCTTATCTGACTGTATATTTGCCATGTGAAAGCAGCCATAAAACCTACCACCTTGTCCTGCAGGGCTCCTTTGGGATGAATGAAGAACAGTTTTAAGGAGCAGTTTGGTTTGTTGCAGAATAAAGAAGGTGTCTAGTTAGTCACTAACCATATTCCGTATTTTCAAGGCAGTTTGACCCCTAAGAGACTTGAGTTGCAAGTTCAGCTGCAAGTGAGGTCTTTGGTGGCTGCTGTTGCTCAGCAAAGCTTTAATAGTAAAACACTAGGGCAGCAAGAAAAGAGGAGACTGAAGCAATGTGTTTTGTTGTCTGTTTTGTTATAGATACTTTGCCTTTTGGCAAGTCACCTTTTCTTAAGTAAAAGTAAACTCATATAAGATGCCATTATTTACTTATGTCTCAGAGGAATTATAAAAAGAGTCTAAGTTGCATTTCAAAGGATTCACACATGCGATCCTCCAAAGCGTCTGAGGGGGAGCAAAAAAAAGGTGCCCAGTTCAATGCTATTTTATAACAGTATAGAGAACAGCAGAAACAGAGGAGGAAGTTCTCTTCATTCTCTGACTCTGAGCCATGTTGGACCCTGATTAATGTCTATATTATACTACTAAAGGCACCTTACACAGCATTGACGAAAGATGGTGAACTAAAATTACATATCTGCTCAAATCTAAAATTTAAAAACTTCTGTAAGTTTAATTTTGGAAACAGAATAGATTTAATTAAACAGATTTATGTTTACATGTCATTAGCATCCTAATGGACTAAGAGGAAGTCCTTAAATGACTGTATAAGTCAACATCTGTTACTGCTTTCAAGGCTAACCATGTAACTTCCTTGTTTAATATCTTTTCCATTTCTCCTGCTTCATTCATCTTTCCTGATCGTTTGCGTGTTGCTGTAATGTAAGTCCTGGGAGAGGGGCTGAGTCCTTCCAGGTTCTGAGTTTTGCTGTATGGGACATTGTGACTAATGAGCCTGTTCAGGAGAGAGAGGCGGAACACTGATATGTAAGAAATTAGGTGTCACCCTGAGAGATTTTCATCCACCAAATTCTTCAGTTTAAATGTCCATGATTATGGTTTGCCAGGATGAAAATTTTATACAAGTAGATATCCTGAAAAGGTTTCCATCACTCTGATCGCCAGAGAAGGAGATTCAGATACAGGGACTAATATTTGACTACCTGCTTCTGTCCCTGGGGTTGTTTTAGAAGTTTCTATTTTGCTTGTTTCTTCCCACATTACACCAGAACTGGATGATAAGAAGTCATCATTTCTTCTCTATCAGTGTTTGCAACCTTTTTAATGTGTCAAGTCCTGTCTATTTAGAAAATTGAAAACAATTTAAAATAAGTTTTGGATTTTCTTTGCTTTTTACATTAAAGATCTTGGATTTGATGTTTCTGTAATTTCATTCTTTTCCCCTCAGACTCGGTAAACTAGAAGCATTTGGCTGTCATTCTCTAACTGCCAAGTGCATAAGCTCCATGGCTAGTGGTTGTCCAGATCTGCAGATACTGGACAATGGCAGAGTCCTGAGCATTATCCATGCAAGTTCATCACATATTTTGAAATATCTGAGAAAACTAACTGCACTCAATGTAACTGGGCTCAGTGCCGTAAGGAAGTTTTGATTTCTTGCTCTTGTCTCAATTAGTTTTATAACAACTAGGTGCAGTTTGATTTATATCTACATTATTTGCATTATACGCACATGCTGATATTTGTGACGTTATGTGTTGGTATTTGCTATGCATTTGCAGCATTCTGTGTAATCCATAAGATTCATAGTAGGGCCCGGACTTCTTGCTTCTCTATAGACCTGTGGGCATGGTATTATATAAATGGCATAATACAGGACATAAGAACATCTCCTACATATTTTACAGCACAGAGAACCCTAAAAATATTATGATGGTGTCCCCCATTTGTGTGCTAAAAACTACATGTTTTTGCAGGGTGTTTTCTGCAGAATGAATTTCATATATAGAAAAGACAGTAAGTGAACCAGGTCTCACTGAGTATCAGTGGAGTCATTACATACAGCTTTAAAAAGCCCACACAATTGGGGTAGAAAGTGGAAAGTTTCCTCTAAGAGAGGATGTGAATGCTGCTTGTGGTAATGAACAAAACCGAGACACTAAGAAAACAAAATAAATTATAATTGGAAGAACTTTTGCTATTAAGAAAATAACCTCTTGCTGTGAGGTCTCTTGTTGCATAGAACTATCGGTTCCTTTATTTATTTTGGCAGTTTCAATCAATGTATAGTTCCGCGTTTTGCCTAACTGGTGAGGAAATAATGATGGCTCTTAATTTAGCAACAGTGAAGGTGTTGTTAGGGGGTCTTTGATCAGTGAGGATGGTGGTTTGGGAAGATCTGCCCCCTGTGTCAGGACAGTTACCGTGCCATAGCAGGCAAAGCTTGTGAGGGGAGAATTCAGCCACGTTATATATGTGTGTTAATGAAATCAATACGTGTTGTAAACTTCAATCCTAACTGTTACTACTAAGTATTTTACTTTGTTATCATAGCATTTGTTTTTTGAAAAAATGCAGATTTTTCAAGGAGCAAGGACCATGTAAACCTAAGGGGCTGCTGCACCACGCATGTTTTGAAGATAAAGTTGGGTATAATGATAACTGTCTACTGTTTATCTACAGACAAGTTGCGCAAGCATGAATGGACATTGGGTTTTGTTGTTTTCATTCAATGTTCTGTCAGGAACCTTTTAAGTGAGTATGTTAGGGCACATACTTAAAGAATATGTTCACATTTCCTTTCGCCCTTATGTGCTGCATTTTAGGCGAGAGATGTTGTTGTCGACTTTATTGTGACTCAGTGTTCTGAACTGGGGTATTTGGTTTTCAGCTCCTCGTCACAAGTGACAGATAAAGGCCTATTGGACTTCAGCACCTATTCATGAATGTTCAGGTATGAATTCGAGTGTTGAAAGGAAAAAGTTCGTCCATATGCAACTCTTGTAAATTTGAATATTTCAGCAATTCAAAAAATAATGTGGGTCTTACTGGTATTCCAAAAGCAGAGACTGTGGTTTTTTTTTACTGGAGATGTCACTGCAGTGGTATGCGCGTCCTGAATCAATAGTTTGTCTTCCTGTTTCTAGTGACTGAAAGCATGGATCTTTTGAATTATGCCCTATTTGTCAGAAGCCAGTTGCATCTCCACAAATGTCCAAGTTTTTAAGCAATTTTGATTTAGAGAAAGATAGAGACATCAATTTTCCTTCAGAGTGTATCTCAGTAGGTTAAGATAGTGATCCTCTGTAGAAATATTTATCTTGCTATAAAGAATCAAAATGTTATGTTATTACTCTGTAAAGATATTTCCATTGTGAAATCATGATACTTTATGTAAAACTGCAACATTTTGAATTACTAGATCTCTGCAGAAGTAATTATTTTCAATATAGATACTGACAAGCAGTTCACTGTTTATAACAAAATATTATTTTTTTCTCACCTTTTAAACATACGTCAATGAAAAACCAGTTACAGTATTTGTTTAAGAGTGAGATACTGTGACAGCATCTACTTAAGTTAAGCCTTCTTTCCTTTTCTGCTACAAAATCCTGAGTTCACTGATGCTGTGAACTTCTCATAATTCTTCTTTCTTCATGGTTCTACGTAATTGGAACCACAGAAAACGATGAGGTAGCAGAGACTGCTTCTGTCCATCTGTCTTAGGTATTTTGATGGTGCCTGACGATAATAATTGAAGTGCTCCTTCCTCATGCTCATTAACCATATCGCTGAATGTTTTAGCTAAGCCTGCTAGTTACTCATCAAAATTGGTATCAAAGTGAGAATACAGCATTACTTTCCTAACAGCCCTAGCATGCTTATGCTCATGAAATTCTTGGGTAAACAAATGCTGCTCAGGTTTATAGCCTCCAAATGGGAACATGATAGTAGATTCAGGCAGAAAGAAAATGTTCTTGCGGTGTCTTTAGCATAATAGGATTTCATGGTGTTATTTGATACGGTGATTTGGCATAGTTTTTATTCTAGCATATGTTATATATATTCTGATGCAAGACATGCCTTAGTAACTTTTCTGCCATTTTAGCTCTTAATTGGTCAATTAGTGCTCTAAAATCTCATACTGTTATGACACAGTTGTAAGCTTCCCAGGTTTCTTATCCATCTTTGGTGAGATAATTCATGAATGAACACGCACCACTGGGTTTTTGTCTTGTGACATAAGATTGACATTCATGCGATGTTTAGGCATGAGAATTGCAAGCAAAGCTACTCAATCTCACAGTTAGAATTCAAATGAAGCAACTTGTTTATAGAACATTAACTGTAACTCTTGGTTGCATATAATTCATTTATATTCTGAGAATCATTACATTTTCCTTGTCAAGAGCAAGTGTGTATATATACAAGCCTGACGACAAGGTGGAGGAGGCATCTTAGTATGATAAATTTTCTTTTCTACAGAGATTATCTTTTGATCTAGTGAAAATACTTCTCATTAGCAGTTTTTGTACAAATTTATTTTAAATTGAAGCCATAATATAAGCAGAAGAAGTTAGAATGAATATATATTAGTACAGAATGTACACATTTTAGAGTAATAAACTCCTTCTGTCATGGTCTTACTAATATACTTATTTAAAACATACAGTAAATCAATGTAGATCACCCTGAAAACATGACTCAATTTCATGATGTTGTGCACATAACAGGCATACTTTGGAAGTAATCAGTTGTTTTGATATCTACAGGTATCTTGATATTTGTGGCGGTAAAAGGTGACTGATACAGGAATTCAGGCAGCTTTTGCCAGTTTCATTATCTGCTCTGAGCTCTACAGCAACAAGCAAAAGCCTGTAAGGCACTTGTATGAGGTTTCATATGCTGAAAGTAGCTAGTATTCTTTTTCAGTTTCTACCTTTTTTGCTGTAAGAAATATTTTACAATTTTGTTTCTTTCAGAGAATTTTCCTTGCTAATTATGGGCATTCAAACATGGCCTATGTGGCAAAACCTTTGGTGTAAAGAATATACAGTGGATTTCACTAAAGAATAGAAATATACTAATCACACACTGCGACTGACACCCTTTTCCAAGTAAGAATTATACCAAAAATCCTTGGTTAAGACAAATATTATATCACAGTGGAGGAAATATGATGGCTGAAATGGCGCTTGCTGTGCAGAGATCTGCAGATATTTGAATGGTTCATTCTCCTTATTACATTTCTTTTGAACAAGCAATTGGCATAGCAAAACTCTGCACATGCATGGGGTGCTGCCTTAGATATTAGACTTCTTGTTCCTCAAATGCGCTGAAATGCAAATGAATGAAAAGAATCATTCTTTGAGTGAAAAATTGTCAGTGAGTCAGATTTTCTCTGTGGTCTTCCTCCTATCTTCCCCTGCCTATGCAGTCCCCAGCTGACATACCCTCACACCATCCTTGGACATAACGTAGGGGTCCGCATTGTGCTATCCTAGGGGTAACCATTAACTTCGTCCCTAAACATGACCTAGATTCTTCTCAATTTGAAAGTCCTGCCTGCACACCCCTGATAAAAATCTTCTCACTTCCAGTAAAGCTTTACAGCTGAAGAAGAAACACTTAAAGTGTTTTATGGGTTGAAGTTTATTGCAATTGCTATCCTTACAGTTATTAGCGCATTAATTTGTTTCATATATAAAAATCAAAATTAAAGCTCCACCTGCTATATATTGTCTTGGTAAAATCTTAATATATATGAAATACTTCTTAGTTTGTAATTTATGGAGTTGAATCAAAATACATTGTTATTCATCAGTATGTTTTATGCTTTTTCATAAGACAGATGAACTATTGTATGTAGAAATGTAACGCAAATGTAATTTTGCAACATTTCTCTAGATATGCAATCCCTCTTAGAAAAAATGATTCAATATTGATGTACATGTGTTAAAGAATAGAGAATAGGAAAAATGTCAATAATAATTTCTAGTTACATATTTATACATATATATCTCTCTATATAAACATTTTCTATATTTGTAGAGATTGTTAGCAAATGTCTGTGACATTTGTTTTTGATAGCCTGTGATAAAGTGCAAATATCTCATACCAGAAATGAAAGCAGAGGCTAATAAACTCTTCTTAAAAGGGAGAGAAATAGTTCTCACAGGTTAAACAAACTGTTACTCTTGGCTAAAATTACTGATAGTAATTTCTTATGAAGAATATAGATGATTACAGAGGAAAGGTTTTGTCCTTGCCAATCATTTGCTCACAGGAAAGGATGAACCCTGGCTGGTCACTGGATTTCCTGGAGGACTCAGGCAGAGCATGCAGCAGTCTCTGGTCATTGATTCAGTAGACTTACTTCTTTAAGTAGGAATGAGTAACAAACTTTTTACACATGCCTTGACCATCTCGTTCCTTTTCCAATGGTTATAGGCAGTGATTCCAATACTCTTAATGCTCTGATCTATATGTATACTAACAGAAAACTAGATGTTTTGTCTATCTGAAGTATTTTCTTCCTGGAAATCTTAAAAGTATTTTGTCCTTTTTTTTGTTTTCACAATAAAACTATGAATAATTTAATTGTAGGTGGTTTTTTTTTCTTTTTAACGGTGACATTCTAAATCAAATTTTTATTTCAGAGAAATATTCAAACATGCTGAAAAAGCAAACCTCACATAATTTTCTTCTTGAACAAAATGACAAATCTAAATTACCTAGTGAACATGGAACCGAGGACAGTACCCAGTGTATGATCCACATTACACATATGATATTTTCCTCTAAAAATTGTCTTTCAGAGCAATGGTCTATGCACATGTTGTTTGTGCTACCTAAATGTAGGTGACATTTCAAATAGTCAGATATGTGAGCATAATCTGCATTCTCATTCAGGCCTAACATTCACAGATTTCATTCAGAATTTATTATCTGCACGTACTTGTGATGACTGGAACAGCATTAGTTCAAATTTCAATGAATATTAAGATAGTGTTGTATGGAAAGCATACAGGCATGTGTTTTCTCATTCTGATCTCATCTGACCTCAATCTGTATGTTTATGTATGTGTATATGCATGTGCATGTGTGTGGGTATGTGTGTGTACATGGATGCCACATACACACAAAGTTTGCCATAAAAATGAATGAAAAAAAGTGGTTCCAATATAGATGAGTTTATGGAATCTCTTCAGATTAACAGCACTGTTTAATTTTTAGCTCAGTCTGTGCTGATAAGGCACGTAAGCAAAATTCTGTGACATGCTCCAGAACAGATACTGGAGTTGCAACACAGCTCTGTTTAAGCATAATTTAAAGCCTGATTATAATTGCCACTTTTGAGAGCTGGGGTCTGACAAGCATGCTTTGGTTTGGTCTCACAATGATGGAGGAACCTGTAAGCATGACAGGTATTTCCTTCATTTTTTCCTGAGGCACTTAGAGAGAGGGATCTATCCTGAAATGCTGAATTCAATGTTCTTCCGCTTCAGGTATTCTTATTCCACTTATTCCCCGCTCTCTATGATTTCCCTGTCAAGTTGCTGGTGCTTTTCTTTTTCCCTTTTGTGGAATCACAGAAAATAGGTATCGAAGTGGCCTCTGCCCCAGACAGAATATCATACATCATAGATTATTCCTTAGGGATGAGTCTTTTAATCCCTTCTTAAAACTCTTCAGTGGTGGAGTCTAAGCATGCTTAGGTCTTGAAATTCTTGCAGACTTGGGAGAGTATTAAGGGGGGAAACATCCTATGTATATGACCTGCTCTGTATCTTTCCTGCTGATCCACTCTTGGCCAGTCAGAGGTAGGATACTGGGGTAGACGGTTCTGATGTAGCCCTCCTAACTTACTTGTGTTAGGTTCTAATGTTGAGTGGCAATTTATTCCTTACTGCTAGACAGATTTTTCTTGCGATCAACATGTTATTCCCTACTTCTTTACGATAGTCTCTTATACCGAATATTGTTATACCTTTGCTCAGTGTTCATTCTCCTCAATAACCTTAGTTTTTTCAGACCTTTGGAACAGGGTCATGTTTCCTAGGCTATCATCCTTGTTATTCTCCTTAGAATTTCTCAAACTAACCCATGTAGCAAAAACTGGGCATCATTCTTCCATTGAGACCTTAGTGATGAACACAGTGGAAGTTTATGTCAGGTGTCTCTGAGGCTGTGTTCTCTGTATAGATACCAGTATGATGTCTGGTTTTTTGCTGATTGATGTCCAAATGATAATTCATACATCTCCAGATTCTTTCCTGAAAAATTACTATCTAGCCAGTTATTTCTCAATGAGTTGGTGCAGTTAACCATATCTGCCTAAATATGGTATCTAATTAATGAAGAGTTTGCCCTGGCTAATTTGTATGCTGGTTTTTTTCTGCTATTTGCCCACACATTTTTTAACTCTAAGCCTGCTGTTTCACTAGTGTGTGAAACACTAGGAGAAGATCAGGTTTGGGACCATCTGAGGAACCTGAAGGTGCATTAGTCCATGGGACCATGGGACCGGATGAAATCCATCCACGGGTCCTGATGGAGTTGGCAGATGAAGTTGCCAAGCTGCTTTCCATTATGAAAAGTCATGGCAGTCTGGTGAAGTTCCTGCTGATTGGAAAAGGGGAAACATAACCCCCATTTTCAAAAAGGGAAAGAAGGATGACACAGGGAACTACAGACTGGTCAGTCTCACCTCTGTGCCTAGCAAGATCATGGAGCAGATCCTCCTGGAATCTCTGCTAAGGCACATGGAAAATAAGGATATGATTGATGACAGCCAACACGGCTTCACCAGAGGCAAATCGTGCCTGACAGATTTGGTGGCCTTGTATGGTGTTGCCACAGCATTGGTAGATAAGGGGAGAGTAACCAACCTCATCTACCTGGACTTATGCAAAGCATTTGACACTGTCCCGCATGACATCCTGGTCCCTAAATTGGAAAAGCATGGATTTGATGGATGGACCACTCGGTGGACAAGGAACTGGCTAGATGGCCACACTCAAAATGTTGCAGTCGATGGCTCAATGTTCACATGGAAACCAGTGACGAGTGGCATTCCTCAGGGGTCAGTACTGGGACCAGTGCTGTTCAACATCTTTGTCAGCGACATGGACAGCGGGATTGAGTGCACCCTCAGCAATTTTGCCGACAACACCAAGCTCTGTGGCACGGTCGACACACTGGAGGGAAAGGATGCCATCCAGAGGGACCTGGACAGGCTTGAGAGGTGGGCCTGTGCGAACCTCATGAAGTTCAACCAGGCCAAGTGCAAGGTCCTGAACCTGTGTCATGGCAATCCCAGGGACAAATACAGGCTGGGCAGAGAATGGCTTGAGAGCAGCCCTGAGGAGAAGGACTTGGGGGTGCTGGTGGAAGAGAAGCTCAACATGAGCAGGCAATGCATGCTTGCAGCCCAGAAAGCCAACCGCATCCTGGGCTGCATCAAAAGAAGCGTGGCCAGCAGATCCAGAGGGGTGATTCTCCCCCTCTGCTCTGCTCTGGTGAGACCCCACCTGGAGTACTGCATCCAGCTCTGGAGCCCTCAACACAAGAAGGACATGGACCTGTTGGAACGGGTCCAGAAGAGGGCCACAAAGATGATCCGAGGGCTGGAGAACCTATGCTATGAGGACAGGCTGAGAGAGTTCAGGTTGTTCAACCTGGAGAAGAGAAGGCTCCGAGGAGACCTTATAGCAGCCTTCCAGTACCTAAAGGGGGCCTACAGGAAGGATGGGAAGGGACTCTTGATCAGGGAGTGTTATGACAGGACATAGGGTAATGGCCTCAAACTGGAAGAGGGTAGATTTAGATTGGATATCAGGAAGAAATTCTTTACTGTGAGGGTGGAGAGGCACTGGAAGAGGTTGCCCAGAGAAGTTGTGGATGCCCCATCCCTGGAAGTGTTCAAGGCCAGGCTGGATGGGGCTTTGAGCAGCCTGGTCTAGTGGGAGGTGTCCCTGGCCAGGGCAGGGGGTTGGAACTAGATGATCTTTAAGGTCCTTTCCAACCTGAACCATTCTATGATTCTGTGATTCCGTGTGATCTCTTTCCAGCCAGGTTTCAGCAACAAGTTTAATAAGAATATTCCTAACTCCAGCAGAGTTATCAATGAAAATCTGAATAGTTATGTGCCTATGACAGATCATGAGTTTGACTTCAAACCCTAGGAAAATACTTTCCAGGTATGGCTTTTCAAAGGATTTTTTCACCTACAAAACAATAGTTTCATGTTATCTATTATTTCATCACAGGCTGGTCTACAGCTAGTTCCCTCAGTCATTATAAGGCAAATGTCTTTCCCTACACGACTTTGGATTAAACTTCTTGCAACTGTATTCTGATTTAGAAAGTCTAGAAGAATTGTTTGCATATAATTATTTATGCCATCAAGGCAGTTTCATTTTTTTAACAATTGAAAACAGGTATGTCATACTGGACTTCAGATTCCTATTTTTCAGTAGTAAAAAACTGTTTATAGACTTGAAGAGAAAAAGTGAGTGCCATACGCTTATTATCAATCCAGTTGTTTACAATTGTGTATCTTAGTATTCTGATTATAACAAATTGAATCTATTTTTGATGAATTATTTACATTTTAAAAGATCATCCTCTCTGATGGAGTTGGTGTGCATCACAGGTTTCAGAGCTTCATGTTGAGACAATAGTTACTAGCAGGTATAATGAATATACTCTCTTTTCATCATTATTCCATCTTCTAAGAGGTTAAGTGCCTGCTAATTAAAATACAGAGTGCAAAATAGGTAAAAGAACAAAAGGGCTTTTCAGTACATTTTCAATTTCCTATCCTGAATCACAATGTATTAAGATTCCAGACTGTGTTTCATAGGTAGCTATAGTAACACATATTTTTGTTACCTTTTATGTTTCTTTAATAGAGTTCAGTGCTGTAAGAGTAACCATTTTATTTCTGTTCATTGTTGTCCGGTTATATGTTACTTATGTGAACCTTGCAGTTGATCCTGACCTCAGGATTTTTTTGTCTGTAATGAAAATGAAATAAAGTGCATTTGTGTTAGCTACATGGTTGTGGGGTCTTTTTTTTTGGGGGTGGGGTGGGGGTGAATTTTTCTTTTTTTAATGATACTTATCTTGCTGTGTGTAATACATTATCGGGATCATTTTAAAGGGCCTTCATACCTGTGACTGCCTTCTGTTTTGCTGACTCCAAGGAAGGTTCTCTCTGTTTGAAAGAATCAGAACAAACGTGTTTCTGCTTATGCTGTATCACTTATAAATTAGTTAGATTGCATGAATGCTTTAGCTCTAAAATAATTACATCAATTTGTTTTGCAAGGCTAGACTGCTGTAGTTTGACATTTAAAGAGAAGGAAAGAAAATATTATTATTTATTTTAAATATAGCAGAAAAGTGATTTCCCTAACCATCCAAGAGATGGTTATCTAACCATCCAAGAGATTTCGACCATCCAAGAGATTTAAAAAAAAAGAGATGCTTAGCTGCGATCCTCGCATGGAGATAGCATATAGTAGTGGGAGCTGGATTTTGACATGAGCGCATGTTTAGAATGGAAGGTGGGATCTACCTGTGTTGCATTTGACAAGGGCTCAAATACTGGAAAGTTTCTCCTTGCTTTTCTCTCTATTCCAGCTTTCTATGCCATCAGGTACTGGAGAAAGCCGTCTCTCTTCTTTCCTTATCCATAATGACTGTGATGTTACCCTAGCAGAAATGGTAGCCCCACAGACTAGAAAATATGTAGCTTTTTGACCATAAAGGACTGCTTTATGCTTTTGCATGCTTCTTCTTTCATTTTAGATTGTTAGGCATAAAGAACAAACATGTTTTCTGCCCCTTTTTTATTAACAGTAGGACATAGAAAGTGTCTCAGTTCTCTGCAGCCTAACCAATTCAGTCAAAGCTTTACATCCCTCAAGACAATAATGCACAGGGTCTCTTTCAAAAATGTATACTTTTAAACCTTCCTATTTTCCTCAAATGAAAGAAGAAAAAGGAACATGTAGTCTTGAGCTATCTATCAGCAACTAACATTTAGCCAGAGCCAAATGTTACCCCTGCTGCTTCCTCTGGCAGCCTATCAAATCACCTTGTTTAGATTTCTCACCTACGCAAGACTTGTGGATTTTAAAAATTTAACTTATAGATGCCCTTATTGATCCGGAAACCACTTCCACCCCCCCCCCCCCCCCCCCCCCCCCCTTCAAATGCTGCTGCTGTCAATAAGCATCTTTCAGAGATAATTTAATCACAAGAATATTTACATCAGAGTTCATCCAATCAATAGTCACTTTCTGTCAATTGAAAGAATTCAAATGAATGCAGTCACCAGAATTGATTTCAGTTTCTCAGTTTTTATTAGTTACAATTTTACATTTATGGAATTCTTTACAGAATTACTTTCCAACTCCATTTTTATTGAAAAACAGATGAGTTTTCTTTTAATTGTGTTGTTAATTGACATATTGTCACTTTTTAATCTTATTCCTTGAGTTGGGATAAGTGAACAAAATTGAGCACTTAGACATAATTATCTATTTGGAAAATGAGCACTAATTATAAAAATCTTCATTGAAAATAAGCTCTTACAGCTTACTGCATGATGCATAGGCTTTGTAGTATAGTATGCATTAATGCCAAAATAACAAAGTTACACTACCCCCACCCCCTCCCACAAATAAGAATAACTGTATTCCCAGTTGCAGGATACACCTGAGACAGACTAGTAAATTCCTCATTGCCAGTTACATTTCCTAAGTTCTTAGGTGCTGTATTTACAGAATTACAGTATTTTCTCTTTTTAAATTATTGTATAAAACCCTTTTTTTTTCTCCAAAAACCCATGTCATGTTACAGTTCTGTTTGTGTCTTTATTTAAACATAATTGAACAAATTTAATTTTAAAATTTACCAGATAGAGCTGGTTCAATTTGGTTTTAATTAGTTTGAAATAAGATCTGGAAGAATAGCTGGTCCAATGAATTGTCACATATGACTCTTTCTATTAGCTAGTTTTGGTCTGTGCTTTTTTTTTTAGTTTCCTTGCTGCTTAAGCTGTCTGGACAAAAACCTAACCCTGCTGAAGTAGTGGCAAGATTCTTGATGGACCTGTGAATCATCTTGTATTTAAATGAGCTGATTCAAATTCAGTTACTGAACCCATAAAATTGTTGTTAGAAACACCACTTCTTGCCATTATAGGAAATGGAAACTGTAAAGAAAGAGGGACTTCCTTTACTTTATCTTAGCCATTGAATCATTGACATATTTATATATTTTTAGATCACTTTCCAGAAATGTGTCACTTGACAATTCTTCTTCAGAATTAATTGGAACCCCAGTGTCCTGTAAGGAAAGCAGTAGCTCTTACAGCTTAGTAAATAAGTGATTGTGGCTGGGAGTATTCCTGGGAGGTGAAACCAACCCGCATGGCACGACATGCGCCTGTGCAGTCTGACTGCACACACAGCCCGTTTTGGGAACAGTCTCTGAACCATTCTAGCTGCCTGGGAACTGTTCAGAGAGTGCTAGTTAGAACAGGCCAAATTTGTGCCAAGAAATGGTCTAATAACTTAGTAGCAGAGGCAACTGAATTATACTGTCTAGGACGTAGCAGTGACACGCCGAAGAAGAGGGAAACTAGCTATTTAGGTTTGATATGTGGACAAAATGCCTCTTCCCAAGCTTGAAAATTACACATTAAAATTCATCTTTAGTTAAAATCTTTTACAAATATTGCTATTATTTCCAGAGGTTTTTCCTTTCGCAGTTCAAACAAAATTTTCCTTTCTTTCCTTTGATTTTTCTAAAGCACGGAAAATGAAGTTCAAGCTTCATCAATGTTACTAGAATTCTGCATTTAATATTTATTTACGGTATTCCAAAAGTCAGGCTGACTCAGCCCTTACAATGATGTGATGTGTAGGTCTCTGTGCCTATAGAACCCATGAATGTATCAAAGATATCTGGAAGAATGTAGGATTTACTTGTCTTTTGGTTGGGGCTCTCAGGATGCACCTGTTGGTCAGTCTCTGCTGGGTCAGTCTGGAACGCATGCAAAATCTTTGGATGTAATTGAAAAACTCTTCATGAAGAGTAGATTTGTTTACAAAAGATTGTATTTTATTTGAATGCTATGTTTTTAAAAAAGTTTATCATGAAAGTGAGAATGATTATACACATCTTTGACACTGTTGCAATGAATAATTTAAAAAATAGTTTGTTAATTAAGAGCAAAACTTTTTCTGTTGCTTTGGATTGCCTGTGAACAGTTTATCTTTTCTTTTTTCTTCCCCCCCCCCCCCCCCCCCCCAAATTCATTTTTTCAAAATTATCCCCTGGCTCATTGTTAATTTTAGCTTGAAAATTACCAGTTCACGACAACTATTTGAAACTAGAGCTGTCCTCATTTCCGCTGAAGACAAAGTCACATGATATGTTTTTCTTCCCTGATCAGATGGGTGAAGGTGATGGCCCATTTGTGCTAAAAAACCCCACACCAGCAGTCAGCAGAGCACATTATGTTAGCTGTCACATAGCTATAAAGTGGTATGAAATACAACATGAATATGCCCAGCAGCTTTTAGCCCTGTAGTGTAGTCAACTAAAGCCCTTAAACCTTATCACAGCTAAAGCCTAACAATGCAGCCACATGAGTGGCAGTTGTTATCTTTGGGTTTCACAAGTCAGGATCAGCCTGTTACCAAAAGCACTTATTTTACATACACAGAATTAAGTTTCCATAGATGTTCTTGAGTATTTACTTGAAGTTTACTAATACCTGAACATCAGTATACTCACTTTGTAAAAGATTTGTGAGCAAAGGTTGATACAATGTCATTTGTGGAGGAAGTTTCACCTGCAGAAAAAAACCACATTGGAAATAGTTATTTTTCTAGTTTTCTCCAGCTGCGTAAATTTTGAAGATCTGCAAGATAATAAACATATACAATGGGTATATTAAGTCTGCTAATGGATTTGGGGTCATGCGAACACCATTTTTTTTCTTTATGCTTTGGAGGCAGATGAGAAGGAACCTAGTTTTAGTGACCTTTCAGAGGAGGAAACATCCAATAGAATTTTCCTTTCTTATTTTATACTATGTTGCTGAGATTAATTGTCTTTTCTGTAATTTATACAATGAGAAAAGAGGATTTCTTAAATTGTTAGAAACTACGGCAGATATTTTTTTAAAGTCTTTTGTTTAAGGCTATGACAAAATCTCACTCCTCTTCAAGATTAACAAGCACAGTATTTTCTCTTACATTCCAGAAGAATTAGTGTGGCTTTAAAACTTTGTGATTATTTTATTGTGTGTTTTACTTTCCAGCTTGAGTCATGTAACCTTTAATGTCCTTTTGTTTAAGAACCTCATGAGTATCTAACACTTTCCTATTTAGAAGATCCTTGAGGGATGCTTTACTACACCTTTCTGCTTGTCCAGCTCTCCATTCTTTCATTGCAATATTGTTTGGTTGTACATTGTAGTAAATAATTATTTAATGTTTTTGAATGCACTTATTTTATTTCTCACGTGATACAGACTAAACCTTGCTTAGGTGGAGAAAAGTCAAATTAGTTGTGTCCACATTTATCCAGTGCTTAAATTTGAACTATTTTCAAAGTACTATATATTCAGGAAGTAAATTCTGATAAGATTATAATCTCAAATGTTATTCTGACCTTTTATAAACAAAAAGGCCTACACAAGCTATTTTTCTACCCTAGTAAATTAAAAATATCAGAACTGGTTTTTGGCACTGAAATGCCCAGTGGGCATGGCATTGTCCACTTCATTATCATCAAACCGGACTTACTTGCAAAACAGGATGGCCACATTAAAACTATCTTATCCTATCTCCCAAACAGTTTTTATTAGGACAAAGAAATTATTTGGGAGATGCTAGCTGTCCTGCATCCAGTACTGGAGGATTGTTCTGAACAGTTTAACAGGTAAGTGGTTGAGTTTCATTGCCTTTACCTGAGATCTGGCACTTTTGAAATTATTAGTTGCAGTCCAGGAGACTGAGACAGCATCCAAAACTGCTTTCAATGGGGCAATGACTAGTTCTATTTTCCCCAGGAAAATTGCCCAGGAGCCTGAAGTTGTGGGCATGTCCAGTAGCCCTGTGGGCACTGAGCCCATCAATGGCTAAAATCTTCTTGGGATCCAGAAATTGGACACTATTCCCTCATTCTTTAAGGGTCTGCTCTGATATGTGTACACAGAGTTTGCACGATATGCACAGGAGAAAAGTTTCACACAACGAAACAGTGGCAGCCACTCTTACCAAGATAAGGTATAAAGAGGTACTGATTGTGCATGTCTTCTTTATAGAGCAGCCTGAAGGTAAGAACATTGCACACAAAATCAGGAGGTGGATTCAGTCTTCCCCTCTGTCTGAACAGATTCATGTATTTCGTGCTCCATGTAAGAAACCCTGTCCTTTAGGCTGTCTTATAGTTGCTCAAGTGATTGAATGTATACCATTTACCCAGAATCTCTGAAAATATTGTAAAATTTTTTGGACATGATAGAGAGAAATGAAGGATGGATATCAGTGATCCTTGGAATAGGGAAAACTGGCATCCAGCATCTGCTCCAAAGACCTTTTTATCTAGTTACAATGCACTGTGAAACACAGATACTTGGAGCCGTGGCTCTGAGAAGATGGATGCTTCACAACTCCATCACTGTCCCCAGTAGCTCTGTGGTTAGGAGAGTTAAAGGTAACTTTAATTTGCTTCAGGCAGGGCAGTGAATTAAACTTGGTTCTCCTCCTTCTGGGGAAATGTTCCAACACATTGAGCAAGAAAGGGAGGTAGGAAGAGGGTGAAACAGTGACCCTACTGTTTACAAGGAAAACCTGGACCTTGCTGTGTTTTTGAAAGAACTTTGTCACCATTCTGCATAAAAAGGTCACAGCTAATCCTAACTGGAAGGAGATCTGCCTATTTGACCTAACATTGCTCATCTCTGTCCTGAAAAGGACACATCTATTCTCTGTCTTCAGCATTGCTCACCATTAACTAAATTTGCACGTGGGGAATTGCATTTTGAGATGCCCATTTCTTCAAGAACAGAGAAGGTTCATCAGTAAATGTAATTTGGTTTTGACTAGTAGAATTAGAAAGAGTACGTAGACTTTCAAACACAGGGAAGGCTTATGTACCTGATAGATTGTACATCTTTCAGTTAAAAAAGGATACTTTCTTAACATAGAAAGCTTACTTTGCTTATGTCTTTAGCCTATACTGTTCATTACAGCGCTACCTGTGACTCTCTTCATGGCTTCTGTACAAAACTTAGGAGCCTGATCAATATGGATTTCACCATCTGTGACCATGCACAAATGAGTATTTGGTCCATGGTGAAATTTGAATTCTAAATAATGAGCAGCATGCAATAATCTAATGTAATAAATTACTTTTCCACTGATACTATTTCTTTGTGCACAGAATAACTGTTTTTCTTTTCAGTTTTTTAATGAATGGACTCAGAGAATTTTGTTTTAGATTAACTTCTTTTACAGCTATGGAGAAAGAAATAGTAAGAAAATAGGCAGTGGTCAGGTTTTCTTTCCACAGGGCAATGTAATTGGTGCTTGTTGTAGCAATCCAGCCTTACTACAAGAAAAGAATGACAGAATAGATCTAGCAGCTTTGATTTCTTTGAGCCTAGTGGGACTAAAAAGACAAGGGAAGAAAAGCCTCTATTTTCCAAGGATGCTTGTGGATATTTCCACGTCAAACAGTCTCATTTGCCCCTGAGGAAGTGTTACTTCCATACCTGAAGGTGAAATCTAAGATTCAGTGACTTCTTTTGCACTTCATTAAGCCAATTTTGTATTTCTATTCTTGTTCAATAAAATGCAAGGTACTTGTCAGGATTCCTAACACCTTAAAAATAGGACAGAATAAAAAAACCCAACAGGATATCATGAAAATCATCATGAAAGACTTCCTGTAAAAGATGAACTTCATAAGCATTTATTGCTAGCTGCTTACGTTATTCAAAATTACTACAGATTTTGAGAACTGGCAACATGGCAGCACGTCTTTAGAACTGTCTTTTTCTGTTATTTCTCTGTCTGGAGTACTCTGAGCAGCATGAGGATGACTGCTAACATCTCCAAACCAGTCATTATTGGTCGTTTCAGCATCTTCACAGCTATTCAGTTGATTGTACAGCAAGCTTTTAAAAAGACTGTCAGGTGTTCATACCTCCTCTGCTGCCAATACTTAACAATTTCTGCAAAAGCCTCTTGCGTACTTCACCATTCTTTTATTAATGGTCTATTTTCACTCTTGCAGGCTGAAAATGCTTCATCTGTATGGTTACTGCTTCAGTCATGGTTTGGAGTCCATTAGGAAATCCACAACATCGCTAAAGTCTTTCATAACCTTACTGTCCCTACTGCTAACATTTCAGTTGAATGAAAAATTCTGTGTATCCTGAGAGACATTTTTGGCTTTTAAATGTACAACTGCTTTGATGAAGAGCTTTTGTATCACTTTGTGTCTTGTTTTTTTGATAAAGTCAAAGCATAGAGTTGTGGGGTTTTTGCAATATTATGCAAGTTACTCTTTGCCCTGGACTAAGATTTTAAAGATATAGATTATATCTTTTCACCTTCAGAGTTTATAATGATGCACCCCTGCCTGCACACACTGTGCTTCCCTTCCTGATGGTAGGGAGAGGACAAGGTTCATGAAGAGGTATGGGCACAAAAGAAAGAGATCATAAAATCATAGAATATGTTGTGTTGGAAGGGACCTTTAAAGGTCATCTAGTCCAACCCCCCTGCAGTAAGCAGGGATATCTTTAACTAGATCAGATTGCTCAGAGCCTCATCAAGCCTGGCCTTGAATGTCTCCAGGGATGGGGCCTCCACCACCTCTCTGGGCAACCTGTTCCAGTGTCTCACCACCCTCATTGTAAAGAACTTCCTCCTGATGTCTAATCTAAACCTACCCTGCTCTAGTTTAAAACCATTGCCCCTCGTCCTATCGCTACATGCCCTTGCAAACAGCCCCTCCCCAGCTTTCTTATAGGCCCCCTTCAGGTACTGGAAGGCCGCTATAAGGTCTCCCCGGAGCCTCCTCTTCTCCAGGCTGAACAACCCCAGCTCTCTCAGCCTGTCTTCATAGCATAGGTGCTCCAGCCCTCGGATCATCTTCGTGGCCCTCCTCTGGACCCGTTCCAACAGGTCCATGTCCTTTTTTGTGCTGAGGGTTCCGGAGCTGGACACAGTACCCCAGGTGGGGTCTCACAAGAGCAGACTAGAGGGGGAGAATCACCCCTCTGGATCTGCTGGCCACGCTTCTTTTGATGCAGCCCAGGATGCTATTGGCTCTTGTGCTGCTTTTCATCCACCAGTATCCCCAAGTCCTTTTCCGCAGGGCTGCTCTCTATCACATCATTCCCCAGCCTGTATTGATAATGAGGATTGTCTTGACCCAAGTGTAGGACCTTGCACTTGGCCTTGTTGAACTTCACAAGATTTGCTCGGGCCCACCTCTCTAGCTCATCCATGTCCCTCTGGGTGACATCCCATCCCTCTGGCCTGTCAACGACACCACTTAGCTTGATGTCATTGGCAATCTTGCTGAGGGTGCTCTTGATCCCAGTGTCTACATCATTTATGAAGATGTTGAACAACTCCACAGATGGAGTGCCAAATTGGGTTTGTGATGCTTTGAGATATATGGTGGCTTGCAGAGATGGTAAAGTTTGTGTCAGCAAGTGAAGAAATTGGAATATGTTTAATTAATTACTTTTCATGATGCTGTGGTTGGTATGATACCTGCGGGTAATATGAACTGTTTTCAATGAGTTGTTTTTATATTAGCGGTTGATTCTATTTTACTTATTCTCTACTTTCCAAGTAAAAAACACAGTTTGTGCTAAATTGCTTGAACTGTCCAAATGTAAAACAGACAAAGGTGAATAAGACAGTTATTGCAACCACAGAGGGATCCATTCACTCCTTTAACCATGCATAATATTGGGAAAATTATTTTATATATGTAAGGACTCTAGAAAAGAAATACTCTGTCTTCAGAGTAAGGTCTAAGTAGTCTGCGTAAAATTGTAAATAATTCCCATGCCACATACAATATTGAGGAGAAACAAATTACTCAATAATTGTTCCAGTTTATGTTCTATTTTCTAACTTTTAAATGCGTCATATTCCTAGCAAAAATCTTCCTTTAGTATTGTCGTGGTTTTGGCCAAATCCGCCAATGGCCGCTGACAGATGCTCCCCCCCAGCCTCTCGTACATGGAGAGGAGGAGGAGAGACAAAGAGATTTATGAGTTTAGAAGGAATCAAAATACTTTAATGAAATATTAATAGTAAAATAAAAAGGAAAATAATGAAATACGTACAGTATATACAAAACCGTACTAAGTTCCCAGGATGACATCACTGGCAGGCACTGGGGAAGTCCCAGGGTGGACTCAGTGATGGGTGGGAACTGGATTCCACAGACGGAGTCAGGAACACAGGGATTGGGATCAAAGGCAGATGAACAGGCAGGGTCCTCCTCAGATGTCGGCCACTGAAGGAGGAGAGTTGACCCTTTGATCCCCCAGCTTCTATACTGAGCATGGGGCAGATGGGATGGAATACCCCTCTTGGTCAGTTTTGGGTCACCTGTCCTGTCCGCTCCTCCCCGCAGGTGGGACCCCTCTACGCTTTTCTGCTTCCGACCCTCCAATGGGGCAAATAACGAAATTAGCTGACCTTGGTTGTTATAGCAATGAGTATAAGCAAGAGCCTCTCTGCATACCATTCCTTGGCACAAACTGTCTTTTCACTCTGAACGAACCATTTTTGACACAACATGCTGTTAATTTCAGAGAGTTAGGAGAGGCCTAGCTAAGAAATAAAATTACTGAACAGAAAGTTGGTTCTGTTTTACCTCAAACCAGGACAAGTATGTATGTAAGATTCCTAAAACAATATATATAGAGGGATGGGAAGAGGACTGCTATTTCAGATATGGGATCTGCCTAGAGCACAGCACTCCAGCTTTTCTTGGCTTCTGCACAGTTCTGCAAAGTTACTTTCAGAGATCACATGTATTCGAATAGCATTTAAGAGTTCTGTCAGCTCCTCTGCTCTTTTTCTTCCTGGGGCAATGGTAGGTCTTGATGCCCTGTGGTGCCACACCTCTTGTTTCTGGTTGCCCTGTCCCTTCTAACCTGCTCTATTTTACCTTGGTGTCTATAGCAGTGTCAAAACCTACCTTTTCCCACTCAGTACAATAGAACACTTTAGTAGTGATACAATGAATCTCTTCTTGTTCATGTGTTATTTTAGGCCTCCCTGAAGTTCCTGAGCGTGATTCCATGCTCTGTTCTGCCTCTTCAGCCAAACAGATTCTCTGGCTAGCTTGTGCATTTCATGGCACAGTGAAGTAAAACAGATCGACTGAAAATTGCACATGGGATATATCTGTATCTGTAGCTTCAATATTTTATTTATGAATTTAAAATTCCTCCTGTACTATATCCATATTGCTAGACCACAGAAACAGTGCTTTGCTTTTGCATATTTATTTAATTTAGAGAGATATTTGCATACTAATTTAATTTAGAGAGATAAATTAGAGAAGGGACAGATCCCTCTAGGAATAGGCACAAAATTGCAGAACAAAGCACCATTTTGTGATTGCCTGCTGGGAATCATGCCCTCACCACTCCCTCTTAGGTCTCATCAGATAAATCGTCTTTTATTTGTTATCTCTGTGCTGTTGAGTTAGAACAGTTTGACTGAACCATGGCCTGCCGAGCAAGCACTGGTTGCATGACACTATATAATATCACAGGCACTATTTGTTTTGCAGGATATACCTATGCCATGGCAGTGCTAAATGACTCACTATACTTTGTCTCAGCACCTGAGATTTGACTGACAAAACTTCTGTAACAGTGGAAAAAAGGGAGATGCTGAAGACAAAATTCTCTTTCATGACATCCACTGAATACACAAGGGATTACCTGCACATGAAAGCAGAAATCTGGTCCATGTAGGCATCGCACTGGCAAATACTGCAAGATTTTTGTATGGCTTGATTCAAACCTGAATGTTGATGTGAAGATTTCAAATTGTTTTCAATGTTGCCTATTATTTACTTGTATCACATAGGTAGAAAAACAAAGCTTTCAAAGAAAACAAAGGTGCAGACCTTTGCAGTAGGAGGGCCAAATCCCAAGTCATATAAAAGCAGGTTTACATGCAAAAGTTTGGGAAAATTTTGTTAAATCTCAGAGAAAAAAAAAGATGCGGGGCTATATGTCCAAAGCCTATACCCTCTATTGTCTGTCCAAGGTAGTCACTACCACAAGAGATACAGAGAACAGAGGGGCAGGATAAGGATTACTGACAAACGTCAACTCATAAACCTGCAGCCACAAAAGCAAACAAGAAATTGAGCACATTGGTCTGAGTGGGAACTCCCTGTCTAGTGAGACAAATCCAGTCCCGCATGAGGCCATTCCCATTCAGCTCAGGAGCTGAAAGCCAAATGTCCCGACTCCTATGAGCAGACAGCTGGTGTGTGTAAGCAAAATAAGTTTGTCTCTCTTGACAGCTGAACAACACTTCATCAACCCCATAAGGGCTTCCTGGTACTCTTTGGGCACGAGATTTGATGGGCAGATGAGAAACCACACAACAGAAAGAACACTTGCGGGAATTAACTCTGCTTTACTAAAACGCTAGATTTTGCTAGACTCAGAATCTGAAGATTATACTGCTTTGCTACTCTTAGCAGTTTTACAGTTGTGCAATGGAAATGTAGCGACAAAAATGTATAAAATCATAAATTGAAGTCCTTCAGTTAGCTGATATTTTTAAACTAAAATTTATATTCCAAATTACTTAACAGCTGTATTTCTCTAGAGCGCAGCAAACATTCCACAAAATATTTTATTGACTAGAGATAGATCGCTGGCATGATTTTGGGCTCAGTCTGTCTAAGCATGACAAAACAGTAATCAAAACTGTAACATAATAATTTCCTTTGAGGGCATTCTGCACCTTTTAGGCAGAGGAGCACTTTGTAGTTCCCATTCACAGTACGTAATATATTCTAATGTGAGGTCAGCAGCACTAATTGTGCTTTGCTGGATGCCATACTTAGCCTCTGGCTGTGTTTCGGTCAGTAAGGAAACACTGTTTCGGTAGTTGTATTTGCATTCTGTTTGACCCTACCACAACTTTGGTATAAGCAACTTACATTTGTGGATATATATAAACAAGTGCAGGGAAATACACAGACACACCCACACACCCACCCACCCAGTTAAAATTTAGCTGCTTCCAATGAAATCTGAGTTTTGAGCCTGACTTCAAGAAGGTAAGAAGTCTTGACTTCCGTCAAGAAAAGACAGACGCTGGTTCTTCTATACAGAGCACTGCAAATCTGGCTCCTTTGGTGTATTGCTTTGAATCTAGCTTTTGCATTTTCAGTTTAAGCTGGCATTTTAACAACGTATGTTTCTAAGTTACCAGTGATGGGATAGTGAAACTTTGGGTCATCCGTGTCATCCGTGAACATAAGGGATATTTTAATTCTGCTGGAAAACAGCAATGAGATTTAGACCTTACGGCGACCGCGTGGCCTTGGGACTCCTATTTGACCGCTGCAGGGGGGTGGGACGCGTTTTTAAGGCGCAGTAGTGCTCAAACGCCCCTACCTGCGCGCCGAGGGAGCGCTCTGCCCTCGCACCTGCAGGGGAAAGCGGGGGCCGGCACCCCGGGCCCGCCTGCTTCCTCCCGGGGCCCGCCTGCTTCCTCCCGGGGCCCCCTCTCCGTGGCTGGGCGCCCGCTGCGGACGAGAGCCGCCACCTGCGGCCCGCCCCGCCCCGGCTCCCGGCCTCGCCCGGCCCCACGGGGCGCTGAGGCGGAGCAGGGCCCGACCCGCCCACCGCCAACTTTGTGCCGCCAGGTCGGGCCGCCGCCGGCTCTCGCTCCGTTCCGTCCCGTCCCGTGGCGTCGCGTCGCGTCCCGTCCCGTCCCGGGATGGATCCCGAGGCGGCGGGGGACGAGCTGTCCCGCCTGCGCGCCCTCTTCCTGGCCTGCGACGCGAGCGGCTCGGGCCGCATCGAGCGGGAGGACTTCGCCGCGCTCTGCGCCGAGCTGCGGGTGCGGCCGGCCGAGGCCGAGGCCATCTTCCAGCGCCTCGACAGCGACCGCGACGGGGCCATCAGCTTCCCGGAGTTCGCCCGCGGCTTCCGTGGCGCCACCTGTCCGCGGCCCGGCGGCGGCGGCGAGCCGGAGGGGGAAGAGGAGGAGGAGGCGGCGGCGACGTGGGCCGCCGCGGGGCTGGAGCAGCCCTGGCGGGACTTCGAGGTGCGGCTTGGTGACGAGGCGAGGTACATCCCCAGGTAAGGCCCGGGCCCGCCGCCCCCCGCACTATTTCCCCCGGACCTCGGGGGCAGCGGGAGGGGCGGCCGCCCCAGTGGGCGCGGGGTCGCGGGGGGGGGGGTGCCGGGGCTGGGCCCGGCCGCGGGGAGCCCTGTGGCGGCGACCCGCCCCCGCCGTCCTGTTGAGGGGGAACGGCCCTCCTGGCAGCCGCCGGCGCTGATGCAATACCCTGCCAGGGAACGGCCCCGCCGCCGGCGCTCGGCCTGACCCCTCGCCCTGCAGGTGTGTAGAGCCCTCTCCGCCTCTGCTTCCCGGTTTTGAGGGTTTCCAGCTCTGTTCTTTCCAGCCGCTTGCTTGGCTTCCTCTCCGCTGCTCTGCCGCGCACCCACGTGGGAAAGTCGAGCCGGCGAAATGCGGGGGATGCCAGGCGCTGCCGGCTCCGCAAATGGAACTTGTCTTCCCCCACCGCTATCCCTCGGCCAGCCCCCAGCGTCTTTCTTGCGCCCCTGTCTTCCTTTCCCCGGTAAAGGCAAACCAACAGCACCTCTGCCTCCAGGTTAACGCTGTTCCTAAATTCAGCTCTGAGGCGGAGGAGCTCGCTGAAGTAAGTCCGTGAGAGCCCTCGATGTCAGTGAAACGAAGACAATTGATGGGAGCTTGGTTTGGGATTGCGCCCCATTACCACGGGGCTGTCACTCCAGAGCTGTTTCCAGTTCTTGGTGATGTGCAGTGATCTGCCTGAATCCTGAGGTGCTCAGACTTAGTATGAAAATGTTGGCCATAAAAAGTACAGTGATTCTGCTTCATTTAGAAATTGTAATTTAAGCTGGAAAGCAAGCAATCCGAGTTTAAGGGTTTGGCAGCTAGTTAAGAGGCAGTTAAAAAAGCATACGGACATGAATATATCCAGAGAGACTGTGTCAAGTTGCAGTGGGTCCTGGCTGTGAGGTACAGAAGATAATAAAAAATTTCTGGGTAACTTTTTTAACAATCGAGCTGAATGTGCAGTTTGTTTTACTGGAGCATGTATCAAATCATTGGCAAATTCTTATCATACCAGTCTCTATATAATGCACCTTAAATTCTTCTCTACTGCCAGTAATTTGGTTCTAGCCACTTTTAAAGGTGTGTTCAGATTGTGAGGTGAAAAGTTTCTTCAGAAAAGTTTTCAGTTACTTAACCTGCTACTCATGTGCACAGCTGGAGTTGATTGGTCTTTTCTTTTTGGACTGGAAGGGTAAATAACATGAGTTCGTCTTATTGGATTGCTCCATTCCAGACAGATCAGTAACTTCATACAGGTCTTTCTTACCTGGTTCGTGATGCCTTCCTTGCTTACTTTCTACAGAGAGAGAACAAAAAAAAAAAGGGTGTTTGAAAATTTGCAGAAGCAATTCATAACTTAACATAAAGCCAGACAGAAACTCAACAGGAGGTTGAAAAAATCTGACTCATGAACAGTGGTGGCTTGTGAAAGGATCTTTCTCCTTCTGATAAGCCTATCTGAGTATCTTGGTTACTGTGTTTGCAGCAGCAGTTTGAATGTAGTCCAGTTGTTTGTTGAAGAGGATAGTAGGAGGCAAGGGGGGAATGAGAATAGTTTCTGTTGGCTTGACTGTGAGACACGTCCTTTAGTTTTGTTAAATTCATCATGACACAATTAATGTTATTTGTGTTATGAGTCTTATACATCCAAATTGCAAACAGAACTACATTTTGATAGTTAAATACATGTGTATCAGGTGTGCAGTAATTTGATGTAAATGCTTCCTATTCATGTTCAGCTTTATTAATGGCTTTGAACATCCTTTGTAGTTGGTTGTATTTATTAGGTGTGTGCCAACGTCAGCTGAAGAACAGTGTGCCCTTTGTTTTCTTGTTCTTTCACTTTCCTGTCCTGAAGTGCTAGAAGCAGGTCTTTGTTACAGCTCAGCTTTTTTCCATTTGTGTCCCATGCCTTTTTTGGTTGAAACATATGTGTAAGTTTTTTTCTTGCAAGTAGTCCCACTAAAATCATTAGGACCACTTGTGTGGGTAATGAATATATTGAAATTGTTTGAGTAGTCTGGGCATAGGAGAGATTTTAAGCAAAAGAATATAACAGAACCACACAAAGTACAAGCTGGTACTTCAAAAAAAATTAGTTATCTTTTTATTTGAATTATTTTTTTTAGTTTTCATCAGATTTTTTTTTTTTTTTTGAGAAAGGCAGTACTTTGAAAAACAGACCTAGCTTGGAACACACCTGCATCTTCAATACTATAAAACAGTTGGTGTCCTCACATTGTGGTTTATTGCTCTTTATATGTTTGCTTTAAGATTGATTTTGAAAACAGTGGGAGAAGTAATTACAAAGGAGAAACTCCTCAAATCCAGATGACTGGACTTAGTCGTCTGTATTTTTTGTCTTGATCATGTGTGTTTTTTATCCTGATGATTTTGTGTGTCAGTCCCTCAATGCTGTGCCTTCTGGTCTCAGTCTAGCAGAACACCGGCACACGTGCTTTCATGCTATTGTGCTTTATATAGAGAGAAACACGGAAGCAGTGAGATGGAAGATGTGAGACAAAGCAGATGGAAGTGATGAGCTAAAACCAGGACTGAAGTCAGGAGAAAATTACGCAGTAAGCACCTGTGGTCTCTGTCATTCCTGAGCTTGATTGAGTGCCTGTGGAAATCAGGGAGAAATTTTTCACCACATCAATACACGTGGTTCAGCCTCTGTTTCTGTGATGGGGCTTTTAAAAGCCATAAATAAGCTTCCATAATGAGGTGTGAAACCCAGTAACAGATCAATGTCCTGACCCAGTCCTCAGTGTAGTAGCAGACATCAGATGCAATGTTGTTTACTGCCAGATACTGTCTCATTCCAGGTACTAAAATAAGCATATACAACAATAACTGTATTTTCAATTTAGTTAACTTTGGAAAAGATAGTTTTACTGTGGGATGGATCTTGTCTTGCCTTTTTGTAGTTTAGCGTATCGGTTGCATGGTTCTGTTAGCTTATACTTTAAAACATCCAAGTCTGTTCTGGAGCTGTGGTTGTATTGGTTGCAGTTAAACAGGAAGAGTAACACCATTGAGTTTCTTTTCACCTTGCTCCTTCTCTCCCCATCTGAACAGATTTTTGGGACTAAATTCAGTTAGATTTCTTGGTAAGGTGGTCATGGTGCGTCAAAGTATTGTTTGCCTTGGTCTTTACATACGCTCAGTGGGCAATTGTGATTGTAGTACAAAAAAAAGTGGAAAGTCTTTCCAGGCTGATGACCTAATATAATGTGTGAGGTCAGATTCTCGTGGAATTGCGTATAGGGCTGGGTTGGGTTTTTTTGGCATTCATTTCATTTAAAATGCAGCTACCCTTCTGTGTTGTTATATTCAATCAGGTATAATGAGTAACTAAACACAAAAGATTGCAGCGCCTTTCGTTTATATGTAGTGAACTGCCAACTGGAGTATATATGTGTGAGCCACAGGAAATCTGTTTTATTGAGAACTCAGGCATGTTTGTTAGTTTGGTCTTTTAAGAAGTATTTGCAATGGTACAGGAGTAGACAAAAAAAGTTAAGCAACTTACTTATTTGATGCCCGAGGCAATGAGTGCTCCAGTGTACTGCTGGCCCTGGGAGAGTTTAGCCCTTGACCGTGTTACTGGGTGTTGTGTTCTTTTTTAATACGTGGCCAGCCTCAGGGCTGTTTGGATTTCAGTGGTAAGACTGAAAGGTTGCCTCCATGCTCCTAACAGGCATGTTCTCCTTTAAGCATGTAGGAAGGTCTCCTAATGGCAATGCTTTTTCCATTCCTCATCTTGAGCAAAGAATGATCCAACATCCACTGGCACTTTAAGAGAAAACCTGTACTTACGAATGTTCTGACAGTTATTAAAGTCTGTAAATTACAGGAAAAAAATCTTCCTAGAAAACAGATCTTGAAATTTTAGTGTCAAAGGCCTTCAATCAGAAAGAACAAATAATTGGGACTATGTCTGCTACGTGCGTTCTTGTATATTGTGGGGTCACTCGGGCATAAACTATATTTATTTAAGCCCTACCAGGCATCTTTTATGTGATATTTGGCAAATTGGGTGATCTGATTGGAAAATGAACATAAATTGAGCATAAATGGATGGATGAATCTGGAAAAGAGACTTTGTATCCCTGTTTCAAGTTAAATTTTTCTGCTTCTGAGAATCCTCTTCATTGCTTTGCTTTTTAGTCTTGGGGTCTGTTTTACTTGTGTGCCTTGTACTTTGGGCCAAGCTGACTGTTCATTGGACTCTGATTTCAGTGTTGCCAGACTGAGATTTTGTGCACTGTACAGTTCCAGCGTTTCCTAATGTGATTATGATAACAGTTCGCCCCTAATCATGTCATCTGGAGCTGTATAGAAAATGTGGATCTGGGGGACGTGATAAAGTGAGAATAGAGTGCTAGTTCTAATGTGAACTTCTTAAACAGTGAAGACAGGCTGTGCTCATGGGATACACTGCTGTGCTACAGCAAAGGAGAGGGGCTCTGCTGCATCAAAAACGTCCAAAACCTGTCGTGCTCTTGCCATCATGAGCCAGGATTGATTTTTGCCAGCATCGACTCTTTTCAACAATTTGCGTTTCCTTCCAAGAGATGATGAGCCATGATAGCTGTACTGGAGAGATTTCCTTGGAAGTCAAAGTGTGTTCCCCCGTGGAGCGGATAAAGGCAAATCATGAGGAAAAATCAGTGGTGGGTCACCCTTTGTCACAGTGCTGGAGAGGGGATCTCTGCTGTAAGAATGACGTCTTGTCTTTTAATACATCTCACAACAGGGGTTTAACAAATGTGCTCTTCTGGAAGTGTGATGGATGCCTTTCTGTGAGCTAGAAAACTTTCTAAGCCACTTTAGATTTTACTGCTCTTCTGTTTTTTGACAAATAACTTAAGCACTGTAGCATTCATTTTCCTGGTGTTTTCATGTCACGTGATCATTTGTCATAACCATATCCTTTGGAACGTTCTCCTTTTCCACAGACTTCATCTTTCCCTCCCTGTCCCATAGTCTTTTCCACTCCTGCTCCACTGGCTACAAATCACATCTCTGTCTTTAGGAAGTGAACGGTATTTATTCCTTGGAAACACTGAAAATCCCTTCTCTGGCAAACAGCCTGTGGTCAGACTCTCTCATCTGGGGGTTGCAGATTTGTTCATCTTCTCTTGATATGGCCTGTTTCTGAAGGGGCAAATACAGATAAAGAAAAGGTGGTATTAAAAAAAAACCCATAGTTTGAGGATGAGTTTTTCAGGTTGAGAAGTACCTTAAATTTTACACCATGTCAATGTTTCACGTAGTCTGTTTTTCCTTAAGGCATTTGATCTACTAGAAAGTGTTAGGCACTCAGCTGTGACAGAAGTAGATCGTTTCCAGTTTGAAATGGATTTGATCAGTCTTTTCTGATGGCTGATATGATCGCGTATTGAATGTGTCTGCTTTTCAGGAAAAGGTATTTATCTCTTGGTGGCACACACAGGCTATTGGTCTCCAGTGTAAGGACAATCATCAGGTGCGTAGCTCTTGCTCTGACCACCCAGCTCAGACCTTCCTGGCTCAGACCACCTTATACTTAATCCCTTCATGCCCATAACAGATCAGAGCTGCTACAAGTGATGAGAGTAGTTTTACAAGCTCACCTACACTGGGAAGAGACAATTAGAATAGCTTTCTAAAACTTAAGAACGGGAGCATATTATCAGCATGAAAACAAGTTTAAGTGTAGTGGTGATTATCTTTGCTTTTACCTGCACCTACAAAAATAGAAACTATGTTTTTCCAGTGCTTGAAAGATGTCTGGGTCAAGGAAACAAAGAGAAAGTGCTTTGGGACCTTAAGTCTGCAGGTAAGAACATGGATAAGAAAGAAGATAGAAGTAAAGACAGAGGTCAGTAATTGGCAAAGGATGGTGTTGAGAAAGATATGAATGTACGCAGAAGGACCTATGAAAACAGTCCTGCCTGGGAACGCGTTGGTCTACTTCTCTTGCCTCTCCACACAACCTTTGCCCAGCTAAGCCTGCCACAGCCCTCGTGCTGCTCCTGCCTAAGTGAGCTTTTACCTTGCTTTGCTGCTTTGCGCTCCCCAGAGTGCTCTGCACAGGGGGCCCTGAAATTGTGCTGGTCACCTTGTCGGTATCCACCTTTCTAAAGCAGACCCAGGTAAACATACGCCAAATAGCAACAGCAGAAGCACTGAATCTTTACCATGTGAATGAGGGAAGGTGGTGTTATAGCATCACTGGCACACCTTTGACTTCCTTCAGTTTTCCGCTAGTTTATTGCACTTGGTACACCTTTGGTGGAGAACTATACTGAAAATACCACCCTTGGGGTCAGACTAAGGGACCCATGTCACATAGGATCCTCTTTCTGGTAACTACTCTCTCCCTGCTTGCTGCAGGGGGGTTGGACTAGATAACCTTTAAAGGTCCCTTCCAACCCAACAGATTCAATGATTCTGTGAACTACATAGTGAACACATGTAAGATACTGAGCAACTGTAGAGTTATTTGTCTTTGATGAATTCCATCAGCTCCCTCTGAGCTGCATTCAGAGTGTGGATCATTGGGCAAATAGTCACCGTACATCCAGCAAACCAAAATGATACTATGAATTGATATGAATTAGCATAGCTTTGTGGGTTAAATGAAATTATGCCACTTAACAAAATATAAATATCTGATATCTGCAATACCAGTGTTGTTTTTATTCTTTTTATTTATTTTTTTTCCTCTCTCCTGTTCCACCTGTGTTACACCATGATATTTTAAATCTATCATAATACAAATTGTGTTATTGTCAGGGCAGTTCTATTTTCTTTATGTAATTCTCTCAGTAACTCTCTGAAACCATGTGAATGCAGTAACTTTGCTTAAGTTAACTCTTACAAGAAGTGCAAATAGGGACTAATTACACTTACTCATTTTACAGGCAGCGTATGTTATAAAACCTTTGAGATGAGGTAAGGTGAAGTCAGATCAGTACTTGGTGAGAATACTATACTTTTTTATGTACTAGTGTTTTGTGTCTGTACTTTGTAGAAGCAGCAGAAAGGCATGCATGGTAGGTGGCATAACCATAGTGCCAGATGGTCCAAGGGGGACAGTTTCTTTCATGTTGTATATCTAAAAATGCTCTTTCTATGCATTAGTATTTGTGAGCGTGTACAGTTGTGTTATTGTGGAACTTAAAGGGGTGCAGCAAAATCCATATAAAAGTGATTTCAGGATTTCAAGGAAGACCAGTTTTAAAGGGCAAACCTGAGCATTTCTGATTAATGCTGTTACTTCAGTTTCAGCAAAATTCTAGTTGCTTTTTGTCCTGCAAAAGGATGGATTACAGAGTTCAGGAGTCAGCTTGGCAAAATCCATTTGTGAAATCTTCCTTGATAAATAATTTTGAATAACTAATGAATTTGCAGAAAGAAATAGCATGTATTCAAGAGGAACTGGAGACAAAAAACCAAATTGGGCAATATTCATTGCAACTGATCTGTCCTGCTGCAGCAGTGTCACTGATACTTAGCAGAGCATGTGAAAACAGAGGAGTGGTTGAAAATGTGGAAAGAGACAATTCAGAACAATTCCTCTCATAATCATCAAACACTTACTGCATGTTCATATAGAGTGTATGCTCCTAAAATCCTGTGTATCTAAAATATTATCACAGCGTTCTTGCTGCTAGTTCATCAAGGATACTTGGAGCGCTTAGATCAATAGCAGTCTTCCCAGTTCATGAAATTTTATTAGTTCTTGGTGAACGCATGAGTGATTAAGCAGAGTTCCATCAATTTTTTTGCATTACTTTAATTTCTCCTCTGTTCCTTTGTTGTTGCAGTAGTTGGTGAGTCATGTTTTTAAGACTTCCTGTAAAGTTGCTATAGAAGCACTCAGATCCGTGTCACAGAATTTCAGTGGTCAATTTTAATCTAAAAATGCCTTCCAGGACCTTTCCAGGATCCTGCACCATTGTGATTGTTATGTGTCTTGCTTTGCTTCTTAAGCCTAAGTACTGCTTCATGAAATGGGATCCCTGAGATATTTTGAATCCATCTGGATGGTAGCTGGTCACTGGGCTAAGGAGGACTAATAAATATAAAGAGTTTTTTGTATCACAAAGGGAGATTAAAGTCTCACAGTAACTACGTTGTGCGTCTGGCTACTACTGCATATTAAAGCAGACTTAGCTGTATGGCAGAGGCTCAGCAGCATGGAGATACTGATTTCTATCTTTGGTTCTGGTATGTGTATTTGCATACACTTTGAGAAGAAGCTGCGAGAAGGACTGTCTGTGGTATTCTTGTAAAGCAAAGAAAAGTTGCAGAAATACATTACAATATTCCACTACAAATGTCTTCTGCTCCTGGCACAAAATACAGTCAGCAAAGGCCAGACTAATTGTTTGATTATCAGCTCCCATCAGCGTGAGACACTATACCGTCAATTTTATACTCCATGAATAGTCTGTATGGTAGGAGGCCTCTGGCATTAACATTATGCATATGTTATTTCTGAACACAGGCTTTGTAGTACAGTTTTTGAGGTACAGTGTAATTTTATGGATGTATCTTGATTTGATTTAAAGGCAGCAGCTGATTAATCCTAGACAAGGTGGAGTGAGAAAGATAAAGTACCAACATAACCCTATAATCTTGTGAAAAAAGTTGTGTAGGTCCTTAAAGATCCAACCCTAATTCAGTGACCTGTGATCCTAAAAACATTTGCTTGAGTAATGAATATTTTATATTAGCATCAAGTAACAAGTAATTTTCCTACTGTTTGCTTGCTTTCTAGGAAACGAGGTCGTTAGCATCTTGTTAAGGGAATTTGAAGGGAATGTGAAGATTTCAGAACACAGGTTTCATGTTTGTATTTCGTATTTCTAAAAAAATCATAGGTGTTGACCTAAATCGTGCCGAATTTGTCTACCTTGGAAGGTGGATTAACTCTGTCCATCTCAGAGTGGCTTGTGACATTTCTATTTTATGTGCAACTCATTTAAAGGACTGTGTGTATATTCCCACTGTTTGAAGAACTGACATTCTTCAGCAGCTAATCCTGCACATGCTCAATGTCTGCTTCTATCTAAAACTTGAAACTATTCTGGAATAGTTGATTGGCTGTTCTGGTGAGCAATTTGCAGCTCTGAAGGACAACTGCTGAAGTGCTAGGAATTTATGAAATGCAGCATATGTTACCAGCTCTCAGTCCAACTATCAAACCTAAACTGAATTTCAAACAGAGAGACTAAGGAGAACCTACATTTTGTAATGTCTGAAGTACAGTCAGGCTCCAGCTTCAAGCCTACCCGATGTTAATGCAAGTGTACTAGGAATTCTGTAAATGCTAACACTGAACTTACTGTTGGTGCAGCTGCGTGTCCTTAGAAATCAGTGTCTAAATGCTACAGATCTGCTATATGCTTGAAATCTAATTGAGATCTGATGAACCTGAACCTCAGGCTTATTTTGTGATACACACTATCATCAGAACTGTTCCAAAACTCTGTAAACCCTTTAGCACAGAAATCTTGTGTTTGTCTGTAGTAATAATACAGAATGAAAGGAGGGCAGATTTTAAGTCTACAATTTTATTTTTATTTTTTTGGGGTTTTTTACTAGTTTTAATTATTTCTGATGATGCTGATAACGTCAGTGTTGTTTTAGCACAAAACTGTTGCTAAGGAAAATGTCCTTAATGTTTTTTTAAATGCAAATTATTAATAGAGTAAACATACATTTAGGGAGTTCTTTAATGATATATTATTTATACATAGTATGTAGCATCTGCTCATCAGATAAATCTGCGCATTATTGTGACTATTTGTGACATTTTGAATTTAAAATACATTTTGAAAAAGAAATTGTGTGCGTACGTTGGAAGATATTCAAAGCACTACATTAAGTTTAACTTCTGGAAATACTGAATGCAGCTCAAGCACTGGCCTTTGTAAAGGAAACACTTTGCGAGACAGAAACATGTATGTACACAGAAATGCCCCTGGCATCAGTAAATCTATATTTCTTTGTGTTGCTGTTATGTTTCTCTATATTGAAATGAATGTCAGCATTTCAGCTGGACACGGATTTTATTATGTCCTGGAATACTTCAGTTGTTTTAAATGGGAATCTGAGCTATAGTAACAATTATGGTACTCTTGTAAGAAAAGTTATACCTTCAGTGGGGAAATTACATAGCAGACGCAGAGTGCTGCAATGTTGATAGTCTAAGCTGTGGAATTGCTTCAAATGGGGAAAAAATGCATGTAATATACACTGATTGTTGATGTCATGAATATGGTGAAGGTATTAAATAGTACTACCTCCATAAACAATAGGAAAACATCACCTGTCTAACAAGGAGGATCATTAAATTAGAATTTAAGTTTTCCTTTAACAACAAAAAGAGGTCATGTATTAGTGATATGTTAGATAGGGTATTAGACTAGAACTTGCAAAACATTAATTTTGTTTGTGTTTCTGCTACTGATATGCTGTATTTCCACTCTACTGTCCTGCTTCCTCCACGTTTCCAGACTTGATCTTCCCTTTTGCTTTTTTTTCTGTTTAAGTTCTTGAATACCTGTTCACGTTCTGGCATATAGTCTATGTGGCAGTCAGCTTCAATTTTCCTTGGGACTGCTAAATCTGTTATAGAATTTTCTCTGGTATATTGCCTTCTGGTAATCCAGGTATTGGAACCTAGCTGGCATGTAACACAAAGGGTTACATAGTGTTACTAGTGGTATGACCAGAAATCAGTGCTTTTTATGTAGTCACCCGTGTAATAGTGTTTTGGTGTTTATGCTATACTTTGTTTTTATATCTTGTCAGGATTCTTTGCTTTAACAATTAAAACTGTATACAACCTATGTAGATGAGTCTAGATTAAATGGAAATCAGAATATACTATTCCTGCATTGGGGCAGCTTTTAAGAAGCAGTATAAATTTCAAGAGTGCTTTTAATAACTAAAGGATCTACAGCAACTTTTTTCTTTCTTCTGTATGAGATATATCTGTTATCTTTCACATGAGAATAATATACAGAATTAACTTCTTATAACAAAGATTTTTTTGGGGGGTATAAAACAGGGCTAGAGTTATGAGAAGTGCAGTTGGCTGGACCAGAATAATTTGTTTTAAACCAAAGAGCTGTATTCTCATTTTCCCTATAGCTCTCCCGCTGCCACACACTGATACAAGAGATGTAAATACTAGAAGTCCAATACCTGAGGGAACACCAATCTTTTCTTTTTCTTGAAGGAGATATGATCACCTCCCTCCCCCCTGTAGACATCCATTTGGCATTCACACCCATTTTATTTCTTACCAGCCTCCTGAAGTCGTAAACTTCTTCATGGTTTATGATTAACGTTAGAGCCACCAACAAATTTGAGATACATTGTGGGTTACTCCAGTGGTGTGCTCTTCAATACACCATGAATAGAAGAACAAAAAATTTATTTAAGCTAAAAAGTTTTTTTTTCTACACTAACTATATTAAAGTAGAGAAGCAGGAAGGCTAAACACCATTTAGAAGAATTCAGGTCTACTATGCTGAATGTTCAAAGTCTGTATCTAACTTCCTAAATTTAAAAAAAAGTGTGTAAAAAGGGAAATATCTTCATTTGTAATACATTTTTCAAACCTGTTATAGAACATTGTTCCAAATAAGTGCATTAAAATAGCACCTCTCTTTTTTTAGACAGGAGCAGGTAAGTGTTCTGTATCAGAACATACACATAGCGGAACCAAGATTAATCCAGTCCTACGAACATGTCATTAAGAACTTCATCCGAGAGATCAAGCTTCAAAGCACAGAGATGGAAACTTTGGCCATCGCGGTAAAAAGGTATAGTGAGTTATGTTTATAGTTCAGTTACGCAGTTACTGTTCTCTGTTATCACACTTTGTTGGGTTAAACTTCTGAGAGTTAATGCCAAAATATGTCATGTGGAGTATTTCCATACACTGAGTTTGAAGGTTAGTTTATATGCACACACATGTATAAGCACATAGAGCAGCTTGCAAATTATTCCATGTTCATATTTTGGATAAGTCTGGGACTAAATTTTTGCAGGCTGTATTCTTATTTTTAATATCATAAACCATTTTGACTCCTCTGCCTTGGCTGTAACTTTGAGTTTAAGCATACACACCCATTTACTTTTATTGTAGAAAACATATTTTTGCTTCTTCAGCTTCAAGGGGTGTGTTTACCTATTGTAATTACTCGCCATTTGCAATCTTGCATCATTAATGCCAAAACCAAACAGTTTAGCTCAGGACAGAGATCTTTTGTGTGTGGATGATGCAAGTTGCTGTAGTTATCCTTTTGAAGTCTCTTCATAGGATAACCAGAAGGGCCTTTTATCTCTGTAACTTAATTTTCAAAATGCAGATGTGATGTATTTCATACTAATCGTCAGCTGTCAGCTACTACTTCAAATATAATTTGCCTGTATCTTCAAATTAATTTGTGATTTTGGTTCCCAACCATACCAGTTTCAAGGTGTGGGCGGTGTTAAACTGTTTCCATGTCTGTCTGTCTAATTTGCTTCAGCTGAGGTACGCAGATGTGTTTCACAGAACGTTTTTGTCAAGCCAGAGGGCAATTCCTAAGAGAGTATTTACTTTTAAATTTTAGAGCTCAGGATAAAGCGGCAGTTCAGCTCAGTGAGCTGGAGGAAGAGATGGAACAACGGATACAGGCTGCAGAGCACAAAGTTAAAAAGGAAGTGAGTATTTTATATTTGCAGAATTTCATAACTGCCAAACTGTCAGTGGTTTTAAGCAGGACTGGTGGCCAGGTTGTTTTGATCCTGATGGACTGACTCAAAGCTGCTGAAGGTGAGGCCAGGATGAAAAGAAGCTATCTGTGAGATTGAAAATGTTCTCTCTTAATGCTTTCCTCTAGAGGAATGGCTGCTCAGATGTAATAAACCAAGAAAAAAAAAAAATCTTCCTTTTTTGTGAGAACATGCTATCCTAGAGGACTTTATTTTTGAGACCAGTATTGGAAACAGATTGGAGAAAAGGACCTTTCACCATAAAAGAATGGAATCTAGATCTCCTAGTAGATGAATTTATGTAGAAATTAATGCTTAGGTCATTTGTTCTAATTTGTATATCTGCCTGGAGTGGTGATTTTTCTTTCTTCCATTCTCATCCTGCAGCTATATTTTTAAGAGTTGCAGACATAAGAGAGGGTAATTGTGATGGCAACGTGTGAGGGCCTGGACCTCCCAAAGTTGATGGGAAATTCTCTTTCAATGTGCTCAAGTTTTGGCTGTTGTTTCAACTGGCTTGCAATCTTCATGGAAAAGTACAACAATCTTCTTCCCCTTACGCATTGAGAGATACATTAGAGCCACATGCAGCTCACATGCAGCAATTCTAAGCAGAAAGTAGTACAGTAAAACCACCCTACCTGTGTTGTCTGCTTTATGTTGAACTGTTTCTAAATTCACATAAGATAAACATAACTTTATAATATGCATAAGATTAACAGTTTGTGAAAGTGTTCTAATGCGGACATAAGAAATGCATTAATTAAAATGTATACTACTGGCATAATTATTGCTTTGTAGGACACACAACATACTGAACATCTGTGTATTTGGTATGGGTTCTTTCACCAAAGTATTTGCAGAATCAGAAGACACAAAGTGCAGTCTGCCAACTTGTTGCTTTTAAATAGTTCATGGTAATTATCTGTGAATGTAAACTATATTCTGATAGGTCTGCTTCGAACAGCATCTTTTTCTGTGCAAGAGGAAACACTCCTACCAAGCCATAAAAGTCAGTTGTTTTCTTTGAACCAAAATATGACAACATAAAAATACTCAAGATGTCACCCCAGCAAAAAAAGCGTACCATAATATGTTCAACTAATGGTAATGCAACTCTTAGTAGAGATAAACTTTCCATTTCCAGAGAAACTAAGCATTGATGTTTAGAAAAAAACACATTTGCTCTGCAGAATTTCTCTTCTGCAAAAAGTGCTAGATCACTGAAAAAAGCCCTGAAGACGCTTTATCACTATTGTAAAAAGATGACTGGGATATGTGTATTCGCTTACTCTGAGAGCATCCACAGTTATGTACTAGCATTATGTAAAAACATATCTGCTATGTATTATCCACAACTAGTCTGTGTTTCTCATTCTAAAAAGTCCTTAAACTGTCACCGAGTTGCATGGATTGTGATTTCACTGTTCACACCTAGCAATAGATATGAAAGATGGGCTGTAACTTGTTTCTCACAGTACTCCCTTCATTTTCAGTCCTAAATGTTCCCTTTAGCTTGTGGCTCCACATACTCCACCTACTAAAACACCCTGAGAGTAAATCTAAGGTATTTACTTTGTGGGATTGTACTAAGGCATTAATCTTAATGCCTGTACTCAAGGCTATTGTTTGCCAGAGTGATCTCACTCATGCCACCGTGACACTTGCCTCTGCGTGATAGTATCTGCAGGTTGAGCCTAACCTATATTTAGTTTCTTCAAGGGAAGCAAATAGTTACCAAACAATACTTAGGAGTCCTATATAGGTGCCAACAGTAAGAGAATCCGTTTTAAGCTGATTACTTTGATTATTGTTTTTACACACGGATTATCATTTAACACACGGATGTCAGCATCACCTACAGGAAAGCACTGAACTCTGAGCAAAGTCTGTCTTTTCTGTGTGAAAACTCAATCTGTCTCATTAGCACCACGAATCACTGCTGCATTCTGGTTTCTTGTGTTGTGAAACTGTGCACGGAAGTCTCTTCGGAGTGACTGGAGTGAGTTAAACACGTACTCATCTATAGCATGCAGAACGTATCATTCTTCTCATTGCGCTTGATGTAACTTCCTTTCAACATCTGTTTTCATTAAAATAAAACTCAGAATAGTGTACTTGGCTTGATATTCAGACCACGTACCACATGAAACTAAAGATGCTCTCATCAGGATACCTTTTACTGAACCAGGACCTGTAAAATTCCAACACTTGCAAGTGAAAAATTTTAAAAGCAAACCAGAAATAACTAACTGACGGTAGCGCAGTAGAGCTATTACTAGCATATTGACGTCTGGTTTGAAAAAAAGGATGTAATGCCCTGGTTTGTGTGTAGGTGTGTTACACACATCTGTATATGCAATACACACCTACATTTATGTACAGATAAAATTTGAACACTTCTTTTTCATTTTTTTTTTTTTTAAAACATCAAGAATGTTTAGCACAGGAGACAATGACATGAAAAACACATAATGAGTTGACCCATATCTTTGCATTTTACTTCTATTAATGTTTTGTAAGTGGACTGCAATTACAGAATCAGAATCTGTGGATCTTAAGGAAGGGGCAGGTTGATGTAATGAAAAGGCAAAATTACACACATTAGTCTGAGGGGCAATTGTGTAGTTTCCAAACTGATGAATGCATTTTTTAATAAACGTTTGAAACCTCTCAACTTTTAATGAGATCAAAAATATTGCAGGAGAAGCGAAAAGCTGAAGAAGCACTAAATGAGCTAAAGCGCCAGTATGATACTGAAGTTGGGGATCTTCAAGTGACAATAAAAAAACTTAAAAAGGTAAGTGATTTGTAGTCATGGCAAGGGTTTTTAAAGTGTTTTAAGCGATGCTGACCTTATGAAATGCTTTTCCCAAGATGGATAATCATAATTGTAGCTTTTTAATTTAATGTGTATTAGTAAATGGCAACTGCAAATAATTTTTTAGGTTGTTGTCGTCATTCTGTGCTGTTGTATTCATTCTGTGTTATTTACTGAAATACTTAGGAAAGGCACCAGCCAAATTCTGCTAGCCAGGCTAGCCAAATTCTGCTGCTGAATAATTTTCTAGGTCCCTCAAGTTGTTTACACTGCAGTTACCTAGTCTTGTATTTAATACATTAGGAATAGTCTAATATATTGCCTTTAAGTATTTGTAATATGTTGACTTAGATGAAATTGGCAACCTGAATACAGTATTTTACAGTAACATAGTGTCTTTTAGCTGCTAGTGCATTTCTCTAATGGTAGAGGTGCGTTTAAGCTGTAATTTTAAACTGAAATTACTAGTGGAACTATTTATTGCTACTCTGAACCTAACTCCAGCCTGATCTTTTCATTTGATACCTAAGCGTAAGGTTAACTGAAATTTCAGATATGAATATTGGTTTGGGTTATTTTGTAACTTGGTTTAATTTTGACATTATTTTTTTCTGTAAGTTTTAACAGAATTATAGGAATCAATGAGGATATATTTTTGTTTCTTCATATTGAATTGAACTTAAAAGAGCATTGATAAAAATAGACATTTCTCACAAGAAACGAGAGCTCGTAGTACAAATACTACACAGATGAGGTAGAATATAATTATTTTTTTTATGTTAGTGGGGATACACCTGTTTATCTTCTCAATAGCTGGCATCTTTCTCACTAGTTACATGTATTCAACACTTACAGAGTGCAAAATGCTCATTAAACATTTTTTAAAGTATTGATTATAAAAATTGTATAGAAAGCCAATGATTTTTGGAGTAGTGCTGCCTACTCACACAGTTGGGAAAACTCTGGATGTCAAAAACTTTAATAGCTGTAGAACGTTTTAGGTGTTACGTAATATGATTTCCATTACTTTTTATGTACTTTGAATTGGAACAATCAATAACATATGTTAATTGTGCATTTTTTTTATCCTTGTAGCTGGAGGAGCAATCCAAAAACGTAAATCACAGGGAAGATGTGATAGAATTGAAAAAAAGAATGCATGATGTGTTGCTGGTAAGAGATCATGATCATTGACATATTAATTTAGTCTCAATTTTAGCCTCTGCAATATGGATTTTTATTTTTATTTTTTTTACATTTAGTGCTAGTAAGCTAAGAAATAAACTTTTAAAGTTGTTAAGTGTATGAGGATCTTTAATTTGGAAAAAACCCTGGTCTGTGTAAATGCATGCACATTCTAGGTATAACATTTAGAAATGGCTTGAGATGATATAGTCCCCTTTTTGTAACTGAAACGGAAAAATAAAAATTCGGTGGTTCTTGCATGCTAATTTACTGACTTCTCCCTTGATGCAGAGTTCTTTAATTTTCTTCCTGCCTTTATGCTCAGATTTTCTAGTGTTTCATATTTATTTAATTTTGATGGTTTTTTATCTTACGATTATAATATATCAACATTTTATGCAGGTGACTATGACAGCTAATATCTAATCTCTTCCTTTTTTTAAGGAAAATCAGAAACTTAAGAAAGATCTTTTAGAAGCACAAACAAATATAGCTTTTCTACAGAGTGAATTAGATAGCTTGAAAAGCGAGTATGCAGATCGGACTTTGAACTCTGAGAGGTAAGGTACTCCTATGTGATAATATTTTCACCAGGGGAAAAAAAATCTTCGTCTGATGTAGTTGTTATGTATGCAGTTGGTAACTGTTATTTTATAAATTTGCCATAAATGGCAGGTACGCATTTGACACCATGCGAAGGATGACATGACTGCTATTCACTGTCAGGTTTCTGAAAGAGCGGGTTCTGGATATGATGTTAACTCTCATAATCTTGCAAGGAAGCCCATTGTTGGGACTTTAGTTAGGAGTAAAAGTTATAACACCAGGCAGTTTTTTCCTCCATGACTTGCACTCAGATGAATATCTGTAGGAACGTTAGTGAGGATAGTTTTGGAAGCCTTCCACATCGGTCTCGACCAGTTCTTTCTAAAGTGGATGAAAGCTGCTTCTAAATACCCATTTAAAGGTGTAAATGACAGTTTCATTATGTTATCTTCAGATAACACAAATGATATTTCAAGGGGGAAGGAGGCAGTCCGTATGGTTATTTTGTAGATCTTCTATTTTTCATTCACAGTCTTTGTTGAAATATAATGGCAGAGATCAACGAAGTTACCAAGTGATTTTACTGTGCGTAATACTGCTTTTACCATACTTCAGCAAAAATGTAAACATAGGAAAACTGTAATCAGAAATATTGAAATGGTATCTTTTCCCCACGGTGTATTTATCACCTCTTATAAATGTTGACTGTTGCATTTTGCCCTCTGCCAAAAAGGATATCCTGTAAAGTATAACTTTTTGTTGTTTTTGTGTGTGTGTTTTTTTTTTTTTATTGCAGAGACCTAGAAATGATCCGAGAGTATACTGAAGACAGAGATAATTTGGAAAGACAAATTGAAATACTTCAGTAAGTTCTTAGTAATTCAGATTTTTATTAACAAGCTTTGCCCCAACATATTAGGGAGTAAATATTTTTGTATGCAAAAGACTGGGATGAGATTTGGGAAAAAATACCAAGTAAAAATACTGAAATGGCATCAACTGTCATAGAAGGTCCTGTGCTCAACTCTCATAGAAGGTCCTGTGCTACTAACTCAACTGTGTTACTGAGCCACTAACTCTTCATTGTTTTTTCTTTTTTTTTTCTTAGCCTCACTGACTTGACTTTATGATAAGATGAAGAAAATTTCAGTCTGTCCCTGCTAGTATAAAAATCATTACTTGGCTCCTTTTTTTATTGACTTCGCTTCTCTAGTAACTTCCTGTCTTATTGTTATCTGGAAAGTACTAAGCGTGTGCAGTATTATACAAGAGGTGCACAAATTTTTGCTTTCAGGAAGAGTCACAGGGAATAAGTTTTTTAATATCTTTAGTTAATGTCTTTATCCTAAACATATTCTTTCTTTCAAGCAGCTGAACCCCATCTGTCCTTAGAGTCATCTCAGCAATACTTAGTGTAGTCACTTTGTATTTCAGAAATGGTTGTATCAGTTTACTACTCCGTAGCTTGTTTTTTGTGGCCATTCCTACAGTGTCTCTTTTCCCCTCAGCTGACCCGTGCTACAGAAGTGAAACAGGGTTTCCTAGGCTGCTACTGGAGGCTAAATTTTACAAGGATTTTTTCATGTGCAATCATTTGTTCAAGTATACAACAACAAATTTGTAGTTCCACATTACTCTTTAGTGTTTATCTAGAGAAAAAGTGAAAGGTTTTTTGATATGTATTTTTTCAATTTTAATTTGTGATAAGTTACGTAATTTTTAATGTTTTCTTTACTTCTGCAAGTTAAACTATATTTCTTTGTTAGATCAGCTAATAGGAAGCTACATGACAGCAATGATGGTTTAAGAAGTGCGCTTGAAAACAGTTTGAGCAAGTACAACAGGTCATTGGTATGTATTTGTAATTTTGTTATGTTGTACTAGAAGGTTTAAGAATTAACACACCAAATGCAAATTAGTTTGTACTTCAGTGGATACTCAGAAAATTGAATTTTTTTAAGTGGACTTACTTTGGGAATACACTTGTGTAGTTGAATTTTATTAGATTTTACTTAGTTTTGTGAAATAATAGAATTTTGTTAGAGCACAACTACTTTGTGAGGTGCTTTGGGAAGTAGTTATTTTTTTTAATATGTTATGGCCAAATGTATCTGATGAGGTGAAAAAATCAGCAGTTTCTCTTGGTCTAAAGGAAATATGTTTGTATTGTGTATATGGGAGTGCCCTACCACTGAAAACACACTTTTTAGGAAACTCTTTTAGTAGCAGGGTCTTAACCTAATTTGAACTTTTTTCCTGGCAAATCAATGCGAAAATGAATATCAGGGACTGCTGATAGTAGGGAGCTCAGTCAGACCCTTTTGGGCTATCACAGCTCTACAGGGATCTGCTGTAAAAGATGTAACCCCGTATCCTCCAAAACAGAGAGAGGAAGGCTTGAAAGTTACAAAAAATCCACTCTACACTGCCATTTTGCAATACTGGGAAACCTGTTAAACTCCAAAACTAATGATTGGGCAAGGCCTTACGTCATCGGGAAAGCAACTAACTGTTTTAGGATAGAGCCAGAATAATAGGTCCACAGAGAATTCTGGCCAGGAAGGAGGAAAATAGGGGTCACTGCCTGTTTCCAGCAGACCATAGCAATGTGAGTGCATTTTGCTGATACAGCCTGCCCAAGATTCTCTGCAGATATAAGAGATACCATTTCCTTCTGCCATGCCCTGAAACATAACGGAAGCAGATTAGAGGAAACAGTTCCCAGTGAATAAACGTATAGAGGGACAGCAGAATATATGAAATACTGTCACATGCTATCAGTTGGGATCTTTCCACTATCTTACTGAAGAACTGGGTGGTATCACTACTGAAACTAGCTCAGCCAGTGACATTCACCTTTTCATTGTAGTAGCCAACATGCCATTTTTCTAAATATTACTTTTCGGAGTTCAGCATTTCAAAGTCTTCGGGCGTAGTCAATGAGATCATCCTCTTGGAATATCCGTTGTCTTTTGTGGTTGAGTGTGGTTAGCAGGTTCAGTATTAAGGCAACAGTGGAGGCTAAATGCTCTGTGTAATGGCCCTTTTGACATCCAGTTCTGTATAAAGCATGAGGTTTAGTTAAAAATAAGTAGCTGCATATATATGAAAATACATGGTAGTAATTTTGATGATGCACACTTTTTTCATTATAAATCTAGATGCTTACACTGTGTTCATCAAACTTATTATGCATTTGTTATGTATCTGTTGCAGAGATTAGCAAACACTTCACCAGGAAGTACCATTTCTAGAAACAGTCCTAAATTTAATGGTGGACAGTCTCCTCTAAACCCACGGTATGATAGGTAAGCCAGGTTTGCTTTTATTGAATTTAAAAAGACTAGGACATCACGCTTGTCTTAGAAGAGCAAGTGTTGTAAAATAACAGAGAGAATAGTTCTGTCTGATTCAGAAGGAATGTGTGACCATAGCATATAATCCAAAGTATACTGAAGTCAACAGAAATCTTTTTGATGACTTCAGAAAGCTCAGGAAAACTCTTTTCAGTGCAAATCATGAACTTACGGAGAGTTCAGACAGCCTCTTGTTTGGTCTTGGACTGTTTTGATTCTAGTTTGATGCTCAGTCTCCCCTCCTTTTCTCGAAGAAACTATAAAAGTCTACCAAGGACCTCTGTTAGCTAGTTTACTCGGTACTTGGGAAATAAAACATTTTTGGTCATATCTTCAACCTGTGTGTCTGGTTTTCCCGTGTAATAATTACCACGAAGGTATGTGGTCCTAATTCTTCAAAAGAATAAACATCCTCATCTCACACTGACATGTAAGTGTAGTGAATTCACTTGGATATTAATGGAGTAAGAGCCACAGAGAACAGTAAGTTATCTAAATGCAAATATGAAATGATCAGAGCTACTTTGGTATTGTACTTACTGGATGCAGGTCATTGATCAGAGCTTCCTCAGATCATTGCAGAGACTCTCTCTGAAGTCACTGGGCATTGGATCCAACCTCAGGTGCTGTAGATAATGCTACTTTTTCACACTTTTTTTTCAACAGCTGGAACTGCCAGCGAAAATGTGTGTCCTAACTCAATTGCTAGATTGTCTTATTTTTCTTTCAGTGGTACTTCAAACTGGAGAGAGATCTCTGTTAGAGTTCTTAGTAGTCTGTTTTATGTTTTGCCGGAGAGATGAATATCTCTGGTAGGGATTAAATTGGCTTCTGCTTCACACTAATAATATCCCCATTCATTCAGTACTGGTACTCTTACTGTGCTGTCTCCGTGTGAGATCTGTTTGCTGGCGCTAAAGTTTTGCTTGTTGCAAACTGATTCCTTCACCTGAACGCAGGTAAAACCAGTTCCCCTCTGTTGGACCCTCTGTAAGTTTTGAGAGGCATCCACTGCTAAGTTGCATATTAGATTGCATAATTTTCTGAAGCGAAAGCCTCTCTGGAGGCTTAGTGGTGTCCTTCTCTGTGAATATTCATTAGTACGTGCCACATGGTGCAATCCTTGCATTTCCACAAAAGTGAGAAATGCAAGAAGAAACTTTGTGTGGTAGGAGTAAAACTTACTCTTACAGGTGTGACTTAGTAGGATTGAAAGACAGAAAGAGATAGGAATGTCTAAAAACCTGTTCATTTTCAGTACTTGTTCTGTCTCCTCACATCAAATCAGCATTAAGAGATACTGATTTGCATTCTGACATGTTTTAAGCAATTTACATTAGTAGGTATACCTTTCCTTTTCAGCTACATCTTGGTCTAACTTGCTTTAAGCACATATGAAATGCCCAGCATTGAATTCATGCTTCAGTGAGGTTGAAAATTAACTACTGAAGACCTTTATTTCAGGGAATGCCTGACAAGGTTGACTTTATTATAGCATACACCCTTCCTCTGTATTTCAGTGATTTGGTATAGACTCGTAGGTGCGTGAATACAAATAGCATGTGATATTTCACAGCAAAGATCACGCTCATTCATGTGATTATACATTAGCCTGAAAAGATATAAATGAGATGGTTCTGGATGTTGTTGCATGGGACAACAATGCCTCTGTCACCCCTATTTGGCCACTTGCAAGGAGAAATTATATTCGACTCAGTAACAGCTTCATAATTTGGCCATTCTCCCCAGAGTACTCTTCTGTGGTGTGCCATTGCACTGGGAGCTCCCAGCCTCTCTGGCAGCAAACTGTCTTTACAAGGATTGATGCTGACCTTGTCTGTTCTAGCAGTTTAGTGCTTCACATCCGTGTCCCAATAGGACAGACCCAAACTGGTTCTTTCTTCTCTGATGTGACTTGGAGACCTTTTCTACCTCGCTTGTTTTGTGCCTGTCTCTGTCTTGCTGCAGGAGCAGGATAATGACTGGAATGGTAGTAAATCTTTTTAAAAGATTGTTTCTTTTAAGATGCACTCTATTAATCTTTCTTTTCTGTAGTTTCATTTACATATATAAAAACTAAATTTTTTTTTTCTGTAATCCATACTGTCATTGCTGCATCCATTTAAGTATTTTTATATCTTACAGAATCCAGAATGGAAAAAAAAAGGGCTTTTGAAGGAAGGGTGAGGGGAAAGAAAGGACTCTTGTTCTTACACAAACCTTAAGTTTTGTGTACCCTACCAAACTGTAAGAAAACCTGTTTCAGTGGCTTTTTTCCACCATTACTGATCTCCTGAACTTGGATACCCTTTTTTCTATATTTATAGCTGTTACTTATTGGCCTTTGTGCCTCTGTGAGCAAATGCATTCATTGAAATTAGATACAGTATTTCAAGAGCATTTTGTATGTCTTAGAATAGGGCAAAATCAGGTAAACCATGAGCTAGCATTTCTGCCTTTGATGTCTTCATAATACATCTTTTTCTGAATCTTTTTTAAGCAATTATTTTTTCTGTGTATGAATAAATAGACATTCTTACTGAGACTTGGGAAGTCATCATCAATTACATAATTATATACCTTAATCTGAGCATCCTAAGAGATATGATTGAAAAATAAATTTAGAAAGGGAAAGTAGGCATTGACATATGTCTTAAGCTGTATAGTTAGCATTTCCAGAATGGCTCAGATTTTATTGAGAAAAACAGTTGTGGAATAACTTGTTTTTCCCCCTCCAATATTTTCTTATTAGGTCATCTCATTCTTCTTGTGTGGATGAAGATTATGATTCTTTAGCCCTTTGTGATCCTATGCAAAGAACAAACTGTGAAGTTGACAGCTTACCTGAGAGCTGTTTTGACAGTGGTTTGTCTACCCTGAGAGATTCAAATGAGTATGATTCAGAAGTGGAATACAGGCATCAAAGGATTTTTCAAAGGTCGCAGTGTATGCAAGAAAGCTTTGGTGGTGATGCTTCTGATACAGATGTAAGTGCCTGACTTAGTACTTCTCTGATAACGACCTTTGGTTGGAGATAAAATTAGTTTCCTGTTTTTAAAATTAAATGGGTCTTTGCCGATAGGCCACTTAGAAAACTAAGTGTTTGGGTTATACGCATTTAAGTAAGATTAGTAACAGTTTTTTGTAGAATGCATAAACAGCTGCTACTCTTCAAAATAAAATGTTTGTTTTGACATTTTTGAAAGATTTTTGAGGTAATAACTTCATTTTTGATGTACACCTGGTTTTTGAAGTTTGTTAAACAGCATGCAGACAGAAGCCTCTTTTCTAAAGATTAAAAAGAAGATACTATAGAAGTAAAGCTGTGGATGCCCCATCCCTGGAAGTGTTCAAGGCCAGGCTGGATGGGACTTTGAGCAACCTGGTCTAATGGGAGGTGTCCCTGCCCATGGCAGGGGGTTTGGAACTACATGATCTTTAAGGTTCCTTCTAACCCAAACCATTCTATGATTCTAGAAAAGAGGTTTCCATTCACTTTTTCTTACTATGCTGTGGCAGTGAATGAAAAAATCAAATATATGAGAAAAAGAATACTGTTAGTGCGTGCGTTCACTTACGCAGTAGATCTCAGAGAACTTAGACATGTAGGAAGGTGTTATTGTGCCCGTTTTATTGTTAGTAAAATGGAGAGCTTTACTGATGACTATGTAGCAAGACTAGTAGCAACCACAGCATAACGCAGTTTGGTGTTTTTTTTTTTTTAGAGCAGATCCTTTACAGTGCATTTGGTAGAGACATTTAGTCTCTGTAGTTGAAAATGCTATGAATAATGCAGATTACAGCTGTGCTGTATTTAATTTAGCTTGAGTAGTAATAACATAAAGAGTAATGTCTTGTAGGGAAATTCTTAATTTTTGTAAAATAAGCTTTGATGTAAAGTATTTGTTTATTGTAATTATTTTTTTAAGCTGAAATTTTCCACATGGAGATTGATTTGCTTTATCTGGAAACTGTACTGAAAGCACATATGCGAAACAGCAAACACATTTAAGGAACAAATGTAGGCTGTAGTAAACAGCAAATGGGAATAAGAACAGAATAATCACAGTATTTTGACTAGAATTGCACAGCTCTATTTGGTCACATATCTCTGTTTAATCCAAACTGTTAAAACAGATGTTTTAATCACTTAGCTGTGCCTTTCCAAAAAAGCATACTGTTCTCACCTCAGCTAACACACTAGCTTGTACTTTCAGGTTCCAGAGATCAGGGATGAAGAAGCATACAGTCCTGATAACAGCAGTACAGTATTAGACTGGAAGCCCTCACGACCAGTAAGTCGAAGCAGCTCAATTGCTTCAACAAGGAAATACATATCTGCTCTCACACCTCAGGTAACCAGTTCTTTAGGGGGAAAAAAAGAAAAGTGTTTGATATAGAGAATATTATTTGTATGAATTGAAACAGAGGGGTTCTTTCTGTTTTCAGTCAGATGCAACTGAATGTACTCCGAAATACCCCAGTTCAGAGAAGGCTTATAAGATTGTTCTCGCTGGAGACGCAGCAGTGGGAAAATCCAGTTTCCTTATGAGACTTTGCAAGAATGAATTTCGAGGCAATACCAGTGCAACCCTGGGTATAGTTGTTCTTAAAATATTAAAGTGAATTTCATTGCTGTTCTGCACAAGTGGGTGAAAAGATTACCGTCTGTGATTGCTTGCCAGGGTTTCCTGAATATACACATGCAGTTTCTTGGGCTGTGAGATCTAATTGAGTACTAAAGCTTAGAAGACCCTAGCTGCTGTTTGGAGTGGGTAATAGTGTACTGCTCCAATTTAGTTCCTCTTTGCAAAGCGCAAAGCCTATTCCTGAACAACACAAAGCACCAGAAAAGGGAGTTTCAGTTTAATGAACTTAGAATGTGTGCGTGAGCCTTTTCACATTTTTCATTGCTTTCTTGTCTTCTCAGCTCTTTCCTTAGCATTTCATACTATCCTTTGATGTCTTTCATACTATTTTTGTCTCTGTTTCTTCAAAATGTTATTGAAGCTTTGGCTTAAATGCAGCTGGAGGGATTTCTGACTGACTTGTTGTGTATATTATTACTATAGCTGTCAGCTAGCAAACTTGTTTTACTGATTCCAAAGACTGAATTTTTGTCTTCTAATCAAATCATAGTTATATATTTGTTTTATTTCCTCCGAGTCAGGATTTTTGTTCTAATTTATCTTTTTCATCCTTGGCATTGGAAATAAAGTCTATTTTATAAAAGATTTTCTCTTCCGTAAAATTTTAGCAAAACGGTTTATAAATAATAGCTTATGAATGTTTAGCAAAATAAAGCAGAGAGAGTTCTTGTTGGCTGGTCATAATGCTAAATTTCTATCAATGCTTCTGGGAAAAAGTGTGGGTGAAATATTTCTTTAAATATTTTTCTAAAGACAAATATGTTCAGAGGATCAGTGCAGTTCAAGGCTATGTGGATGACTGAAATCTCATAATCTATTAAAAGAGATGAATTTTGAAATAACTTATATTCGACACATAACTTTTCATTTTCTATGGATTTTTTAAGGTTAATGATATTTTTTGTTAGACTATACACATTATTCTTTCCAGGTGTGGATTTTCAAATGAAGAGACTAATTGTTGATGGAGAACCTACAGTGCTACAATTGTGGGACACAGCTGGGCAGGAGAGGTTAGTGATTCTTCTTTTTTTTTTTTTTTTATCTAAGTGAAAAAAATTCCACTCTAATGTTATATGGCCCTGTAGTAAGTCAGTATCGACATATATAAATGTCTGTAAACAGATGTGATTTTATTCTGCTGAGGCCCCAAGACAAGTGGAATTTGTGAGCTTTGATGATGTTGGAGGTAATCTTTTCTCTCTGCAGGGGGAAATAGTTGCGGTTCATCACAGCATTTATTAATTAAACCCATATGTCCCTCTCCTGCAATACAAAAAGATGGGAGTACATTTCTTCCATTTTTTAGTCTTTAGCTTTCTTTGTCCTTACAGACATATATTTCCAAGCAGGCTTTATCTTAGAGATTCCCTTCCCTTTACCCTACTTTCCTCTTCTTTCCTTGAAAGTCCTAATCCTGATTTGGATTGTATTTAGTGTATGAAAACTTCTTCCCAAAGATTTTTGAATTGCTGAATGTACATCCAAGGTTCTTCAATTTATTATGTAGAGTTTCCTTAAAATCCTATTGCATCCTTACTTGAGAGCCATTACTTCTCAACTGACAGCTTTGGGGCTTATTTAGACGTTAATCTAACACCTTGGAAGACAGTTTAATCTGTTCATTGACCAAGATTTGTGTTGGGCTGTATGTGTTTACTTTTGCCTGAATGAGTGATTATGTGAAGTAGGTATTCACAGGCCCAATCATTTGCCTCCCACATAATAGATTTGTGAAGAATATTTTAATATATAATGTAAATACCTAGTTGTTCTACTTGGTTGTCAAATAGATTCTGTTATGTTAATGGTAAAGATGACTGTAACTGATGAATTCATTCCTGGAATAAGTTTATTGGTCTCATATTTTTTCAAGTGTAGCAGAATAACCCACTCAATTTATGAAGTTATATGTAAGTGAAAAAGCCTTGCCACCTAATCAAAAGTCCAGTGCAAAGCAGATTATTTGAGGTAGATATGCTGTAGATTATTTTGATACAAAAAACGTTGATTGCTGTTTAGGAGAGTATCCTATGGATCCTTATGGAGCATTTGTAGACCTGCGTCAGCGGTTTTGAAGAATTACTTACAAAAGAAGCTATGAGAAAAGTCATCTTGTAATGTGGAGTCTTACTCAATAGTGCAATAAAGTAATGCTGTGTTATTAAAGATGTTAAATTGAATTCTTTTCTGATAATGTGGCCTGATGCAGATCTCTTTTCCCCAAAAGATTCCGAAGTATTGCTAAATCATACTTCAGAAGAGCAGATGGTGTCTTACTGCTGTATGATGTAACATGTGAAAAAAGCTTTCTTAATGTGAGAGAATGGGTGGATATGATTGAGGTAAGACCCTTAAATATATACGGCTTACAAACTATGTGTCACTGCATTGTTAACCTTATTATTTATAAAATTTGAATATCTGCATATTGGAATTAGCCAGACTGCAGTCTCTCATAGAAGTAAAAGCTACATGAAAGTCCTAAATGTGTCCTGACGTATTCAGTTAGTATTAAAACTGATATATCTTTTTGTATAAAAGGGTATCATGTAATCGCACTCTTCCCATTTACTTCCTCTTGAAATGAACGTGGGAGCCCATTTCAGATACCCACTTCTGGATGGCTTGAGTATTCCTTGGAGTCTGCATTTTAAACCAATATGCTAGATTCTGTAAATTAGTTCAAGTGAAATTTTCAGTATTTCTTTCTACTGCTACTTCTTGTTTGTTTATTTGAATACAAATTTGCATTTAATGAAAAGGTATTTTCTCTCATACCAGAGGTGTTTAATAGGAGGGAAAGTGATAAGCAAAATCTTTAATTCATCTTCTGAAAGCCATTTCTTTTAATCACAGACTAGGAGTTGGTCACTTTTCCCATAGTAATTTTGTTATATAGCATTTGGATACAGTAACTGTTTCCATTAGATTAATTTAACACATGAAATTCCTTGTTGGGAAACAGGGTTTATGGGAATGCGCGCATTTTTGCAGACTGATATTTAAGATGGCTGCATAACTTGTCAGTTTTTGTGATAGTGTGCAAGCTTTTTTTTTGTGGAAGGAAATCAGGTTGATATGATGATGCTAGTTACTTTTTTGTATTCTGAGTGTTCTAGCAATAAGGGAATAAAATCTTCTTTATAGGATGCAACTCATGAGAATATTCCAATTATGATGGTGGGAAACAAAGCAGATCTCCGTCAAGCTGTTACAGAACAAGGGCAAAAATGTGTGCCTATAAACTATGGAGAAAAGCTGGCTATGGTAAGGTCCCAGGATACCTCTTTAGTATAAAATGATTTTAGAACTTTAATCTGTGGTTTGAAGAACTTTAATCTGAAAACCACGTGAGAAACTAGTAAACAAAAGTAATTTTCTGGTCATTTGTTCCAATCTAGTGATTAGGATTCATGGATATTTTTCACTAAAACTAACATATGTTGATGATATTTGCTGGGTTAAATCACATCTCAGTGTCCACTGAGCTGAACTTTGTTACTGGCTGGGATAGTCTTCTCAGTCTTTATGGTGAAAAAGTGGATGTACTACAAGACTGAGTTTTTCTGCTGCCAAAGAGAAATTGCTGGTGCAAATATGAAGCACGCTAGTTGAGCATAGGAGGCTTTTTGCCTGGCTTGTTTCTGTCCAGCTTTTGAGTGGAATATTTCAATTGTCGACAGACTATCTTGTATTCCTGCCACATCTGCAGAAAGTAAAAAAGGTATAAAGAGAAGTGTTTTTGCATGTATTTATATGGGGGGCATAAAGGATGCACATATCCCATATTTTTCAGAATAAGATGTAGAACCTTTAGAGTCTTGAGTTGCTGAGTTCTTGCACAATTGACTGATTATATGGGGGCACATATCTTGTCTGTTATTTATGGAATGATATTTCTGGTTAAGCTACAATACCAGATGTGGTAGTTTATGCGTAGCTAACAAGCTGGATTCAGTAACCTGTTCTAGCAGCTCTCTTCCTATTTTGTAGTCTTGTGGACAAGAAGATTGGACATTAAGCCTACAATGTGTTTTTTTATTCAGTTTATTAATTCAGAATATACTGAATATAAAAAAGATAAAATTATAAAGCTATTACTGGCTTTTTCACAGTACTAAAGTGAATATATTGGAGCATGAAGAGTACCAGAAGAAATCCTGTTCATTGAAATGTGTGTCATCTTTGTGTTATTGAGGAGACCATTTGTAACTGAATATACATATTCACATGGAAACTATTTCAGATTAGTTGGCTTAACATTTTATTTTTACTAACAGACTTACAATGCGCTATTCTGTGAAACAAGTGCTAAAGACGGATCTAATATTGTAGAAGCAGTTCTTCATCTTGCTCGGTAAGTAGACATGTTTCTATTTTTGAGTAAACACATCTGAGTATATTTTATAAAAAGGACATTATATGTGAACATACATACAAAGGCACACATTAACATTGTACCAAAATTAAATTCAACAAACAAAATTTTAAAAAGTATACCATGTTAAATCTTTATACATAAATGCAAGACAGGATTTATTCTCAGCTTAATCAAGTAACACTTTTGCTTGCAAATGTTACAAAGCTGCCTCAACAATTAATATTTAAATTAGAGCTCAGTTATGGAGCTCAAAATTTTAAAACCTGTTTGGTGAATGAATTACATTTTTTAATGGTACATGGATTTACTTTCTTAATTCTTTCTTAAATTAATTTAAAATGCTTATAATTCTATGTATAATTAATTCTTATTTCTTTCACATATATTAATATGTATTCAGTTTTATTACTGACCATTCTAATTCCACGTATTTTCTTTGATGTCCCTTGCTCTAAATTACTTAAAAGATAGAAAATCTGATTATATCCATTTAGCAACCTGGTATTTCTGTGATAATGTGTGAGCCAAACGTTACGCTTCTACTACCTTTCCAAACCATTCTTGGATACAATTTAATTTTGAAGGGCTGGAGGTATGTAACAAATCTTCAGCCTCTGATTTTTCAGTTTAATACGTAGAGCTCAAGGCCAGAATTACCGATGCTATTCATGTGACTTTTGTAGCAGCCTAATGCAATAATCAGACTTTTTGACATTCGGTCAGTATTTGGTTATTCATTGTTAAAATATTGATAATAATGATTAATATGGCTTGAATACAAAATACTGGCTTTCTGGAGAGCATCACTGCTTCTTCATATGGGACATTGAAGAGCACCTGTATTTCCAGCAAAACGCATCCCTCAGAGACGCAGCAAGAATGTAGGCATTTATTTGTCTGTCAGCATGAATGTAAAGTTAATTGCGGATTTGACAAATGACTCCTTTCCAAGAACATGGCCATGAAGGCAGCAGTGGATTATGAAATTAGAGAACATACATAGCACAGTTACGTAACATTAATTACAGTTGGAAAATTCTCTCTAATGTTTAAACATAGTAACTTTGTTTAACTTTTTCAAGGATAAAAAAAAAAATGTTTTGGCAGTTGGAGACTCTTTTTTCAGAATCTCAAAAAAAACCCCCCAAACTGATATTTTTCTTCACAAGGTTCATTGATCCTCAAATGGTCTAGACATTACCCAGAACCTCGGTCTGGAATGCTTGGCTGCAATTTCTTTACTCAAGTCTTAGTAGCATTTCACTTTGAAATAAAAATTTCTAAATGAACATTTCATTACTGTTTTGTTGAATGATACAGTGTTCTGAGAGGAACTTCATGAATGTATTCCACTAATAGGAGGAGGACTTAAATTGTTTTCTCTGTGTGTGCATATATATATATCTATATATCTCTATATCTGTAAAAGCAAGAAATTTTAGAGCCGACTTTTGACATTCTGGGGGGCCCATTGTAAGAATACAGATCAATAATCACTCATACATACGCAACTTTTAAGTCTGCATTGATAATAAAATATCCAACAACGTGTGTTTTTTCTCTGAGGGTAAATTTATACTTCAAATTGGAGTTATTTAGTTTTATGAATGTGTTCTGTTTCTATGGTAGTACACCGAAGCAAAAAAAATTACAGAAAAATGACAAAAGAAAAGGGAAAACAGAACATTGTGGACTTACTACATATCAGAAATTATTATATTTTTATCACTGATTTGTATAGAAATATTGTTATGATTCCCAAATTGGAAATTTAGGACACAAGTTGATTCTGTGCATTAAAAAGCACAGTTTTAACCACACAATACATGATAGTGAGGTCTGTAAGATATACTGTGAGAAATGGAACCGTGAACATGAATAAATTAATTTAGTGAGTCTTTTGTTTGGTTGTGTTTTTACAGTGAAGTGCGAAAAAGAAGTGATAATCAAGATGATACAAGGTCAGTAACCAGCCTGGCTGGGACACCTGTCAAAAAATCAGCACTCACGAAAAACTGTTGCAATGTTTAAGTGACAGATACTTCTCCTGACCTAAATAACTTGTATATTAAAAAAAAAAAAAAAAGAAGGATTTCAATAATGTATTCTTTTTATTGTGGATTTATACATTTGTGTATTTAGAAATTGCATATCATGTTAAAAATCGAGACTCTACTTTCTCCTCATTAATATTTGTGCACTTGTTTTGCCCCATAGGCTTCACTTTTTTCTTAAGTAGTGCAAGTCAGTGAAGTGAGCTCAGAATCAATGCTACAGTAGTTACTGCATACAACATTATAATATATTTTATCTTTTTTACGTGCTTGTTTCTTTATGGGCTCAATATTTCTTACATACAGAACATGATAACGTCAAATATCACTCATAGGAAAAGAAAAAATTACAGCTTCAATTAGTTTAATCTCTTTTTGCTCATGTCTGCTTGTCTAATTTTTTGAAGGCCTTAAGTTATATGTTGATGAAACATTTCCCAAGAAAACACCAAGCCATTAAAAGGTTGCCTAGATCTAGGTAAACCCTAAGTTCAGGGCATGAAAGAGAATGGTCTTTGTCAGGAGAAGACAGTGGCAGGTGTGCAGGGTTCTGGTGTAATTTTGCAAAAGTTGGTGAGCTAGAATTTGTTTAATTTTGGGAGTTGGGATTTGATTCAGAACTGAGAAGTAGACTTTTCAGCTGATCCTACACAACTCAGAAGTGAAAGGAAGATTTGCATGGACCATTACTGTTCAAAATTCTAGAGAGAGTATAATACCTGTGATATGTGCTGAGATGAATTAATGATTCCATGCCTGCCTGTTTAACTATATCATTTAGTATTACAGAGAGATATAAGTTGTAATTTTTTTTCTTGTTTTTCAAATGTCTTCCATTCAGACATTAATTGAGGGATTGTAGTAGTACAGAGGAATCCGTTTCAACAGATATTCTTTATGCATTTTTGAAGTTTTAAACCTGCAGGTGAAAGAATTGCTGTGCATGCACAAGCGTCTGTATAAACTGTTTGTTGAAAGAAGTCCCTGAAATGAACAGCAACCACTTCCCTTAATGAGAATTCCTTTGCCTGATTTTAGGAATATTCTGAGAAACTCACCAGTAGGTGGTCCCTTTAGGTGTCAGCATCTCTAAAGACTGAGTTATTACTGCTTTTAGTAATCCCCAGCAGTCCTACAGTGTAGCAAAAATTGTAGGTATTTCTGCAGTTAACAATCATGATCCAATTCTTCTCAGATTTCACTAATTTTGATGGGAATGAGACAGGGCTCCTTCAGAGCCAGCAAAAACAATGTCAGTCTTTTCTGTGTATATTAATAAAACATCTCCAGGCTGAAACCTAGCTCAGTAAATCAACCTTGGATAAAGTTTTATGGACAGATTTGAAACCCATATGACTAGCAGCTGTTACTGCGTTTTATCAGAACTGTATTTGAACACTGTATAGCCTGTGCAGTGTTATCAGTTTTATAAAACGTGGTGTTCTCAGGAACAGGATGGTTCACCATTTTTAAAAAAACACACAGTTTTAAAGTAGTACGAGTACTGTTCCCATGTCCAACCTCAGTTTCCCAAGTGGCTGCAAATCTGTGGCTGTTCCCCCTCATTATATCATCTCCTGCTACCAAGAATAGTTTGGCTGCGATCTTGGTAACTCCCCTTTCAGTATTTGTAGGCTATTAGATCCCCCTTGGCCTTCTCTTCACCAGTATAACAACATCATGAGGTGCCTCTTGCAAATATGTGTTCAACATCCCAGCGTTAGCAGTGTGTGTGCATGTACAGTAATTGCTTTCATATCTAAGATTCTTATCATACAGAGAGTGCCATGTGAATGTCCATGTCTGTAGAGAGCCTGGTTGAAGGATGTGAGTTCGGGTGCCTGCCTTCACACCTATTTTTTTTCCATCTGAAGGATATTTTGGGTACTTTTTTTCCATTTATTTTAATGACCAAAATATTTCATGTTATTTGGCCAAATTATATGAACTGAATCCCTTTTTTTAAACTCTGTAGCTTTTATGTGTCATGTAAAGCAACTTTTAATTTTAAACAGTGTTCTTTTTTAAATAAGATTCAGGGTTGGAAACTTAACAAAGTTTTACCTTGGAGTAGTTTTATGGTCAATATCTTAAGTTACTAAAAAGCACAACCAAATGGGGATATAGCTATAGTTCAGTTGGAACTGGTTTTAGAAATCCTGTGATGATCAGTTCCATCAAGTGAATGTGCATATAATACCACGTAGAATTCATGTTAAAGCAAAATAACTTGGAAAAAATACTTAAATTTAGAAATTAAAACATGTATTTATTGTGGAAATAATGGATATATAAAGTTCTGTTGTTTTGCTTGGAAAGGTTGCCTTGCCTTCTACCTAAAATGTAAAATGGCAAACGTCGGCTTTATGCTCTGTCATGGTTGCACTATTGTACTTAGAATGTTTTTATGGCTTTGTTTAGTGCATAAGAACTATTCATTTAATCGCACAAAATTATTTTTTTAGTTAGTGGATGTGTTCCCTTAGTATATGTATTTATTTGAGAAGGAAGGGCCTTTTGTGTTTTTCCTCATGATCTGTATATAAACTGTTTTTATTCAGTTGACATGGAAGTATTATTTTATCCTGTATTGTTTTTGACCCTTTTTAATTGTGTTGTAGTACAGATTTCTGAGGCAATAATTTCTGAGACACTCTGAAAATGTTTTGGTCACCTAAGTTCTTGTAACCACTTTGTGCCTGTTTACCATACGTTAGTGGCTTAGTAAGACAAGCTGTGGCTTCTCCTAATTCTTCTTAGAACTACAATTATGGCCTAACATGGTTTAAGTATTGTTCTGTGTAACTATTTTTGTATTGACTATAAATTCCTCTATTATTTTAGGAAAAACAAATTACAGTTGTAAATCTGTATAGCCTGTTTAAAATGTATTCCAATGAAAATATCTCTGGGACGCTCCTGCAAGTAGCGTTGTGTATATGTGCACCCATGCAGAACCCCAGTTAAGCTAATAGGTTCTGTGCTAGTGCAGGCAATCTGTTCATATATAGATCCTTTTATAGAGGTTTTCTTTTTTTCTACAATCCACTGCTGTACAACAATATCAGGTGACTCATTGGGGATAAAGATTTCAGGGAAGGATGTCTAATTCATAAACAAAAGGGAGATATTTATTCATATAGTCAAGGCACTTTATTATATTACAAAGAAACCTATTTCCTAGATGTTTCTGACTTTTTTTGGTAATTAACAAAATGGACCAGTATCTCATGTACAGTTCAAATGCCCTTTACCACTACCTCTGCCAGATTTGATATAGCATGTCATGCTACCCCTCTGACCTCATCCAGGCTACTTATGGATTGGAGAAGCTTTTTACAGCACCAGTTATTTTAGTATTTCTCTCCCACTGTATTACTGTCAGGCGTAATCCTTTCTTATTGGTATCCTTAGGACTGGTAACGTCAATATTCATCATTATTATTTTTTTTCACTTATCTTGTTTTATGAGAAAACTCTTCTTATGGTAAAATAAACTTTGACTCAGATGTGTGGAATGTAGGTTGAAATGTGTTATTCATTTTGTCCTTTTTCTGCAATTTCTGCTCTTTGAGTTATGGCTATAGATAGCTGGGTTTAGAGGAAATTAGTCATTAGGTGGCTGAGTAACAAACCTGAGCTGTAAAGGTTTCCCACTCAATGTAAAGTGAAGTATTTAAAATAGAAGTGTATTTTCATACTAGTATGAGGAAGAAATTCAGTGCTAATTGCATGTGCCAACTTTTAATAGAAGTCTGTATATTATATAAATAAGGCTCTAAATTGTGAAAACTTTTAAAACTTTAATTTATACTGTTTACAAGTGAAACTGTGGTGTTCATGCAGTTTGTTCCTCCTCAAAACTACATATCACTGCATTCACTGGAATTTTGTACATATATACGGTTAAAAATACATACATATTTTCTGTATTACACTTTGCTGTATAATAAAGTATGCTTCAAAAGCCATTTTTTTTCAGTGTATTTTCTTTTTGTCAGTGCTCATGAGCAGCAGTCCAGCGTAGCATCTGTGACCTGCCAGCTTAATGTTGTTAGGGTTCACCAGTTTGTGTGGCCAACAGAATTGGCTGCCTCCCACTTCTTAACCTCAGCAAACAGTCATCAACTTACATCTGAGCAAGAGATGTCCCTCACTGTGAGTCCTGAATAAGTCTTGAAATTATGCTGCTGCATCTTTTTACAGAGATGCTTTAGCCACTCTGTCTCTAACCACTAATATGTGTACCCACTTCCCCGGGCAGCCTCTTCCAGGGCTTAATAACCAATGTCTTCTGTAAAGAAATTTTTCCTAATATCCAATCCAAACCTCCCCTGGTGCAACTTGAGGCCATTTCCTCTTGTCCTATTGCTTGTTACTTGGGACAAAGGAATGAACCCCACCTCGCTACAACCTCCTTTCAGGTTGTTGTAGAGAGTGATAAAGTCCTCCCTCAGCCTCCTTTTCTCCAGGCTAAACAATCCCTGTTCCCTCAGCTGCTTCTTATAAGATTTGCGCTCTAGACCTCTCACAAGCTTCATTACCCTTCCCTGGACATGTTCCAGCACCTCAGTGTCCCTCCTGTAGTGAGGGGCCCAAAACTGAACACAGTACTCGAGGTGGGGCCTCACCAGGGCCGAGTACAGGGGGACGATCACTTGCCGTGTCCTGCAGGACCCGCTATCCCTAATCCAGGCCAGGATGCTGTTGCCTTCTTGGCCACCTGGGCACGCTGCTGGCTCATACTCAGCTGGCTGTTGACCAACACCCCCAGGTCCTTTTCCTCCAGGCAGCTCTTCAGCCACTCCTCCCCAAGGCTGTAGCGCTGCATGGGGCTGTTGTGACCCAAGTGCAGGACCCAGCACTTGGCCTTGTTGAACCTCATACCATTGGCCTTGGCCCATCGATCCAGCCTGTCCAGATCCCTCTGTAGAGCCTTCCTACCCTCAAGCAGATCCACACTCCTGCCCAACTTAGCATTGCCTGGAAACTTACAGGGGGTGCACTTGATCCCCTTGTCCAGAGCATTGATACTGAGGAAACACCGCATGTGACCAGCTGCCAACTGAATTTAACTCCATTTGCAGCAGCTCTTTGAGATGGGCCATCCATGTTGATCAATAGAAACTTAAAAGCACTTTGTTGTCTGGTATCTTACAAATATATTCTTAATAAGTACAATACTCAAATTACTAAATACACTTCATTTTAACAAAAAGGAAAGTAGATGACAAAAGCCTGAAAGAGACATCATATGTTTTTAAGTTAGTCCTTAGATTTACTGGCAGAACTGCTGTGGCAGATGTTCCTAGGCTTCACAACAGCTGTTGCTTTCCTGAGAGCTACTGACATCTGCCTTTGCAAAGTTTTGACACCTTGAGCTCCTTGATGAGATGAGTTCAGAGTGACATTGGCTAGCAGTACACTGAGTATCTTTTTTTTGTTTCTAGGCTTGTAGTGAAAATTTGACCTTCTCCTTGGTATTTCTCAAGGAATTTAGGATTTGCTTGAGCTGCTTGTTGTAGCTACTCTGAAGTCCATAAAGGCATTATGTTCTCATGCATATAAACCTCCAGTTTAATTAGAGTTAGAGCAAGAGAAAAAGCATGGCTTGGGACAGCATGCACGGTGTGACAGCAGGTCCTGTTCTTCTAAGCTCATGTGCAGCTTCACTAGTGATTTGATCTGGAGCTAAAGCATGAATGTGTGCCCCTTTCTGCCACAGAGTAATAACCCCTGGAAGGATGGGATGGGGTGTGTGTCGCTATCAAGACACTCTTCAAAGCCTGAATTCCCTTCTTTTAGTACATAAAGCTAATAAGACAGACATCAAATTTAATTTTCCTATTAATTTTCCTCTTCAGGTATTTTCCTCCCTTATTTCTGTAGCCTGTTCTTCCCATGGTCATAAAAGTAATAAGAATTAAAATGTAATTTTGCCTCCCTTAAAATTTGCACAAATTAAAAATTATTGTTGAAACCGAAACATTTAGCCATATTTAATACCTGATACTATCAGCATATAATCAGAAACAATTTTTATAGTCCTACATTAAGGGGCTATGTCTTCCTAATGATAGTATGGTCAGTGGGGAGTTCTAGTTCATAAACTAGTGTTGTAATCCAAGGAAAATGAGATGTGCGGCAATGAAAGTTGATCTTACTGCAACTAAAAATACTCACCTGGTAGTTTTATGTTTACACTTTTTTGTTACTTTGTGAAAATAATCACTGACTTTACTAAGAACTTACTATTGTTTTTCTTTTGCAAAAGGTCTTTTTTTGATCTTACTTAAAAACAGGGAAAAAAAATCAGAGACGGAATCAAGGATAGAATCCTTAAAAGTATGGAGAAAATCCTCATAGTGAGTTGCTTGTTTTTTCCACTTGCCAGCTCCAACTGTGAATTTCCATGAGGAAAAATGCTAAAGGGTTTGCACCAGAATTAAAGAGTGGAAACATTTAAGATACAGGATAAGAGGAAAAAAGGCCAAAGCTACTATATTTAGAACAGAATACTGATTGCCTCATGTTGGTTTTTTTTTTGTTTGTTTGTTTGTTTTTTTTTTCTGAAAGGAGCTTTCTGGTGTCTGTATCCATTCCTGTGGAGTGTTTCCTTTTGTAGTTCTCGGGGAATCGTTTTGTTGATATCACAAACATACCTTTACAGAGGTAACTGTTATTGGAGTTGTCAGAGAAAATCTTCAGGTATTTAGCAGTAAATTTATGAGAAAAGTTCCCTTTATCAATTGAGTAAGTCAAAGTGCCTGAGATTTGGATTGATTCCACTAAACAAACTCACTTAACCTCTCTATATAGATGTTCATTGCAAGATAAAATAATGGAGCAAATTAACTGTGTGAAAGATGTCAAAACCAGGGCTGTGAGAGCAGATGGTGCTGTACTTAAACTATGCAATGAGTGATGCAAATACAAATAGAAGTTATCAATTCAGTGAAATATTTTAGATAAATGTAATCTAAAACCCAAACTGTGAATTATAGTAACAGTTTGTGAAGTAGTTGGTACTTTCTAAAATATTTCAGCTAGTCTTTATTTTACCCAAAACTGAAGATGTTATTCTGGCACTATCAGAGTTCTAACATTAAACTTGCCTGTAACCAGAGTTGTGGGCCACAAGAATCCTAACTGAACCATACACAACCCTTGCCAACTCTTCCCATTCCTAGCCATTATCCTCTGCCAAACTGGTGGAAATCTGTACAAAGCTCTACAGATGAAATAAATAAGACACTTCAGGCAATACACAAAAATACATATACTTTTTCCATATTTATTTTCAAGTCATCTGAAGTGACCAAACTTGAGTGATAGCGTAAGGCTAAGCAGTCACTAGTAACCCGTTTTTGCACAGCAATATTCCAATTCTGGAAAATCAGGTTTAGGGGTGTGTCTAAATAAATATGGCTATATATACATACACATGCACTTTAAAGTATATATACTCTTTTTTTCTTTTATATACACACATGCATGTATATATATTTATGTATTATGCATACACACATATATATATATGTGAAACAGTGACTATTGTCTTTCCCTTAAAAAACTAAAATCCTAGGTCACAGGAGCTTTTCCATAGTGGTTTTCATACAAGGTAACAGTGACATCAGTGTTCTTGTCATCTTTTCCTCTTAGTGTAAGTCTGCTCCGAATCCAAGGTTGTATCTTGCTAAGCACATACAGGCAACTCCTTTTGCTTTTGAAACCCACAGTGTATTTGTAGTGTTTTATTGCAAAGTGTTTTGGGCTACGTTGTACACAGAATCATAGAACCATTTAGGTTGGAGAAGACCTTTACGATTATCAAGTCTAGCCGTAAACCTAACACAGCCAAGTCCACCACTAAACCAAGTGCCTAAGCACCATGTCTACACTTCAACTCCTGCCAGAGATGGTGACTCAACCACTGCCCTGGGCAAACGTACTGTGACATTTTTTGCATTCTGTTCTGTAATTACTTGGGAACGTGCATCAACATTTGAGTACAGAATTGCATCAGAGTGATCCCCTTTCAAGATTTGCATGAATGATTTAAGTTGCTAGGTGGTCCCAAGGAATAAATAGTGACTTTCCTAAAGACTTCATGGACCATTTGAGCAGTACCGTTCTCACAGAATAGCTGTGCTTTTTGAAGAGGAACATGAATAATTGGAGCAGTGAAGTGCTGTGATGGGCATAAAATCTGTCCTTCTTAAATGGGGAACATACACGGATCATTTCGTGTGTGTAATGGAGAGACGGTTTTTTCTGGCTGTTAAAGAAAGACTTGTCTTTTTTTTTTTTTTTTTTTTTTTTAAAATGTATTTACAAGTAATGAAGTACTGGGGAGGATAGGAGTCATGCAGCCTGTGTGTAGTGGGTTTCCCAGACAGCATGATGTCAAATCGAGCTTTTAAGTGAGTTCAAAATAGAATATGACACTTCCGGTGCATGGAACAAATAGGTGATGTGGAGTGTGAAATACCTTTGGTGATTAGCTACTGATAGGATTTTGTTGAATAAAAGTGGTAAAATTATACTTCCAAAGAATACATTTGAAGCTAGATGGGGACTTTTGAAATCCCAACCAGTAAAGCACATAAGGGCTTATATAACTTCGAATGAAAGAAGTATAAGCAGGTTTAACCTGGGTCTTTTTCTTTAAAGTCAATTTCTGTAAACATTTTGTTAAGTCATAATGTTTTGTTAAATCCCATCTTTTTTGTACTTTTATCTTAAATTTGAGATTTAGGATTTGGGCAACGGAGTACTTGATATATCAAGACATTTAAAATGTTTTCTTCTTGAAGGAAAGTTATATATACAAAAAAGGTAACCGAATATTTGAAAGCCAAGAGTCGACCTACCCAGCACACCCAGAAAGGCTTACTGTTCTGGTCCCAAGGCCTGGAGTTTTCTAATGAGACTATTTTAGTCTTTTTATTTTTAACTGCATCCTGTGTCTCTACCAGTCTATCCATGCCATACTTTCACTATCCTCCTCCCACGGTTTTCCACACCCCTCTCATTCATCTGCTTCCAATTATTCATGTCTTTTCTATTTTATTTTCACCCATAGCTATTCCTTTGCAAACTTCCATTCCTTCTGCTTCACTGTGATCCCAGTGCAAGAGCTCTGTCTTCTGAGACTACTGGGCCTGTTTCTGCTCTGCCTCAGGGACAACTTTCTCAGATAATCATGTGATAGTTTCTTTGCCAACTTACTAAAGAAGAGACCGGGTGGTAGACACTTTCTCTGCGAGTGGTTGGCATTGGTCTGCTTTCAGATAGGAAAATGTGGGTAGCTGTTTTTAGTACTGGTTCCTTTCAGATAAGAGTTTATGGGTGGAGTAGAAAAGTGCAGTGCAGGAATGTGGAAGAGAGCCCGTGTGTGTTCCAGGGACTGATTGTTAGATAGCTGTTCAGTATTTAACGCCCTCCATTCTTCCAGGTTCATTACAGACATAAAAGGTTGCTAATGACAGATGAAATAGTTTTGCTGCATTCAGCTGCAGCATTGTAGTCCTGGCTTAACCAAAAACTGTGTGCATGAGAAACCAAAAGGCATTGGCAATCTGAAAGACTGTAAAGGTGGCATGAACAAGTTGGGCTATTTTTTCAGTATTAATCTGATTCAAATGATAATTTTACTGAAGCTAGCTGCAGAAGACAAGTTTGCATTATTGAAAAAACATTATGGACTCAGGACTGACTTTGATCTGTTAGGCCTGGGTATGTGCTCTGATTGTGTTCACAACATGTTTGTTTCCTTACCTCCTTGCTTTGGACATTCATCTTGTTTTTTAGCAGAAAGGAAATGGGAGTGAGGTCCCGAAGAAGCTTCTGTGGAGCCTCCAAGGAGCATCTGTGATGCATGCTGTTTAGATATAACCTAAGAACTTGGAAAAGAAAATAGTCTGGGTTACATAAATGCACCATCTACATAGTTTATAATCTCATTGGGTCAGAGACTGAGTTTTAATGTCCTGATAGGCACATAGGTAATGCCTTAATACAGACAACGATACTGTAACTAGGAATTTTTGGACAGACTATTCCTTTTCCTAGTTTGTAACAGTACTTGATGGCAATAGCTTTCTTTAGTGGGAGGAAATACCAGTTTAAGGAAATGAAATTCGAGAAATCAGCCGTAATTTAATAAAGTGACCGTATCATACTGCAGAACTTGCTTTTCAAAAACAATTGTTAAGTTTCTCAAGAATGATTACACTAGGAAACATTAAGTGTACATTAACCCCTCCCAAACCCCTTTCCCACCAATAAACCTACACTAGTTATGTGATTATGTGGCTATCTGTGGTAATTTGATTATATTGTTACAAATGACTGTGAAGTCTAACTGGAGGTTTCTGTCTCTAGGATTCAGACATTATCCACCAGCTTGCTGCATATAAAGATGAAAACCAGGCTTTTTCACTGAAGTGGTTTGCTATGGTGTTTCAATTTGTTAAAATTTAGTCCAGTTAACTGGTGTTCATGCTGGTGAAACAAACAGGTTTAAGATTTTGCATCAGGAAACTACATCAAAGGTTATGATATTCAACATTGTTTGTAATACGGGCAGGGTCCCATTAGAATTAACGTCTATAAGGTAAACTAAAAAACATGGTCGCAAAATATTGGAAATTTGAAACGACAGTATTAAGGACTGTTAAGCAACTTGTCTACCGTAAAATACAGAATTTGTATAAAATAACTGAATTTTTAACAAACCTTATAGTATTCTTTTACTTCTACTGAAATGATGGCCAGTTTTGCACATGGGTAGTTTATGGAATGAAGGCAATGATGCACATTTATGATTTATGCTGTTTTTTGTTGAAATGTCTGTCACTGTTTATTGTGAAAATCCCCAGTACTGTAAACACTGTCACATGCATAAAACATTTCCTAGATAAATTAGACCAATTTGTTCATTGATCTGGTTGTCATGTAATATAGATTTCTTGTTTGCAACTATAACTTTTCTGAATTACTTGTCATGCAGTATTTTAATGCAACACAAAAGTATCGCTGATTGTAATCTGTGATCATTTGTTGCACTACATATTCCATTTGCAGAAATGTTTGTTTATTTATTTGCATTCAAGTACTTTGTTTATTCAGCTGATATTTTAAGGATAAGAGTAACTAAGATTCCACTCTCATAAAATTCTGTCATAGTTCAATGATACCCAGCTGATCACTTTTATCTTGAAAGCGAAGAAACCCTTCGCAGCGAATACTCACTTCCAATTGTTTGGCCTATGTAGTCACTAGAGGGCAGCAATGTCCAATATAATCTGCGACACTTCATCCCTCGAGTTAGTCTCCTGTTGCAAAAAAACCCACACACGCATAACACCCCCACATTAGAAATATATACGGCCAAAAAAGTACGTTAGTATAGCAGACCATTCGCACTATGTTAATTAGTTAAATTCAGTACCATTTTCAGTAAAACAACCCTTCTAAGTGGTTTACTACTTGCTAGTAAAAATTAACCCAAGGCTAAGCTTCACATTCAAAAATCTTACTGCCCCCCACCCCGTCCCGTAGCACATTTTTTTGGCGGTACCTTGATTTGGCTGTTCTCATGTCGCAGGTAGTGGCGGAGCTGATATGTCTGTGGCTATGGGTGCCAGCTGCTGTCTTATAAAAATACTTGGATTAGTTTAATTCTTTGATTACTTTTGTGTGTCTTTTAGATTATTAGCGTGAAAACAAATTGCTTAGGGTAGTTTTCTCTAGTGAAAAGTATTTCATTATGGTCTTTGAATGAAGGAAAAAAAAACCCCATTCTAGCTCCTCTGACCGACAATGTTGCAGAATGAGGAATGTGTGTCACGTTTTGTGTCCTGGAGTATCTCGTCGGCTGAAGAGAATACTTCTTTTAAGAGTCCCTTTACGTGTGTATATTGACAGTTTGAATTTGTTAATTTTGAGTAAGTAAACAATTAAAATATAAGAAATAGAAAGCCTTCACTTTGGGGCTACCCTGATTAGAATTTTTGGTAGTGTAGTGGCATGCATTAATTGGCAATTAACTCAAGTTAACTAAAACAACTGTAAATGTTAAGACTGGCTAGTCCCAAGGTACTTATTCATTGCCCCATTTCATCAATGCAGCAAATGTTTGTTCTTTACCCTGCTGATCAGCCTAGGGTAATGAACAAATGTTTGCAGTTGGAAACAAATGAGCTCCATGCTAGCCTCACTGTGTGCCATGGAAAACACTTGCGAATGTGGAAAAAGCTGTTCATTAGGTAGTGAGCCTCTGCCCTGGATCAAAGACACTGACCTGGTGCTACATTGCCTTTGCCTTCACTCTGGAGGCTGTGGGCTGAAGTGGGAGCTGACCCGCCATCGCTCCGCTCTCGCTGAGACCTGGGCTTGCTGCCTGTGGCTGTGGAGTTTGCTGCCCCCCAGGATCATGGGAGGCTTGAATTAAAAATTTCCAGGTCTTACACAAACACAAGAGTAAAGGCACCTGCCCCAACCCACTCCTGTGAGGTCCCAACCCTGCAAGGCGCCAGACCGTGCTGGTGGGGGGATTGCCAAGGAGGCTGAGGCACCCTGGGAACTGGTGAGTGGGGGTGAAGCAGGACCCTGGCCCCCGGGGGTTGACCCAAAGGTTCCCCCCATAGCAGCGGGGCTGCTAAGTGAGGGTGGGAGGGTGTGAGGCTGGAAGGGTGTGAGGCTGGAGCTGCAGGGCTGCCCCCTCCTCCAGAGGTGGTGGTGTAAAATGGCGTCCCCCGGGGTGAGTGGCGTGGTGAGGTGGTGGGTGCTGTTGGGGATATGCCCCAGGGTGGATTTTTTGAGCCAGACCTCTCCCATATTGTGTGTGGAGGGCCTGCGCATGGGAGGACAGAGAGCAAACATTGCCCTGCGGTAGACTAGCAAGGCTGTGGTGGCAGTGGTTGAGGAAATGAATGTTTATGAAGGGGAATGGGCTCAGAGGGCTGGGGAGAGAGGGGGACAGAGAGCATGAAGTGGGTAAATGGAGGCCTTGAGAGAGTGCTATTTGTATGGGCAGCCTGTAACAGCACCTATTTTTGAGAGGATGTCAGGGCTGCAGGCTGCTAAGCGTGCTCTTCCGCATCGCTGGGTGAATTGCAGAAAAAAGAGTAAAATTTCGTGCTCAGCCAGCCTCTCTGCTCTGCAGTGTTTGGCCTTGCCCTGCTCAGGGTGTTGGTGCTGCCTCACGCTCCCACACGCTGTGCGGGGAGCGGGGCACAGCCCTCCGCGGGGCTTCGCTGTACTGCTTTGTATAAACTCACATTGTTTTACATAAGCTTTTTTCCTTTTTGATTGTTTTGAACAGGCAATTTCAAGATCAGTCAGTCACGTCCACTGTCTGGAAAAGCCCCCGCCCTGGCATCATCCACCTTCCCGATGGACGTGTTGGTGCCTGTGGCTGCTGAGGAGCTGGGGCATTGGGGCCTATGAATCCAATAGATGTCTCCAGTCACCCAGGGCAGCAAATGCCCCAATGCCCTACATATATGGGTGTAAATTTGTCTGTCTAAATGGTAAGCCAGGAGGTAAGGTCTAATCGCAAATGGCAACTGAGTATGAGTTGTGTTAGAGCCCAAGTGGAGCCACCTTGGAGACCCGGAGGAGTTTGTAAGATGGTGGGTGCTGAAGCTACTGTGAGGTGATGGTGTTTCCGGAGACAAATGGGTTGTGAATTGTTATTTCTCCTTTATCTGAACATGGGAAAAATAACAATAAACCATAAGGAAAAAAGGATTTATTTTATTTTATTTTATTTTATTTTATTATTTTATTTTATTTTATTTTATTTTTAAGTTTCATAGATACATAGCTTTGATTTCTGGCTTGTTTTCTGTTGTTTTTGGAGGAGGTGAATGGGAAATAATAACATTTTATTTTAATCAAAGCTATGGGTGTCTGTTCTGCAACGTTGATATCAAATATTTGTGGATATTTATGTGTACGTATGTATATTCTCATATATATATATACATACACACAGACACAAACTTTTTTTACAAAGTGAGTTGCTTATGAGGTTTCAAAAGCCATGTTTCTGTGATTGTTTTTGTGTTGCTTCAGTAACTCTGGAGCATTTATCCATGTAATAGCATAGTCTTCTGCTTCACTGGTTATATAGACCTCATGCTTCAATAACTTTGTTTGATAGGATTCAGATGAAATACTGCTTAGTATATGTTGTGTTTAAAAGCTTACTTATAGCAAATAAGAAAAGCAGACATTTAAAAAGACATCATTGGGCTGACTTCAGAGGCTAATTAGGTTTCAACATATATATTAAAATATATGAACAACTTGTTTATAATTAATGTAAATGTAGCTGTGTGTTGTGATAGAACTGAAATGGGAATTATTGGCAAATACAGTTTTTGTAAATGAAGAGATCTTAATTCCTTGTGTAAGTAAAAAACCCTAATTGGCATTGTATCTTAGAGATTGATTATGAAAGTTGTTTTGGGTAGGCAAATGTCTATGTGACCTTAACAGAGTCTTCACAAGACAACAGTGGAACAATCATTACAGGGCACGCATAATGCGGATCTAGATTAGCGGACAAGAGCAGGTTTAACCATTATATTACCAGTACTCAAAAATAATTAATCTCACTGAGTGGGATTGGCTGTCCTAACAGATGAGTGAAACTCAGTCAGCTAAAAGTTAATCCATGAATGGTAGATATAGAAGGTTAGTCTTCACATCTCAACTAACTCAGCAGTCATATGCATCTCCAGCCACTTTCTTGCAGCTCCAGTTCCACAGTTACTTTCAATGCACCCCAGAGACAGGTAAGGGTTGTTTTGGAACAAGTAAGAAAGTAGATTTTTGAAGCTAAAAGTCTTAGCAGCTGTGCCTTCTCATATGTCACTGAAGTTCCAGCTCAGATGCTGGTATTAGTAATTCTACAAGTATGGCAAAGAAGGGTTGCCTTCCAAATGGGTTCCATATATATGGAGCCTAGTAGCTTAAACCTCAAACCTGGAATTCAATCCAGGCTTGAAAGCAACTGATTGCACATAGGAAAGGAGGGGCCTGACAGGTATTTGGGCAACTCTCTTCTCATGGACTATTTGTGACTGTAGTCAGTAGGATCTATTAAATGATGTCTACAGGCTTGTTATATTCACGCAGTTTATCCCCTCAAAATTTAGTGAATAAGAGACTAGTAGTGCTTAGGAGGGCTTCTCCCTAGGAAGGAAATACCTATCAGTTAGAGAGGCTATCAAGAGAAACATGACAAATCGAGGTTATTATACTGTCTCCAGAGTACTCTCCAGAGTCCAGCCTATAAGATATAGCTGTCTGCCAAAAATGGCTGGAAATCTAGTTTGAAGATTTGCTTCATCCTGTTTTAAGTAGCAGGAAATGTTGACATCAGATGCTTGCTATTCCTTTTTTAGTGGTTACTTTGGGACCACAGTTTCAAGGACTCTTCTGTTTGTGGTTCAGGAACTTCTCCACAAGAAGTCCATGCAGAATCTACTCGAGCTATGGATATGAATCTGTTGCCTATTTACCATGAGAAGATAAACCACCTGTGACCTCAGAGCAAGAACTTTAAACACTCATAAAAAAGAACTTCTTGTTGTGTCACAACTTTGGATACAAATGATTTTTCCCCATTTGGTCCTGCGGATTTTCTTTTTAAGTGTGTGCAACAAGGTAAAGCTACTCTAGCCCTTTGAAAGTTGCTGCAAGAGATCTTTAACTGGAATGTTGGAAGTATTAACACCATATATAATTTATTACTGTCTGAGTATTTTTTTCAATTTTTTTTCACACTGTCCTTTACAGATTCAGTATAAAACTACACTGCTGAGTGCAGGACAGAGTGTGACCACTGTCTGTATTGTAAAAATCAAGTTTATTCTGAGAAAACCCTAGTCTGTGCACTTGTGGTAAGCATCCAGTCTGTTTTTCCTGTTGTCTGCGTAAGTCAGGTGTTGATGAGGCTGAGTCCAGCACAACCAAGCTCGTCAAACAGCTGCTCAAGCTAAGGGTTTCTTAATTACAACATGATTACCTTCAGTGAGAGAGAGCTGAATCTCCAGCAGTGAGGAGGGGAGCATGCGGGTTGTGGAACTGGTCTCTATCTACTGGAAATCTACTGGAAATATGAAAAATGTAAAATGGTGTACTGTGAGGTCTAAAATAGATTGCCTAAAATAAATTATTCTGAATAATAACCCCTCCTCAATGGTGAACACCATCTGTCTGGAAAAAAAGAAAAGTTTAAATCTTGTCAGAGTGCAAGTATATGTTGTGAGCCATTTAGACTACCAGACCAATGGTCTAGGTTTTGTAGTTTCTATGATTTGGCTAATCATTTCTCTCCCTTTGTTTCAGGGGATCGAGGGAACCCAAAAGGGACAAAGCCCATATAATACTCATTATTTGCATCTCAGCCTTGGATTTGTCTCATGCAAGAAGACAGTCTTACATTTCATTGCTTGTTCTTAACATAAGCAACTAGAGGTATGGTGTTAGTTGAATCGCTAGCACGTGTAAGCTGGAAACTAGGGGGAGGCTGATACCTGAACTTCCTGTGATTGACCCTTGACTCTGGCATAAGAATATAATATTTCTGGGAAAACTTATGGAAGATAGAACAATCAAGCGTAGACTTGGTCTGCTCATCCTAGATGGTGTAGCTCTATGTGGTAGAAGATTAGTTCTGTTTTGGTTGTACCAGAAGATATTGCCAAATGGATAGTATTATCCCTGGCAAATAAAAGTGTATTTTTCATAAGACTCCCATGCCAATAATTAACAGATTGACAAGGTGCCTGGTCGAAGTGATTTAGGAATGTTGAAGAAATCTAGACCTTTCAAAGAATTAAGATACAAATCTCACTTAAATCTTGGACAAAATAAGGTTTCTCTGTTTTCCAAATACTTGTTCAAATCTGTGTATTTTAATCAAGATAGCAAATGCAACTTTTTGATTGATTGCTCACCCTCTGCAGAATGCAAGTCATGAAGTGGCTAGTAGTGTTAAACAAACCACTTGACATAAATAGGTAGTTTCACCAATTTTCCTTTTTTTCCACTGACCTCTTTCTGGGAAATGCTTGAGCTGTTCCTGCTGATACATTTAAATAAACTTAGTATAGCCTTAAGCAGAGAGAAGCAAGAAAATTTCACTCTTAACTAGTAAAGTTTGCTGAAGTTATAAGTGAGGGATAGAATTATAACAAGTGTAATGCAACCTTCATTTTTCTTGCAACACAAATGAAAGTAAATGTCAGTAGAATTGAAGTGCAAGTTGTTGTAGAGGGGGAGAAGAAGAATATATATCAAAATCATTGCTTCTATAAATGGTGAAAAATATGTAAAAATGTGTGATATGTTACTGCACCCATATCCAACATGGAATATACAAAATGACTTTTACGGAACTATTTGGTAGTTTTCTGTGAACTTTTCCATTCATATTGCTGTGAATACAGATCTTAGAATGTGATAGGTGGGGATTGATCTGTGTATTGATTTTTTTGAGGGGTATCTAAAGTCATGTAGGCACTGATGATTTGAGTGTGTTGCTTCATGCTGAGTGTGCAAGAAACAGGGTACACAGCCTTTGCTAAACTGGTAGGATGTGTGAGGACAGATAAACCAGTGAGAAATATTGTAGAAGAAATCAATGTAGAAAAGATGAGCTTCCCAGAATATGATAAAAGATCAAAGGGAAAAGAAATAACTATTTATGCAAGTATTTAGTGGGGAGATACAATCATGTGGCCAGAAAAGACCTAAGAGCAGTGGTTCTGATTGCTGTGTATTTGGGAAAATCGGGATGCTTGGCCAGCTTTACGGGGTTTATTTAATTTTTTTTTTGAGTCTTCCTTGAACTCTTTTGTGTGGAATATGAGGATTCCAACCACTCCTCCAAGATTTCCAAAGGTCCGATAATGTCTGATAGCCTGGGGCATGATAACCTCCTTTGATGACCTGACCTAGTGGCATGCATGCAGATTGTCAGTGCAGCACAAATAAAATATTTTTTTTTGGTTATCTTTTTTCCTGGGCATGCACTATGTGGCACAAAATCTTATTTTCATGTGTAATTCCCTTGACAGAACCATTCCAATAGAGAGGAAACATGTTTTTCACTTGTGAATTGAAGTTACAGTAACACTGTATGTCATACAGAATGTGTATGCCAGTACTTTACATATATTCAAAAGAGATTACTGAGTTTTTATTTGGTGATTTTTCTAAATTCTAGCTAAAAATCTAGTAATAGCTTAAGCTATCCAATCAAATGCTTAATGCCACCAGCTCAGGAAGTCCCTAAGCCGTAGACTACTGAAAGTTAAGAAAGTTCACTGGAGAAGTATCACTATCCTTAATTCATCTTTTTTTTCTTCCCTACTGTACTCTGTCCATTTGCAATGGAGTTAATTTTTTTTAATAGCAGTCTGTATGGTGTTACGTTTTGAATTTGTAACTGCAAGAGTGTTGACAACACATCAGTGTTTTGGCTATTGCTGAGTAGTGCTTGCCCAGCATTGAGGCTTTCTCTTTTTCTCACTCTCCTCCCTCCCCTTCCCTGCTCAGCAATTCAGCTGGGGATGGGCAGGTAGCTGGGAGGGGACACAGACAGGACAAGTGACCCAAACTGGCCAAAGGAATATTGTATGCCATATACCATCATGGTCAGCAATGAAAGCTGAAGGACAGCAATAAAAGCTGAAGGAAACGAGGAGGGAGTAGGAACATTTTCAATTGTGGTTTGTGTCTTCCCGAGTAACCATTATGCATGCTAAAGCCCTGCTTTGCAGGAAGTGGCTAAACATTTGCTGGCCCATGGGAAATAGTGAATAAATTCCTCCTTTGTTTTGCTTGCACATGCAGCTTTTGCTTCACCTATTAAACTGTCTGTCTTGATCCATGAGTCCTCTTGGCTCCCTTCTGTTTTCTCCCCTTCCCAAGGAATAGTGTAGTGACTGAGTAGCTGTGTAGGTATTTGACTATCAGTCTGGGTCAGCCCACCACAGGCTTTTTTGTTGCACAACATGGGGCTTAAGGGGTTTGACATAAAGTCAGATTTGATTGTAGCATGCTAGGATGAATTTATAGCTGTTATAACTGCTTAGTTGATAATTGGCAGGCTCTAGCGCTTGCCACAGGGCTCATTTACTTTCTTGTATATTAGAGCCTATGGTTTGTTAGTGGCTGTTTTGGGTTTTTTTTTGATGTTTGATATACTCCTTATCTTCTTACTTTGCTGTGCCTGGTAACATTTTGATAACAGTATGTGCCCATGTGCCTGGGCTGGTATATTAGTCTGGCATTGCTGCCATTTTTGTACTGCTGTACTGGACATGTGCAAAGTCAAATATGAACTGGAGCAGGAACCCGCCCCTGAAAGGACTGTGGCCTGTGAATAAGCCCGTATTGGAGCAGGTACACCCTCAGAGGGACTGTGGCCCATGGAGAATCCATGCTGATACAGGTGCAATGGGTGGATGTTGTTGCAGTAGTAAGCCTCAGTGTGATGCAAAGGGACAAGGGGTGGAGATTGTAATGGATATACATTTAACCTGTTGTAACCCGTGGTTTGAGTTGTATGTTTTAGGAAGTGCTATAGCAGAAACCAGCCAAATGAATGGACGATGAACTTCACAAGAAACTGGGCAAGTGGGCTGGTAACTCAGCCTGAGCTGGCTTTGCTTCTTGACAACACAACAAGCCATTTCTTCCATTCCGAGCAACCACTGTAACAGATGGAGCCCAGGCCATGGGCTGAACAAACTCAACGGACTTTTATGGTCTTCTCACCTTTATCCTATTTTCTCCCTATCCTCTGGGAGAGGTGAGTGAGCAAGCAGCTGTCTGGGTGTTTGGCTGTTGGCTGAATTCGACCCACCACACCTACTCATCCATTACAAGACACATCCAATAAAACATTCTTCTCCTTGGATATGGGTGTCACCTCTCCCTTTTAAAAACCTTAGAATTCTCCCTGATCAGCAGGGACTAAAGAAAAGGAAGCTGGGAAGAAACTAACTACTATATGCTATTTGAGACAGGAACATAGCCTAGAGGGACCTTTCAGGTGATTCAGTAGAGTTTTTTCTGATATTGTTAGAGAAATGGTCTTACTCAATCTCCCTTATGTTTTGATTCAGTAATATTACTTGGTTTTGGTATCTTCTTAGCAGAAAGACAAGTTGAGCTAAAACTTAAGACTTGAGTATGTGAGGAATTACTCAAGCTTATCAATGGATAGTGTATGCTTATGTGAAGACTGCAATTTTCACTTGAGATGCATTAATTTGCAATTAGTCAAAATGTAAAAACACTGTCGAAGAGAAATTGCTTATGTTTGCAAATGGGCCTTATTATGATTGTAGAATATGAATTTGAAAAGATTTGTTGAGAACACTGCAGTCAGAGTTGTATAATTTTATGGAACATCTGATTAAAACTACACCTCCTTTTCTATCCTATAGACTGAAAAGGACTGACACTGAACAAGATAATTCGCACATTTAAAACTAAGCTAGGTATAGTACTAAGGAATGTACAGAAAGGGATGAGAAGTCAATGAAAGTTTAATCAGCTTATCTTTCTTTTCCACTTGTTTTGGTTCTGAGTAAATAATTCTTCAATTTACTGTACATCTGGTAAGGACCTTAGCCACTCTTGAAGTATGCTTATAACTGACACATGCAGAGTATCCCTCAGAGCAGAGAAGGATATGATGGATATGGTGGTAAATATTATTTAATCCCAGCATCTGATTCTACTGATGACCCTTATTTTTTTTCCAAAAAGAGATATACAAGGGTCTAGCCAAACGATTATGCGACTACTGACTTGCCATCAAATTTTGTTTCATTTTTCTGCCTTTTTTTGCTCTATTTTCACCAAGAATAAAAGATTATTTTGAAGATTATTTTGTGGCATAGGCTGAAATATGTCCCACATCCAAGTTCTTTGACAGACAAAGCTTAGGCTGATGTCTGCAATTATTCTCTACAAAGGTATGAAAGTTGTGGGTCTGAGTTGATTTTTTCAGTGGGGTTTTTTGATTTTTTTTTTTTTTTTTTTTTTGGAAGGAGGTAGCTAACTGACAGGGCTTTTAAGTGGTTGTGTTCTACTACAGCAGCTAAAGAATAACCTTTATATACTCTTGCCAAGATAATCCTTCTTGTGGCTTTTTTGCTCAAGTCTGTTGGTTGAAGAGAGGGGATTTAGCCTTTTGGATCAAGTGTAAGCATGTCTGTTGACCTGGATGTACAAATATCTGATAACTAAGGCCTAGCATATCATACTTTAAACTCACACAAACAATGGTGTCAGTATTCAGCAGTTCAGATTTGTACTAAAAGACAAAACCCAATAAATAAATAAATGAATGAAAGAGAAAAGGTCCTGTAATACTGCTAGGAATGAGGTAAATCTTCTGATTCATGTTTTAGCAAATAGGGCAGTATTGCTACCAGTGACAGCAAAACATATGCTGGGGCAAGTCACTGGAGCAGAAATTCCATGTTGGTGGATTATCTCCCGCAAATGTGAAAGAAGGAATTAAGTAGTGTTTGAAAATAGTAATTTTTGCGTGTTGAAAAACTGATGACATGTCAAAGCATTGATTCACTTACAACTATGAACTATATTTGGTGTGCTAAATAATGCTGGACTGTAGCCTCCATTGCATAGATCCACATTTAATTGAGACCAGCTCGTTACTGTGTCTCTCATTACTGTCATTTCTTTCATTACAAAGAAAAGTGATCTTTCAGAGAATGTGTGATGTGGTGATAGCTGACGACAACTGCAGGAAAATAACACAATATGTAACCAGTCAGATCTTAACAGATCAGCAAATGGTCTGTGATCATAATTTGGGAAAGATAGATTGTTTGCAACACCATCCTCCTTGTCAGATTGTAAATCGTATGTACAAATATTTGCATGGTCAAAACCTTGACGGCTGCCTTTCCATAGCCTCTATGTCTTTTTCTATTTAACACAACAATAGAGACCAGTAATTACTTTTCTTCTGTTTGATCCAGCATTTAGACTTATACTGGTAGACTTGGAGGATTTTTGTGTGCAAGTAGGCACAAGTGTGCACAAAATCCATTAATCTTTCACTAGACTGCCTTCTTTTTCATAACGGTTTTGCTGTGGCTTTCTTGTTTGAACGTAAGAGCTATTACAGAGCTCCTGCATTTGAACTTCATGTCTCTAATAGTCAATAAGTTTACAAGCCGTTCACCTCAAAGAGATGTCGAAGGTATTACATCCTTCCACAACATGTAGGGGAATCTTTCAGTATAATAGACTGTTTGAAAAAATAAGACAAACAAATTGATTAACGATGGCACTTACCGATTATAAAGTAGTTTTCCTCTTCAAGATACTTCAATCATTAATTACTTTTTCAACACCTTGCTGTCCTCCCCATCTGCTCCACCATTTGCCCCTCCACCCGTTACTGTTATTTTCTACCATCCTCTAATTTTTCACTTCAGGTAATGTCTTTTCACACTTTAATTTGGTGGTTATCCATAAGCATCACGTGGTTCTTCAGTATATGTTTTAATGCACGCTCATCACTGAGCATAAGCCATGAACTTATAGAACATTTGATTTACTACATTTGACTGTGCATCAGATTCTAGCAAACTGACCATAAATTTATCTAAAACATTTTCAGTGGGTACTAGATTTAGCACTGATGATTCATTGAGAGGTTGTCATATATAAAAATTAGTACTAAATAAACAACTAGATGATGATAGCTTCAGCAATGTAAATAAATACATACAGTTAATCCCCCCTTCAACTTTACAGCTTCATATTGTGGCAATATTAATAAAAGTATTATGAAGCTTATGGTTTGCATCACAAATATGACTTTTAATTACCTAGAATATTAGTGAGAAATAAAAGTAATTTGTTTTAAAATTCAGTAAGTCAAGTGTCATACATCTGTTGCAGGCCCAAATGATGGGACATGGGAAGATCATGTTTTCCCTTGGGATTTTGTGGATGGCTCCAGAGAAGGGCATTGCCTGCGCTGTCCCTCTTGCAACATGGGTGGAGCTGAAATGCAGATATACATGCCATCCATCTGGATTTCTTGGGGACCCACAAAGTACAGCAATGGGCTTTTCCCCCTTATCTGTAAGGACTGTTTGGTGCCCTTTAGGACAAGAATTCCTTTCTTATGATTGACAGCTGTCACAACTTGCAAGCTTTTATTAGTGTTTTAAATCTACATGAGAATCACTATCTCTGGTCAGTTATAATATTATGAATACTGTTAAAAGTGAACAGGTACTTTTCCTTTTTCAAATGTCTTAACTTCTTATAGAAGCTGTGTTATTTCCAAGATTAGAAGTAGTCTGGATGCTGTTTGTCTTTACTTCATTTAGTTTATCCTAGAAAGACAAATCTGTGCGTGGTGTGTTCTTGGTATTCAGGCACATTCTTGTTTTACAGACTCATTTGTTATACACAGCATGTAGAGAACTCCTGTTGCTTTAAGTTTTCTAAGGCTGTTCCACATGGATATATTGGCAATGAATTCTCAAAGACTATGCAAGTTGATTGCTTAACTTTGGTCTTGAGTTCAAAGAGTTTTGCAATTGCTATCTAGCTGTATTTACCTAATCTAGATTGTTAGATCTATTATCGTTCATCTGCTTTGCAAGGTGTTGGTCTATAAAATATTGTTTACATTCATGATGAGAAATGATAATTGAATGGTCTTTTTGTCTTTGGGGTTTTTTCTTTCTTCCCCAGCAGCGTGGGCAGAGTTTATTTTTTTTTTTACTGTTTTATTTCTTTCATACATTTCATTACTTTGTAGCAGCTAGTTTGCTTTAATGAACATGTGGACTTGAGGTCTATAAAGATAAGGGACCTGCCCTTTTGCATTATTGAAAAAACATAAGTACTTTTGTTTATTGGTTACATATAACTGAGAGTGTTTTTAAAGTGAAAACTAGTGCTTTGTAGCTCTACTACATCACTAGAACTGAAACACTTGTTACTCCTCATGGAGATTCCTGTAACCAAAACTTTTAATTGTGTTATTAAAACCCAAAACACCTATGAGCTCTTTCCTTAGATTGCAATAGGAAGCTAAACCAAATCTTCTGAAGTAAAAGGTTATCTTTTATTTCAGCTACAAAACTGTCAGTTGTTGAAGTTCTTTTACAGTATCAATATCAACAACTCTACTGGATATTTAGCATGCTGAACTGAATGAGCAACTTTCTTTTACCTGAGGCCTCCATACTAAGGACCGATTGTCCTGGGTCACCAACTAGATGTTGTCTTAAATGTTACTACTACCTTGTTTTATGCTTCACATTGTCTTTTCTATGAAAATAAATATTCCTCTTGCAAATTCTGGTATTACTGATCACCATGTCCAGCTTTGTGTTAATATTAAAAACTTTAGCTGTTTCTGAATTTATGTACTCAGAAGTTCTCAGCCTACAAAAAAAAAAGCTTACTATAGAGGTGGTAGGCATGTTGTTGGAGAATTCTTGGCATGGTCTAAATAGGTCAAAATTTTTAACAACAAAGTGTGAGGAATGGATATTCCTCATACATTCCTAGTGTGAATAGTCAAGGCCGTTCTTTTTGCTCTTTCAATAAAAAAAACCCGAAAGGTAGTGCTCTACCGTTTTATTTCCTGGGCCCTGGAATGCTATCCAATGTGCATCACAATTGTTTTTTAATTGTTCTACCTGTAGAGAATTATGATTAAGCTATAATTAAGCATCTCTTAATTATAAAACTTTCTGGGAAAATTATGTGAGAAGGTAATAGACTGAATAATGCTGATCTAAAGTTAAGTGATGAATGAGATGGAAACCAGAAAAGATGATTATAGCAGAATCTTTGTCCCAGAATTGATGGGGTAAAATACAGATAAGACAATTTTCTTCCTGAGTGCAGTTTAACTGGGGAGAACAGACCGAAAGGAACTGAGGGGTGCAACTTTAGTAAACAGATAAGGCAATTACCCACAGGGCTGTGCTGTTCTGATAGACTTAGTGATAAGCAATATTCTTATGAAATTAAGTGTAAGGAAGGACTGCTTTGGGCTTTATATTTATAAAGAAACTGCTAATTAACATAAAACATTTTGCTTTTAATGTACAAGTTTAGGACTGAATAACTTAAGGGCTAATTAGCCTATTTATATTCTATGCTGTTTTTAAGAAAGACACACCATGCCTGAATTCTTGCTTATGTTGTGTAATTAAGTGAAGTTTCTGTTTGGGACAGTGACTATAAATTCCTCAGTGTCATAATTTCACTGTTTTGAAGCTCTGTCAAGCCCATGGGCAATTTCTGAATGGGCAGGTTTCACTGAGCGTCTTTGTAGGAAAGTGGCTTAAATGGAAGGAGAAGATTAATCCCAGCAAAACAGGCAATAGCTTGGCTGGTTAGGTAGTAGGGTAGAGCTCCCACAAATCTCAATTTTTAGAACAATTTGTGAAGGAGGGAAATAGCGTGGTCTTTGGCAAGGCAGAAGCAGTTGTTTAGCTGTGGGACAACTTCCATTTCAGAGCTAACTGGCCTAGAGCAAAAGAGGAGTGGAAGAGAGAAACATCCACATTTCAAAAGGAATCCAAGCAGCTCTCTACTGTCTTTAACCTTCTTGACCTTCTGGGAAGGAACGGTTACAGGTACCAGCTGAGGGCAATAAATACTATCGTAGTTACTGTCACTGGGTAAAAAACTGCTCCACTCATATTGTTTAAATCAGATTAATTGTTTATTGATTTATTAACAACATGTAATTATCTGGTAATCTGTGAACTAGGTATTCAAGGTCAGTATCAGCAATACAACAGAAACCACAACACTAGGCCCTTACAAAATGTCTAAACATGCTTCTTTAATCCTCAAAAACAGTAATTCTCTGAAGTCCTAATCCCATTATCACAGGTCCTGTGAATCACAAGCTCACCCCTACTCCTGGCTGGGCAGGTTCCCTTATTTCCTCACCCCTTCTGGGAGAGGTGCAAGTGCTCCAGCATCCATGTAACCCTCCACAACTTTATGACCACATGCTGGTGAGGACCACCCCCTACAAGGTCACACAGACCTATTTGAGGTGGAGGGACCCTTCTTGCTGCACACTGCACCATTACCCCACTAAGTGGTGCAGGCTACATCTCTGACAGGGAGGCTGCTGCTTCATCAGGTCTAGGCAGAAGTCACAACACCAGTGAGGCGACTTCTATCGGTGTCAAACTGACTTTGACTGCTGCTGTTACCAAGGTCTTTTCCCTCAATCACAATTAAAAAAAAATAATTATCCAAGCTGATTCCTCTGTCTTAAAAGTCTTTTGGTAATATCTTGGTTAGTGTTTGATCTGGCTGATGGTAGTCTCATGCAATCTTTGTTATCAGGTTTTTGGGAAATGCTTTGTGACAGTTTTGGGTAGGCTATTTGTACGCACTCTTCATGCTCACATGTTGTGTCAGCTGTTACTGTCAAGATCATGTCACCAAGAAGGACCTTGTGAATTCCCCACACTTAGTGTCCAAAGTCTTGCATGAAATGAGAAGATGACCCACTATATACAAGTTGTCCTATTTTTTGACTAGAGATTGTAGTTAGAAATAATAGTTCAGACCAAATGGTACATCTGGTATCACATTATCAGTCAGACATTGTTTTGGACCCATTATCCTTCCTGGGTTTTTTTCTGATTTTTCTTTTTCTTTAACATGATTCTGCACCATATAAAGACTCTTTTTCTGTGTATTGTATGCAAGGCCTAAAAAGTGCACCAGATTGTTTAGTATAAAGCCAGGACACAGATAAATGGGATATGTAGGGGAGGGATTTTTTTCAAGTTCAGGGCATGTGTGGGATTGGTTGGAATTGATGCCTCTTGTGTCTGGCTGAAAGGTTTCATCTTCACGGAAGTATAATGAACTCAGAGTTTTGCCTCAGAAGCCAAGGGAAGAACAATGCTGCAGCCTGCTTGAACTGAAGTAGAGTTTGAAGTAGATGGGCTAACAAAACTGAGATTTTCCAGAAGCCTAGGTAGCTTCATTGAGACCATGGCATTTATTTTTATATATGTAAAGACAGTTGATGTTAAGAAATCTAATCTAAGTCTTTCCATGTGCTACCACGTTCTTGCAATTTAATCTTGCCTTCACTAATGCATACGCATTCTGTAACAAAGTACCTCTGACACCTTAAATTGCACATGAGTAACCCATGAATGTAATCTTAAATATTTCTCTTGTGCTGTTGCTTTTTTGCTGAAGATCACTATAACTATTTAAACAAATTCATTTCCAAGTAAGGATAGACATGTGGATGTTACAGATTTTGTTTTCCATTGTCCTTGGAAATGTTACTGCTGATATCTTAGATTATAAACTTTCAATGTTCCAGTCCTTCTAACTGAATTTTAGGTTTGGTGATACAATTAAATATTACCATGATGAAGCAAAAATAATAGGGTGGGCTGGTCTCTGATTTAACATCCATTAATGATGCACAATCTGTGGAGGAGCAAACACAGGATACATTTTGTTAAGGTTCAGGGGATGTTATTTCTTCATTCTTTTCCACTATCATGAGCAAAGATGGTGATTTATATTGACTCAGATTGCACTCATCTGAATAATGGTTGTGTTCTCAGACCTCTATGCAGCAGCATTTTGTCATAGTCCAAAAAATGTGAACTGCAGCTGCTAGAGAATCTATGCAAAACCTAAGTGGAAGAATTTCTCCAATCAAAAAACACTGGTCTTTACCAGGGAATGTTTTATTTGTTCTGATGTTCAGTCATAACTTTCTGATAGCGCTTTTCAAAATCTGAAGCTGTCTAATTAGAGTATTTAGAAATACGGTGTATGAGATTATTGGTTATGGTTCACTGAATACTTGTACTGTTTGCTTCCCCAGGTAGTGTGGTATGGTTCCTCATCCTGACTATACAACTTTGGGACTTCTGAAGCAGATGATTCTAGTAAAATTATTAGTACAAGAAGGAGAGTTGGTTTGTTTTATTAACCCTTTGTCTTAGGATCAGAATCTAATTCAGTACAGTCGTTTGCAGAAAGTGAAAGGTGAATACAATTGAATCGAATGACTTTTATTTACAAAATTGATATATTCCTGAACAGATTAAAACACTCTTGAAAGTTATTTTCTGAAGTTAGTTTCAGTAGTGCAAAGTGCTTTGAATTTCTAATTATATCAGAGAACTAGTGTAGAATTTGTATGTATGATTTGTGACGTGACATCTATGAAGGTTTTTAATGTATTTTGGCTGCTAAATTATTAAATCGGTTTTCTTGCATTAATAATATTAGATTGGATAAGGAAATTGCTGTGAAATGTCTACCAGCATTCAGAAAACATGGAGCTCTTTAGATAATACCCTACAATTGATACTTATTCCTGAAAAGATTCAAGTAACTTCCTTAATTAGAAGTATTGTGTAAATCTGATTCTTGTCCTTGAAAATAGTAAGGTCTATTTTCATATGCATCAGCATCCTTGCCTATGCAGTATTTGATGTCATCCACAAATGCTGCTTGTAGAGACACTGGAGACTTAAAGCAAAGTGTACTAACACTGTAAAGGATAGACTTAGCCTGTGTGCTTAGCGATAAATTTCTATAGTATCCCTATGTATTTTGAAGAGTTGAAATTGGAGACGTAATGAAAATGCCTAAAGAACTCTAAAATGATATGGATAGTCCAATTTGAAAAGAAAAATCATCACCTTCCGATGGTTAAAAAGTTCAATGACCTCACTCTTTGGGATAAAACCATAAGTTAGATCATATAATCTGTGACTTGCTTTCTGTTGGGTTTCTGTGCTACATCCCAGAAGTCCTGTCACCCTGTCACATTTTTGGCAATGCTACCTGGATTAGGGATGGGAGAGAAGCAGCAGAGTATGAGGTACTATGACAGCATGGGTCTTGCTTAGAGGTTCATAGGAAGAGTGACCCTATTTGCTGCACATGGTTGCTCTGAGATCTCCATCTGCTGTCCTCCCTTGCCATCACTGTTTGCTGGTTGTACTACTTTCTATTTCCACCCCTGTCTTTCCCAGCAGAATTACTCAGTGAAAATTAAGTCTAAATTAAGTCTTGCCACTCACTACATTTTATTATGTCAGATGAATACAAGCCAGACTCTGAGGTATCTGGTGACCACTAGTTACACACATGTAGGCTTTCCCTCTCCTGCTGGTGACTGTTTACATCGTGACATTAAGACTGAACTTGCTGCCAATACAGAAAATGAGCCTGCAAACATGGCCTGGAGTATTGCCAGAGGGCATCCTATAAAGTGCATGAAGCTGTGTGTGCCTGTTTGGTGGTGTAGCGTACAGGGAGTCACCTCAGAGGAGGCTGCCACATGGACGGGGGGCACGCTGTGATCACAGCTGCTCTGGGGACTGCTCACTAGAAGAAATACAGGCATGGCCACTAAGAGTTGGCATTACTTTGCTCTGTAGCAGAAGTTTTTTTCTGCCTATATGGGCTCGGTTTCCATCCCCCCCTGTCTTCTCCCATTACCTATAGCTGTGAAGAACTTTCAGCATCTGCAAACACTGAAAAGTTTGATCTTATGATATCAAGAAAGCGGGGGGGAGGAGGGGTGGGGGGGGTGGGGGGGCAGGGAGGAGTTCAAAACAATGCACAGTCCCAGCTGGCACTGAATCTTTAGACACTCGAACACCTCTAAAAATCTGGCCCTTGGGCACTTTCAATAGAAAGTTGGCTACTTTTCTGCAGATATATAGGTATATATATTGTGTATATATATATACACACACACATATAAATATATATTTCTTGGGTAATAATCCGTAATGCTCACTGACAAAAGGTAGTTTCCTGACTTAAGGTAGCATATCTGGGCATTGTTCCAATGAGAATGTTGGCTAGATGCTACTCTGGCTGAAGATACAGTGAATGAATAGCTTCAGGCAGGCAGCACCAACTGGGTAGAGCTTCTCTTCAGCCTGAGGAGATGCTTTATGCATGCTTTGATGGGAAAGGTAAGAGTAACAGCAGCAGCTACTCCCAGATTGTGGAAAAAAAATACTAAACAAAGAGAAAAGATAGCTGTTAATTAAACAGATTTTATGTTTAGTTCCGCATATGCATGATAGTGTTGTCCAAATTTTATACCTTGCATTAGATGTTGTTTCAATCAAAGTGGAGCCGACAAAATGTGTATAAAGGCAAACAAATTAATTAATGCAGCAGCAACTCTGATCAACTCACATTTTTACCAAAGCTGGAGTTAATTTGCAATTTCTTAGGACAGTTGAACATATATTTTTTAAAAATTGTTTTTGAAATCCACCTCCATAGACTGAGGGGTGTGCCTCTGCAAGATCTTCCTCATTATTGGTCAGGCAAGCCTTGTTGCTGCTCTTGGGACTCTTTCCCTGGGCAAGAGGAGCTATAAAGAATCTATAGTAATAAAACAGATTAAGATAAATAACTTGTCAGTGCTCAGCTTTTCAAGAAGTTTCTTTCCATATCCATTAGAGAATGGGATAACTTTAAACTACCTGTGTGTTGGGAATGCTCAGTCCTGGGTTGCACACCAAACTGAAGTAGCACCCCGTTCTGTTGCATTCTGTGTAGATGTATAGATGAAGGGGCCTCAGCATCTCTTCCTTAAATGTACAGATCCATTCTAAATGCATTGAATTACTTGTTAATGTAGACATAGGTAGGTAATTTCTCCTCCATTTAATATGCCAAGTAGCACACTAGTATCTGAACATACCATAATGTTTCATGTATTTATTCTCCTGTACACAAATGTGCAGTGATTAAATAGGAAACCTGTAACAAATTACTGTGGAAATTTATATGTGTGTGTATATATATCATTACATATATATACACGCATGTATACCTGGAGTGATATTAAAGGCTGTAATCTACCCTAGTAGGCTAATTGAGGTTAGAACCTTTCTGATACTGCAACCACCTGGCAGAGAGCAGCCTCTTTCCAAATTCTTTTAAACTGTTGACATCTGAAATGCAAATTGTGCCCCTAAACTGGCAATTAGCATCAGCAAGAGGCTTTTTCCAACTCCTGAGCTGTGCTGAAAGTTGTTTAGGACAGCAACAGGGGCCATTATGAGAACTTAGTACTAGAAATGACTGGATCTCAGTGTCTAAGAACATTCCCTTGCACTTTAATTTACTACTGCACATGTTGCCAAAGAAACGGCTGAGTTGCTCAACTTGAGTATACTCATAACCATGTGGGAAGCATGTAACCATATATTTAACACTATACTGCATGGCATCTCCAAATAGCAGGCAATTCATCCTTTCCGTTAATTAACAATCAACATTTCTGGTGCTAGAACACACCTCTCTTCTGTGTATATGTGAATACACATTGGAAAAAGAAGGGAGAAGTCATTAAGAAATCCTTGCTGGCTGTGGTGCATACCTTATTTTAGCTTGTTCAGCAGCAAATGGGATAAAAATTCTTCACTCCTGCATAAGCCTTCCCATTAGCAAATTAAGAGGAAGAAATGGGTAGGTAATGAAAAATGCTTGGTTGGAAATGTTCAGAAATGAAGTTCAGTAGCACATGTAATAGCATTAGGTGGTCATAGGTTTATGGGACATATTGATTAGCTAATGGCAATAAAAAGAAAAGATCAGGATGTTGCAGACAGTCTGTGATATCTGAAACAGAGACACTGTGGTCCATCACTGATTTGTGAGATCCTGAGAAGGAGGACATGGTACAGTAATAAATCCACACAGAGGAAAAAGCTCTCATGTGCTGACACTGATTTTACTACTCTCTCTCTATGGAAATATATGCTAGAGAAAACAAAATGTTTTGCACAAGAAGACTGGCTGTACGAACAGGAGGATGAGCCTCAGATATGGTTCTGCATTGTAAATACTAGAAATTCTGAAATAAGGTTTTCACTTGTCTAAATTTTAGAAACAAGAAACAGCAACTATTCGTGGGAACCCTGGGCAGAGTGAAATATTTCATGGCAATCCACTTTATCCTATAGAAGACAGCTGTGCATCATGGCACTGCAAGTTCCTGATTTCCTGGGCTAGTTTTTTCATTTTGATTACAAGACTCATTCTCCCCATTTATGTTTTATTTCTGTGGGATTTATTTGGTACAGTATGCAGAATGTATATGGGACTTACACTATATCATTGTGAAGGCATTCAGGGACTTGTCTTCAGAGGTTAATAGGCAATAAACTGAAATAGGGGTGTCTGACCTTCTTGACCTTGCAGGCTGCTCATCAGAACCTTCCTATGCTTGAGAGCACTGAGTTTCATACCATGTCTTGGACTGATGAGGAAAAATGGGGCTTTCAGGGTAGTTTACAGGAGGGGTGTGCTAGCAGTTCCTTGGATTGTCATAGCTCCTAGAATAAGCCAGAAATGGCCTTTCCAGGAGTTGCTGACTTGTTTCGCGTATAGCTAGGGAACTCTATTCTCTGTTCATGACATGGCTTCACTGCTAGCTGGCCCATAGGCACCAGACAGGAGTGTCACTGCTTGAGAGTAAACTGAGAGTCAAAGGATGACTGTAGTATAAGAGAACTTCCTGATTTCATACCTGAAACACTAAGTGAAATTCCAGTATCTTGCTGTATTTTTCCTGTTCAGAACTTTATACTGTAATATGTATTTTGCCCCGTGAAAAATTCGAAGTTACAAGCTACTCTGAACTCTGATTTTAAAGGCTAACCTTACAGTGGACAACTTAATCCATGGTCTTTGTGAAATAAAAACTTAAAATGGCTCAGAGGCTCAGAGGCTGATTCCTGTAGTGGATGTGAAGGCAGGGAAAAGCTTGATTTGTATTCTTCTTTGACCTGTAGAAAAGGTAATGACATTATTCGTGATGTGAAAAAGCTGCTACCCTATTTCTGCTGCCAAAGCTCTCTTGCAATCACAGCCCAACAGAAGACAAGCACCCTTATTTAGCTAAGCTGTATGTAAAAGCTGCATAACTTGCTGTGGCCATTTCACAACTCCTCTGGAAATAACTCTTAAAGATACAGAAAAGTGATTTTAAATATGGTTTGTGTAAGAAGCCTGTATTGCCTCTTATATTTAACATCTCGATCAGGAAACTAGACTATTTGTGTTTCTATCCTCTAGAAAACCAATCCTGTCTTCATTATCCAAGCCATCAGTCCACAGACAAAGGGGAGAAACAAGAAACAAATGACTACACTGACACCCAGATCTTTCCTATTTTATCTTGACAGGGTTTCATTTATACGATAGTGTATTTTTCCCTTGCAGCTATTGCCTCCTGTTACTCTTTATGGTAATTGAAGCTGGGCTCAAAAGACCTTAGAGGCTTGTATCTTCTCCTCACATGAGTGACACTTCAGTGATAAACTTGAACTTAAAGTTACTGAGGCGTAACTGAGGGTTCATTTGATAGCTAGTGGTTTTCAGCAGCACTGCAGGGCTTCAGGGGCTCAGCGTGAGCGAGATTGTTAATGTCCTGTGAGGGAAAACAATAACACATTTCATTAATGCATTCATGTGTGAAGCATCCATTAGTGCACTGGAGGTATTAATGACGTTATGCTTTAAACTGACATGTGGGGCATGACAGGAATTGCAAGGTCTGATGAGAACAGATGACAAGATAAGCAAATATTTGAATGGCTTCATTTGCCTGCAGGTCAAACCCTGATGCAGGGGAACTGAGAAAGCTAAAACCTGGGAGAGATTAGTGTTTTCCTAGCATGGACTGAACTGCAGGAAAGCTGAAGAAAGATTGTTTACTAGGTAAATAGGCCGGTCAGTAAGGGCAATAAATACGTAAAAGGTACAAGCTTAATTATCACTGAGCCTCAGTCGGTAATTCTAATTTAATTTGAATTAAATTGTTAAAGCCACAGCACAATTCAAGGTATAGATATGCAGACAAACATTTTGCTTGTATGAATATTCTTTTTATATTTCAGTTAATTTCCCTCTTTCTGCCTGCTGTGAGGGTTTAAAATATATAACCAAATAAGCTGCTGACTAAATCAACACGATTATTGCACTTTGTGCCAGAACTGAATTTTGCCATGGGATTTTAAGGAACTAGTTTGTCTGCAAGTCAACAGAAGGTGTTAGAGCTGTTAAGATTATTTTTCTTCTCTGATTGTCATCCTGATTTTGTCGGGTTTGAACTGGCTGTAAATTAGCAGATAAAGGCCTGCTCCTCTGTTTTGGACCACTGTTGGATTGTTACAGGAGGTTCACAGTGCAAAGGATTTGACAGCTGCAACTCATCCGTTAGATGACAGTAGTGCACATCTCAATGCCATCCAGCATAATTTAACATGAATGATCTGACATGCTTGGCAGCTCCTTGAAGAAGGGGGAGGAAAAGGCCACTCCTTTGCTAGCTCTGATTCAGAATGATTTCGTACAACCAGACTTTTCCTTTTCAGAAGCCGTGACACTCACTAGCTGGCTAATGCAATGAGATTGTGCATTATCAATATTGTGTTAGTGCTGCTGTGCAAACCCCAAACCAACAGCTTCTGCGTTGTCAGTCCTTTAGGATTCACAAATAAAATCCTGCATGTTTCACTTAAGTATCTTGAAATACGTGAGCACTTCTCCACCCCTCACTATCCTCTGATTTTCATCTTTTAGTCCAATGAGGTGATTTCCTGTCCAGGCTTTTGTCCTTGCACATTAATCAGTGTTGTAATAACTGAAAAATTAAACTAAGATTTCTGACACTTTTTCACACTGAATTTCTGTGAAGGTTGCTCAGAAGTTTCCATTACAACTGTCATCACAAATACACCTTAGTTGAGCTGAAATTTTCTATTCATAGACTTTCCCTGAAGATACATCTTTGGGAGAGCTGAAACCCAATCCCTTTGATCAGTTGGAGTCATAAGGAGGTGGGAAAACATACTTTTTGACTGCATAGTTGCCAACAGGTGAAGATATTGCCAAGGACAATGTGTGTTTTCCTTTTTAATAAGCTTCAGATTTATGTGTACAGTTTGCTTGTTTTTATGCTTGTCTTCATAGCAGGCTGTCTATGAGAGCGCATGCTGAAGGATCACACATTAATTGTCTCCCACTGGCTGGTTAAATTTGCATCCCTTTTTGTTTGTTGGCCATCCATCCTTCAAATTAACTTACGTTATGTTTTCTTCTCAAAATGTAGACTCCTTAGAGCAGAAGGAATGGGGAATGGCTGACTGATATAGTAGATCAGGAAGGGAGTCAGGGTTGAGCTGCAGGGAGCTGATACTAGTGTGTTCTTTCTTAGGTACTCCTGTAATAGGGCAGGTGAGAGGGATCTGTGTGAGAATGACCCTGCAGACTAATACCTGCTAAACTGGTTTTCAGTGTTCTTCTAAGCAATTCTAAGTTTGGGGTTTGAGTTCTGTCTGCCCCTACACCTGTTCTCAATTTTGCCTTTAAACATCAACATTTTTCTTTTTTAAGATAGGCACTACTGATCAGAAATTGCCAATTAAAAAAAAAAAAAGAAAAGGCCTTCTAGGCCTACTTGCTGTGAGGACAGGCTGAGAGAGTTGGGGTTGTTCAGCCTGCAGAAGGGAAGACTCCGAGGAGACCTTATAGCGGCCTTCCAGTTCCTAAAGGGGGACTACAGGAGAGATGGGAAGGGACTCTATCAGGGACATGGGGTAATGGCCTGAAACTGAAAGAGGATAGATTTAGATTGGATATCAGGAAGAAATTCTTTATGGTAAGGGTGGTGAGGCACTGGAACAGGTCGCCCAGGGAAGTTGTGGACGCCCCTTCCCTAGAAGTGTTCAAGGCCAGGCTGGATGAGGCTTTGAGCAGCCTGGTTTAGTGGTAGGTGTCCCTGCTGAGGGCAGGGGTGTTGGAACTAGATGATCTTTAATGTCCCTTCCAACCCAAACCATTCTGTGATTCTGTGATATTTGCTTAATGTATTCATATCTCCTTTTCAGGGTCCTCTGCATGTCATGGCCTAAGCTCACCACACAGTTTATTTTTATATGATTTCCAGTCTGCTCTAGAAAAGGAAATGATTTTGATAAACAGTTGAACTTTTGAATGCTTATTTGAACTGAGCCTCCAAGCCTTTAGTGACTTTCCTGTTGCTAATACTGAACTAGTGTCTCTGATGTTGATGATGATGAGGGATGGTGTATGATGCTGATGTTGAATGTTAAGTAGTGAAGACAAGAGCGTAAGATAAAAGGAGGCCTTTGAGCATGAATTATCCCATAGCAACAAAGTGACACTATAATATTTTTTATAGAAAATATGACATTTTTGATGAAGACATTTCTAGAGGTAAATGACAAAATGCCAGGCCTGCCCTTTGCCTTTCATGCTGAAAATAACTGACCAATATTTCTTCCCATAGCATGCCTTATCTAAAGGAAGGTAAAGAAGGGACAGCTGAAGAATCTGAGGAGCCATAAGCCTATATGGAAAGTAGGTCTATAAAGTTGGAGTTATTACATTCATGAAGAGGGATCTGACTTACAGAATACAAACCCAAGAGTTTTTCCAGCATAACTGCAATAAGACTGATGCACAGAACATTTTTAAGGGTATCTAATGCCAGATCAGAGCCCAGCCTCAGGGATATAAGCTGGTGCTTCCAGGCAATATTGATATAAAATGTATCCTTTTTATGAGGTAGTATCCATGTTGCATTCCATGGTTCTGATCTCTTAATTGCTAGTGATCCTCTGCTTAAAACACTCCTTCAGAGGTGAAATCAGATTTAGGAACGAGCTCTACAGGGGCAAAAGTGGCTATCGTAGAGTGAGAAATCTGAGTCTTCGCACTCTACTTATGAGAAGCGAGTTAATAGTATGAGTTTCCTGCTTAATATTGTCCAAAATTTTTTTCCCAGTAGTCATCATAAACATTCAGGAAAGCTTTTTCTTTAATCTGTAAGAATACATGACATATACTTTCTAGCCTTTACTTTTGCAATTTATAAAGTCAAAACTAAATCTTCACAGAATGGCTCACAAATATTTTTTTTTTTTAATTGTGAAAAGCTGTGGTTTCTTGGAGTGAGGGACTCATGGCACACTGGATACTTGAAACTGAAGGTGCTAAACATGGATAGCACATGGATATATTCTCCCCATCACCTTAGTTTTATTATAGGCTGAGAATTTCCAGCTTATACCAGGGGCCCGGCAAATGCTTTCTTTGGCTTTGCCATTTGTTGTAAAAGAAAAGCTTTCACCTGAAAAAGCAAGTCAGGTTTGCAACTAAGTGTTTCTCTTTGCAAAGACAGCCCTCAAAACCTGTGTCATTAGGCTTGTAGAGTAATTCTGTCACATTACTTCAATAAGTCCCACCTCTTGCTTGCTTCCAAGATTTCCTCACAGTCTTACCTAATGTTTCTACTCCCTAGCAAGCATCTTTCTGCCCCTCTAGTTTCCTCATAGACATGAAAGAGTAATTCAGGACAGGGAAGGCTCTTCAAGGGATTGTATTGAGAAGAAGTGGATGCCAGACAACTGCAAATGGCCTGCCTGGCTGATCAATAGTGATGGTGAAGATGTTCTCCCATCCCACATGGGATTTTTTTGGTAGAACCCCTGTAAGGAAGCGTGCATGAGATACACCACAAATCCAATGGGTTTTTTTTGGTTGGTTGGTTGGTTTTTGTTTGTTTGTTTGTTTTTGTTTGGTTGGATTTGTTGCTGTCAGGGTGTGGGTTTTTTGGTGTTTTTTTTGTTTTTTTTTTTTTTTTTTTTTTTCATTGGGTTGTGGGTTTGTGTTTATTTTTTTTAATGGAAGGTAGAATTTAGGAATGTTTGGTTTCCTTCTCAGTGGACTACAGTGACTTTCAAACATCTTGTGAAATTGTGACTATATGGTATAAAACTTCATTTGGGAAACTGGTCACAGGGAGACTGCAAATAAACTGTAACTCCAGAAATGTGGCTCTTCCACATAGCAGTTTTTATGGCCTTTTTGTTCATTGTTCATATTTTGAGTGTTGCTTGCCTGTTCTAATAAAAGTCTTCTGTGAGTGTTAGAGTTCGTAAGATGCCACAGGCATCTTCTCAGAGAACCTTTGGAATTTGTTAAAGGAATACTGGAATATACTTAGTAGCAGGCAATCTGCAGATAAATTTTTTCCACACAACCGAGCACTAGGAATCATGCTGTTTTAATATCTGATATAAACTTTTATATAAACAACTGCTGATTTGCAATTAGTAACTATAGAGAGTTTGTCACAATTTGTCTAGTTTGTATTTCACTGGTTATCATCCACAAATGAAGGTCTTTCTTTGCTCACAAAAAGATTTAAGCAAAGTGATTTTTCCTAATGCTGTAATGTCACATTCTAATCAGTGGGCATACTTTGAAAGTCTACTAACAAGTGAAAACTACACCAACATGAAATGTTGGGGTTCCTTTGCTATAGATAGTTTACCTACCTAGATATTAGGCCTTTAGGATATTTTATACTTTTGTACGTATGCTAGTACATAAGAAAATAACAAAATGCCTACCACTATATAAAATTGAAGCAGACTGTCTATATCCTAAAACAAGTAGGTCAAGAGATGAATTCAGAGAAGAGAGGATTTGTTGAAACTCATGTTGAAATAATCTATGGCATGTTCTTTTTAAAAAAAAAAAAAATAAAAAAAATCAGCTCTCCTTGGTTCTTCCTGGTGCAGTGAAATGTTTGAGATGTTTGAATGGGAGAAATGGTATCTATATGACCTGGGATTATGCAGACTTTTTATGCACTACAAGCAACATACATATGTGAGATCAGTATTTCAATGACTTCATTAGGAAATGCATGAATGATGTATGAGGATCAAACCTGGCTTTAGGACCTTGGTCTGCCAGAGTTTTTGGAAAATAAACACAAGGGAAAGGAGAAGAATGGGGTGGTTAAGCAGCCTGGCTGTTTTTGTTTTGTGACAGTTTACTGAGAGAAAGTTTCTGGAATTTAGTCAGAGTGTGAAGATAGAGAATTTAAAGCTCGTGAAAGGAGAAACATCTGAGGAAGAAGGCAAGTAGGTCAGATGAACAAGCAAGCAAATAATTGTTTAACAGACAGCATTTAAGGGTTCACAGTTTTAAAATATTGCTGGATTTTCCTGTTGTATTATGTACTGTGTCTTTCGCACAACTTGTCTGGCAGTAAAATGGCAGTGTTTCTGCATATTTTTCTGATATCTTCTAGGAAAAACTAGCAGTTTTGAAGTGGCTGGGATGATATAATTTCTGTGCTTACCCTGCTGTGCCATAGTATATTTTTACTCACAAACATAACAATAAATCAGTAATTTGTGGCATATTTCATTTAGACGCTAATTGCAGTTCTAGCTCATTATTGATATTAATGATCCAGCAACTCTAACTGTTAAGGGATGAACAATGCTGAAAACATGGTCCATAAGTTTGCTACTCTTTTAATAGACTCGAATGAGAATTAGAATATGTATGCAAATTGGAGGCTAAAAGGAGTGGGAATCTTTCAACCCTGTTGGATCAGTTCATTTTATTGGAAACCAACGTAATGTTAATTCGGGCGGGTGTTTGACTAGAAGCTGAGCAGTACCCTCGGCCGGGGCACTAGGTGTCAGTCTCGGAGCTGATAGAGAGGAGAGGACTTTGAAAAGCTCCTGTGTGGTTGAAATTTGCAACATTCAATTTTTCTTGGGTATCAGCAAACTTCACTGGTTCTTAATGCCTGCAGAAATGTGAGATAAGAAATTAATAATGTATCTGAAGAGGATCAGTGCTTCTTTCCCAAAGAGTTCCTATGAAGCTTAATGCTGCCGGTGAACGGGGGGTGGAGGGTGGGTTGTAGACGGGGAGGGAGGGGGGTGAAAGGGAAATAGCTACTTTGTTAACTGGCCAAGCGAGATAATTTGTTTGTTTTCAGGAGAGTTGCTAATTGGTGAACGTGAATAGAACTGCCCTCATCAATCAAGGGGAAAAGAAATTTTACGTACTTTTAAAGTGTAGAATTATTAGCTAAAATGATTTCATTCCAGCATTCATGAAGTTTTCCAAAAGATGTAAGTTCATATTACAAAATATGGATCAGGATTCCAATTTGAAATTGCTCCATATTAAAAAGTGGTAACTCAAAGAAGCTCAGCTAGAGTAATCTCTTGTTTTTGAAAAGGAAATGTCCTTTTTGCTAGCTGTGGTGATGATTACACTGGTCATCTGATTGACGTGTATTTATGTACGTTCTTCACTTTGTTGTGATCTCTAGGTGTAATTCAGACACACACTTAAGTCTGATTTATTCACTGTCAAAATTCATAGATGACTAAATTCTATATGATGGTTGAAAATCTACAGAGGCTATTATTGTCTACTAACGCTTGTAGGCTATTACAAAATCGTATAGAATTCTATTATGTACCATTAGAGACTTTGTTTCATCCTTGTTAAATCTATATAGAATTTTTATTGTTCTTGAGTCAAATACTAACCTCCCTGTATGACAGAAAAGCACGCAAAAGTTTGAGTACATGCTGATATCCAGAATAAGCCTGAAGTACAGTCATTGCAAACCCTGGCATTTGAACTGTAAACACTACAGATGTAGCTTAATACTTTGTAGCTTAGCAACCTGAAAGCTGTTATTAAATGAGAACTGTTTCTAGACAGTGTTGTAACACATTTCCACCTAAACAGTCAAATTGATAAAGATAATTTTTATAGCATTTTAGTGTCTAGCTGTGCAACTCACATGTTATTTACATAGTGCTACTGATGCTCTGACCTGGTTCCAAACAGAGAGAAAGTTGGTTGGTCATCGTGATTGATTCATAATTCTTGTCTGAAAGTTTTTTGGGGGTGGAGAAGGAGCTGTACAATGAAGCTTGTGAAAACTTGCACAAAATTTTAAAATATATATTGCTAAAGGAAGGCTCTTTAACTAATAAGGGCAGTTGTCTGCAAATTTCTTGATAACTTGAAGCATACAGTGTCCTCATAACTTATGTTGACTTTAAAAGGGAAATACAGAGAATGATTATCAGTTCCAGAAATCTTGCCTCTTAGATGAAAACCTTGCTCTCTTACCTCATGCTAGGGAAACACTTCATATCAATATTGTTTAAATACATTTTAAAAAAATGTATTGTGTGCATATACTGTTTTCAAAATTAACTTTGATATTTGCATAATTAGAGCTTTGTTTACAAGCATAAATTCCTCTTCTTGTGAAAACCTGACTGACAGTTATACTGCTCCTGAAACAGTTGCAAATAAATATACTGTACAGCTTTACATAGTAACTCGAATCTGCTAATCTAGCAATACAGTTGGAAAAAAAAAGATGGAAGGTCAGTCAGATATTTTCAAATCTCATCCTTCCTCTGGATCTCCTATATCTCTATGCTCAAATTTAATGTTACATAGACAGAATAACAATGAATCTGTCATTTCTCAACCTGATAACTTCCCTAAGTCCTCTGCTTCTTTTTTACAGCACTTGAATTCTGTTAGCTGAGTTTGTTTCTTCAAAGTAGTAATAAAGTCAGCTGAGAAGACAGCAACCATCTTAAAGATGCTTTATGTACATGTACTATTTGTGAACATGGGTCACTGTTGCATGTATGTGTTCCTGCTGATTGAGAAGAAGTACTTTAAAACCAAATTCAATTTAAAAATCATCGAAATCTCAGCAAACTTTCCACTATTAGCATATGTATCGTATCATACATTATTTTTTTTTCTTGTTAGTGTGCATTGCATATTGTTTTCTCAACTTAAGCATTAATTGGAGGGGAAAAAGTGCAGAACCTTAGTATTTTATATTAAAATTTTTCTTGTGAAACTTCACCTATAAACTCTGTTTTATGAGTAAGATTTGGTAGGTTTAAATCAGCTTGAACTGCTAGCAGTATGAATTTTTCTTACATGAGACTTTTTTTTAAGAATCATTGATGTAGCCTGGTAAACCTGCTATGAAATTTGATAAGCATCTTGAGTAACTCTAGTTTGGTGATGTCCTGGAGAGAAGTGGGATATGTGATTTCATTCAGATAGTGACAGTGAACCTTCCTGAAACTGGCCGATACCAGAAACTCCTCACAATTCTTCTGAATGGAGTAAAAAGGGAGATCTTGAAGTTATGTTTTTCATGTTATCATCTTCGTTCTTGTTAGTGTTCATGCTGAAGTACACGCAACACTGAACTTTCACTCTGAAAACCTGGGGATATTGGCAATGTAGGGAAACACAAGTCCCGTGACGTGTCTGATATTAAAGGCTGACACATCTCTTTCCTGATGATCATGCACAATGTCCCAGTAAAATCAAAGGTAAGAAACAACTTTGCATTGAAAAGAAGATTTGGAACCAAGGCCTGTAAAATTAGTGTGGGTGAAAATGCTGCCATCTGTTCTCATCCGTTTAAACGTGTATCACTCCCCAAGGTGACATGTGACCTAATTGTTGTGAGTTAATGTCATTAGTAAGCATAAGCCTTGGATTCAGTTTTGTGCCCTACCATCAATTTTCTGACAATTTTATGTAGGATCATTTTAACCTGTTTCTCAGTAATATTTATATATGTAATTCTTTTGAAAATACAGGCCTTCTGCCTTTTTTCCCTTCGCTACCCCATCTGAGAAGTGTATTTACAGGGTCAACAAACAAGAAGATAGGTGTGAGGATGAAGAAACAGAGGTCTTGAAGATCATTGTCCGCTTGTCTAATGGGTGTCTCATAATTACTCTTTAGATGAGGAACAGGATGAAAACAGCAGCTGATGTGCTGAATTTTGAGAATTCAGTGAAATATGTTATTTCTAGTACTGTTGGAATGCATCATTTGTGAAAACCTGTTTGCCTACCTCTAAAAAAGTGCTCCTACACCTCTTCAGGAAGAATACTGATGTTGGATCCATCTTTGCATGTATCCAGCAAGGGAGGTTTATTGCTTGAACCTATTGCTCTTTCCATGTGTCACCACAAAGGCCTGCTCCTTCAACAGCTCCTTAGTCCAGTTCTTTTCTGTTATTGTCCACTTAGTGCTTACTCCAAACCAAAAACTGTGAAAAATTGTACCTGGTAAGTCTGGAAAAGTTTTGGCAATATCTGGGGTGACTTATTTTTGTTTAGCACCTCACAAAAATACACAGGGCATTATTGCTCTTCAGAGATTCTAATAAATAACAGTTTGTAAATTTGGCAAACATATTAAGGTGTTCAAATCAACCTGGAAAGATTTAAGCCAATTTTCTGACAAACAGAAAGTTCTGTCCTTAAAAAATAAAAACTAAAAAACAAACAAACAAACAAACAAACAACAAAAACTCCATTCAGAAAAAAAGGTGATGGTGACAGTGGAACTGGCATTGCTCTTAGGGCATGGGCTGGGTGGGGGAGGACCTCAGATTTATGCCTAAAAGCTAGGGAGAGACACAGGAATCATTATTTTTCATAGTAGTAAGAAAAATGTGTGGAAAGTGCCCAGTGCACTTTAAATAATAGACGAAATTTTTGAACTAGTCTTAGGGGAAAGAAGAAAATGGTCTTGTCTGATATTCAAGACAAGTAAGCTGTTACTATGCACTGTCACCAGAGTAAAAAAATATATTGCCCTTGGTGTATACTTTTGACTTGCTGAAGCTGTCCTGCCCAATTTGCAACAACTTGAACTGTGCGCCTGTGATGAGTATCCATTTATGGTGGAAATATTGTTATGAGAATTGGATGAAGGCAGCCTCTTCAGCTTCAGTGAACATCCTTTAAGATGAAGGAAGATCCATGTAGAAGTAGCACCCTATACCCCTTCTGAAAAATATGGCTACTTAGTTTCTATAGCATGAACTCTGGTAGAAATAATCACTTCATGAGGGAAGCAGCTAAACTCCTTTAAAAGAGGGACCTGGACCTATGCTCATCTGTCTCTGTTTTTACAAGGTCCCAAGAGGACTCCGGCCACCTGGAACTCTACAAACGAATTGAGCATGGGTTTTGATTTGAACGTAGGTGATGGCTGAAAGCTCTCAAACCATAAAACCTCAAAATAGCAATGGCAGAGGCAAGCAGAGCGCAATGCAGCCATGCAACTGACAGTGTCCTTTCTCTGCCAGATAAAAGACATTAATTTGTAGGACAGATGCATGGACAGAGTAATATTGACTCCTTTCTGTCCTGCCTTGTCTACATGAGCTCTGTAGACTCTATAGAAACAGTGCAGAACAGTGTTTGGAATATAAAGACAAAGGAAAGTAGTTTACAAGATTTCTTTATTCCAGATGGCTGCCTTTCAATGACGATTATTTATCTGCTAATTATTGAGACAATAAATACATATTCAACTGCTTATGATACTGTTATGGTTCTTGGTTTTAAACTATAAGGTCTTAAAATTAGGTCCAAGGGTTTCTTACATTTTACAGAAACTAATAGATCAGGGGAATAGATGGAATGAATGCTGCTGCACAGGCTTCATAGATCTTCTGTAAAAGGGTCCATTTCACATTCAGTGGCAAACTGCTATAGAACATTGAACTTTTGAATCCAGATGGTGTTCGTGGTGCTTCATTTTGTGTTTATGGACTCTTCCTGGTGGAGGTTTATTCTATTTTATAACTATAATGAATGATACAGAGTGACCAAATATCAGAAGTGGAGGCTGAGACAAGCAATTCTGGTAAGATGTTAGCAGTTTCCAAATCTAGAAAGTTTTTTTCTGAATGTGGGAGAACAGAGGAGGAAAAGGATAGAGCTTTAAGACTTTCATTTATCTTGTTTTTTCTGTTTAAGTTAGAGTTCTTGAAGAGTTCAGGTGTAATCACAGCCTTCTGTTGCAACAGGAAGCACCATCTGCTGAGGCATTCTGTAAGCAATATAACGTCTCTCCAGAGACAGTTTAGCATTCAATTCACAGAGAAGGATGGCAGGGACTTGTAAACAAAAGAAGACAACTGAAGCAGTGAAGAATGGGCTGTGCTCTAAAGATTCAATATGTTTCTTTATAGCTGAAAAATCCTGTAATGCTATAAAAGCCTGGCAGAACTCTCTGATGTATTAATTGTGGCTTTTTTTTCACTCAACCTTGCTATTTGAAAGCCAAAAAGTAATGCCAAAACACGGCTTGCCTTTTTTTTTTTTTTTTTTCCTTTCCCCCCACTGAAACCTTCAAGTTTGTATGAGTCTGGCCCAAATTATGTAGCAAATAAAAATTGTTTAGGGGAAGGGAGAGAAACCTTTTAATTGCAGCTCAATAGTAATTAAATAGGCAAGGTATGCTTACAAAAAAGTAGGTATTGGCTGTCAATGCATTCCAGTTATGTAGTCAGTTGGAATGAACAATAGCTTTGCCACATAACAAATGGCTAGTGTAAACACTTTTTATCTTTACATCTACAAACAAAATATTTTAAAGCAGACCAGGAGTGTGGTTGTGGTAGTGGGGAGATGAGATTGAATGGAGACTATTTCCCAGTTTTGAGTTAAATCAAAGTATCAGAATTATAAAAGACAGACCTTTAGAGTATCTTTAAGTCCTTATTGGACTTACATTTAAATTAATTGAATGTCAAAGATAAGATACTGCAAGTGTAGGGCATGATATTAGAGAGTTTAGAGGTTCTCCTGGACAAAGCAGAAGGGCTAGGTCTTCAATGGTCTAGGATCTATTCTATTAAACATTTTAAAGTAACAAAATCTTGTTTAATCACTGTCTCATGTAAAGCAGATATTCAGCATTCAGGAAATTTGAGCATCTTCTATTACATTACGGTTTCCTGCATCTTATCCATCAGGAAAATACAGTTGAGACTATTGTCTGTCTGTGATGATGCAAGCATGTGTGAACTGTACATTTTCATATGCTTTTCTATTTAAAAATTGAGAATATGTTAGATTTGTATGATGAGCACTGGAAGAAGGGGAAAGAGGAATAAAAGGAATATCTTTGTTAACTGATTTCCACTTCATGACAGTTATGTTGTATTAGGTAAGGCAGTATTTTCATAGTTCTGGTGCAAAGTACTGGACATTAAGCACTCCAATATTTGCTTTCTTGAGTTTAAAGTTAGTGTTGAGGCTGATTTCTCACTGAGATAAGTGAGACTCTAACCAGGGCAAGTTATATGCGATATAGGTGGCTTTCAACTAAATTGAACACTGTAATTATGACACAAAATACATGGTTGTTGGCATGAACTCTAAAAATTTCAGCCTTATTTTCAAATGGTGCAATTTATCATGAGTGCCTAAAGGTCCAAGAGGGTTATATGTTAGCCCCCTACCCACAGATGAAGCTCTCTCATTAGGTGTTTATATTTTGTCAGACCTAAAAGAGAAGAGGTACCTTGGTTTTGGCCACTGTGCTAACTGTGATTCAGAACATGTCATCATTTGTATTACATAAGGTATAAAGACCTCTGGACTGTAAAAAGGGTCACCCAGTGCAAAGGAGACCATGTGACCTTACTTACAAAATAACAACAGTAGTGGCTTTTAGTAAAAGGTCTGAGAGGATCCATCTTCACAGAGGGAAACAAGGAGGGGGAAATCAGAACCATGTGTTGGGGGAACAAAAAAAATATAGATTAAAAAGCGTAGTATGATGAACACAATTATCTACTTCAAATAAATCTTCTAAAAAATAAGAAGGAAGCAAAGCATTGAAATCTCCCTCCTTTCCCTCAGATCTACTGTGTTCATTCAATGATTAGTAGGTTTCCATTCATGACTGAGGTCAGTATTGATAGATCATCATCTAAGAAAAAGATGCTTTGCTGTGTACAGAGCAATAAACAATCCTGTGGAAGCTGAAGAACCACGGTGGGTAGTAGAGCTTTTTGAGTCCAAATCATAGAAGAATGGGATCAATGAAATCAAAGTGCTAGAGGAATTAAGACATAGTGGCCCTCCTCTGATTTAATAAACCTTTCCAGGAAAACTTCAGAAGATTTCTTCTCTCTTGGTGCATGGAAATAGATCTCTGTTTAAATCCATGGGTTCTTTTCCTTGATGTTGTCTTTGATGTATCAGTGCTTTTTGTAAGCCCTGGGAGCTATAACTGGAAAAACTATAAAACAATATAATGGTTTCATATTTAGAAATGAACAATGACTGCAGGACTTCTCCTAGAAACTAACAGTTTCTGGAGAGCTGTTTGGCACTACCTGTAATGCCTACTGTCAGGCTTATTTCCTTCCTCTAAGAATGGGCGACTAATTTGTAAAAGAGCCAGTAATCTCTTGTCCAGATTTATTCTGAAGTGTAGTTTTCCCCTTTAAAAAGCACTTCATGATGGATAATAGCAAATAAAGATAATGCGATCTTTGCCTAGCTTTCCTAGATTTGCTGTAGGCTGACTTGCAAAAAAGGCAAAAAAAAAAAAAATCTTTGAATAATTGCAGAAAGGCTTATTTTGTAAGTGTGAGTCTCAGACTCCCAAAACCCTGCAGGAGTTGTTTAGCATTGCTTGGGATCAGTTCCCCTGTCATAAGTTAACCCTGTTAACTACTTACAGTATCCTGGAGTCCTACTGTGATGTGCAGTAAACTGGTTAAGACTAAAATGCCTTTAGGGACTTGTATGTTGCATCCTCTTAATCCCCATCTTACTTGGTTTAGAGATCATCCATGCAGAGACCTGCTTGTTTTCTACCTAGAAATTGTCCTGTTGATGGGTTTAGGAATTATACTGATTTAGGCTTTTTAGGCTTGAGATTTATAATGCTCTCATTAATTCAGCAATATGTCTGGCCTGCCATCTGGAATGACATCCTGGCACATCTTAAGTAAGAGGAATTTGCCCTTTTCTGGATTTTTCACTCTAGGTCTGTATAATCAAGGAGCCTGATGATTGCTGGTAAAGTGTCTTTTCTCTCTAGTTTCATGTCTGTTTTCATAACTTTGAACCTTTTTCCTGTTGAAGAATGACTTTGATACGAAAAGGGCACTTTGAATAAAGAGTCTAACCCAATATTATCTGAAAGTGTCACCCACTATTTTTTCAAATAACACCTTGGATTGCTATTGCTTAAGGAGATTTGAGACCAACACTGGTTTTACCTCATCTTGTCTACTATGTGTATGTTAGTTTAGTAGGAATCTCTGTAGCCTGAAGCATTTTTTCTGTCATGAAATGTTTTAAGTGAAGGGGATTTACAGTTAATAATTCCATTTATGTCCTTCATCTGGAAGAAAGAGACAGAATTAGTTTTTGCCTTTGAAATTAAAAGCTCTAAAATAAGCAATAAACTGAAAAAGGGCAAATCAAACCAAAACAAATGCCTGAGCAGAAGCAGTGTTCCTTGATGGAGGTGACTTGATGATCTCTGCTAAAGCACTCCCCACCTCCCTCTGTATGATGGGTTTCTTGCTCATACTCCTAGCACTAAAATGAATAAAATGAGACCATTTCACATGAGTTCTATTAAGTAGTTCCTTTGGAACAAAAATGAGATGAAAGCAGGTCTTTAGTGTTGTTTATAAATAACAGCAATCAAGATTCCACTGCATTAACAGGGGCTAGTCCTGTGGTTGCACGTGTTTGTGCTGTCCTATGTGAGAATTTTCAGGAAGTCACCAAAACTGTCACAGATTTCTTAATCTCAGGCATCAAGAGGGGCCGGAAAAAAAGCACGTCCTGGTAAGAAAGGAGTCAGACTATCCACAACAGGCTTTGCTGTTATACTTGCACAGTTGTATGTGTCTGTAAAATCTTATCACTGGAGAAGGGAAGTCCAAAACAGTGAAGATCCTGCTGGGAACTGATGTGACTTTAGATGTCCTCAGTATCTTGACTTTTCTTGACTTTGGCATGTGAAAAATCTCACATACTAGAGAATCGTATGATACTTTGTAACAACACAAAACCATGCCATTAATGGTAGAAGTACAGCATATAAGAATAAGCATTCCTGTAACTGGATCCATAAGAGTATCAGAACATGAAGTGGTGGCTGTAGCACTTACAAATTTTCTCATCTGAGGAAATGGAAGAGAAAACCCTCTTGAATCATAGGAGTGTTGCACATTTAAAGTGAATCACCACTTCTAAAAGGGCCTTGCATGTCTCTTCTGTTTCATTTATATTTTTAGCCTGCCTGTGAAGATGGATCCTCTCAGACCTTTGCCCTTTTTATCACGCTTATTTAATTGGTGTTAGTACTGAAAAATTGCAAAGCTTACTGTGAATTTTGTCTTTTCTAACAGTTTTGCAACAAGAAGACCAGAAATATGACTTTGCAGATAGTGAACAGAAATCCCTAGAGTACCAACAATTGGAAGTGCATGTTAGTTTCTCTATTACTTGATCAATGCTGTCACTAATGCAAATCTATTCCCACAATGCACGGAGTGTCATTAATTTTATGTTGTTTACGTACTCTTGCCATAAGGTTAAGCAATTCCTACTATTAAGCTAGATGAAATTGCATTACCTTAATGAAATGCACTTTACTGATAAAGAAGAATGTCACTTTCACAAGTGGAAGCGCTGTTAGCAAATTTTTACGAGAGAATTCCCAAAATCATATCTTAATTGCTTGGACAGCTGTGTAGTTTACATAACGAGCAAACAATGCCAAGGTTTTTTATTTTCTTTGTCAGCTGTATTGGATGTTAGTATGCATGGTGGACCTTTTTTAGGCCTTTTATTACTTGATTGCAAATCATTCTTCATTGCTGCCCAAATTTATGGAAGGACATTGCTCCCTGAGGTGCCATATCCTTTCAGGTCTGTAACTGAACATGACTGATGGCTCCAGTGTAACAGTTGCTTATTACGGCGCTCACTGAGCTATGATTGCTCCAATACTTTATGTTGGCAGATGTGTTTCCCTTGGAACAGCATCTCCGAGACAGAGGTCATTGATCAAACCCCCCTCTGGCTGTTCCATTATGTGCAAATTATTGCTAAAAGCAGAGAGACTGAGAAAGGGATGTGCATGTGTCTGTGTGTGTGTGTGCGTGTGTGTGTGTGCATGTGGTCTGCTCACTGCAGAATTGAGGGAAAGCAAAAAGCTAATGTAATGAAGCAAAAAAAAAATCTGTCTAAACTGGAAAAATGTTTTGATAATGTGATCAAATGGAGGAGAAAGAAGGAAATTAAGATTATTTCAGTGGGGGAACAATTGCATAATATGGTAGCATCCTCTTTTTAACTGAGCAATGCACAGTATTTTTGTCTGTGCTGTGTTGCTTGTGTGTATTTTTAGTGCTGAAGTTAATGGAAAAAGGGTCAATCAATACCTAAGACACTTCTATTAACACTTGTTAAATAAATGAACTTTTATTTATTGGAGAGGGCCTTGCTATATAGTACTGGACAGTGAATGAGCTGTGCATCTGTTCCAAACAATCAGAACAGAGACAGGGTTTTTGAATTAAGCAAATGGCTGTCTTGAGTACTTCCCAAAGACTGTTTGAGTGGGACTATGGACACTCACTACCACAACCACTCTTGAACAGACTGTAAAGAAAAAGAATATTTCCAGGATTCTATGAACAACTTATACTACATATATCATGTGTAAGATGTCAAAACATTGGGAAATTTTAATGGAGCCTTTGACTATGAAATTTGTTTGTCAATGATGGGTATGTTTTCTTTTGTTTTGTTTTCGTATTTTGTCAGTTGTAACAGACACCACCTCCAAGAAATAAAACTATTAGATTCTCCTGGAGTAGGGGGAACTTCACGAAAACAGCAGGTCAGAGGGGACATTACAAAAAAAAAAAAAAAAAAGAAAAGAAAACCAAACAACCTCTGAAAATTAATTTATCTTTTTTTTTTTTTTAAATTTCTTTCCAGAATAAAAAAAAAGAAAAAAAATCAATCTCTTTTTATCAGAGTCCAAGGACTTGAAGCAAATTATAAATTGAATAGCACTTTTCTGGAAAATCCACTAAAATTAAAGTAGAATGTTGAGTTAGACCTTCTGCTTTCTTTGTTGTTATTGTTGTTTGTTTCTTGAATTTACAACTTCCCTGGTTTTCTTTTAAAAGTTGTTGAAAAAAGATTCCAACAGATGTATATGGATATAAAAAAATGCAAGTGAGTCCTCAGTGAGATCCCATAAAAAAATAATCGGTTTTTGGTGAAAGTGAGTCACTGAGCTATTTTACAGCATTTTCTAGCTTTGCATCTATTAGCACTGTGGTTAACAAGAAAGGAAAATTGCTAATTAACAAAAAAAATCAGTTAACTGCATGGCTTACAACCTTTAGTTTAGTTGTCAGGATCTGTACCATGAATCTCCATCCATGGAGTCAACCAAAATTTAACTGAACAAGGTCCCAAGAAAAACACTTTAAATTGTCCTTACTTTGAATGAGGATGCAAACCAAGTTGGACTAAATGACATCCAGAGGTCCTTTCCACCTAAATTATTCCATAGTTTGAGAAAGTTTTCTGGATCACCTTCTCCAGTAACTAATCATGTTACTGAACTTTACAACTTGTCAAATCGTAGTGTGATTTTGCAGCCTTTACTGGTGTAAGGAGGGTTACCGATACTTTTCCTATCATGCAGTAAATTCCAATTGGCTTTTTTTGTCTGCACTTCCCATCACAAACATAGCCAATTTATTGCCTCCCAGTTGTTTCTATGTACCTTTCTAAACATGCTTCTTTTTTCCTTCCTAGCAAGAATACAATCAGACATTGGAAACAAACTTTCTATAAATATTCTGCTGAATTCAAAAGCAAGCTTTCTTTTAATGTTCTCTTTCTTCAACTTTTAACCTGATATTTAATCTATTCGACCTCCAGGCACCCCCCCTCTAATTGCATTAAAGCTTACCAGTTCAATAAAAAAGCTTGCTACAGTTAGCCTGGTTTAACTTGTGACCTATCTCTTTAAAGAGAAAATGTCTGGGTCAAATCCATAGTTCTTGTAAATTGAGGTAGGTAAACTTCAAATGACTTATGCAAGGATTTGGCCCAGTATAACTAGACAACCGCAATGATCTTAGACTATTTCAAAGCAGCAAGACCATGAACTTCTGATAATAAGCTTCTTTATTGTATTCCTTGGTTAAAAGTAAAGCTCCCATAAAAATATTCAGGAATAGCATTCTCTCTAGGGAGTCCTACTTTTCCTCACAAATAGTTTGACAGAGATCACGTTGGATATCAAGCAATTACCATGTATAGACTCTCAATTATTTTAACTACATGCTTTTTGTTATACCTACTTTAGCTTTCTTTTCTACTACTATAAAAACTTCTCTCCTTTGACAAAAGAAATCAATCAAAACCAAGTCTTTTGGAGAAAACAAAAATACATGTGATTAATAGATAATTTATTTTTTCTGCACTTTCTCTTGTCTTTATTTCTAATAAGGGATTGAATTTTTAATTGAAAAGAAAATTAAAATAATTTTAGCAGTCATTCCAGTGTTTAAATTGACAATCTGAAAGAAACTATTTCCTTACCACAGTGAATGCATTTCCTTGGTCTATTGCTTTTGTACATTCTCACTTGTGTGATGTCGCAGAATTCAGGAACCTTCAAAAATCACTGATGGCCTCATCTTCTAAATGAAGAAAAAATGGAGTTGTGAATTATTTATTTATTTATTACATTTTGACGTATGCAGAGAGGAAAAAAATCTTTGTCCTTTTTTTTGTTCTTATTGAAATGTTAAGATGAATATCCAGATGAGATGATATAGTTTCAAAGATTTGACCTATAATAAAGATTCATTTCCATATCAGGCCCTCTTCACAGAGAAAAAGCAATGAATTACATAATATTTGGGAAAACAACCGTAAAGAGACAATTGCAAACACCCTTCGCTCAGATCGCACTTGCTTTGGTTATGACACTTGCCCAGAGTGTGGAGACCCGGCTTGTCTTCCACCATGCAGGAAAAATTGTTGAACCATTACACCAGGCCAGGTTGTTTTTCTCTGTAAGGTGTGGTCATCTGATTGTGCAGGTATCTTTGCCTTTTTTGTTTTGCAGTGATCCTGCTGACACCTTTCATCACAGAATATGGTATAAAAAAGGTTTAATCAGTGTAATAGCTGCTTGCTGTGGGGAATAATGAGACTGATGTATGTTCATCTCTCTGAGTAAAACTGACTTCAAATCTGTCCATTCTGAGACAAAAAGTCTGAGGAGAAACTATTGTAATGTGAAACTAAGTTATTTACATGGAGAACCGAACTTTGTTCCTTCTCTCTCCTTTCACCTCAAATAAGACAAAATTACTGCTTCAGAAACTATGTCAGATATTTATGGTTTGTTTACATGATGCTCCTACACTGTTCTTATTGGTAACTCATACATTTCCTTGTGCTGGTGACACTGTTTGCTGCCCTTAAGACAAACATATAGGCCATGATCCTGAAGTTGTACCATGACGCAACCTTCCCTGCCTGAAGACAATTAATGCTTTTTCTATATTAATGCAACTAATTCCCTTTATATATTTTAATTATAGAATCATAGAATGGCTCAGGTTGGAAGGGACCTTAAAGATCATCTAGTTCCAAGCCCCCTGCCCTGGGCAGGGACACCTCCCACTAGACCAGGTCGCTCAAACCCCCATCCAGCCTGGCCTTGAACACTGCTAGGGAAGGGGCATCCACAACTTCTCTGGGCAACCGGTTCCAGTGCCTCACCACCCTCTCAGTAAAGAATTTCTTCCTAATGTCTAATTTAAATCCTCTAAAATATCTTTCAGTTTGAAACTATTACCCCTTGTCCTATCATTGCACTCCCTGTTAAGGAGCCCCTCCCCTTCTTTCCTGTAGGCCCTCTTTAGGTACTGGAAGGCTGCTATAAGGTCTTCTCAGAGCCTTCTCTTCTCCAGGCTGAGCAACCCCAACTCTCTCAGCCTGTCTTCATAGCAAAGGTGTTCCAGCCCTCTGATCATCAATATACAGGAACTAAATTGTGAGAAAATTATATTTGCAGTCCTGTCAGATGTGCTATATATATATATATAACTGAAAAATGAAACTACAGAGGGCATGTAGGACTTGGATGCTATCTATGGTTCTGCATAATTAGTTATTTTCAACTCAGTTTCTGTTATTCTAAACAAGTTTTAGCAGAAATAATACCACTCACATCATGGTGGAATTAGGTTCTTTTGTAGTTTGTGGGGACAGAGTATCTAGAGTAACTGATAGACTTAAGGTCAAGGATGATTAACACATTTTTTTCTCTAGGCCATTACCTTGCATAACTTCCCTTGGAACCCTCAAAGCCCCTTGTACTTATTTAAAACTTTTACCCTGTAAGAATGAATTACGTCTGTTCTTGAACATTAATTCATTTTAAACAGGGAACACCTTAGACAGCAAGGCGTAAGTAGCTTGCAAAGACAGCTTTTCTAAAATAAAAGACATATATTTGTCATTTGCTGTAAAACTAAAACATATAAGGCAAAAGCCCATTTTTTTTTTTAACTGCAGGACTGTCATTGTCCTTTGATTCTTTTCTGCCAAGGTATTGTCTGCTCTCTAGTAAATTAATGTGCACACCTACTTAAAACACCTGTAAGAACAGGAGTTTAAGAAAAAGCAAGCAAGTTGGCTTCTTAAAACCTGATTGGTGACTGATGCTCAGTTAACAGCTCTGGGATTTTCACCTGGTAAATGATGTCTCGGGTAGCAATTTATGAACTCAAGTCTTCTTTTCATCCAGGAAAAAAGTTCAAGTATCTCTTCTATAAGCGGTGTACTGAAAGATGGGAAACAAAAGCATGCACAATAAAGGTAAAATATTAGAAAATGTTTTTAGGTTCTTTATTTCAGGTTGTTCACTTACAGCATTAAAAACAGATCCCAAATCCCTGATTTCTTGCTATGGTTAATTGCATTCAGAAATACCTTTTTAAATCAAGAAACCTTTATGGATAATAACTTTGTCATATGTTCCAAATAAATTTTTGTTTTGCTGAACTGGTCTTTTCTGGCTAAGAATAAATAGTTCCTTGAAAAGTCCTAGCACTGGTGGAGTGGTCTCAGGTAACAGATTGTATTTCAGTAACAGAGACTGAACAAAACCATGTTAAAGCACTAGAAATGTTCTGTGGCAAATAGTTGACCCAACAGAGGTTGTGCATGCAATGTAGTATTTTTTTAATTAATGCATAGTCCCTTAAAGTGCTTTTAGAAATGAAGGCAATATGGGTAACAGCCACATTGTTCAGCAAAACAGAATAACTTTTAGTAAGAGCAAAGTTGCTAAAAGTCTTTTACAACCATTCTGTAGCAAGCAAAACTGAAACAGCAGTCTTTCCAGGTCAGTGAGTATCTTGTCTAAGCTCTGCTGACTCTTTCTAGATTAGAAAAAAAATAATATACCTATCCAGACCATTTCCAGGTCAATAAAAATATTTCAAGTCTCTGCGTTTCCTCTAGACATTACAGAGTCAGTTAGGGACAGTTTAAACCAAATACAGTCATGATCTATTCATTGTAGTTGAACTATTCCAAGCTGTATAAGATCTTTTCAAGTTTTGAAAGGCACAAACTGGAACTGGTAAAATAATGTCTTTCCTGACATGGGGGGAAAAAAGGGGGGAAAAAACCCCACCCAAAACTTTCAAACTGAAAAAACTTTATAAATTAAAAAGTTATATCCTTAGAATAAATTTGCTGTCTAATTATATTTATTTTTTCATATTTATAATCAGATCAGCATATTTCTCATACAATGCCTCCAAACAAGTGTATTACTGATGTTTTTCATAGTGCTCAAAGATGGTGTTACTTTTGAGAACTCTTTAAGTTGTGAAAATGAGAGGGGACAGTTTTAAGCAGCATTCATTAACTTAGCAATCAAAGACAGGACTGTCATCTGCATGCTCATTTCAAAAGACTTTCCCCAACAGTGTAACATCACTAATTAAAGGTTCATTATTATTAAAATTGCAATTTGCACAGCCTGATTCATTTAGGTAACTGGACTTTAATTCAAAGGTATGAAGTGACATTTCACTTTATTAAAGTTCACTCAAACATGATTTTATTCAGTTCAATGCAACGTGCATAATTTGTAACCATACAAACAAAACACTTCATAGTAGATTTCTATGTGTGACTGTATGGAATCAATAATTTTCATGAAATTTCAGTGTATATTTATCACCTTCTGTTCATCCAAGTCTAGGTTTCTCTGGGACTCATAGTATACCACTGTGGTTATGGGTATATTTTATCAAGAAGCTGTTGGCATAGGCTGGTGGCATTGAGAAATATGGTGTTATTATATTTTTCAATAACTTGAACACAGAAGACAAACATAGCTACATATCTCATTTTCCTGTGATGTCGTTAGCCTTCTTTAGGCTATGGAGTACAGAGAGGGGGAAAAAAAGTATGACATCAATCTGGAGGCTAGGGCAGAAAAATGGTATATCAGGCAGCTCAAGGAAAATTTGGAGGCACAGGTCCAGCTGGAGACCTTCACTCTGTTCTTTAGAAGTTACCTTAATTTAATCATTAACTCATTTCCCTCTTTCAGAATGAGTATAACTTCCTATTCCTTTAGAGCAACGTGAGGCAAAGATCCTTTAAAATCATTTTGGGACATGTGGCTACTACTGAAATGCCTTATGGCTGTGTCCAGACAAGTAAATACCTTTTTTAAATAGACAAACATTCAAATGGTGTGTTGAAAGATAATTGGAAAAAAATAGCAAGACTTTGCTCTTTGGCATGGAACTCTATAGTATCATGAACTTCAATGTCCTGGAAATGGAGGCCTACGTTGTCTCAACGGAGTAAATATCATCAGCCCTGTGTGAAGACAGCATATGAATGCACAATTAATTTGACTGTTCAAATGAGAGTAGAGTTTAATTGGCAAGGTATCATGATAATGTGGTTGGCAGGTGTAGGAACAAAGGAGAAAGTGCATATCATTCCAAACATAAAATCCCTACAGGTCTGGGGGAAAAAAAAAAAATTGTACTTTATCTGCCTTAGAAAGTTCTGTGCCTACAGTGACAAGACTGTCTGTGCCCATAGCTGTAGGTTTGCTCCTGTTCATTATTTCCCCTCTCTTTTCTGAATTCATCTTGCTGTATTTAGTATCATTATAGACCCTCAGGAGAGCTAATATCAGATCTTGTGATACGAGGTGACAATAATGTGGATGCAAAGGTAGGTAGTATCAAAAAATGTCTATTTTAATACTTGTATTTGATTTGGCAAACCTTTTTTTTTTTTTTTTTTTTTTTTTGCGTGGAGTTTTACTTTGTGGGAACAGTAATAGAAATATTACCTATGCAGATCTACTATGGTATAGGTAGAGCTTAATTTGCTTGAGAACCACCAGGGGAAGCCTAGAGAGGGTATGAAGCTTGGCAAGCATCAGAGCTTCCAGGCAGAGCCAGAAACCTTGATGATTTGTTTTCCAACTTGGACGACACTGCAGGAAGAGAAGCAGTTTGGACATGTAATGCAAAGTACTCCTGAAGCATAAACTCATTCTGCTGGTTTAAATTTGTTTAAAAAATATTTATGGTTTAACAGATTAAGCCTCTAAACTTGTACTATGTGTACGTTCTGTTTCCTGCATGTGCTATGAAGCTGTTGCAAAGGAATAAATCTAGTGTGACTGAGTAATTTGACAGAAACCAAACAGTGGGCATTTTCAGTGTTAGCGAGTGTGGAGCCATGGCTTTTTGTCCATTTGACACTTCACTCATGCATTGAACATAAAACATCCATTGTTTATGTGATGTTTTTCCTCCAAAGCTTGATATCACATTGCTTTATTTTTGTGGATAAAAGCAGAATTGAGGGTACTGCCTTTTAACTTCTTTCAGGTAAAAATTTGAATTGGAATGAGTTGATTTATAGAATTAAATATGTCAGATTTTTCCTTTTGCTCTGTACTACAGTATCTTGCAAGACTAGTATATGCTATCAAATGTGGTATTTTAAAACTATCAAGATCCCGAGTATGCATAAGAACAATATACGCATGTAGCTGTTAGATATGTATAGCTATTGTCTGCATTTTTCAGATGGAGAAAATAGACTCTGAAAGACTCACTGGTCAGGATCACAGAGTTAAGGGAGGCTTAGAGTTATGATAAGGTAGCTGTCTGCAGTGATCTTGTCTAGCCTATCTTGAAACTACTGTGTGGAAAGAACTCAAGAATAACTTGCTGCTGAGGTGATTTTGAATGGCCATATTGTTGTACTTCCAAGATAAAAACAACCTGTTGTATCTAGAGCACAATCAAGCAAAACTGTCAGAACACACCAAGCAGAAGGAAACACACAGAAGATAATGTCCAAAAGGAACACCTATCAATCTAGGAAAAAATGTGTCCGGTACTGTAACGTAGCCGTATCTGATGGTGTGCACACAACTGAAAATCTTGGTATTGCTTCATAATCACTGAAACGGGAAATGGGTTTACCTGCATATATTTGTTACCAGGTCACGTGGATTTTATTCAAGGAAGAGTATTGTTACAAGAATGCCTGAATCTTTCTAAAACAATTTACTGCTACGGCTGAGAATTCTGTGCAGCAAATATAAAACTGATTCTCTTCTAAGGAAGGATGCCCTCATTGGAGTATGTAACATTACTATCCCCCCTAGGAAGTACCCAACATCATCTTTGAAACACATAAACTCTGCCTGGTGTTTGTCTGAAATTTTTACTCTTGTTGCAGCATCTTTCCTGACTTATGGTAGAAGTTGCACGGCTGGAGAAGGCAACAATAGCTTCAATATCTCTGTATTTCAGACTCTGTTCGTCTCATATGTGTCCCACTGGGTTATGAAAATGTGGCATAAATTTAGAGCTACCTTCTAGAGGTTAGTCTCCGCTACGTAGTACCAGAGCTGATGTGGATGTTATCCAAGTACTGGCAAAGCAGCTTCCAGAACATATTCCTTACGGCACAGCTTTTTAACCATACCTGATCATCAAAAAATCATTCTCAATAGTATTTTGGCAGGCTTTTTGAAGTTTTTTTTGGTGTCAAAAATGTTAGGCTTAGAGTTTGGACAACACCATTACCCCACCCCATTACAACTCCAGCTATGCTTTCCTTGCATTCATTTTTTTCAATGATTATGAATTAGAAAGCTTTCTCTTTTGTTTTAAATGATGAAAATTGCATGATGATATACAATCTTCAACATGCCTTTTGAATACTGTCTACAGTGCCTGAAGAAAATAAACTAATTTAGGGGAAACTCTGTCTAAATATTTTTGTGTTAAAATCCTCATGATGGCACAACTGATTTCTTTAAGAAAAGAGAATTAAGGACTTTAAGTTTTCTTTTCAATGTGTGAGTGATTTCACGAGAACTTTCTGTACAGATTTTACACTGATAGTAAAAACATACAGCTAAAAATTCAGCAACTTCATGCTTCAAAATAAAATACATATCTGTTAGTGTGAGTATGAATGTGAAGGACAGTAGCCTTACAGAACCTTTTTCAAACAGAAACGAGATCATCTGGCCACGACAAATAAGAGTAATGGAGAGGTTTTGAAGTGATAACCAAAAAGCCAAAGTCATGAAGATGATTTTGTTATTCATTTAGTTGGAAGGGATATAGGTTGAAAGCATCCATAAAAAAAAAAAAACCTAAACAACCAAAAACATAATAAAAGAAAATGTGGAGAGCTGATAGCTTTTATATCTGTTTTTGAACTGCAGAAAAAAAAAGAAAAAAAAAAAAGCCTAATTTCTAGGAGGGAACAGAAACATACCCTCCAGAACTGTTAATAGAACAGCTGCAGATGCCAGAGGACTACTAGTGTATGGACCTCAAAGAGACCAGGTTTGTGCACTGTCCATAAACAGAATTTCCTTTTGTCACTACCTCTACTGGGCAAGATGGGCCTTGCATTTGACCCTGTAGGGCTTTTCCCTGTTTTTAAGGAGATACAAATGACAAGCAGAATTTATAAAAATGAGTGTTTGAGCCTTGGGGTATCAAAGGGAATGCTGGCAACAGTATTCATGTGCACTAGTATGTGAAAATGGTGGAATAAATGTTTCCATTATATATTTGGGAAAAAGCCAGAAAATGTATTTAAATGACATGAAGATTATGACCATATGCTTTCAGAAAGATGTTAGATAGTAAACTCAATCATTTTTTTAAAGTTGGGCATTTTAGCTTTATAATTTTATAATCTATCTAAGCTGCTAAGATTTCTGGACTATGCGTTGTGGAGTTCTGGAACAGTTCTGGAAGACCAAAACAAAAGTAATACTGTGACAATATTTAAAGAGAGGAAACAGTGACTTAAGTAATTATAAGCTTGTCTGTCTTGTGTAGATTGCGAACAATTGTAATGGTGGCTAATAAATGTGACTTTTTTATGAGAGTTAAGAAAAGTTAATTAATGACAATACACATAGATTTATTGAAATTTGATCTTGTTAAGCTAACTTAGAAAAAAAATTGTCACTGTAAGCTTTGTTGCTAAAGTTGTTGGTGCAATACTATTAGGCATATGTAAGGTATTTTAACTTGGTATTGCAAAGCATTTTGACTAAGGAGCAAAACTAATATCAAATCAATATGTATCAGTCAGGTGAAAACATTATTTAAATTATGTTCTCTAAGAAAAAAATCCTGGGGAAGCATCACTGAGTGGACATTTCGCTGGGTTGAGTTCTGTGGACCCAGAGTTGTTTAACATTTTCACCTATGGCATAAAATCATTACTGATCAATTCACTAATGATGTGTAAGCTGGAGGATCAATGAAAAAGAAGTCAGAGTAGTGATATCAGTGTAGAGCGCTCTGTAAGCTGCGTGCAACCAGCGATACATGCATCTTTCAGGGAGAAACGAATACTGCAGACTGCTTTTGCATGCCTAGTTTTCTGGCATCAGGATCCTCCTGAACTAATATGGTCCAGTCACCTACTGTATGTCAGATCTTCCTGCGACAGAAAGCAGTAGCTCTGAGAAAGACTCACAGCTCATTGCGGATCATCAGCTGAAGGTGAGGATAGTACTCTGACCAAAGCAATACTGTTGAGAATAGTTTGCCATTATTTCTGTGGTTGGTTGGCACACATGTGATTATTTTTGGACTGGTGCATCGTGGCTAGGTACCTAGAACTCAGTATGGACACTGAGAGTCTGAAGAGGCTTTATAGAAGAGCTATGGGAATGGCCAAAAACTTAGAAGAAGTCTCAGGTACCCCAACATCTAGCATAGCGGATAATAAACCTGCCTCTTGAATTTCTTGCCTAGTTCTCATTTCTCTACCATCTCAGCAAGGAGAAGACAAGGTGGAAGTCAAACTGGAAAAGGTTCCACCGTTGTAGAAAGGTGTCAACACCAAAGGTACGAGCAGTGTGTGTGCAGATGGAAATTAAAGCCAGTGGGATCTTTCCCACTGGAAGAGACCTGAGCAACAGTAGATATACTAGGTGCCTAGAACATACATGAATATGGAAAGAAAAAATAAGGAACGACTGTGGACTGTCTAGTCTCATTTTAAAACTAGAGAATTTCAAGCAAAATTAACAAATGCCTACCTAAAACCAAATAAGGTGTCTTTACAGTATGCAAAATTAAGCAGTAGAACTCATTATAAGATGTAGATGCATCAACGTAATGTGGGTTGAAAAAACACCTGAATGAACTTACCAAAAAAATGCATTGAAAACTCAAGACAACACAAAACAAAACAAAATCACCTCAGAATCAGGAAAGTCTTGAGCTGCGAACTACTGAGGTCTGGGAGGGCATGCAATGCTTACTCTTTTCCCCAGACATCTGCTGTACGGCCACTGTCAGAGACAGGGTCAGGCAGACCTTTTTGTCCACTTCCTACAGCTGCAGTATAGAAGAATGTGTGTGAAGAAAAGATACCTGTGAAAAGAGCATTTTCTGACCTGTCATCCTATGGCTTAACGAGACCCAGTGACTGATAGAAAAAGTTAGATTTGAAATGAAACTCAAACTTTTAGAGGTGAAACAAATTAATTTACAAGCATATTTCTCAGTTGAGTCTGATGGTATCTTCTTTTGTGCTTGCTGGTAAGATCAAGGAAGGTGGAATTCTTTGTTGTCACTTCCTCTGCAGTGCACTAAGGCCTGTCCTCCCACCCCGCATTGGTTTGGTGTCAAATAGTCAGTGAGAGGACAGGACTTTGCAGATCTCTGGATCCAAGCCCATAACAAGACGGAGATCATTCAGTATATGAGATAGCAGCATTGGGTTTTCATTTTCTTACAGTTAAAGGAGGTTTGTGCTGTGTGGAAAAGCGAGTTCTGGACAGCATCACCCTCAAACTCTGCAGTGTTGAGCTGTGATCTTTGGATACAGACCTGAGTGTCTCTTTTCTCTTCTATGTCTATGCAGATATGTATTCTCTTTCTGGTTTGCATGATGCCTCATAGCTTTTATTTTTGGTGAGAGAACCTTTGAAAAAGAGACCCCTTGTCCTTGTAAATGGATCCTGCTTTTTACCAGCAGAGTACTTACGTAAAAAACTTGAAGGAAAATTTGACCATTAAAGCGTATTTCTTGGAGATGGTTTCAAATTTTGGAGGTGTGGGATGAAATTCACATAGAAAATAAGAAAGAAAGTTAATCAAGTGGATTGTGGCATGTCTAAAAATACATTGTTTACACCTGTTTGGTTTTTCTTGTAGGTAAACAGCTTGAAAGTCATCAGAAACCATTAGTGACCAAACTGAAGCAACCAAGCTCTATTACTTATGATGTCACAGAACCACCAAATCACAGAACAGTTGAGGTTGTAAGGGACCTCTGGAGGTCATCTTGTCCAACTGCCTGCTCCAGCAGGAATGCCTAGAACAGGTTTCCCACAAACATGCCTGTATGGCTTTTGAATATCTCCAAGGATGGAGACTCTAGAACTTCCCTGGGAAACCTTCATCAGTGCTCAGTTACTAAGCAGTGTTTCCTGATGTTCAGGAGGAACTCCCCGTGTTTCAGTCTGTGGCCATTGCCTGTGGTCCTGTTACTGGGCAACACTGGCTCTGTCGTCTCTACACTCTCCCTTAATTTATCTACAACAAGATTCTCACACTGTGCCTGCACTTCTCTAGACTGAACATTCCCAGCTCTCTCAGCCTTTCCTCATATGTGAGATGCTCCAGTCCCTTAACCATCTTCATGGCCCTTCTCTGGAAAATATAATGTCAAATATGCAGTAAAACTTTTATGTGAGATGACACACAGAACCTGTAAAGCAGATTATGGGAATATAAGTATATAAAAATGAAGCTCTTGCTCTTGAAAGGCAACATAAATTTACGTATATACGCATGCATATGTGTGCAAACACTTAACACAAGTGTAATGGAAAAAATAACTCTTAGCTTGAGTTAATTGCGAGATTTTATGAATCTGCAAATTAATAGATGATTAAACATATGATTTAAACCCAAACCCATACATTAGAATAAGAACATTTTGCTGATCTGTAATCAGACTACTAAACTGCTTACATATACAGCTTTAAATTTTGATTAATTTTGTGTGAAAGAAGAACTAATGAGCTGAGAACTAGTTAGTTTGCCTCACGCTGCAACTAACCATAGCAAATTATAATTTGTAGTCTAGCATATGAACATATGTATAGCAGAACACAATTATTTTCATCTGTAATATTACTAATTTTTATGAAACTTCTACAAATCCCATATTGTTTTGTTTCTTGTTAACTATTGCATTAGTAACACATTATCATGATGTAAAATTCAATAATGAAACAATACAGCATTTTGGGAAAACTGATGAATTGATTGGATTTGAATCCATCATGTTATTATCTATCCTGGTCTACTAACACAGAATTCTTGGACAGAAAGTAGGTCCATCAACTCCCTTGGTATTATTTTTAGTGGTATAAAATGGAGATTATCTGTTTTTCTGTAAATGAACTATGAAAAGATTACAGAAGTAAAATTAAAGTTCCCAGTTTAGTGAGCTTCTTGTAAGTGCTAATATCTTCTGGTCACTCTTCCACATATTTTGAGGATTGGATCCTGGGATGAAAAAATGAACTTGTATTAAGTTCATTTTATCATCCCAGAATCCAATCCTCAAACTATGTGGAAAAGAAAAGAAGTTTGAAAGTAGACTTGGAGTTTGGTTTAAGTGATGTGGTTGTCAATGTGTGAATCTTCCACATCATTATGAATTTTGTCCTTTGACTTTTTGCATGAAGGTGTTCAGTGATTGTGGATCTTAGCTGTCTTGCAATGTGTGCCTATTGAGTTGAGATTTTATTTCTTTTGATATGTGTATATTTTCTTGGGTGTTACTGAATAAGTCACCTTCAAATGTGAATAATCTGCTTTCTCTACTGCTTACTTGTACAAAAAAAAAAATCTTATTTGGGTTTGGGGTTGTGTTTCCTACTCTTAATTGTAAGGAAGCTGTGAGTAACAAAAAGAAGTACCTTTTACCATCATTTCAGAAGTGCAAATGCTTGGTTTTATACATTCAAAGTATCCTTGGTGGCTAATAAGGACAAAGCAAGCTTGAAACATATTTTGAGATTAGAAATTAAGATAATTTATAGACAGCAGTGATAATCTTAAAATCTCGGGAAAACGAAACTATATACAAGAATATGAGATGGTAATGGTGAGCAAAAATAAGGTGCTGCGGTTATTTAAAGTATCTGTTAATATTGCTCATATGATTAAGAGAAAATACAGAGGCTATGTAGCCAAATAATATTGTGCATCCTTAATGATTATGGGCTGCTTTAGGGAGAGATGCAGGTGTTCATCTATGTTGAGAATAAGGCTATTAAATGATAAAATATCTCCTAGATGGAAGTGGCAATACTAGAGAACATACGGCTGTAAGAAATTAAATTCTCTGTGTACACATTCTGAGGCAGAGGCAACAATATTAAGAGTAGAAACTAGGCAAAGCTGCTAATTTTAGCATTGATTGCTTTGGTGTATAAGAGAGGTAAAGAATCCTAACAAATACTGTTGATGGGAATAGTTCACAAAAGGACATTTAACTGAATTTTTCAAAAGTCCCAAACCTGTAGGTAAAATCACTGTGCTTAGTTTCTGTATGGTAGGAATTGAGAAGTTACAGGAGAAGAAAAATCAACTTGTTCCAAGAAGATTATTTTCTTACCCTCGGCGAATAGCAACTGCTTGAGGAAGTCATATCAGATTAAAATTGCTGGTGCAAAGCCTCAAGGGTCATTCTGGAAGGAACCAAAAGCTGGCTCTCAGCAAAGAAAGTGAAATGATTCAACAGATGTGTTTACAACATCATGATGTGTATTGAAGTGCAACTTGTGTGAGTGCAATATAACAGCTATGTTTTATCTCTGCAGGCACTAAAACACCACGTGACCAAGAAATAATGCGGTTAAGAATTAGAATTTGTGCAGGTGGGGGCTCCTGGAGCTAAAGTGTGAGACATGTCCTGTTGGTGTGATTCAAACAGATCAATGAGCATAGAAATAATGGCAACATGGGATTTCATGCTCCACCAGGTTTCTGTGATCACTGGTGCAAAATGCCAATCAGTGTCGCAGTAGAGATCAGTATTCTGAGTTGGTATTTCAAGACAAAATGAACAATTTCTTCTTAAATAATCTATATTGCTGACCTGTTGTGGTTGGTAACTGCCATACAATAAATGTGGAAAGAGAATACAATTATCAATCAGTCTGCAGCTACTGCTGAAGTCTAATGAGCTTCTCTAGCCAGACAAACTTTGAAGAAACATCTAACAGCCAATTTCAGTAGTGATTCAGCAACAGGTGGTCTAGAACATGGGCCACTGCTTGAATTACCTGAACTAAAAGCAGTGGAGGGTAAGTAAAATGACCTCCAGATATCATTTGATGGAGTGCAATAAAAGAAAATAGATGGAGATCAGGTGGGTTGGGTAATCAAAAAAATACTCACGTGTTCCTGCACACAATACTCTTCTGCTCCAGAAAAAAAATATTGTTTTTACTTCCAAACATCATCTGTTTCAAACTGATCCAAAAAACCAATTTCTTCTAGGATGAGGTCTGATAACATTTATTTATCTTTTTAATTTTCAGAATACTACTGATTATTTAAGTATTCCTTCTTTTCATTTAGGCAGCTTAATGAGTTTCTTGTTTCTGAATTTGTACTGCCCTTGAATTCAAATAATGCAACACAAGAAGGCCTAGTAAGGCTATTTCAGTCATTTTGGTTGCTTCTGAATCACTTTCAGCAATTTCTGAAAAAAAATCAAAACTGATAGTTTCAAAAGGAAAGGAGACATTTAGTGTATTATAAAGAGAAATTCAAAGTTTGAAGGACCAGTTCTGGCCCAAGTACTTGAAAGGAAATCCTGCTTTCTGAAGAAAACCTGGATTCTCATGGAAAAACTTTCAGGAAAGCTTTATAGTCTTGACTTCCATGTTGAAGGTGTAATTCTAGAGAGGTGGGAAAGGAAGGAGGCAAAGACATCAAGGGAGCAAACCTGAAAAATTGCATGGGACATACCACAGTGACTTGACGTTCTTTGCCTTTCTTTTGAAGCCTGTCTTAAGACATTTACTACAGTAACTAATACTGTTCAGTTTAGAAAAAAATGAATAATTTAAAGAAGCAGGAAGTATTGTAATGGTATTCATAACAGAGCTCTGAGCTCTTCAAAAGAACTTTGTAATTACATCCTAATATAATGGAAGGAAGGATGGTGGGGTGGGAAAGGGTGATTATCTCTCTATATGATTAACTCTTTGCTGTCAGGAAGTCTGTCTTTTCCATTCTTTTTCCTTATAGTCCTCCACATATTGTAGCACTGAATTGGAAAGATGTGTGTGTACTTAGAAAAAATGATTTCAACAGTGTTAAATAGCAGATACCTAAAACTTACTCACGTCATATGTAGCATAGCCTAAATGTTTGCTTAGCAAAGTGTTTTGAAAATGTACAACACATTGTTCCAAGTTACAACAGCTCAAATTGCATTGATAAGTACTTGTAGGTAATCAGTTGCATGTTTTCCTGATATTTGAAGACAAGGAGAACATCCCTTATTAGTATTTGTTATTTATTTTTCCTCGTACCACATTACCATTGAGCATCAAAAATTAAGTTCTTTTTCTTAAAAAAACCCAACAAAACAACAAAAAACCCTAACTTTCCCTAGTCTTTTCCAGAAATCCAGTAAAATATTACTGGCATATCTGGCAGTATTGAAGACAAGCAAAGCACAAATCATGTCAGAATTTTAGTGACACACCAAAAGATGTTGAATGTTTCTATAATGGAAACTTATTCAGGATCATGTGGTGTTTAACTCTGTTTCTATTTTTGATGTCTTTTGAGAATTTGTGGAGGGTTGGGGATTTCCTGAAATTCTCTGCTAAACTGGCAAGCAAAGCCTTTGGGACTTCCAGGTGGTAGAAACACTGACTAGAAGTTTATTTCCTGCAAAAGCAATGCATTTTTGAAAAGTGATTTCTGGTTGTAATTTCATTGTTTTCTAATGAATTGTGAAGACAATCAGCTGCAAAAAGAAACACAAATTTGAACGCTTTGATGTCAGCTATAAAACAGACACTGAATAACACAGCCAGTTACGATTAGCTCTGCACACAGAATTGTGTGGATACTGGTTTGTAGGTCTAAAATAGAAGAGTATTTTGATGTAAATCTTCACATTGGAGAAGTTAAGAATGCATAATATCTCCAGATCTCTCTGCAATGGGAACACAAAGTTCTGCTACAGAAAGTTAATGAAAAAAAGGAAATCACTGAGTGATTGAATTTACTGTCAAGGATGGCATGCAAACATCTTACCCCAACTTTCTACTTAAGGTGATGCGTTGTGATGTGGCCCTTCTGAACCCTTCCTTATCTCTGCATAATTAAACAAGAACAATGGTGAAAAATACCTTTGGAAGCTTGCAGGTTGCTGGGAGGCACTATATGTTTTTCCATCTGGTGTGGCCACAGCACATGGGTCACAACATAACAAATGTGCATCTGTTGGCATCATCCAGAATTACAGAACAAAGGTGGGAGCATGAGTGGTGAACACTTTCCACAACAAGCTTTTTATAGTTATTCCCTTCCTGCTTTTTGCCTTTAGACATTAGAATGGACATTAGAGATTAGTGGACATTAGAATAAGGAAAATTTTAATTTTTTCTTGAAAAGACTAAACCTCTTTCAAATAGCAGAATACAAGCAGTTCATTTCTGGCAACATTTTCTAACATAGATTTAGAAACAAATGACTATTTTTTGTTCTGTCATGACATATTAAGAGCTGAGATCCTTTTCTGCACAAGATATTTTCCCTTCAGAATAATCTCTTTAGTACATCATATTAGGTATGATGTCATTTGTGTGACTTTGAGTTAACTTGTTACCTCTTCAACACTTAAATTTAATAAGGAAACTCACCCATTGCCAATACTAGCAGTGGGAAGACATTCTTTCAAGATTCCCTGGGGTGGCTTGCTTTCTCTATTACCAAGTAAATAACACTGTGAAAAAATCAGTGTAAGATTTCTAGTTCAGCAGTGAATAATTTCACAAATAATTTCCTTTTTATAAAACTACTGCTCCTCTGCATTTCTTGGTGATGTCTTTTCTATGTGGCATATCAAGGATGCACTGCCTTAGGAGTAAGATCATTAGAAAAAAAATTGTTTTTGCTTGACCAAAGGTTTCTCACTTTCTCCTCCCCCCTTAGGGGAAAAAATTCACCTAGTTGATTTTTAATTTTGACCTTGGTTATTAAGGGAGCATGGGGTTAGAATAGAATTACAATCAACTGATGAAAAAAAAAATCCCCAACAGATTAAGAAATCACTAATTTTATTGAAAAGTTTTATGTAGGTTCTTTTTTGGAAGGAGTTTTACTTAAATTGGAAACGCTCTTAAAATTAATTCCATTTACTTAAAATGGAAGTGCTCTGTTATTGGTACCATCAAATCAAACCATAGACCTTTTTTTTAAAAAAAAGCACTGTATTTGCAATCAACAGCCTAACTTTAAATCTGGAAATATCTGGTGCTCGTTCAGCACCAACTGTTCAGCAACAGTTCAGTATCACTATAACTTGTCTCCTGGAAAAACTTCTGAAGCATAAGCTGTTTGTCAGGTGTGATCTACTCAAGACAAACTCAGGGTACTGGGTTGAAAAATAACTGATTTTAGTCAAGCATTTTAAAAGAATAACAATATCTAATGAGACTGGATAAGTCTTAAGGATAAATAATTTACAAACTGTCTGATAAAGTAGACATTGGCCTAAAAGAACTCATCCATATCTTTATATTCCACTTTAAACTATTACTTGAAGCTTTCATAATACTCAAATATTCTCTCTGGAAAGTATGAGCAGGGAAATACTAACCACTATTTAGTTGCTAGCACTAATACAAACTATTGAACTATGGCTTAAAATTGAAATCAACTTTGTTAAGTTATGCTATGAAAGCTCCTCTGTGCATCCACAAAGGAGCACAGAGACACAATATCAGTATTATTTGAGAGACCAAATGATACTCTGCCAGGGCTATCCCCAAGCCCATCCCAGGAGCCATCAGGCTATCAAAGTCCCATGTCCACAAACCCAGAGAAGCACAGGGGCACGCAATTGCAGATGGGAACTCAAACTGCAGACTACTGGGGACTGAACACGTTTTCTGAGTCCTTCCAGAGCTGACACAGGGGACCTTCAGCCCTTGTGTCCTGGTGTGATCTTGATCACCTTTCGGACTAAGGGTGGCTGCTATCCAGAGGGGTGAGACACATAGCATGAAGGGGGAGAGGATTTCAGGACTGCACCAGACTTACTATGGGGTGTTTAGGGGAGGAACTGAAGATGGAAAAAGAGAGGGACCTGGGTGACATGGGGAGGAAGAAGTATGGGAAAATAGAGGGGTAAGGAGATAAGAAGGGCTGGTTGTGTGTAACTGATATGCTTGTCTGGCCTTCTCCTGTGCCTGATCAGCACAGTCTGTCCTGTCTTCTTATTAAACTCCTTTTAAGCTCTTTCCTAGGTAAGGGATTCTATTCAGTGTGTGTGTGGTTGTGTGTAATGCCAGCAACTGGAGTCAGGTCAGGGGTGGGAGGGCCATGGTGCCAGTGACTGGAACGATCGTGGGTGTGTGAGTGAGTGCATGATGGCCAGTGAAGATCAAACTGGACCTTATGAATCACAGAACGGTAGGGGTTGGAAGGGACCTTCAGAGATCATCCACTCCCCTGCCAAAGAAGGCTCACCTAGAGCAGGTTTGACAGGAATGCATCGAGGCAGGTTTTGAATATCTCCAGAGAAGGAGACTCCACAACCTCTCTGGGCAGCCTGTTCCAGCGCTCTGGCACCCTCAAAGTAAAGAAGTTTTTCCTCATGTTGAGATGGAATTTCCAATTTGTCCCTGTTGCCCCTTGTCCTGTCACTAGGCACTGCTGAAAAGAGTTTGGCCCCATCTTCTTGACACCCACCCTTTAGAAATTTATCAGCATTGATGAGATGCCCTCAGTCTTCTCTTCTCCAGGCTAAACAGATCCAGGTCTCTCAGCCTTTCCTCATACGAGAGGTGTTCCAGTCCCTTGATCATCTTTGTAGCCCTCTGCTGGATTGCACGCTGTACTCTGGATATGGCCTCACTAGGGCAGAGTAGAGGGGGAGGACCTTCTGACCACACTCTTTTTAATGCACCCCAGAAGACCATTGGCCTTCTTGGCCACAAGGGCACATTGATGGCTCATGGCCAACTTGGTGTGCACCAGGACTCCCAGGTCCCTCTCTGCAGAGCTGCTTTCCAGCAGGTCAACCCCTAACCTGTACTGATGCATGGGGTTATTCTTCCCTAAGTACAGGACTCTACACTTGCCCTTGTTGAATTTCATTAGGTTCCTCTCTGTCCAGCTCTCCAGCCTGTCTACATCTTGCTGAATGGCAGCACAGCCTTCTGGTGTGTCAGCCACTCCTCCCAGTTTTGTGTCATCAGCAAACTTGCTGAGGGTACACTCTGTCCCCTCACCCAGGCCATTGATGAACATGTTGAACAAGACTGGACCCAGTACTGATCCCTGGGGAACACTGCTAGTTACAGGCCTCCAACTAGACTCTGCGCCACGGATCACAACACAATGAGCGCTGCCATTCAGCCAGTTCTTTATCCACCACACTTTCCACTCATCTAACCCACCCTTCCTAAGCTTGGCTATGAGGATGTTATGCGAGACAGTGTCAAAAGCCTTGCTGAAGTTGTGGTAGACAACGTCTGGTGCTCTCCCCTCATCTACCCAGCCAGTTATTCCATCATAGAAGGCTATCAGATTGGTCAAGCATGATTTCCCCTTGGTGAATCCACGTTGACCACTCTTGATAACTTTCTCTTGCTCTACATGCTTAGAGATGACATCCAGGATGAGCTGTTCCGTCGCCTTTCCAGGGATGGAGGTGGGGCTGACTGGCCTGTAGTTTCCTGGGTCCTCCTTCTTGCCCTTTTTGAAGACTGACGTGACATTAGCTTTCCTCCAGCTCTCAGGCACTTCTCCAATTCTCCCTGACCTTTCAAAGATGATGGAGAGTGACTTTGCAATAACATCTGCCAGCTCCCTCAGCACTCGTGGGTGCATCCCATCAGGGACCATGGATTTGTGGGTGTCAAGTTTGTCTAAATGATCTCTGACCTGATCCTCCTCAATTGAGGGAGAGTCTTCCTTACTCTAGGCTTTCTCTCTTACCTCCAGGGTCTGGGGTTCCTGGGGGCTGGCCTTAGCAGTAGAGACTGAAGCAAAGAAGGCATTCAGTAACTCCGCCTTCTCTGTATCCGCCATCACCAGGGCACACATCTCATTCAGCAGCGGGCCCACATTTCCCTAGTCTTCCTTTTGCTACTGATGTACTTGAAGAAGCCACTCTTATTGTCCTTGACATCCCTTGCCAAGTTTAATTCCAAGTGGGCTCTACCCTTCCTCGTTGCATCCCTGCATACTCCAAAAACATTCCTATACTCCTCCCAAGTGGCCAGGCCCTTTTTCCCCATCTGCAAACTTCCTTCTTCCATCTGATTTTTTCCAGAAGCTGCTTGCTCATCCATGTCTCCTCTGCCTGAGTTCTTGCTCCTAGGGATGCACCAATCTTGAGCTTGGAGGAAGTGGTGCTTAAATATTAATCAGCTCTTTTGCACCCCCCCTTCCTTCTAGAAACTTAGCCTATGAGATCCCTCCAAGTAGGTCTTTGCAGAGGCCAAAGTCATCTCTCCTGAAGTCCAGGGTTTTAATTCCACTTTTTGCCCTGCTTCTTCCATGCAGGATCCTGAACTCCACCATCTCATGGTCACTGCAGTCAAGGCTACCCCCAGCGTTCACATCCCGAACTAGTCCTTCTTTGTCAGCACAAGGTCCAAGCAGCACATCTGTGCTTGTCGGCTCTTCCACCACCTATATCAAAAAGATATCATCAATACTCTGGAGAAACCTCCTGGACTGTGTATGCCCGGCTGTGTTGCCTTACCAGCAAATGTCAGGGTAGTTGAAGTCCCCCATGAGAACCAGGGCTTGTGACTGTGAGGCTATTTCCAACTGTCTGTAGAAGACCTCATCAACTTCCTCTTCCTGAGCTGGTGGTCTGTAGTAAACACCCACAATTGTGTCGCCCATATTAGCCTGCCCCTTAATTCTTACCCATAAGTTCTCAACGCATACTTCATCCACCCCTAGGCAGAGCTCAATACAATCCAGCTGTTCTCTCACACAGAGAGCAACTCCACCACCTCGCTCGCTGGCCTGTCTTTCCTAAAAACTACATAGCCATCCATGACAGCATTCCAGTCATGTGAGCTGTCCCACCATGCCTCTGTAATTGCAATGAGATCATGGCCCTGCAACTCCACGCAGATCTCTAGTTCTTCCTGCTTATTCCCCACGCTGCGTGCATTGGTGTAAAGGCACTTCAGAGAGGTAATTGAACATGCAGGTTTCCCTGGAGGTGAGCAAGAGGATCCACCACAGCCATGCACACTCTTGGCCTTCTGGATCTCATGTTGGGAGGCAGCTAAGGAATATTTGTCACTGCTCTGGTTGGCTTGGCTTATTCTCCAGTTGGATAAGTTGGTGAAGGGACTTAGGAGCAAGGATGAGTGGGTCTCTTAACAGCCAGCTCTGGGTGTGAGAGTGCCCTTGTGTCTCTAAGAGTAAGAGCACATCGGGGTCTGCTGTGCACCAGGGGAGTCCTTGCCAACTCTATGTGTGTGTGTGTGTGTCCCTGTGTCTGTCTGTCTGTCTGTCTTTATGTCCAGGTGCTGGCAACTAAGAAGACTAGGATCCAGAGTCAGCTACTGGGCAGGCTGAGTGTATGATGCATATCGTGAACTTATACTCAGCATAAAAATGAATGCAAAATTAATAGACATTCCTCCCATTTTTAACAGTTATTTTGAAATAAAATGCTAAGTCTACAAAACTGCTGGTGTTCATAAGAGTTGCTGAGTTGGGTTTCTAGCTGTAGCTTTGCAGGTGCACTGCAGGAAACAATGAATTTTGTTCTTTTACCTGACCTACCTGTTGCTGGTTTCCTGTTCTATGTCTCTGAAAAGCCCATCCACACATACCCTTTCCTTTCAGCGCATAGTCTTTCCCAAACTGTTTCTTTCACAGCGTTGGCTTCTGGCTAGAGTATTCCTCAGTCTGTCCTCACTGTTTTGAGGCTTCTCTGATATTATTACTGTAACCCCTAACTTCTCTCACCTCCTTCATTCTAATTTTTAGCACACTGTTCATTTCTGTCTATGCCTTTATTTTTGCTGTCAAAAAACCATTTTTTGTATCCTGTGTGTTCAAATCAGGCAATTTCCATTTCAGGGGTCATGAGGTGCCAGAAGGCAGCACGTTTGGAAAGCACTGGGTTGAGAAGTGGTTCCTTGATCTTAGTTCCAGTGTTCATCTCAGACTCGTCTTGGAGTAGCAAGAAAAACTCTGCTCTCTTTCTAGCCTGGAAGACATTAGATGCCACAGGGAGACATTTTTTGTAGTTTGTATTAGAATCTGAAAAGGAGTAGATATGTTCAGTCATACTATACTTCAGCTTTAACTAAATCTGAGCTAAATTCCACCAAGTCTTTACTGAACACCAGGATTTTTTTACTTAATTCTGATAGATTTAAGGAGATTTTGAGTGACGAAAAAAGGGGAGTTCCTGATAAGCAACCTCTAAGCAGTTTAAAGATCCTCCTCCAAAGTTGTTAGACCATTAAAGGAACACATCAGAGGTTTGGCGCTCACAGGATACCTTTCGCATTACTTTGGAGAGTTGGGCGTTTTACTTGTTTTGCTTCTGTTTATTTTGGTGGGGATTTTAAAGGAGCTTTTGAGGAAGTGTGGTAAGACTCCTCAGTGAAACACCGAAGGGGGCATGTAGACAAGCAGGTGATGTTTGCCTCAAGAAACATAAGTAATATTTGTTTTTCCTTCCCCTTTTTAAGCGAACCATGATCCAAAACTCCTTATAGATGCAAAAGTTCAGAACAATGACATAGAGAGCTCAGGAAGCTTTTTGTTTGTTTTGTTTTTAAAAAGCATTAAGTTATTTGTGCTATGCACTTCAAAGCAGAATCATTGGACAGGAGTTCAAGTGATCTTTGAGACAAAACTGATTTATATTTCTGTTCTGTTGAAAGCTGAGCTCTTTCTGAGCTCCGAAATACTTTTCAGCACAGCACACATGGAGTTAGGTAGGTAATTACTAGTTCTTATTGATCATAAAAGACAACATGTTAATTCTCAATGCATTATACCAAATGATTTTCTTTGTATATGTCTTTTGGAAACCAAACTCACCACTGCTCTTTGGTATATTGCCTGTAACATCATTTGCAGTACAAATGTTTGTCACCATGTAACCTAAAATAGGATAGCTTTATTTAAAAAAAAAAAAAAAAAAGGTTAATGTATTAACAATGGCAATGACATTGTAATGACAATCACATGTCATTGCAAACTAGATGTTCTAATAGTTTTCCACACAGGCTATGCAAATGCTAACATATCTACAACTGTAACAATGCATTTGTGGATCGTGAATAAATGTCTTGGTGCTCACTGCAGTTAAAACCCTGGAACACTGGTGATGCATCTCATCTAATGTGTTTGCATTTGATCAAGCTGATTTAGTAATTTATAGAGCAATTCTTGTCGAGTCTTATGTCTACAGGTGGCAACTTCACCCCTCCCCTAGGCTACCCTGGAAGCTTATAGTACTGAGAATTATAAGTTTGCTGTTTATGGAGCATTTAGGATAATGTTTGCTCCATCATCATTGGCTGATGAGAATAATTGATTGCCCTTCATTTTAGAACATTGCTTTATGCACTGGTAGTTACTGCATCTTCCACTGTCACCTTCTGTGTCCTTAAGGTTCTTATTGTTGTATCCTATTTTCCAAACAGTTTACACTGTTTCTTACCTTCCTTCGAATGCTTGGAACTTCTTATTTTTGCCTGAGCATTTGGCAATGAAATATGAACCTCCTGCAGTTGAATCCAATCATCTAGCTGAGCTCTAACCAGTTCAAAATGCAATAGTTAGCTTATTTGTTTATCACATAATTCTTAGAACTATACAGCACTGTAGGATTTGACATTTTTGCAATAGTGTATTCATACTTATTTCTTTTCAATCTGTTTATACTGCTCCATACAGCTCTGTATGTGACCCACCAGCTTGTGTACCCTGATTTGTCTTCTTTTTGTTCTCCTTTCCTAGATGAATTGCTTTACTTGTTATCTTTATTAAATTTTATACTATTGCTCTTACTGAAATACTATGTTTTGGTGTCCTCCAGTATTGACTTTTACAGTATTTGTTGTCTTTCCCAACTTCAGATCTGATTTCTCAGGAACAGCATTAACATTTTATTCATACAATGCACCTCATTAGTAATGAAAATACTGAAGTGTGTTGAGACCTGGACATCTCATTCTCATTACACAGCTCTGCTCCTATCACCACATTTGAGTTTCTTAGTTAATCATGTAATATTTCTCAGTCAAAAGTACTTTTTAGCCACCTTAACCTAAATCCCTCTCCTGCTAAATATGCTGATTGTTTGGCATTTAATATTTCATGTGACTTTATCATATGTCTTTGGGTGTTTATCAAGCTTATAGTGCTTCTCTATGGGCATAAGACGGATCTCCATAAAGAATGTGAAACGAGTTATCCAAAATAACAAAGTATACTGATTGATTTCTCAGATGTCTGAAAGACTGTAATTTCCTCTTACTCGAATCTAATTTGTTTGTAGTTATATCTGGTGCTATTGGTGAGTACACCTTCTTCCCTGTCCCAATTTCTCCTTTTATTGTGTAACCTATATGCAAAAACTTGTGAAGATTTCCTTTCATTCTTAAAGCGTAATTTATAATACTGAACTGCTCAAAATTCAAAGTCCAGAATTCCACTGAAATTTTTGCACTGTGCAAAGACAGAATAAAAAGATAGGTCTTGCAACAAAGAGCAAAAGTGTAAATATAAAAAGTGTTATATTCAGAGTTATAATAAAGTTATATTAGATGTTATAATAGATGGGGAGCCTAACACTTATCAGGTTGCTTGTAAGAAAGTTCCAGTTTAACAGAACGTAACGTGGGAATGTTACGGATCAGATCTGTTGTGATCCTAGGGTCTGTCCTAAGCTGGTGAGGACCTCCACATAATGTAGGAGAAAGGAAGAATCTTTTTTCCTAGGATATTTGAGAGCTGAAGTCAAAGCTATGTAGCTATCCAGAAAAAAATGTGCTAAAGAAAAGCCAGCTTGAGTACTCAAAGTTTCCAAGATTTTCAGTGTGAATTTCAAAACTGGAGCATGGTTCATTGATTTTATTCCGAGGTTGTTTCTGTCAGTCAATGTGTCACTCCTAACCTTACAGGGAAACTCACCTGATACATGGAAAATGCTCTATAGCAATTAAACTATGACAGTGCCAATATTTACTCTTAAAGGGATAATCCTATAGTACCGCTCTAAGGTGTTGTTGCTTTGCAGATTTTTTTTACCCTCCATAGTTTGCTTCACTGTCTGACAATGATTCTCCAAAGAAATAAAGCCTTGGCCATACAATACTCACATACAAGCTTCTGTGAATGCGGAGACAAGAGGTGTGATATTTTGAAGGCTGCCTTTCAGGCCATATCTGAGCCTCCTGGTTATTGGAGCAGAATTAAATTTCTTTGTACCTGTTTCTGGAGATGCACCGGGTGGTAGGGTCTACCATAATCTTTTGAAGAGATGCATCTTCTGGTAGTATTAGATAAATGTCAGTTAAATATCAAAACATGTGGGAAATATTGTAAAATTGTAAATTATGTAAACTCTGTTGCTTTCTATTCAAATAACAGTCCACCCCAGGCTAAGGCAGTTTGTTGATGGATCAGCTACTGTCAATATTGTTTCTAGCACCTCGTCAAATAGGAAATCATGCAGCCCATAGGAAAAAAGGACCTCAACGGTCCTCTCTCCTTCTCATTACAAATAAGAACTTAAATGACCAGTCTAAAACTTGTCTATAAAGTTGAAGAGCTTACTCATGCTGGTTGCAGCATCACTGTGAGTATTTTTCTCGTGTTGTATTTGTCTGTTTTCTTACTTAATAATCATAGTGCTTGTTAGTTCCTTAGATTTTTTTTAAGCGGAGAGACCAAAGTTAGGAAGAACATACGTTCATGGTCTAAAATTCTGATTGGTTTTGACCTGGCCAAAATGTAGGCTTCTGTTTACCCTTTTGTTTTTTGCTCCAAACATTTGCTCTGAAGACACTTTTGTTTATATGAATATTGAGGAATTACTATTCTTCAGAAGAATATTCATATACATATAAACCCAATGACATTTGTTTTAGGAATGTGCTATTCACGCTGAAATGATTTGCCTCCTGTTTTACAAATGTTTTCTTCAGTCAAGCAATTGGCAAGCAGAAACAATGCCATGTAACTGATGTGATTTGGTCACACATCACAAATTGTAAAAGAAATACAGTAACCAAAGTGAGCAGTTTGCAGCAGACCCTTGGGCAGATATGTTCACATAAAGTATTTATGGTGAAATAATGAATACAGTCAGAAAATAGACTGTTCACAGGTCATTTAACAGAAAAAAAAACCCCTGAGTTCTTTAAGTAATTTTTGCCATATATATTTTATCACAGAAAAAGAAATAAAGTGGTTCCATAGGAATATAATCACATTTATCTAGACAACTGGGGGAGAAAACCCGAAGAATGGCCATTGGTTTAAATCATGTAGCCTTTATACCTTTCTTTTTCACAGGTTCTGATGTAGTCAGGTCATAAGAGTACACAACTTCTGAAGTCTTTGGCGCATGTGGAATTCTTTTTGCTGGGGGTTTATAATATGTCTAGAAGTATACATTATTCCTGAAACAACTTAATATAATTTCAGTACCACTATGTAGTAATGGTACATTCCCAAAACCAGACATAATCAGTTTCAACAGATTCATGTTCAGTGTGACACGAAGAATAAGCAACAGACAGATAATCAGTAAAATGGCAAGTTTTTTACAATTTTGTTCTACCCCAGATATAGATGTGAGTGAATTTAAACAAAAGAAAAATATATTCTATTTTTCACTCTTTGATTAATCTCTTACCCCATAAACACAGCATTTGGACTTCCCACTTGAAAATACCTTATGGTTGAACTAAGCAGTGAGAAACTAATGACTCCTTCACTATTGAAAGCAGTTTTTCAATAAATAGGTAACTAAAATACAATGCAGGACACTCAGAGCCTGACACTTATATGAGAAATTAAAGGAAGTAAAGGCTTTTATAGAAATGATGCATATTTTAGGCGTTTGTTACCTGTTTTTTTTTCAAGATTCTGAAAGATTTTTTTCATCAAATACTTTTAATATCTTTTTAGTTTAGTTTTTTTATTTATTTCTTTTATTTTATTTCTTTTATTTTATTGTGGTGTATTTGGGGCATATTCCTGCTCAATTTGAAATGGAAAAAAAAAATTTTTTTCTTAATATCAAAATCTTATTGCCAAATCTTCTGCAAGATTTCATTTGTTTCCTAACATAGATTTTCAGCCACGTTGACAGGTGTTAAAATATCTTTTTCCCACATGAGGGCATCAGTGTTGTTCCAACACGATATGTGGAAGACAAGCACCTTGTTATGCTATTTAGATTCCTATTTTCAGAACACTGTGTACATCAAAGTACACATAGCAATCCTTTTCAGTTATCTTCATTTTTAGAGTGCAAAAGAAGTATTTAGATATTTCTAAATGACTCCTGTTTTATTGCAAAATGGAGTGAACAACAAGATCTCCCTGGGTCAAATTCAGTTGACAGAAGTCACAGGAATAGATCATAAGAGTGAAATAATTAGACTGTAAGCTACAGTTTGACTTACACAAGACGCAATAACAACAACAGGCTATAACCAGAATAGGGATCTCATCAAATATCTAAGTGCCTGCAACTTACCACTGAAGCCTCAACAACTAATGGGAGAGTATGGCAGTGCAGGGGTCCAAAACCAGGCGATTTGCCATTTTGCTTCTGTCAGCTGTCTCACTGAAGATGCGGGAAGTTAGCTATACCTCAGGGGGGTGTAATGGAGGAGAGAGGGGAATGTCTCTGTTTTCAGGGGCTTTTTTTGGAGTAAGTACTTATTTATAGCTACTAATAACAGTGATTGTTTCTGTGCACACATAGTGCATTGCCCACTGTGGGAATGCTAGAAAATAATTGCAAGGGGCCAGATGCAGTGTATCTTTGTGAAAGTGTGGTAATCTTTCTACTACCGTTCATCTCAACTCTGTTTCACAATCCCAGTTTTCATGGTGCTCTTAGCTTTTAAAATTCTCATATGCCTGTTCCATTTAATCTTCCTGACTTTCTATCCAGCTCAGTAAGTCTTTTAATTGATCAAGCTGCTCCTCCTTGCTATATCTGATTCTTTATTTCTTTTTTTTCAGATTAATGTTGTTATCGGTGGTGGTTATACACGTGCTCTAAACAAAATTCATTATGATCCAGACATGTGGTCCAGTTGATATTTATCATCAGGACCATGCTTTAATTCTATTACTATGTATCAGAAAAGTTGAGCAGTGTCTTACGTTACTTTTAAAATCATATAGCTTGCTATCCATTAATAAACAGGTAAATAGGATCCAGAAGATCTTTTCCAGATGAGTGTAGGTGTCTTCCCATAGCAAGGTAGTGTATTATTTAACCTTTTTCATATAGTAATTCTTTTGTGTCTTAAAATTATTTAACAAAACTCTCACTAAACATGAATGCAGATTACTACCCCAGGCTACACTTCCCAGACATAATATGAAGAACCCCTTTCATGGTATTTGGGAACAGCAAAATACCGGAAGAGTATGTTTGCCCAGATGAAGTTTGGCTCTGGATATGTGTATCCTGTGGGCTTGGAGCTGTTCAGATGTCAAAGCTGAGCTCATTTCTAATGTAAGTTGACAGAAGATTTATAAATTTGTATTTGAAGTAAGGTACCCTATCATTAATTAATAGTATTTTCCTATAGAAGCAAATAATTGAACCTCTGCTTAAAACCCAGGAGTGCTACTTCTCTGCTACAGTAAATGAAAGAAACTGAAATAAATTATATGTTCATTTCCTCTACTGGCTTTAGGCTACTAGTTTATAGGAAAGAATAGTTGTGCTGAAAAAACTCACTGGAAGGCAACATTTTCATCTTAAAGATCTATATGTATATCAAATTATTCTGAGATGCACAGTACTTACAAAAAAAAAAAAAAAAAAAAAAAAAAAAGGCAGAAAAAATTTAAGCAGAAGTGATGCTTGCCAAGAGTGAAAACTGACAAATAGTTTGACAGAGGCTTTTTTTTTACCCAAGGTTTCCTTAATTTTTTTCCCCAGCCCCTTCATAACTTTAACATCTCTAGCCCATTGCATAGATACGCTTTATTTGTAAGTGTCCTTGAGCCTGTGTGTGACTGTGGGGAGTATTTTTTTGGGTAGATGAATATGAATCAAAACTCACTGATGAGAAATGGTTGAGTAGATTCCCAAGGTGTTCTCCCTTCTCTAAGTGAGCAGAGATTGTTTTATTTTATTTTTTACTGATTCTTCAATCAGAATCAACAGATAATCTGTGACAAACTCAGTGAAATTAAGGGAAAACGTATAATACCTCCTTAGATAGCACAACTGGCAGCTCCCGCTGACACACTTACAAATCCCCTCAGATTCCCACTGAGGCAGACACCTATTGATTTCTTTGTTTTCCACCTTCACAAGTCATAGATTTCCCTGTCTTTCTCCAAGGAAAGAATATAGTCAAACTAATTATATACTTAATTTGAAAAAGCAAAAGGGCAACAGGTAGTGAAAAATGTCTGCAATGTGTTAGATGAATAGAAACTTGCTTCCATATTCTTCATTTTTATCCAGCTTATCAAAAGTATTCTGACAAAGAGTAAATGAACCTTCTGCCCAGCTTAGTCAAGTTTAAATTATAGAGCTAGGAGAGTGAATACACAAACTTCACACTTTAACTTGTTGAAGACAGAACGGGATATCAGTATTTCCAGTTTTCTTCATTTAATTTTCAGAAGGAAGCCAGGGATTTGGATCTAATGAAAAGCTTAGAACAGAGACTGAGGAGATCCTTATTTTCAGGTTGTTAGAATTCACAGGCCTGATAAAATTGCCTCCTCTCAGAGTTTCCAAGCACTAGGAAAAAAATAAATCTGTAAATGACATTGGCTGCAATACTGGTGTGCTGTCCACTTAATGCTGAATAAAGTCATCTTGGGAAAATAGGAGGAGGATGGAGAGCTGCACCTTTAATGTGCATCATTTTACACCATTCCTAAAATAATAATAATAATAAAAAAGATATAATGAAGGCAAATGGGAGAAAGGCAAAAGATGAGAGGCAGAGAAATGGCAAATGAAAGACGAGTGTTAAGTTAAGTGGCCGACATTCACACTGGAGATCATAACCTTACACTGTGAGAATTGATAAATTGAAAAAAAAACCCAGCACCTCTTGTAATTTAGCATACCCTTAAAAAGGATGCTTAATATGTCCTAAAAATCAAATGAAGCTTACTACACTACAGTTTCACAATTTGAGTATAGCTTTATTTTTATTTTTTTTAAATTTTTATTTTCATAAGGTATAGTTGGGTTTGAAAACTGTGAAAATGGAGAAAATGTGCAATGCAACTTCTAGAAAGAAGCCAAGACTGGTTATACAAAAGGTGTGCTTATTCCTTACAAGTAATTACAAAGATGACACACATGCTCATATTTTAATGTTTTGTAATTAGAATATATTCAGAATTTTTTAATTCTTATTGGAACTTTTCCTATTTTGTTGTGTTCTTGAACTTGTCTGTATCGCAGTGTAGCTCTCCTGGTGAGTCTTTAAGAGTGATACAAGGACAGAAAAATATTTCAATATATGTTAGCACAGGAACAGACAGATAAAACACTTCCTCTGCTCCTGAATTATGTTTGCAGTCTTTACTACAACATCTCTAAAATATTTGAGACTTCAAAAGTGGTGTGCGGGATGTAAACAGTGAATGCTGTCACTCAACAAAACTGGTTTTGATTTGACTGAGACGTGAGCCTCTGAAAACACTGACTGTGTGCAGTGGGGTTTTGTTCATTGTGTACCATTTGAAAATGAGTTTACTGGGCATGTAAGGGTACACTAGCTGTATGAACTTCCATTCTAACCAAATACATTCAGGGCAGTTTTGCAATTTGTGAAAAGAGTGACAAAACATGTTCTAGACACCTCAGCAACAACAGCAAAAAAACCCCAAACCAACAAACCAAAACAGTATACTCCTGTGCTATTAGGGAGAACATCCTGATGTCAAGTTGCTGCTATTTTCTGGAATTAGCTTTGTATTCTAGAGATATTCTTCTGTGCATTTTGCAGCCACCATCCTACCTGATTGTAGGATGGAGATTTTCTCTCTGTATTTTCTCTCTGTATTCTTTGGATGAAATATTCCAGTTGTAATTATCTGGATAGCTGCCCACAATGGCAATTTAAAATTACTATTTATACATTTTATTTTTCTTTCCAGGAAGACAGATGCAAAGCTTAGAGAGTTAGTATCTACTTTAGACTGTTTTTCCTTGAACTCTCAACTGTCAAATAACTGGTGTTATGTATTTGCACAGTACCTATAATGTATGTTTTAAATGCTCAGGTGCGGAATGCTGAGGTCAAAGGTGTAGCTATGACTATTTCATATTCTCGTTCTGCTCCTTTGTAAATTCACTAAAACTTACTTTCTACTTTTCTTCACTTTCTGTATTCTGTTGCTACTGTTGTAAAATCCTTCTCAGTTGCTAAAGAAATAAATAATAGCCAAATATAGAACAGACAAATGTCCCCAGACATAGCGTATTTTGCATAAACCCTAAAGAGTCAGGTGTTGTTATATTTTTTTTCCTTGCCAATCTTCATCTTTTCCTCAGCACAGGCAATCAATGGGAAACAGATTTTGTGACCCGTAGAAAGTTGCACTGAGATCACCAGGCTTATTTCCTTGAAGAGAGCATTATGTTCATTTAATCATCTCAAAACTCATTTCAGAAAGAAGTGCCTATAACGTGAAAGGCTAGTGGCTGATCAGCTGCTCAGCCAATTTTCTTCTTTCCTGAGAACATGCTCATCATATAAACAGTTTCACTTAATGGCACAGACACCGCGTGTCATTACCTGGAACCTCTCAAACACAGGAAGTATGGCTTGATACATCACACTAAGAAATACAATTACCTCTTCAAGTTATTTTTAATCAGAAACTCTGAAATGGATTCTGATTACTTGAAAGTAATTAGATTTATCTGCTTAGCATAATTTACCTTGGTTGCTCACCAGCTAAAGGAAACAAAACTTTGCTACAGCCTAGTTCTCTACACACTGGTCAAGTTTTCATTGACTCCGCTGTTGCTGGCATGTCAGGTTATCCTGTATTTTCTGCCTGATCATCCTGTGGTAGCCCTGAGTGGGTAAAAAAGGAAGACATCTGGTCTATGTAAACCTAAACATGCCTTTCTCTTTTCCTAAATCACAAGGTCCAACACTTTGCTTGCCAGTATTTACCTTGCCAAGGTTGGCCCAAAGCCACAATTTGTCTACCAGCTTGCTTCCATACATATATCTTTCCAAAGGAATGGTTCTTTCCTGTCAGATTCAAAACTGCATGTTACGCAGGACTTTTCTCAGCAGGCAAAAAAGCAGAGATATACACAAGGGACAAGGAAGCTTCATTCTTGAGGTTGTTCTCAGCTGACCTAAGAAACCTCAGCAAACACTTGCATATGGGGTGGCCATGGGCCAAATAGCTCCTTGATGCTTCTGACATGAGATGTATCGTATGAATCTATGATGCTTTGAAAGGTGGCTCTGCCTTCCCTCCCCAGCCTGGACAAGGTCCCCACCAGGACACCACGGAGAGGCTTTCTGAGTGCAGATCCCTCCTGCCTACTCTGGAAAGTAATATTTTATAGTCTGGTTAAATTCAGTTAAGTCAACTAATTCATACTTCAAATGTTTTCCTCCCAAATTTGGATATCCTTTTCCAATCTAAAGCTCAGCATAAAGGAAGATTGATTCTTTTGGGCTTGATTGTTTTGAAGTGATGGGCAACACCTTTGTGTGTGTTCATGATCAACCCAAATTGCAGTTGCTTTCAGTAATCTTCCCTTGAGGAATATGTGACTCAGAACTGCTCTACCAATTTTTTCTGTAAATAATTAGCTGAAAAGACTCCTGCAATGTTTTGCTTTTTAATTAGTTGCACAGGGCTCCTTGTATTCCTCTTCCTTTCTGGCTGTTTCTCTCTCTCTCTCTCCTTCTTTCCCTTTCTCTCTCTGTCTGCTTAAACAAATGAACCCATGAAGGTGGAGTGTAAATTACAACAAACTCCATAATGTAAACAAACAATGATGACACACTTGTTCAATTTTGCTTCTGCCATTTTGTGAAGGAAATTGAGTGTGTGTATCCAGTGATTAAATAAACATCATTCATAGGAAATCGTAATTTGGGATCCCACACTACCCCTGCCTTCTTCCCTAGCTTTGAGCTACAGAACGTCAGAAGGCCAGCTTATGCTGAAATCCACCCATCTGCTCATTTTATTTGGAGCTTCCACCCTTTTGGCATTACCATTCCTAGAAAGTGACTAAACCTAACACTGACTGGATAACTCTGCCTTCTTTTACCTCAAATGGTAACAATGTTTTCTCTATTTTATTACAGTCTCTTGAGATTATGACTGATTTGCATATTCTCCAACACTTAATTAACGATGTCACTTTCCCAGTGCCTTGAAAACTGTTTTCATTTTTTCCTCGGCAGGCCTCCAACAATTACCTCCCATATTTTCTGCTGCAGTCCTTTTTATTACTTTAATGACAAATAATTGGACAGATTCTGAGTAATGAGGGTGAGAGCCAAAGGACTGTTGCATAGGAGATGGCTGCTTGTTACAAGACACTTTTAGTGGCCTCTAAATCAGATAGACAAGTAGAGTAATGATCATCTTGCAGTAATGAGACACAATTAAGAATCGCTGCAGCAAATGACAGAGCAGTTCATTGAACAATAACCTCCCTCTTCCTTTTTTCCAAAGATCGAAGCTTAATTATAGCATCGCCATTTGCAACGCTATAGTTAAAGTTGTGTCAGCATTTCCATTATAAACCTGCTACTTTCAAGGGTTTATAATTCACATGAAAAAAAAAAAAATCTGCTTTAAGCTGGAAATTTCCTTGTGGAGCCTTTCAGTTTGTTATTTAATTTTTATGATTTATTTATTTATTTTACAAAATGGACCAGATCCACATCTGTTCTAAATAGGCATATCTTCATTGGTGTGACTGAAGCTATAACAACTTGCATTTGCTGAGAATCCTGCTCAGAAGCTGTATGAGCCCACATGTAACAATGCACAGAGACCTGGCACTTCAGCTGAGGAACAGCAAATTCTGCTTTGGAGAAAAAGACTCCTCTATGCTGCTTTTGTGCTGGGGAGGAAAGGAGGGCAGTCAGTGCCTTGCAGAGATGGGCCTATACAGTCAGGTTCTCCAGAGAGCTCATCCACTATTTAAATATCTAAGTGGCCAACTTTTCTATATAATAACCATTATGAGTGTTTCTGAGTGCTCATGTAACTCTAACTGCTTCTGTGAGATTCACCCTTGAGGTGATTCTGGTGTCATAATCTGCCATTCAATGCATATATCAGAGGATTATTGTCATCATGAATAGACCAGGCAGGAAGGAGAAGGCTGGTTGGAAAGAAGGCACTGTTTTACACATAAATATCCTCTATAATGAACATAGATTAAAAGAGAGAGTGAGGAAGAAGTAAATGGCAGCATAATGAGCTTTTGGGAAAATATGCTGTGCTAGTCTGTTTTCCTGAGTCATGTGAGTGGTTATTTAAGTTGCAAGGGTGACAGAAGCAGCACAACCTAGTGAATTCCAAATAATGCCGAATTTGTCATATGTGCCTTGAACCCTTCCACCTTATCTCCACAACGAGTTAGAAATAGATGCTTCTGCGTTGCTAGTGAATTCAGTGGTTGTTGGCCTTTGCTATAATCTTAAATTCATGTAAACAAGAGTCATTTGCATTTTATTATCTGCATACTTCAAAATCAATTATGGTTCTAGACAATATATAACAGGGTGATGGGTTTTACTATTTTTGTGTAATCAGAACAGGTGCTTTGGACATGTTATTTACCAATAAACCAATTTTATGAAAATTCCATAATTACAAGTCATCAGTTACTGTAACATGCAGTAACTGCCATTCACTATATGAGCAAAATAAATTTATTACATTATTGTCCAGAGCCTAAGCCTGATACGGTTGCTTTGATCTTTTGAAGCCTAACTGTCAAAGTCAGTTGGATATCTCTGTTTAGCTATTCTGTGGCATAGAGGAATTGTCCACTAACTAATAGGATGAATAACTTGTCCCAGTTTTGACCCCTTCCTGTGAAAATGGAGTTCACTGGCAGAAAGGCCTTGTGTTTTCTCGCTGCTATTGAGTGTCATTGCTCATTAGCTTTGGGAATAATTGCTGCCTGATGCAACCACAAAAGACACAGTGCTATTTGGAGTCTGTTTACCTGCGTTAGACTGGAGGGTGCCAAAGGGGGCCTTCAGCAGAAGGCAACGGTTATAGAGAAAGGGCGGCTAAATGCAGGCATTCCTGCTGCATTGCATCATTCTGTCAATGCAAATAAACTGAAAAAACAGTTCAGTTGCTCAGTATACCCATGCAACTGTTGTATTAATTTTAGCCCTTGGAATTAAAATGAAGAAATGCTACAACTGCTGTTTCATGTCTTCATATAATTAAAATGTTACGCACCAGCATTTTTGGGGGTTTCTCAGCTTCCCAGACAGCAACTGAGAATGTCACTGTTGTGACAACGACGTCTGGGAAATTCCTGCAGTACGTCGAAGATAATTTCTTGTCATAAATACTCAGCGAGCCAACTAGGAAAGATGCTCTCCTAGACTTGCTGTTTGTGAATAGAAAAGGACTCATGGGAGATGTAACAATAAGTGGCTGTCTTGGCCACGGTGATCACGGAATGGTTGATTTTAAAATTTTTGGTCTAATGAGAAAAAAGTTCAGTAGAGTTGCTACCTGGCATTTTAAGAGAGCAAGCTTTAAGCTCAGGGAGTTAGCTAGAAGTGTCCCCTGGGAAACTGCTTTTGAGGGCTTAGGAGTCCACAAGTGCTGGTCAGTCTTTAAGAATCACCTGTTAGAAGCACAGGAGCAGGCAATCCCGCTGTGTATAAGTCAAGCAAGTGGGGCAGAAGACCAGATTGGCTGAACAGGGAATTCTTCATAGAACTCAAGAATAAAAATAAATTGTATGATCTCTGGAAGCGAGGTCAGGCTTAGCCAGAAGATGATAGAGCTGTGGTCTATATATGCAGGGCGAAAACATGAAAGGCCAAAGCTCAACTAGAGTTGAAGCCGGCCAGTGTTGTGTCAGACAACAAAAAAGGCTCTTTTAAGTATTTCATTAACAAGATGAGGCCTAAGGAAAATATTGGACCAAAATTTGATTAAGATAGTAATTTTACTAATAAGGATGAGGGAAAAGTGCAGTCATTCAAAGCTTTTTTTGCATCAGTCTTCGCTACTAATAATAGATCTTGGGCTGCCCACTCCTCTGAGTGGGAGGACCAAGAATGTGGGAACAGTGACTTTCCATTTGTGGACACTGAAATTGTAAGGGAGAAATTATATCAGTTGAGTGTTCATAAATACATGGGGTTGGGTGGGATTCATCCTAGAATACTGAAGGAGTTTGTGGATATTACAGCAGGACCCCTCTCAATGATCTACTAAAGATCTTGGGAGTCTAGGGAGGTCCTGCTGACTAGAAGCTAGCCGATGTTACTGAAATTTACAAGAAGGGCATGAGGGAAGACCCAGGAAACTACAGACCTCTCAGTCTAATCTCAGTAGCTGGAAAAATTATGGAGAAGATTATACTGGGTACTATTGAAAGGCATTTAAAGAATAGTGTAATCACCAGGCACAGTCAACCTGGGTTCACAAAGTGAAAGTCCTCTTTAACTAATTTAATATCCTCCTATGATAAGGTCACCCACCTAGTAAATGAAAGGAAGGCAGCTCATGTAGTTTTTCTGGATTTTAGTAAGGTTTTTGATACTGTCCCTCACAGCATCCTTCTGGACAAGTTGTCCAGCTGTGAGATGTGCAGTTACACGGTGTGCTGGGTGAAGAACTGGCTGGGCGGCAGGGCTAAAGGGTTTGTAGTGAATGGGGCTACATCTGGCTGGTGACCAGTCACCAGAAGTGTTCCTCATTATTCGATTCTAGGGCTAGTTTTGTTCAATATTTTTATCAATGATCTGGACGCAGGAGTTGAGCGCACCGTTAGCAAGTTTGCCTATGATACTAAACTGGGAGGTGCTGTTCACTCTTTTGAGGGACAAGAGGTCTTGCAGAGGGATCTAGATAGATTGGAGCATTGGGCAATCATCAATAGCATGAAATTTAACGAGAACAAATGCCAGATTCTGCACCTGGGATGGAGTAACGCTGTGCACAAGTATAAACTGGGAGAGGAGTGGCTGGAGAGCAGCCCTGCAGAAAGGGATCTGGGGCTGCTGGTGGACATCAGGCTCAATGTGAGTCAGCAGCGTGCCCCGGCAGCCAAGAGGGCAAACCACACCCTGGGGAGCATCAAACACAGCACAACCAGCCGGTCAAAAGAGGGGATTGTCCCACTGTATTTAGCCTTGGTGCAGCCTCACCTTCAGCACTGTGTGCAGTTCTGGGTCTTACAATTTAAGAAGGATGTGAAGGTTCTTGAAATGTCCAGAGAAGGGCCACAAAGCTGGTGGAAGGTCTGGAAGGCATGTCCTGTGAGGACAAATTGAGGACTTTGTGTTTGCCTAGTCTGGAGAGAAGAAGGCTGAGGGGCGACCTCCTTGCTCTCTACAGCTTCCTGAGGGGGGAAGTGGAGAGGGAGGTGCTGAGCTCTTCGCCCTGGAATCCAGTGATAAGATGAGCGGGAATGGTTCAAAGCTGCACCAGGAGAGGTTCAGACTAGACATCAGGAAGCCTTTCTTTACCAAGATGGTGGTCAGACACTGGAACAGGCTTCTGAGAGAGGTGGCTGATTCCCCAAGCCTGTCAGTGTTTAAGAAGCGTTTGTACAATGCCCTCAATAACACGCTCTACTTTTGGTCAGCCCTGAATTGGTCAGGCAGCTGGACTCAATTATCGCTGTAGATCCCTTCCGACTGGAATAATTTCATTCCCATCACTACATTCCTGTGAAGTTTATGTCCTTGATTAAGAAGGGTAAGCTTGAGACAAAGACTTAGAGCTGTGGCAGTTGTTTTAAGATTACTATGCTGCTTGTATCTTGTTTGCATATCTTGCATTTATGATGCAGATTGTGCTGTGGGGTGTTGCTCTTTGACCAAGTTTGTAACACATATGAAAAACTTGAATAGACATAACTTTTAATGTTGACCACGTCTAGTAAAATATGTAACAGTTTTATCACAGGACCTTATCTGTATATCCAGAATTAAGCTAGACCTTAAGAGAAATGTAAAGATATAAAAGATCAGATATGAAGTCAGTATCTGATTGCAGCTTTAATTCTTCCTCTAGTAACTTATTTATTCTTCCTTTTTTAAACACAGTAGAGTTCTCAGGTATTTCCAGCAACTAGATAATGAGAATCTGAATATGTGAAAACTGCGACGAAGAGTGTCATGTATTTTATATTTTCGAGATGATATAGAATTTTTATTTACAAGGTGAAGGGGAATACTAAAATATATATATATTTTTATATATATCCAGAAATATTTCCAGTTATGTACTTCTTTTCTTCCTCATTGTTTTTTTTTTTGTTTTTTTTTTTTTTTTTTTTTTTTAAATTTAACTTTAAAATAACACTTTTAACAACACTTTCCTTCTTGGAATAACTTCATTTCCCTTGAAACTCTTAATAAGAACTTCTAATCAGCTACAACTTAGAGCCTTTTTTCACTTGCACAGCTAAATGTCAGCTTTTAGGACAAAGGGAACCATTAAAAGGAAGATCTACATGAATATTCCAGGGCTAGCAGTGTTTAAATTTATGAAGTTGTATCCTTCATGGGAACAGCATTATTGGGAAACTAATGGCAATTTTGTTAGTTTTCACAGATGAATCTGAAGTATGATGCTTTGCTCAATGAGCAGTTATGGACAATTCCATGTTAGCATGTCAAAGAGAGTGCAAGAAAATACATCTTTTCTGTAGCATTTCATACTTGTAAAGCGATACAACTTTTGACTACCGATTTTAATGAATCATGGAATTATTTTAGTCAACTTGCTTTGTTTGCACAATTTCACACTTGGAATCAGAAAAATTGGTTTGCCTCATTTTGTAATGTGTGCATTTTTCACATTGATTTTGCTGTTTAAACTTTATATTCAGAGTACTGTAAAAAGACCGTCTAGTTCTGTTGTTCTTCCCTCACTTAAGTCTCTAAGGTAGGAAATGTATGCCCAATAAAATCTGAGAATAATGCCTTTTGAAGCATCTGTGAACTGGGAATCCAAAAACTGAAGGTCCTTCAGTAGTTACTTTTTAAATTTGTGTTTTGCAGATATCGCTACATGATGATTACAATTGTTGATCCAGTTATACATAGGAACACTAACTATTAAGAATTTTATATGCTGTTCCATTCAGAGAATCACAGGATGCTTGAAACTGGATGGGACCTCTGGCAGCCATCTCGTACAACCCCCCCGCTCAAAAGAAGAGCACTGGAAGGGGCTGTCTTTGCTCAGCCCCCACACCTGCTGCTCTCCTCCACGTGGAAGCTCAAAGAACAAGCCATCTGCCAGCATACGCTGCTGCAGGGGGTTATTCCTCCCAAGGGGCAGGAATGCACTTTCCGTTATTAAACTTGATGCGCTTTCTGTCAGTCCATTTCTCCAGCCTGTTGAGGTCCCTCTGGATGAAACATGACACTCTGGCATACCAGCCACTCCTCCCAGTTTTGTGTCATTGGGGAACTTCTTGAAGGCATGCTTTGTCCTATCATCCAGATCATTAATGAAGATGTTGTATCCAACCTATCAGAGTCTCTAGCAAAATGGTGAAACACTGACACAGGTTGCCCAGAGAGATGGTAGATGCACCATTCCTGGAAACATTCAAGTTCATATTGGATGGGGCTCTGAGCACTGTTCAATTATGTGAACTGTTGGTGGATGAGGCCAAAAAGAAAGACTGGGTAGTATTCCAGGGACACTGCTGAAAGACAACATTAATTACATAAACTGGACTTGGTATTCATTAAAGAAGACCAGTAAACCAGACCAGGAGACCTGATCTAGTTGAAGATGCCCCTGTCCATTGCAAAGGGGTTGGACTTGATGACCTTTCAAGGTCCCTTCCAACCCAAATCATTTTATGATTCTATGATAAATGGGATTGGAAACAGTACTAATCCCTGGGTACTCCACTAGTTACTGGCTTCCATCAAGACTTCATGACACTGATCAACACCCTCTGGGCCTGGCTGTTCAGCCAGTTTTCAATCCACCTCATTGTCTGTTCATCCAGCTGGTACTTCATCAGCTTCTCCATGAGAACTTTATGTGAGACAGTGTCATGAGCCTTTCTGAAGTCTAGGTAGGAAATATCTGCTTCCCTCCCTTTGTGTACCAAGCAAATAATTTCATCATAAAAGTTTATGACAGAATCATGGAATGGTTGAGTTTGGAAAGGGCCTCTGGAAGTCATCTGATCTAAATCGCTGCTCATGCAAGACTGCCTAGAGCAGGTTGGCCAGGATGGTGTCCAGACGGCTTTTGAGTATCTCCAGCAGTGGAGTCTCCAAAACCTCCCTGGGCAATCTATGCCAGTGCTCAGTCACCATCACTGTAAAAAAGTGTTTCCTGATGTTCAGGAGGAACTCCGCATATTTCAGTCAGTGCCCATTGCCTTTGATCCTGTTATTGGGCAGCACAGAAAAGAACCTGCCTCCATCCTCTTTGCACCCTCCCTTCAAGTACTTATGCACATCAGTAAGCTAAGGTAGACAATATCCACTGCTTTCCCCTCCACCAAGACAGTAATTTCATCACAGAAGACTATCAATTTGCTTAAGGGTGACATCTCTTTTGTGAATATATGCTGACTACTACTGGTTTCCAGGATTAGTTGTTTCATCACTTTCCCAGGGATTAAGGTGAGGCTGACCTGGCTGTAGTTCCCTGGGTCCTTCTTGCTGTTCTTGAAGACAGGAGTGACATTTGCTTTTCTCCAGTCTTCAGGCACCTGTCCCAGTTGTTATGATCATTCAAAGATTATTGAGAGTGACCTTGAAGTGGCACCAGTCGACTCCCTCGGTACTCATGAGTGCAGCGCATCAGGTCCAATGGATTATGTATGTCCAGCTGGTGGAAGTGCTTGCTGAGCCACTCCCCATAATTTACCAGCAGTCCTGGCAAACTGGGGAGGTCCCAGTTGACTGGTGTCTAGCAAATGTGATGCCCATCTACAATAAGGGCTGGAAGGATGATCCGGGGAACTACAGGCCTGTCAGTCTGACCTCAGTGCCTGGAAAGGTCATGGAAAAGATCATCCTGAGTGACATTATGAGGCACATGAAGGACAACCAGGCGATCAGGCCCAGTCAGCTTGGGTTCATGAAAGACAGGTCCTGTTTGACAAATCTGATCTCCTTCTATGACCGAGTGACCTGCTTGGTGGATAAGAGAAAGGCTGTGGATCTTGTTTACCTGGACTTTAGTAAGGCCTTTGATACAGTTTCACATGGCATCCTCCTGGAGAAACTGGCTGCCCATGGCTTGGATGGGAGTCGTCTTCGTTGGGTTAAAAACTGGTTGGGTGGCTGGCCCCGGAGAGTGGTGGTGAATGGAGTTAAATTCAGTTGGTGGTTAGTCGTGAGCGGTGTTCCACTCGTGCTTTGTATTGGACCCAGTTCTCTTTAATATCTTTATCAATGATCTGAACAAGGGGATTGAGTGCACCCTCAGTAAGTTTGCAGAGGATACCAAGTTAGGTGGGAGTGTTGATCTGCTTGAGGGTAGGATGGCTCTAGAGAGTGATCTGGACAGGCTGGATCAACAGGCTGAGGCCAACTGTATGAGGTTCAACAAGGCCAAGTGCCGGGTCTTGCACTTGGGTCACAGCAACCCCATGCGGCGCTACAGGCTTAGGGAAGAGTGTCAGGAAAGCTGCCCAGGGGGAAAGGACCTGGGGATGTTGGTCGACAGATGGCTGAATATGAGCCAGCAGTGTGCCCAGGTGGCCAAGGCGGCCAACAGCATCCTGGCCTGTCTCAGGAACTGTGTGGTGAGTAGGACTAGGGAAGTGATCATCCCCGTGTACTCGGCACTGCTGAGGCCACACCTCGAGTACTGTGTCCAGTTTTGGGCCCCTCACCACAAAAAAAACCACTGAGGTGCTTTAACATGTCCAGAGAAGGGCAACAAAGCTGGTGAGGGGTCTGGAGAATAAGTCTTATGAGGAGCAGCTGAGGGAACTGGGGTTGTTTAGCCTAGGCGAAAGGAGGCTAAGGGGAGACCTTATCGCTCTCTACAACTAGCAGAAAGGAGGTTGTGGAGAGGTGGGGGTCAGTCTCTTCTCCCAAGTAACAGGTGATATGACAAGAGGAAATGGCCTAAAGTTGTGCCAGGGGAGGTTTAGACTGGATATTAGGAAAAATTTCTTCCCTGAAGACACTGAAAGGGATATTAAGCCTTGGAACAGGCTGCCCAGGGAAGTGGTTGAGGCACCATCCCTGGAGGTATTTAAAAGATGAGTAGACATAGTGCTTAGAGATATGGTTTAGTGATGGTTTTTGTCAGAGTTGGGTTGATGGTTTGACTAGATCATCTGAAAGGTCCCTTCCAAGCTGGGCAATTCTATGATTCTACGATTCTGTGCTTAAGTATTCTCTAACCTGATCTTCTTCCACCAGGAGTAAATCTTCCCTGCTCCAGAGTATCCCTCAGGTCTCTGGGGCCTGTGAATCCTGAAAATCAGTCTTCTTAGTTAAGACTAAGGTGAAGAAGGTATTCAGTACCTCAGCCTTTTCCATGTCCTCCGTAAACAGGTCCCCTGTCTTGTAGAACAATGGCTCTACTTTTCCCTAATCTTTTTGTCACCTATGTACTTATATAAGACTTCTTTTTTGTCTTTGACATCCTGGAAAATTCAGCTCCATTTGGGCTTCAGCTTTCCTAACTTCATTCTTGCATAAAGTGTCTCTGTTCCTCCCAGATTACCTGTCGTTGCTTCCACCCTCTGTATGCTTCCTTTTTTGTCTTTGAGTTTGGCTAGGAGCTCCTTGTTCATCCGTGCAGGCCTTCTGGCATTTTTGCCTGACTTCATATTCATTGGGATGGACTGCACTTTAGCTTAGAGAGAGTGAGGTTTGAACATTACCCAGGTTTCTTGGATCCCTCTTCCCTCCCTGGCCTCATCCCAGGGAACTCTTCCAAGCAGATCGCCAAAGAGGCCAAAGTCTGCTCTACTGAAGTGCAGGCTTGTGAGCTTGCTTATCACCCTCCTCCCTGCCCTCAGGATCCTGAACTCTACTATCTCATCATTCCTGGAGACAAAGCTGCCTTTGATCTTCACATCCCCAACAAGACCCTCCTTGCTGGTGAGTGTGAGTTCCAGCAGAACACCACTCCTCCTCTGCTCCTCTATCACTTGGAGGAGGAATGCACTCCAGGATGCATCAATGCACTCCAGGAACCTCCTGGATTTATATTGCCCTGCTGTCTTGTCCCCCCAGTGGTGGGGCAGTGGTTGAAGTCCCCCAAGAAGACTAGCATCTGTGAATATGAGTCTATGTCTGTCTGCAGTGGGCATGATTCACTTCCTGGTCAGGAGACCTATAGCAGACACCCACTATAGTGTCACTACCTGTCCTCTCTTTAATCCTAACTCATAAGTTCTCAGTTGGTTCCTCATCCATCCCCAGGCAGAGCTCCATGCACTCTAGCCGCTCTCTCACATGAAGGGCATCTCTTCCTTGTCTTCCCATCCTGTCCTTCCTAAAAAGCCTGTATCCTTCCATTGCAAGACGCCAGTCATGGGAGCCATCCCACCACATCTCTGTGATCCCAATAAGACCGTAGCCCTGCAACTGCACACAGTTTGTAATTTGTCATGTTTATTCCCCATACTGCATGCATGAGTATACTGGCACCTTAGAGAGGTATCCCAGTATGTTAAGTGTCTGGAGAGTGTTTGGGGGGATTTCTCCATAATGGCACTTCTTTGGTTACATGCAAAAAGCCCCATTTTGTTCATTTTGTGATCCCTTGCTGTCACATCACCCTCTGTCCTTTGCTTAGAGGTCCTGTTGGTCACTCCCTCATAGGACTGCTGATTACTCTCCCCCTCCCCCACCATTCTTCGTCTAAAGGCATCTTTATAAAGTCAGCCATCCCATTGGCGACAATAGCTTTGCCCAGCTCAGTGAGGTGAATCCCATCTCTCCCAAGCAGACACTGATCTGCAAACAGTGTCCTATGATCACAGAACCCAAAACCCTGCCACCAACACCAGTTCTGCAGGCAGTTATTGATTTGTGCTACTAGTGCCCTTCTCAGGATAGTCAAGGATGCTTCTGCTCATAACATTGCTAAACAAAGAGTTTGGACTTCTTCAAAGTAGTAGTTGACAAATTAAAATTGCCTTTTGTTGTCATATGAGATTCCTGTATTTTGTGTACTATGGAAGATACCTTATTTGGAAGTGCCTTTAACAGTTAGGGCTGCAATAGGTAATTTTTAGGCACGCTTTCTGCATTGCTATAGACAGTTCTGGGTCTTGTTGCTTCTTTTGTGCTCTCTTGACAGTTCTGTGTATATTTAAAAATAACACTGTACATGTCAAACGCAAATCTTAAAATCAAACTTTTTAAACATAGGCCAACTCTTTGGGAAGCAGGGAACATGGCACAAAATATTTTCCTTTTTTCCCAATGGTAACTTTGGAGACAATAGGGAATGTTTCTTCTTTCTTTTACAATCTGTGCAAGAAAAATTGTTGCCCACTCTGCACTTTAACAGCTAAAATGTCAACTTCTGAATCATTCTAGAGTGTGACTTGATGTGAACGGTGTTGGAAAGAAGCTATGGGCTATGTTTGGTCTGTGTGGACTGTGTTCGTTGACTTTAAATGCACCATTGTAAAAAATGAGTTTGCCTCAGCAGCTGTGTAATGTTAGCTCTTCAGCATTTGGTGAATAGCTTGACTTGATCCATAAAGCCTGAAAGGGACTTATTCAGCATATACTGACTCATTTAAAGGAAAGTGAAGAGTGACTTCAGCTTTTACGGCTACTATGTAGGGTAAGGGGTGATTAGATTAAAAATAAAATAAAACCCTGCCAAAACTTTGACTTATTTAATGGTTTTCTACAAAATCTAAAGCATTAGACACGTAGCTAAGACTATGCCAAGCAGACACTCCTTAAAACTTATTCTATCCTTGCCCCACCTTTTTCACAGGCAGTACATATCTGTATGTATGTATGTATAGGTATGTATAAATCCACATACAGAAAAGATAGAATATTCAAAGCAGGTGAGCCCTTCTTTTCTCACTGTAGTGCTCCAATGCCTTTTTAGTTTCAGTTTTCACTGGTAAGGTTTACCCACCTGCCTATCCGGCACCTAAGCCTACTAGCAAATTCTGTGAGAGTGAAGCAAGTTAGGGATCACTTAAGTCAATTACAGATATACAACTCCATGGGACGAGTGTGATGGAGGAGCAGCTGATATAATTGTGAGGTGACTCAAAAGGATAAACCAGCCCTTTGAAGGAATGTTCCTGATGACTGCAAGAAGGCAAATATTGCAACCACCTTCAAGAAAGGTAAGAAGAAGGATCCAGGCAGCTGCAGGCAACCCGGGAAGCTTAAGGAACAAACCTTCTCAGAAGTAATTTCTAAACACTTGAGGATCAAGAAGGCTATTGTCGTATGCCACATGGGTTTACCAAGGGTAAATAATGCCTGACCAACCTGACAGCTTTCTATGGTGATGTGACTGGCACTGTGAACAGGGCAGTGAGTGTTGTATACTTTGACTTTATCAAGACTTTTGACAGTCTCCCAGTCTCTTTATAACCAACTTGGTAATATACAAGCTGGTTAAATGAATGATAGGTGATTGGAAAATTGACTGGACTGCTGAACTTAAAGTGTTGATACCAGTGGCACCAAGTCCAGTTGGCAGCCATAAGTAGTGGTACCTCTCAGAGATCAGTACTGTGAACATAACAGTTTAATGTCTCCATTAACATCTTGGATGATAAGATGGAGTGCATCCTCAGCAAGTTTGTGGACAAAACCAAATTGCCTTCAGTGGTCAGTACAGTGGAGGGCAGGGTCCCTAGCCAAAGAAACCTGGACAGGCCGGAGAGATGGGCTGTCAGGCATCTCATGGAGTCAGGCATCTCATGGAGCAGGACAAATACCAAGTCCTGCATCTAGGATGGAATAACTCCATGCAACAATACAGGCTGAGGGCCAGTTGCCAGTGAAACAGCTCTACAGAAGAGGACCTGGGGGTCCTAGTGGACAATAAGTTGAAAGTGAATCAGAGCAGCCTACTTACATCCTCAGCTGTGTTAGAAAAGTGCACACAGAAGGTCTGGGGAAATGATCCAGTATTTGGCACTTGTGAGACTATGTCTACAATGCTGTGTCTAGCTTTGGGCTGCCCAGTACAAGAAGAATGTTGACATACTCAAGTGAGCCCGGTGGAGGCCACCAAGATGGTCAGGGGCCTCGAGCACACAGCATAGGAGGAGAGGCTGAGAGAGCCAAGTCTGTTCACTATGTAGGGATAGAGAGAATGTGGATCCAGACTCTTGGAGGTGCATGCTGGTAGGATGAGAGGCAACAGACACAAATTGTATTGTGGAAAATTTTTATTTCTATATGTTAAGATTTATTTTGTTTTCTGTTAATATGATCAAACCCTGGAACAGGCAGACAGAGAGAGTGTGGAACATCTGTCCTTGGAGGTGTTCAACACTCCACAAGACATGTCCCTGAGCAGCCTGTTCTAATTAGATTTGCTTTGAGCAAGAGGTTTGTCTAATGATGTCTGGAAGTCCCTTCCAGGTTAAATTATTCTGTGATTCTACAGATATCACTGAAATTCATATTTTCAAATGGTCTGCTTAAAAATTCCAAACCAATATATATTTCAGTGGCATACATAAGAAAACACTTGTTATGGTAAAAAACATGTAACTGATCATTTAAGGAATTGGAAGACCCAGTTCTGAGTATACAAATGTAAAATGTCCAGAAGGATTTAATATACTATCCTAGCACTAAGCTCAGCAGCCTTATATAATTTCTGTTCCTTACATTTCCTCTGAATTGATTTTTTTTTTTTTTAATAAACAGCACATACATGCCAAAGTTCTAAGTAGGTATGTGGAACACTCATTAACAATTTGAGACTAAATCAGTTTTCTATTCATAACCAAACCATTTTCTCTAGAAGTCTTCTCAAAATTATTCCCTGTCATGTGTATATGTGTATAACCACACGCATCTTCTCAAGACCAGCAATTATCCCTGTTTCATAACTTCTTGATACTTTTGAATTTGGTTTATAATAAGACAATATACTTTATTCAGCAGATTTGTTTTAATCTAATTACATAGGTGAATAAAAATTGCTGCATGCTGTTGCATCTAATGTAAGTTATCTATTATTCACACCACATTTACTTTTAATATTCATGCAGATTCCCTTTGACATAACCTACTGTGTCACAGTTAATCCAATAAAGATAAAATATAGCTCAGCAAAACACCAGTCGATTCCAGCATTCTGGTAATTATTAAAGACTATTTCACACTGGTTCCTTCAATCAATGCATTTCCCTTTGGATGTGATAGTGTTCCTCTTTGAAGCTTTCAATCCTCCCAGTGGATTCAGGGGAACATTCAGGCACTTTTTTAGTCTCTGGGTCTCCGAGGCAGTTCAAAGAGCACAACAAGCCATCACTGGTTTATCCTCAAAGGCTGACAGTGTCTGTTTGATGTATGGTGACTTAAAAAGTCATCTCTAGCAAAGCATGTGTTTGCTACCAGTCTATTGAATCAGCCGTTTATCAGCTAATCTGTATGCACCCAGCATGCCTGCTAACAAATCCAAGGATAGAACACAGTCTCCTCCTGGACCTACTATTGATTTGATTTCCCTCTCTAATTTCATAGTGGTTTTGCTGTCCAGTTATTGAAGCAACCTTTTGCCTTATAAAATAAGCACATATGCAGCATTGTGGTGATTGTGAGTTTGCATACAAGAGATGAGAACTAAGACTTTGCAGTGATGCAGTTCCAGCTGGACTTGTCTTTTGCTTGATCCTCAGTAGTCTGCAGCCCTGCTGGCCAGGGATCATGAGACACACATGTGGTGCTGTAGATAATTTGTTCTATAAATTTTAACTGTAGAACTGCCAAGTTTGAAGCAGTAACATCCAAGTATGGGTGATTTTATAATTAAGACCAACAGTGGTGCTCCACTTTTCTGTTGGTCAACGATTGACAATAACTGGTTTTTGTCACTTAATGAGGCAGTATTAATAATTTTTATGTATTCTGTATTTTACTATGTACCACAATCTGGAAGAAATGAACTAGTACCCATTACAATGTGGTGCATCTTTTTCATAGGAATGTTCCTAGGTAGCTGTTGCTAGAGCTAAGAAGGACGCTCAAAATCCATCCCATCACACAAACCCAAAATTATTAAAAATGTTTCTACCTAGTGAGAACTTGATGTATTTTTCAATAAGTGGCTGTTTGCCTCTTAAAACAGTGGTGGTGACTCTGTCCTCCACCTTAGCTTCTAACATTCCTTGCAGGTACAAGATGGCCATCTGTGAACCCTGTCAGCTTGTCACAGACCAGCAATCTAATTCTTGATGGTGGTGCGTATTGGCCATTTCTGTTACAACATAAAGGCAGAAACAGTTCCCTTGTAGCTTTTTCTGCAATCTGTCTTTTGGAAAGAGTATGTCTGAACTCAGTGAACCATATTATGGTAGCTACCAAGACTATGTTTCCCTTCATTCTTGCCCTGAAGCACAGCCAGTGACACAGAGTGGATATGACGGACAGAGTGGATATGAAGGACAGCACGGTGTGATCTTCTGATATGTATTCACTTTAATGTTTTTTGGAAATGTTATTTTCATGGCAGCCAGGTATAAACTTGCCTTTCCACTTATCCAAAGATTGGGGAGGATGTGAAAATACTGTCTCTGTCTCTGGTGGTGCCAGTGGGACATTTATGAAATTTTTAAACTTGTTTGGACTTTCATTGTAGACGTATTTTATAACTGTTAATATGTTATAAAAGTGAGCTTTGGTCTGACTGTATTATAGGACAGGCCTCTGAGTTACAATTATCTCCTTAAAACAAATGAGATTCTGAATGACATTAAAAAGTATGGTAAGGCGTGAGAACATCAGCTTCTTTCCTCGCTTGTTTCTAATGTCATGTGGTTCCCTCCTGACAATTTTCTTCGTATGAACTAAAACCCTTTGCTCCCAAGGTATTAGTCTTGCCACATCTGTTACTGCCTCTACTATTAGTACATCTCATGATCTAATACTTTTCCCTACAAAAGTTCCTGAGAGCACTGCTCTGAAGTATGCTATTACTTGTACACAAGGTGGAAAAATTCTTATCTGGAAAAACAAAAATGCTATTGGATGGTTTCAGTGCCTAAGAATGTACAGGATCATGAAGAAAATACCTGAACAGTTAATATCAAGAATATATCATGCACCACAAGCTTCATAGTGAATGAAGGCAAAATGGGTGCATTTGATAAAAAAGTGGATTAAACATATTTATAAAACTTTTTTTTTCAATTTTGAATTTTTTTTCATATTAACTTCTGCTTTTGTTGTTTTTTTTTTTTTTTTTTTTAAATTTGCTTTCTGTTTTTACTGACTTTCCAGTTGTTTATTGGAGAGCCATCAGATGCAAAGATGTAAAACTACTCAGTGGTATTCAGGAGATTTTGGATTCTGAAACCAGCGGTTCTAGGCAACTGAGGCTACTAGGGTGACTTTTGTAATGCCTTGAGAAATGTAAGCTTTGCGGCTCAGGAAGCCTGAATCACCAACATTACTGCAAGCACACGTGCCATTTACAAATGTCCCATGTGGACTCCTTTGACTAATAGATGAGGAATTAAAGAAAACAAATGAGCTTTCTGAACTAGCACTCTGGGGTTAGGGAATAGCAGAGCTGGGTGTTTTTACTATTTCATATCCTCTGTGGAGTGATAGGGAGAAGACTTGTAATGTATACTCATGCATAGAGTGCACTTTAAAGCTTTTGAGTATCTAATTAAAAGCATGCTCTAGACTTAAAAATTTTGACTCTCCTATCTAGTCTTTCTAAGGAAAAACTCAGAACTGCCGAGAAGTGTTTCTTCCTTCTCCCTCTCCTACTGTCTTTAGTTGGGGGACAAGCAATTGCAAAATTCGCCACATACTGATACCTCTCCCAAGTCTGACCCGGAGTTACTGCTCTGGTCTGATGCCTGTTTCTGAAGACCATCCTCTACTGTGTATGTCTGTCAGTCTAGAAGATGTACCTTAGAAAGTTGGGCTTGCATGGGGAGATAAAGTGAACGTGTAGCAAAGTAGGACAGAACTGAGAGTTAAGTAAGCAGGGTAGCCTAAAGGTGTGCTGATTTAACTAGCTGGGTGCCAGGGACTGGATCTTAGAATGGGTAGATGGAACTGCATAAGCACCAAAAAAAAAAGAACCTGCAGACAGGTGACGAAATCCCATGTTTTCTTTTTAAAGGAAAAAAAAAAAAGCCACTGTATGCCTTAGATGCCTTTCAAAGAATCTTGTCTACTATTATTGTTTCATTTAAGCCTCTTTGTGAATATTAACAGTTGAGTCAAATCATGTCTTCCTTATGCTTTACTGTTCTACTGTTTCTGTTTATACAAACTTTAAAATGTTTTCTACATACCACCTAGATCTTAAACTTTTTCTACACAATACAGTAAATATTTATGAATATCTAGTTTATACTACTTTTGTTTCTTCCTTTTAGGATTAAATGTAAGGTAAGATGGCAGAAAATCTTCTCAAATTCCTCTTTCCTACTGCAGTAAAGATAAAAGTACACATGGTAACTTTATAGAGCTTTTTATCAGCTCCTGAAGTTTCTACAAAAGCTTGTTGCTGACCAGGAAACTAGGTCATACAATTGTTCTTCAATAAAGATGATCTTTTGATGTGTCTCAGCAGCAGCCTTTCTTTAACAGGAGTCCTGCAGTTTGAGCTCTTCACAAATTGAGTTGCATGCCACAGATATTTCTTTTGCTTTAAAGAAATCCTTCCATCTGACTTAAGTTTTGTGATTGATGTGTCCTGTTCATGCCATGAGGTTATTCTGTGTTGCGTTTATTTAATTATTTAAATATATTTTCAGATGGACTCTCATAAAGTTCAGAGCTATGTTTACAATGACTTCTGCAAGTTAACACCTAAGATATAATACATATTGCCAGAGGGGGAACACTAACATTAACATGACCAGGCAACAAGTGGTGATAAATAGCCATAAAATTCAGTTCAAATTGATCTTCTGTGATTACCAGGAGTATTTTGGGAACCTAATTTCTCAAGAAGCCATGTTTTTTAAACTTTCTAATGCTGAGAAGAAATGAAATATTGTTTTGTTTTGGTGGCTGTTTAAACTGACTGTGTTAGCAAATACACACTGAGATATGTATAACTTTTTAAATCAGATATCCCTTAGTATGGGTATGAATTATGAATGAATGAAAGCAACTGTCACTGACTAAGTTACCTTGATATTAATAGGATAAGAAGGCAAAGTTGGAAGTGTCTGGGACAAATTTCATGATAGAATCCCTTTGCTTTTAAGAATAATACATGCATACCACAAACATGAACATAAAGAAATTATTTATGAATAAGTCTTTTGACTTCAGTGCAAATAATCTAATCAGTTTTTGAAGGCTTACATCTAATAAAGATCTATCTCAAATCATTCAACGTGGGCAAAAATATGTCAACACATGGCTAACCCTGTATGCATCCACATCTTTGAATACATAAGCTGTTATAAAACCCCAATTATTTATTTTTTTTAAAGGAAAAAATAACTTTTTCTGTCTGCTATTCTGAGTCTAGGAACTTAAGCATTGAATTGTAGCTATCTTACTATGCTTTTAGCATGGGTGCAGAAAAGAAAACACTGTTGAACACATTTATACATCAACAGAAACTTTTTAGTGAGGTGTATGTCTGATTTTCTAAAGTTTAAGCTGTTGAATATCTTGCAAGAGCCGTAATATGTTTGCGGTTGACTATGAATGTGTATAATATCCACTTATTATCATTGAAGCAAGGACTTAAACTCTTATCTTTCCACTGATTTTATTTAAACTTAATATCAAGGCTTACTTATGTAAATCTAGGGGCAATCCAAGTAGAGTAGATTTCTGGTTTGTGTGTTGAGATGGAAAATGTCTCTGCCCCTTCAGAAACATCAAGGTCCTTGTATATTGAAGAGAGAATATACTTTTCTCTTCCTCCTGATTTGCAAAAATGTGTGAACTTCTGTCACCTTCTGCAGTTTATTGGTTAAGAGCAATTCTGGCATTCATTTTGTGCTGGAACTTAATGTAGGGCGAACTCTAGATATGAAGAACTCAGCAACTACTTTGTGCCCCAAGTGGGGTCTTGGCTGCCTTAATCTGTCCTGGCCAGGACCTGTCTTATTCTGTGACCTTAGGCTCTGAGGTAGGGAGAGGACTTCTGAGAGCTAGTGAAAGGTCAGGATATTGCTGTAGGCAAACAGTGGACATGGAGGGTTGGATCCTACCTTGGCGAGAAGATATGTATGGAAAGAGTCCTTCCAAGCCACATTCTAAGCAATCAGTTCTGAATCAAGCATACTAAGGAAACCTGCTCTACTGAGGGCCAGATTCACGTCTATGACTACCTGCAGAGTTAAAAAGATAACCACTGTATTTTGATAGTTCTGCAAATTCATGAGCTTACTGCTAATACCATTTGGTAAATAGAAAGAAGTACGAACCTCTTTAAGACTCTGAAAAAATGAGGAAAACTTTTATGGCAAATGAAAAAATAAAAACCAAATAAAAAACCCAGTAAGTGGAGCAGACCTTCCTTGATTTCTGTTTGTATGACAAATATGGGGTGTCATTAAGTTATATTGTTATTGGGGGCTTTGGCATTAGAAAATGTTGTCATCCCTCCTAGGTTGGAGGAGGAAAAGAGAATTGCCTCAAATATATATCCACAGAAGTGTTACCTGTGCTGTATGATTTCTTTTTAAAGAAGTCCAAGTGGGGACTGTAGTGGGCTGATCCATGCTGGCAGGTAACCTCCACCCAGTCACTCGCACATTGTCTCCCAGCAAGATGGGGAAGAGAACAGGAAGGGCAAAAGCAAGAAAAACTTGTGACTCAAGATAAAGACAGTTTAAGAAGGGAAGCAAGCGGCACATGCAAGCAAAGCAAAATAAGGAATTCATTCACTACTTCCCATGGGCAGGCTGATGTTTATCTGTGTCCTGGAAAGCAGGGCTTCGGTACACGTAACAGGTACTTGGGAAGAAAATTGTTCTAACCCCAAAGGGGTTATTTCTCTCTTTCTTCTCCTTTCCCTGAGCTTTCATTGCTGAGCACAATGTCCTAGGGCATGGGATATCCCTCTGGTCTGTTAGGTTCATCTGTCCCAGCTGTGTCACCACCCAACTTCTTGTGCACTGCCAGCCTACTCACTGCAGGGCAGAGCAGGAAAGAGAAAAGACCTTGATGCTGTGGAAAAACTGTTCAGCAATCCCTAAAACACTGGTATGTTATTAACCCCAGTTATGAGGAAAAGCACATGCTGAAATTAGAGTTATGGTAATGTTGCATGCTGAGAACATAGCAGAACCTAGCAATTTCTCATACTGTTAGGTAGAATATTACATGGGATAAATGGTGTATTGGGAATTAAACACACAAATTCACTTCGATGGGAGGGAGAATTTTTGGCATATGGCTTCCATCTACTTTGAAAATTAGGGTTGAAAGGAAAAGAAGGAGAAGAATAAGGTACTGGTCTATCAGAGGCTGTAAAAATAATATAGGGGGAAGGTCAACAACTAGCCGATTCTGCATCTAAATGGCAAAGTCATGAAAATCTTGTTCACTTGAAGTGATGGCAAGCACATAAGTGTGCTAATAACAGAGGAGAAGTAACTTGACTGTGTACTGTAGCTCCTTAGTAAGGTTAACAAACTACATTAACCATTCACTCATCTGTAGCTCATAATTAATCACTCCTTGAAAATTACATTGTATAATAAATGAGGACAGACATGATTCATTAAAACTTCTAATTAATTCTATTTAATACTATTTCATAGTTCATTGGTAAGTGCTGAGAGAAGGATTATGTTATAGGATATTTGATGCCTTACTGCCAGAGAAGTAAATAGGGCAAACATAATCTAGAATGCAGCATGAATATTTGCAAATGTAAATACCAATTGTTTATCTCTAGTAGTGCTGGATGTGTCTGTTTTTTGTGTCTGTTAACATCTTCACTGCCAATTTAGATTTTCATTGATGTATGACCCAAATGTAGAAATGAATTGTAGAGTCCACTCTTTATCCTCTTCAGAGAAAGTATACTGCCTCCTTGCCCATCAAATCCTCCAGGAAAAAAAAGTTTAAGAATAGCATTATTACTCCTGGTAGGATCAAGCTTTTACTGCATCATGAAAATATAAATATAATGTTTTCAACTAACTTTTAAAAATTGAGTGACTAATGTGCAAGGGTGAAAAATGCTCTATTTTAATGGTTTAAAAGGTCAAAATAGTGATGAAGACTGACTAGGAAACACAGCTGTCTGGAAACTTATTTTTGCAGGAGGTCAAAGCCTCAATTCAGTTTATATGCTTACTTTTCACTTATTTCAAGAATCTGAAGTTCCATCATGAACTATATGAATGTGTGACAAGGGTATGTGATGGATACACCTGACTTCTAGCCGTACTTCTCTTCAGGCTATCTAAAGAGTAACTGGCCTCACGTCCTTGGGGTGAACTTGCAACGTGGAAAGCCCCTGGCTCATGCAAAAGGGAGTGAAGGTGTTTTGAAAAATATTTCAAAAGGTGGTTTGGAAATCCCAAACTGCAAGATAACTGAAGTACAGAACAAGATACCAGAGGTAAACTGAAGACATGTATCTTGTTTATACTGTTGACTGGCAGCCAGCTACTGCACTCTATAAATATTACCATCATGAAGGGCCAAATTGGAGCTCTCCCTGAACTGCAGCTGGACTGCATGCCAGGTCCTTCTCCCCTTAAACAATGATGCCTCACAAGGTCAGAGATTCCTTAGCTGAGACTGAGAGATCCTTCCTTACACAAGGTGGAGAGATCCCTTACCCATGACAGATCCTCGGTACGTGACTGAATTAATACTGTGAAATATTAGTAATGCATTTAGCTACTCAATATTATTATAAACATTGTATAGATAGTTCCATTAGACGTAAACCGTTGACCAAGTCTGAGACTAAGACTGGATCCAACCACGCCTGGGCTCCAAAAGGAGTTTAGAGATCAAGGGTCACCTGCTTTGTTTGGATGTTTCCTTAGGCTCTTAAGCTCTAATCTTCTCAGAATTGGAAAGAATAGCAGCAAGTTTCCTCCCTGGGTTTGCCCTGGCATTTTCAGGCAACATGGTACTCTGTTACCATTTCATAAAAATGGGCCCCTGCGATCAGTGCTGACCCCAAAGATACAGTGGCAGTATCCTTTTGCCTGTGAGAATTACAATTATACTGTCATTCTCTGCCTGTTGTTTATCTGTCAAAAGCACAGAAAAGATGTATTGGATGTAAACACAGATGCCAACAGGCTTCCAACAGATTTTCTGAGCAACTGTAAATATAAGCTTTTTTGAAAAAAGAAAAATGTATGTGAGGGTTGTTGCATGAAAACTTTCTCTTCCCTTCTCAGCTTTCTTGACAGTGCCTTATTTAACCTTAGTTGGTCCTGGTGCAAAATGTCTCTAGATTTACTATGGGAGTAAAGATGCAGCTTTACTCTTTATGCAAAGCGTTGTTGGTAAACTTCTCCTTGTCAGTCATTTTACAACCTTTGCCATCAGTTTTTTGAGACATATTTTCATTTCTTTAAGCTTTTATCAGTTTCGGGAAATTGAAACTATTAGTAAATTCAAAACACTCCAACTAGTGATATGAAAATGTCAGCATACTTAGTTTTCTAATTAAGGCTTTGTTTCAAAATTTCCATGAAGTTTCATTTGTGTGGCAGAAGTTCTTTAAATGGTATTTTTCTTGTAAAACTTAAATTTATAGATTATCACAAAGATGGAAAACTACTAACAGCAAAAGGTTAAGAAAAAATTTGGGGTTGATTTGCACAAGGTACCTGCTTAGCAAAAAGTCAGCCAAGCAAAAAAAACACCCAGTAAACCAGAAAATAAATTTCATTGCATCTGGGATCATGGAAGTATTTTTCTTCCTTTCTTTTTCTTTTAATTTTTTTATAAAAAAAAAAAAACAAACCAGCCTTGTCCTCTGCCACCAGCATCATTTCTGCATCTTACAAAAGGCTCTATCTTAAATTGATCCAGCAGCAAACTACCTATTAAAGTTTTCCATTCTTTCAGCAAAAAGATTGGACTGGCTGGCACAGGCTCAAGAGCATGCTTTCTATAATTAATTGTTAAATGCCTGATAGACACTTTAAGCCTATACCAATGAAAAGTGCTCTTAGAAATCTTAGAAATAAATTCAATAAGGTCCAATAATTTATAATTACAATGATTTATTGCTAGGGAACTATTCATATGACATGTTCATGATGTACTTTATATTCTTGATTGTTTAATCTCCAGAAATGCAAACATTTTACAATCATTAAAAAGTATTGGCAAGCCTTTGATATTTTTGTAGAGACCTCATGCACAACACGGGTTGTTGTAGCCCTGAAAGTCTGAAATCTCTCCTCTTGGGAGAACTGTGTTAGCTGACACATCTGCAAAAATGGAAGGGGTCCCAGCCAACACCGCCAGTAATAAGATGAACCATGAGAGACCAATATTATTTCTATAATTACCTTAATGCTATTTACAAATTTAACGTTGGTTTATATGGTAGGATTAAGATGAAACTAAGGCACATGGAGCTGTGGATTCACAGTGCTCCTGTTTTATGGCTAATATTTTTTTCTTTCTGTTAGAATGTGTGAAAATTGCAGTGGTCCATAGAAAAACAGCAAAGTGAAAAAGTTTTATTTTAGTTATTGAGTATCTTGTAAATTGCATTATGTGGTGTAATTTACCTTATTATATCTGATTGAATGCACCTCACTGCATTTAACTACACCTGACTGCTCATAGCAGACTACAAATTTAGTTTAATAGACATGAACCATATGGATAAAAAATGCTGAGCTAACAAAACAAAGATGAACCTGTTCTGCAAAATGTTGAATACACTTACATTGACTTGAAGGTTCCCTATTGAACAGGAAAAGGTATTTGATCTTCAAGCCTTATTTCTAGAAATGTGTCTCTCCCTTACAGTAAAAGCCTGTTCAAATTTATTGCTGCAAAAGGAGACCTGAAATATAAACCATGAAATCACTGAATTATAGAATTAATGGGATGAAGGCTGCATTAATGAAACATATTTTCATGCAGTGTCTTTCATGCTATGCATTTACATAACATAAAAATAAACCATAAGTTTTTATTGATTTCATGCGTTTAATTTAAAATGAGGTATAGAGAATATATGTCAGTTTATGAAGACATGGATTCTGATAAATTCAAATAGTATATCTGTTCTTTTATCAGCAGTGAATTTAGCTGTTAACTTCTAATGGGAATTTTTTTTTTGCTTGTATTACTTCACATACTCAAAGGGATAAAGATGTATATGAAGTTTCTCTGTCTATCCCTTAACTAGCAAAAATATCCTATCCACCTTAGAGGGGGATGCACAGCACTGCAGTTCTGTTAGCAGTTTAGTCTTGTGTAACTCATTGCTGTGAACAAAAGAGGTGATTCCATTCTGCTCAGCATCTCTAGATGCTCATTCATGGCTTGAGTGCAGTCACACAGTGAATCAGATCAGGGAAAGAGCTCCAGATGAGAATTAGCTCTAGGAAAAAAAAGTCTTTGTTGTCAGGCAGATCGTCTTTCTCATGTGGTCCATCATACAGCTTCCCAACTGCCAGTGGAGGTGCAAGTGAGAAGTGGAAAGGAAGGGCCTTTCACAAGTCTGGATACTATTTCTACTGCTGTTAGTGAGACCTGTGTTATATTACGTCAGAATATAGACCAGAGATGAAGGCTTAGATCCTCAAAGGGATTTAATTCTCTAGATGTCAGTGATTCAGCTTTCCAGGTACTTCACTTTGGAAAGTAGGATCTCAGAGAACTTTGAGGGAATCTATTGCAAAGTGAGCTCTGGGTGAATGAGAATCTGGTGGGAGATCTAAATTCCAAGACATCTTGGAAGTCTACCATATTCTTATATCTGCTTAGTCTACCAAATAGCAAAATGTCTTCAAAATGTCAATTTTTTTTCATCCATGAACAGTACCTGTGTCAAGTTCAGCCACTTACATTCTTTATAGGTGGCATTATGAATGGACCCTAGAGACTTTTTCTCCCAAGGGGAGGTTAACAATCTTTATATTGAACATTTTTTCCACTAAGCAACTTAGCATCAACTTGATAATATTTAGTAATGAATGTTGCATGTGTTTCTCTCTCTGATTCCTTACATGTTAATTCCCATGCTCTCTTCAGTTCCCATGGTACTGCTGGTGCTGGTGCTGGTACTTGGGCAATAGGGAAGAGCACAACATGTCCCCCAAACACATCTTTTGTAAGAAAAAAATCTGCCTAAAATAACACTTAAGTGATATAAACTTCACTAAGTAATGTCTTAACAGCAGTTGCATGATAATCATAAAACTGCTGTATGATATACTTACTTTATAAAGATTCTGGGGCAGCGAAACATCTTGCTAAAGAGTTCCCTTGCAGATTACATACTTATCAACAAGACGACTGCACTGCATGGCCACTGATGCACTGCAGAAAACTTCAGAACCTTGTCCCTCTGTATTGAATCTTAGTGACTGGATTTGAGTTGCTCACAGAAACCTGACAAATCAGGTATGAGCTTTGTTGTCCTGATGTTGACAGTATAATCTGTATGTAAAGCTAAGTGAGTTTCAAAACACATAATAACTTCAAGATAGAACTCTGGGGAATGTAGACGCCAGTGTAGTTGGCTTGGAATCACTTTTTTTTTTTTTTTTTTCCAGGAGGGAAAATAACATCATAAGCACTCTGTAGGAGAAACCAAACATTTGATTTATAGACTGCATTTTGTTCTTCTTTAAGAAAACAGAAACGAGTACTCACTCAATGCTAGTGCTGAAGAAAACTCTCTTTTCTTCCTGTTCTTTGAAGAAATTATTCATTGTTTTGGATACAATGAGGAAAGTTCAAAGTATCTTATGATAAGAGAGAGACCATGGACTGTCAGCTGCCTTTTATAGATGACACTTCTGAGATCAGGTTTACTCAGCAAAACTTAGACTTCCTAAAAAAGCATTTAAATTTTCTTTTCTTCTTTGCGATTTAGTCATCCTTCCTGTTACATTGATCTTATGTTAATTAGATAAGAGTGCTGAATTCTATCCTTTGTCCATTTACATTAGGAGAAACAGACACGTCACTGAGTGTTGAGGTCCCTAGAGAAAATGTAGTAAAAAACCTTGGATGTTTATTTCAAAATCTAGAATAAAGTCCACTTGCTAATTTAAATTATGCAAATGTTTATGAAACACATTTCAAGAGTAGCTTTGACCAGTGCACTGTGCCTTGAAAATGAAGAATGAGGAATGCAAATAGAAATAATCTGCACATATATTAAGGATTGGACTTCTAAAGTCGGTTCAAGGTAAAGAAATATACAATTGCCTTTGCTTAAAAATTCTGTAGCCTACTTTATGCTATAGCTGATAAGAATAGAAACAGAATTGTTCACCTGTTAAAGGTAAAACTTATTGCTTAGCAATGCTAGGAAAGCCTGATAAAAGAGCTTTGCCTGTATACACAAGATATTTTTTGAGGATATTGCTGATGATATCACAGGTTTTCTGTAGGATAGCCTCACCAGTTAGCCACCTAATTAAGCAAAATGACTTGTCTGATAAATGAAATCCTGTTAATGATGACCAGATGCTGACAAAAATCACAAGGGATTATACTGAGTAATGATTATTTAAAAATCATATTAGGGGCTTCATAGCAGGCTTTGTCTGCAGCCACAGTTTGAGGAGAACTGTGCCTTGCAACTCCTTGCTTCCAGCTAATGGGATCCACCTGTCCCAATGGGGAAGATGCATCTTGAACGGGCAATGGGGGGTAGGGGTGTGTGTGCTGGAGGCGCTGATTGAGAGATCTTTAAACTCTTGATGGGGGATCTTTGATGGGGGAAGGGGTTACCAACAGGACTGCAGCAGGTAAGCCAGGAGTTAGCATGGCATCACCTGAGCGTGGCAATGCTACTGGAACATTTACACTGTTCCTGGGAGCACAGAGGGCTCAGGAGCATATCCACCAACGCATGCAGTGTGAAAATTAACAGGATAAACTGGAAGTGTTGGTCACCTCCCAGAGATACAAAACCATCCATATTAGTGACACTTGGTGGAATGAGTCCCATGATTGGAGTGATGGGTTGGAGGGTTACAGGCTATTCAGGAGAAAGAGGCAGGTGAGGTGGAAGTGTCACACTCTGTGTAAGGGAGAGGTTTGATTGCACAGCACTTACAGTTAGCAGTGATGTGGTTGAGAGCCTCTAGGTGAGGGTTAGGGGAACAGAAAGCTAAGGAGACATTGTAGTGTGTGTCTACTTCCAATTGGCCAACCAGGATGTAAGCACTGATGAGTTATTCTATAGGCAATTAGGAGAATTTTCTGTAAGTTTCTTGTCCTTATGGGAGATTTCAACTTCCCAGCCATCAGCTGGGAATATCATACTGCTGTGATGAGTAGATCTTGGAAATTCTTGAAGTTTGTAAGAGATAACTTTTTGTCACAAGTAGTCAGTGAGCCAACTAGGAAAGACGCTCTCCTAGACTTGCTGTTTGTGAACAGAGAAGGACTAATGAAGAATGTGATGGTAGGTGGTTGTCTTGGCCAGAGTGGTCATGAAATGATTGAGTTTAAATTTTTTTGTGTAACGAGAAAAAGGGACATCAGAGTGGCTACTCTGGACTTCAGGAGAGCAAACTTTAAGCTGTTCAGGGAGCTATTTAGTAGGGTACCCTGGGAATCTGCTTTTGAGGGCTTAGGAATCCACGAGTCCTGGACAGTCTTTAAGAATCACCTGTAAGAAGTGCAGAAGTAGGCAAGTCCCCTGCAGAAAGGGATCTGGGGGTGCTGGTTGACAGCAGGCTCAATATGAGTCAGCAGTGTGCCCTGGCAGCCAAGAGGGCAAACCTCATCCTGGGGTACCTCAAACACAGCACAACCAGCCAGCCAAAAGAGGAGATTGTCCCACGGTATTCAGCCTTGGTGCAGCCTCACCTTGAGCACTGTGTGCAGTTCTGGGCTCCACAATTTAAGAAGCATGTGAAGGTTCTTGAATGTGTCCAGAGGAGGGCCACAAATCTGGTGGAAGGGATGGAGGGTTGTCCTGTCCACAGCTTGTCCTGTGAGGCCAAACTGAGGACTTTGTGTTTGTCTAGTTTGGAGAAGGAGGATGCAGGGCAACCTCATTGCTTTCCACAGCTTCCTGAGGAGGGGAAGTGGAGAGGGAGGTGCTGATCTCCCTGGAATCCAGTGATAGGATGAATGGGAATGGTTCAAAGCTGTGCCAGGAGAGGTACAGACTGGACATTATTCTTTACCAAGAGGGTGATTAAACACTGGAATAGATTTCCAAGAGAGGTGGCCAATGCCCCAAGCCTGTCAGTGTTTAAGAGGCATTTGGGCTTAATAACACGCTTTAACTTTTAGTCAGCCCTGAATTGGTCAGGCAGTTGGACTAGATGATCGTTGTAGATCCCTTCCAATTGAAATTATTCTATTCTATTCTATTCTATTCTATTCTATTCTATTCTATTCTATTCTATTCTATTCTATTCTATTCTATTCTATTCTATTCTATTCTATTCTATTCTATTCTATTCTATATTTAGATTTCAGAGCTGTATGTAAGCAGCAATGAGAGAGAGAGAGAGAAAGATACAGGCTCCAAGGACAGAGATGGGCCTGTGTTTGAGGATGAGACATTTAACTAAGCCTTAGCCAGCTAACTACTAGAAAAGTCCAAATGGCAAACAACTCAACTGTCTTATGAAAGTGTCTTTGTATATCATTAGCCCTTCACTTAAATAAGGCTAGATGTAAATCTGATGTGTGAATGAAATGTTACAAAATAAATTGCTCATGTGCTATTGTCTTAGTGCAATTTTTTTTCTTTTCATTCAAGATCCTCAAAAAAATGAAGCTGTAGCAAGGCTGCTGAGATTCAAGTGAATAAGAAATATTTTTTTCCTGCTCTAAAAAAGGTCACATGCCTGTTAGAACACGTATATACTGGTTTTCTTACATCTGCCATAACTTTAAGTGCCAGAGAAGTGGATAATTTCTTCTATAATACTAGGCACCTAATCCATTTAGTATTTTACTTTAATGTCACGTGTGACTAGTGTTCCAGTGATGCTGGTGTGGGATTATAATAAATCCACAGTGTCAGTAAGCAGACTTCCAAGTCATTTGGGAAGTAGAACAGTGACTTGAGAAGAGAGAGAACCGTATTCCCATGTGGCTTGGCGTGGGACATGCTCGTGTTGTTTCCATGAAGACCAGTCACGATTACATACGTAAATTTCAAATGTTTCAGGTCAGAACAGACTTAATAATTTTTAGTGATTTCTTGGCTGCCAAACAAATATAGTTTATCTCATAAAATTCATATTTCTTTTTTTTAAATGTACAGGAGAAAGGTAGAGAAATGGTCCATAATCTTGCTGAGAAATAAAGATGTCTGGTGAAACATGACCAAAACATTCTACATTTTCCTTCTGTATTGATAGGAGATATGTATTATGATATTATGATGATTATGATTCATGTATAAATATCACAGTATTATTATATGTTCTGTCTAGAAACTCAGTCCTCACTGGAGCACATATGTGTGGTTTAAGAGAGTCACACAGAAGGTCAGGCTCACTGGTACTTGGTATTCATCTCACTTGTACAGCATTTGGTGGCTGCTCTGGCTTGAATTAAACTATCTTGTCAAAACAATGAGTCTTGTCAATCTTAGGCATAGCTTTTCTCAGAGTCTTTTCTTAGGGTCTAAAGGGTCTGGGGATAAAAGGAAATAGTTTAAGCAATAATAAAAATGTATGTGAGTTCCTACAGATTGTTTATTACTCAGAGCAGTTGTGGAGGGAAAGTATAGAACCAGATTGTACATAAAATGCAGGATTGAATGCATATCTTGAAAGTCCTTTCCAAAGTAAATGATTTTGTGATTCTATTATCAAGCATCGGAACAGACTTCCCAGGGAAGTGATTGAGTCACCATCCCTGGAGGTATTTAAAAGACATGTAGATGTGGCACTTCGGGACGTGGCTTAGTAGTGGACTTGGCAGTGTTGGATTTATGGCTGGACTCAATGATCTTAAAGGTCTTTTCCAAATTAAATGATTCTGTGACACTATGAATTGTCTAATAGTGCAGTAACAGTTTCATTAAGTATGTTAATATCTTTTATGAAATGGAATTTAAGTTTTCCACACCATCTCCACATACCAGATCGTAGAGATGCTGTCTTTGCTGGGAATATTCCTGTGCTCTGGCGGTGGGATGATTTGGGTCTATCCTGTGTCATTTATGTGCTATAACACAGAGCATTGTTATAACTCTGAACTCCTAAATCAATAGCTATGACTTTGATTTCTTCATGCTATGCATAATCCAGTCCTTTGAGTCTGATCAGTAGGGCTTGTGAGAATTATACTTCAGTGTGCTCCAATATACCGGCTGAGGTATGTCTTGTCATGTATACATTTTCCGCAACTGTAACAAGGATGTACTAGCCCAGATGACAAGTCATCTAAATACTTGTTCTCCTCTCACAAAAACTAGTTTGTTGAACATGGGGAAGTATTAGAGAATGACTGTCCCACTCAATGGAATCCTTAACCAAACAGCCTGGCACTGTGGCCTATTAGAAAGTTCAGACTCTGATAAATTTACTGAGGATTGACTCCCAGAATGAGCAGTAGGAAGAAAGTTGTGTGCATGTTCCTCCTCCTTCCACTTTTTGAAGTAAGAGAAAGGCCTTGGAGGATAGGGATTGGGCTGCTGAGAGAGAGGGGAAAGAATTTATAAATAGTGGGAGATCCAAAAGATTCTGCTTTTAGAAGCATGTTGAAAGCCTGAATTCCGAGCCATACGAAAAACTAGAGCCCTCACAGCTGAGGCCTTTCACAAGCTTTTCAGCAAAATAGATGTGGATCCCCTGTCTCCTCATCTTATAGGAACAATGTACTTCTGGAAACAACACCAATAAGGCTTCCCGGAGCCTTTCTTACCCCTTTCCCATCCATCATGGCTGGATGTTATAATGGACTACAACATCTTGACTTTCAATGCAGGCTGCTGGGCACTTTCAGAAAACACAGAATGTTCCTGTCAGGTTGAACATCAAAAATTAAAGCATGTAAAATCAACAGTTACTATAAAAATCTTGGACTTTCTATCTAAGATGACCAAGTTTAGTACACATTTCCTGGCAAGACAGCTATCTTGTTTAAATTGAGGACTAATGGGGTGATGGGTCTTTTATATTTGGCAAGCTCTTCTTCTACAGGTCTCGCTAATGTTTGAATGTTTTTGTGTTGATACAAAACAGACCACCCAGAAACAATTTGACACAAATGTGTCACCTACATATTATATATGTGGTTATTTTTCTCTACGATTCTTTTTCTGCCTCATCAGAGGCCCTTTTACACCTTTCTGCCCTTTTACACCTACTATAAACTGAACTTTTGAACTCATAATGCAGAAATGATTTAAATTAGAAAAAATCAAGTTTGTCATTCTTTACTTCAAATAGTGTTCCCCATTTAGAGACCAAAGTGGACACATAAATAAAAGATTTTTTTTCTCTCTCTCCTTTTTTTTTTTTTTATTTGTTTCTTCACTATACCTGCTACTGATGCTCCAAGGAGAGTGAGATGAATGAATCAGGTCATAGAAGATAGTTTTCACAGCTTCTCTCGGGGAACAAGTATGTATAACAGTGGAAATACTCTTGATTGCTTTCCATTTATTCCTGCAGATACTAGTTTCTCCTATTGCTTGTTGTAAAGTTTAAAACAACATCAATTTTTAAGGACTTGAAAGTGCTTTTCTATTTAAAATCAAACAAGACAAGCATGATTTTCATTCCAGTACTGCGTGTTTGCCTCTTGAAGTGCGCTGAATATATAGACACCCACCAAAAATAATAAAATAAAAAGGAAAAGGTTGGGGGGGGGGAGAGAAAAGCTAAGTGATGGAAATGAGTAATTGCTTGGCAGCAAGTCTGCAGGGAGAGAGCTGACACCATACAGCATATATTTCATGAATAATGAGAGGAGTTTCAGTGCTGTGCAATCACTGCCTATTGGGTCAGAAATTTCACATTAGTGGATTCATCAGAGCAGATCGGTGTCATAAAGACAGTCTTTCCTGAGGTAAACATACCTTTTCCTTCACCGAACTGTCATCTCTTAGTTTGGATACAGTAAAGCCTTATGAGATCTATTAGAGGGATATCTGGAATCAGGAGCACTTCAGCTATGATTTTACTAGTTTGTTTATTTATACATGAAGGAAATTACATAAACAGACATATCTATAGGTACGTGTAAAGCTCACACATATAATTCCACTTAGTCTAGACAAAAGTCTGTGCATATGTTGTTAATGATGGTTTAAGTACAGCATTTTGTCAAAAGGTAGGAACATCTGGCTTTTGCAAATCCATCTTGTCTATGCTTCCTAGATTACCTTAATGCATTTTTTGCTTTTCCTATTTACCTCTTTATTCAAAGCAAAGCAAGTACTCCATTTTATCTTTATTTTCATTTTCAGGGGGTACACAATTTAAATATACCTAATATAAGGGTCATTTGTTTTTGCTGGAGTAGGGAATAACTAGGAAGGACTAATAGAATGAAATTGTCTGCACTGGAGTGAGTGCATTCTCTGCAGTACCTTCTGTCTCATTTATTCTTCACCTGGCATCCTCCCTTCCCAGCACTTTGTGTTCTCACTTTGTTTACGTTGTACTTACAGAAACCCATAAACCAAAATAGTCAGGGATGTTACAGTGAAGTAAAAGGTGCAAGACAAGATAAAAGCTATCATTTGGGTGTTCAGGCAGTGCAAAGAGTTTGATTAAAACATTGCTTTTACCCTCATCTCTGGAAGGGTCATAATTCTGTTTACTTGAAAATGAATGCTGAGGCAAGTATCTAGAGCTCCTTTTCCTTGGCTAGAGAAGTTAGGAGGGTTTCTTTGGAAATGAATCCCATTAGGTTCTTCCAAGAAACTTGTGGTACAGTCTCTTTCCCAGCCTTACTGTCAAAAAGAACTGGAGTAGGAGTGCCTGTTATTAGCTCTTTCCTGATTGCCCTAAGCTCCTGTTAAGATTTTTTGTGTGGCTTGGGGATTTTATTTTTTTTTCTTTTTGGGAAGTTAGTGGAAGAAGGGAGAAGAAGACACCTAATCACTATGTCAGTCCCTGTTTGACAGATCTGCCTCTAAGGAATTGAGGAGCTTGGATACATCCAATTCACTTGTGCTAGTCAACAAAGTCTGTTCAAATACTGAAAGCAAGGCTTTGGGAGATATATCTCCTGGATGACCCTCTTCAGAAATGTGAACTTACAATACATTTTAAGCAAGGTTGAAAGAAGCTCAGACATAGCAAAATCATGTGCAATAATAATAATAATAAATAAAGGATCATTTTAAACACATGGTGATTAATAGCAAAGCTGTGACTTTCTCCTTGAAGAAATTATTTAAAGGAAAAAATATAATTCTGCAGGGGAACACTGTAATTGGAATCACCCTATTCCTGACACTTATTATTTTGTAGTATGAAACATGATGTTCCCAACCCTATGGAAATAACTGATAGGAAGAGCAGTTTGTGAGAACCTGGGCAGACAATTTCCAGTGCAATGCCTTGATTTTATTAAACCTTTGTCTTGAAAAAGAGTTTAGGTTATCAACGATAGTCAGGTATGAGTATGATTTACAGATAATGGTTTAATCTGGACTAGGATTCATTGGAAATCTCACCATTGAACACCTAGCCTTCTACAACAAATGTAGTATTGTTATTATGAGAAAAAACAAGCAAACAAACCAACAACAAAACAAAACCCAAGGTGTATGAGCTGTTCTTTCAATTTCTTCTCTGTGAAAGAGAAAACAGGCATTAAAAGTAAAACTTATGCTCTAAAAATCCTTCATTTTTTTTATTTATTGGGAAGATAATCTTATGTAAGGACAGCCTCCTGTCTCCCTTTCAGTTTGCACTCTGTGCAGAAGAGGACTACCTTTTGTGTCTCATGATAGAGATGGATGGGCTAGAGAGTGCTAACCTATACAGTAACATAAATCGTGGAGAAGATCAGGAGGGTATAACCTCACTGAAAGTTTCCTGTAGGGAGCAAAAATGAAACATTAGGGCATGTGCTTTCCAGGGGCAATAGGAGCCTTCGCTGTACAGCTGTGGAAAAATAATTAAAAAGCTGGCTACAGAGAAGGACTGGAAATTAAATACACCCCTCTATAGAAAGAGGCCCAACAGTAGCATCTACGCGGGAGGTGTGTTTCTGAAGAATAGGTCTTGCCCCTAGTATCTCCTAGACTTAAGCTTGTTGATGAGCATGATTTGATGCATGTGTATTTATTGTGCCTAGCAATATAGTCTTATAAGTGGGCTTAGCAAGGCCTTGATTGAAGCTAGCAATCAGTTTCCTTCTGCTTGCTTTCTCTGTGTAACAGGACACAGCCTAAAATCCTTATGTTCTGATGGAAAGGTCTGAATTATTCATCAGCCAGTTAATGGCAGGTGATGAGATCTTTTCACGCTACAGCCCTGTCAGTAGGTGTTTATTGCTCTGTTTCACCAGCAGTCCTGCTATTACTGTGGGCCCAGAAGAACCCCACATAGAGGCGTGACATGTATCAGTAGAGATAGCTCTTTAAAGACTCTCTTTTGCCTGGGAGGTCATCTGAAGGTTATTATGAACAAATTATTTCTTCATTTCCGCTGGCTGAGTAGATAGCCTTAATGATCTGTCACCTAGCAATAGGCTGCCTGTTCAAACATAAAGAATGGCATACTGATGGCTTATAACTAGGATCTGTTCATTTTAGCTATTCTCTTGTCAAGCATGTTTCCAAGATACATATAGTATTTACATATTCATGAGCTTTTGCAGACATTGACGCCGTGAGGGGGCCTGTCTGATAATGTGATACAAGTTTGTACTGTGTCCTGAGGCACTTAAAGTCTATTAAGTGAATCAAATCTGTCCAGTTCTGTTCTTCCTAGGTGGTGTTCTTGGCCTAGAGGATTGGGGTTGCAATCAACATTTGTGTACAGTACCTTGCTTTTTTCCTGTCCACCTGCCTCTTTTCCTTGTTGAAAGTTAATTCCATTTTATACAAAAGCGTTATGCTGAGCCAATTTACCTCTTAGAAAGCCAGAGCATCACTTTCTTCTGCTACTGCATTTCAGAGATGCAGTTGTGACTGTTTGGCTGCAGTCAGGGAAAGTGACCTGCCCAAAGAAAAGTGTCTTTTTAAAAAATTATTTTTTAAACTCTACTGAGATATTGATCTCTGACCCTTGATCTCTGTGTGTGGGTGTGTTTGTGTGTGCACGCGTGTACTAGATGGTCTCTAGAGGTCGCTTCTAACCCCTACAATTCTGTGATTCTGTGACTATTGCTGCTGTGTAAAGGGGGGGGGAAATAAGAATTAGAAATAACAGTGTAAGTGGGATGTAGCATGTGGGCTGGGGAAACAGAAGAGAGAAAAACAGAATCAATCTTCCCCACTGAAACAGCAAAGAACCCCGGATTACTCTTTCCAATCTGAACCTTCACTGTCTTGACCATGTGTCTGCTAGCATGCTATATTTTCAACAGAGATGAAGTTAAAACATGCCATCTGATAGAAATGAAAGCAAGAACAGTGAAAACTTGAATGCGGTTTGGGCTATTTTCTGAGTTTAAAAGAGCTGGGTAAAGAAAGATCATCTGTTGGAGTTGGTTTGCTTTTTCATTTGGAAGTTTGTGCCATTTCCTGTTCCCTTGTTCGCTTAATAAAGAGGAAAGTGGGGATCCCTCAGAATGCAGGAAAGTAAAGTAAGGATAAAAGAGACAAACTGCCATTTCCCTCCACCTTTCAAAAGATGGAAGACCTAAGAGGCAACAAGTGTTCTCACTTCTTGCCACCAAGTACTGGAATGTGGGCCTACATTCAGGAGAGGCCAGAGGAAGAGACAGAAAGGTAAACAGAAACTGATTTTGTAGCACAGTCTTTTGATAGATTTTAGTGTTAAGCCTGTAAAAAAAATTGTTTAGCAGCACAGAGCAATTATTCTCTGTAAGGAATAAACTGCAATCTACTATGTGGTGTTAACAGCAAGACAAATAACAAACTGTTTATGGCAACTTTGAGGTTGCAAGCTCCACACAGACAAGACTTACAAAGGGAGAAGGAAGTGTATTGAGAAGCTGTACAGGAACTACCAGTGTAGATGAAAATATTTGTAACCCTGACTGGCCCCCAAATATAAACGCACTCTTACACAAATGCAATCACACTCACTAAGGAAATTTCACATTTGCATATGAAAGAAGGTTTTACAGGGACAGGCTGATGTCTTGGCTATCTTTGAAATGTGCTAAAGTGAAAGTAAGACATGTAATTTTAGGGCTTGTATATTGCAAGCAACGAAAATATGGCAAAGTTTTTTTCCAAAGAAAATACTTTCCTTTAAATCTTTGTGTGGTTTGGTGTTGATTTTTTTTTTTTTTCCAGTTACAGACTTGAACTTGGTTTTGGTCTTCAAAAATTAAAAAATTTCAAACAGAGAATTATTTCTTTTTAAGTCCCAAGTGAAAAAAAAAAAAAAAAAGTCCCAACACTTTCTGATTTTTTTCCCAGTTGCTGTTCATTAGAACTTGCATTTCAAAACATATTTGGTATGGATGAAAAATTTGTTTTTCCAAATATTTAAATTACTTCCGTTGTAAACGTCTCATTTTTTCAAATGAAAACAAGGCATCAAACTGCAAAGGAGGTACTACTTAGAAATGCATCAAATTGAAACATGACCTTATGATGGCGTCTTCATAGAATCATAGAATACCAAGTTGAAAGGGATCTCAAGGGTTGTCTGGTGCAACCTTTCTTGGCAAAACCATGGTCTAGGCAAGATGGCCCAGCAACCTGTCCAGCTGAATCTTAAAAGTGTACAGTGTTGGGGAATCCACCACTTCCCTGGGGAGATTATTCCAGTGGCTGGTTGCTCTCATTGTGAAACACCTTCCTGTTGTGTCCAATTAGAATCTCCCCAGGAGTAACTTGTGGCCGTATCTTAATAAAGTTGACATAATGTTGCACCTGGAAAGTGTGTAAATTATGTCAATTTAAATGCTTATTGACACATGGAGAATTAAAGTGAATGCTGGAACAAGGGACATCCTAGTCTATGAAGATAAATGCAAAAAGGAACCTTAAGTAGCCAGCTGAGCTCATCCTTTGATTTAGCCCAGTAGCTTCCTCTCCAGTGCTCACTGACTACTTGGTATCCTGAAAGAAGAAAAAAGAGAAGTAGTACAGAGAAGTCTGATGTTTATGACAAAAAGTGTCAGATAGTGAAAATTAATAGACTTTAAGTTACTGCACAAAGCCAGAGACACAGCTAGGAGTAGAACTTGGCTCAATGTGTTTAATGTATTCCTTTCCCCAGTCGCTCTTTTTCAGTTTTTGCTAATCTGCATCATAAATACGTGTTATTCAGGGCACTACTTTTTGTGTCTTTAAAATTCCTAAAGAGAAACAAAGTTCTGTGCTTTCAGTATCACTGTTTTGCTTGTGATTTTTTTTTTAAATCCTGTTACTTTTGAAGGAATTTGAATCAATTTTCCTATGAAGTGCACCTGCTTTAATAAAAAGGGGTCACAGAACAAGGCGCTCTCAATTTAGTCAGTAGCAGGGGGCTGTATGTAGTTGCTTGAAGTTTTATGAAGTATGCATTGTTGGATGCAGAGGAGACAGAAATTTCTTTTTAATGTCATATTTCTTCTCTGAATATGATACAGACAAGAATTCATTATGGACCTGATTCCATATGCTTCAAATTCTGTGGAAGATGTGATGTACTCTCACCCCCTGCTGAAGTGAGGATTTGTGCAAAGCTTTCCACGGACGTATTGAGCTCAAACAGCTTTAGCAGAATGTGGCCTTAGTCACATGCTCTGTAGTTAGAGGATGATGTTGTCCAAAAGGCTGGTATAAAAGTACATATCGACAGCAAGGCGTTGAAAGAGAACTCGTATTTATTTCTGATCAGAAGTGCAGAGAGCAAACAAACAGTGAATATCTCCAGTGAAGGGAATGGCTCAGCATTGAATGTGGCTAGTAAAACTCCTCTGGTTTCTTGGGAAAGCATCTTTCTTTTTTGATTTTTAGATTTTCTATTTTTAATCTTATAAAATGCTACGTGTCTTTTATCTTACTGGATTAAACACAGATTAAATACAGATTTTATGTAGCTGTCTTGAATATATCAGGCCTTTTCAATGAGGCTTTGATCTATTTTGAAGCCTTTGAAACCTGACTTGGATGAAATGTCAATGTATTCATGCTGTAATGCAGTGAGGAGCGTGGAAGCTTCTATTACTATCTTTGAGAGTTTATTAGAGAAATGATGCCTGACAAGAACTACACATTATAGAAGAATTGTTAATTTTGAAATTAGCTCTGGCAGATCTGCTTAAAGAAGTTTATAGGGGGAAAAAGTGCTCTCAAAATCATCTGAAATGAAGCCTGCAGTGAAGATACGGTAGAAAGGCTGATGGGGGAATATGTTAGTTCTACCTGCTTTAATCCATTTGTTACCAGGAGGGATCTTAAACTGTGTGCAGATTAATGAAGCATTTGAGTCAGATATATACTGATGAACTTGTGCCTGCGTCTCTACCCTTTGTTGCTACGGAACCAGAGAGATGTGAAATTGCCAAAGAACCTACGCCCTGCTGAGAGCTCCTCTGATAGTCAATTAGAAAGTAAAATGGAACATTTAGGAAATGAGGTCCCAGCTTTCTGATCACATGCAATGCGTGAAGGGCTGCTTTTTCTGGTGTGTACTTTGCTAATGTGTGTGGTATTGGTACATTAGGTAAACTGTTGAGTATGACGGAACGTATGGAGCGAAAGTCAGTCTCCTCCACGCAGCCTGACTAATCAGGTGTTATGCGGGAAAATTTTCAGGTATTTGTCACCTCCCAGTCAGCAATCAGGATATACCCAGAGCTTTCACCACAGCTATTTCAGTTTATAGAAACTGTAATTGTATGTGCACCAAAGCTGTTTCACATTAGTGTATGTGGTCTTAACATACAGATCCTAACTGAACATTTAGAATCATTGTCCTTTAAAATCAGCTCTATAATGTCCTGTCCATGAGCATTTTCCCCTCTCTGCCTCTTCCTCCACAGCATGTAGGAGCTACAGAACAGCCTTGCAGCTGTGCCATCCATGAGGGGGACAGTTTGAGGCTCTGTGGGAGTAGAGCTATTTACCAAAGCTCTCCATGGCTAGGCAGCATGTGAGTAACAGCATCATTAAACTAGGAATAACGTTTGGAAATAAATGGGAGAACTTGCCAAATGTGGCTCAAATTCAGGATATAGTAAAAAGATGTATGGTTTTCTACAGATGTAGCTTCTAAAGCTTATGTCATGAACTTAATTATGTTTGTATTCAAAGGTATAGGACATATAAAGAAATAATGTCTGTCTTAGTTACTGGTTTTTGTAAGGTGTAATGTATTCTCATTTTCCTGTTGAGTGGTGAGAAAATGTGCTGAGGGTTAGGATATCCCAGGGTTTGACCCACTGGGTGATCTAATGAGTCTACTCTTGTCTGATTTTCCTATATACTGTAATTTTACCTAAAGTTGCCTCATTACTGCAAAACTAAGAAAGCTTAAAAATTCAGACTTTGTCCTTTGGAAGTTGTAAGGTTTGTACCTTCTTTGGCATTCAGTGATACTTTGCAATTTATTGTATTTTACCATGATCAGTGTTTCATTGTTACAAGGGTGTTTTTTTTTTTTTACAGTTCAATTTGTTAAATGGTTAAATGCTATTATGACATCTTTTTAATGCTTTATATTTCTGATGGAAAACAACAATGGAATAGAATAGGTAACAGAAAAAAGTTTAGCCAGTGTTTTCTTTCTATGGCTGACTATAAACTAGAGGCAACAGCTTGCAAATAGCACACTTTAGGAGGCGGTTTCTGCTGTAATGAAGATTGCAAGCAGCAGATGGAATTCCTGGAAAAAACCCTTGTGTCTCTTGGGAGAATTTTTGTCTTGAAAATCACAGGTCTTTTTCAGTTCAGCTGTGTCTACAAGGCTCTATGCTGATCTAGTCTGGGTATTGAGAGCAGAAGGAGCTGTATGTCACTGTTGTTCAGTGAACTAGAAGATTGCATCTCTGAAGTATAAATCAAGATTTTGGGGTAGAAGAAAACTTGGTGAGTTTTTTTTTCTGATAACTAGTCCTTTTTGTGTACTGTGAGCTAGGTAGCCCACAGAGCTGAATTTCACATAACAGATGCACCAAAACCCAGTGACACTAAGGCAGGCAAAGGAGCTTGATGGGGGAACGGATACTCAAACAAATGATCTCATATTTGCATTGAACACTTTCCTAAGGTGGAGGTTTTGGTGGTAGAAAACTGAATAATTGTTGGAAGAAGAGAAAGCGGGGTGTCTGCTCTTTCCCAAACCACTGGGAAAGGAGAGGGGAAAAAAATCCATTTTCAAGAGAATCTATTTTTTTGTCTCTACATCTGTCTGCCTCCTCTATCTGCCTTCTTTCTCCTGGTGGAAGAGGGCACAAACTAGAAGCTGAGATAAAAACCGCATTAGGTATACAGGAGCAGGGTGTCTGAACAGTGAGACTGGTCTTTTTTAGCAGTACGTGATTTGCACAGTCACAAAGATGTATATTATTGCTAATTCTCAGCTATCTGCTAAACTTGAAGTTACAACTTTACAGAAGACTTTTTAAAGTGATACTCATTTGACAACTTGTGGATGGCAGACTGATGTTAACGAGACTGAGAAATGGGTATTTTCTGCAAGTAATGTGCTTGGCAGGTGAACTGAGGAAGAAAACCTCTGCAAAGGTGGCCTCAGTCCTCAACCCAGCAATGCAGGTATGTGAAAATATTGGTCTACAGCATAGGTGTATTTAATGTGTTATTACTAATTGAAAAGCCCTTTCCTGTCTCATCTTCCTCAACAGTGTATTGTGACACCTCTGCACCTCATGTCCCTGCACTGGACAAGTACCAGAATTGTAAGGACACATGGTAATCAAACTGGGAAAATTATCTGTCTGAAAAATATGCACTCTGCCTTTTTTTCACCCTTCATCCTTGTCCTGGTTCCGGCGGAGATAAAGTTAATTCTCCCCAGGACACAGGTACTCCATGCCATGTGAGCCATGCCCACTCTGAGCTGCAGGGGGAGGGGGCAGGAAGTCACCGGGCATCATGTGTGTATATTCCTCTGTCCGTGTTATTGCTGCTGTTTTTTTTGTTCCCTTGGCTGTTCTGTTAAACTGCCTTTGTCTCAACCCAAGAGTTTTGCCTTTTTCTTCTGATTCTTCCCATATTGGGAAGGCCCGAGCGAGTGGCACGTGGTTATTTGTTGCTGTCTGAGGCCAAACCACGACAATCCTGAAAACAGAAAAAGGAATAGAATTTTTGGACTAATTGGAGATGGGATGTGAGGACCACTGATTTTTAGTGTCTCTAATGTCTTATCTGTAAATTGTGCTACCATCTTTGGCAAGCCCATTTTAACTGTACAAAGATGAGAGCGTAACTTTCTGCTGCGCTTATACACTGTTATCCTTGGGAAAGCAGAGGTTTGTGAAATCCAAGATCAAGAGAGCTGAGGCATGGATCTTCAATGGTTTTAAAATAAGCTGTAATGAGACTAGGCTCTGCCCGAGCTATAATAAGAAACATAAAAATATCCGTGTGGCAAACCCTTGTCATTACAATAAGTGTCTACATATATAGCTTAATGACAAAAATAGTTTTGATTTGCATAGTCCTCTGTTTTGTTTTAGCTCTGCCTAGAAAAAACATTTTAGAAGTGTAAGAGTAATTTATAAGAAACATTCTTTTTCTAGTCAAATAAATATATACAACCTTTTTTTGGAAGGGGATCAATTTTGTTACTTCTTTAGTGTGATTTTAACTCCATTTTTCTCAGACACACCAAACCTTGAAAAATTCTTCAATGCCACTGTTTAAGCTCAGTTCACAGTACACTTGGCTTATTTTTTTTTGCTTTTTAATCCCTAAACAAAAAATCCTTTTAGAATGTATTTTCTATAACACTTTCTGCTACCATCCTGGTGATTTTTAAAGACCTATTCAGAACTGAGTCGTCACTACTTAAGAGGCCCTGTTCCTCCAGATTTTCATCTCTAAGTGCTGTGGCAATGCAGCCTTGATTTCATCAAGCCAGGGCATTTTTAATAAAGCTGACAAGTACATTTTCTAACCTTGAATTAAATTCTGGAAACTGCAAAGGATGATAATAGGGATGTTCTCAGGATCTAGACTATGTTCACCGTGTTTCTTTTGAGAATGACATTAAATGCATTACACATAGGAGTCAAATGACACTGCCATTCCCTAAGAGCTTTTATAAAGATAGTAATTTTCTTACATGGATGAGTTACGCACAAAATACCGTTTCCGCTGAGTAGACTAACTCAGCTTTTATATTTATCAGGAAGGAGACAGCAGCTTTTGACCAGAGCCAAAAGTATGAGAGCTGCTCTTCTTGTAGAGGTCCATGGAGAACTTTATTCTATGCTTACTGTTAAACACTTACAGGTATGTCAGCACATTTAAATCTAACAGTGCTGTAGTGCATTCATAACTTCATGCACCTCTGCACAATTTACGACCATGGTTTGTTGTTGCCTGCTGCTTTTCATTGAAAGGATCAAGCAAGCCTTTGGACTTGTGAGTCCTACACACCTTTATGTTTTGGAAACTGTTGGATAGGTCCAATTTTCAATCATGCTGACAGTGTCCAACAGCTATTTGTCTCTTGTGTGACTTGTTCTGGGCTGAGGAGACTCTGGTATTTGAATGACATTATTTCTAAGACTTCCTGTCACATTTCTGAATTTTTTTTTCCAGGCAATTTACAATCCAGTTTGTTACAATGATCTTGCTTAACTGTCCCAAACCAGAGTACTAGCTTTTAAATTTATAGCTCACTGTAAAGTTTTGCCATTTTCCTTCCTTAAGTATCCGTGTTTCTGTTTTTTTGGTCTTGGAAGAAGAATAGAGCTAGGACATTGCCTGATGATTATGTTAAGCAGAGTACACATTCCTGATGTTTCCGTGAAAGAGTTTTATAGTTCACACACTCTGGCTGACTAACATGTCATCATCCGAACCTCTCTGAATAAAAGGTAGCTATCTGGCAGATCTTCCTTAAGCTGATATTTATTGCTCGTAGAAAGAGAGAAAAATACAATTTAGATTTTCTTGTGTTGTGTGGTTTCCAGAAGGCTTTAGTTTCTATAGAACTTTCAGCTTTTTTTTAGAGCTTTTGGCTTTTATTCAGGTTAATTTTTGTTTACTCATAATATCTTGTTGTGTTTATCCCTCTAGACCCCAAAGACCCCATGAAGTAGATTTTTTTCTTCTGATCTCTTCATGCTGGACGTACTCTGGACAGACTTTCTGTTCTATGATGAGTTTGCTGGAACTCAATTATTTTGTCTGGACTCTCATGGCCAAGAACTGGCTCTAGATTTGGGTCAAGGAAGCCTCCAAGGCAGTTTAAAGCCGTAAGTTTCATTCTTGCACTGCTAGAAATGAGCAGGAGAATATTAAAGTCTTGAACTTCTAAGAAGGTCTGGAGCTTGCTCAGCTCTACTGAAAACTTGCCATTTTTGCTTTGAGAGTTTAGCTTTCCTTATTATGTGAAAAATTCTTCAGCATGCAAGCAATACAGGTTTTCACTGTTCAGAAGGTAAGTTAGCTTTCAGTCAGCCATCCCCTTCAGAGATGTCCATGCCAATATTATTCCAAGGCAGAGTTCCAAAATTTTTAGGTTTTGAGTCAAGTGAATGTGTGGATACGTTTGAGTCAAGTAGAAATGGCAGTGGCAATTGTCCTCTGCAATAGAAAAAAGCATGCATAGTCCATCTTCTTTATAGCTTTCAAGTAGACAAGGAGATTTTTCAGCTTTGGTAGTAGATCAAGAACTGTCATCAGAAAAAATTTTCAAACTTCTTGATTTTATTTTAATTTTACTCCCCTTGTCCCCCAGAAAAAAACTTGTCAGTACATCTAAAGGCTTCCATCTGCAAGCAGTGACAAAAGGGGAAAAAAAAATCCAATTATTAGGAATTATTTACCCTGACTAAATTTGTATTAGTCTTATGTGCTTAAGATTATATACATGTCCTTCCTAATATAATACACCTGAGAAGGATTGGGGACAAAAGCTCTTTTATTCTTTCAGTATGCTAGCATCACGTGTGCCAATTTACTTAGTGATGATGACTTAGATTATCTGGTCTTGCAGAATTTTTTTTAAAATTGAGATAGGTATTAATCGCAAATTGTTATCCATTATTTTAATATTCCTTTTATTTTAAAAATGTTATGTAAATATGGATATTCTTTGAACTGACTAATAAATTGTACAGCTCATTTTCACTGCCTCACTGAAATAAATTATAATGCTTACCAGACTGATAATTGAAAGAATATTTCGTTTCTTAAAAACTGGGTTTAGATGCCTAAATAAATTTGGTGAAACATGCTTTCTTGGAATACTTTTTATGTTGCCTTTCTAGAGTACATGAGTTTTTTCTTGCTTGATTGATATCACACAACAGGTTAAAGTGATAAACTGATTTAACTTCAGAGGAAGAAGTGATGAATTAATTAGCATGATCCATATTTTAAGTAAATGAGTTTGGCATACACTTACAAATGGTGCTTCACAGCAAGCTAGAAATTGTTACTAAATAAATATAACATCTATCCTAAAAATGCACATTGCTTTCTGTTTATATTGAAAACTGATCTCTAATGGGATCATAGAATCCCAGAATGGTCAGAGTTGGAAGGAACATTAAGATCATCTAGTTCCAAGTCCCCTGCCATAGGGGCTTCCCACCAGACTAGGTTGCTCAGTGTCCCATTCAGTCTGGCCTTGAACATTTCCAGGGATGGGACATCCACAGCTTCCCTGGGCAACCTGCTCCAGTGCCTCACCACCCTCACAGTAAAGAATTTTCTCCTAATATCTAATCTATCTACCATTTTTCAGTTTAAAACTGTTACCCCTTGTCTTATCGCTCCACTCCCTGATAAAGAGTCCCTCCTCAACTTTCCTGTAGACCCCCTTTAGGTACTGGAAGGCTGCTATAAGGTCTCCCTGGAGTCTTCTCCAGATTGAACAACGCAACTCAGCCTGTCTTCATAGGAGAGGTGCTCTAGTCCTCTGATCATCTTCATGGCCCTCCCCTGGACTCCCTCTAACAGGTCCATGTCCTTCTTCTGTTGGGGGCTCCAGAGCTGGATGCGGTACTCCAGGTTGGGTCTCACCAGAAAGGAGTAGAGGGGTCGAATCACCTCCCTCGATCTGCTGACCACAATCCCTGAGATAAAATGGAGCAAGATTACCAGTAAATGTGCACCACTCAGAGTATATATTTTGACTCAGGCCCTAGAAATGGGCAACCTCTCTTGCAGAGAGAACTTTTCCATCTAAATGTCATTAGGACTTGATGTTGGGTTGGGTGGATGTTTACATGTGGAACATTTTGGACTTTTACAGATGTCATGGTTTTGGCCAAATTGGCCGACGACAGATGCTCCCCCTCAGCCTCTTGTGCATGGAGAGGAGGAGGAGAGATAAAGAGATTTATGAGTTCAGGAGGAATTAAACTACTTTAATGAAATATTAATAGTAAAATAAAAAGGAAAATAATGAAATACGTACAGTATATACAAAACCGTACTAAGCTCCCAGGATGACATCACTGGCAGGCACTGGGGAAGTACCAGAGTGGACTCAGTGATGGGTAGGAACTGGATTCCACAGATAGAGTCAGGAACACATGGATTGGGATGAAAGGCAGATGAACAGGCAGGGTCCTCCTCGGACACTGGCTGTTGAAAAAAAGAGACTGACCCTTTGATCCCTCAGCTTTTATACTGAGCATGGGGCAGATGGGATTGAATAGCCCTGTTGGTCAATTTTGGGTCACCTGTCCTGTCTGCTCTTCCCTGCAGGTGGGACCCCTCTACGCTTTTCTGCTTCCGACCCTCCAATGAGGCAAATAACGAAATTAGCTGACCTTGGTTGTTATAGCAATAAGTATAAGCAAGAGTCTCTCTACGTACCGTTCCTTGTCACTAACTGTGAACATTAGTTTTATCACTCTGAGAACGAACTGTTTTCAGCACAACATACTGTTAATTTCAGAGAGAAGAGGCCTAGCTAAGAAGTAAAATTACTGAACAGAAAGTTGGTTCTGTCTTACCTCAAACCAGGACAACAGACCAACCCTTATATTCCTAATGCTGAAATGTTGGGATTAGCTTTTAAAATAAATACTGTTGCTTAAGAAGGATTTTTAAAGTTGAACACATTCTGGATCAGCATTGTTTTCCTATCTTTTAAACATGGCTGGGACCAACCTTGTAGCAGCATCCCTAGAGTACTGTTGAGCTGAATTTTCTTTTACTGACTTTTCTAAAGTAAGTTGTGGTGTTTTTGTGCCATATGAATGTCATGGCTCTGCCTATATTTTTTCCAAGCTGCTCATCCCACACAACTCTATTTATAAGTGTGGTGTTTAACTGAGTTTTTCGGTATTGTGATTGTGTAAGAATTTGAAATGGCAAGACTGTAGAGATAAATATCACTACTTTTTTCCTATCAACATTGTTTAGACCATTGCAGGCTGAGAAGCACTACTACTACCAGTCAACCAAGCCAAAATACAGCATGAAGGAAAACTTGTATTCATACTTGCATGGGGCTTGCTACATGGTGGGACTAAGTCATGGTTAAATCAGCAAGGCACAGCCTGTACGTATATGCTGGAGGCATAGGATGCTTTTTCTGCTTCTGTCTCTTGCTGTCTGTCTTGCTTCTAAGTACAGCTTGTCTAATCAGCCACCACAACCATTTCAAGTTATCATCCTATTTCTCCAGAGCTTGTCCATAAAAGGGCTTTGCTCTCCAATATTGGGATAAAAGTGGGATGAGACTGGAGTTATATTTCCAATTATTTTTTCTCTGGAAGAAGTTAACTAAAGGCACTGACACAGATTTTCTTTGACTGTATTTTGCTTTGTCATGGTTTGGGCCAAGGTTGGCCAATGACAAGATGACAGATGCTCTCCCCCACCTCCTGGTCTAAGAAGAGGAAGAAGAAAAATAAAGAGATTTGTGAGTTTAGAAAAAACTAAACTACTTTAATGAAATGTTAATACTGAAATAAAAAAGGATATAACGACGTAGATGCAATGTATACAAATATACAGAAAACCACATCAAGCTCCCAGGGAGATGTCACTGGCAGGCACTATGAAAGTTCCAGACTGGACTCAGTGACAAATGGGAACTGGAACACACTGACCAGGATCAAAAGGCAGATGAGCTGACAGGGTCCCCCTCAGACATCAGTCACTGAAGAAAGAGTCATTGAAGAAACAGTCCATTGGAGATGAACCCACTGGAGAAGATCCAAAAAAAAAAAAAAAAAAAAAGGAAAAAACAAAGAGCCCTTGGCACAAAACCGCCAAAGAAGAGACCAGCTGACTCTCTTGATCCCTCAGCTTTTATACTGAACATGGCAGACCCTATTGGTCAGTTTGGGTCACCTGACCTTTCCACAGGTGTACCCCTTCCACAGGGCAAACAACCGAGTTGTCTGGCCGTGGCTACCACAACGACAAGTGTGAGCAAGAGCATCTCTCACCCAACAGAAAGTTGGCTCTGCTTCACCCCAAACCAGGACATGCTGTTCATCATTATAACTAGCTGGCAACAAATCTGAATGTATCTCTGAATTCTGTGATCATGAATTATAAAATGGGTCATCTGTTGTCAAAGGCAGAGATTTTCATTTTGGTGTTAGGGTCAGGAGTGTCTCTTTGTTTTTGAAATACCTAAAAATTTTACAAATTAATAGTGTACTCTTAATGGAGAACTCTAACAAAACTGGGACACTTTCAATGACCTACATCCATGCTGATTACCTGTTTCATTATTGTTTGCCCTTAACCAAAGAAAATAAAATACATGTCAGCAGTAATGAAAATAGAAAGTAGGTCAGTCCACAAATGTTCTGCATCAAAACCAGAACAGCATATACGTGTTCCAGAGAAAAATGCGAAATAAACATGTAAATGAAAGGCAATTAAGAGTTTTATAGTATCAGCCATAATGATTAGTAGAGAATTATTAAATTATCTTTTCCTTCAGCACTGTGTAACTAACACTCTGGGAAACAAGAGACACTACAAATAAATTACTTTTATTTTCCTTGAAAGACTTTGAACAAGATATTAGAATTTACTTAGCTGATTCTTAAGTTCTCCTTTCCTTTCAGTGAGGTTGGCAAGTAACTGTGAGCAATCAAGACAGGAACTGCAAATGTTTCAGGAAAATCTGAAAGAACTTTCATACCTAGGAAGAAATAACTTTATATTTGGTTAGGCAAATATTTTGTTTCCTATTTGGAGGCTTTAATCCTAGCTCAAAGAGGGATGAATGTGTGTAATTACATCTTATCATAATTGGACGTTTGCTTTAATTTATACAATAAAATTTAAGGTATACTTCTGAGCAAATGGATTCTGATAGCAGAACGTGTTTTGTACATCTAAGCTCCCAGTTTTAGCTCCACTTAACTCCCTTTTCTCTGTTTTTGATCTGTGAACATCTGAAATTTTTGGATTGAAATAAATGAGTTAAAACTGTAATGTGAATTTACCATGTAATATCCCTTTAGTCTTGAACCTCACAGGAGCTGTACAGGACAGTGGCTTTTCAGTGAACACGTTCATGTTTGAATCAACACTTATTTGAGGGTTTGTCCATCTACATCATTATGTACCAGAAAAGGCTTCTCAGTCTCTTCAGGCCCCTGTAGACTAGTCATCTGACACCCTACACCCGAGGGAACTTTGGTGTAAATTGTACTGGTGTGAACTCTGATCATTTCAGCTGTATGTTTTTAGAGCTCCATTTTCAAGCATGGATTTTGTATTAGAATGGAAGGGAAAGTACAAAGCCTTGCAGAAAATGCATTTTCTCGGGCTAAATAAATGAATGAAAACTACATGAGAAGGCTGTTACTTCCTGTAGAACTGTGTCTGGCTGGGATGAAGTTATGAAGTTAACTGTCCGTGCCCCATTTGGAGCTGTGCTGTGTGTTTGTGGCTAAAACAGTGTTGATAACACACCAGCCTTTTGGCTACTGCTGAATAGTGCTTGCACAGCAACAAGGCTTTCTCTCTCTCTGCTCGCTTCCCCTGCAAAGGCTAGTAGGTTGGGGGTGGGCAAGAGTTTAGGAGGGGACACAGCTGAGATAGCTGACCCCAACTGCCCAAAAGGATACCCTAGAACACCTGGAACAGGTTGCTGGTTGAGTCACTTTTCCTGAAAGTATTTAAAATCTGTGTAGATGTGGGACTCAGGGACACAGTTTAGTGGTGGGCTTGGCAATGTTAGATTTACCGTAGGATTCAATGATCTTAAAGGTGTTTTCCAACCTGAATGATTCTATGATTCGATGACATCATGCCTGGCAGTACAAGCTCAAGGAAAGGAGGAAGAAGGAGGGACATTTGTGGTTATGGCATTTGCCTTCCCAAGTAGAAATTAGGTGTGCTGAGACCTTTCTTTCCAGGGAATGGCTGGATATCTGCCTGCCCATGGGAAGTAGTGAAATAATTCCTCTTTTTGTTTTGCTTGTGTGCGGTGCTCTTACTTTTCTTATTAAACCATCTTCATCTTAATCCATGAGTCTTTTCACCTTCCTCCTATTTATCTCCACACCACAAGGGCAGCATGTGAAAAGGAGGGGTTGGGTATTTGGCCACTGGCTGGGGACAACTCATGACTCACCATGGTCCTTTTTGGCACCCAGCACCGGGCTTGAGGAACTCAAGATAAGGACACCAACAGAGAGAGGTAATAGGCAAAATTTGGACTGGATGTTGCTGTGAAGCGGAATATTTGTGGGGCAGCATTTGTTGTTGTAAAGTGATGGAGGGAGGAGGGGTGGAGTTTATCCTTGTGTGTCTAAATTGTCCACTTCTGCCACTGTTGAGATGATGTTACTTTGATTTTGGTATGGGGAATTTTTTTGTTGTTGTAAGTATAATTTAGGAAAACTCTGTGATCAATCTGTAGTTTAACAACAATTCTTAAATATGTGTTTCACAGAGGTGAGGGGTGGAAAGTATGGGCTTTATGTGGCAAGGTGTTGGCAGTGGGAGGCTGCAGGATGGCCCCTGTGTGGCACGGCCAGGGCTGCCCCAGGCCAGACATGGCTGGTTCCAGCCAGCTCAAGCCAACCCACCACAGGGCTGGGCTGAGCTCCGCAGCCGAGGTGGCAGCACTGCGGGGAAAGCCTATTTAGGAAAGAGCAAAACACTGCTCGACAGACATCAGTGAGGCAAAATGTGACAGAAACAGCCCTGCAGACACCAGGGTCAGAGAAGAAGGAGGGGAGGAGGTATTCCAGGCACCAATGCAGAGATTCCTCTGCAGCCCGTGGTGAAGACCATGGTGAGGCAGGCTGTCTCCCTGCAGCCCACGGAGGTCCACAATGGAGCAGATACCCACCGGCAGCCTGTGGAGGACCTCCTGCTAGAGGAGGCAGATGCCCGAGGAGGCTATGACCCCATGAGAAGCCTGTGCTAGAGCAGGTTTGCTGCCAGGACTTGTGGGCCTGTGGGGGACCCACGCTAGAGCAGTCTGCTCCTGAAGGACTGTACCCTGTGGAAAGGACCCATGCTGGAGCGGTCTATTGCTGATTTACCTAATTCCTAATTCACCTGCAGCCTGTGGTGAAGATCATGGTGAGCAGATATCCACACTGCAGCCTATGAAGGACTGCAGCTGCAGCAGGTAGACATGTCCTCAAGGAAGATGCAGCCCATGGAGAGCTCATGCAGGAGCAGGCTCCTGGCAGGAGACCTGAGCTGTACCACAGAAGCACGTTAAGTAAAGGCAAGAGGGAGAATGCATATAACAAGATTTAGACAAAAATATAGGTCCTTTAAATCTTAAGATACCATTGACAGAAAAGAGATTAAACCAGATACTCTAAATCCTAAACTGCCATTGTCAGCAAAACAAACAATGGAGTACAGTTCTAAATAACGTAAAATAGAAAAATTAATAGCATTACATTAATCGTTAGAATTTTTTTCTTGGTAGTAAATGCCATAAGTAATTTTTATGTTGCTTTGTGGTGGGCTTGTGCTAGCATAAATAGTTCTTGAATTGGGGCATGGATTCATATATTATAATAGATTATAATTGCTGGCACACATGAAACACATTAATGTTTAACAGACTCTGGAGATCATGGGTTCTGCTGACTCTGTTTCATGAGGGCTTATATAGAAAGTCATTGCACTGTAAACTGTCCATCTTTTTTTCCCCATGGATAATCATTTAAGATCTTCATTGTTCCAACATCATAAGTACTTTTTAGAACTAATTCCTGGGGCCCAGGTTAAGGACATCACTAGGAAACTTCCTAGCCTGGTACAGCCCTTGTACTGCTACCCAATACTGCTTTGCCATGTGAAGTTGCAACATGTAGTCCAAGGGCAACCAAAAGAGACTTCAGGGCCTTAGGATTACTGGTAAGGGAATCTGGAGCACAGGTTATTTTTTCATCTCTCCTTCCAGTTGTGGGCAACGACACTGGAAGAAGCAGACAGGCCTGGTCTGTCAATACATGGCTTCATGGCTGGATCACTAACACAATTTTTGTTTTTTTGATAATGGCACCAGGCTTGCTGGCATCAGATGGGATTCCCTTTTCTGAAAGGGGCAAGAGTGTCTTTGCTCACAAGATAACAGGTCTCATTGACAGAGCTTGAACCTGAGCTTGAAGGGGGAGGGGGATGATACCAGGCTTGCCTGTGACAGGCTGTGGGGTGGCACACCAAAGTTAGCGAGGGCCCTCAGCCTGTAGCTCTGAGATGTGCTGGCTACCCTGCAGCACACTTGAAGTCTTATGGAAATGAGCCAGGGGCTCCTGAGGTAATAGGAACCAAGAAGGAAACACCAGAGAAATACCTCAAAGCAACTAAGAGGTCTTCCTCTAAGAAAGTGACATGGCCGACAGCCCAGCTGAAGTGCCTCTACACCAATGCACGTAGCACGGGCAACAAACAGGAGGAGATGGAAGCCATCATGCTACTAGAAAGCTACGACCTACTTGCCATTACTGAAACTTGGTGGGACAAATCCCATGACTGCAGCATGATTATCAATGGCTACAGGCTGTTCAGAAGGGACAGGCAAGCAAGGAGGGGTGGAAGCATTGCTCTCCACATCAAGAAATGAGTAGAGTGTGATGAGCTGTCTCTGAAGAATAGCCACCAGCAGGTTGAAAGCCTATGGGTATAAATAAGAGACTGAGGCAACAAAGGGAGCCTTGTGGTTGGTGTCTACCAAAGGCTGCCCGATCAAACCTTTCTTATTCCAGGTACAGGAGGCACCACAGTTGCAGACCCTTGTCCTGCAGGCAGATTTCAACCACCCTGCTGCTGGAAAAGTATCAAGGTGAGCTGTAGGCAATCCAGGAGACTCCTGGGGTGCATTGAGGGTAACTTATTAGGCCACATAACCCTACCAGAAAGGATGCAATACTGGACCTGTTGGTCACGAACGCAAGTGAGCTAATGGGTGACGTCAAGACTGGAGACAATCTGGGCTGCAGTGATCATGCACTGGTAGAGTTCGCAGTCCTGAGGGATATGGGTCTGGCAAAGAGTAAAGTCAGGACCCTGAATTTTAGTAAAGCAAAATTCCAGCTCTTCAAGGAGTTAGTCAACAGGACCCCTTGGGAAACTGCCCTCAGGGACAAGGGAGCAGAGCAGAGCTGGCAGATCTTTAAGGATGCTTTCCACACAGTGCAAGAGCTCTTAATCCCCGGGTATAAGAAATGAGGAAAGGAAGGCAAGAGGCACAGCTGACTTCAAGACCTGGTGGTCAAACTAAAGGTCAAGAAGGAAATGCACAGGCAGTGGAAACAGGGACAGGTATCCTAAGAAGAGTATAGGAACACTGCCTGGTTGTGTAGGGATGGGGTCAGGAAGGCCCTAACTGGGGACTTGAACTTGGCAAGGGACACAAAGAATAATAAGAAGGGCTTCTACAGCTGTGTCAGCCAGAAAAGGAAGGTCAAAGAAAGCGTACCCTCCCTGATAAGCAAGACTCGCAAACTGGTAACAACAGACAAGGAGAAGGTTGAGATACTCAACAACTCTTTTGCCTCAGTCTTCACTGGCAACCTTTCTTCCCACACCTCCCGAGTGGATGGACCCCAAGATGGGGACTGGGGGAGCAAAGTCTCTCCCCCTGTAAGGGAAGATCAGGTTCATGACCACCCGAGGAACCTGAACTTATAGAAGTCTATGGGATCTGACAGGATGCATCCCAGAGTCCTGAGGGAATTGGCTGATGTAGTTGCTGATACACTCTCCATGATACTAGAAAAGTCATGACAGTCAGGTGAAGTCCCTGGTGACTGGAAAAAGGAAAACATTGCACCCTTATTTATAAAGGGTAGAAAGGAGGACCCTGGCAACTACCAACCCGTCAACCTCATCTCTGTGCCTGGGAAGATCACGGAACAGATCCTGCTAGAAGCTATGCAAAGGCATATGGAGGACAGGGATGTGATTCGAGACAGCCAGCATGGCTTCATCAAGGACAAGTCCTGCCTGACCAACCTAGTGGCCTCCTATGATGGAGTGACCACATGAGTGGACAAGGGAAGAGATATGGATGTCATCTATCTGGACTTCTCTAAGGCCTCTGACACAGCCCACCACAATGTCCTTCTCTCTAAATTGTAGGGATATGGATTTGATGGATGGATTATTTGGAGGATGAGGAATTGGTTGGATGCTCACATCCAGAGGGTAGTGGTCAACGGCTCAATGTCCAGATGGAGATCGGTGACAAACAGTGTCCCTCAGGGGTCTGAGCTGGGAAAAGTACTGTTCAATATATTCACCAATGACACAGACAGTGGGATTGAGTGCACCCTCAGCAAGTTTGCAGATCACCAAGATCACCAAACTGAGTGATGCAGCTGACACAGCTGAGGGATGGGATGCCATCCAGAGGGACAGGCTCAGGAAGTGGGCCCATGTGAACCCCATGAGGTTCAACAAGGCCAAGTGCAAGATGCTGCACCTGTGTCAGGGCAATCCCTGGTATCAATACAGGCTGAGGGATGAAGGGATTGAGAGCAGCTTGGACAAGAAAGACTTGGGGATACTGGTGGATGAAAAGCTGGACATGAGCCAGCAATGCGTTCTTGCAGCGCAGAAGGCCAACCAAACTCAGGGCTGTATCCAAAGAAGCATGGTCAGCAGGTGAAGGGAGGTGACACACCTCCTCTGGTGTCACCCCACCTGGAGTACTGTGTCCAGCTGGGGGAGTCCTCAGCACAGGAAAGACATGGACCTGTTGGAGTGGGTCCAGAGGAGGGCCATGAAGATAATCAGAGGACTGGAGCACCTCTCCTATGAAGACAGGCTAAGAAAGTTAGGGTTATTCAGCCTGCAGAAGACAAGGCTCTGGGGAGACCTTATTGCAGCCTTTCAATGCTTAAAAGAGGCTTATAAGACAGATTGGGACAGATTTTTCAGCAAGGCCTGTTGTGATAGGACAAGAGGTAATGGTTTTAAACTAAAAGAGGGCAGATTCAGACTAGATATAAGGAAGGAATTTTTACAATGAGGATGGTGAAACACTTGGAACAGGTTGCCCTGAGAGATGGTAGATTCCCCATCCCTGGAAACATTCAAGGTCTTGTTGGATGGGGCTCTGAAGGTGTCCCTGCTCTTTGCAGGGAGGCTGGACTAGATGGCCTTTAAATGTCCTCTCTCCAACCCAAACTACTCCATGATTCTGTGATTCTAAGTGTTCACTGTTTCTCAAGCACAGTAAATAAAGTTTGTTGTTATTATTATTTAGATTATTATGAATCTTACAAAGAGACTCTTTCTTGGTATGACTGCTTGATAAGGTTGCTGAAGTGGTTATTATTTTTTTTTAAGGTCCTGTTTTTCGTTTTAGTGATCCTTCTACTTTTCCAGAGGTCCATCTATAAAGGTCCTTTCTGTTTTGCTATTTTTAAGCAAAGAAAGCAGACCATAAATAGATGAATCTATGAACAATTTAAAATTACACTCTTTTGGTCGGCAATAAGCTGACTGGTAATATAGTGTCAAATGCAGCCTACAAGAAATAGATTATTTTAGGAGTTGCTTACCAACACTGATGAAAGAAGAACAAGCAAATTCTGTAAGTCGAATAAAAAAGTGATCTTTCTCTTCCAATAAAAATATTTTAGATAAACTCTGCTTGCCTGTTGTTTATAATCATGTATTTCTGAGCTTTGTACTTTCATGGTACACAAATACCATGCATATGCAATTAAACTGTTCAGTTGGAAAAAACAAAGCCAAACCAATCTTTTGAGAGAACGTGGAAGGGATTGTGAATGGTCTGCCATTGAATCAGGAACTCCACAGTTATCCCTTTTATGACATCAGTAACCAAACTCCATCTGCTGTCATTAAGACCGGACCTAGACAACATTTCAGCTTTCTGTAGCAAAGAGTTTGTTTAGCCTGTGTTTCATTTTGTAAGACTATGTACAGAGATACTTAGAAGTGTTTTATTTCTCGTAAATAATCCAGATTAGTATAATATGTGGTTGGAAAGTCAGGCTGAGTAATGAGTCAAACCCAGCATGTTAAGCCGTTTAAGAGAGACAGTAGAAGAAAGATTGCTCATGCAGCTAATGAAGGGGTAGACCGGACAGACTTTTTGTTAATGCTTGTTAACAATTTTTTATTCAGTGCATGAATGAGTAGTCAATCCACAAAATTTTGAGAAGATGTGTTAACTACAAGTGGCAGGTACTGTAATCTTTTGCACTAAATGCAAGCAATTAAGTATATGTTTAAAGACTAAGGCATAAGAGTAGCTTCAAATGGAAATTGTAACGCTGATGTTAAATGAATAACGAGAATCAGAATTTCATCATAGAATCATAGCATCATAGAATGGTTTGGGTTGGGTTGGGAAGGGACCTTAAAGATCATCTAGTTCCAAGCCCTCTGCCGTGGGCAGGGACACCTCCCACTAGATTAGGTTACTCAAAGCCCCATCCAACCTGGCCTTGAACACCTCCAGGGATGGGGCATCCACAGCTTCTCTGGGCAACCTGTTCCAGTGCCTTGCCACCCTCACAGTAAAGAATTTTCTCCTAATATCTAATCTAAATCTACCCTCTTTCAGTTTAAAACTGTTACCCCTTGTCCTATCACTTCACTCTCTGATAAAGAGTCCGTTCTACCTTTTTTAGTCCCCCTTGAAGTACTGTAAAGGCTGCTATAAGGTCGCTCCGGAGCCTTCTCTTCTCCAGGCTGAACAACCCAACTCTCTCAGCCTGTCTTCATAGGAGAGGTGCTCCAGCCCTCTGGTCATTTTTGTGGCCCTCCTCCGGACCTGTTCCAACAGGTCCATGCTTTTCCTGTGCTGGGGGCTCCACAGCGGGACACCGTACTTGGGTGCAGTCTCACCAGAGTGGAGTAGAGGGGCAGAATCACCTCCCTTCACCTGCTGGCCATGGTTCTTTCGATGCAGCCTCGGGTTGCATCAATTGGCTTTCTGGGCTGCAAGTGGACATTGCAGGGTCATGTTGAGCTTCTCATCTGCCAACATCCCCAAGTCATGTGTATACAATAGGCAGGTAATGCAGAAAAGTACATGTTGTCGACTAAACCTCATCAAAGTGCTTTGCTATGAAACGGAGCAAGTGCATATTATGAAAGGAGGGAGATTTAATTTGTTAGTGAAACATGACAGCATATCATCAATGGTGAAATTGTGAGTAATGGTGAATTGTTTTCATAAAATCCATCATAGTATAAAGAAGAGTTGGATGTGCCTAGACTCTTAAGAACCATGGTAACTAAAATTCTTTTTAGGAGAGCAAGCCAACTTCAGCTTCATGCCTGGCTATTCATTCACTATGCTGTCCCATATAAATATGCTATATATGATGGTATTAACAAATTCTACAGAGAATCTCTTTGTGCAGACCATGGTGTCTGTTATGGACCCTTCTAAATTATAAGTTTTCTATGCTGGTAACCAGGTCCATCTTCTTAAGTCATTGTAGAAATGGAGGTTTTGATATCAAAGTCTGAAACCAATGGCAAAACTCTCTGTGATTTCAGTTGGTATTGTTATTTCCAATCAGGGGGTTACTAAAGTGCTTGTTTTGAATTTGGCTTCCACCTTCGAAAATCTTCCAGTAAGTAACTTCTTAAAAGTCTGAATAAGCAGGAGACACAGAAGATTTTAGTTTTTTTTTATTTATGAGTGGCTACATTTCTGCAGCTGGCTCTGAACTGATGGACATGAGTAGACATTGTGGGCACTCCGTCTCTCTAACTGTTAAACCCATGTTTTCTAATATACTTGACAGTCTGTTCATGAAAATGCTTTCTGTCTTATGAAAGTTTTAAATTGCTGAGTCTAAGAAAAATGTCTGAATTGGGTTTTCTTTTAAAGTCTGAAAGTGATTTGAGTAGCGGGTTATCGTTACAAACTTGTTTGGATTGGATTGTCTGCAGCTATGTAAGTATATATTGCTTCCAATCCTCTCCCTCATGACTTTCCTGTTGTAATATAATATAAGGTTTTAAAATTACTTTAAATTGATTAACCTTTGAGGTCTTGTCTTTCCCATTCTCTCTTCCTTGCTTCCCCTTTTCCTTTTTTTTTAAATCCACTGAGAAAAACTGCTTTTCTAGAAGCCTTTGACTGTAAGGCATATATACTTTCTCTACGTATACATCCTTACACCAAAGAAGTATTTTCTTAAAGGCAGTTTTGATGCATTCTTCAGCAAATTAATTTACTTATAATCACTATGATGATTGTATTCCTTCCTTTCTGGGTACAAGAACTCATAATAATATAAAAGTCTGTCAGTAATCAGAAAACATGATGGGGGCAATGTAGATCAGATGCATACCAGGGAGGTAACCGTCTTTCAGATTCACAAGTCAAACCCTAGTTGCAGTTTGCTCTAGGGAGGAAATAATCTAACTTATTCTTCTCTGGCTCTGAGGATCAGTGAGTGAAGAGGAAGAAACTAAGACTTTGCACAATATTTCATCCTGCCCACATTGATGGAATGGGAATAATTCTCTTAGAGTGCCTTTTACTAAGATCTATGGTCCATAAGCAGGCTATGTCAGGGCAAGGGTAAGGGATGAACAAAACAGGGCACCATTAGTCTTGGCTCACTTGTTCTTGCCTGTTTCCAAATATCTCTGACCACGTGTTCTCCAAATATTTTTTTTTTTTTTAGAGATTTCTGCATTTTAGAATGTGTAAGTATTGAAAATCTCACAGTACTTTGAGTATTATGAATGTTTCTGGGTTTAGACCAATTATATGTGATTGTTCTGTATTTTAGAAGGTTTAATTAAAACCACTTTTCTTTTTTTCTACCTAATTGGAAGTCTCTGTAGACAGAATCTTTTTGGATGTATATTGGTACTTGTTTTCATTTTGAAGTTTTTCATGGTGCCCTCCAGTTTCCTCTTTCAGATTGTTATTTGCTTCTTAATTTTCTCTTGTCTGTGTTCCATTTTCACAGTTTTTCCATTAGATTCTTTTTTGTGCCCATTCTTTTCTTGACAATTTCTTTCAAGTTTTCTTTCAAGTTTAATGTAAACTCAAAAATATTTTGATAGTACAGAAACTTTCAGTCCTCTGGTGTTGGGGGTCAACTTGCCCGACCACTTGAATCAGGAAATTTTTGCTAAAATGTTAGCACAGGACACACGTTAGAAATTTAAAAAAGATGTGACCTGAAGTCTAGGCTGGTTGGGCTGCTTTATGAAGACGGGGAGGGAGAGTTCAAATATTTAACATCCTCTTTTGTCCAAACAAAAAAGTTATAGTGGCAGCAGTGTCAAGAATAAATATATATCTGTGGTACAAACAGATCAAATATACCTCACCAACAGAAAATCTTGATATATGCCTCTTCAATAATTTCCTAAATTAAGGGAGAATGTAAATTTTGAATTTATGCATTGAAATTCTCTCTGTTTGGACCTTTACCAGCCTGGTTTTCATTTAAGCACTGTCCTTGAAAATGAGTTAACTTCCTACTTCACTGAAGTATCAAAAGAGTCTTAATCTAGTAGTTGCACAATGCCTTGTGGTGGGTTGACCTTGGCTGGCCACCAGGTGCCTACCAAGGTGGTCTATCATTCCCTTCCTCAGCAGGACAGGGAGAAGAAAATAAGATGAAAAAGAACTTGTAAGTCAAGATAAAGGCAGTTTAATAAAGCAAAAGGAAAGGCCATGTGTGGAAACAAAGGAAGACCGAAAGATTTACTCTCTACTTCCCATCAGCAGGTGATGTCCAGCCACTTCCTGGGAAATAGGGCTTCAGTATGCAAGGTGGTTGTTCTGGAAGACAAATGTCATCATAACGAATGCCCACCCAAACCCACTCCCCTTTCCTTTGTATTTTATTGCTGAGCGGACGTCATATGGTATGGAATATCCCTTTGGTCAGTTTGGGTCAGCTGTTCTGGCTATGTCCCCTCCCAAGCTCTTGCCCACCCTGGACTACTGGCCTTTGGGGGTGAGGGTAGGGGGATGTCGGAGAGACAGCCTTGATTCTGCACAAGCACTGCTCTGCAGTAACCAAAAAACTGACGTGTTATCGACACCTTTCTAGGTACAAATACAAAGCACATTATTATGAGGGCTGCTGTGGGGAAAAATAACTCCATCCCAGCCAGACACAATACATGCACAAATAGGAAAATGTCAGTAGCCTGTGTTATGTCCACCCTTTCTGTGAAACTTGCTTAAAATTACTTGATCAAGCAAGACTGAGGAAACACTTGTGTCCTGCTTCATAGCTGCCCCATTCTTCAGTCGTCCACTAATGTTAATATAGCTGAGGCATTCCTTCATTTTTTAACCTGATGGATTATTTCTAATTCTGAGTTTGTATTTTGAACTTTGTTAGAGAATGTCATTCTCTGCTACTGTCAAGAAAGTTAAGGACTCTTGTGCATGTTGTTAGCCAATTTAACTTACAGTTTTCTGTTAACTAAAATCAGCAGAAATCGTATGAACAAGAGACTGGGCTGTCTCAGATTATGGGATGTTATCAATTACATTCATAGTCTTATTTGAGCTTCTTACTTCTATAAGATCTGGCAGAAAATCTTAATAGGGTTTTCTTGTGATTTTTTTTGACATCTAAAACTCAAATGTAATAAGAAATTTCTTGACTGAAACTTCTTAGGGCCTTTAACATAGTAGAGTTGGCACTGGTCAAAAAGTGTGAGGCAGTCCTGACTGCACCTGTATCACTGCCTCATAGATACTCTTGATTGTTCTCCTATGAGGAGTTTTCTGATCATAGCTGGAACTGTGAATGAGTCCGGGTTTATATCTGTCTAGTTTATCAATCAAGTCAACTGTCTGCTGTGACAAAGAGCTTTCTCCTTCAGCGGTGTTTCCTGTTCAAAGTAAAAAACAACTTACGTGTGTGTACATGTATTTGATTTTGTAATCCTGATAGTTTGAGTTGTTTAAACAGTTATTCATCAAGTCAGACAATTTTAATCGTGTCCTGCTTGGAGAGTATTTGGTCACTTAAGCAAAGGCATGGAAGTTTTTTCCAAATGAGTAAGAGTAGCCTTATAGTTACCCCTGATCTGAATTACCACTACAATTAATGTGCACACAATAAATTACTTAAGTCACCCACAGGTCAGAGAATGGCTCACTTTTGTATCTGTTCAATCCTTCTTGCACATCTGTGCTGTAACAATGATGATTATTTAAAAAGCTTTAAAATTACTTTGATGGAAACCAAATAGAGGGAAAACAATACAAAAGCTAGCAGCCATTCACCACATCTATTTCCCAAACCCACTTAAAAATAGAGATGAATTTGGAAAAATCTTTTACATCAGAGCTTGGGCTCTGGCTGTATAAGATTACTTTTCAACAATATAAGGTGCATAAGTGCCTTTTCATCGTATGAAGAAAGCATGCCTGCTGGCAAATGAATCATATTATAAAAATTGATTGTATCCCAAAAGGGAAAAATGTTATTGAAGATCCAAAGGCCTGGGATGATACACCATTGATCATTGTAAGAAATACTTCCAGAAACTGTTTTTAATCTTTCCGCCAGAGCATTAGCAATTATTCTTTAGCCCATGGTGAGTAATGACTTGAGTTTCCCAGTTTCCCAATCGATAAAACATTTACCCTACTGCTACAAATGTGCTCTTCGCTTAGACAAGCAGAATTTTTCTTCCAATTACTCTTTTTTTAGTGTGACCTCATAAAATGTTTTTGAACATATTTCAAGGTTTTTTAAAGAAAAGGAACAATACTTTTCTTCCCATGTACTTTTCCTACCTTTCTTCATTCTGTTTTGAGAAATAAGTCATTAAGCTTTCAAAGGACTCAGACTCTTGTTGGATTGCATATAGAATGCCCTGTACTATTTCCTCAAAATTGGAAGTAATGGATGCAACTAGACTGCCACTTTTTAACATAGAAAAGAAAAACGATACAAAAAGATACTAACTTGCTTCCAAAAGAGTTTTATATTTCTTAAACAAATGCGAATGCTGCCTTCACCCCATCCTAATTCTAAACACACACAAAATAAAAAATGCTTAAATGTCCTTGCATCTATGCTGTAATGCTGCAGCTAATGAAGAACAATCACAAAGCACAGTGTTAGCGGACTAATGAATAACTTTGCAGCAAATCAGATGCTCATAAATGCTCTTTGATGATTGGAAAGTTAATGTTCGATCAAGTTTCTCTTCCCCAGAGATTGCATATTATTTCTCTCTGTATGAAACATGTACACATATCTAATGTAAAAATTTCATAGTCATTATTTCATATTCTATATGCCCTCTGCTTGGAACAAGGTGTATTTTGGTGCATTTATTAGAAGCTTCAACTCTCACACTCATACAGTGAACTGTGAGATCTTAAAAGGAGCTAGTTACTTCTGTGCTTCAGTGGATTTAATGGAGAGATGAAATTTCACAGCATAAACTTTCCTGTGAACAGGGAGGTAAATAAAATGAAGTACTTTTAATCCAGACTGTGCATACTCCGTGAGTTGTGTTTGTTCTTGACCAGAGCAAATAGCAAGAGGAGACTTGAGGGAAGAGGTGGAGGATGTAAGATAAACAGGTTGTAAAGGTGTATTGGCAATTCAAAATAGTAATCCAAATGCTTAGCTATAGTGGGAGAGAATAGAATTTATAGACTTCATAGATTTAAATAATCTGGAGATTCATTCCAAGAAATTATGATGATGTATATCATGTTCCTTGCAGAAAAAGTAGACTACTGATTTATATTTTTACATATAGAGGTAAGCACTTAACAAAAAAAATTGGTCAGAATGAAAATATGGGGTAAAGTGACCTTTGAGACTAAGAAAGATGAACTAGAGCTCCAAATGCCTCTCCCTTTCACCACTCTTAACTTTTTCTTTGGTAAACAGGGACAGGGTGATATAAAACAGTGTAGTAACCATACCTGACTCCTGGGAACCAGTCAACCAACCCCTTTAGAAATGTCCCTTCTGTAAATTATCTGCACCATATTATGGATTCAATGATGCAAAGCTACATGAGGAAGCAGGAACTACATGTATTCAGCACAAATGGGGCAATATGTAGGTTTTTGACAGTCTATCATACTATTTTTATTAACACTGAAGGTGAAGTGTTGGTGCTTTACACTATGGAATTGATGTATTTTGTTAAAACAAGTAATACAATGTGTGACTAAAAAAATAAACAGTCTAAACCACATTGTTATCCAAAATCCCATATAGAAAGTTGAGCATCTTGTAAATCCTTTTCTATGCCAACCAGTTGATTCCATGGCACAGATGACATTTATATGTTTTGTACTACTCTAATAAGGAATTTTGAACTACTCTAATATGTTTGTACTACCCTAACTACTGACCAAGCTCCGCAGCAGCAGGATACAGCCAGATACAAAGGTTAAAAACAATACAAAGTTGTGCTGTTTTCGTAGCTTGTGCTGAAGGATTGGACGCTTATCTTGGTAGTCGTGAGTCCTGGGACTCAGAGAAGAGGACAGGGTTGCTCATACAGCTGTGTTCCTTGTGTTTTGATGAGTCTGAGGGCAGGTGCACACTTTGTGTACCTGCTCTGTTGATCAAGATACTGTGTACAGTTCTAAAGATGTTTCCTCTGGTCATCTTTTATCTACCTTGCTGAATCTCAGATTCTAGGCTCCTAAACTGTGACTCTGAAACTGATACAGTAGCCTGAGCATCAGGAATCTATTTTTAAAATGCTATGCCTGCAGATGCTGGTGTTCTCATAGCCAGCATGCTAATCTATCTTTACAAACATTCCAGCAGAGGAATTTTGCTTATTGGATTTATTCTAGAGATTACTATGGTTCAGTGAGGGTCCCATGGAATTATACAAGTTTTTTAAATCTTCTGTGCCGCTTTTCCATATCCCTTAATTGCTATACAGGTAGCAATGAGCCTGAAGGTCCCATGTCCTAGTGAGATATTATCTTGACTGAAATAACCTGTCTTTTTTTTTTTTTTCTCTTCCCCCCTGCCAAGGCAAGAATCTGCTTCCTTTTAGATCAAAGTAAAGCTAGTCCTATAGTTAGAGAAAAGAATCTTCATTTCTATTTCCTTTGTGTTTTGTGCTGTAGCAATATCATTATTTGCATTCACATCATGTGAAGTCATTTATCTCCAGCTGCAGGATGTGGTATTATTCAAATTTTCTACATTCAAAATACAGAGAAAGCTTATATTTGACACTGATAACTTTCCTTGCCAAATCATACCAGTGGGAAGTGTTACCTGGTAGGCCTTGGTCAAATGGTGCTTTGTAAAGGCCCTTGGCTACTACTTGTATCAACTCAGAATACATAATAATGAAGAATATGTGTCAGCGCTGTTCTCATGCCTTGTTGCCCTGAGGAATGAATATAGATTTAGTAAGTCCCAAAGGATCCTGAGGATGATGGGAATGTACTGAGCCACCCATTCCCCAGGGAATGAACACAGAATATTTGGAGGCAGCCATACATTTCTGTTCATTGAGAAGATAACCTGAAGTGTTGACATCCTTGTGTTTCTTCACAGGAGAGGTTACTGGGCTTTCTCCTTAGTTTTTTGATGAAGATGAGTGTGGAGACCCGTGATATAAAAATTTCACAGAGGTCTAAATGGACAGCTGAAAGTAGAGCTCCTGAGAGCAATATATCCAATTTAAATTATTTTATTCCTTTAATGACAATTTATAAAGTAAACCATCTGCTTAGAGAGGCAAAACAATCTGTTTTCATGAAGGAATACTTTGCTATTATCCACAAGTGATATGTAAAGTTGTAATATTTTATTCTGATTTGTGAAATGCAGTTCTGGCCTCCTTTTAGCTTTTGCTGCCATGGTAATAGCCTCAGTTAGGCTAAGGTATGGCTCTTGCACTTCAGCAATGTTACAATGAGGTAATTGATCAGAAAAGTTTCATTTAAAAAAGTGTCCATCGGGCACAAGAAGACAGAGCTGCTGAGCTGCCTTGTCAGGTCAAGTCTCTCAATACTCAGAAGCAGAGCTGTCATTGGCAGGTTTGCAGAGCCTGAATCGGTGTCATCTTTCCATTTGAATCTCAACTATAAGCCCTTTCCTTGTATTTTCTTCCATAATTTCAACTTTCGTTCTTTTTTTTTCAAATTTAGAGTTTTGACATGGTGAAGAGCATCAGTGGAGAGTTCAGAACCCAAATGATCTAGAAAAGTCCAAACACTGGCCTTTAGATGGCAGTGTGTACCTGTTGAATAAGAATTCTTATGCCACTGGGTAGATCTGTGGAGCAGAAACAATTTTCTAAGGTGGAACTGAGACGAAGTTACGTTATTGAATTAAAATGGAGATCCCACCTGACATCATCCCACCTTATCAAAATTTCATTGTTGGCTGGCTGCATCCAGCTAAAATTCAGTAAACAAAATAGGAGGAAATGATGAAATTGGTATGCTTATTTTTTTCTTTTAAGTTTGAAAAAAGTATATTGAAATTTTTGATTTGGGTTTACCAGAGCAAACCTACACTGATAGTTGCCTGTGATACTTTTTGACCTCTCCCTACTCCTTCATGCAAAAATGCTACAAGGAGTTCAAAGAAGTTCAATATTATAGTTGCATGTGATGTGATAACCAGATATCATACACAAAATTCTACCTTTGGACAGACAGAGCAAACCTTCAGGGAGGGAGATCCGTACATACACAAAAAAACAGAGGTTATCTTGTGCACTTAGCAGCAAAACAGTAGTCTAATATATTGTGTCTTTGTGCTTTTGGGGAGGAGGGGAAGAAGAGCTAATTTTTTTGTTAAGTGTCTTCAAAAAGCCATAGTGTTGGTCACTTTTAACATACACTATTTGTACTGTACATAAATATGCATCATATGTTATTTGTCTTGCATTTATATTTCATTCATATTGTAAAGGATATTTACAACAGCTAAACAACTGAACAGCTGAACAAAACAGGTTTGGTTGCATTCAGTAACATTGTCACTAAGGGACAGAATGGAGGTAAAATTTACACAGGAATAAAATTACTCAGTAAATTCTACTTCACATTTCATGTAAGACAAATACATTTTGCTTAGAGCATTTATATTAAACTTTTGGGGTAATCCTGGTGTACTTGAGAGGAGAACTTTCTCATCTGTCTGTAAAGGAAAATGAGTAGATATTTAGAATTCTATTTGAAATATACTAATTTTTACAAGTGAAGCTTTAAAAATGTAGATATATATATGTATTTTCAACTCTAAAAAACATTAGATTCTCAGGGTTAGAGAGTGTAATTCATTTCTAAAGAATCTCTGGAATGCATATACACCAGTTAGGAATTTCTAGTCCTGCCTGTCAAAGAATACTCCAAAGATTGCAGATGTTTCCAAAAGCAGTAATTTACTGCAAATCAATGACAAATAAGTGAGCATCTGTGATTGTACAAATGTTTATCGATGGTACATGTGGGTAATCTTAAAACTCACCAAAAGCTAGCAGATAACTTCAGCAGATAAAGGCTCATGTGACCCTATTTTTTCCCTGAACCGTATCTTTGTTCAAATAAAAGACACTAACGTTGCCTACAAATATTTTGTGCCTTATGTCCTGTAACTGTGATGATATAAGGATTTTGAATACCATGTAAGATATGTACAGTCTAGTCTGCATGAGCCACCCAATGCCAATTTTTATGCAATCATATTGTCCAACTCAAGAAAATATGTTGGCAAATGCATTTACTTTAAAATGAGCGCAACTTTCTACAGACACAAAATATTTTCTGTTCCTGTTTTGATTCACTTGAACAGCAAAGTTCTTATTGGTTTCAGTGGTGAAGAATGTCATGGTTTCGGCTGGGATGGGGCTGACTTTCTTGCTAGCTGCTGGTGTAGTGTTATGTTTTGGATTTGGGATGAGAAGTAGGGTTGATGATAGCACATTAAGGATTTTGGTTGCTGCTAAGCAGTCAAGGCCTTTTCTGCTCCTCACACCACCCCACCAGTGAGCAGGCCAGGAGTGCACAAAATGTTGGGAGGAGACACAGCCAGGACAGCTGACTCCAAATAACCCAAGGGATATTCCATGCCATATGACGTCATCCTCAGTGTGTAAAGCTTGGGGAAAAAGAAGGAAGGGTGGGGACATTCAGAGTGTTAACATTTGTCTTCCCAAGTAACCATTACGCGTGATGGAGCCCTGCTTTCCTGGAGATAGCTGAACACCTCCCTGCAGATGCGAAGCAATAAATTAATTCCTTGGTTTGCTTTGCTTGCATGTGCAGCTTTTGCTTTACTTATTAAGCTGCCTTTTTCTCAACCCATGAGTTTTTTCTCACTTTTACTCTTCTGATTCTCTCCCCCATCCCAACTGGGGAGAGTGACCAAGTGGCTGTCTGGTCTCAGTTACTGGCTGGGGTTAAACCACAACAAGGATTAATCATTAAACTACTTAGGGATTTATCTTACTCCTATAGACATTATTGAAAAAACGGTCACTGAATTTAGGGAAGTCTGATGACTCCCTAGAATTTTTTAGAATTAGGCCATTTATTTAGGTTTATTCATAACAATGAATTTTGAAAAGAAACATTGGGAAATGTCTAATTGAAACTCCAGGGACTTGAAATGTGATCTAATGCAGACCAGAATTTCCAGCCCTTTAACCTTTTCAATGTATCACTTCATCTCTCCCTAGACTTCTCTTTGCTGCCTGACATTCTGTCTCAGGTATTTATTTATTGTGTAGATCTTTGAGAGTGCAATCTCTTTATGTGTCATTGTAGGGCCTACCATCATAGTTATCTTCAACTTGATTGTGGAGAAGTAGCAGTAATTATAACGTGCCTGCCCATATAGCAAGATGCAGAAGTGCTGAGAATCTTGGAAAGTGCATATCTGTTCTAATAGGAGTAGATGAATGAGAATCAGTAGATGTGTTCACTTTTCTAGCATTATGCCTCAATTCAATAATTCCTAATGTCAGCACATGTCCTGCCACACTGCAGGTAAAATTGAAGAATTATGAATGTACCTGGTTCAAAAGACTTACCCTCTAGGCTTATTTAGAACAGTTTTACAGAATTGCAATTATACAGTGGCATAAAAAAACTCCAGGGTAGTCTAAACTTAGTCTGAATCCACTCTTCAAGTGCAAGTACTGTTTCTATTGAAAAGCTGTGTTTAGCTCTTGTCAGCATCTTTCTATAAAGGTTAAAGTTTGTGGTATGTTTTGTTTTTTTGATTTTGGGGTTTTTATCTTTCTTTTTTTGGGGGGAGGGGATTGTTGTGTTTTGTTTTGTTTTTTTTTTTTTTTTTTTTTAATAATTAGTGATGAAATACTACTGGTTTGCCATTGTCATAATCTGATTTAATATGATGTACAAGCAGTATGCGTGATTACTGCTTTGTCTTGGCCAAATGTGAAATTGAACATTTCAGCAGCTCCCTCCTATCCAAGTAAACACAAAACTATAAACTTTATTTAATTTGGGAAATAGTTGTGTTTTTAAATAGTATCTTTGATATAGTGTTTAAAATACATTCGTAATGAGGCAAACTGTAAAAATTTAGATTATTTAATTATAAAAATACGTTAAAAACCTCAAACCTCCTAACATCCAAACATCATCATGTTCTTGACTCATCTTGAACTACACATGTGCATGCGGTAGTTTTGTATAAGTGTGCTCAATAGCATCTGAAAACAAACAGAGCTGCAGTCAATCTCACTGATTTTTGGCTGAGAAGAAAGTCAAAATAAAAAAAAAAGGCTCTGGACAGTGGTCTGAAGTCTAGAATGTGGTCTCATTTGCTTATTCTAGTAAGAAAATGCTAGCAATAACTAATTATTAGATTTTGTAGCCCTTTGTCTTTTCTTGTTCCTGTGAAATTAAATATCTGTCTTTGCTCATTGCCATGCAAACACACCCTCTTGGCTTAGGGACACACAGCATTTGAGCAGGCTCTATAAAAAAGAGAAAAGTGTGTCATTTGAATGCAAATACTCTGCTGTCTTTCATTTATGGAGATGATTCCTCATGGAGTATCTCCTGTTCAGGTAAGAATCCAGGCAGAAGCAAGGGCAACAAAGGGAACTAGGGTAAGAAGGCAATTAAGTATAATTTACTGGCAGCTAGGTCATTATTAGCTCCTAATCTTTGGGGTTTTTCAGTGCGTGATCCAAGTGGTAGCTGGAGAGCCACATTTGGTACACAAGGTTCTTCCACCTGGCCTGCTGCCATTCCAGGAAATAGAGCTTAACACCTCTCATCATGGCTATGTCCCATGTTGCACAGTACTGTTGCTACCACTGCAGGGAGAGAAGGGCTCTGCTGGTGGGAGGAATATTTCTTTCTGCATGTCTATACACTTCAGCGCAGCAGAGCCCCATATGGCCTCTGAAGGAGCATATCTCCAAAACCCTGTTGATGAAGATCTTGGATTTCCCTGTTTTCCAGATATATCCTGATCAACTGCGTGTGGAATGGACAAATTCTTTGTTTCTCTGAGAATAAACATGCCTAGTCTCAAATTTTATCCAGAATCTTTACATTAATGTTATTGCATCTGAGAAAATTATTTAAAATAGACTTGTGTTACAAAAGTGAAGCTCTTATACTAAGTATGTTAAATGATGCTACAGTAATGTCATGTAATATTGAACTCAAAATTTATGTTACACACAAAGTCAGAAACAATTAAAGGTATAGTTAAAGTCTTTCTGTGGATTTCTTGTCAAGCATAGTGCCTCTGCTGGCATAAGTGCTAGTAGTTCTGATTCTTACAGCAAGCATCACAGATAAATAAAAAAAATGGTTTGGAGTTAGGAATTCAGTCACTTATGGTTTAGAGCTCAAAACAGAATTAATCCTTCTTGAAAGGGCTAGCTTCCTTCAGGTGGATTTCACCATATACAACTGTCTATACACTTGTACCTAGACAACATGACTATATTGAGTTATAAATCTACTGAGTTGCAGGTTTCTCTTGCTTTTGATGATTACAACCTTCTGGTCCTCAACTGAAGTAACCAGCACCTGAAAGTAGTGGTATTTTGGTAAACAGAGATCTGAGTGACCTCAACATACTCCCTTGTCCTCTAACAGCAAAATTATTTGTGCTGAGTCCTTCACACAAGGGGTAGAGTGAGCTCAATTCATGTTTAATTGAAACAGGTATGTTTCTGCCTGTTTGTTTCTTGCTCTTCTAGGCATTTAAATTTAAGCTTATAGAATGTTGTATAGTTGTATTTGAATGCCAACCAGTACTCTTTAATATAAAGGTAATCTGCATTTGTTTAATATAAAGCAAACATTTGATGAGAGACATGTTTGCAACAGTTTTGAATGCTTTTTGTTCACAAAATGTACGTGAGTAGAGGATAGAGGTGTTAAACTTGTAATGTGTTTCGAACTGTGAGGTCAATGGGAACAAAAACCTCCCTGTCACTACATAATCATTTGAAAAACTTCCTGCTGACACACATTCACTACAAGAAAAGACAAGAAGACAGCTACAAATTGTATGAAAATAGATGGAGCCAAGGTGAAGCGCATGTATGTGTTTTTAAGAGATTATCTCTAAAAAAATGTGCTTTCTGCCAGCATTGTACTGTATTTACACAGAAACTATTCAGGCACATGTGTTTTCAAAGAAGTTGCAATTTCCTGTCAGATTTTTTACAAATCCTTTCTAACAGCTGTAGACGGAAATCCAGCTACTCCTGCAATGAATGACCTTCAGTGTTTGGATCCCAGCGAGTAAACAAACATTTACTCTACAGAGGAAGCCCTGCTGTGAATATTAACATTACTGTGCATTACACTCCTCAGTTGGTTTATTAGAAACTAATCCTATTTCTGCACAGCAATTATGACTTCTTGAAAACCAAAACATTTTCCTTAGTAAGCCAACCCTGCTAACACTTCAACACTAAAGACTGATAGTGTCAATAACGAAGATTACATTAGGTAGAGGTTGACAAGACATGACTTTTGTTTTTATGTGCAAGTTTTGTTTACACAGTGTTTGTTTTACCTTTCAGAGCATTAGTTTCCATAAATTCCCTATGTCTTAGCTGCATAAGCGATATTTTTAAACATAGCTCTTACACCCGAGTGTACAGTAAATATTTGTTCAGCTGATTAAAACAGTTCTACATTTATTTAATGTTTGAACAGTAAACAGTTTGTTGAGGACTGAAATGTCTTCTTACACGTATACTTGCACACACTCAGGTCTCATTAGAAGGGCTTCTGTTGTGAGGGTACTTTACCTAGGTGATACTACGCTTTACAGACCCTCAGATAAAGCTTCTTTTTATAAGCAATTTAACCCCAATGCTTACTGTTAGTAGATGGCACTGGCAGTAGCAGGCAGCAGAGGTGATAGGAGGGCCTTTGGGAAGGATAACACAAAACTTGTTTCACATCAGTGGAAACACTTATTGAGCATGTAAAGGGAAAGAGTCTCATGTCTTAATAACATTTCAGACGTAGTTCAGCTTTAACAGCCATGTCCTTCACGCTGTACCCTTGGCACACGGTGTTTAAACAAGAAAGAAACTGAAAAACGACCTAGATTATTTGGAGGAGTACTAAATTTGGGCTTGGTACTGGTTTTACACAGAGATTAACAGTTTTGGAGCAAAATGTTTCCTCTCACAGACCTTTGCTGAATTGATGAAGGAAAACAGAAGAGCAGCTTTCTGTATTGTTTGTTTTGTCCAGAAAAGTTTAAACTGCAATTCCATTCTGAAAAAAACAGCATTATAAGAATCTTTCCATGAGCTACAGCATTGGCTTTGAAATCAGGTACAGCACTGGCTTTGCAATGCTTTCTGAACTAAGCATATACAGCAAGCAACATAACAGACTTTTATTTTTCTGCTTCTGCATCTGTCTTGTGCAACCACCTCAGCCCTGGAGAGCAAGAGGGTTCTTTTATATTTTTCTTTGCTAGAAGTAATAAAAATTCTGCAGGTCACATTAGATTCAGTCCTTAAACACCCAGTTATTAACACACATCCAACTCCACAGCTTTTGGTGGGTTGCATAGTTGTAAGTTTCTGGAACAAGTTCGGTAATTTCCTAATGCCACACAAAACACTGGCATTCCATATGCTTGAATATAAACCAGATTTCTCACTTCTGGCTGTAATGGCTCTCTGTTGCTTGATCTAACAGGAGTGAAAAGCAGTAAAACTTCACTTATGTCACTTAAATTAGCAAGTCATGCCTTTGACAATGTGAGGAGTGCTCTGCATCTGTAAATACATATAATTGTTCAGAGAAAAACTCTACTGACATTGCAAAGGAAGGGCTTTAATCTTACATTGCAGGTTTCATTTCAGGAGTTTAGAGTACCTTAGTTAATTCTTATGTGCTCAAGTGTGAGATAGCCATTATTACATGCATTTTTTAGAAGAAATACAGAACAGGAGGGAAAAACATGACTTGGACAATATCCTTAGGTTGTTTAAGATTAGTCACATGTAGATGAGTGAAAAAACCTAAAACTTGAACTAACTGCAGAGCAGAAAACATGACTTTGGAGTTGAAAGTAGAACAACATATTGCTTCTGGTTTCCAGTGCACTGGAGAAGAAAAAAGTATTCCCTCATTCCCTACCCCAAAACTAATGTAAAAGTTGAACATAACTTCCTTTTAAATTAGTTAATTCTTTATTATTGATTGGCTTCATAATAGGACTACACATTAGTCTGGCATTGACATGTATATTAAGCTAACTATTCCATAATGCTACAAATTATTGAGCACATGATATTTTATTTGAGATCTTATCCCTTTGAGGCTTTTTCCTTTTATCCCTGGTGCCCTAAAGAGGTAGAGGATGTACAAAGCACAAGAAAACAGCCAACACACTTAAAAGCAATAGTTAGTTCATGCATTTAAAACCATTTTATGCTCTTGGTAACATGTCCTGTTCCATGTGCATTCAAAACTGATGTTCAGAATGAAAGGAAGCTATCTGCAAATCAAGTCCAGGCCCTGTTTTTTTTTTGTTTAGGCTGAGGATACTTACGTTTTAAGTGAGGTAGGGAACTCCATTTCTTATGTGTTAAGCAAGCATCTATCTATGAAAACAAAAGTATCTGTCCATAAGAGATCACAGGGTAAAAAATTACTGAAAACAAGGAAAAATATAACTTCTATTACAAGATGGAAAACAAAGACATGGATTTCCCAATTGCGTCCACAGATTCGCAAGAAATATGTGGTGGAGATGGATCCCCAGTCAACGTTTCCCGATACACAGGCCTTTTCCTAATGTATATAAAACATTTTCTTCTCTGGCACAATTTATGAGCAGGTTTTCAGAACTTCTGAGTTTTTTCAGTCAACTTCAGGTTGCTTTGTGTGAGCTGGAAGTCCAGTAACAGCCTTTTTTAGGCTTGCAGGCCCATTAGTGTCTTATGATCTCCCTAATGCAGTTATCTGAGAAGTGTGGTAACTTTTCACAAGTTGCAACAAATTGTAGCATGTACTGGGTTCAGTTAAAACACTAAGATGTGACAATATTGTTCTAGGGGGTCTTTAAAAATTTCTCCTAATGAATGATGTCAAACTGTGGCAGGTACTGTATTGGGGCATACTTCAGTAGCTGTGAGATACAACTGTTTTTTAAGCTAAAAAACTACAGAAACCATTACTTTAGGATCTATGCATGCTAGCTGAGAGCTTGCTAATGGGTCTCATCACAGAAAAGTTTTAGGGAGCTTACTGAACTGTTCTCTAAATTATCCTAAAAGTTAGTTGATGACAGGCTGATGAAAAAGGGAAAAAGTTAGTAGCTTTCATAGGTTATTCTGACATAGTAAGTTTCATCAAATAATAAATAAGGTTATTTAGGAGGTAAACGATGAAGGGAAAGATGAGAGGTGCCCTGTAAGGAATTATAGAAATAACACTTCAAAAATGTGAATAAATACAAAGTTGATCAAAGAGATGCTTTTTGAAATAAATGCAGCTACCTAAATTGTACTGGGCACTTGTCAATCAACTGTACGGTGTGACTGGTGTAATGGCACAATTGGTAGTGATTTCAGCTTTTTAGCAATACTGAATCTAACTTATAAGCTAACAGGTGAATTTACTCAAAGTTTTCTCTTTTGCAGTCAGTTGGCACTACCACAGAATAACTTTGGTTATATGGGACCTCTAAGCATCATCTAGTCTAACCTATTACTTGGAGAGCAGGTTGCTCATGGTTGTGTTCAGATGAGCTTCGACTGTCTCCAAGGATGGATATTCTAAAACTTATTTGGGCACATGGTCCAATGTTTGACTGTTCTCATGCTGCCAAAAAAATTGCTTATATGAAATTTTACTATTTTCCTACTTCTGGTTATTGACTTTTATTTTGTAACTATACACCTTCTATCAAAATCTCATTGTGCTATGATTACGTAGTTGCAGACAGCAATTTGATGCCTTCTGTGCCTTCGCTTCCCAAGGCTGAATAAAACTCCACTCTCTGAGGTTCTCCTCTTGTTTCAACCACCTAATTGTCTTTGTAACTGGACTTACTTCTGGATGTCCTTGCCTGTCTTGTGCTGGGGAGCCCAAAATTGAGCACAGTGCTCAGATGGAGTCTCGTAAGTACTGAGGAGAGGGAAAGAGTAATTTCCATTGACATGCTGGCTGTAGTCTTGCTAACACAGCCCACTTCACTTTCCCTGGGTCTGCAACTTGCTTCTTCTGAGCTACCATACACAGCTGTAGTAAAAAAAAGCCTAGATGCTTCTCTGACATGTGCTGGAAGGAAGGCAGTTCTGAAAACTGCCTGAAGCAAGGCAATGGCTGTTACTTTAGCAGACGTGTGCTGGTACCATGACGATCTATCTCTCTGCTGCTATTTCTGATATGATGTTAAAAAAAAAAAAATTGCTTTTTTATGAAAGTTGATATTTATCCATTACCTTCTCCATAACTCCTGAAGATACAAGCAGAGGCTGCAGATTGTGACTAGAATGCCATGACTGTACATCACTGGGAGCTATTTAAAATTTTTAAAGATAGGACAAATAGACAACACTGCAGAAGAGTTTATCATTGGTAGTTTCCACCTGCAATCTTTTTCTGATTTAAAAATATCCATTACTTTGATCTAATGCAATGTATTGTGATTCACTATAGCAGTGCACAGTGACTATGGTAATTTACCTTGGTGGTGCTTGCCATCAGCATTGGAGTAGTCTATTTCCTACTTGACTGTGAATGTAAAACCAATAATGTATTTATAAACTGGTGAAGGACAAATTATTTAATACCATGTCATGTATCCTTAAAACCCACTTAATTATGCCATGGCAATTGCCTGCTGCTTTAAACCTACAACTTAGAATGAGTTGCCTGTGATTTTCAGGCAACCAGGAATACCTGACAATAGTTGGCTCTTGATCTAGAAGCACTAGATTATTTCATAGAGCACTGTTTCAGAGCATTTTATTTGTGGTAGTTACGAGGGTAAGCATGTGCACACAGTCATGTTAGTGGAGCAAAAAAATGTACTAAATGGGTATGAACAATTCCTCTTCCGAGTTAGCAGAATTTTGTAGTCATTTTGGAAAGGTATAGGGTAATAAATGGTAGGTGTGACTACAGAATCATTTGTTCGTTAACTGTGTCTGATTTAGTAATATGTTGTTTTAAATTCCTCATTGTAAACAAAAACAACAGAAAAGAGACCGGATTGTTAACTTTATGGGGAGTTAGTATAAAAGGGGAGAATTGCCCCCTCAATACAGTGTGATAGCCTCTCTGAGACAGTACTTGTGATCTTCAATGTATGTGCAAAGACAATGCAATAATATAAAATGATTTATAATAGATAGTAAACAGTAAAAAGAATTGTTTTTTAAGGTAAACTACATCATTCCAAAGTCTTTCATGACAGAATCCACTTTCGTCTGTATTCATATGATGCCAAGACCTCAATATTATTAAGGGCCTCTCTGCATACATGCAAAGTAAAATGAAGTGCTTGGATATAAAATAGATGACAGCATCTAATATGATGTGTCTAGCTCAGACGCTCATTTCGAAGACTTTTAGGACAATTTTTCAAGAGACAGAGTAAGATTCATGGGCCTCAAATGCTACCAAGAAAAGAATGGAAAGGAAATTAATAAGATGATCCAAATACTTGAGATACAGAATATAAGTGATGCCTTTTAGAATTTTTAAATGTGAGAATTGTGCCTTGCTGGGCTAAATGATTGCATGGACTTCTTTAACGAGTGATTTTTGGTGTAGTAAAGTCTTCAATTCCAAAAGTGAATTCCCTGCTAGAGGTTGCATTTAATCCTTTTATAAACTATTCTGTCAGGAAGAGCAGACGTTTTCAGATGTCTGATAATCAGTTTTCAAAGCCTCGGCCCAGATTCTGGTTAGTTTTGCAGCCAACAATTATGGTGGACGCTAGTTGTGTCACGTATGGATGTGATTCTGGTGGGGACAATTACTAACAAGAGAATATGCGAAGGTAATCACTGACATAAACTTGTGATGCCATTAACAGAATTACTTATATGAAGAAGCTGGAAAATTTAAAATATTTGTGTGCTAGATTTATAATATTTGTGTGCTTGTTTTCCCAGATTTAGAGTATATGCAGCCAGTGTATTAGAATTTTGAAGGGCTAGACAAGAGCTTTGACTTTGGACCTAAAGGATTGATCGATCTGTCTGTCTGCCTGTCTGTCTATCTGTCTTCTGTCTGTCTGTCTATCTATCTATCTATCATCACCTTAAATTACCTCTTTGCTTTTTGAATAGACAAGTTAACAGTGTAATGTGTGCAAAATCTCCGCTTTTTGGAAGAACACTGCAAAAATTGCTTGCATATTGTTTATAGGTGGACAAAATTCATTTGCATCAATTAATGAGAAAAAATTAGCTCCAAGAAACAGATCTTGAATAGCAGTTCTTAATGCATTTTTAAAATCTCTAGATAAAACATCCCACCACCTTTTCAATAGCAAAACTACAGGCTTTTAATCATAGCATTGCTGTCAGATGTCGGAATCATGCTTGAGTAAGAATAAGATTAAGCTGCATGTGGATTTATATTGCTTCCTCCCACCAAAAAAAAAAAAAATCCACCAAAAATCAAACAAAAAAAATGTACCACCACCCCCAGCAAAACAAATAAAATCTGAAGCCGCAATATGTATGGCTTTCTCTATACATATCAGCAGATATGTATTTGCTTCATTAATCTAGTTTAGCTTTGTGTAAGCCTTTAAGTGAGAAAATCTATTAATACTTTTGGAATGTCAAGTATAGGAATAATTCACCAACTGTTTAATAAAATTTAAAAAGAGGGGTTGAACGTTATCCTCCACTTGCTCTTTCAATTCAGCAAATTTAGTGGAGGATGGGTTTCATACCTTGCCAGTCTCACTGCAGGCATCCTGATTTCTGCTTCGTTCAGTATAGGCCTAAGGGCAAGCCAATGTTTGCTGCAATTTTCTGCAGTAATAGCAAGACAATTTAGCAGTAATGGATAAGTAGGGAGAAAATTAAGCAGTTTGCTGAGATACAGAAATGAAGCCAGAAAATATTTGGCCTCATGTTTGGCTTCAAATTCATAGTCAATTCATTAGTGTAATTTAGTCCTTGCATAAGGCTTTGAGTGATAAATTTTACTAATACATTTGAAATGCCAGCTGTAAAAATAATTCACAGATTGGTGAGTAAAATTAAAAGATGGGGTAGAATAAATCCTTCCTTTTCATCTGGTACATGAAGATTTATAAAGGCCTTTGCAAAATTTAGTCTTTCTACTTATGGCAAATGGATAATATTAAAGAAAAAAACATTATAATATTGCACTTACATTTGTAAGCCAAATGTTTTATTGTGTCAGAATATTTTCTGAGCCTTAATTTTACTTTTGACTGGCTTGTTTGGAAGTGACTTGCAGGCAGATCTCTGTTTTCTGTCAGACGCGGAACCCCCTTGGAAAACTGGTGATATGGTAGGTTCCTTATTGTATATAACGTAATTGTTTGAATTCAGTCTTAAATAATTATTTTTGAATTTTTTTTCTTATATTTTAATCAAAGCACAGTCTCAAAAAAATACAGTTCAGCTGATCAAACCAGCAGCACAGTACTAAACTCAACCTCTTTATTTCACTGAACTAAAGCTTAAAGACCGCTCAGGTGAAGTTGCTCACTTAAAATTTTTATAAATCCTATACACTGCAGTCATAAAAAACTAAGAAAAACTTAGTTGCTTTGAGAGCCAGCTTAAATGAATTGTATTTAGGTGTGAAAATATTACCTCTTTAGTGAGGATTTTGTGGATATAGGGAGCTTTGTTGTGGCCTTGTACCTACTTTTATTCCCAGATTGAAGTCATATATACAAGCCAAAGTCCTACAGAAATAACAAAATTGGTCAAGTTGTTATGATTTACACTTGATTGGATAGAAGCATATTTTGGCTCAAGTTATGTAAAAGACTTGGATTCTGTGGTACAAAGTGTGGTAGTGGTATTTGCATTCTTGAGTATTTTGGTTTGGTAGATACCAGGCATTTGGAAGCCAGGCTACCACAGAAGCATATGCAATATTACACACAAGAGGCTGGGAACTGAGTAAAGAGACTCTTCTGCACTAACCTTTCTCAAGAGCAATCCCTGACAGAAGTGGAGTTCAGCAGATTGCAAAAAACCCCAAAAAAACAGAAGGATAAAATAGCTAAAACCTTCATCCAAGCTAACATTCTCTTGAGATATCTTGAGAGAGATATATACAGCATTTCTCTTTGCATTTGTAAGAAGGGTATACCACAGAAAAAATGATCTGAAAGTTGCTTTTTCTCACAGTCATGTCCTGACACACTCAATGAACTAAAACTTAAGTTGACTAGTCAAAAAAACCCAACAGAATTATGAGACCTTTAGCAGAATCTGAGCAATGTAGCACTTCCTGTAACAATTAAATTTATGAGAAGATGGTTTGTACTTAAATTCAGAAATTAGAGACGGGTTTTTTATTGACTTAAGCAGCCTGACCCCAGTTTGGGAGAAGCTAGCTTAGTTCATATCCCTCTAATGATTTGCTCTCTGATCAGGCACAAAAAACTTGGGAACAGACTGTGGGAACAGTCAGAGCCAAGCCTTTGAATTTTCCAGTCATCCCATGAGTTGACTCAGCCAGATTAACGTTGTGTGGGATGTGCATTGCTGGAAGCCTGTGGATCCAGGAGATCCAAGGCAGCAAAACATTTGAATCTCAAAGTCAAGATAAATCTACACTTGGAGTGCTCTGTGATAATCACTGGAAGTCAAGACAGTTCTGGGAATGTGGAGGAAGACTGTGGAATAAATTATATTATGACTGACATTCTTCAATGCTAAAGGAAGTCAGTTTTACAAGTACAAAGAGAATGACAGTGCTCCGATGAATTTTTCTTTCCAGCAATGGGCTTCTTAGAAGAAGAAAATGATGGTGAAAGGTAACTAGAACAAGATAACTTTGACAGAATAAAATGTTATTTTTAAAAGTAAGGCAATGGATAAGGGAAGAAATCTAGGGCTTAGTATAGTGATATTATTTTAATGAAAAAGAAAAATTGAAGGGCACATGGGGAAGACGTAATACAATTGGGGAAAATAGTAGCAGTTGTTGAGTTAGAAAGAGGTAAGCATTGGTCTTGTAGGGCAACGATGCAAGTGGCTTAGTATATCTTGTAGGGGATCTAGAGATTTCAGCATTGATGTACTCAATAGAGATGAGAACCTGACTAAGCCACAGAATGCTAGCATGGTTATTGTCACTCTTAGTGGCTAGAAAAAACAGGTATATAGACCAGGTAATCTTTTGAAAAGAAGTTTGTCATTGGCTAAGCAACACTTTTGTTTGTGTTTGGGCCAAAGGTGACTGAATATGTAAAACCGCAGAATTGCTCCCCCTCAGAAAGGTGCTTTTATTCTGGAAGCTGTTGTTAATGTCAAATACCTTTCTGTGGTGACTATATTGCTGTGATTGAGGAGTATCCATTAACAAAGTGAATAATTACCACCTCATTAGGCATGCACTGTGGGGCTTGGTTTTTGTTTGGCTTTTTTGAGTCTTAAGACTAGTAATTTTACTAGTATTGGAGTAACTGATGTTAGTATTGGAGCAATATTTTTGTAGATGATGCTTTTATTTGTGGAAAAGTGGTGGAGAGGATCTGGGTAGAAAGACTTGCTAGCCTATAGCTAAAAATCCTTCACACTTGATATGTGTGTATACATCAAGCTGAGAACATGAGCACAGCCTAGCACATAAACATGTAGTTTAAAACTAACAAAATAAAATTAGTTATGTGCACATATATGTAAGTATTAGAGAGGAGTCATAAACCAGAAATTCATACATACAGAGAAAACAATGTGGTGGAAGTGACTGACAATGAATATTAGCAATGCCTCAAGTGACTGTCCAGTAGTGTTGTGAACCCGTTCCAGATGGAGGCATACTGGGGAGGAGAAGGCATCATTTCCACAGGTCCTGGGTGGGAGGCAGAACATGTCAGTGGGCGTCCAGGCAATCTTTGCCCGAGGCTGTCTCTGTCAATAACAGGATAAGAGCTAATGCCCTGCCAAAAGGAGAGACGTTATGACTTCACACGGCAGCAGCAGTGCTGCTACCTCATGGAAAATGTGGGAATCCAAATAATGTTGAAAGGCTCATGGGAATTAATTGAATATTGTTCACAAACTTAGATACCTGGTATAATATAAATACTTGACATATTTTAGAATATTTCTTTTTTACGTTGTTGTTAATTTAAGTCTGATACAAAGAAGTTGTGGTATTAAGCTTCCATGGTTTTGATTACCAGACTGGGAATCTGTGGGGATGAGCAGTTTGGAGGCACCTCACTCCATTTCAGTGAGAGTATCGCCTAAACTGCACCACGAAGGCCACATATATACTACCCTGGACTATTATACAAAATATTGGAGACTGAAGAAAATCTACTTTTACTCCCCACTCTCCCCAGGCCCACTCTCCCAAGTCTTTAGGATTTCTGCATAACAAATATGTTTGTGATTTATTTATTATTTTTTTTAATGTCTTTTGTGAGAAGATCTTGCTCACTAAATGTCAGGGAGCTAATCCGCATGGTGAGGACAAAATGCAGTACTGGCCTGTAGGGAACTGAACCTTCAGTTTGAGGCAATCAAAACATTGAACTTCAATTGCTGAGTACTTCCATGTAGTGCAAATTAAGAAGAGGAAAAAAAAGTAGGTGGGAGGTAGAGAGAGGCTGAAGATAGACAGAATGACGCGTGTGAGCTCTAAGAATAGGGAATTGATGTGCTTACGCTTGTGATAATGGTATGTGTGAAGCAAATAGATAAAGCTGTCTCTTTAGACAATGCTGCCAAACAAGCCCAGCTGAATCACCCCAGCAGGCCTGAAAATTCACAGCCTGCCTCCCTCCCATTATTCTTCTGTCTTTCAGCCTGGTGTGTGCCGAAGTGACATGCTAGAAATGGCTCGTCTTGTCTGACTCTGCTGCTCCTCCTCTGCCTGCCTCCCCTCCTGCCCACTGTGCAGCCCTGCCAGCTGGCATGCTTCCTCCTGTTCTTCCTCCACCTGGTGCCACCTGGCACAGCTGCTGGGCTACGCCATGCTGGGGGAGCTGGTGCTTGGGCTTCTCCTGCCCTTCTGCCTCCTCTTGCAGGTGGTGCTGTCGCAGGCATCTGCCTCCTTTTGTGGGACTGGCCTCCCCAGAGGGGTTCCTTCTGAGTGCTTGAGGTCAGCACTTGCAGATACACTGACAGGAGTAGCAAAAGGAAGTTCAGGTGCTTATCTTTCCTTTCACTGGATAGTGAGGGTCTGGTAGATATGAAGTTGTATTTCAGGCAAAGGGAAATTTTGCATAGGGACATCAGTATGAACATATGCAGGAGGTCATAAGCCATAGTAATAAACAGACAGGTGATCTATTGAAATCAAATTAAGAATTTAAAACAAAAATAGATGTTTTTCTCTTTGATTAACCACATGTGTTCATGTCTAAATCTAATGTAGATAAATTTTTAACTAATACATCTTCGTATTAAAAATGCTGAGGGTTTCATAATCTATCACACAATAGACGTAAATACCTGCTAGTGTCAGAATCTTCTTAGGAAATTAATAATAAATTTACAAGAAACATGGAATTGATTTTAGGATCCTTAAATGTGCATGATGGTTACTTCACTGTTTAATCACTCCTGCCTTCTTCCACTTTATGTCTCAGTCCATGAATATATCTATAGTTCTACTGCATTAGAGACCTTTTCCTCTTATTGCGTGTTTTTTCTACATTTTTTAAAGGACAAAAGAATAAACAATTCTGTTCAATCCTAGAAAGAAGATTTTGCTGAAACAACCCAGTGTCATATGCAAAAGACAATTTGTTTTCTGTGTATTTGGACCTGATTCAAATTTTGATCATTTCACATTCTTGTTTTGTGTAGGTACCTATCTTGTCTGTTCTATGAAGAGCTTGTTTGCCAAATCATGATTTTACTGTATTATACAGACAAACCTAGTTAGATCCTGCACATTTCCAAAGCTAAAACCTTAATATTTTATATAAACAATATATTGTGTGATGGCTGATCTCTTTTATGCCCTTTGTCTTCACATACCGGGACAAGAGCGGATAACTCATGAACAGCATTGGCTGCTATACCACTCCTGAGTTATTCCATTTCTCTTCACATATGAAGATAAATGTTGTAACACAGCTCACTCATCAGATGTAATATATAATGTATGTATTCTTTTCCGCATGCCACTCTTCAGGACTAGAATGGCTTGAGATGACAGGCACGAAAAATTAAGGGCTCTTGGGAAGTAGGGCAGTAATGGGTTTTGAAGAGACTAAAACTTTTGATGAGTTGACATTATCGCACCAGTGAAATAAATGCAATTTTATTTTAACATAGTTAAAGGAGGAATATTTATGTCTCCTATGATGTAAATACACACAGCTTGTATGTATAAGTATTCATGTGAAGTTATTTGACCTAGGCTGATGGCTTTGGAGACAGACATAGTAGAAGAACAATGCTTGTCCACGATAATAATGACTTGTGTTCTCAGCATGACAGTGATATTTCCTAACTGAAACCTCAAGACTTTGAAGTATTTTGCTTGTGTTTATCTTAAATGTGTCAAATGCTGCTTAAAAAGTGATCATAAATACTTTGCTAGGCTGAAACCTTTTCTCAGTGTCTGTCCTGATAATGGATACACACTCGTAATTTTAAAATGTAAAAGAAAAATGTAAAAGATAACTGTAAAATTAGAATTTGACTGTAATCAGAAGTTTTCAAAGAAAAATAAATAGCTTATACCATCAAACAAGGAACCTTCAATATGGTGATTTCCAGGTTTATTATTGGAACGTGTACAGCACTTTTAAAATACCATCAGCTTCTCAGATTACAGTGAGTCCTATGAACACATAACCATGTCACAATTTTTAAGGAGAATAATTCCACTTTTGTGGTTGAGATACTTGTGCTTAAGAAAACTCTTTTTTGAAAGTTTGGTGTATCTGTATGCAGAAGCATAAACTGATCATACGAATTATTTGTGTTTCAATTGCTGTCTGTGTTGGTCTGGCTGTTGGTAAATCAGTGGTTAATTGCTAAACAGAAGGATTTGGCTGTTGCTCTTTGAGGAAGTGGAGCTATGAGTAAATTCATAGGGCTTATGCCACGATTTTCTTATGAGTCCTCTCCCTTCCCCTACTGTGGGGAGTTAGGATACTTTTGCTTAATCCTAGCCTCTTTACTGTATATCTGTTAACAAGCACTAAAGGGAGCATCTCAGCGGAAAGGGACCTGGGGATCCTGGTGAACAACAAGCTCAAAATGAGTGAACCGTGTGCCGCGGCCTAGAAAGCCAACAGGATGCTGGGTTGCATCTACAAGGTCTTCACCAACAGAGATAAAGAAGTCATTATTCCACTCTACTCAGCGCTTGCCAGGACACACCTGGAATACTGTGCCCAGTTTTGGTCCCTGCTCTACAAAAAAGATGCGGACAGGCTGGAGAGGGTCCAAAGAAGGCAAAAAGACTGGGAAGCTTTCCACATGGGGACAGGCTGAAACAACTGAGTTTGTTCAGCCTTGAGAAAAGAAGCCTTAAAGGAGACCTTATCACCATGTTCCAGCATTTGAAGAGTGGCTACAAAGCAGATGGAGACTCCCTTTTTACAAGGAGTCACATGGAAAAGGTGAGGAGTAGTGAGTACAAGTTACTCCTAGGGACATTCTGGTTGGACACAAGAGGAAAATATTTCACAATGAAAACAATCAGCCATTGGAATAATCTCCCCAGGGAAGTGGTGGATTCCCCATCACTGGACACTTTTAAGATTCAGCTGGAGAGGGTGCTGGCCCCTCTTGTCTAGATTGTGCTTTTGCCAAGAAAGGTTGAAACAGATGATCCTTGAGGTGCCTTCTGACCTGGTATTCTATGATTCTATGATCATGAGGAGCTTTCAACTATCCTTATAGAAACACCCATATTACATCTACCATCTAGGAATTAAGTAATGAGCACTCTTGATCTGTGTTTTTGTCTCATTTGAATGCATGGACTTGTAGAAATGGCTTAGGTATCTTTATTTAGCCCTTTCCATTACTTGGTTTCTCACACTTAACTGATTGTATGTGGTTGGGTTATTATAAAATAGTAGTTCTCAACTCCTAATTTCTTTCATTTAAAAATACTAATTAAATTGTATAAAACAGTTGCAAATCAGTAAAAAACCTGGTGGAAATACATCTGTACAGATGAAGAAATTGAGGCTAACTTTTCAGCTGGGGCAAGCTATAGGCTGGGTACAATGTCTGAGTTGACAACAAAGCATGTGGGCCTCTCTTTCTTCACAGGAGTGTGCTTGTGTCATCAGACACCAAAAGCCTCCTCATATTTTGTATAATACATGAAGCTATGTTTTCTGTCACAGATTGCTCTGAAACAAGAATAGTCTGTGTTTCTATTTAATTTGCCACTGAAACGTTTGAGTGAACCAACCCACTATTTATCAGATGAAACATGCTATTCACGTTATCTGTCCTCAGTGAAAATGCAGGGAATGACTGTTTATGGTAGTATAGGATCAACCTTCCTTTCAGAGGCATGAAGCCATATATTAAGCCTGAAAGCTGGAATTTGTGCACAATACTTTGAGGTAGTAGTTCTGTACTAACTGGAGAGTCGAAAACCTGGATTTTTCAATCCAGCTGATATATGAAATATGTTGATAATATCATACAATTTTAAAAACACTTTATTTTCTGTGTTATACATTAGGCACCATAAAAAGCATCAGTTCTGGCAAACTTACGGTTTTTGTTCTAAGTCTACTAATAGCACATTATCCTTAAGATAACCACCTGCACCCTTAGATTGGTTTTGGCTCTGTTCTTGCTCAGTTTTAGAGATACTTTGTGGCATATATAATAGGCACATAATGCTAGAAGCTCCCCCTTTTTATTAAAATTCAGCTCGGTAGTAAATATGACCTCATATTCCTTTTCCGTGTTTGGTCCTGAACAAGAACATTTGCGTTTTCAAGGGGGCTGGGAGGGGATTGTTCTTATTCTGGCCTTTAGTCTGCATGCATGAAGAGTGGCCTCAGACACAGGTTAATGGATGAAGTAGAAACCTTGTCTTCCTGCAGACAAGGGAGAATGAACTGTTAATTTAATAGTCCCAGCACACAGCTCTTTGTGTGGCAGCCAAACAAAAGCTTGGTGTTCAAACCTTGCTCACACACACATAACAAGTTATCTTTCTAGATTTTGCTGCATTTGGGAAGCTGCACATCTGTGACATATGTTGATGGAGGAGGAAAATACCTTTCTCCAGACTGAGAGGCATTTTTGTGTATCAGCATTTTCATATGGTCCTGGAGAACAGGTGAGGTGCCTGAGGACTGGAGGAAAGCCAATGTCACTCCAGTCTTCAAAAAAGGCAAGAAGGAGGAGCTGGGGAACTACAGGCCGGTCAGCCTCACCTCCATCCCTGGAAAGGTGATGGAACAGCTCGTTCTGGGCATCATCTCAAGGCATGTGGAGGAAAAGAAAACTATCAGAAGTACTCAACATGGATTCACCAAGAGGAAATAATGTCTGACTAATCTGATAGCCTTCTGTGATGGCATGACTGGATGGATAGATGAGGGGAGGGCAGTAGATGTGGTCTATCTTGACTTAAGCAAGGCGTTTGACACAGTCTCCCACAGCATCCTCACAGGGAAGCTTAGGAAGAGTGGGTTAGATGAACAGACAGTAAGGTGGATAGAAAACTGGTTGAAAGACAGAGCTCAGAGGGTCGTGATTAGGGGCAGAGAGTCTAGTTGGAGACCAGTGATGAGTGGTGTTCCCCAGGGGTCAGTACTGGGTCCAGTCCTCTTCAATATATTCATCAGTGACCTGGATGAGGGGATAGACTGTACCCTCAGCAGGTTTGCTCATGACACAGAGCTGGGAGGGGTGGCTGACACACCGGAAGGCTGTGCCGCCATACAGGGAGACCTAGACAGGTTGGAGATTTAAGCAGAGAGGAACCTTATGAAATTCAACAAGGGCAAGTGTAGGGTGCTGCACCTGGGGAGAACAACCCCACGCACCAGGACAGGTTGAGGGCTGACCTGCTGGAGAGCAGCTCTGTGGAAAGAGACCTGGGAGTCCTGGTGGACAACAGGATGGCCATAAACCAGCAATGTGACCTCATGGCCAAGAAGCCAATGGCATCATGGGGTGCATCAAGAAGAGTGTGGCCAGTAGGTCGAGGGAGGTCATCCTCCCCCTCTACTCTGCATTGGTGAGGCCACACCTGGAGTACTGTGTCCAGTTCTGGGCTCCCCGGTTCAAGAAGGACAGGCAACTGCTGGAGAGGGTGCAACAAAGGGTTACCAAGATGATTAGGGGACTGGAACACCTCTCTTATTAAGAAAGACTGAGGGATTTGGGTGTCTTCAGTCTGGAAAAAAGATGGCTGAAGCGGGACCATATCAACGCTTATAAATACTTAAGGGGTGGGTGTCAGGAGGATGGGGCCAGGCTCTTTTCAGTGGTGCCCAGCGACAGGACAAGAGGCAATGGGCACAAACTCGAGCATAGAAAGTTCCACCTAAACAGGAGGAGGAACTTCTTTACTTTGAGGGTGGCAGAGCACTGGCACAGGCTGCCCAGAGAGGTGGTGGAGTCTCTGTCCGTGGAGACATTCAAAACCCGCCTGGACGCGTTCCTGTGCAGCCTGCTCTGGGTGACCGTGCTCTGGCAGGGGGTTGGACTAGATGATCTCCAGACGTCCCTTCCAGCCCTATGGTTCTATGATTCTATGATTCTATGATATGGTTTGAGGTTTTTTGACCCAAGTATTTGTCTTTAAAAAAGGAAAGGAAGTAGAATTTTCTCAATACAGAAAAAACACCTACTTCTTTATAATCCTATATAATGTCAGCACAGAACAAAAAGAAGGACTAATCATCACCTGGTCCATATCATAATTGTAGAATGCATTTATTGAAACAAAAGAAAGATTGGATTAAGACATTACTTCATTTGGCAGCACTTCCATGGGCAAAAGGGACATTTCCTCATATTGATTTTCAAATGCAGTTCCCCGTTCACCACAATTTGGTTCCTGTAGTAATTGGTATGAAATCAATATTTTTTTATGTACCTCTCAGCCCACATCCCAAATGAACTTGTTTAAATAGGCAGACCCTGTAGTCCAAAGGATACCTAAACTCTTGGAAAGGTTTTATATGAGCAGGAATCAGAAATGTTTCATTCCCTGAAATTCAAACTAGGATAAACCATCTCAAAGCAAGAATGAGGAAACCACAAGTTTATTATAAAATCATTCTGGTTTGTATTCTGTAATGGATTTTGATGGAAAACTAAATGTATCATCTTATCTTTTATTTGTGAGAAGAAGCTTGGAGCAGCCACTGAGCTTTCCCCAGATGCAGTGTATGTTCTGAATGGTTGGACACTTCTGGGTGTTTTGCAGGCTGGCCTGCAGTTGTTATGCTGCCTACAAGATGTGTTTGCTCAAGGGGTCCAGTCATCACGCTAAATAAAATCGTTCACTTTGGTTGGCAAATATTGACTCAAGCTGTTACGCTTTTATGTATTTCAGAGACTCAGAATGTTTGAGAGCTCAGCAAGCAAACAAGAACAGGTACAGGAAGTTATTGTGATGTTTTGGACTCATGTTTGTTTTTCTGCTGCTGATGTATGTTCTCCATTGTATGTGGCTTGTTACTAATGACCTTGTTATATAGTGCACTGTGGCTGATAAGGCCAAAGGCTTTAATAGAATACAAATACATTTCACATTTCCACTTGAAGAGTTTATTTTAATTGTGTTTTGAAATGTACGGTACCCTAAAGGCGCTCTTTCCTCTGTAATGTACTTTCTAGAAATAAAATCCTGTGAAGAATGGAATGTATAATGGGGTGAGGTGTAATTGACAGTTTTGTATTCAATTGGAGCTGTATCTGATAGTACCATTCAGCACAAATCTACGCAGTCCTGAGCTATGGAAGAAAATTAAACAGGGGTCAGAAGTAATGGCTTTTCTGAATGTCTGGTTTATTCATTTCTCTGAGGGAGGGAAACAAAGCAAATACTGAAAAGCCTCCTAAAGTTTCTGAGCTTTTACTATCGGGGAATTTTTTCATTTTTTTTCTCCTTTTGTGCAACAGCAAAATCATAAGCACTCAATATTTGTTTTTTTTACCTGAAGGATGTCTTTTTCTAAATGACTGGCTGAGTGTTTCATTTATCAGTTACGTCACCACAGAGGTAACGTGACAGGGGATGGAAGAGATGCGATGTTTTGAAAAAATTCTGGCCAGTCTTGGCTGTAAGTTCCTGGTCTTGAAATAGGAAAATTTATCTCACTGAGGGTTTTGTTTGTTTGTTTGTTTGTTTTTAACTATAGCAAATTACCGTGTGAAAATAGGTTAAAGACATATATCAGGCTTCTACTAGTATTGCTAACTTTTCCCTACTTCTGTGCGGAGGTTAAAATTTCATCTTTTTGGAATATCTAAGATAACATTTAGATACAAGTGAAGGAGTTTATATACGTTTGAAGGGAGAGTGGGCAAGGACTTGAACAAAAGATCCCTTGGGCATTACAAAATATATGGCTCACCTCAAGTTCAGGAAATTCCCCCAACCTGACAACACTTGGAGACTAGGGGAGAAATATTACATATGCTTGCTTTGCTCTTACTCTTCTCTGAGTGTCTATTTTGCATGCTGTTCAAGAGAGAATATGGGCCTATATGACCCCTTGTTTGTAGCCAGGAAATTGACTCTTAATGTTCATGCATGTTGTCTTCCAAATGCAAAGGATTATAGTGTCTGTCCACAACAACTCCTGTGTTGCAACAAGAGAAGGAGAAGGATTTTGTGTCAATTCTGTGCTGGGCATAGCTCAGTAAAACAAAAGGTTGCATGTATCATAATCACAGAAATTATATCTAAATAAAAATCCATGAGTGTATTCAAGTTACTGAGTCCCATGAGAACTACCATGTCCTCCTAGAAGATGGTCCCCAGAATATTAAATTAACAGGCAACAGGATCCTCTTGCACATTCTGTTCTATGAAGAACAAAAGAGGGACATCAGCTGTCTTGAGCTTTTAACCATAGCAAGACCTCTTCTAGTGTAGCCATAAAAAAGATGGACAGATCTACCTGAGAACATTAATGTCAGAAAAAGCATTTAGTTTCTTCATAGAAGATCTTCATATTTCTTTAATATAACTGCCTGGATTATACTTGGGCACAAAAAAGTGAACAATCCAGGAAGAACCCATTTATTAAAGATTTGACTGCAGAAAGATGGTCATTCTTTTTTAGTGTATTTGCTCTTCTTATATCCTAATAAAGAATGCAAGTAGAGTGATGTGCTAAGTTTGTATTCTCCAGTGGTGAAGTTGAGGTGTGATATTGAAGCAGAATTTATGTATTTTCATTTATATGATATGGGCAGTGTGCAGCACAGTGCTGAAGTGTATGCTTGCCCCCATAATTCTGGGACACAGCAAAAGGAAGTAATTTAACTACTGGAATGAATGTGGCTAGTTAAATATTGCCTGTCGTTGAAGATGGTTAAAGTGGGCATCTTGCCAATAAAAGAATTAGAGTGGAGAAATTCAGGGAAAAATAATCTGAATCTTGTTTCTAAGATGATTCCATCTTAGATTTTTAATAGATCTTGTAAAAAGTTCAGAATTGTGGCATGATTGTAAGAACCACATGTTGAAGTTCTATAGCCAGTGTACACATGTTGTCAATGTAAAAGATCACAGTGACTTGACATTTTTCATTTGATGAAGTTGGACTCATAAGAGGAGGAGAAGCTCTGTTGTGAAATGTAGTGTTTGTTTGAAACTTTTTTAGTTTATTTGGGTTATGAACATGTTATTTGTTGTAAGCTAATAACATGTTTTTAAACTAAGCACTTTAACTGTGAGAATCAGATATACTCTATTGTTTATTGTAGCATTTTAAAATGTCAAAGATCGTATTTCTATTAGAAATATGGGAACTGAACACTGACATTTTAAAATTCACATTCCAAATCATGGGGTCAAAATGAGAAATTATTTGTTGGTCACTAGTCGAGTAATTCTTCAGAATCATTGCATGAGTGTTTTTGTTTTGTAACTACAACAGTTTATCTGTCTAAATCTCTGTTTACTGGACAGATCAGGAAAGTACATAATTGTCTAAAGGTCAGTGATACAGGTTAGGTCACTCAGAGCTTTCTTACTATGAACATGCTAGTCTGTTCAAAAACATTATTAGAGCAACTGTTTCTTACCTTTGGGTTTCTGCTTATTGAGTTGAAAACTTCTGATTCTCTCTGAAATAAAGCAGAAGACTGAGGGTATGACTTTTCCCCCCAAAGTGTAGAAATTTCTAATATAGGAAAATTGAAAATTACATGACTTTCTGAAATTAAATATGTGCAGTAAAAAGGAGAGATTTTTCTTAAGTTAAAACAAACAACTATCAGTACATAATGTAATTACAGACAAACAGTGGCATATTCCACAGTAAAAGGCCTCTGCAAGAGTAATGTGTGGAACAAAACAGTTATTTGCTGTTTATTGTATCTTTAAACTGAGTTCAAGCTCTCATAAATTTAAACAGCAGTCGGTGTTGTTTGGAAAAAGTTCATCCAGGTCTGAGACTCCTAGGAGAAAAGGTAAGAGATGTGTAGATCTTCAGTGTTGTGTTGCAGAAACACAGCTCTTTTCTTCTCTTCGAGAGCTAAGGACTGCACTGATCTGCGAAGATGTCAGTTGTGAATTGTAATTCACAATTCTCCAGCAGAACCTGGAGATGAAAGTGGTGATTGCGAACTTTAACAGGTGTAATCTAACAAAATGTTGAAAACCTTGAGAAATTCCAGACCTTATTCAGCACAGGTTTCTATGGAGAACATGTTGCTGAATTTAAGTAGTGAATAGGTCTGATATTTATGTGGACACTGTTCTTGGTGCACAGGACACCATATAGAAACCTCATGAACTGTTACAGTATGGAAATTTTTAATGAGTTGAACAGTTCTGTATTGACTGAAGTGGATTTTTTGTTTACCAGCAAATATTGTTAATTAGTTACTGATACCTTGAATATATTTTTAATGTATATTTCTAAACTTATCATCCCTTAATATAATTAAAGGATTAATTATATTAATGTCTTCAATGACTGCTATATCCCCATACATCTAAAGCTAAGATGAGTACAACTGTTTTGGTTCAACCTGAAATGAATAAATAGATATGTGTATTTATAAATGAAAAATTCCTAAAGTAGAAGCAATTCTATAGGCATGAAATTGGGTGACACCTGTGCAGTTGTGCTTTTGTAGAACTCCTATTCTGGTGTTAAAAATGGTGTCCCTGCTGGAGGTAGGAGTATGATGGTGGTGGTTGTGGGGGTGGACCATTTCAAGTTCCCTGGTACGCGTACAGTGATATAACTTGTATAAATATTTAAGCACACAAACCACTCTAAATTCAAGTTATTTGAGAAGTATGGCTGAAAAAAAGGAGAGGAGCCTTACAGAAGATGCTTATCTGCACTTCTCTCCCTGTCCTTGCCAATCATATCCTTTTCTATTATGTCATGAGATATCCTTGATATAGCTAGAATTGTAGGATTTAACTATAATTTACATATGAAAGCTGCTTGAGACCTGTTCAGCAAAGGATTAAATGTGACCATTATGACAAGACCTTTACATGGTAAATACTTAACAGCCAGTAAGCATTTGGGCTGGTATATTTTCCTTTCTTGCTGAAGGCTGAAGGACATTACAAAGAGAAAGCTTGCTTTGGGAAGGATGACTGAATCCTTTGTGGTACTCTAATCCTTCCTGATCCTCAGTGGTACTCTGTGTGACTGGGAGAGCAACTGTATGAGAGCTGTGAATGAAGGACTGGAACCATTCTCCAGCAGAAAACACCCAATACCTTCCCACATTTTCCTGTATCAAAGCACATGGCAGAAAGGAGGCCATTTGAAGGGAGAGACCTGTCTTCTGCTACATACCTTCCCATCCATGGGTTTTCTGCCTATCACCTCCCTCTGGGTGTAGAGCATTGGTGCTGTCTTTGCAGTAGTTCTGCAGTTTTTGTGCTGGGTCAGTGACAGTCCTTGACCTTGTTTGTACTGGTGCCTTAACATTTTACATGCTGTTTGTGTTTGCAAATGGATTTTTATAATTTCTCAAAGAAATAGTCTGTCTAGCTGCCTGGAGAATGAAAGCTCCACCAGCCTCAGCCTTGTTCCAGCTAAAGGCCAAGTCCAGGAAACAACAGTATTTGGTGAAAGTAAAACATTGATCAATGGTATGGGACTTCTTTACAGCTGAAGAAGAACTCTTCCTCCTTTCCACCTTGTACAAAGCCTGATAGATTTATTTCAAAAAGGGACAATTGGACTTAACCAGATGCAAACTCAGGTTGGCTGATAATTCGAAGTTGTGAAGGCAATTATTGGATTAGATTGACAGGACTGGGAGAGAAAAAAGTGCAGGTACTGTAAAAGCAAAGTGAAGCTTTGTGAACTGACAGGGGCAAAAGAGTACTGAAAAAATAGAAAAAGAATTACTATAGCTTCTGAAACATCTCATGGCTTGTAATCACACCATTTTTGGCTGTAGTGAAGCTAATGAGGATGTCATGAGGACAGAAAAGTCTATTTCCTCTGCGTTGCAGGAAGCAGTAGTGTTCATGAGTACTGAAAGAAATTCTTGTGAGTCCATGGCCAGTGTTAGTTGATGCTGTATAAAAGGTGAGTGAGGTCGGGACTGTGCTTGTATAGCGACCCTTCAGACTGAGAGAATGTGGTACTTCATAGCACTTTTTTGTTACTTTTTCACTGTATACTTAAAAAAGACAATTTGGAAGTTTGGAATCTCTGTTGTGTGACAGAGCAAAAGGTAGCAGTAATATAATATATATCTGATCCAGTTCACTTGCATATGAAGAATAAGAAGATGGGAAAATGCTTATGTCTGGAACTTTGAAAGAGGATACATAAGAATTCTGGATCATATATCTTAAAAATAACTGGATGGAAAGAAAAGACACCCCCCAGTAATACAGAAAAGGCATTGTAATTAATTGACTTTCACTGTACTATAGAACATACCAGGTACAAGACTGGTAAGCATTTTGTATCTGCCCACCTGTTTAGGACTTTGCAATGTTGGCTTGTCAGGGCAGGGCTTGCCCTTTTTTAAGTCTAATCATTCTTTATGGTTGGTTAAGTCCCTGGTTAAAAAGAAGCAAGATGTAGATTTTCCTTGAAGTATTGCCATACTGTGTTGTCTTCGTTGTTTCATAGTTGAGTCATGATAGTTATTATTAGGTTATAAAAGCCATACAAAACTCAATTGCAATGTACAGCTAGCTGCTAGATCCCTTTTTTTTTAAATTCTTGTTGTTGTTAAGAAATTGCCTCTTTTAGTTACCTGTCATTGCATGGTTTTCAAAGAAGAATCCAAAGAAATTTCTTTAGGGGCAATGAATTTTAAGTTTTTTCCAACATCTGCATTGTCTGCTGTAGGAGAGAACATCAGCTCTGTTTCCAACCACGACGACACGCAGGACAGGTTTCTTCAACTGAGCTGAGTATTGGTCTTGTTGAATTCTTTGACTGACTGTGAGTAATAGATCCATGCACTTCCCCTGGGAATGGTAATTACTGTGTGCAATGTGCATCTCTCCCAGAAATAACAAAGTGCTCCACAGTAAGGAGTATGGAATCAGTCAAGTCAGGAATAGATGTGAGCTTTGAAGATAATATAAACTATGTTTTCTTGTTGACAAAATACTCAAAGGCTTTTGTTTATGCTTTTTTTCTAAACAAGGCTTCCCAGACATAAATCAATATGGCAGCATTTGAATCTCAAGAACTAACAAGAACTCAAACACTAAGTATAGTTTTCAGCACTTCATAACTACTCATTATGTTTATTTCCCAGTTTTCTTTGTTATTTGTTTCCTGTCTCTGTTCAGAGCCAACACATTTTTGGCTTTCAGTTTGAAGCATGAGGCACTGCCAATCAGCAGGAAATATAACACAGATAAGATTCATATAAAGTCTTTTGAACTGTTAAAATCTCTGGATGGGAAATGGACGTTAAATTGTTTACATTTGGCACAAGAAGAAAAAGTTCCATTTTTAAATTCAAAGCCTCTCCACCTTTGTAAATGAAAACAAATCACATGGGTCATATAGAGTTCCACTTCTGTAAAATCCATCATAAGTCTGATAAAAGATTTTGTAAGTCAGCAACTTTGTCTGTAGCTTGTTTGAAAGTCATTTTGCAGCTTAAAATGAAGTGGCCCTTTGCCCTGTGTCCTTTAGAAAAGTACTGTATCAGTAACATGTTCATGGAACAGTAAAAGCTCTAAAATGTTAAGGACCACTTTATTAGTGTTTTAATCCTTTTAAAGAGATATGCAATGTTTCTGCATCAATTTAAATTTTCCATATTAGTCCCACACTTCTAATTTATTGAGGATATATATCCAGAGCTTATCACTCCAGGATCTGCTTCTACTTTGCTTTCTTTAGTTTACAAACAAGAGTCTACATGGATAACACACGCCGCTCCCCTTAATTCTATTGTTCAACAAATTTATGGGGTGCAGATAAGGAAAACACCCTGTCTCAGTTTTCTGAACGTTAGGAGCGTTGGAACTCAAAGTTAATGTTCACATTAGTGGGGCGTTTTATACCAGCTCTTATATGTGCGCAGGATGTAGCTCAGAATGATTCTGGATGGCAGTAAATCTCAAAGATGAAGTTGGGAACAGCATCACCTTTGGAACAGTTAAGCATTGCTAATGAGTACTAATCATATGGCAAATCAGAGAGTGAGAAGCAGTCTCTGGCATAGCTGCAGGCTGTTATATGGAACATCTTATATTTCAAAGCCAGCAGAAGCAGTAATAGCTGAAAAAGATGTTCAGGACAGGCTTGCCAACAGAAAAGCACTTCAGCAATTGAAAATATTCTCCAGGATCTGCAGGAAAGGAAACCTGTTTGGAGGAGAAACTTAACCTTGAAGCCTTGTGACATTTTGTGGTTGGATGCAACACCCTGTCAATGATGGATATGGTTGAATAGACTCTAATCTAATTCAGGGAGAAAAATCTCTTGAAATTACAATTAAGGGTTATGCAATGTTGGCAGAAACATGATTCCTGGGGTAGGACTTAAGCTACTGCTTATGCTCTTATCTTCTTTGGATCACTTAATGCAGGAATTTTCATATAAAACATGCTTCTTTCCAATGTCTTTCCAAAGCAGAGGTCATAGAGCTACAAATATTGTTGAATACTGAGGAATCCTAAACCATCCTGGCTGCATGTCCTCAAGAGTGACTGAGGATACATAAAATTTGTCATTTTTCTTTCAAGGGACTTTTAGGCCAAATGATTGAGCATTGTTAAATTTAGTGGATGTAGAAAGTGTGAAAACACGTTTAAGTTATCTTTCATTTTCCCATGGAAGATTAGAGAGGACAAATACAATCTTAAAAGCTTCTGTTTAGTAACTAAGAGAAACATCAACAAATTTTTCATTGTCATTGAAGATTTTCATGGAATACAATAATTTATAATAGGATGTACTTGAAAACAGAAGTCACTCAACAGCCTTAATGAGATTTGACATTGGATTTGATAAAGATGACTGTATAGCAGATGCTTTACTGGTGAGGTGCCTGCCTATACAAATACAGTAAAGTGCTACAAAATCAAACTTTAAAATATATATTCAGACAATTAAAGGGAAAATAAAATGTTCTGGGAGAAAAATAAGTTGGAATTTCAGTGTGTGAAAATGTACTGTCACCCTTCATAACAGATGTATAATTCCGAACAGGGGGACAACTAACCATTTTTGGATTGAGAGCAGATTTAGATCTAGCAGCCCTGAGGAGAAGGACTTGAGGGTGTTGGTGGATGAGAAGCTCAAAGTGAGATGGCAATGTGTGCTTGCAACCCAGAAAGCCAACTGTACCTGAGGCTGCATCAAAAGAAGGGGGGCCAGCAGGTTGAGGGAGGTGATTCTCCCCCTCTACTCCACTCTGGTGAGACCCCACCTGGAGTACCGCATCCAGTTCTGGAGACTTCAGTACTGGAAAGACATGGACCTGTTGGAACGGGTCCAGAGAACGGCCACAAAGATGATCAGGACGCTGGAGCACCTCTCCTGTCTCTCCTGTGAAGACAGGCTGAGAGAGTTGGGGTTGTTCAGCCTGGAGAAGAGAAGGCTCTGAGGAGACCTTATAGGGGCCTTCCACTAACTAAAGGGGGCCTATAGGAGAGATTCCCTCTTTATGAGTGAATGGAGTGTTAGGATGAGGGGTAATGGTTTTAAACTGAAAGAGGGTAGATTTAGATTAGATATTAGGAAGAAATTCTTTACTGTGAGGGTGGGGAGACACTGGGACAGGTTGCCCAGGGAAGTTGTGGATGCCCCTTCCCTGGAAGTGTTCAAGGCCAGGCTGGATGGGGCTTTGAGCAGCCTGGTCTAGTGGGGGGTGTCCCTGGCCAGGGCAGGGGGGTTGGAACTAGATGATCTTTAAGGTCCCTTCCAACCCAAACCATTCTGTGATTCTATGATTTTTACCTGTGTTTATCCTGCAGTCCCAGATTCATTTGGCTTATTAACATGAGCAAGCTGCACATGATAATGAAATGAGTCCTCTGTCTGAAGGATGCCTTTCCACACCCTGATGATAATTCAGGAAAGCTACAGCAATATTTTGTCAAGGTGAGATGTTTGCTAACTGGGACCACAAAGAATTAATAGATAACAGATAGAGTAGACTGCAAGTGTTCTTAGTTTTATTGTTTTGTTCAGTATTGAAAAAAGTTGTGATACTGTCAAGATGAAATAAATAGTCTACTACTTTGGGACAATATGAAAGGGGCACTTTTTAAGTACAAAACTGATGTCACTTCAGTTCTTTTGGATCACATAATTGGATTTGTAAAGATATTATTGAACTGAGGAAATGATCTCACCCTGCAGCATAAACATGGCCTGTTCTGAGGAAAAAAGGTGGATGTGAAATTGAGAGCTGGAAAATCACAAGTCTGCAGTGGAAGAAGAGAAGTTCTTTGTTGAGTTTTATGAAAATAGGTGAAATTTCTCCAAATAAAATGTGTATTGTGATGAGATTTTCCCATATGTCAACTAGCAGCTGCAACCTCATTGAATTCCAGAACAGTTTGGTGCTAACTGGGACAGAATTTAGTTCTCTTTTTAAGAATAGTGAAGAATACAACAGCAATACTGGTATTATATGAATGGACAGTTATTTTTCCAGATTATGCCTTGAAGACACTTGCTGAAGATGCAAATCTGTGTATTTCTTTCAAAAGTTTCTGAATAGTCACTATTTGGATTTCTTACACAGCCTTCAATTAGCATTGTAGTTCTTTGTACCAAGCTTTGTGTAATCTTGTCTTTAACTTTTGGATGACTTTAACTTTCTTAATTGTGTATGCGGAACTCTGAGCTTAATCAAAATTCTAATTCTTTACAGTTGCTGTTGATGTGTCTGTAGCTTTCACAGCAAGCTTCCCAAAGGATGACTACGGAAAAACATAAGCCCACTGCTGAATGGTGTAAGGAATCTGATGAAGAGCGACACACAAAAGGCTGCTGAGGTATCCAGTGCCTTTTTAATCTCATTTCTCACTGCTAAGACAGGCCTTCATGAAGCCCAGGCCCCTGAGACCAAAGGGAAGGTCTGGAGCAAGGCAGACTTACCGTCAGTGGAGGAGGACCCGCACAGAGCACTTGAACAAGATGGACATACATAAGTCTGTGGGGCTTGATGAGTTGCAGCTGTGAATACTGAGGTAGCTGGCTGATGCCATTGCAAGGACATTCTTGATTATCTTTGAAAGGTTACGGCAATTGGGAGAGGTTTCTGAAATCTGGAAGAGAAAAAAATGTCACTCTCATCTTAAAAAAAGGAAGATCTGGGAAATTGCAGGCCACTGGGCATCACCTCGGTACCTAGGAAGGTGATAGAGACTGTACTCTTGGAAAACATTTGCAAACATATGAAGGACAAAAATGTGATCAGGAGAAGTCAGCATGTACTTATGAAGGCAAAGTAGCACTTAACAAATCTGATAGGCTTCTATAATGAGGTGACTAGCTTGGTCGATAAGGAGAGAAAAGTTGGTGGTTTTTCCCTTGACTTTAGTAAGGCCTTTGACACTGTTTTCCATAGCACCCTTGTAGACAAGCTAACAAGGTACAGGTTAGATAAATGGACAAGCAGGTAGATATTGAAAACTGTTTCAATGGCTGGTTCAAGAGGGTTGTGATCAGAGGCACAAAGTCCAGTTGGAGGCCAGTCATTAGTGGTTTGCCTCAGGGGATGATACCAAAGCCATTACTGTTTAACATCTTCATTAATGAACTCTGCACTGAGAGACAGTGCATGCTCAGCAAGTTTGCAGACAATACAAAACTGGAAGGAGTGGCTGATATGCCAGAGGGATGTGCTGCCATCCCCAAGGACCTTGATGGGCTTGAAAACTGGGCAGAGAGGAATCTCATGTGGTTCAACAAAGGAAAATATAAAGTCCTGCCCCAGATGATTAACAACCCAGGCACCTGTACACACTGAGAGGTGGGCTGTGGAGAGCAGCTCTGTAGAGAAGGACTTGGGGGTCCTAGTGAACAACAAGCTGACCATGAGCTGGCAATGCACCATCTCAACAAAAAGGCCCAACAGCCTCCTGGGCTGCATTAGGCAGAGCATTGCCAACAGGTCAAAGAAGGTGATCCTTCCCCTCTACTCAGTAATAGTTAGGCCACATGTGGAATACTGGATCTAGTTCTGGGCTCCCCATTACAACATATAGTTTACTGGAGTGAGTCCTGTGCAGGACTGGACTCAATGAAGTTGATTAAAGGACTGGAGCATCTCTGATATGGGAATAGGCTAAGAGAGAGCTGGGACTATTCAGCATGGAGAAGAGAAGGCTCAGGAGGATCTTCTCAATGTGCATAAATGGTGGTAGAAAAAGAAGAAGAGGGAGCCAGACTTTTGTCAGTAGTGTCCACAGACAAAACAAGAGACACCAGGTAGAAACTGAAACACAAAAAGTTCCATCTGAAACACAAGAAAACACTTTTTTACTTTGAAGATGATCAAAAGTTGGCACAGGTTGCCAGAGATGTTGTAGAGTTATTCAAACTCCACGGAGATATTCAAAACCTGAACGGACATCATCCTGCCCTATGTGATGCTGCTTGAGCAAGAGGGTTGGCGTATGATCTCAAAAAGTCTCTTCCAATCTCAGTCATTCTGTGATTCTGTGAATATAATGTCTTTTGAAGTGATAGCCGTTCTCTGCTTACTCCAGACTCAGTATGAAGAAGATCATTGGAAGAAATGTCAACTTTCCATTTCTCTTCACAAGTAAACCAATCAAGGTCCTCCCCTATAATAACTATGGGAAAGTTGAAGAAGACCTGTGCTTACAAAGAATTAAGGGTATTTGGACAATTTTATGGTGGGTAACCTACTGATATTTGCTATGGGTAGTAGTTTAAAAAACATATTAATGAGAATCTCTTTGGTTGGTGATTTTTGTAATTGAAATGGTCGCTGCTGTGAGATACTATCAAAACCATGCTGTTCCTAGCCCTTTGTCACAGTTCTGTGTCAGCATAAAAGAAAGGGGCAAAGGAACTCTAATACTAAAAGCAGTATTAGTTGAAATGACATTCATATTGCTATTTCTGAATTCAGCCTGGAATTGTCTTCTCCTAGTGGCCATTTTGTGCTCTCAGGAAGACCTGTGAGTGGGTAGAAGGGCACCAAATCTACCTCTGTTTTTAGATTTATATAATGCTGGGGTTTGGGATTAGTTTAATTCCAGAACTGGATGATAAGGAGTATCACATAATTAGTTCAGGAAATTAATGATGGCTGATAATTTAACATGCTGGGATGTATCTGTTCTTAACTGTACACTAACATGTATTTGCCTTCAAATACTTTTGAAAGTTTATTACTAAAAAACAGTCATGGTTAAAAGTGACAGTCTGTGACATTAACTGTTTTGCTAGATTGGGGCCTTTAAAAAATGGCAGTTTCCCAGACAACCCACCCCTAGCCTTTCTTCTCACCAACACTGTAGGCTGAAGAGATGAGATGATGGAAGCCCCTGTGCCAGGTAGTCACCTCCCTGAGTCCAGGTTCAAGTTGTGGCACCCCCTAGCACCACCCAGAGAACTTACCCTGTCTGGCGGGCTGCAGAATGCAGTGATTTGAGGATGAAGCAATACGGTGTTGTAGGAAGTCAGAAAGTGCTGCAAGGTCTTTTTCTGTTACGTTCAAAGGGTTAAAACCCTTCCTACTACATTTCGTTAGTGATGCTGAAGGCAGAAAGTATCATCCATTTAAAAGCACAATATTATATTTTGGTGTTATGACATTAAGACATGGAATTATGATCTTTTACCTTTACAGGTAGCATACATGGTTGTCTTGTTATATCTGTGTTCATTCTTAAACAGCACGTAACACCAATTCGAGGGGGGGGCATGTGTGTGTTTAGGGAATATTTGGAATACTTACAATCTCGTTATTACACCTAACTGACCTAGTTTTGAATCTGTTGTGAGTGTGTTTGAGTCCCAGGTTAACTTAAATAATACCAGAGTTTTGGAAAAAGAATCAAGTTCCATGAGATTTTCTTTATCTGTGTTTCCCATCTGGCTTGCTGTTACAGGCATTTAATCCTGTGTTTGCTGCCAATGTTTCCCAGAAAGCCTTATAATTGCTTGGAATTTGTATGAACAGTTCCAGTCTGGTGCACAATTAGGGATGCACTATAAAATTTTCATTGCTCGATTTAGTTGAAATTATAAGATGGATGGGTAACAGTAATGACCGTAGTTGTACCATATAAAAATGACTGCTAGAAATTTGCAAGAAGCAAAATTTAATGGTAACTATTTCTTTTTCTGTTACTCCAGAGATGACAAGAAAATATAGCAATAGAATTTAGAAGAAATCCTTGATGTTCTGTGATACTTTGCTGCTTTCCCCTATAGTTGCATATCTCAAACTGGAAACCTGTGATTCAAAATATGTTTATGTGCCCCTTTAAGAGGTTGATGTGGGTTTTTGGAGGATGTACAAACATGGCATGGGCTTTCCCTTCTCCAGAAAAAAAAAAGTGCAAATATGCTGTTTATTTTTATATAAACAAATGGTTCACTTGTTCACTTTTTTTGTTTGTTTGTTTGTTTTTTGACTTATGTGCTTGCTGATGATGCAGGGAGGCATATGTCCAGTAATGATTGGCAGCTGGCATCAACATGCCATGAACAAAAACCTGGCAGATTACTTAATAGGAAATCCTTTATGCTGAATGGTACTGATTGGAGGTGCTTTTGAAAGGAACTTCATGTTTATAGCTTGTCACACTGAGACCTAAATCTCCTGATTCTTTTCCTGTTTGTTTGGCTAACTGCTTCAGTTTCAAAAAGTTGCTATGTCTTTAGCCACGTTTGCTGTGAAGTCAGAAGGAGCTGTGAAAGGAAGCGTTGTGCAGCTCTGAGAATTCAGAGTGTAACAATGAACACGCTTGTCTGCAAGTTATGAACAGGAGAGCCTGTGTGGTTGTGCGGTGCTGTGCCCTGCGATACTGGACCTAGCTCAGGTACTGGAAGCCTTCTTAATGTGGTTATTCACATCAATGAGTTTGCCTCGTTGTGAAGCATGTTGAATAGCTCTGTTTCAGGTCTCTGCTCGACCACAAGGACATTTTTGAGTATGTTTTTTTGCTCTTTTTGGTCATATTGCTAATATTCCTGCTCTTATCCTGCACCTTGTGGTGGTTAATAATCAAGGGAAAACTGTTATGGGTTTGTGTCTAGGCTTCTACACCTCTGAGGTTGAGGAATGAGGGAAGAAGGTAAAATACTCCCTTTATCTACTTTTCCTTTTTTTTTTTTTTTTTTTTTTCACAGAGTCCAGCCAGCAATGCCCACTGCAAGAACAGACAGAAATGTAATCTGTTTTTCTGAAACTACTCAAACATCTGACAAAATTGGAAAAAAGTTTAAGGACAGGGAATGTGATATGAGACCTGTTTCAGAAAAGCATCTGTAACTAAGTGTCATGTTGAAATAGTAAACAGGCATGACAGCCTTCCTACACCTTATTCTCTTATTAAGCATTGTAGGCTTATTGCTTTGTCATAAGGAGATCTGTCAGTGTGGTTTGGAGCAAAAGAGTGATGTGGCAGGCATCACATAATTGCTTGTGGGTTGATCAGCAGTAGTGAAGATCTGTGTTTCCTGCAGTAAACTGCTTATTCCACATTTGGTTGGGTGCCAAATGAATGTAGAATTTGTGCCTATGTAATTTTTTAAACCAGCAGGTCTGAATAAAACTTCCCTTTTTACAGTCACCAAAAGCTGGAGGATGTTACCTGACACATAACCGGATACATCACGATGATTGTGTCCTTTCACAAAGTAAACAATAACATCAGCAGGTATCTACCTTACATATTGTATTCCAATTATTTTGAAATTTTGTAGCTGTTACACAGAAAATTTCCTTCAGAAGAATGCAAAGTGAATCAATTCCTTCTCTGAACATATGCACTTTCACTGTTTTGAATAAACTATCTGGTAACACTATTCAGTTTGGTAGAATAAGATAGCATTCAAAGCAGAACAAATTAGACAGTGCATTGCAATGGGCTTAATGCAGAGTCTGAAGAAAAAAATTATGCAGTAATTTTTGTTCACATTATAAGTTCTGTTCACTCTATATTTGTTCTTGTAGATGCTTTTGCATAACAACAATGTGGGTATGAGCCAAGATGGGTCATTGCACTTTATTGATATGTTGTAGTGGAAGTTACAATTTGCAGCCTTGGAGAGAGAAGGCCTGGGCTTTTTCTTTTTGATGCTGCTGTGAAGTCCTCAGGTTGGAAGGAAATGGGGACATGGTCCAGAGTTGGTTACAAACTATTTTAATTTTCCATTACATATAGATACTACCACTGGGCAAACCAAAACATCACAGCTCGGTGTTTCTTGTTCAGGTCATATTAAGGAAACAGAAATTTCACAAAGCGAATGTAATACACTTAGTTTAGCCCAGAAAGCTTGTTCATATTTTCCTTCTCTCCTGTGAATATAAGATACTAACAATGCAATTTTATTGGAGTACCCAAGCATTGAAGTATCAGATAGATGGATTACCTTAAGGGTTTACAGTCTTACAGGTTGCTCACAAAGGCACCAAACCACTTTGGCCGCTTGCAAAGAAATTTCCTGAACCTGTCAGAGCTTTGTGCAAAAAAGTGATTGCCCATGAAGAGCACGAAAGACATGAGTTATTTAATGGAGAAGAGTTACATGAAGGACCAAAATGGATTCTTCATACTTGTACCAAAATGACGATAAATTCATTCCCATATTAGAAAATATAATATGAAATGGAATGGTTTGCTTCTTGCAATTAGTCATACTGACTACCACAAGCTAATATTTGTATTTGTTTTTCATTACAACCTTGAAAACTAATATAACCATTACCCTTCTGTCACTGAAATGCAACAGGAGCACAAGTGGTATTTATCAATATCAGTTTATCAATGATTAGAAGAAACGTGCACCATTTTACAGCTCATTGTAAACTCTTTTCAGTCTGACTAGAGACCAGTTCTGCTCAATGGAAGAGTAATTAATTTAGTAGCAGTTTAATGAGGACATAGGCATAAGCATTTGCTTTTGGGAAAGCTGCTTTGGGTATTTAATTCCTCTGTAGGGAGACCTCATGTTGTAATTTCCTTCTCAAAAGACAATAAGCAGAATGAAAACTCAGTGAGATTAAGTTCTTTTTGGCCAGAAGCATCAAGTGGATTTCGGATTTGAACTTTTGTTTTCATGGAGACCAGATTTCAGTTATGGTATTTTTAAATTTAACTAATAATAAGTATAATTATATAAAAGCTACATCAGCAAGTAAACTTAACAATTTTTGTCTATCTACTTTGGAAATTAAATTATGTTGGTGATAGCTGTGGCATTTGCCAAAACAAATAGTTACGATACTGACCTTATCAGGTGCAGGAGTTTTCCATGGCTTCGTGTTTCTTTACAGCTCAGCCTTTGCTTTCTCTCTTCAGCTCTACACTGTGGCTGAGCACCTTCATAAAACATGTATGGTGGCATCTCTGTGGCAGGTTCTGCTTTACACTAGATCCATCTTGCTGGCTTGATCCATGACTTTCTGAAGTAACTTGTAGAGTCACAAATACTAAGAAAGAGCACAATGTTGTTTTTTTCTGAAGGAAGGTGTCAGTCAGTGCCTGTACACAAAAAAAGCCCTTCTAGTAGGCAATGTCCCAGCTTTGGACTCACCATCTCTGTCAGGTCACATAATGGTGGACGGGCCACAGTGCATGTTTTTTCTCACATTTCCTGCACGTCACTGACAGTGAGCGGGAGGCATCTTCATGTCGTCAGTGCCTGAGATCCCTGCAAAAGCAAGTGAGGTAGGAGCAGAAGATACCAGGAGACTGACCGTCCTCCCAGCTGCGAAGGAAAGGAGAGACATCCAAATTTCTTGTAACATGGGAAACATTCCCCTTTGACCCCAAAGCTGACTCTGTGCTACAAGCAGTGCTGATATTCAAGTGTCTCTGAAAAGGATCTTTTGTACCCTCTCACAGATGCTGCTTGCTCCCTTTACTGTATCATGTCCTACAACTGCAGGGTTACCTGACTGAGGAAAATGAAGAAAAAACCACCCCAACCCAGAATATTGTAAACCTGTGGTGCTACAGATGACCACTTAAAGTTTGGTAATAATGATTGTTTAGTATTGATAAGTGAGTGTTGTGGCAGTGGCTTTCACTGTGAATTATTCCTAAAGACACTGAATAGGGTGAGGAAAATTCTTCTAGGTCATATATGGTGTGCAACAACCTACCAATGTAGTTTGCTCTTTCCCTGGGAAAATATTAGAGATCCAGGACTTTAAACAATTGAAAATGATGATGACATGATTAGGAAAGTTTAAGAAAAACTGTTTTTCACAAGAGTGTGAAGGATTTACTCTTTGACTCAGTGGTTCCTGGGTTAGGAAAGCAGCTGGACAGCCAAAGAATCCAACAGTTATATGTCATCTCATTTACACTTTCTAAATGTAAAAATTCTTCCAGAGCTAAATGAAGGTATTTTTAGACGGTATTTAATTTTATCTCAAAACATTACAAGTTATGTTGACTTTTCATAGTTAACTGTTTCTCTGTTCAATTCCCCTCACAGTCAGAAAATTATGCATTATTTCAAAATTGGATTTATCTAACTTCGCTATCCAGCCATTGATTCTTATTACACCATAGACAGCAAGGTTAAAGATCTTCCCAGCATCAATTATTTTTCCCTTTTGTGAGCTGCTACACACAGCGATCAAGACACTTCTTAGTCCATATTCTGAGAGATCTTCTTAGCCTCCCATCATAACAGTTGTCTTCCTTTAAGCCTTCTTCAAACTTCCTAATATTTTCCCTATCTTTTTGGCCGTATGAATAGTAAAACAGGACAAAGACATGGACGAGCTTTAGAGCTTGGCCCCAAAAATGCTATTGCAGTCTATTGTTATCCCTGTGTGTAAACAACAAATTACTCTTCTGAACAGTGAAGTCATGGTATCTGCCAAGGAAAGGTGAAAGAGTGGTACAGCTGAATTTGTTGGTGAGCTTGCAGAAGGATGGTCTCCATCGAATTTATTCATGATATGTTGGCAACTTAATTTTTGCACCAAGAATCGAGCATCTGAACTTTGGATCAGGACTCTGCTTCTCTAAAGATTTTTTCTCATTGTTACAGGGTAAATCACTCTTTGGAGAAGCAAGAAATTTTTCTCCTTTCTATATATACAGAAACTGAAAAAAACCCTTCATGAATGTTACATAAGCTATATCCAACAGCACCTACTTTTGTGAATCTTCAGCCTTCTGGAAGTGCAGTATCCTTACAAGTCAGATATTAGAGAAGATAAAACTCTTGGGGGCACGTTGTAGTGAATGGAGAGGATATATGTTGTGTGATGTAACTTTCTGCCTCCTCCCAGGTGTTTAGTCAGTGCTAAGAATTAGTGAGTGGTGGCACCTCTTGTCATCTTTTCACAGCAGTGGCTCTAGCCCGGGGCAGAACTGTTGCTGTTAGGAGGAAGGACAAGTAGAGGGTGGCTACTTAAATTATGGCACGACCTTTGGTGGCTCCTGTAATGGTAGAAACCCATTTGATTGAAGGGAGGATGGCAGCTTTCAGGCTGCATCGGTGGTTGTCCATTCAGCGATGTTGGAAATTAAGAGGCTGTTGATATTGCAGCACTGAGTTGAGTAGATTGCTCCTGCAAGGTTCAGAGAGTGCGAAGGAACCTGTTTACAACTCTTGAAGCACTGTTGTTAGTGGACCTATTTCCAGATGTTTAAAAGTGGGGCTAGTATTTCACGTGCCCAAAGCTTTCGAGTCTTCCCTAGCCAGCTAGGCCAGACATGCTGTTTTAAATAAGGGAAATGTTGAATGCCACAGCTATTAAAGGTTAATCAAATTGATATGTAAATAGTACCTTGGCATATCTTTGTATACTTAACATATTACAAAATACGTTAAGTACACAAAATAGGTAACGTATATAGAAAGAACACCTCTTGATATGCTTGACTGGATACTTAATATTGATAAATGTGTCGCACCATGGTCACCATTGCATTTTTTCAGATTATGTTAACATAGCACCATCTAAATTGGTGCTTTTATGCTAGGGTAAGGGAACAATAAAGCAGCGATTATTTACAACCTGAATATTAAGTAAGTTTGTGTAGATTTCATAGTTGTAAATTCATAAGCATTTTAAAATGAGAATTCTAGATGTAAATTATTTTTAACCCCATTATTTGTGTGCTGAAAATGACCATAGTAAAAAAAAAACCTATCGCCAGTGGCTTATTGTATGGCATTTCCTTTTCCCCTTGGCTATTAAAAATTAAGAATACAAATGGACTTACATACAGGCATATTTTATGTTACTTTATATGTAAACTCCTTAATGTGTAGGAGGAAAATCAAAAAGATTAAGGAGTATTAGAGGTCAGTATTATTTAACCCACTTAAAATTAGTTTGATCCTGTGGAGAAATGTTGATGACAAGCATCAAATCAACTTAGGCATTTCTTTTGATGTTGAAGCCTCCTTACGGGGTTTTAGGATAAAGGCAAATTCACTGGCTTCCTTCTTTAGTGTAATCCTGAGCTAGTCACACTTGAACTTGTGTGTCACAAGAAAATGTAATAATGAATTTAAAGCAAGAGTCTTACTCTGAAATTAGCGAGTATTGAAGTAAAGTACACTGAATGAATATTTCATTGTTGTCATGCAAGTCACATTCCACTTAGACCAGAAATTCGTTCCTGAGAATTGGGTCCGTAGGATAAGCTGTAAGAAAATTAGGATTTACTGAAATGCATAGAGCAGTCTGGCTGTACAGTCTTCATATGAAATAAGGTTCAAGATTTTTTTATGCCACAGGAACTGTTTTGCCCTTAAAGAATTGTAGATGATAGAATAGGGGGAATTAAAACTACATAACTGTTGTTTGGTCGGGTTTTTTTCTCAATATTTTACTATCAATAGAAGCTCAAGTATTGAAATAGTTATTGAGGCCTGAAAGTGCTGTTACTAGTTTAGTTTTTTCTAGTTCCCAAAACTGCCATAGGCTCTTTACTGCTTATTTACATTATGGTGGGTTTAGTAACAAAGTACACCTAGGTATGTCTCTTGTGTAAAATAAGCCTTAGTAAGATTCTCCGTTGCACATTTTGTCTTTAGCACTGCTTCTTGATAGCTTTTTCCTTTTCTTAAATCTATCTCTCTAAACATTTCAATAAGATGATAAAAATGAGGTACAGGGAAAGGAAGCAGTGATCATAAGAGGTAAAATTTCAACGTATGTTTAGACCCAGCCTGGATGTTCTGCTACATACTCGTGTTAGTTTAACATAAAAACCTAAGAGTAATAAGACATATTTTGCCGTCACAACTGTTTCAGCCAGTCCTAGCATAGGAGCTGCATGTAGCCAGATAACAGACCTTTGGGAGAAGGAGCCTAAATATGAAAAGTAGTCAGCTGAAAAAATATCTCTGTAGTGCAGCAGTATCCTCTTCTTCCATCCCTGTGTTGCTGCCCTCAGGTATGATGCTCTCCTGTTGCCTCAGTGTCCCATCATGTCCCTGTCTTTGCATTCCTAAACTTTGGGCACTGTATTTGGAAGGTCACTGAAATGAGATGACTGTATTAAGATCACTTGGTAATACCCATGATGTCAAGAGATAATGTAAATTAAAGTGTCTTTACCAATATGAGGCCTGTTATTTTGGTAAATAGTTATATTAATTGTATTGAAGTGTTCTGTTTCACAAAGAATGTGATATTAGATCAAGTTCTTAGTGAAACAGACTGTTTGCAGTTCTTTTCAGATTTTCTTTACTTCCCTATAAGCATGTTTATGAGCCAGGAGTACAGTCTGCCCAGTTTCTTATCCTTCTACCCCCCTACACCTGGAGCTGCCAGTATGTATATATGTAATGTGTACAGTGCTATATCTTTTAAAAAGAACATACATAAAGCTGTACTTTTTCAAACTTTAGTCCTTATGTACTGTATGCACTGTAAGAATGATGGGGGAGTGCCTTTTTAGTATTAAGAAAAAAAATGAGCATTAAAATAAAACATCTTCATTACTTAAACAAAAGTTGTAAAGTTAGGCCAAAGTGTCTTCTTATATGACAATGTATCAAAATTAGACTTTCTCTCTCTCTCTCTTTTTCACTAAGTAGTCCTTCATGAATTCTCAATTTTGTAATTTACTGTAAGTATGAAGAGAGGAAATTAAAATTAGGAAATACTGGTAAGGCCAAATGAATAATTCTCCCTCTCTAATTTCCTTCAAATTTAAGGACACTGTAATTTATTCTTACCCAACACTTAGCAAAAAGCAGCTCCTATTTAATCTTTGTAATCCTGGCTTTGAAGCTGCTGCTGCTTTGTAATTTTCTGTACAAGCAGCAATCACAGCAGTGGTTTTGATTAAATGATTACCCATAGGCCTGCTCTTGAATGAAATGACAGATGTACTCTGCTAAGATGCAAGTAAATGCTGTGAACTTGGTAACTTGCTCCAGAGTAAGAGATATTCTCCAAATATCGTTACGTACTATTACTATGAATTACTTGTGACACAGAACATATTACTTTCTTCAACTAGCTTTCTTCGAATGGTGGAGGGGGAAAAAAAACCAGCCTGACGAAGGTCAAACCCCTCTATGGTGCTTGTTGTGAGTGTGTGTGTATAGATGGAAAATGAGTGCCTGTGTCAGCAAGAGCTACCTCAGAAAGAGTTTGAAGAGTCTGAAGATCTTTCTGCCTTTCTCTGTTGTGCTTTAAAGTGTTCATTGCCTCTCTGACAGGTTTTCCAGAACAGTGTGAATCATGTCAAATCTCCTTCTAATAAGAGGCTGTCAGCCTGTTGTCTGAAAGGAAATTTTACAAGATACCAGCATGGGGATATTTAACATGATGTTTGCTCTTAGATTTTCTCCATTTGTTTGCAAGCACTTTTGTGGGTTGAGATATTATATTCAGTGGCACCTACAAAAATAACAGCATAAGGTGAAACTTTTGCAGTTCCAGGAAAATTAGCGCGAAAATTTAACAGACCCACTGATTTTATGTCCTATGTAATTTTTTGCAACTTTGTTCAGAATTATTCTCTGTTTTTCTTGAACTTCCAAAGCAAATTTTGTTCTTTTTTCTTTTCATTTTAAAAACCAAACCCTTGAATATGGTAGTTGTTGTTTACAGGTTACTCTCAGTAGAAAGGAACAAAGGTGAATGGTTTCCCACAGCAGTATCTAATACCCAGTGGTACTGACATAACTTCCTGGTATTGTGCTATATTGGAACTTTTCAGTTTCATTAAAATTTGCAATTAACCAGAGAGCCCAGAGCTTGTATCTGGATGTACGGAAATATTATTTGTCTAGAGAGAAAAGCAAAACCTAACTCCCCAAAAACTATTTAACAGCCTATCTTCCTTTCTCCAAAAGAAGCAATAGTGATTTTTCATCAATTGCATGGAAAATGTATTTCCTCATCTGGTAAAACCACATAAGGGCAGAACTGTGCATTCTGCACACTTCCTTGTGGCTCTTGCTTGCTGGCTCCTTGCAGTTGTGTAGAAATTCACTGACCTTTAGTAAGAGTGTAAAACTTCTGGAAATGGGAGAAAGCAAAAAAGCAGAGAGAGTCTGAGAGAAAGGAGCTGGTAAAGGGAAAGGTCAAAGGAGGGAAAGATAACAAGAAGCTGAGAAACAACTTCCTCCCCTAAAAAAAAAACCCAAACAAAAACCCCCCAAAAAACCCAACAAAACAAACAAACAACCAAAACCAAACAAACAGAAAAACCAAGCAAGAAAGAAATATCAATAAAAAGATGAGAGTAAAAAAGAGGATACTAAAAACCAGCTGATATTTCATCATTGTCAACAGTATTAACAAGAGGGTGGTGTTTACATTACGGCAATACTCACAGGTCTCAGCTGTGCCATGCAATTTCCATAGAGATGCTACCCCATTGTTTCAGCAGATAATCTCCCACTTGCCCTTGTTGCCTCCTCAGACCTCCCAGTTGTCCTTTCCTCTTCCCATCCCTTTCTTCTCTCATGAAACAGTCAGAGAGAATTTCTCATTTCACCCATGGCTTGCAGCAGCAAAGCTGTATTGTCTTTGAAAGGCTGGCAGGTATGTTTTTTGGGAAGAGGAGAACAAGTGATGAAAGAAAGAAAAAAGGATATGAGGCCATGTAACAAAGAAGAAGAAGATGCAGACTGAAAGGTTAAGAGGTTACTCCCCATGAACCTTGCTACTGGACCCGCTGGCATAACTATCTGTGAGGTCACTCCTTCTCCTCATTGTATCAGTATGGTCTAGGTTAGTTTAAACACTTAAAATAATTGTGTTTTTAAAATCTAGGTCATTTTGACAGAGGCAGTCTGGAGAGAAATTTTTGTCCATGGTTATCCAACAGATGTCAGGAAACGGCATCCTTCACTCGTGGTTATAGGCAGAGACCTCTAACCAAGCTTAGCTGCAATGAAAACATTTTTTAGATAGCTTAGCTTTTAGCATTTTTAGTATTTTGCTGGAAAGTTGCAAGTGTAGAATAATTGCAAAATGTACTCCTGCATACTTTTGAAAATAGCTGAAAACTAGTGCTTTAGACCAATGTGGTACATACAGCATAGTGTCGTGTTACTTAAAATGCAGACATCAACCTTGAGCTCCTTGCTGATTTGTCACTTTAGAAAGTGATAGTCAGATGACATTCTTTAGTTGGCATATGTCAAGGTCACTTGTTCTTTTGGGTAGTCTGCTAAATATTAGAAGGATGGGAGCTCATCTTATACTGTCCATAATCAAGGCTTTCTGATGTTTATGAAGACTCAACTGACCTCAGTGGCCTGGGACACTGGGACACCTTTTATCATGGTTGCTACTTGCTTGATAGTTACGTCTTTTCACAAAAATCTGTGCATCTGTTTCCTTATCTACCAAGGAATACTCATCACTTAAATGCGTCTTGCAGTCTGTCCTTACTACGGAAACATATCATGGTGAGATGCTCCCTAAGAAGTTTCTTACTTAAATGGTAACATTCTTACATGGGTATACTATTCATACACAAGAGAGAAAGAAACAAGAAATACACGAACCTTTCTCAACTTTTTATGCACATGGCACTTGAATCTGTGTGATTGAAGCCTCACATATAGCTTGGTTATAGACATGTATATATTACTTGCAGAACTGACTGTTTGCCTTGGTAGGTTGGTCCTAGTGTGGGAAAAACAGGACAAAAAAGTGCTAGGGTGTACAATATGGCTGACTTACTTAAAAAATATGCTGTCCAGGGAGTGCATCCATAGCAGAACTTTTGAAACCTCATTTTAGTTGGGGGGGGGGGGTTAGAGATTTTTTTTTTTTTTTCTCAATCAGTTACTCTTCATTGGCACTTCTGACTGAAGATATTTGCAACCCATGTAATCTGTTTAAAACATTCATATTTTGAATACTAACAACTTGACAATGCTGAATTACTTTGGGTTGGGGTGATGGATTCAAATGTGCTTATACATAACCAGTAAAATTTCTTCTATATTATTTAATATGTCATTGTAATGCAAATATTTGTGCAAAGTGTAGATTCTGTATTCTTTGTTTCTCAGCTTCTTGGAATTATTTTGCAAAGCCATAAATTTGCTCCATAAAAATAAAAGTAAGCATGTTGAGATGTGGCCAGTCAATGTGGTGAGAGAAGGCAGGCAGCGGGATGAAGTTTGTTTTCCTTTTTAAATATACAAACAGTGATTTAAACCACTAGGAACGTCGCTAGGCAGCTATGTTTTTAGACTGATCTCTCTATCCCACAGTTGCCACTCCTTATCCAATAAGCCAAGTCATAAGACTGGCAAATGCTGTCTCTGATGCATGTATTTAAGGGTACACACATAACCGCAGCCTCGTGTAAATCACATCTGACAAAGATCATTGCGTGGAAATAGCTCAAATAATTCAAGACCCACACTGAAATGCCAAAAATACCAAAGCAGATTCTGCTTGGTCATTATCTCCCATGTGCTTTTCAGCATTCTTCTCATGTTATGTTCAGATTCAGCAGCCACAGCTTTAGCTCCAGCCTGTTTAAGGCCACATTACCTTGGCACCAGTGCTCATCCTAGCAGTTCTTGGTGGAAATTAAGGGTGTTGCTCTTACGGGTTTTTTGCGGTTGTGATTGAGAATATTCAGAAAAGGAATGTCAAGTTACTGCTTTATCTTTGCTAGTTTCTCAATAGGTGGTAGATTGAGGAAAAGTTAAATATTAAAACAAAAAATTAAACATGGCTTTTCATTATATCCTGAAATAAAATATTCTTGTAGAGATTAAGAAACCTTGTTATTGGCAGATCTCCTTTATGAAAGTCATTAATTTAAATCCTTTGTGAAATACAAAAGTAAAAGCATTTGAACAAATAGGTCTGTGCTTCTGGAATTGCAGGTTATGCAAACGGCTGTTATTCCTTATGGAAACTCTGACATCTGTATTTTTATTTATATTCCTTCGTCAAGACGTAGAATTACAGAAAAATCTATTGAATGGTCAGTTCCTGTTTGAATAACCTATGCCAAATTGTGATTTTTGGGCACACTAGCAGGAAGAAAGAAACCAGTCCTCACTGACAGCAAGTAGGCAACCTAGGAAGACCTGGTAGGGGAAAAATCCCCTGTTTTTTCATGTTTGTCTCGAACTGGGGTACTGAGTGATCTACTAAAGTAGTGAACTTTAATAATAAAACAAAAAATAACTCATGACACAACTATCCACATACCACTGCCCAGAGTCTTGGTCTTTCATTTCATTTCAGCAAAAAGATGCTTTGTTATGTATTAGAGCAACCTACCCAATATCAAATTGTGATCTGCAAATGAAGGAAATTACCTTGTAAGAACCAGATGCACTTTTTGACAAAAAAAGCACCCCTTTATTCATGTTTTTCTTTGGGAGGCTAATTCCAAACATGAGGCATCAAATAGCCTACCTTTGGGGTGTTTGGTTTTGTCTGACTGATTTAAAGGCAGTTGCAGAATTACATTGTTATAACTTTCCCTGTAGACAAGCAGGTTCTTTATGCCACTGTTTCAGACCGAGGAGCCAAATAATACCTTTTTTATTGCAGTATTTTTAGACATTGGATACATCTGGAAAAATATTCAAGCAGATAATTAGATTGCATTAGCAATGTGTCTGTTGTGGTTTCCCTGATCCCAAAGAAGGCAGCCCTTTATGAAGCACTTGGCCACAGTCTCCGCAAAATCTGCTGTGTAAATTGGCCCACACTAAAGCATGTGGAAAACATTTTTTGGCTGAAACTTGAAACCATTCATGTGGCTTTGAGACAGGGAAGCTCAGCCTGCCAACATCAATAGAACTTTGTACTACAAACCAAAATGGTCATTTAGACATGTGTACTTTCATGCTCACAAATGCACTGAGGTCAAATATTTTTTAATCTTGGGAATTTTTCCTCTTTATACAGCCTCGTATTTCACGCAGGAAATGAGGCTGAGTACAACAAACACAAATCATTGAGACTGACAGGGCATATTGGGTTCAAAACCCAAGCTTTGACTCTAATTGCTCTCCAAAGGCCTCTGGCTCAAGGTAACTGTTGATTTAGTTCAGCTGTTTCAAATCAGCACTGTAAGGTCTTGCTAAGACAAACTGGTTAGGCCACATTACATTTGTACCATTGGATCCCTCGGGTACAAGCATAACACAGTTAGCATTTTAAAAGATTGCATTTGTCTGTACACTGCAGGTGGTAATTACGAGCAGGCAAATCTTTTGTGAAAGATGGTGTGACCTTCCTTTTGGTGAAGGAGTGATGATGACTTCTTATGGAGGAAAAAATAATGTTTCTATTCAAGGTTCGGAGAGGGACCTCACCTTGTTTCGTATGCAAGCCAGCCTTGTCAGATAATTGTTGCCATTGTTTTTATTTTGCTTTTATAATGCTGCTTAGCTGGATAATGTGTATCTCTAAAACACAAAATTTCTATTACTCCCCTGCTGCAAAAATATTGCACTACCTTCTCAGGAAGGAGGGGTTACTAAAGAAAAGTTACCTTCTCCCTGCATGAATTAAGCAGTTGACACTCAGTCAATCCCATGTATTAGTTTTCTGTATTATTGACTGCTTCTGACATAAACTGGGTCTGAGTTTTCAGCAAGGGCAAGCCTAGAGGATTACCCAACAGAATATAAATCTGCTTGGTGTATTATATTCTCGTACTGTTCTTAGCAATGTAAGTGCTGAAGTGTGATTTATACCAATATATCCATTTGCCTGTCTACAGTCAGAATTTGCATAGTAAAGATCTAATCCCCTAGAAGGAAAGCGTGGTGAACTTATGCCAGGTTTAATTCATGAAGTGCTATTTTACAGGTTAACTCTTCCTGGCCCAGAGGTCATTCCAGAGCGTCACAATGGGGCTTAAAAATCACAGATCAAATCAACTGGCCAAATCAAATTGCTTTTAACATGGTAGCACACTGTGGAAACAGTAGGGCTCTCAGCCACTTCCCACCCTGCTAAATAGGCAGACCCCACTGCAAGTCCCAATGGTGGCCTTGTTGATCAAGGATTGCAGTTCACAAGACCTGGTGAGCCTGCCACTTCTGCTCTGTCTGCAGCACGTCCTCTGTGATCGCCAGGTGCGCTGGGAAGGGGTGACATAGAGATGAATGGACTGGCTTTCTGCCATCTGGGTGACACAGATGGACAGGTGATCAAGGATAAGGTCTGATTAATTCAGATGGTACTAAGTATGACATACACGTTTGCGTGTAGGTGACAGCATTCACATTTATTATTATTAGAACTTATGCTTTGTGTTTCATACAATTTTTATTTCTAAGGAAAAACATTCCTGAGGCACATTTTGTCCTTTTTTTCAAGCACATCACATATATATTCCCAAATCTAGTGTTTACTTGCAAGAACCCTGACTAATATCACCTTTATGGTCTATAGTTTCTCCTCCAAGAGCTGAGAGGTTCAGCAAGGTGATAGCAGGGATAGATGATCTCTCTGTGATTAACTATAATCCCACATGAGCATGGTGATGGGGCAGAATGACATCTGAGGAAATGCGGGTGGTTTAATTTGTTGTAAGATGTGTAGCTCCCTTACTTTAATACAAATAATGTGACAATTATTGTGATGCAGACGGCTGCTTTCAGCTCCTTTATTGCCTTTTTGAAATAAGATGGTCAGTTCATTGACAATTCACCGTCACAGTTGACTGTGCCATGCCAAAGAAGCATAAGCAGTTCTCCAGCATGAGAGGTACCTTTTCTGAATCTTGGGTTACACTCAGCTGGTCATTCTCAGGCAGACAGGAGCTCGTTTTGCTGGTGCTCCAAACCAGCTAGAAGCCATGTTAGTACAGGCCCAGGCTGGACCTAGTAAGCACTCTGGTGAAGCTGATATTTTAGGTTGAGTTCTGCGGTAATGTGTCTTGCAGCTTTGAACTCACTGGGATATAGGCAGAGCAAGTTCATGTCTTCCTGTAAATTGCTGCAGAGATATGTCCCTAATGGAGATGTACAGGCTGGGTGAGAAACGTGTACTGTCAATTGTTTGTTGCCTTGGTCCACTGGATAAGTAGAAAGTTTTCTTTCTTTTGCTCCATGAAGCATGTTTCTTTTCTCTTTTTGTGTTAAATTTAATTCTATAAAATGTTCTTTACATCCACTTGCTATGCTTGCAGGAAGCCTATAATTCCATTTTCAAAAAAACCCCCAAAGTTTCTAGAATTGGGTTCAGCTCTTCCTTCTTTAATCACTTTTTTTATATGAGGGCTAGAAATCGAATGTAACCAAATACAGATCTATACGACAAAGTAGTTAGACGAAATACCTACTCTGTGTGTGTGTGTAATGCCCATTATTAAGGCCTTCAAAGCATTCTCCAAATGTTAAAGAAAATGTATCCCTTTTCCCCTGTGAGGTATTTGGGAGTGGTTGTCAACGCAAGCTCACTAGTTTACAGCCAGATAGTAGTTACTTGATTTTTTTTTTTTGTCTTTTCCTGTTCTTAGAAATGTGGAAGTTGCCATGTCTGCTAGAAAAAGTTGACTTTTAATAGTAGTAACTAGCAGTATTTTTGTCACAGTTTAGCAAACAAAGCAACCCAAACCCAGAGATCACAGAGGGTCACTGCAGTTCTGTTGAGAGATTAGAGAGTGAAAATAACACTAATGACATATATATTAAGAGGATTATGATAATGAAGATAGATTCTGGACTGAAGGAAGACCTTGCAGTAAGTGTATGCACCACTGTATGCAAAGCCATTTGACAACCTGCTAAAAATTCTTTTCATGCCTCTCCTTATATGTTGTCCTCCAGCTTATGAAAGAATAGATTTGCATTCCTTTTATGGAATGGAATTACACTGATTCTGATTTGAAAAACAAAATATTTAATAAGTGAATATGTTACAATGCCATTAAATATTGAGCATTTTCCAGTCGCATTGAGGAATAGGTGCCTGGGTAATATTCAGCAAATGTTGACATATCTTCTTTTGCTCAGTGCTTGCCCTTGAAACTAATCTGTTCATCCTTAGTTAAATGTATAAGATCCTCAGTATTAACCGTATTCCTAGCATGGTCCATAAATCCACTAATTTGAAAATAAAAATAGTCAATCTGACAGACTCTTGGCCTTTCTATAAGAAAATCAGCACAGTTAAGAATACAGCAGGCTAGTACAGCACTTTCGTAAGTGAAGTTTTATTTTTCCCCAAAAGAATTAAATAGCTGTAGTTTGCTTTCAGATATAGATGCTGAATATCATGCTGCAGTCAGTGTAGAACAATCAAATGTGTTTGTCATCAATGTAGTTTTCTGTGTTAACCCAAGTAACGTGTTGATCTTGTTTGAAGTGTCTGGTATTTAGAGGTCAAGTCTGATGTGATGAGCACTCTTTTATCCTCTGTAATTATGGCAGCAAAAGCATAAAGAAATATTTAAAGTGACTGATCTTCCAAACACAGTCAAAGAGCTGGTGCTCAGCCAAAATGGCATTTCCAAACACCTCGGAAGTGATAGTTCAGGCTGGAGTTGTTCAGCATGGGCCACTTAGTGGTAAATGTGGGATTTGCAGTTTGTTTTCATGGGTGCCTTTGAGAGAGGCAGTGACAGTGCAACTATTGCTAGAAACAAAAGTGATTCACCATAATGCACCTGCAAACAGCAATTTATAAAGCTAGAGGGAATGCTAGAAGCATTAAACTTCTGATGAAAGTTATTTTCTTTCTTGTTTTTACGCTCATAGAATCATAGAATCAATCATAGAATCATAGAATGTGTTGGGTTGGAAGGGACGTTTAAAGGTCATCTAGTCCAACCCCAATGCAGTAAGCAGGGACATCTTTGACTAGATCAGGTTGCTCAGAGCCTCATCAAGCCTGGCCTTGAATGTCTCCAGGGATGGGGCCTCCACCACCTCTCTGGGCAACCTGTTCCAGTGTTTGGATTATTTTCTGCCTTTGCCACTCTCTGTCAGCAGTCTGTTTCCAGCTGCAAAGCATTATAGGTGAAATGATAAAACTCATGCACTCCTCCCTTTTGAATGGTTATTTATCCTTCCCTTTTAAGATACAGATTTTTGCTAGCTCCCTCTTTATCTTTCAGCGGTTTCTCCTTCACCGTGTTGTTAAGTTTCTTTTAACAATGATTCCAGGCCTTCCTTGAGCCTCTTTGCATAGAAAGGCTTTGTGTGAAGTACAGCTCTGATTTACCTGCTGATGGTGAAATGATGAGAGATATAAAAAGGGAGGGAAAAGTCAGGAAGCTGGAGGAGGTGAAGGAAAGGAATATCCCTCCAAAGGAAAAATAAGACAATAAGCAAGCCCATACTGTGCTAGTCTACAAGCCCGGAGAAATCCTGTCTTTTCCATAGTCAAAGATTTTTGCATGACTATGGAGCTGATTGCCACCTTACTACAAGTTTTACTTTTTTTGAAAACTACTTTAATTCTGAGATTCCTGCTCAAACTGGGCCAATCTAATTTTCATACGTTGCCATGGGGAATAATGCTTTTTTTCTTTTCTCAGAAAGAAAATGAATGAATGAAATAATGGAAGAACGACTGAATTACTGGGCTGCTTTCTAATTATTTAAAGGACCTCACACATCCACGTCTTGGCCACACTGTGAGCCTCTTCTCTATGACAAGACACATCTACTGTATTAAACTGTATTAATAGAAAAGGCTGACCTACAGCTAACAATAAATCTCACTAAACTATGCATTTCAAATTGATAACTGTCTGCAGAATGTAACATTAAAGGCACTGAAGTAAAGGCTTTATGCATTCATACCTGTGCTTGGCTGCGTATATTCTCAGTAACGTGGGTTGTGGTTAGTGCTCTTCGGAAGAGGAGTCCTGAATTGTAAAGGCTGCTTTTTATCACAAGGGAGGTATTTAACTTGAACCTGGCTTCTGATGACTGTAAAAATCAGATCTCCAACGGACATGACTGAAAGAGACAATAATCTGATGCTTAAAAGAGTTTAAATATCTACTGACAATCAAAGCATTTCTTCTCCCCTCCCCCCTTATTTTTCCGTTGTGTATTTTAGGGTTATCTGAGAACCACAGTTGTGATTGTTATGATCTTTTTAGTCATCACTTTGCTATATGTAGGTTTTATGTTACAGTTTATAAGATGCTGAACATTTGCTGAGAGATCAAAGTACTTATCATAATGAGAAAAATCTACGTAACAACAGTTGTATAGCAAGGGTAAGGATTGCCTGAAGCAGAACAAATTTCTACAGATTGCCTGACAATGTAAGAATAATATAGCAGTACAATCATGAGAGTAATATTACTTAATAAATCACTGCTCTTATATGTCTTACAGTGAAACTTGCAATTTTATAAACTACTAAAAACATTTTCTGCTTGATTAGCTATTTCCACAAAACCTACAATAAAATCCTCTTCCTTGAAACTCATTTGAACGAAAGATCTTAATTTTATTTTAATACTGAAGATCAATAGAGTGGCAGTGGCAGACTAATAGCATGACTTTTACTTTGTTTAGCAATAATGTATAGTCTTAAGCTCATACTTCTGCCCAACAGGTGGAGGGAAGCTTGGTTGTGCCTTGGGAAGTGTGCACCAAGGGTTTGTGCCTTACTGTGCTATTGAACACAGACCTGTAGCACTCCAGTTTCATCACTGTAGTGGGTAAGGAATGAATTTCATAAGAAACATTCTGACCCCTTGAGTCTCCTGAAGTCTCCCAGGATGTGCACCCACACCCTCACCGCTGATCCCCAGGCCCTATGGAGTAAAGATAAAACTTCCTTCCCAGTTCTTTCCTTGTCCCACTCCCTTTTGCTCCACACCGCCCCATGGCATGCAGAAAATGAAGTAAAACCTGTTTGCTTTGGCTTTTCAAGGGGAAAAGAAAGTAAGGCTAAAATTGCCAAATCCTGTAGGCTTTACTTAGGTGTTGTTCGCTTCAGATTTGATTGTGTTTTGTCTGGGTGAGAACTACAAAATTCGCCCCAGAGTTAGTACGGATTTGTTGGCATAACATGTGTTAGCATTTACAGAATCTGAAATCCAGGTTCATGCTTCATACACCATTGCACAATAGACGGCAGGTTAAGCTTGTGTCACAATCAGAAATTGTTTCCCTTTGAAAGAACTAACATGTGGAAATTTCATAGCCTAGAAAAACAGAACAGCCTTCCTTCCTAGCTTTATGACTTCAATGTTTTAACAAGGCTAAGAAGGGAAGCGCGGCTTCCTTGTGCCTGAAGTGTATTTGCTCGTTGCAATCTGGCTTGCCTCCTCATTCTAGATTAGTTTGAGTGTATTTCCCTGTGACAGATGTTTATTAGACTCTGAATTAGGAGTGTAAAGGTTCAGTCATTTAAAAGGAGGCCCTGGATACCTGTCTGCATATAGTTGTTATTCATAGCTATTCCTGTGCTGTTCTGTGCTAGCAAGATGGTCGAGCAGATAAGCTAACAGAGTCCTTAATACCTTGTAATTTGATCATATACTGTTGGCTTGGAAGAAGTGTACAGTTCCAGAGCCCTGTAGCGTTTTACTTTTATCTGGCACACGTTTTTCTTCTCCTTCCCTCCTGCCCCCCTCCCCCCCCCCCCCCCCCCCCCCCCACCCCCCCCCCTTTTTTTTTAACTTTGGATATTTGTTTAATTTTTGAAGTGTTTTATAGAAGGCTGACTATAAGGGCTTGTGAGCCATGAACTCCGGGGTGGGATTTTTAAAAATTATCTTTTCCACTGACTTCAGCAGCAGCCACAGAGCTAAACCCATGCCAAGTGGTTACATTCTTAATACTAGCTCTGGCAGCAGATTTTTCTACAGGCTTCATCAGGTTTCTTAACTTTCCTATTTACACACCTCTGTTTATAAATTAGGGATTAAGTATATTTATGCAGTTCATTGGAATAGGGTGGTTTTGTAGAACACTTTATGGACTAAAATGAACAAGGATTATTATTGCAGTTTAGATAATTATTGCAAATTAAAATTCAACAATGACATGTCACAGGTGACACATTCTTAGAAATGTAGCAAAGTTTGCTCTAATGGATCAGCAGCATATTATCATTGTCCCCTTTTCTTGTAATATGTTCATTTGTTTACCGTAGGGTTTCACCAGCACTTTACGAAATTGTCTTAGCTGTTATCTGTAATTTTATTGTTCCTTTGCCTTATCATGTCAGGTTATGAGCAAGGCTCTTGGCTGAAATTCTGCCATTAGAAAGAGTGTTCAGTACCTGATAAAGTATATGTCTTTCTACAGATGTAGTCTGAATACATTTGACCCAAAGAATATGCTTGTATTTGTGCCCAAGGAGTAGAAAAGCCATTTCCTGAAGTTTTGTAGTTCAGAGGCAGAGCAGCGCACATGATAACTGTATAATAATGCATTTTAAGTAACCTGAGCACACTAAGCTACTGTTTTCTTGCTTCCTGCATACTATGCTGTTAAAAAGATTGCCCTCTTATGCTTAATTATTTCCTGGTCGAATCCTATCTACAAGTTGGGCTAATGACAGCTTTTGCTTATGTTGTATGGATTTGTAATGTCTACTGTCTTGTCCTCCCTTCTGTGAACAGGGGTTCACTAGGCTGAACTGTGCTAAAGAGTGCCCTGCTACACAGACTTTAAAAAGAGATTGTTTGAAACGGCCTTTTGGCCCATTTATGTAGTAACAAGGGAGACATGTCCTAACCTATCAATCTCACTTTAAAAGAGCTGTTCAAAGCAATGTGTATTGGGCACACAGAAACCAATGGACAAGAATGTTTATTATCACAATAACTTTGAGCCCAATAAAAAATTCCTGAGGAGTTCCTCTGGGAGCTGAAATTAAGGTCTTTGTTTAAAATGGCTCATAGCACCCTTATACCTGGCAGTCCATGTATCATCTAATTTTTTCAATTGCAGAACACTTTTTGTTTGAGGGTTGGGGTTTTTTCCCCCTCTTTTCTTCCTTGGTAATTTTTTTGGTTAATAGCCTGTTTGAATCAGGCTAGGTATTCATAGCTCGGTATATTATGTACTGTTTCTTTCTCAGATGCATATTAAAGCAATTTAGTTGTTAAAAAATCTTTTTGTTTTATTTTCACTTTTTTACCACACAAGAGTCTGTTTATCAACATTGGGTCAAGGTAAACATGCAGTAACGAACACTAACAAATATCACAGTACAAATTTTAAAAGTATTTCAGGTCTCCAACACCACTGGGATTATACCAACCACATTTTGTGGGCAGATTGGATTAATCATCTAAAGGTTTTCTCTTGGTTTATTTCTGATGTGCTGCTGGAAACTGGCTAATCTGCTTCATCTTGTTTGGGAGTCAAGTTGATGGTCTCAGCAGAGCAAAGAGCTGCTGATATGGACCAGGAACTAAGGTCTATTTCTATACCATAAACTCTGTCAGTATAGCTATGTTGATCAGGGGTGCAATTAGGTGCTATTTATAACTAGAGCTGCTATACCAACAAAAGCCCAGAAAATACAACTATATTAACAGTATCAGTGACCAGGGTTTTTTTCTGGGGCCATTGGAATAGATTACACCAAGAAAGTGTGCATTGTTGCTCATGTTAGTTTCATCCACCTGAGAACTTGCTGGTATCAGTGTAGTGTGACTGTTGGAGATTTGTGTCTGTTGTACATCTATATAACTGTACTGTGATTGAACAAACAAGTTTTCAGAAAAGCAGACCAGAAAACCTACTGGATTTTGGGAAAAACTAAGATTTGAAGAAAAAGCAATGGCAGCTAACCTTTACCTTAAAAATGCCTCCTGCTCACCTAGTGGAACTGGTGGAGTCCACTCATTACGTTTCAGTTGATGATGTCTCTATCATTTCAAAGAAAACACTCAAATATTTTTCCCTGGTTTTGTCTCTGCAATATAGAGAGGTATCATTATTACCTGACTGTAATGATATACCTGAACTGGTGCTAGTGACATAGTTAAAATAGCCAAGGGAAAAGTACTGTGTGATGTCTTAATTAAAAAATAAAAAGGTCTGCTATGGTTTTTGGTTTAGATTTATAACATAAATGTACTAACTTCGTTCTACTTAGTGGGAGCTGAACTATTAAAAACAATACAGATTTCAGGATATCTCCAAGAAATGACTGAACAGAATTTGGTGAGTGTATAATAGATGTTTGTGCTGTAAAATAAGGACACAGTGCAACTAGAGTAGAAATCACGCAGTACAACAGACATAAAACAATGTTCTTTCTCTGCTGTCTCCCCCATGTCCCTTACCAGTTAGTATTTTACCTCTTAGTTAAAATACATTTTTTGGCATGGGATTAGTCGGGAAAACTGGCTGTGAGAAACATTCAATTTTGTAACATGCTTGAGTAGACCTAAACAGTCAGTGCTGCCGTGCTGCCACAGTCTCTATCGACAAGCCATGCTCCACTGTGTGTCTGAGATGGGAGGGGCTGTTTGGAGCTTTTATTTCTGAGTACTGTAAGGTCCTGTGAGAGCATGGATGGAATTTTAAGCTGTCACTGGTGTTAAATCTTAAAATTTAGCTTTATTATACAGGGTTTCTGCTGGTATTGATTATGAATGTGTGGGTGTAAGAGACAGCTCCCTTAAAATTCTCAGGAGAAGGGAAGTCACTACTGCTTGAGCCACATTCTAGTGGGTTCATCACGTGGATGAGTGGATGACCCTGCACGCTCACTACCAAGGGAGCACTGAATTTGGGACAGCCCTGACCTGGTGCGGGATGAGCTGCTCAGGGCTGCAGGTATATGAGGAGACCAGAGGCACGGAGAGATGAGAAGAATGTTGCATAGTCACTCAGAACTAAGACTACGATCCAGTACTCTGGACACGTATTCTTAGCGACATCCTGCCAGCGGGTCCTCTGTTATTTAAAAAATGCATGAAATGAAATAAATTAATAGTGTTACTGTATTAGTTATTACTGATTTTTACATAACATTCACTATATTTGTAATGTCCCTACATTTTCAGCTTTTCATTGACCTGCAGAAGACCTGCAGGGCACAAATCCATTTTAGGTTTGTCAGCAGGAAGCCAGATACTTGGTGCTTGGGCTGTGCAAAAGACTGAGGAAGTGAATTCAGGAGCATAATGGCTGGAGTAGCAAATACCTTTTGGTTCTCACATCTGAAACCTTTCATATCACTTATAACCATGCCCCAGCCTGCCTGCAGCCTGGACAAGACACCCCGTGCAGTTTAAGTTTGACAGATAATTTCCAGAGTTTTTCTGTGCCAAGCAGAGTTAAACAACACTGATACCACTGAAGTAAATGTGCCTTTGCAGTCAAATACCACACAGACAGAAACTTAGGCCTATTTTGAAGCTGATTAACTGAAAGTGAGTGAGGGTTCTGCAGGTATCCTGCCATAAAATAAGTGCTTGAGTTGATTTATTAAGTTTCATGGGGAATTTTCTGTTATTTTTCTGCCAATTCTGATTTTGTAAGGATTTTTCCTTACCAAAGGGAAAGATTGGCAGTACTGAGAACATTTTCAGTCTATGGGCATGTCCTTTTAATTTTTTTTCTCAATTTCAGCAAAAACTTTGCCACTGACATCAGTGGAAATGATAGTTAAACTTGCCTGAACATGGGTTTTATTTTTAATTTAATATGATTTTTGGCAAGGAAGTGTTTCATTTGTTCCAGAGGAACCCACTGTAATATCTTGGCAGGACAGAAGATTTCAAGACAGAAATAACTGGGACAAAGGAAAAAAGGCACTAATTTTGCCAGGTGAGGATACCTGATTTACTTAAAAGGATGCTTTTCTATGCTAGGAGGCTTGCAAAATGCAGTAAGTTGAAAGGAATTTAACTAATTTCATAATTAAGAACTGGCTTCTAGCTTCATAGCAAACACATTTGTAAAGTTTTATTTTAAATAGCATATGTATTGAAAGAGACATTCCAAGTAAGATTGCAGAAAAAAAAACCACGTTTGTAGCAGCAAAAAGAAAAAAAGTTAGAATCCTTAGCGTACACAAAATACTGCTGTTCATATCTAATTAGAAGAGAAAAATATTTCATCCAATGTAAGTCACTAGAAATTTATTCTGGCAGATTTGCATGTTAATTTTATTCTTCTTTCTGAATTTGCGTTTAACCCCCTTTTTTACTTCCTTGTTTCTCCAAAAGCACCATTTTGACATTTGCAGTGTTGAGAAAAAGCTGTCTTGAAATAGAGCTTATGAGTTTGCCTTTTGCTGCCTTATGTGCAAATACTAATGTCATTTTGATAGTCATCCTATTTTAAAGCAATATTAATGATCATATCTTAGAATGAAGTAAGGTTGTTTTCAAAGAAGCTAACCCTTAGTACTTGATTATTTATCAGAATAAGCTTTTATAAAGTTTCTATTTTATAGGATAAAGATTTATTACTACTATTATTATTAATTTGAAAAAATCAGGCACATTTTGATCTCTTTTTTCTTAATTTGGTGTGGATGGAAAATAGATTAATTTACATCAATAGAGTAATTGTGATGTAAATGAGATGCTAATTTGGAGCTTTAAAAATACTTTGTCTTTTAATTAGATCTGTTTTCCCAACTATAATATTTACAGTTTAAAATAATGAAAAACTGTAAGTAGAATGAAAGCTATGTCTTGCTCTTGTAGTAGCAGGCTAGCTTTTTATTCAGGAATGCAACTACTAAATTGTCATAAGCTGTAATGAAAAAAAAAAATGGAGCATAGATGTCATGTTTCACTTAAATTTATGAACTGTCTTGGCAATAGGCTCACAACAAATCCCTGTATGTTGCAATTTCCTCCAGAGAGTCTCTCTTACAACCACCAAAAAGCCCTTTAGGGTTGGGTGGACAGGAATACCATGTTAATGCTTTAATTCTGTTATGCAGTAAATCACCGTTAGACCAGACACAGAGTCTAGCAGGTTGTCACCACCCAGCAGCTGAACCAGCAAAGATGGGAATGATATAGGTCAGAGGTTTCCCCACCTGAAAGGTCATAAAGTGTATTGGGGGTGGGAACTTTACACCCTAGTTCATGTGGACACGAAGTAAAAACGAGGTCTGTGGTCTTGTTGCTGACACCAAGTGAAACCATGCTTGTACTGAAAGGTATCCCAGCACACCCAGTACAATTAAACCTGCTAGAAATGTCATGGCTTATTACCCCACCTGTTGGATTCAACTACTGCCTTCATGGTGATGACATTTGCAGTTTAAGCCTGGCAGGCTGCAAAGGGATTAGAAAACACACATGCGCATACACACACTCACACACCCCCACACACGTATCCCCCGCTTCTGCACTGCCTTTAATACATTTCCCAGCCTGCACAGCAAGCCAACACAAGTGGTCTGGCAAAGTAGGACTTGACCTACAGATCCGACGACACTCCAGGGACCAGTGATTGGGTTTTGCCACTGCTGACTGATCCCATATAATTACAGTAGATCTCAATATAGAGAGGTAAGAAAATGTGCTGTTGTGGTGTTCTTCACATAAGTACAGAAGTGGTAGAGGGAAAATGAGACCCTTAAATTTTCTCTACTGGAAATATTCTGGTCTTTTAAAATACATTTTCTCTAACTAGAACTTGATTATTAGGACCATTTCCTCATAAATCTATACAAATCCTGCCATATACTCTCTATAGACTTGCTTTCATGTGCTAGTAATGAGAATCAGTGCTTTATGTGCCCAATTGCAAGTGATGTCCTTTCAAAAAAGGAGTGAAAAAACCCAAGTACTAATAAAGCAGCGAGAGAATTCCCCAGTTTCAAACAGGCATGTTGAAATTCAGGAAGGAGATGGTTCTTAAGTTGCCCTTTTACTTTGGCCTTGCCGGTGCAACTCACCATGGGCTAATCTCTTACCATAGGTAAGAACAGATGTTGAGATGATACGAACTAGCTTCCACCAAGAAGTTATCTGGGTGTTACTGAGGAACAACAAAACCCTACTAATTTTATTTTCTTCCCATAGACCCTCCTAGAGGTTTAAATTTTGTAGTTTTTCGTGATTTATTTCCTTTCTGTTGTTCCTGGCGAAGTGGTATTTCTGGGGCAAATAACTTGATTGGAAAACTGTTCTGGAGAATCCCTTAAATCTAATTGTAAAGAGGCCTTGAACTCCCACAAGATGTTGGCTTCTCCATACTTACAATCTGAAAGAGGGGAGTATAATGTAGCAAAAATGAGAGAGATCTTTTCATATTTTTAAGATATGTTTTTAACCCCAGTTCTTTTTGAGCAGTAGCCCTTCCCTTCTCTAGGCATGGGTCATACCCCTGCATAGATATACTGCTGCAAAAATACATGTGGAGAAGAGAAGTACTGGAGAAATTATGCAACCTTTCCAATGCCATATTGTATTTCACAAACATCTCAAGTGTCTTGGGTAATTCTTTGATAGCTCTATTGGGAAAAATGATAACTGTACACCAACTCCTGTATTCTCTCCACATACACCTGCAGTTATGTTGTATCGCCAATATGAAGTGTAAGCAGGGAAATTTCCCAACTGAATTTTTGAGAGAGGGTATGTTGGAGTTGGGGACAAAGGTAAAGAAAATGAAAAACCCGATCCTATTTCAACACAGTTATAAATCTGATTGAAATTTCAGAGAAATTGTAACCTTTTCTGTCATGAAGGAACTTACTGTATGGAGCATAATATGCCCAGGATCAGCTTTCATCTTTTGTTGTTTTGGGTTTTTTCGGTCCAATTTGCTGATGAAGAGCAGGTTGAGGCTGATGGCTGGAGTAATAAAATGCAAGATTAGAATCACTGTTCTCTCTCTTACATCGTTGTCTCTCTTGCAGAAATTCTCAGTTTGTTCCATTGTTGGCAGATCTCAAATGTATTGCAGAACAACAAATGAATATGTATACAAGAGTGATAGCTAATGGGAGTGACCTGTACAGCTCCAATTATGACTGATAGCATTCTACTGCCTTTATGCTTATTTTAAAGTCCCCTTGACACAGATTGATTAAAGGCAAGGGCCCATATGAACTTATGAAAAATTTATGCATTTTTGAAAGAGCTTTAACATGTACCATTTAAGAACTAATCATTTCTTGGCTGTCACTATTGTCTTTCTCCTTCTCTCCATCACAAAACCTCTCTTACATTGGGAATATATGCTTAATAATCAAAAACTGATGCTGTGGATTAAAGAATGAAGATGTCACTGGATAAAATAAAACAACAACAACAGAAAAGAAATTAGGTTTGTATGATTTTAACTATTCTTTAATCTGCTTCTGGGCAACAAAAGTGATTTGTGTCAGCCGTTATTGCATTAAAGTTTAATTTTCTTCCACAAGAACAGGATTATATAAAGGAGTATTGGATTGCACTCAGCATGGATTAGCTGAGCGGTGTCTTTGCTGCCAAGGACCAAATGGATTTCCTTCCTTTTGTGATTTATATTTTTATTGCTGTTTTTTCCCCCTCCTTCTAATTCCCATTACCCGTCTGTTTGCCAGAATTGAGATACCCTCAAGAGCAGCAGAAAGGCAGGCAGAATTATTGGCTTATTGCATATATTTATGTTCCAAGAATCCTCACTAGCCAGCGTCAAAGAACTAAGCTAGCCTTTAGCCATAGAAGCTTATTGCTAGTTTTAAACTAAAAAATTAAAAGCTTATTCATTGTAAAAGGGGCCTAGTCTTTTCTTCTTGAGTTACATATACATATACATAATCAGCCTAATTTTTTCCTTAGAAGTTGATAAAAATTTCCAGAGTTTTGCTTAATGGTAGATCAGCAAAGGTTTGTCAGTCATATAAAATGATGAATGGTCAAAACAGAGATTCTGGCAGTGTGAACGGGAGAGGAAGAAGATTCACTCAGTACAGAGGCAGGGAACATCCAAAATTTGCAGGGATAAAAAGGCAGAAAATAAAATATAAAGCCTCTACTAGCAGACTGAATGTCATAAATTGCAGTTTGTGTTTTGCAGCCCATTTTAGAAATGACTAATGAATTTTCCGGTCTTGACGTTTTAACCAGTTAGGTGGTGCTTGGTTGTAGATGAGGCAGAGGTATTTAAGGAAAAATATTTAAGCTATTAAGTTACAGAGGGTGGTTTGGGTTTGTAGGCAGTGAAGTACAGCAGTCCAAATGCCTATCAGTAGTCTCTCTTGGGCAGATTCGGCAACATCAAAGGACTTTCAAATACAATAAAAAATCAGAAAAGTGTAACAAAGCATAAAAGAGCTGTTGTTAAAAAGTATAAATGAAAAGCCTGATTCTCCACCACTGGCACGAAGTAGGAGCAGAAGCAGGCCCTGCTGTCATTACATCACCAAAGTAATTCTTATTAATAATAAGTTCCAGAGAACTTTTTCCATGGATTTGTCATAAAAATATTTTGTGGGTGACAAACAGTTCAGAAGCTTGAAACTGAGATGTGTAACTGCTGAAACCTGAGCTACCCTTGATCCTCTGCTTAAATACTTTTCTTGATGTTGCACATCCATTGCACAGTCCAGAACTCAATCTCCAGTCAAACCTGGCCCAGCCATTCAGTTTTGTGCTGCAAGGTAAACCTGACCTTTCCATAAATTAACATGTAAAAGAAGGACATTAAAACTTTCACCTGATTCCTCACTTGGCAATGCTGTCCACTGAATCTGAGCAGAGGATGCTTCCGCATCATTTCATGAAAGAACTGAAGGCTTTCCTTATTCTTCAGATTACACAGAAGGAGTCTTAGTTCACAACATTTAGTTTGTTGGTACACAAAAAAAAGAGTGGGTTGTTGTTATATTATCAAAATTTCATGATAGTTGTTGTGTCATTTTCTGAAATTGTTGAATTAGACTAGTGACTATTGTCTCACTGTTGCTTTTTTTTGGTAACTGTTATATTTCTCAGAAGTAGCTTTCAGCTCATTGGTAAATAGAACCTTTTAGTCATTGTGCATTTTCCAAACAGGCATCTAGTGCCTTCAGACTACTGACAGAGACACTAGTCTGTCAAACACCAAATCAGAGAGGATATTCCCTGCTGCTTCTATCACATCAGAAAGATATACAGAGAGACTCCCTATGGTGGCTTTAAGTTTTAATGTTTGCCTGCTGTTTCTCACTTATATGAAGAAACTATTTGTGATAGAATAAATATCACGCCATTCAATAATGTAATTAAAGTGTATTCCTTTTTACTGGAAAAAAGAACCCAAAAGATTCTCCCTGAAACAAACCCACAGTCTCTCCCACCATGCCCCAAACGGAGAAAGATAAGCTTGTTTTAGCACATTTGTCAAAGTCTACAGCAGTTGCTCTGCTTCCAGAGATCTCTCTGCGAAATGGAGCACAAAAAAGGACAGTTATCTGGCTACTAGATCACTGCATGCGTCTCAGGTAGAAAAACTGGTGCTCTTAAAACTCAGGAAGATACCACCCAGTAGAAGTTGTACTTGCACTTCTTCCTCTTACTCAACTAAATTAAGGTAAAATTCATTTAAATAGGGACTAAAGGGAGCTCCTAGAATATTAATCTCCTGCTATTATGAGCAGTCACTTCATGTAAAGTCTTTTATATGCTCATCATATTACATCTGGAATGTAGTTATGTTTTCCTTATGACTTTTTTGTCCCCACTACTCTTCTTAGGATGTATTTTTGTGATGCCATGAGAGCTTTTGAATTTATCTGCAGTATTTGCAGCTTCCCTGGATGCAGCTTTTATATTATTCATAGACAGAAATGTAGATGTGATAGTAGAAAATGGTCCTTTAGGAAGGGATGTTTATGACCTTCTTTGCATCTTGATTCTCAAATTCGTGCTGTTCTGTCTAAAAGACAAGGTCACCTCAGGACACTGGGATGCACACGTACCAAAACCATCAAGGTGGGTTTGCTCTGTAGATACAGAACATGTTGCTTGTGCAAAAACTTCAGGTTAGGCAGATGTGCTAATAAGACTCCATGCGGCTTACATCATGAACCTGGACTGTACGTCAACTGTGCAGAAAAATTGCACTTGCTGTGAAGCCACAAAGTATCATCTTTGTGTGCGCATGAAGTATACCGTTTTGACTCGGATTTTATGTGGAAAACTACTGGTGTCAAATGTACTGTCCACTAGTAGTGAGAGGAGCTCAGGTCTTCACACAGTGAATCTAAAACCATCAGCTTTGAAAAATACTGTTGAGCTGTTAGTTTCTATCAGTTTTGGCTAGGTTTTTTTGGTTTGTTTGTTTTCTTTTTTTTCTGGTTTTTTTTTTTTTTTTTTTTTTTTTTTTCCCCCCTGGTTGGCTGTAGATGTGGAAATCTACAAGTAAAGTTTTTCTCAAGATTTCCCACTAAAATATACTTGCACTTGGCAACATCTCAATTCCATCAGCAGTATATTGGTTACATTCCTACTATATGCTTACAATAAAGTAAAAGCTACAGCAAAATGAGGAGACACATGACGAGGTTATCATGAGCTTATTTTCTATAAGAATATACAACTAATGTGATACACTGTGATGGTTGGTACTGTGTTTTTCAGAGGCTGAAGGAACTGGAATTTTATTTTATTTTTCTAATCCATTTTATGACACTCAGAAAAGGGTATGGAAACTTTGGAGGTGATTCAGCACAGAGTCACAAGAGAGATTCAAGGAACGGAAAAAATACTTCACAGTAATTAATAAAAAAAAGAGTTTTATGTTTTAATTCATCAGAATGACAACTGAGAAGTAATTTAATACTAGTTTCTAATTACTTACATGAGGAGAGGGATAAGGTAATGCAACCCCCTCCCTTCTTTCAGAAAGTGGTCATAATGAGTATAATAAACTGAAGAAAAAACTAAATAGAACCACACCAGATCAGAGGTGTGAATTTTCAATAAATGAAATTATCTTTGGAATAGAAAACCAGCATTCTTCAAGCATATTCTTTCTGGTCTGAAAGTAAGACAACATAGCTTTCAGAAAGAAATATTACAAGTCAATCACAAATTATTTGGCTTGAAGAAGGTATTACTAGTTATAAAATGGTCTCACATGGCTTAAAAATTATTTTAAAATATATATGCATGTCAATTATGCTTAACATAATTGTTGAGTAAATTCAACTATTGAAATTTCTAGTATCTTTATTTGTTAACAGGGATGCTTTTGCCCTGCTCTATCTTATCACATCCAGAAATTTGATTTCATCAACCAGAGTTGTGTCACCAAATTCGTTGGTATACAGCTGAAGCAAAAATAAATTGCAAACTATAAAAAAATGCTTTTTCTGTGATGACATTTCCATTACTTTTTTTTTTTTTTTTTAATTTTATCTCCCTGGAGGACTTGCATCCTGGTGTAAATGTTTTAGCTGTTCTTTAACTACACTAGCATTAACACCAAGAGCTGACCTAATCAGGTCAGCAAAATGAGCAGGGGAGTAAAAATTCATTTTTTTCCAGCTCATTTTTCAGGGCTTTTGATTTCTCTCTGTACAGGTTTTTCTCACATTGGAGAATTTGTCTCCACATTTTTTCTTGAACCAGAACTCTATTATTTACTGTAAAAGATGAACGGTTGATTGTAGAACACTGTCCAGGAGAGCAGCCTACTGAATTTGTAGTTTCCATAGGATTGTATTTTTGGGTTTTCAAAACTATGCACTGCGTATAAATCAAGGCTTGCAATTATTTAAATCAGTTCTCTATCTGACCTGTGTGCCATTCTCACTTCATATAAAAATACAATCAAGATTTTACTGCCCACTCTTTATGACGAGTATGAAAATATTAGATGCCATTGTGACAGCCCTACCACAAATCAAGATTTAGCTTTCATTTGCTCTCATAGTTTTTCCAGTCTCCAGTATTTCTTGTTATGAAATAGTAATAGAGTTTTTGGTATATTTCTGTGATTTTATGGTGTAGTAATATGTAGAGGCACAAGCTACCAAGAATGAAGCTTTTCTGGTTACCCTTTAAAATGGGATGAAACTGAACTAAAAAGTTTGATTGCATGTCAAATGCTGGGCGCAGAGGTTCATTTGGTAAGTCTAAGGTAATTTTGAAACTGAACATTCTAGAATATGCCATAAAGCACAGTTCCTGAAAAGATTCGAGAAAAAAAGCTAGAATAAAAAAGAATTTACAATCTACTGCTCAGTTAAGGTTATTTGTTTGGTAGGAAGGGGATGGAGAAAATCTCTAAAAATCTACTAAAAAAGGCCTAAATGCATTATGCCCTATATAGTATGTCTGTATTTTAAATTGTTGTCTTTTTTTGCCTTTAGGGGTTAAAAAGAAGTTACAGTCTGTCTTGGTTTTTCACTTGTCTTGTTAATCTGCTCTAGCAAAAAACAAAATGATACAGTCTGTGTCCCAGTTTAACTCAGTATCCCCCTGTGAAAGAGCCATTGGCTTACACTGAGAATGAAGTATAAGGTATATGAAGGGATACTGGAATTCTGCCATATGTTATAACATATGGATAGTTTACATTATGTTACACCCATGTAAAGGAGAGGACCCTGGTGGACAAATGTGTTGCACTATCCTATCTTGAACCCTTAGTAAGAGCACTTAACACTTTCATAACACCGCAAAAGAATTAACTGATCCTCACCAAATGAGATGTTTTGTAAATATTAATAAAGAAAATACGGCCTACAACTAAGGACAGTGAGGCACAGAATAAGCATAGAGCTATGTTAGTCTTGGTAATTAAGACATTGGAGTCCCTGGTCTTTTCTGTGTTTTGGAACACATGCCACTGCTTTTCAATTTGCTATATATGCAGCAGACTTTGAAATGTGTATGCATCTCTGTACATTATGCACAAAATGATCTTTGCTGCACATTTGTAGTGACAAAGAAATAGAACTGTCAGCAGTTTCTCAAATAGATAGAAATATAGAGAAATATATATTTTATATTATGAAATACGACTCACAGTGGTACAAATTCAGTGGTAAGAAGGCATATGTTATAGCTGGGTAAATAAATGTGAGTTGCTGTAAGTTAGATGTTGAAGGACAGTTTTTGCTCTTATTTCTGCAGGTTGCTACCTGAGGTAGCACTGGTGAAATCACATTTATATTGGTGCAACTGCACTGGTTCTGTATTTGAGGAAAGCAATGAAGGGACATGGCAGGAAAAATAATCAGTAACAGGGGCATAAAGAAGCAATCAGCTTCTTGCTTGTCTTATCACTCTCCATCCCACACCTTCCTCTCCAATATTGTGATTGTACACATGCCTCAATCCAGTTCCCTAATCTCGACAGTTACATTATTTTAAATCCTCTCTGAGCAACACCTACTTACAGCGATATAATCTATTCTAAATGGCTAGCCTACTATGGTTTCAGTATGACCTCATATGGTACTAATAGTCACGGCTATATAAATAAAACCCAGCCTTCTGGAACTGTTTTCCATTGAACTCTTGGCTGCTGTGTTTACCTTTTTTCTACCCTGATCATCAAACACATCAAATTGAGAATGTTTTTTAGAAGTTGGATATACTGGGCTTTTTATTGTCTTTTATTTTGTTTTTCTTACAAAGCAAGAACGTTAACTTCTAGGGGTTCTCAAAATCCTGACGAAAACTCAGTTCCAAGCAGCAGTTTCAGAAATTTCCTTTTAGAGTATTTCCATAAAACATATATAAGTTGTCATTCCTTTTCATTTCCAGATAGGTTGAGTCTTCATGCTGTACACATTTGTAGCATAGTTTTGCAGAGTGATTAATCACCTGAAGTAACAAACCCAGAAGATCTGCGCAGGACTGAGATCTTAGGCCCTTCTACCACAAAGATCTTTTTATAAACTTAACACTGAGAACATCTGCAGTTTTAGTGAAGTCAGTTGAACCTCCTGAACTTTAGTTTAAGCACATGTAAAGTCTTTGAAATTGTCAAAGATTGTAAATTCTTTTGGGTAGGAACAGTATTTGCCTACTATTTATAGCATAAAGAAAGCAATGTATCTCCAGGCTAGAAGGAGTCTTTGGGCAGAAGTGGTAAATAATAATCATCTAGGCCCTTTACCTTGTCCAAAAGTCAAACAAAGAGATATGGGGCAAGTTAGCTGGTGTAGTTTGTTCCATCAGATGCTGTAACATTGTTAATGTCATTTGTAACAGAAAACAGTCAGAGTTTAAATTTAAAATAAGATACTTATGTGTGGTGTTAGGCTTTATGAAGAATAATAGTATTGGACAACTTTCCTGTTTTTATTTTGTTTAAATGGGGCTGTTCTCTGAGTAAAACTTGGTTTGGGATTTATCATAGTATGCTTAAATTGGAGAGCCGGATGTTGACATAAATTCATTGCAGTGAATGTTATTGAACATATGTTATAGCATATGGCAGAATTTCATCCCTCATCTCTTTCTTATGCTCTGTCCTCAGAGTCACTAAAAGGCTGTCCCGTGAGATGACTCGTTGTTAAATTAGGTCAGCAACGGGGGGAGGCCATGTGTCAACTTCATTGCTGAATAATATGGCAGGGTTAACACTTGAAAATGATATTTTCCTCAACCTTTTCTGGGAAGAAAGGAGAAATCTGACAAGAGATCTCAGTCAGACCATAGAAGTTTCTGAGATACTTCTCATCAGATATTTATGAGATTATTTCAAAATTTATTTTCTATGACTGTGCTAGCTACACTATTGTTTTCAGACATTTGAAGCATACTAGACAGATGTCTGTGGGCAGAATTAACTTCATCTCTGTGAAGCTCCTGAAGTGGTGTGTACGTATGATCAGGAAGAAGGGCTGACCTTGCAGCTAATGCCTTGGCTCCTTATGGTGTTGGTAGTAAAAGAATGCTTTTGCACAAATATGTCTCTGCTGGTTCTGGATTGCTTTACTCTATCCTATTTCAATTTACACATAGTCACACGTACAGGGGAAGGGGAGAAATGTTAGCATAGCGTGGAGTGGTATATGTATGGTATACCGTCTGCAGGACATGATCTTACTCCAGCCTTCCAGACAGAAGGAAATTTTACTGCTGTTACTTTACCAGTCGTTCCCTTTCCATCATCTTTCTGCCACCCATGATTTCATAAAACTTCACCACAGCCACTCTCATTTACGTCTTATTCAGGCTGACAAGTATAAGCCTACTTAATTGTTCTTCAGTGCTGCAGGCTTTGATTAGCTTTTTTGCTGCCTTTGAACCTTTTACAGTTCTTCTATTTGCTTTTTGAGATGGAAAGTTTAGTACCCCATGGTTTTCAAGAGGCAGATGTGCCATGGATTTATACAGTGGTTTAATTATGTTCTGGTTTTTGTTTTGTTTTGTTTTGTTTTGTTTTGTTACTTCTTTACCACTTTTTAAATAATTCCTAACACCTTATTTACTTTTTTCCACACTACTGAGGACTGAACTAAAGTTTTCATGGAAGTATTGAATTTTCTCCTAGATCTCATTCCTGAATAGTAGCATTCAGCTCAAATCAAACTCAGAGTTTAGGGCTTTTTGGGTTTAAGTTACAAAATTTAATTTATTCTTTGATGCTCAGTTAAGATTTGGATCTATAAATCAGCAATGAATAGAAGTTTGCAGGCTGTCCTGCCTTTTTTTTTTTTTTTCCTCTTTTAATATCCCAGTGCAGAATTTCTGACCATATTGTCTGTAATATGGGAGTGACAGTTTTAGCTTCTTCTGTTCCAGGGAGATGACTTGTACAGAAATGGGTATGTAGAAAGACTTCTAGAATAAAGATAGTGCCTCTTAGAGAGGAAACTGGAATACTCCAATTTGTTTAGCCTAAAAAGGGCATGATCACTATCCTTAAAAAGACTTCAAGGGTAAACAACTAGGAGGGAACTCCCACCAAGCTAAAGGTCAGTTAACGGTCAACGCTGGCATAAAAACAAATTAGTGTAAGCAGTCCATGAATAAATTTTGGGCTAGGAATTAGGTGGGTGCTAACTTTAATGCTATCATGTTACCAGTGGCAATAGTGAGGACAAAACAAAACAAAAAAAAAACCCCTCTGTTTTCACTACATACTTTAGAAGTTGAAGAAAGATATTATTCTGTTTCCTGTAGAAGTACGAAACTAGACTTCAAATAGGAATCCTCCACCCTTGTCTTCTATGCCAACAAGTGGAAAATTGACATTTCACATCATCTGAACAGCAAAAGGAGAAGAAAAAAGAAGAAACAACTTTGCCCAAACCTTCCAAGAGGCTTTGGGCCTGATACTGGAACATACACTGAACATAATATTTCCAGTAAATCTATGTGCATCCAAAAAATATGGGCTATGATTGAATCTTTGTTAATGTGTTTCTCCTTCCTGTTATATTGTTTAACTTTGAAAACAAATACCATGCGCTCTGCAGATGCAATATTTGTCAAATGGGTTTTCTAATTAGTAATGTTCCTTCAATGAGTGGAGTGGATATTAAAAATATGATTTCTATTTGCTATTTCTGACATTTCCACTGCCCCTTGAACTTGAATGTTCCTTCTCTTTATCTGTTCACATTGATTGTGGGCCTGACCTTATCTGAATTAAGAATACAACTCAATAGAGACAAAGAGAAGGAGAGGGTAAAGTAGAATTTGTGCATTTTGAGTGTTGTTTGAATTGATGTAATGTACCCAAGAGATTGAATTGCGGAGTACAGTATGTTTCCTGAACCAAACTCTGGATGCAGAATACCGCTTATCTTCATTCTTGTCATTCATTTCTCCATCCCACCTCCTTCTCTTACCATGTTCTTTAGTGACAGTTGCATTCCTTTCAAGCACATTTTCTTATCCACATTATATGTTATTCTGCTCTTTTATTTAGGATTTTTCACACATCCTTCACATCTCCTTTACAGTCTCCAGTCAATAAGCGCTAAAGACCTAAATACTCCTTTGCACTTCATGGCTATTCCCTTATCACATGCATTTTCTGTTGCCTGAAGGCAGATCTGTACAATTTTTGTTATTGAAATCTGTTTTTTTTTTTCTTTCTTCCCAAGCAGATGGAGGATGTGTAAATGTGTCTAAAGACTGAGAATACCATTAACTTGGTTTTTACAGAGCCCTGGGAGACACAATGTCTCTCTGGCTCCTTTTAAACCAGGCTGAAAAAAAATAGTAATAACTGCACAATACAAGCAAAGCAACTTTAGCACATTACTGTGTCTCTCTTATAGCTCTGACTGTGTGGAAAAAAAGATGCACTTCTGCTGCGGTGCATCAATCTTTTGCTCTTTGCCAGAGAACACAATCCCCAAGTCATACACAAGCTGGATTTACATTATTCCATTAAGTATTGATTGTAATGCTTGAAGCCTTTATTGTTGCAATTTATCAGAGCTTTTTGCACTGTGATGGGTAGAAAATAATACTGCCCAGCTACTGCTTGTTGTGCATTCCACGGCTGATAGGGCAAAAGTGGTCAAGAAGTGTTGCTGCTATACAATTTTTTTTAAAGTCAGTAGATTCAGAAGGGAAAGTTAACCCAGTTTGGTCAATACCTGGTGTAAAATGAAGAGCATCCAATCTCTAATTGGGCATAGAGATCTGAATCAGAATTATTTTACAAAAGGTGGATGGCCTTCTCTCACTGCAGCTCTGTGGGACTAAATTCATTCAATGCAAAAGATTAGAAACTCCTTTTTTTTTGGCAGAGAGGGATGTTCAATCTTATTATTTTTATCAGAGCTCATCTAGGCTCCGTGTTTAACTTCAGACTGGAGTTATTGCTTCAATAAAACATAAGATTAAATTTTTAAAAAAGAAATTGAATATAATCAGCAACATTTTAAACAAATGATCATACGACTGAATGAAAAAATACATAGGCAGAAAGGAGCCAAGGCTGCTTTCTGAGACATTTCACACAAGTTTTCTGTTCTCTAAATACGCTTTTCATAAATGATGACTTGGAAGATTATAATTCTGGAAAACATCCGAGTCAACTCTCTGTCAAAATATTGCTTTTATACACATATATTTATACATCTAAAAGCAAGTCTGAAGCGTGTGCCGGAGAAATCCAAACTACCAGTGTAAGATTGTCTGGGCCAGATCCTGGTTGAAGTAAATTGATGTGACTACATAAAACTACAACATATTGATTAAAATGTTGGTTTAATATCATATGGTAATTTTTAAAACATTGAGACTGCTGTCTGCCCCAACTAATTACAAGATTATTACACATCTGAGCTATGACTTTACTATTAATATTTTGTAATTCATACAGATAATAATTTAATCTCTAAACTGCAGGAGGGTAACTTGAGCATTGAGTCCACCATCCAGGAACGACAGAGATCCTCAGCTGTCTCAGCTATTTGGCCACTAAAGGACCTGGAAACTGTCAAAGCTGCCTAATAACTCATTCAGTTTCATTGCTGGTGATCTTTGTGCTTGTCAGCATTTCAAGGGGATTCTCAGGTACACGCCTGCAAGGCCTGATTCAAGGGGTTATTGCAGAGCGTGTCCTACTGTGAAATGATACATGTTTATCTGGTATGTGTGCAATGTCGGTTCATATCCTCAAATCAGCAGGCGAGGGATTTGAAGCTGGGTTGTTTTTTTTAATCGTTCAGTAAAGTGCTTTAGAGGATGTAGAACCACTGTGCTGCCACCTCTATCTTAATTTTTTCCCAAAGCTGGGAATCACAGAGATAATTCACCACCTGTGAGTGGGAGGGAAGGCAGCTACTTCCCTCCAGCTGAGATGTAATGGAGTTGGTTCCTAGTCCTTCTGTACAAAGTAAGCTGGTTAGCTTATGTGGCTGCATGCCAGGTTAGTGGCTCTTGTGAATGCTGTGTCCTTCAGGAAGAACCTGAAAAATCTATTTCAGGATTCTGTTATATGACAGGAAACACTGCGAGCTACTATAATGGTCACTATTGCAGTGTCAAAATTCTGGTGTAGAGTTCTCTCTTGAACAGAATCACCCAAGGATTCTCTAAGGATTCTCATAAACACTACTTTATGCAAAATGGAAATGTTTCCAGAGTTTTATCCTGGCATTCACGTGTAAGACAATCCTATATATGCAGTACTTGGGGGCATGAACCTCAAAGTTGCTCTGTCACAGCCAATACCCACAAAAAATAGTGTTTTTCTTTTGCATCTCTATCTTTGTTTTGAATTTATTTGAAGTTTAATGCATATTTTCAACTGTACTAATAATTTAAATAACTTTGTTTGTTAAAGCTGGATGGACAGTTCAGCTAAACCATACAGTTTTCTTGTATCCAACTGGAGTAGTATCAAGCCTGAGCTCTGAGGTAGAAATTTCTAATTTCGTGGAGATGTGTGAGAACTGAAGAGAAATCCTACCTTGTTTTCCTCTTTGGAGGCCTGGCAACAGTCCACCTGAGTAAGCCGAGAGCACTCTTGGCTAGCACAGCTGACAATATCAGCCTGTGAAAAGCTTCTGCAGAGGGACTGATGAAATAAAATCCAAGCCCTTTGCTTCACAGTTCTGCATTGGCCAAAATATCTGGCTTCTTGGAAAAGTACATTCTCTGCCACGTCAAAGAGTGACAATGTTGATACTCAGGCTGGCAGAAATATTTCTGGGAAAGTGTACCGGAATCCCTTCAAGAGTTTCTGCTAATAGCATAGCCCAGCATTTGTAATGTAGAGCATGGCTAAAATTTGGAAGATAGTTCTCCACATTGTACATTCTGTGCTACGTACACTTAAGAAAAATACACCGTTAGAATCATCTGTGAAGTTTTAAGACAGTGCGAAGAGGAGTGAAAACATATTCTTCTTTACACCTTCTAGGAAGCATTGCGTTACAGGTTTATCCACTCAGTTGCTCAGCGTAAACATTAGTAATGTAATAAGTCTCTCAGTACTCCTCGTGCCAAAGATGATCTCTTCAGTATCCTATGTCTTCACATAAGTCTCAAATTAGAAAGATGGAATTGAATTCAGGCTGCCAAGAGAAGAACATCAAGGGCAATTAAACTGCCCTGACTTTTGCAGAAATGAACACTGCATGTTTAGAAATTGTGTTGAAAGGTGGAACCTCAGGTCAATCAAATGTTTTGCACATAATTCTAATGAACAACTGCTTCTGGGAAAGGGAGGAGAAAAGGGGCTGGCTGTATGTCTTCTTCTTCGATGTTACTAGATTGTATCTTGTTAGCCAGGTGTGTTTCACTGGTGAGAGTCATTGCTTACAGCTGGGAAGAAATTATTTTTTTTCACATCTATGATAAAATGGCTTTTAATTGTACCTCTACTTCAAGACCAGGCCAACAATTGTGAAAAAAAAAAAAAAAAAAAAATCAGAAAGCCATTTAATAGTGATGCTGGATATTTTTACATTTTATTTAACTGCTTGTGTTCCAGTAGATCTCTGTGGTGGAAATTGGGACAATGTCTAACTCAAAACTCATCTTGACATGCATAGGGTTCGACACATGGTACAGAATTTGCATTGGATTCAGTTGCAGACTTTTGTTTTTGGGATGTCTTTGAGGCATTTGCTTATGGAAGGATGATAAGATATTTTGCAAGAGTAGGAAATGGAGTTTGAATAAAAGTAGAAGGCCTTCCATAGCAGAAAAAAACTGGCATTCAGCCTAAGTTTATATTGAAATTATCTGAAATAATTTATGAGACGCTGTCCAGTAAACAGGGTTTATCATCTAAAGAGCCACAAAGAAAAAAAAATCATTTAAGAAAAAACGTTGTAAGGATAAAGTGGAAAAGAGGCTATAAATCTTGACTTGATGGAGCTGCTTTTCTAAAATTTGTCTTCCCAGGCTTAATGAATGATGATGGTTTGGGCTATTGCATGGACTTCTATCTGCAATATAAATTCTGAAATTGTATCTTTACCAAGCAGAGACAGAGGCAGGTCTTCACACTTTTTTATTTTAAAGGAAGCCTGTCATTTCTGCTGGTCCTTATGAAATTGTCTCTTCATTAAGAAAAAAACCTCAGCTGTCTTCCTCTCTGTAATTCTGTTTAATGTTTGACATATTTTGTTGACCTGGTGGATAACCATTCTCTCTCAACTTACAGTAATTCTTGCCTTAAATGGCTATCCTGTGCTATCTCAAATATTTCTCTTTACAAACACTATTGTACAGTAAATACAATGGGGGTTACTAGGTTTTCCAAGTTACACTCATGTTTCTCTTCATGTGCCTCACTCAGACAGCTCCACTGGCACAAGCTGGCTAGAGAACCACCAAATCTTTGTTTAGAGCCCAAAGTAAAGGAAAGAAAAATGACAACCAAGCAACTAGTTCTCACTAAGGGTCCCACTATTTTGTTCAGCCATTTTGATGTGATGTGAGAAAACAGTTATTCCATGGACCTGTGGGTAGTCATGTTCCAATACCTGAGTACAAACGTAGAGAACAAGAAACCATCTGTAATGAAAAGAAAAGGGAAATGCCAACACTGAAATAAGAAAAATATGAGGAAAAAGATAGAGTATGGGGAACCAAAATGTGTCTCTGTGTGTAACCAAATGGAGAAAGCAAGAAAAATTAAAATAATCTGCAGTGAGGATCTCATCATAACTCCGTAGATACGTTGCCACCAATTAATACATTTTGCTCACATTAGCATGTGTTTCTTGGGAGCCCCTCTACCCTCAAACCAATGGGCATGATGTAATGGCAATAAATAGAACACAATGATTCCTGAAGTAGAGTTACTTTTAGATATGATAAAGGCAGTGTCTGTAGCATATACACTTTTAATATAATGATGATAATTTTATTCTGAGGGAAAAAAAGGTGTAATAGTGCAAGTAACATCAAAGAGGAGAGAATTATACGTGCACAGAATTCTCTGTGGTATTTTAGAAGTTCGGCTTGGCAAAGAGAGCTGGAAGATCAAGAGCTCAGATTGAGTCTGTGGAGATGAGCATATAGGTCTCTGGGAAGTCTACCCAAGTTTAGAAATTTATCCATGAAGTTCATGGTTACGTGGTGAGGAGGACACCTATGCACAGACACCTCACAGCCCTCATTAAATGCTTTGGTAGAAATACCTTGATTAACAGTTCTCTGACATTGTTTTATAGTAAGTTGAAATAGTAGTAAAAAATTCTTTAAATTATCCAGACCTTTTCAATGAGACTTTTCCAGTAATCTGATCCAGCATACCGAAAGTTTTCAAAATGTCTTCATGCCACCAACGCTTTCAGGTTGAGTTGTCACTGCTTTTCATCTTTCACTGACAAAAGTCATAAAAATAGGAAAGGGACGCAAACTTTATGAGTTCTTAGAATGATGTTTGCGTTCACTCTGTATTATGAATTAGATATGAATACATGTTGGAATACAACTTGAATACAAATTGGAAAAATTCCAGCTGTAGCAAAATTTTGTTCCATGACAGGAAGCATCAGTGAAACTAGTCTCTATATCGGGCTTCTGGGTTGGCATCATAATCTGAATCAAAGTCAGTAACAAAACCAATCTCAGCTGATTGATGATATATGTCTGGTTTGAAGTCGGGAGACCTGCCTTTTAAATCTTTTACATCTAAATCTAGAAAGATGGGAACATGTCTAGTACATTCAATATGTGTTTGGTTCTGTAATTTATATCCAGGAGCATTGTGAAACCCGAATAATGAGGAAAAAAAGGTTATGAAACCACATTATTTATTATTTTTAAAATTTTTTTATGAAGTTGTAATCTCTCCTGAAAACATGTTTGTTTTTTTTTTTTCTAAAGAGCTAGATAATTCAAAGTACCGTGGAGTGGCTTCTTGAAAAGTAGGTATGTTGGACAGTACTATTTTTTCAGGTCTGTTTATAAAACTTGCTTCGTACTCATATTTTGGAGAGGACTGAATGTAGGAAAGAGGGCAATTATGAAGAAGAAAGTACATAACACCATTAAGTACCTTTCCCCTTCTTCCCACAGCTTTTTTTTTAATTCCTTTCCTTCTGATGTTTCCTTAATTTACTACTTTATTTTCTGGCAGCTGTACTAAATGTTAGAGAGACAATACTTGTTCTAATTTCTGTGAGTCATGTTCAGGTAATTATTTCAGGCTCCAACCATTTTGATGTGGATTTGTACAGTTAATTGCAGCGTTGAGTAACTAACCTACCACCACTACTGGGAAGCAGCTGGAAGCAAGCATTTCAGATTTGGTCTCACTCAGATTTATAACTATACTTGGCCATACATATACACAATATTAATTCTTTTTGTAATTAATGCATATTTACATTTTAATAATATATGTGAGAAATCGAATCTGCAAATATTTTTCATTCTAACATTTATTTATCTATAAATTCACTTTACCTTTCCTGATATATCACTGTGGGAATTCTTTGCACATGAGGAAAGGAGGACAGGGCCATGAAATCTGAAAGATAACTTAAATGGGTGCCATTCTCTTAGGTGTTTTAAATTAAAAGGAAGTTGGCACATGGTTCGAGTCCTCCCTCTTACTTCCCTCCACCCCATTCCTCTTCTGAAAAGAACACAACCAGTAAAAATTAGCAATTACAGTTTCTATCCTGTGTTTTTGAAAGACCAGAAATATTAAAGTGGTATGCAAGGAACAAAAGTATGGAAATCAGTTCCTATTTGTTGCTCTTCAATATTAGCATTATTAAACTACTTTTTTTTTTTTTTTTTTAATTATTTTCATACAGCACATTTTTGTGCTCAGTCTCATGGAACACTTGACAATGCCAAAATGACAGGTAGATTAAATAGGAGGGGGGCAGCATGAGTTGAGCAGGGAAGTAAATGAGGGTACCCAACATGTGAAAGCAGCACATACGGAACTGAGAGTTCTTTCAGGTAGCTGTCGGCTGATGTCAGTATTATGAGATTTGCATGATACAGGAAGATCAGCGGAGTTTTATCTTCTAAGGTGTTTGCAAGCAGGTATATGTGTGCATTTTCAATTTGGTTTGCAAGCTATTAAAAGAGGGATTTGGGTTTTGTTTTGGTGGTTTGGGGTTTTTTTGGAGAGGGGAGGGAGGGAATATGTTTTGTTTTCTGTTTTCTTTTTTCTTCCTCTTGGTGTTGTAATATATTACAGCAAGTAAAACACAAGACAGGGAAATGATCAACAGAATGGATTGCTCAGAATCAGAAAAGGGCAAGCTAAAAAGAGGTTCAGAAGATGGATTTAAAATAAAATAAATCAGTGGAGGAAACAAGCAAAGAGAAATTGGAGGCTAGATCTGTGCCAGATTTACTCTACTATTAATCAACATTCTGGTTCCCTAAGACTTAACCAAATCTTGCCATCTGTTCATCATCAGTCATGGAAGCCTTTAAAAGCATAACAATGTAGGTGTTTGCACTTAACTTGACAGGCAATGGAGAAGTCCCTTAACGTTCCTCATTTTCATGTAGAAAAATGGAATTGGAAAGCTGCTAATTGTGCAGCAGCCCAGGCTGGGTACTTGAACAAAGAAAAGAAGGATGAATATGGGGAACCTATGGCTACTTTTGTTGGTTACACAGACACTCTGCAGCTCTGTTGAGGGGATTTTGAGAAAAACAAAACAAAACAAAACAGAAAAAAACCCTCTTTCTTATTTAGCTTTTTGATTGTTTGTTTGTTTTTCTGAAAAGAAAAAAATATTTTTCCCTCACAGTTCATTTCAGAGAATAGAGGTATAGTAGGAAGAAGGAAATAGTTAAAACTATTAAGGAACAAATAAAGTGTCATGGTAGGCAGGATCAAGGCAAGGATGAATCTGGCAATGCTCCAGAGGGAGAAAAAGTGGTCATACACTGAGAGAGACATCAACACTGGGATATGAGGGAAAATAGCTCTGGTTCAGGAAAAATTAAGTGCTTAAACATGTTGGTGTCTTTTTGTTGTGGGATCACAAGGCTGCTCTTTCAAGCTGACTGATCTGTGTTAAGATAAAAGCCAACTCTTTCCTTCCTTCTAAATAGCTTAAGCTAAAAGCAAAAGATCTGTGCTCTCTTATATCTTCCTTACCCAACTCTTAACTTCTCCTTCTCTCTCAAATTCCACAACCATAATTCTGTTGTGAAATTAGGGTATTGAGAGAAGGAGATATGGAATAAAGTACTAATGTCTTTTGTAGTCCATTTACTCCCTAGTATGGGATCCTAAGGTTATTTTTTTTTTCCTATCGTAAAAAGCTAAAAGAGGTGATACAGTAGGAAATAGTACATTTTGTAAAATTTTCGTGATTAGAAAGTAATTTGGATTAGAACTGTTGCTGAATCTGCATTCTCGTCTCCTGTGAACGCACCAAGGAAATCATATGCAGAATGGAATTGTGACACAGTGATCTCACTCCAAATGCTATGTTTTCTCACTTTGGTGATGGAGAGATTCAATATGTTAGTTCCTATGCTGATAATAGATGGACTGGCAGAGGCTAGCATGTTTCACAGCAGCATTATGTCTTGATTTTCATCTGGAGACCAGCAGAGGAATGGCAGTGAACTTTCCAAGATTTCTGAATGTGGCCTGAGTGAGTTTTTCTAGCAGAAACTACCAACATAAAAGCACTAAGTGGCCAAAGTTCTGAAAAATGTACTAGTAAATGGATAAATTAAACCATTTCTGATTTAAAAAAGACTAATTAACCAAACCCCAAAACCTGTAATTTTTGCAGCTCAATTCTACACTATTGCCACCTGTTTCAATGAAAAATTATACACATGCTTTGCTGAATAACTGCATTTACTTATTATGTTGCGGGGAAATATATTCAATTTAACTAGAAGTACAAAGAAGTGAGTACATTTTATTTGTAGAAGGGCAAAAGTTCTTTTTGTGGGGTTCATTATTATGCAGTCAAGAGATTGCCATGTTTGGGAAAGTGCCCAAAATGCCCACAAAATTACGCAAAATTTTTAGGGTGGTGAGTAATTTGTTTCCATTTTTATATTTCTTCTGCCAACATGCAAGGCTAGCTTGATGGATCACGTGTCATACAGCATTACCTCTTTTAACATGAGTGTTCTATGTCACATGGTTAGAAGAGTTTCTGCAAGCACTTTGACTCATCTTTTAAAGAGACCGATGGAAATTTCTCCCCTTTCTCTTAGCCTGTTACAAAATTTTGGCCTTCATCTCGCTGTGTCTCAGTTTACTTATGATTACATTAATAGTAACTGCTTGCTGAACAATGGGGAGGATTAATTAGTTAAAGTTTGTAAAGTACACTGAGATTCTTAATAGGGATTATATTGCAGAAGCAGCATATTATTCCCTCCTACTTCAGGATTAAGATGCGCATTAGTGGTCTATAAGTAATGCTAAAGATCTCTGGGTCACTTGAGGAGAACAGAAGCTCAGTTTTTGTATAATCTATAGCTGTAAATGTATTTATAACTTTTATCATTGCACAAGTGCTCAAAACAAGTTGATAGTTGATGCCTTGCTGCATCAACTCTGAAAACTGCTTTAGAGCAGAAATAAGCAACACTACTGATTCCCAGCCTTTCTAATTTGACGCTGGCATGCCTTAGAAATCTTCTTCTCTGGCCTTTCTCAAAGAATATATTGTTCTTTTTCCTTACAGTAATGGTGAACACACCATTCCTCTTATATTAATGTCGTGCATACAAGTTGTGATGTAAGCTCTTACGTTTCTGTGCAGCATGGGACTGGAATTCCAGATACTATCTGATATGAACAGTACGGTAATTTGTATGAGGACACAACATTTTATGTTGCAAAAATGATGCAAAAAGTGTACTGATCACCTGTACAGTTTTAATCTGCAATTACATTGTTATGGGACAGTAAATGTGGATATATTTTGATAAGGGATGTTAAGTGCTTTAATTTATTAATTTGTTCAGAAACAAAAAAAAAAAAAAATTACTGCAGGAGCAGCGAACGCAAATATTGCATCCTGTTAGGCATTTTTTATGTGATAGCAGAGAGTGGGTGACGTTGATTTAGTCTGCAAATAAAATGTCATGCAGTTCTAGAAAAATGAAGCTTATTGAGGAGGCGGCTTAGCAGGTTTAATGGCAAGGTCGGACATGCTGTCATTTTTCTGCTCTTTTCTGACTGCGTTCAAACCCTTGGAGCTGCAGAGATCAACCCCAAGCTCCAGTCAGAGGCCTGTTCATACCCTCAACTGCTTAAAAGCACAGTTGTCCAGTGCATAAAACTGGAATATAGAAAAATAGTTTCATCTGCCTACATTTATTTATTTATGATAAAGTTGTTTTATATACATACATTATTTCCCCATAGGGCTGTGATAGTCCTTCCATTATCTTGGCTCCAGAAAAGTTTTTATTAGTCTCTTTGATTATTTTTAGGCACAGGATTTCACTTTTGTAAAAGGAGACCATTTCTGATACTAGATGAGGAATCTGTATAGTTCTTTACTCTAAACACAAGATATTTTGAGAATGGAACAGGAATAAAATCTTAGTTATTTAGGGACTTTTTAGTGACATTTTCCAGGCAGTAATGTTGTTTCAGCTGCTCAGAATGTAGAATAAATGTATAACATAAGAATGCTGAATAGGTAGAAGATAAGTATAAATATATATTTAAGTATATAAAAATACACATAAAAAACTAAATATGAATATATATAATAAATATATGAATAGAACTATAAAGAGAGCTAGAAGAAAAATAAGCCCACATTTTTCTAACTTATCGATAGCTCATAGAATGAGAGAGAGGTTTCACAAAAGGACTAGTCTCAAAAGTAGTCTCAGGGCTATTCATAAAAGAAAGCCTTCCTAATCCAGAGAATGTTTCACATATGACTTCAATAAGATCTTACATACGCAAGTGCTTATCTGAAAACATTTGATCTGAAATTGTTGCAAGATTAACCTAGAATTTTCATAGTAAGAAGTGGTAGGTTACCACAACACACTTCGATTTTCCTTCTACTTTATGGAACCAATTTTTTTCCCATTCTCGTATTAAGAAGCAACCTGACTTACAGCTGACCCTGTACAATGCTGGTTTTTTTTGACATGCTGTATTCTCAGCTTGAGTAAATCAGTATACGCTTGCAATGGCATTATTACCATTATTCTTATTGACTCTTACTGAGGCCATTGATCTAAGTAAATTGATGTTTAGTAATCTCTGAAGGCTGGCACAAGAGTTTTGCAGAAGTCTACAGTAAACTGGAAAGGTGCCGTTTCCCATAAGGCTTAGATTACTGGTAGTAAAATACTGACCACATCCCTTTTTCTGGTCCTGTAGAGAAGTCTGTGGTTTTTGCCTTTCCAGAAATTGTCAACTTTAGACTGAAGCAGAAGCAGCCGTGTCTATCTCAACAACAGGATTTAACTAGCCAGTGTGTTTCATGTTCTGGAGTCCTCCCTCCTGACAGAGATCTATCACTCTCTCTGCTAGGTTATTTCTGTGCCTTGAGTTTTCTCTTTATTTTTCTTAACCAGTAAAAACTATCCCCACGATAACAATCTTACGCTGTAGGGCTTTGGATGAAACAGATCTTTTCTCTAAGAAATGCATTTTTGGTAATGGTTTCAAACTGAGTGGCTATTTTGCAGGTTTAACAATCTGCAGACTGCATTTTCTCTAGTCTTTTTGCATGTTTTGGAAAATATAAGGAGAGCACTCTCCTGCTGTCTGACCACATGAGAAGAAACCTGAAGTGTAGTAAGTAGTGAAACACAGTCCAGAAGTCCCGCTGCAGAGGTAAGAGATTCTGGAGGAAGAGTCACTTCCCACGTGATCCAGCGAAAAATATACTGCACACCTTTAAAGAACAGCAAGGCTTCTCAGTTTTCACCATCACTAGGCTTATTTTGACACTTTCAGCCTCTTTGAGAATTTTCCATGCTGTGGTCCAGCCCCACATGCAGTCTGGAACAAGATGTACCTTAACCAGAGTTAAAAAAGGCCCAATCAGCATAATTTCTCCCCATCTTCTTCAAATACTTTTATGTCAATTCCTGCCTGTCAGAAGCACCTGGAATTACCACTGGAAATAACACTCCTAGGTGGCAGTTGTTACTTGGTTGACTGATACAACTGCATATAGAAGTAATTGAGCGAAGCAGGAAACAGTTTTCCTTATTTCTTCTCAATAAATTAAAAGGTCAACTTTCAGAATTCAGGCTTGTGATCAATGAGGACATTCTAGTCTAGTGTTCATCGCAGTAAAAATGTGATAATGTAATAAAACACTGTTTTCTTAATGGACAAGATCCTGGTTGGTGCTGAACAACAGCTTAGGTGTTCCTGGCAGTAATTCTGTGGCAGCTTTGGACGTTTTCCCCCTTGGCCAGACCCAGAGCTCAGCTCTGTGTGTTTGGGTTTTCCTGCACCCACCTGGGAGCAGCTGAAGAGGGAGAGCAGAGACACCCTTCTCCTGCTCGTGTCCAGTTCTGGGTTGTGTCCAGTTCTGGGCTCCCTGGTTCAAGAAGGACAGGGAACTGCTGGAGAGGGTACAGCAAAGGGCTACCAAGATGATTAGGGGACTGGAACACCTCTCTTATGAAGAAAGGCTGAGGGATTTGGGTCTCTTCAGTCTGGAAAAAAGACAACTGAGGGGGGATCTTATCAATGCTTATAAATACTTAAAGGGTGGGTGTCAGGAGGATGGGACTAGGCTCTTTTCAGTGGTGCCCAGTGACAGAACAAGAGGTAATGGGCACAAACTTGAACACAGGAAGCTCCACCTAAACATGAGGAGGAACTTCTTTACTTTGAGGGTGGCAGAGCACTGGCACAGGCTGCCCAGAGAGGTGGTGGAGTCTCTGTCCGTGGAGACATTCAAAACCCGCCTGAACGCGTTCCTGTGCAGCCTGCTCTGGGTGACCCTGCTCTGGCAGGGGGGTTGGACTAGATGATCTCCAGAGGTCCCTTCCAACCCCTATCATTCTGTGATTTTGTGATTCTGTGATTTTGTATATGCCTGCAACAGCTACATTTTCAAAAATAGTTACAATTTGCAATTACAACAGCAAAATTACGTAAGATGGGGAAAGATTTGTATTTGTGCCACAGAGCTTGCTAGATACAATTTTCAGAAGTACTTAGGAGCTAAAGTCTTCTGGGGTTTCTGTCTGACTTAAGTCATTTAAGTTCTTGGAAATGTCACTTGCCATCTATGCTTCAGATATCGCAATAAAGGACAATGTGATACGTACAGGGAAACGGTGGAGCTCTGAGGATGAAGTATGAAGCAATTAAAAGTTCATTAAGTGGGCTGGTAGGTATCTCACACAAACCAAGTAAGCCCTTCTCATTGTAAAATGAAAATGCAAATAAGCATCATATCTTTGTAAATAGTAATAAAAATGCAATATATAAATATTTCCTCTGTCATTGCTCTCCACCCATTAATCCATTGTGTAGAGAGGTTTTTTTTAACCTTCATTCAAATGTGAATTGCCAGAGGGTTCCTCAGATAAGATACTGGTAATGCAGGTCATATATGAGTTAGGCCTGTATCTATATACAAGAACCTCACATAGTAAAAGCATCAGATCATCAGTACAACTTCAGGTACTTGCCAAACAACTTCTCACAGATATGTTTATCGAAGGATGGATCCTCAGATGGAGAAAACTACAAAATTTGATCTACTGTCAGGATACTACTCCCTACGTCCTTCTGAGGATCCCACATGCTTTATGCATGTTTGTTAATCAACTTATATCCTCTCTGAGAACTAATGACCATTAAAATTGTTATCAGGACAGGAGCAAAGCGTACAGTCGAACTGTAGCACATGGATGGTTCCTGAGGCTTTGTTCAACCTTGCAGGTGTACAAAGAGATATCCCCTGAGGGAGGTTAATGAGGACACAGGTCCCAGTGAGTGCTCAGCATGTCTAGTAGGAACATTTAGCTTCAGAAATTTAGAGTCTGCATTGACTAAAACAGTGGTTGTACTTATGAAATTGATCCTTGCTTACGCCCTGAGAAGCTGCGTTCTGTGCAATGGGGAATGTGTTTTTTTTAGCTCAGAGATGAAATTAATTCACAGATGTTAATGAGGTGCTCAGATTCTGACAGCGCTGATGAGGACGGAGGCAGGTTACAAAGCAAAGCAGGCTGTCAATGTGCCGGTGGAGCACGCTGGCAGGGGCCTTGTGCCGTACATCGTCGGCATTTAGCAACCGTGTCTGGAGGGCCTGTGCAGTGCCACTGTGCATGCTCCTTCACCCGTAACTCTCAGGGCTTGTGGATTACCTACAGCTGTCCCTCCTTGAGCATGTGCCTTGAAGGTGGTGGCTGAAGAAGCTAGCCTGCCCCGTCCTTACAGTTCAGTGGCCCTTCCTGGGGAGGAAGGACTTGGCTTCAGCTGTTCACCAATTCGAAGTCTAACACAAATACTATGAGTTAAACAGGTTTGTTTTTTTAATTGCCTTGTTAGGAGGGATTTTAATTTGAGGAGAATGCACTTTCTAAAAAAAAGGCAAAACCAGTGTGTCTTCACCATTGTTTTTTTTTCTGTCAAAACCCTGGGAATAATTTCAATATGGGATTTAAAGACTTGCTATATTTCTACAAAATAAAACAAAAAACCCCACAACCCTACAACCCCCAAATCCTGAAGCTCTTGGCTTACTATAATATTAAGATTTGTACAAAGTAGTTTGACTGTGATTGAAATGAAATTCCCTCTCTTGCTTCCAAATGACCAATTCTCTCTTATCAGCATGACAAGGAGGGACTGAGGCAGAATCCTAAACAAGAAAATACTGAACTCTCTGTTCACTGTGGTTTCATTGTGTCCAGTTCTGGTTTTGTTGTTTAGCTTGTGGCAACAGTCCATACTCTTGGCCTTGTGTCCCAAAATGAACAGATGTAGCATGGGCTCCTTATTTTTAACTGGCACATGGTGTCATTCCTGTGAAGATGCTGCCCCCAGTTATGATAATTTTAAGCTGACTGTTGATTTAAAGGCCTGTGTTGAATAAAAAATCATTTTTGTGGTGTCAGAATGATAACAAAATCAGTATACAAGAAAAAATGCTCTCATCAAATGGGTAAGGTAATATTTATAAAATCTAAATGCTTATAAATTATTTGGATAAAGAGTTGAAATGTGATGCAAAATCCTGAAAATATAAAGCATCCACCTACTAATTCTTATCAACAATTCAGAGGATTTATTCAGCTTTCAAATTCCCTCATTCCTTACATTTATGGCAAAAGTGTCCAGCAGGCATAAGAAGGGTCAGCTTGGACTGCTCTTGAGCCAAAGACTAGTAACAAGAGCTAGAAGCTGCACAGTAAGCTGTACATGTGATTGCTGTCTTTGAAATCCCATTCACACATGACTACATTTATGATCTTTCAGATGCAGACGTATGTTTAATGATCAACATTGAGTGTGCAGGTCTAGTGTTTACTATAAATTTCTTCCAAGTTCTTGTTAGAAAGCATTAAGGGAAGAAAAGATCTAAAGAAAGCCTATTTGGCCTCTGCAGCAGACAATGAAACTCAGCATTTCAATAAGTTCAATTTTCCAGCTTTGGAAAGGTGATGTCTATGCTGGGAAAATAAATAATATTAGAAAGGAGATGTCATTGTACACCATTTTCTGATCTAAAGAATATAAAGAATCTGTTCACATAGAAGGCATGTGAATCCTGAATGAAGTGTCAGATGGGGTCTGATTAGGACTGAAAAACATCCTCTCCCTGTAGTCTCTCTGCTGAATTTGGGATTTCCTGCAGTCAGAATGTGACCAACGTTTTTTCTACATAGGTAGTGACTAGGAATACAGGACTAGGTATTTAGAAAATGTAAAGCTATTCTTATCAGATCAGAGCTACATGAAGGAGAATTTAATATTTGTAATGTTTATATAGAGATTTATCTCAGAGCCACTTCTCTCATATATATTATTTCCCGGTCTAATCTAATATTTGCTTGGAATCTTCCTTGTGTTCAATACTTTTTAGAACCGTAATAAATAATCCAATTCAATTTAGAAAATAATAATGTTTTCCTCCAAATTCTAATAATCCTGTGATACAATCTGTCCCAGTTATAGTAACATGTAGTAATTTCCTTTCCTTTTCAATTTCTTTCCCCAGTTCTTTTTTCTTTTCAATTTTTTTTTTTTTTTTTCATAAGAGGTTCCTTTGTTCAAAGGGTTTGGAGTGGGTTGGCAGGGCTTTTTTGAATTCATGGTTTCATCATATCTTTTTCAATTTCTTCCTTTAATGTACTAGATATTACTCCTGAAAAATTATGCATAATCACTAATGGATATTAAGTGCTGCCCAGCACAAACTTTGCATTCATACATTTAAAAATATATGTAATAGATGTCCTGGTTGTTTCGTCTGTTCGATTATCTTGTGCAGTGCATACAAAAGAGGGCTGAGTGTCTTCCTGCACCCTTTCAGGTACCTAGAGTAGGAGCTGCACACTTTTTATTAACACATGGACCACAGCAGACCCCTAGTAAAATGGACTCCTTTCATCTTCTTGTGTTTCTTTGCAAGACTAATGTTAGTACAAGATATTTCTCTGTGATCCTGGGTTGTTCTTACTGTTGTACAGGTTACTTTCTGTCCTAGGTACTTGTGAAACCCCTGGGGTTCAAGTTTAAAGACGTTGGTCCAACTGCCATCTGGTTGTTTTTAAGGTTACATTTACTTTTCATGCAAGCTAAAAATCTTTATTTTTCAACATAAATTACCAGATTCATAATGAGTGAGTACTGGTTTCTAGAAATAGCTTGGTATTTTTACAAGCTGTTGTTTAATGGCCTCAGGGTTGTGGAGTGAATGAAGGAAAATAAGTTGTGGTAGTTAACATGAAGATTCATAAAGTGTGCTGTACTAGCCATGTTTTCATCTGGGGCAATGGTTAACCTCCCAAGGCACTCAGACATGGATGGAGTGAGAACTGTCTTCTTGGACCTGAACATTGAGGAGAGGGATTTGTCCTTGGGACAGTATCAGCATAGTTGGTAGGACCTAGAGCTTTCTCAGGATTAGGTCTCATTTTGTTCCATCTTCAGAGAAGGTGTTAAATTACTTAACCAATGGGAAATGTCACTTAGATGTTTTTCCAAGCAAGGCAGGCTGTATTCTAGCAGTGATGGCTCATGCAAGTAGCTCTTTTATAGACATCTGTTAGGGTTGTTTTAGCTATAAACAAACCTCCTATGTGTTTGGCTTTCCAAAATTCCCTTGTAATGCTACACAGAATGCATGTTTGCTTCTCAGTTGGATCTGGACCTTGGCTGACTTTCTGGTGTTGCATATCAAGAATGCCAAGCTGCATGCTCCCAATTTAGCAGGTCTTCCGGAGGTGTTCTCCATTTGTACCTTGTCCACCCTGTCCTTCTTTCTCTCCTGTGGGCATAGCTATCAAACTAGCTTTTTCACAGCATCCACAAGTTAGGGATTTGATTTAGGCATGTGTGGTGCTTAGAAATTTTAACCCAGTTTCTCCAATTTAAATCTTCATCTCCTGTTGAAAAAAATTGTCACTTCTGTAACACATATTCCCTTCTCAGCACAATGTGAGCATCAGGTAAAGATTGATGCAGTTTTAATTAGAGTAGCTTAAGGGAACTTTTTTACTGGAGTAATTATTATAAGAGTACAACAGATGTTTTAAAGAGAAAAAAAAAGCCAAAAATTTCAGCATAAATTGTAAAAAATGTAATACTACAGGTATGTGTGGACCTACACATTATGTGTGCAGATAGGATCTGATTTTTTCTGACATCTTTTATGACTAGTTAACATGTTTGGAGGCCAAATGATTTTCTGGAAAAAAACCTGTCTTTGCTATGGCTCTGAGCTTTACAAAGAGTAAGCTCAGAGAAACTGCTTCCTGGGATAGTCACTCACAGCTTCGCTCCCTGGCATGATCTTATTCTATAAAGTCAAATAACATTTTTCTTTTCTAAAACAAAGTCAATTTTACTTAATATTTCTTTTTGCTGTTGGGATATAATTAGGAGATCAGCAAACCGTTCTGCTGAGAAGTTCTTATTCTGTTTTGCTAGAGTTTTATGTCCTTCTGCTAGTAGACTCAGTACTGAACTGTAAAATAGCTATTGTGCTAAGGATGCTATTGTTAATGAATCATTGGATTATTATTGTATGATTATTAAATCTGGTTTACAATAACAATCAAGTAACAGGATGAGAAAGCACATCTGTTATAATGTCATAGGAATGTATCCATTTAGGCCATGTACCTCTGGCCATTAGGCCAGAGAATGGTTGATTGTTATCCTCAAATATTAAGTATGCTTATGTCACTCATCAGGGAACAAAGACAACATTCAGGATGTGGTCATGACACCTGGATAGTTAGTGCAATAATTAGATTAGAGTTGCGATTCGTTTGGTATAGTATGGAAATATATATAGTACGGAAGTATTGGAAATTTCCAGTATATATGGAAATATATGGAAATATGAGTGGTTGTCTCAGAACTGCTTGAAGTTTAAACCTTTTTCCCAAATCTGTCCTCTTTCGCTGTAATAATGACTAATAGTAACATATTCTTTGCTTATTATTCATGGTGCATTAGTGATGCATTCATGTGTACCTCAAGCTGAACTGACAAAAAAGATAATAGACTAAATTTCCAAAGCACCCAAAAGCCTCAGACCTGTAGACATTTGAATGCAACTTCGTACTTCGAGTGCTTGTTGCTGCTTCTGTTGATGACTCTAAGAGCATGACTGTAGCACCCAAAAAACACCAAATTAAAAATCCCCGAGCTAGCAAAACTCTAAGTGAGGGAGTGAGGGATCTGCATAGGTGAGGAACGCACTCCTCCTTAGGTTTGGAATCAAGTGGGTGTATTTACGTTGCCTTGTGCCTAAGAAAAAACAAACCAACCCAAAACAAAAACAAAACACAAAAAAACAAAAACGAAAAAAAAAAATCCATCCCAAAAGAAGCCATGACAGAAGTCTCTAGCCTGTACATACTTAACCCTCATTTAATTGTCTGTGAGTTATCCATTAAACTTATGTAAACATTTCCAGAATTGAGTTTGTGCTTTCAGGAGACTATTTGTAGAACTAATCTAAAAAATATAAATGCATCTTTAACACAGTTATGAAGAATTTGTCTAAAAACTAATGAGTTGATCAGGCTTCTATTTGATAGCTCTAATGACAAGATACAAAAGCATGCATCAAAAAACAGCTGTCAAGAATTTATCTTCCTTTTCCCTGAAACATTCAAGTTATGATCCATATTCCTGTGGCGAAAAATTAAAAGGTCCACTGTTTTTAAGACTTCTCAGTCTTTTTGCTCTGCAATGCTCTGCAATAATGAACTACTCACAATCTATGGAGGTTATTTGGGCCCACCCACGTGAATATTGTCTTTAGAGGAACTAACCTAGTAACTACCAAAACGCAGTAACACCAGTGTTGTTGCTTTCCTTTCCCTTCATTCCACCCTTGCTTCCAAAACATAATTCTTAATTCTATCAGAATTATCCTCTGCTGCATATGGGCATTGTTGATGTTTATATGCTAGATGTGCATACACAGCAAAAAATGAGTCTCTTTATACTTACTTTCATTGGCATATTTAGAGAAGATTGTAAGTCCACTTAGAGTGGTCAATACAACATTATCAAAGAAGAAATGTAACTAGACATCTAGACATGAGGACAAGTTGCTGGAGAATGTGTACTTAAAAGTAGCTGCTCTACTTCTCAAAAGAGAAAAATTTGTGCTCCAAAGACTCTCTTAATGTACTGTCATCCTGAAAAGTTGTAGACTTTTTTTGCTGTAGCCCTTGCAGACCAGCCCAGGTGGTAGAAATCTCAGTGAGGAATATGGAGGCCTGCACATGGCATAGATCTGTCATGTCACCCTACATTGTGCATGATGATATGAAGGCTGAACAGAAAATCATGTCTGCAGATCCATATGGCCACAATCTGCCCACTGTAAGCATTGATGAAGCTAACTAGAGGTTGTTAAAAAGGTGACTGTCTCAAAAGTCTATTGTTGCCTGACCCTTCTGTGCAGTTTGAAGTGTAACAAAAGCATACATGTACACCCATGGCATTAAAACTAGCATCCTTCATGGAAGGAGTGGGAATAGGTCATGCATAAGGTTTTCTTCTTAGATAGACACTGCTCTGGGTATACATTTGACATATTCAGGAATACCATATGAATTAAAATCAGTAATTTTACACAGAACAAAACAGTAATTCATAATGATTGACGGGTTACTTAAAGTGAAGTGGTAACCTTTTCCTAAGGTGTCTAGGTAACCTGATATCCACTTCATTAGCAATATTCTCTGTACTGTATTTATGTAGATGAATAAAAAATAATTTGGATATTTCATTCTGTATTTTTATGCACAAGGCTAGACAGTATGAAAACAGAGCGCTGTTTTAATTTAGGATACTATAACGCTCAATTTCAATATTGGAAAGATGTAGTATATTCCAGATAGCCGGAATGAAATGCTAACCAGTCATGATAAAAAATATACCACCACTGAACACAAAAATATTTAAAGAAGCACTCAGTATGTTTCTTTTATTGTCAGAAAAGGTCATTGAATTTTGCTTTAGCGGCTCAGCTGTGGGCTTTGATAAAAAGATTCAGATAGAGCTGTAGTTACAAACAGAATGACAAAACCCCAACACTTAACACACTGCAAATGGCCATTTAGAATAAGAGTATCTTTTTCAAAGAACAGACCAAACTGAGTTATTTGAATATTTAGAAACTATGGAGAAGGAAAAAGGGACCTTCTACATTGTTACCTACTTGTTTATTTAAGCATGCAGAGTGTTTGACTTTTCTGCCCCTCTTCCTTCTGAGCGCTGTTTTGAAACCACTATTCTCAGTGGAATTCTGCCCAATGCTTTTCATATAAGCCTATACTGAGTGATAAAAAGTTTTGGATACATTCACCACACATCAAATTCTACTCTGATTCTTTCCATTCCTTTAAAAAATTCTTCTGGTTTCTGATTGCATTACAGTAGTCTTTTATGCTATGTACAGACAGTCAAGTTTTGCTGGGAGTTCTCCTTTGGGCTTACACATGTCATGTTGCAGTGGAGATCTGATCTCATGGAAATGCAGAGAGCATGCTAACGATGAACTGTGGCATTCTATAGCTATCTTAAATGGTGGGGCATGGGGAACCATGGCTTCCCATTTTAGGTTCACAAAGATATTAGCTAGGGAAGGAGGAGGCTAGAGGAATGAAAGATGTGTGCTGTTAACTAGGTACAAATATAATTTACATTTTGTGAGACACTGCATGACAGCAGATGATTTTGGAGATTTACATCAGAAGTGTAAGAGTTACATCAAACTTCTCTGGTCTGCAAACGGAGGTAAAAACTGAACACGACTGGCATGTTTATAAACACTGCTCTTACTTCCCGAGCTGAACTGACCTCAAATGACTTGAGAATTCCTGGTTTTCTGTTATTTTACTTTGGAATCTTTCTGAAAGTGGGAAAGCAGTATAACCTTTTTCATCTTGTAAGCAGTGAAATGAAAAAATGGAAGAAGAGTCCTGCTCTGATATATTTGCAGTCCACTAATGCCAACAAGACAAGTGGGGAAAACTATGTTCCGAAGCCAAGTTCCAAGACAATGAGCCCAAACAGTTTCTTGGATTCTGCCTTGCTGGTATGACAGCTATTTGGGTAGAAACTTGACAATATTGTGTAGGTGCATGGGTTTGTATAAAGTTGTTGTTCCTTAAATAAACTATTAGAAAAGCATACAGATTTCACTACAGTATGATTACTATCGGCATCAAAATACATTTTTTGTTGTTCTTTATGGAAAGCAAATAATTTAGGATTCAGCTTTCTCAGGAAAGAAGGCCTAATGTGAGTAATTACTGCCTGGTCAACTTGAATACTAAGAAATGACTGAAACATCTATGATCCCTGATGCACTCATATGTTCGAGTATTTCTTATTGTTTTACAGCTTGCAGACCTATACTGCCAGTTCCCATTTTCACTGAGCTACCACTGTTTATTCGCTTCACCATTCAAGATTCATCTTTGCAAAACCAACTGGAAATCCCTATTAATTAGGAAAAAAAAAAAGTAAGCAAATGCTTAACTAATCAGCTGTTAACAATCAGTACCAGATTACACTAACAGGCTTTGAAAATCAAATTGGGGGAGGGGAAGGGAAAACCCTTAACAATTCATGAAGTAGGTAGTAAATCTAGCTGACAGAAGATAAACTTCTCCAGCACTGAGGCAATGAAAGTGGTGTTGATCTATAGAGCTGCAGATGTGGCTCCAGGGTGTAATCTGTCCAGCTGCTCAATATCAGTGCTGCCACATGGGCACTGCAACAGGGAAGATAAATAATAAACCTCTTAGTCAAAGAGATAAATACAATCGGCAGCTGCTAATTTTCACACCAAAAGCCTGCTGGTTCCCATTGTTAGGGAAAAAGAATACTTCTGTGAGGTATCTGATGAACATAAATAGAGGAAGAATGAAGACTTCCCTCATTAAGTCTCTCATGTTAGGCAAGCAAGGAAGGATTTTGGAATTTCATCTTCTAGCTTACAATTGATTATGCCAACGAATACCCTAAAAATTAATTTAGGTAAGAGTCCAACATTTAACTCCACTGAACCCAAACTTAATGAAAGCAGTTTATCTGCCAGTGAGGTTTCCGCTTTATGACCATGGCAGAACCTCATGTGCTGGTCCACCAAATCCAAGATGCCAAAGGAGATGAGCCATTTGTCTTTCCTCCATGGTCAACCTATAGAGGAAGTCAGTGCAATGGTTTTAATTACAAACCTGAAGCGTGTGAGAAAAGAATCAGGTGCAAGCAGTTCATTTGGTAGATATGTACTTATTAAAGAACAAATGAGTAATTATGCAAGCCATGACAGGGTAACCATGGAGTGTCTTAAAAATACACATGGCTGAAATGGTTTCAAGATGTCATGTGCATTTCTGCAGACTATAGCTCCACATAGCTTCTCTGCAGAAGCATAAAAATCTTAAATCCAGTCATTAAATCCTGGATTCATTAATGTAAATTTTCTACCCCCAGAAACCAATGACTAAAATATTTTTTCATTCTTCCCTTTATAGTTCTTAATGAAAAAAAAAAAAAAAAAAGCAAAGCTTTCATATTTTGAAAGAATTTCTTGCGTTTGAAAAATCTTTGCTTGCTGTGATCCATAACACATCACTGACAATCTTGCTTTGCTGGTTAATAGGAAATCACATTTGATGGATTACTGAGGTTCAGCTAAATAATATTACAATGTTTCCCCCTTAATTTTGTCTTGGAGCAAGAGATTGAAAAGCTACCGGTGTAAACTTATCAAGAAGTCTGAGTGTGGGCTTTAAAAATTGAATAATAAAATGACATCCTCTGGCAGGCAGGTGGAAGGATACTGCCTGCAGGACCGTGTTTTCTGATGCCATCCAGTGAGATAATGAATCTATGTCTATGGAAATTGATTCATTAATATTTCATTGAGTCGGCTTCAGTACAATTCATGAACTGCCCCTAGAAATTCAATAAGTGAATTCAATGAGTTGCAGAGCTTAACAAATCTGGAGCAAAAAGTAAAAATACTATGAGTTGGTAATTACCAGTGGAATTTGCTGTGTGAAGCGAGCCTTGGAAACAGTATTTTGTGGGTGTATTTTATCTTCAGAAAAGCCTAAACAAAACAGCTGCGAACCTGCATACACATGTGGACCCAGAGAGTGACGCTAAAGTAAAGAAACTTTGAACTGGATAGGGTCCTGAAACAAAAACTTACCTCTTAATGCTTTGGGTTGTTTGAAATTAGAGCCTGAGCTGGATTTGCATTTTTCAATGGTAGTTATCTTTATAATGGGCTTTTGCTACATAATACCTAAGCCTTGGCAGGTGCAATTGCAGAACCCAAAGCACACGTTGTGACACAAGCTTCACTATTCTATCTCCATTAGAGAGTCTGTGGGAAAGAAAAGTTTTACCCAGCAGCACACAATGAAGCTTGTTATTTTGCTACATTTTGTGCAATCAAAGGATGTTGGACAGATGTGAACATTTAAGCCACCTTGGAAGAAAGGATAACCGTTGAATATGCTACATAGCTGAGGTTTTGGGTCAGAAACACATGCATGCCAGTAGCTCAATTCACCGTGCAGAATTGGCATCAAAGGGACTGATTAGGAAAAGAGATTCAAATTACCCTGTTGACTAAGTAATTGGTCTTTGAGTGTCCCTAAAAAGGAACCGATAAATAATTTTATTTTCATTTTGTATCAGTGTCTCCAAGACCATGTCTAACTAACCTGTATTGATGTCTTTTAATTAAACCATGCTTGATATGCTTATGCTGCAGTGGTGCATACTGAGTGTGCATGCTAGACATTCCAGATAAAGTAATTATGCTATTTGTCACTGTCATGATTAATGTGTGACAGCTGTTATGACAGCTGTGCCACTGTTTTGTCACAACACTATGTTCATCCATAACAAAATTAGGTGTCTCACTCGAAGGTACACAGTTGCTGCTATTTTCCTAAGAAGTCAACAATGAAGAAAACTGAGAAGGAATATTACATGAACTCTGTGACAAATAAGAGAAATGACATCTTTATTTTTTCTTTAAATGATGAAATGGCTTGCCTGCACTGGAAATGCAGATAGCTCACCTTTAGCAAACAAGCTGTCACACAGAGCCAATCCACCACTAATCTAACTAACAAGCTCTTTCTGTGTGAAGGGATTGCTTCATAATTTGAACTTACCTTGTCAGGCAAGGCTTTAGATGTTATCTAAATTAGCATTGGCTGTAACTTTCCCGTCTGTCGGGGTGTTGGGGAGGGGGAAAATCAGGAGAAAAAGCAAAGGCTATATATAACAGAGCTGGGGAGGTGCATCTTCCTCTCCCTTTGTAACCAGTCAAGCAAAGCAAAATAAATAACCTTCTCTGTATTTGCTCCCACCCTTCTCTCTGACACATGCATACTTCCACTTGTTTTAAGCTAATTGAAATCTAACTCCAAACTGAATCTTAAATCATCTAATTAAATAGTTATTAGTGTTACCTAATATTATTTCTTGTGAAGGCCTGAAACCGGACTGTAACAATAATTTTAGAAAGTGATGTGAAGAGACAGATAGCTAAAAGAAAGCATTATTTCTTTATCTGATAAGTTTTGGTGGCATGCCTATTGTGCATGTTGTTTAAGTAGAGAAGAATGCTTCTGCTCACTACCAAAAATAAGCCGTGAAACATGAACCTTAGAGTAGGAAAGAACATATCCTGCCAAACATGCAGATTTATACCAAAAAGACCACATATATTTAAAAGTAGGAAAGACCATTTTTTTTCTCATAAACTCATTTGGAAATCGTGTGTCCCATTTTCTCTGTAATTTAGTTTAGGTGAGACATACATGGTGTATTTTACTGCTGTAACCTGCTATTCGGTGCAGAGGAAGAGTATCCATGGTGCTAATTATTTTTTATCCCACATGGGATAAAAGAAACTAGCTCAATTACTGTTGCTACTAGACATTTTATGTCAAATAAGCACTGTGTACTGCTTTTTGTAGCTCAGTACTTATATCTGAGCCAAAGTGGACTGTTTGGAATTACCTTTAAAAATGCATCTTTATTCCTCATTGGTGAAAGAAGATGCATCAGGGAATTTCAATTCAGTGAAAGAAAACATTCCGTACAGAGTCACTTATGTTCTTTCCAACAATCATTTCACGACTATGAAAAGAATCAAGTTTTGTAGTTGTTGGAAATAAAGAGCATCATCAGTGGATGTATATATTGATGTGTTGAATGAACTGACTGATATAACTGCATAAATATAAGTTAGATGAGAAAATGATCCAGTTAAAATCTCTGAATTTTTAAATACTTTTTTCCCTGTTTTTGGAAATGTATGTGAGACCATTGTAATGTATTTGCATCACTGGTCATACATACAGAAGAATATGGTAGATAATTTACATATGTAAAGAAATTTACTTTAAAATTAAACCACAAGCTGGTAGATAATCCTATATTTGCATACATTATATCCCAGTCTTTTTTTAAGGCTACATCAAAACTCACATAAGGAAAAAAGTCCTAATTGTTAATACAGAGTCATTACAGCTTTAGCATAAAAACTGTCTAGCAGGTGTGTGCAGTTTTTGTATAAAGACAAGACTCTGGATATCGCAGAGATAGGACCTGTCTTACAGTTTTTCCTCATATCAGTCCAGCTCTAAGGGAAAATACAAAAATTCCTCTGTTGATCTTCTCAGCAGTAATTTTGGTTATGGTAAGGAGAAAACTGTTCTGATGAGTGTCGGTCTGAAAAATCCAATATTTTGGTTTAACATCATTTAAAACTAAACCTCACCCTTCTCTGCTTTTGCCTATAAATGCTGAACATTTACAGTGGCAAAGAAAACTTTCAAAGCTGTTCAGTGATACTTAAAAATGAAGTAGAATCCTTTTTGCCAGAAAACACTTTTCACAATGAAAAAGTGCAGCTTTAAATAGAAACGTACCCTGAAGTGAAGCCAGGCCAAGCACCACTTTTATCAAGGGCATCAACTACTTTTTATTTTAATTTACTTAGTGAATAGATTGTTTTTGAATTTTTCTTCCTGTAACTCTTTAAAGTAAATACCTTTTCCTTTTATTTTCCTTTAGCTCTTTTTCCTTTTATTTCCCTCCAAGTCTGGCTTGGAAATTCATTTTTACCTGGGAATTGTCAACTCTATTTTGATGGCAAATAGTGTTTTTGCACCATTTGAAAAAAAGAACTCAAGACTTTTCTGAATTATTCTCTATTGAAATCTCAGTGCTCTTGCATGACTGTGTCCCCATCTTGTTCAAAAGCGATATGGCAAACTGTCGTTTTTCTGAAACTTTCTGTATAATTCTAACTTTTTCAGAGTTTATGTGAAGTCTATGTGTGAAGAAACTAGACTATATGTAAGAAAAAAAATATTTTTGTGTGCATAGTATTGAGTGCCATAGAACTTCCTCTGATTCAGTAATGGTTTTTAGTGGGTACTCCAGTGGCAGTAAGATTTGTACATGGAACCTCTTTCTGAGTATTTCCCCATCTGTTGGCTGCCTTTCCTTTATGAAGTATGTAGGCAGCATGCATGTAACCTCTCCAGAACAATCTACTGGAAAGTTGGTCTTGATCAACCTCTTCCAGAGATGCATTCAAATCATGCAGGTTGCATGTAGGAACATCTATAAATATGTGCACAGGCACATATATAGGAACAAATAAAGTGAATCTTAATTACTGACTGTGGTGGAGCTCTCCACTCATATGAAGTGACTTTGAAAGCTTCACTACTAATTGCTGATTACATTCAACTTACTGGTGTGATCCTGTCACAAAGGCAGCAGGATAAACATGGATATAGTGTGTTTCAAGGAGGTAATGTATTTGCATAAGATGAGTTAACTGTTGAAGTACAGGGCCCATTTCTAGGGACATTTTAAAGTAATGTTTTTCTTTTATATTTAATCAATGTTGTCAGAAGTATGTGCTACAAAAGGTTTGCAGATCCAGGCTTATGCTGACATTTGTGACTGATCCATTTCAAATGTTCGATTGTCTTCTGAATCATACCGTTATTATTATGTGTGTGGAATGAATATAGTGTCCTACTTATTCTTTGGGTGAAACGGAGCAGAAGGTGCAGTGTTAGCAGACAGAGCTCTCTGAACACCCAGCCTGGCAGCATCAGGACTGCTGCCTGGGTCTGACAACCTTACGTGCTGTAGGACCAATGTATTGATTCCTGTGAGCATTGGTAAGACTGTATGACTGTTGAGGATGAGGTAAGGGGTGTGGCGTGATTATTTTCTAACTTATAGTGTTGTCTGCATTCCCTGCATACTGTGTACCCCGAAAAGGAAATGAAAAGGTACCCCCTTCCTCAGAGGAGCCCAACTCTGTCACTCTTCACCCTATTGCTTGTCATCTTCAGGCAGCACAGAACAAGGGCACTTGACCATGTTAGAGTGAACTGATTTTCTGAAGGATGGCATGCAGCAAATGCACCCACCCTTTTGGGAGACAAAACTGGTCAGAAAAAAAAAAAAATGGGTGTGGTTTGCTTGGGAACACAGCACCAACTGTCAGAAAGCATTTTAGCAACAGCTGAGGTTACACAACATGCATGGCAGAACTGACCCAAACTATCTTCCTGTATACTAAACCTCTAATACTGTGCTTGAAATCTGTACTAGTAGTTTGCGTCTAATCCATGGAAGTGACTAGAGAAATTCTAAAAAATTACAAGCATGTGATAAAAATTAAGAGCTTATGCTTATGTAATGAGTACTGAATGAAGCATAGTATCAATCCCAAAAGTAAAAGCTTTTACTGGTACCGAACATCTACCAGTAAAACTGTGAGGTTTGATAATCACGTCTGCTAATGACAGGGGAATTAGAGTCAACAGACTGAAAATATCAGGGACATTAAAAAATACTTGCAGCTGACTTTACAGATATTAAAAAAGCAATGATGCATCCCATTAGGGGTCAGCTTTATGGTGCAAGAGAGTAGAATTTGAAGGCATTTAAAAGGAGAATGATATGAATACACTATATTTAACTAGTGACATGCTAAGCCTAGAGAGGAAGTACAAAGGAATGTGAAATTCAGACAATGATTGGAAACAGCTTCTAAACATCTCTGTGTTTAGCAATTTACAGTGCAATAAAGCAAACAAACAAAAAATCAGAAAACAACAGCCAAAAATACTTTGATCGTTTAGTAAACCACAAATGGAGAAACACCAAACCAAAAGAATGAATTTTTCCCTCTTCCTTGCTTCAGTTTGCAGATAGTCCTAGACAGCAGGAAGACCAATAACATGCAGTGTCTATCTGTTGTTCAGGCAAACTTAGAAAAACATCTATAAATCAAACTAGAAAGACTCTGCTTCTTGGGTGACCAGGTAGAGTAGTTTCTATGAATTCATTTGATCTGGGCTGCAAATGGATTTTAGCATGCAAACACCATCCTGATTATTGGATGAAGATTACTAGCCTTTCTCAAATGGTATAGGTTACTCTGATCTCTGAGACTAGACTCTAACTGGTAAATTCCATTTTACTGTCTGGCTAAATGTAAATAAAGTAATAAGATCTAGTTATTTACTGGTAGGTCAGGCAGCTAGATTTCACACAAAAAACATAATCCAAAACAATAAATTGTCTTGTATATTTGCAGGCTATAACGAAGCCACTAATAAAAACGTTTTATTTCATCAGGTGAATCTATAGCTTAAGTATTACTTTTGTGAGTTCAGACAGGATAAGCTTGTATCTCAAACTGCATGCCCTTCATGTTGCAGAACATCAGTGTTTTAGGTTGGCTGGAAGGGGAAATGAGACCATAAGTGGTTGGCGCTTGCTCTATGCAACAAGTTCTAAATAAATAGACCAAAGAGCTGCAGTAGGCACCACATATTGTTTTCCTGGAGGTCATGGGAAATGGCAGAAGCAGAGAGAGGCCCTTAGAAAGCATGTCACAGCACACTGATCATGAGAGGAGGAAACACATCCTCATGGCTGGGACTGTTAATGAGGAAATTACTGTTTGCTGACCTTGCCCCTGCTTGAAGCCTTGCTATATGGAAGTACTGAAGATTCAAAATATCTCGTTAAGATCAGAGAAAGGGTGTGTGGGTGTGAGTGCATCTTCTTTTGCTTCTAATGGGAAAATTTTTCCTTTGAACTTCAGCCAAACTTGGGTTAGTTTTCTAGACTATGATAAAGCCTGAGGATTCAAATACAGAGTGACCTTCCCCATGATTGTATTGACTGCCTGTTCCTGATCTGGTGATTAAACGTAGAGACTTCTTGCCAATGTTGTCCTTGCCCATGTATTACTGCAGACAGAAATGCTAATTCTCATCTAGTTCTCTTGTGAAGAGGCAGACTTACACTGTTACCTTGAGATTTTAACTCTAAGAAGCAAGGTCACAGGTAATGCTGTTGAATATGCCTAGTCCATTCCCAAGGTTGATGAACATGTACTAGAAGCAAATCTAAACATTTTCCAGTACTAGATATGTCTCCTCTTTGAAGACTGCAGATCTACTGTTTTATTCTGCTCAAGATTTTTGTCTCTCCATTCATTTTTTAAAAAATATAGTAGCTGAAATAATGTTAACTTTGTGTAATATGCTCACGTTTTCTCACTTTCATCAGAGTGTTATATGAATTGGGCTCTGATCTTGTGAATAAGAATACGCTAGTCTTTTACATTATACTTAATTCTGAAAAGCAAGGCATATTTTACCTAGACAAAATTTGAATAGATCAGCATTCTGCCTCTGATTTTTTATTGCGTGCATCCTCTGCCCCTAATTTCACTTAAGTACAGGTGGAAGTTATGTACCTGAAAAAATATTAGTCATCTTTTTTTTTATTGCATTATCAGAAAATGCGGCATGACCAATCTCTTTATCTTTTCTCACATTCTGTACCATATTGAACTGACATTTGGTAAACAATGGCTGTGAGATGACCTGACATATCTCAGCTGAAAAGAACACAAATAACTTTGTACAAGGACAGAACACATAGTAGCCTCACTGGCCTTTCCCTGGTAACCAGGTTTTGAAAGACAAAGCTAAGTGAAACTCGGAGCGTGCACAGTAATATCTAGGATTTACTATTCCTGTAAAACTGTGAAAGTTCCTTTGAAGGATAGCTCTCTGTTTTGAAGAAATAGTGTGTATATACATATATACATAAAGGTATGTATATATATGTGTATGTATATGTGTATATATATGCACTTTTGTATGTATATACATACGCGTCTTCATCAGTGTCTGTATCTACTTCTATCTATCCATCTTATACATATAGGGATAATACATTTATAGGATAATTTAAAATAACGTGGTTGCTAAATGAATAGAGACTACAAAAGGACTGTTAATCCAGTAAGCAATATAACAATTTCTTTATTTCTCAGAGCCAGTCGTATTTGTCTGTTCTGTACTCATTCAATGTTCTTTGTGCAAAGCCAAAGGAGCACACAGGCAGCTATTAAAGTGCGTCTGGAGTTCCACGAACCACAGATCTTGTCTTAGGGCAGGAGGTGGTAAAAGTGATAGAGTATCTTAGGTTGTTAACTCCTAATCTGTTTTATATATATTAAAGAATACAGAGAGTGCAAGATCAAACATACAGCCTCTGAATAGTTTGGAACACTTATGTCAATATTTAAGTCCATCTAAGTTTGTGTGTGATTCCCAAAATAATAAGCGAAGCTTAAGTACCATTGCTATTAATTTTGTTCCAAATTCAAAAGCAGCTCTGTTACTGCTATTAATACATCAATCATTCTCTGCTAGATTCCTGATTGTGATATGCTGTGATATCCCAATGAATAGCAATGAAGAACAAGTGTATCACTCTTACATGACCGTTACTTTCATATTCAGTTTAAGATACCCAAACATTTTCAGGCCTATTAATCTAGTATTTTTTTTTCCTAAACACCATGGTGTAATACATCCAGCTGTAAACATCCTCAATTTTTGTAAAAGTGAACAAAGAAAATTTTGTTATATTTTGCAATTCCTTTTCCCTCTCCACTAAAACCATGAAGAATATTACTTCCTGTGAAATAACCTTTGTGCAGCAGGAGTGGGTTTTGGCAAACTGGGCAGATTTTCTCTTCCTTCCAGTGGCCAAGCTGTGTGGTATCATCCCAGGCTGCTGGGGTGCTTTGTCAAAGGCTGCCAGTTAGAAACTTGTGTCAGTCAAATCTAAGTCAATGTCAGGACTGTTACGCAACAGTTGCTTCCAAGTTTTGCTTTAATACCTGGGGTTTGTGTTACTGATATTAAATAAAAATTCTTTGCAATGAATTTTAGATGAAGGAAAAGCTCTCACCAGAGATTTGTTAAAAGCAGGCTAACAGTTGTTCTCTTTTTTTCCCCTCCTTTTTAGTAGAAGGGGTTTAAATTATATATTAACCAAAAAGGTAAACAGAATAAAATGGGCAATTAAATATTAATGGAAGATGTAGTGGAATTGTCCTGTGCAGCACTTAAAATGGCCTGAATGATTGAGCTGTGAATTGCTCTCCCTTAGGTATTGAAAAATTCATCAGCACTATTTAATAAATGTTCGTATTCGTAGCCACTCATGTTTACACTACAGCACTTCCAGGAGAGTGCTTACTAAAGAAAACATTTTAATGGAAGGTGAACTTTCCTGTACAGTGAGTCACCTTAAATTATACAGACTACGTGGCAGAGGAGACAGAGAAATCTCTGAACTGACAAATGAGAAGTCTGCATAACTTAAGAGCATCTTTCCTTAAAGAGAACTGCCCATGGATTGTAAAGAGCTTTCTGAATCCAAAGCTATTTTGAAGCTTTTAAAAATTCATTTTGTTTGCATTTTAAAAATATTTAACCTTCACTGCCCGTGTGAAATTGTCTTCCGTGATGACTTGGACTAAGGATGTGATTATTACTGGAAAGCCACCTGCCTGATCTAGAGGAAGGGAAAGAGTGGCAAAACAAAACTTGCATCACAAATCAATCAAACGTTGAAGTAGCTCTTCTCCAGGTGACACTCTGTAGAGGCAATTTACATATGCAACACATCAAAACTATTAAAATATTCATTAGCAAATTTACTGGGTTAATTAATGAATTCACACCAAAACCTCAGAACATAAACAAAAAAAAAAAGTCCTGAGTGCTTAGTGTATTAATATGGAAACTGCTGAGGTCATAAGAATGTCTGTGCTTTATATGGGGATTTTTTGCCTGGGTGTGGTTCAGTGGCTACCCCAGGCTGGAGGCAGCATGCTGCTGGTAGCACCCGCCTCGAATTCTCCCACTGCTCCTGCATGCCAGGTATGGTGGGGAAGAAAGCAACATGCTTTCTGTTTTCCAGAGGGTTGTGTTGGATATGCTCTTAGCAATCCAGTGACTGTGGCGTAACCTGCCTTTGTGTCCCTGTTCTGCTCCAGGGGGTGGGTTTTTGAACTTTTGTTGTACATGTTATTTCTCTCATTAGTGTGTTCAAGTCTGCAGCTTACGGGAATGGTAGGACTGCTCACAGCTAGTCTTCAGACAAAGCATTAGCTGCAGAGCAGTGTGATCTTTGTCTGTCTTCTAGTTTATTAATCCAGCAGAGGTCCCTTCCGGCCTTCGTTACTCTACAATTCTGCTCGTTAATTCTCCCCACAAAAAGCATGATATCCCACAACAGTTCAGTTTGGTGTACTCTGGCTGCGCTAGGGAAGTTTTGACTGAAATATTTGGCTCTAAGTGAAGTTTTCTTGGTTTTGCTGTGCAGGTTCGCACAGTAATTAAGGACTTGTGTTGTCTTGGCAAATGGATGAAGTTTAGAATAAAGTAGTGGTTTCCACCAGGAGAATTTAGATCGCTTCTAGTGAACTGACATGGTGGCAAGTTGACTATACTTCTAACAAAAGACATATGGACAACATGGATCTGCTGAATATTTTCTGAATAGAGCTGCTTTACTGAAGGTTAGTATGGTTGGAGGCAAGATTTGACTCAATTGTTATGCTGTAAGGAAACTAAAGTAGATTTCAGAAAATAATTTTCTCCCACTTTCTCTGGTATGTGTTTCTCTCTGGAAGTTAAGTAAAATTCAGCCCTTTCAAAATTCAGACTTTGCTTCCATGAAGTGTTTCTCAGAGGCAAAGAGGCTATTGGTAAAGCTGCAGTAGCAACACTTGCCACAAGACAAGGATATGCTAATTACATTGTAGTCCTGAAAGGATAAACTTCTCTGCTCAAAGATCTACCCAGTGGAGCTGTGTCAGACAAACCAGGTCTAAGAAAGCCCATCTCTCTCTGTTGCTGTCATAGGGATTGATGCATGCACAAGCAAAGACGCAGAAGATGGTTTCCACCATCGCATGAAATGACAAAAGAAGCTGAAAATGTTTCCAAACTTGAGCAAATCTTATTTATTATTTGTCCTTCTCATAACCAACTTCCTAAAATGGAATGTTTAAAAACTGTATGCATAGAAACTTTTCAAATAATCAAGATTTTTGTATAACTGCTTTAAAAACTCTTCCACAAAACATCTTGTCAGAAAGGAGTAAGCTAAGTACATCATTAATAATATGGTCTGGAAAAAAATCAAAGCTAAGTAGGCTTTATTCCTCAGTGGTAGCTCAGAACCTTACCTGGGAACAGATTACAACAAAATATTTCTAATGGATTAAAACTCAGTTTTTTACATTTCCTTTGGTGGGTTTGTGGAGCCATCAAGAGAAGCGTAGATTCTGTTATTGTAGTGCAGCATGTAACTGTGATGTGGGAGACAGGGACGCTGTATTATGATACAGAAGGTCCCAGGCGGTGTGGCTTCATTACTGCTGACTGCCTTCACCAAAAGTAAAAGAAAAAAAAATTGCCCCTAACTTGGATCAGCTTAGTACAGGAGTGAAGAAAATACAAACTTGTCTTGGTAGCCCAGGCTTAAATTCATTATTTATTTCCCAGTGATAAGGTTTAACATTATGGAATAAGCTGAGTTACGCTGTTTGCATTGCTGGCTGACATGATTTAGCTAATTTCAGTTAGAAAACCCTGGAGCATAGCTCATCTTGTGTTGAAGGCATGTGTTCACTCAGAGATTTAGGTGAAAAAGACTTTGTGCTCAAGTTTCAACAAAAACTACAGTACAGGTGATAAGAAGCTTTGCTTGCAGAGCAAAATGTTAAATTTCCAGATAAACAGAAAAATAAGGCTATGTGCAGTACTGCTGTCTGGTTTCCCCAATCAGTGGCTGTAAGTTAAGACATCTCTCTGATTTCTTTAATGACAAGGCAGGCTCAGTGAGTTTGGCATCTAGTTCTGTTGATAGAGAGGACAGGACTTCCCAGAGCTTTTTAGTTAGTAGAGGATCCTCTCACAAATATAAATTATGGGAGACAGGCTACCCGGCAGCTAGGTAAGTACCAAGTAATCTGAGAGTTGACCACAGTAAGAACAGTGTGTGTGACCTGGGCTGTTCCCTATCCCAGAAGCAAGAGGTAATGGAAGAATAAAGGTAGTGGTGATTCTGACTCTTCATAGAACAAAGCTACAGACGAAGAATTTCAGGGCCTTTATCACTTCATGTATTTATTTAGTTGCATGAGTTTAATACACTTCAGAGCATAGCTTCTTCACAGAAGAACAAGTGTTCTTGACTCCCATTAGGTAATTTGTGCTATAGATATGCTAGGGTTTTTCTGCATTCTTATTTTCATCAATACTCATTTCCTAACTGGTCATCATGTGTGTCTGTATAAATGTTTACAGATTGGTTTAAACTGGGCTTGCTTTAGGCAATGCCAATTCAATCCTTAACTGAAGTGAACTTGATTTAACATGAAATAAGAGTTCCTAAGCGTACAAAGTTAAACAATTTGTTTTTTACTTTAATGTAATTAGCTTGATACAACATATTTATATGAGATGGATATATATAACCTATATAGTTATAGAGAAACATTAAAACTGCAAGTCATTAAAAACTTCAGAATTAAACCTCCTCTTCAGCAGGAAACACAACATTCAAAAATTTGTAAATACTAGCAAGCACTTCCTTACCATTCCCTCCGCCTCACAAAACTATATAAAATGTTGGCTTTTTATGTAACTTGGTTAAGTTGAACTATTTGAGACAAAGCTTATTTTCCAAGCTAGCCAGCTGGCACATCAAGTAAGTAATTTCACATCATGTCATGACTTCACATGTGACACAGTATGATCAATACCTTGGGTAATGAGGGAGAGAGGGTAAAAGGCCTAAATTTAAAACAAAAATTCCTACACAAAGACCCCTTGTTAAAGATATTTAGCATTTTTAGTTTTCATCATGTGTGCACAGAAAAACAGAGGTACCTAATAAGGATGTATGGCAAATCATGTTATTGCTGCATACATTTTATCTGCAACTAAGAAGAAGGGTACAGATTATCACTGGCTTTCATTTGCTGAGGCTGGGAACGATTCTTGTTCCTGTTTTATTTTGAGGTAGTTTAAACCAAATATTTGATAAACATCCTGCGTTTTTTTCTTTTTTAACCCACTTGCTATACTACAAAAATAAATGCTGCTGTCTCTAGAAGGCTGAAAATTGTAAAGATTACCTCTTTTTTTTTTAAGAGGCATAGAGGAATTAATACCAGCCCTTGGACAGAAAGTTAGAACTACTAAATTTTTAGTGGAAAGGGATTTTAAGTAAAATTACTATTCTGGGGGAATGAACCTGCTTGATTTTCTGGCTGGTCACCTGGAAAACTCTAATCAGTAGGTAGATGGATATTGGCAGTAATTTTCCAGCCTTGTTGATGGTGAAAGACTGAATCAATTTACTCAACCCTTTTGCCTTTCATCTTTTCAGGAGCAGGCTACTTGGTTCAGGCCCAGCAGGTTTTGTGGGAGGCTCTTATAAACTTCACTTTCACTTCCAGAGCCGTGGTTTCAATTTTTTTCTCATGGAAAATCTCTTCAGTTTCCTTCCAGAAAAGTTTGCTTTTCCATAGGAAATATTGGTTTTGATCGAACTTTCTGGAAAGTGCATGGGCAGTTCTGCTTTATGGTCCCTGTGCTATCAAAAACAGTCTGTACCCATTTTGTATTTCATTAGCCCCTGTCAGAAGCAGAATCTGAGCAGAATCATACACAGCTTTTGAATACTTGAATTACTACTGGAAACACTGCATTTTAAATCAAGCTGCTTTGATTTGTATTGATGAAACAACAGACTACTTTTGCTGTCAATTCAAGTGTATGTGGTGTCTGAGAGAAGTATTGACTTAAAAAATAGGAAGCACTCCAAGTGCATAATGATCTCTGGCTGCCTGTCTTATCCTAAGTACTATGAAACCGTAACCCCTTCTTGAGGCTGATAGTCACTCTTCATTCTTTTCAAGCTCTAGTAAAAAAAAACCCACTTGGTTTTGTTTAGGGTCTTCCTCTGTAACTTTATCCAGATCCATTTTATGAACCTTTTCCCACTTCTCAGTCCTTCATTTATTAAGCATCAGACTTCATCTCACTTCCCTTTATATATCACTCTTGGAATATGAGTCTTTTTCTCTGGAGAGCAGATAATAAGGAAAAATGTATTTGTATCTCTCAGTCTTGTTGTGGTTCTCTGCTGAGAAGTTCTGTTTTCCTGTATCTCTTAATTCCTCTCCTCCTTTCCTGTGCATTATTAACGTTGCCCCTAAATTATTTACTCTAGCTCTGTAAAATGTCATTAGTGAGAGCCGTTTCACTGGTGAGGAGAGCTAAAAACTAGCTTGCAGAGGGTTGAAGGAGAGTGATAGAAGGAGAAACAGAGAGGCTAAACAAAATCACTGTTTTGAAGAGGGGTAGAGGGCAGGAGCTTGAGGCAGAGGAAAGATCATTGGGAGAAAGGGCTGGAGTGCTGACAATAGTGCTAAAGAGAGGCTGAGGATGAAACAGGGATCTAGTAGCGACATTAGGGAGTAACATAAAGGACTTAGATTCATTTGAAAGCAGGAGCACTGACATAAAAGGATATTACAATGCATCCATTGAGTGGATGGCACAGGATAAGGCAGGAGATGGGCTTGTTCGACAAAGCAGAAAAATCATGAAGGTAACCTAAGAAAGAGAGAGATGGTGCAAATGAACAGTGTTGTTTTAGTTGCAATATGTAGAGAGCTAGGTCTTGGGTAGAGCAATGATGACATAGTTTTAAAAGACTCACAGATGTCCCATGGAGGAAGGAGAAATGAAGGTTTTTGGTAGAGAAAAGCTTTGTAAAAGAATAATGGAAAAAAATTTCATAAAAGAAAGATCAACAACCGGTTGTGAAAACTTCTTCAGTGAAACACTAAGACAGAGTTCTGACACTGCAGACGGAAGCTATAGGAAAGCAAAAATGCATATTCATGAAGGAGAGAAATGGGAAATGATGCTGAGACAATGGAACATATAATAAAATTACAAATGCAAGAAGTGAAAGTAATGGAAAGGGATGAAAATAGGTGATGAAAAGAGAGTCTTTCAGGGATATGTAAATGTCTGAAAAACAGGGAAACTTCATTTCTTTCCCTCCAGTAACCTGTTTTCTACTAGGATTTTAAGGCATCTTTAGCTTCATCCTCTTCTAACATTATTTGTGCCTCAGTTGTGTCTTCTACATGGTCTTTAGCTAAAAAAGATTTGGTGCATTCTCAGTTTTGGGATTTTTTACCATATGCACAATTTTCCTGTAAACATTCGACCATATTGTACAGACAATAGGGATATTTAGCATCTTTTCCAGGTACTAGCAGACAGCAGCTCTAAAGAAGCCCTTGGGTCTTCAGGCTAAGACATGAAAAGGTACGTTTTCCAAGCTGTATGCAAGTATAAAATGTGCAAATCCATTTATTCACTAATGGGTTTTATCCTTAGCTCCCTGTGCATAGCACTGCAAATTTACTTACAAATGACCATACTGTAAAATTCAAGCTACTCCTGTGGGATAACTCTTTTTTTTTTTTTTTTTTTCCTCAGTAGGTAATTAATACTTAGATAAGTAATACATTTAGATTGCAAGTAACTATTGATGTCAAAACCTGGTAGACTTTAAAGTGACACATTCACTGAATCTTTGTTAAACTGCAGCAGTCTAATCCTTTTTGCCCTCCTCTGGCAGGTTTACCATGGAATTTAATACTGTACTTGTATCGGATTATGCCTCAGAATTGCAGATTGAGAGACTGCACATGGATGCTGCATAGGGAATGGAGGATTAAAGACTGAGAATGTAAGTGTGTAGCATGGTTTCTTATGATTAAAACAGACTGAGTTTAACAGATCATTTTTGATCTGTATTTTTTTAAAAACAAAGAACCATAAACAGTTTTATCAAAATTACTTTGAACATAGCCATAAAAACCAGAGATACCATGTATTTGCTCTAACACCCAATTTGGCCCCCAGGGTGGAATCCTTCACAGGGATATCTGCATGTGGTTTGGAAAGATTTAGTGGGAAATACTGAATTATTTGAAAATGTTGTGGGCACTTTATTTTAAAAAACGTTATATCCCAGACCTTCCTACACATAGTTTATACGTTATGTTCCCCTCCCTTGAATGTTATACATAGGCAAAACCTGAAACTTTTAGGCAAATAAGTCTGTCTGAAAGCCTGCCTGTAAGCTAGTGCGACAGTCACTTCTTTGGGGAATTAAGAGTCAAAGGAGTTGCACGAGAAGTATTTTCTGCATCTTTACTTCGTGGCCAAACTTGGCTGAGAAGATTCTTCCAGTAACACACACATTCTGCTAAGATATCCAGCTTCCATCGCATAAAAGCTGAATGTCAATAGGCTTCACATTACGTTGTTCAGAACATCCACAAAACACTCATTTGTAATATTTATCATTAGAGGTTTGGTTTGTCATACAGGGGGAGCAGCAAACTTTTTAAGTGTAAATTGGAGGGGCACCCTTGGAGGCAATATTTTGAATACGAGTGGCCCATTATTGTAGCAATATTCTGCAATCCCATCAGGTGGGCAGACAAGCAGACTGAAGACCGAGCCATTTGCCAGAAGGGAGTGACAGTTTGTTTGCTATGACAGATGACATTTTAGTTTCATGACAGGTTTATTTCATGAAAGGAACAAGTTCCTGCAAATGTTTCAAGAAAACTATTTTCTTTTTTGTATACAGTTTTGTGGCTAACCAAACAAAACAACGGAGTAAAAAAGTGAATCTGGAATGTTTAATTTTTTTTTTTTTTTTCACTTGATTATGTGTTATAGCAGGCATGGAATGTTTCTGGAGTTCTATTCACAGTACAGCATTCCATAAAGGTTGCTTTTGAAACTCTCTCTTTTGTTGCTGTGTTGATGTGAAATTAAACTATAAACTCCAGAGACTTAACAGAATTCAGCTATGACTTTCATAGGTAAAAACTCAAGAAGCTGAAGCTTTGAGATGAAAATCAGCCTAATAAAATATTTTCAGTACAGCTGTCTCCACATGACTAGGTATTTCAGAAGCTCTATGGGAGAATGCTATCACACATTCGGTAAGCGCTATAGATCAAGGAACTGAGAATTAAGTTCAGTGTTGGTCCTTGTTGTGAATGTACTTGCGTCCCTTCTTTATTTCTTTCTTTCAGCATACTTTAAGAAAATGGAGGTGGATTTTTTAAATGTTCATTAAAATAATGGACAGGTATTGTATCTTTGTCTCTGAAATTATTGACTTAGAACACAAAAGCACCTTCAGGATGATTTATGGTAAAAACACATTGGACAATCTCCAGACATTATCTCTACCATGTGGAAATTCTGAAATCTTGGTGTTGATAATGCATCTATAATATTAAGAAATCCTTAACTTTATGTATTAAAATTTCTCTTTTTTTTTTCTTTGTTGGGTAAGTTATGTAGTAACTTGCAAAGACTTACAGGTGTTTTCATGCTTCAGGAAACATCGAACATTTTGATTTGAAACTCATAAGAAAAATCTTATAAAACCAGTTTAATGTAAAGGATTTTGTGGGCCTCTAGGTGCTCAGAATTTCTAAGTAGTGGGATGTTATTCATTCGGTGTATTTTGCCCCTAAGTTTGAAAGTTGTGGCTAAAAATATTTGGCTGCTTATGCTGTTATGAATATGTATTTTTTTCCTTTATTTATCTTGTCTGGTTGTCATTCAGTACTTAGGAGATAATCATAGAGATAGATCAAAGTGAAGTGTTTCTTTACTCTTACTCTTATTTAAGCAGAGTTACTACAAACCCCAGCAACATGGATGCTGTGCACACAGAGACTTTTAGATAGAATAATTATGAATTGAAAAGTAAGCAGAGGTCCTGTCATAAGAAGAGGCTAGCAATACAACTATCACTATAGCCTTAAGAACAAAATATGTTCATGACCAGTGTTAAAAACCTTTGAGACATGCGGAAATGTGTCATCTTGCAATTCTAGCACAAACTCACTCACTTTTAACTCTGATTGATTTAAATATGATAAAGAATATACTTAAGTTATATTTGTTTCTGAACATAGTTAGGAGATTTGAAACAGCAAATAGCCTGGGAGAAAGGTCCATGTTTTGCTTGAAAAGTAATTTCTGTTCTCCAAATAATAATAATGCCACTTTCCAAATATTTTTTTTCTGATAAAGAACAATCTACACCAAGAAAGAGATGTCACTTTCTCTTCTCTCCCTATCTTGTCCTGTGAGATTTTTCATTAAGGTGAAGATCTGCCGTCAAGGAGGAAGTGTAATTTTGACAATTAACATCACTGCTTTGTGTGCTCTTTTGAGGATAAAGGAAAATGTGGAGAGGCTGCTTATCCCTTCCTGAAGGCAAACACCATAACATTGTAATTGAAAACAGAATCATGCAGATGCTCCTGAGAGGTTAAGACTTTTAAAATCATATTATACCTATATTCATAACATTTATGCGTGTGTCAATTCAGTCTTTACATTACAAAATGAAATGCAATCAAATATGATAGAGGTGGAGTAACACAATAGGATAAACAAAGTTGGCTGGCGGGAAAACAAGTAAATGGAAACTGTTTGAACAACGAAATCTCCAAGACTTTCTTCAGCTCTCCCCTACACAAAGCGCAAGTGTCTTCAGAGCTTATGACAGGCACAGTGTGGAATTGCCCTTACATGATGCTCCGCCTTATTTTAAAGTTGTTTGTTAAAATCGCCATGACAGTTCTGTACAGAGAAATGAGTGCAAGTGCCTTTTTAAAGGTTTGACCCTGAAATGAATGGGAAAGACTTGGCAAATGCTGCTGTGAACTGAAAAACATGAAAAGTAAGAAAATCCGTAGGTCTCCAGTTGTGACAGCTCAACAGTACTATATTTGTCTAGGTGGGAGAAGAATGCTAACAGCAGGCTGTGCTGGATGCTGAATGGCATAAGGCAGCTGGATAGGTAGATACCCTGGAGTCCCACAGCGGTGGGATTTTTCTGGGAGAAAACAGAATGACATGTCTATCACAGCTTCACTGAAATGAGAACAATTCAGTGCTTTCTTTAAATACCCCGTTCTCTATTCCACAAAGCATGTTTTTAATGCACGACTGACAGAGGAGAGCCTGTCCCATTGAAACAGACCTTGTGTCGTCTCTGCATAAGCTCCTCTATTTTTTTTGCGATTTTTCACTGTTGTTTGAAACTTCCAGTCTGAGGGAGGAAGGGGTATTCTACTGGTGAGAACTGAGTGAATTCACTGAGCTCAATGCCTGCTTGCTGCATTAATAAAAATCAAATGAAAAAAGCAATCTGATTAAATTATGTGTGCCTTTTCCTATGCCGGTGGAGCTTAACTAAGCAAACAGAAGCAGTGGAGTAAATCAGCGTTGGTTTATTAAAGATCAGAATTCAATATCTCAATAGTTGAAGGGCTTATGCACCAGTGTTCTCACTGTTTAGCTTTTCTATGCAAAGAAAGTAAACACAATGGCACTGTAGGGACTCTTGTTAGGAAAGTGACACTTAGAGAAGCCTAGGTTTCTTGCAAGGAAGATGCTGCCCTATCTCTTCTCGTCTCTTGCCAAAAGATTATCATGAAAGCAAAAATCTTAATATTGTTTGCTGATGGTGATGCCACTCTCTGTTACAGAGGCATTCTCCTTGAAATATCCTTAGGGTTTGCAGATAGAAATGTCCCTTACCTCGGCTGCTTTTCTTTTTAATACTCTTATCTGCAAAAATACAGATTCCCCCTCACATTGATCTTAGTACACCATCAAGATAGCAGCTTTTTTTTTTGGGGTGGTGCCGGGGGAGGGAGGGGGGATGACACAGAAGTTAAGGATGCTTAATCTGGTCTGTAGGACTCTCAAAATTTATACGTTGCAAGATTGCACTCTCAGTATTAGGGGGCTCATAGGAGATCTCCAGAGAATTTACTGCAGTCTGCAGGGTGGAAAAGCTGTCAGTTAACTCCGTCTTAATGGCGTAAGAAAGACTTGGCTTCTGCAAATTCAAAAACCAATATACCTGCTCCTAGCGACTGGGGTTGGTTGATGGCTTTGTTATGATCAGACCAAGTACAGACTGAGAATTTCAAATGTGCCTTTTATATCTGTATCATACTAATGATGATCAGTCTCCATACCTAACAAAGGGCATCACACTGTGCAGAACTGTGCTTGCTGGTGCATTGTAGGAGCTACTCAGCTCTCCCTCGGAAAGCACTTTTATAGGCAGGCAGTTGTTCAAGTATCACTAGGCATTAAGTAATATATTGTGTCTGTAGATACAAATTCAGATACTGGAATATAAAGGTAGAGTTCTGTAAAAGAATTGCACATTTAGTGCCTAAGACAGGTATATAAGAATCAGTTAAAAATCAGTACTTTGGTGCTAGTATTCAATATAATATTAATATGCAGTGAACTGCTTCACCCTCTCTCCTCTTTTTGCTGGCAGTCACAAACTGAGTAAAGCCTTGTAATTGTACTTAGCTGCTGCTTTTATCTGTTGCCTCAAAAAAACTGAGATAAGAGGCACTCAGTCAGAGAGATAAGCAATCAAGAACACATACGTAATGGTCTTTAGAAGCACAGCTCCTTCTGCTTGTGTAGCGGGAACCCCTTGGCACGTATGATGCTTTGTGTAAACTAAAGAACCCTCATGCGCTGCTCTGCCCTCATGCTGCCCTGATGTAGACCCATTCCAGAGAGGCACATAATTTCCAGTTGCGAATAACTAAAAAATTTAATTTTCTTCGCTGCTGGGATGCTTCGTGCTTCAAAACTTGATGAGATCAATGAGAACCATGTGGGTGGAGACATGCAGCCATGAAGTTATTTTCTTGGATAAGAGCTAGGTCCAAGCCACAAGTAAGCTTGGCAAGAACTATCTCTTTCTTTAAATAAGTGATTTCTGAAAAGCTAGGATTAGTGCCACGTTGTGTAATATGTGTGATAGAAATAAGGGTCATCATCAGAGCTGCTTGGAAATTTTCTAATAAAGAATTTGTGGCATCCTGGGAAGCCAAGTGGTCTAGTGAAACAGCAGCACCTGCAACTTCTGGCCAGGCAAGTCATATGACAGACCTGCCCTCAACATGTAAGCTGCTGCTGAGAAAAAAATTATGTTCTTCTATTAGCAATGATAAAATGAGAAGAAATGTCATTGTCACTGAGCACATATAAGGATATAAGCAAATATGAAATTATTCTTCTTTCCTGGCTCATGCGAAAAATTGAAAGTTTTGGTTTCAGCCCAGTTAATAGTAAAATTAAATAGCGAAGATTATGTGTTTCCTTTGAAAGACCGTATGAATTTGTGTGGACTGAAAAACTTTAATGTGGGATAGTGTCTTTCCAGACAGATGAATTCAAAGAATGAATTCTCTCATCTATGACTTTGGCATGTGGTGAGAAATGACACTCTTGAAGTTTCTTCTTGCAGACTGTGAAGAATTTGGAAATGATCTTGAAAGGTGAGATTACTATTAATTTTGCAAGTGCTGGATAACAAGGGAATCTATCTAAGAAGCAAGGACTGTCTAAAAGTGTGGAGTCCAGAAGGGGACAGAGGCAAGGAAAAAGCAATGGTGGTGAAGGGGAACAGTTTGCACCTCAGCCTACAAAGGGACATGCATTTAATTGTGCGCAACATTGATGAGACCTTCTGTCTACTGAAATTCATTTGCAGAAAAGTCTTTGTATTGTTTGTTTTTCTCAGTGGTGACCAAGTTTACAGAGAGCAGGGTATGAGTATTTCTATTGGAATATAAGAAAACAAGTGAATATCTACTTACATGTTCTCCCCTAAAAGCTAAAGTGTCTCTCCATTCCATTCAATGGCAGTTTTTAGCCTTAAATTAAAGACGATTCCAGACCTCACCTTGCTCATTCAGACCCTTTCTTGACATTTGTGAAGTCAGCAATCAAGTCTCAATAGTTGTTTCATGGCAGTATGTGAAGAAAGCTAAGTGAAAATCTCATTTCAACACTAAGAAGCAATAAATATAGCAGACAAAAATTAAATTGGCAGTTATTTTCTGGATCTCCTTAAAAAGAAGATAAGCTTCTTTCCTTGGATGCTAAAAGATACCCAAGCTACCTGACCTGCTGTAGTTTTTGATCAGGGTTTGAGTTTCTCACCACCTGTAAAAAGGGGAGGGAGAGGAGAAGCTAACATTACTAACCAAGTCTACGTACAGTGTTAATGACAAAGTGTCAATATATAAATTCTACTAGTTTGATGTTGAAACTTTAACACTACTCAGAAAAAAAGAAAAAAAAAAGTACAAAAACTAGCTTGGTCAGATGAGGTCATGGACATGCTTTATAACTATTTTAAGCTGTCTTCTGAATACTAGGATGGTTCCTTTGATAGCACCAGCTCTCATTCAGAAGACTGTATTTTCAATTCCCTTAGCGGAAGCTGGACTCCAACCCAGTACTGACTATACAATCCATTACTAAATAAATGCTGGCTGGTTGGTAGCCATATTGACCTTTAGCTGAGATACTGAAGTCCTCTTGCCAACATTCCCACCTCCTGCTTAATTGGCACTGTATAAAATGTGTTTCCTAGGGAGTGTACAACAGCAGTCATGGTCGCCTGCAATATTAACACAGCAAAAGAAGCATGTAATTTATTCCTCTGAAAAATGGATGCATAATAAAATCCAGCATAATAAATCTCTTTCTGCAAGGATTATGATGCCTGCAAGTAGGCAGACCATGGTCTATTTGCACAGTATTTGTTTCATCCAAGAAACTATTCTTGTTTTGTACCAAAGCCTTAGTGGTGCACTTGGGTGGCACCACAGCCCACCTTTTATTAACACTCAAGTTTATCTTTTTTTTTGAGGCAAATTAGTCCTGTTACTAAAATTAATTGTAAATAGGAAGCTGTTAAATATACCATAAAGATATATTTCACCACAACATATGACAGAGAGCTTGATTACTAATGATTTCCATCCAATAAGACTTCAGTAATTTGCAGAAACTATTGAAAATACTTTAACTTTCTTAATAAATATGAAGTAATGTCATTAAAGAAAAGACAAATCACTTCAATGGACAATTGCGGAAAGGGTTATGTTAGGATTCTGCACTGGCAGAATATTAATCATGAAATGAGTTAGGTCAGTGAATTTTAGTGTATGTTTTAGGGTTATTGTTTAGGATGAAACTCTGCATGTACTCTTCTTACATCATAGGAAAAATTAGTGCTTTGTGCTGGCGCAACAGCTTCTATAGAAATCATCCCTACTGTTCTGAAGCAACCTAACAGGTTATCTTTGAAAGATTCTTTTATTATAGATACAGCTGTCTTTACACTGAAAATAAGAAAGGCCATGTCCTCTCCCTCTGCCTATAAAAAAGCCCTCCAACAAATATGGTAATTGATTATATGCAAAAGTTACCTTCGAAACATATCTTGTGTATTTATAGGCATCTTTCAGTGTAGCAGGTGGAAACAGAAGAAGTATCACACGAATATTCAGCTCCCCGGAGGCCACTAGCAAATGTTTCAAAGGTCTCCCTAGAGGGGAAAAATAGCATTTTACTGCAGAAGTCACAAATTTGCAAGTCTTCTGGGCAAATTATAAAATTCAATGATTCAGCCCCACTAGAAAACTCACCATGTTTACCAAGATGTGTCACCATTATAAAATGTCATTTTTTCTGCCCATGAAGTTTTAAAAACAGAATATTCAGTGTGTTCCTGAAGAGCTGTAAAAAAACCTCAAGTGATATTTTGTGTGAGTTTTCCCGCCTCCTATGCATGCCCGTTTGTCTCAACATCCATGTAAATATTTTTGATAACTCTATGGATCTGATATGATAAACATAATTTAATTTACAATGGAAAACAGTGAAGAGATTAAGTCAAAGTACTTACCCACTGTAGCACATCCATCAGGCCCAGGATTGTTTCCTGCTCACAACTAAGCAGATATTGATGTACCTCATTTACTGGATCAGAATAATCTCCTTAAAGACAGAAACGCTTACCTTTTGCTATTTACCCCGTAAGTAGAAATGAATGCCTTTGGATCTTTAACCTCCACCTGGACATAAAACAGAGAAGAGAGGGCCCTGCTTTACCAGGCAGCCCACTGGATGAAACCCTGAGCAGGATGAAACCCTGAAATGCTGCAGCCAGCTCCATATCCTGCTGCCCTGTCATCCTTGCCACCGAAAACCTCCCATTGCCTTCACTGCAGCAAGAATTCCCCAACACACAGGACTTGACCCTAATGCCTTTAGCTTCAGCATGAGGATGTTGCCTCTTGAAGCCATGAGGGAACTGGATTACTCCTTTATTGATCAATTGTTGAGTTAGCAATCAATGGGTAATTGACTGTTAACCTCCGTGAGATGACTCATGCGCTTAAGTCAGGCACACAGTTAAATATCTTGCTGAACAAGTGCCTACATACTGTCTGTGGCTTCTGTACACAAATTTGTCAGCTTTACATTATTCAAAGCCACGTAAAAAAAAAATCTTCCATAAATGAGCCACACAGAAAAGAATAAACCCGTTAAAGGGATAGATTTACCGAGCACTACCATTCCATATTTAAGAGCCCCCCTCTCTCTCCGTTATTACTGAGGCAATCAAAGGTGCCTTGAAAGATTGCTAAAAATGATTAAGGGTGCTTTATTTTAGATTGATAACTGCAGTAGCAAGCATGAGAAGGAGAGAGAGCAATTGAAGTGGATGGGATCATTGTGTGCCTGCCTAACATCGCTGGCTTAACATTTGTATTTTAGACTGTCTCTTGCCTAATAACAGCATGTAGTGAAATAAAGGGTTCGTTCTGGAGGTAATTGTTATGTGGTGGAATATAAACAAGACCCATTCTGCAGTATATTTACCACAGTGCATATTTATGAGTTGGGTTTAATTAAAAGTCAGGAACACTAGAGCTATTTTTTAACTAGATGCCTATTATCTAGTGTCAAATGCTTGGTTTTAATCACGCATTTTATACCATCGTGACCTAGATCACTGCCTGTGACATACGAGATAGTGTGTTGTCTTTCCTGAGAAGATGTAGCCAAGCTTGATGGATGTTTTCTCATTCCTAACCTCATTACTACTGGCTTCCCATCCATCTAATAAAATGCTATGATAGAGAGTGGGAAGGTGCTATAAATCATAATATTCCAGCCGCTCCAAGCAGATTCATTAGAAATGCTGACTATATATCTCACACACAGAAAGTCAACACACAAAGTAGGTTGTTGCTTCTGCCCGTGCTGGAGACATCCCCTCACTCCCTCTAGTCAAGTTAGGATTTGTTTTTAATGGCAAAGATGACATTTAATGAAGTTCTGGGTGGCAGGCTGCTTTGACCTGATTAACCCAATAAATATTCCAGCTGGTATTAGTTTTAAACTGTGCTGTAGCCTGTTAGCTCACTCGCATCGTTACTCCACCACTGAGAATACATAATTGCTAACTAATGAACTATTATTTTTTTTTGAGTGAGGTAAGAAACTGAGACATCCTACTTTGCTGTTGCTTTTCCAGTGTTTTCCTTAAGGAAGGGTATTCTGTTTCTCATTTAGTCTGTGCTGGGTCACTGAAGGGAGTATAGAGGGGGAGGGGAAGAATCTGCCCTGTCTGTCTGTCTTTCAGTCTATGAAAGAAAATGGGGCCATGAAAATATAAATGTCCCAGACTTGTTCCTGGAGAAGTGGAACTGAACTGGCTGCATCCTCTGAAAGTCTAGGCTATGAATTTGCACTTCAGCCTTGTATGGCATTTCATTTAGGTTTTGCTTTTTGGTGGAATCTACACAGTTGAAGAGGTAATGACAGCTGTGATCTTTGCAAAAGGGGCAGGGTCACTAAGGGAAGGAAAAAGCAATAAAAGAAAGGAAACAACAAGCAATTTTAACACAATTCAGCTCTAAAAAATGCAGTGTGTGACTGTTGCTGTTCCAGGTGTCTGGATTTTAGTAATGCTCCTGTGGCAGACGCTCAGAGCCACTTACATTCTCCTGTGCAGTTTTGAGGCATGCCCTTCTGAACCTGTCATTCAAAGGATTTTGGTGGGAGGTCATCCAAAGTTGTCTACCTGTAGCCTGGTATGTCTTGGTACTGCAGATCTCACAGAGAACTCTCCCTTTGGACTGAGGTTGTTGGCAGGGTCATAGTATCGAACTTTTTTTTCTTTCAACTATATTGCAATTAGTAATATAAAAACATCAGTGGCCTTTCTGTTGGAATTGAGACACGGTATACATTGGTCCTTGGAATTATTTTCTTTCATTGTGTGTGACATGGGATGTCAGGCAAGCATACGGGCATAAGTGGACTGATGGGAGGCAGTGGGGCATACAGCTTGCAGGAATTCATTGGGGAACACCAGTGGGCTCTTCTGTCTTGCTCAAAGGCTGTTTCACCCCATTTTGGGGAATCGAGATAGTGTGTAAGCTGGTAGCATTCTTTATTAAATCCTTGAGGGGGAAATGCAATTGTGTTTGTATGCTCTCTGCAAGCAGCGTTTTCATTATAAGTCTCTGTGATCTCTAGTACTTAGTGTCAAACTGTTTCAGGGAAAATGATTGATAGCTGTTATTAGTAATCCATGGCTTTATGAATGTACAAATTAAAAGTAATCAGAGAGAGAGGGGAATTGTACATCAGTTAATATAATCCATTTATTTTGAAACATGCACTAAAGAGTGGCATTCATCTTTATTGCAACGGCAAGTCTCAGCTTTGTGGTGATATTCTTAAGCAGATGATGGTAAAACATATAAAGGATTCACTTTAACAACATAGTGGCCACTTGCTGGTCCCTGAAGCATTCCCAAAGTTACACCTAGGAAACAGCAATCCCTCCTTGAATTGCAATGAACAATTTAAAAGTGTCTGTTGAATGTGACTCCCGCTGGGGAGGCATAAGGACCTCTGTCACCTATAGAGACCTCACCTGACACCACAGTGGAGTGCAGATCTGAAAGGGCTACTACCTCCCTCGGCCCCTTTCTGCCCCTACAAGTCTAAATCCAAATTGACTTCTGATCGGATGTGACTGAAATAATTATATGAAGAATTGTCATGTTTGGGCTTTGTTTTTTTAGGTTTGCAGGTTTGTGTTAATTTATTTATTTATTTAAACATGTTAATTAAATGTAAGGGTTATATGTCAATGTGCAAAACTCATGTCAAATCCCCCAAATTAATATCATAACAGAGGTGCCTCTTAGACGTAAAAGTACAGTAAGATGGGATAGGATGACTGCAGTTGAATTGTCTGGCAATTATTCTGAATATCTTTACTCTTAAACAGGAAACACCACATTTTTATGCTTGGTTTTTGTGGTTTTTTTTAAAGACATTGCATTCTATCAGTGGTGTCAACAAAAGGACTATTAACACAATGGAAGTCTTCTATGAAGATAACTATTTTTGTTTAAGGCCTACAGAATTAATTCAGAAAGATAAACACGCAGAACACAAGCTATCTAATAGTATGTGTTGCAAGCCATGCTTATACTGTGTCCATTTAGTCTGTAGAGTTTCCTCTTGAAGAGACCCATGGTTAGGAAACCCTCTGTGTCCTGTAGAAAAGCCGAGTCCTGGAGGAAGAGACACAGAACTACCACATGAAGGAAGGAAAAAGGTATGATGCCAGAGCCATCCCTGCTTAGTGATATTGTTGTTCACAGATTGCTAATATGGTTAGTGCAAACGAGCAAAGAGACACCTTACAATGTGTTACTCTATGCCCTAAAATATGAAAAAAACCTGTCACTGACAGGAATTTAATGGAATTTAGTTGATATTTGAAGGATTTGCTCTTATGCACCCTGCTCTATTGTGTTCAGGTTTTGCTGGTTATGGAACAAAAGAAAAGCACTTCATGTTTATATACTCCCAATCTTCATAGAATAGTGCAAATCTAAACTTGTATTTACCTCAGGATGTAATTGGAAACTGAAGGCTATCATACTTTTTTTATTGTGTCACTTTGTCTAAGGGTGGATCTTATAAAGTTTTCATGGCTCTCATATCAAACTGTAGCAATATAGCGGCAGCAAAAGCCAAACCAGTAATGTTCTTTTTGGGGAAAAGAGAAAAGCAGTCAACTTTTAGTGATATGGGCAATGATTATGTATAATAGGGAAACATAAATTCAGAATCTCCCATTTTTTTAGCATGAAACACGAATTCCAATGTTTATTTTAATATGGCAACTGCTTTTAGCATAACTGCTTTACACTTGAGATATCTTTACAGATCATAGGTTATAGGTAGCACGGCATGCGTCTACACGGTGTTATCATGGACTGTATCAATACAGCATATCATCACGCAAGAAGCTCTAGAGCCTTAAAATTAGATTTAGGGGGTGAGTAGTTGCGATAATTCAGAAGAAATTAAAAAAAATAAAACAAAGCCAACAACAACAACAAAAGCTTTTGCAGATACAAACTGTTATTTAATCAAAGAAAAAAAAGAAATAGGGTAAAGGCCAAGCAAACACATAAGGATATTAAAGGAACACTTACCTAAAATTATATAGAGATTCAGTCTTATTGTCTTTGTTAAATCGTTGTGTCCTGGCTTCAAAAGTGATATGTAAGAATTACTGATTATTATAAAACTATGTAATTAATCTTTGTACACAAGCATTTGTGTACTACATTTGGCAGTGTGTCAAGTTTATTTCTAGTAAGACAAATCTGGGGGATAGTATCATGTTTCTTTCCCTCATTTTCCCTGTTGCATCAGAAGCATAGAGCTCTCTCACCACGTTATACAGATGTACCTGCTCAGCCTCCCACCAAACTGTATCTGTCTATTTACTGACCTTGGGTTTTAGTAACGCATAGTAGAATATTGTAACAAACGTTGAACTTGAAGTATAAAGGGCATTTTTAGGTTAGGGATTCTAGGGATAGTACTCAGTCAATCCCAGCTGAGAGAGAGAGAAGAGGAAATTTCACTGCCTAAAATTAAGGGGAAATCATGGTTTAGTTTCTGTAGTAGAGATGGAAATTATTGGAACAGAAATACTTTCTCAGTCCTAAGCAATCCAGGAGAGACATAATATGCTATTTCCTTTCCTAGAAAGATGTTTTAATTCTCTCCCATCTTGCATTTCCTTTCCTCCACCTTTTTCTGTGCCCTCACAGTCCATTGCACTTTCTCATCTTCAACTCATTCTCTCCAACTATGATCCTTCTTCACCTGAGGGATGGATTGGTCTGAGTGTCTCACTGAGTTGATGATGGGTTCTTACATAATTTTGGTATCTGCTTTTTGCCATCAGTGATGAATAAATCAGTGCCTCTCTCCTTTTTCCCCTCTTGCCCCTTTTTCATGGTAATGTGAAGCAGCACTGTCTCAAGTTAGGAGCAAACCTGACACACCTTCTTGGTCAGAACTTAGGTTAAGGCTCTCTACTGACGCATACCTACTTGTACTAGTGGTACGGAGGTGCAGATGGTGTATAACATTAAATTGACTTTGACTTGTAATTATTTCTCATCTGTTAGCTAAGTTTTCTGCAGACTTCTCTGACACATAAAGTAGACATTTTGTTTTAACCCCACTTATTTCCAGCTCTCCTCCTACATGAGTTTCACAGACCATTCACTGTATCTTCATATTATTGTCATGCAACTAGAAGCAACAATTTAAGTGGTTTTCATCTTGCTTTATTACTAAATATCAGTATCTTCAGCTAAATTGCTGGGCCTCCCCTACTAGAAACAGAAGCAAAATCTGAACTACTTACTTGTAATCTTCCCTTTCTCCTCACTGTAACCCACACACCTGCTCTGTAGCTACATGATATATAATCAAAAGAGTGCAGGTGCTCAGTATGATTGAATTGAACCCTTCCATTTAGTCTATTGCTTTTCTAATTCAGGAGTGATGCTCAGTGGGTGTGATTGAAGAGATCTCTCTCTAATTATGGAGATTTCACTGTGCAGTGTTGGAGGAAATTTTTTTTATTATTTACACTGTTCAGTCTGGCAGTAATATTTCTGTCTGCCAATGTCAATTACATTGCTCTTGACTGCTGCAGATCAGCAGTCTGTGATATCTCTGAAAAGCCAGTGTGTATCACATGTCACTAGCAGACATATTAATGTTTGAGTTGAGGAGTGCAAGTGATGTAACAAGATTAGATGGCACTGATATAAAGGACTAACTCTAAGCCCATGAATAACCAAGAAACTGCTAGATGACAACTGCCAATTATTTACTGCCCCTGTCCAATGTAATATTAATAGCTGTGAGTCTGCACTTTTCCCTTCTTTCTCTCTCTCTTTTACTAGCTTGTTTTTCAATTTCTCAGTTTTACAGAAGTAACATTATTTACAAGGCATTTTGCCCTGAGCTGTTATTAAGTGATTAGCAAAAGAACTGAACAAGTCGTGTTGAACTGTATCCTCTGACATCCCAGAAGACCTCATTAACCAGAAAGGATTAACTAGTTCCAAAGGTATTTTCCCTTATCTTAGTTGTTAACACATCACATCTACTTTAGATTATTTTTTTTTCTTTTCTAATACTAAACAACGCAGTAGTAAACAATTCTGTCACGGAAAGGAAACTAAGTGGTATGTTTTTTTTCACTTACCTCTGAGGAGAACAACTCCATACTTCTAAATAACTCAGCTATAATTGAAAGAAAATATGATATGTCTGAAACTGTAGTTGGATAAAGTTGCATAAAGATGCATGGCGCAAGTATCTTCCATGAACTTAACTCCTCCAACAATAACAGGCAAAAAGAAACCCCTGATTTTTATATGTTCTTTCTTTTTTTTTTTTAAATAACTCTTTTCTGCATTCTGTTTTTACTTCATGTTTTCAGGCAAGTTTTTATTGTCTTCTGCCCCATGGTTCAATTACTTCTTGCAGGTGGGCAGGTAGAGCTAACTAGAATAAATGATACATTAGGTAAGGGGATTTGGATAGACAGGGGATAACAGAAGATAGAGAAGACATTAACTGATGTTATACAATATTCACCTCAACAGGAGAAATGTAACGAACACGTTATGTATCCCAGACTATGCCTAGTCCAAGCTTCAGTTCATGCAACTAAATTTATCCTAACCAAAATGTCCCCTGCAGCTTCAAATGGGCAAGACATATTTCTTCTAAACAGATTGTGCAGTTACTGGCTTAATAAAGGTTTATTGAAAAAGAGCACTAGTTTTCAAATATAAAATAAATAATTACGGTTCTTGAACTAGACTTATCACTGCCCTCTTCCAGTGTGTAAGGCCAGATAGTATTATGAACTGAACATTACAAATACTGGATTATGCTTGTCGTGCCTTTTTAAACTTCTACAGCAATTCCACTGGCAGATTAAATGTCACCAAACAGAGATGAAATTCAAAAATGGAACTGAAAACTTTTAACTTTAAATGTAGTAACCCAGTTACTATTTTTAAAAACAAGTTTGACAAATTAGGATTAACCATATATATTTCGTAATCAGCTTTAACTGGCTTCCAGACTTTCAACAGAGCCCACATCTGAGTGCATGTCTCCTGTTGGGAGTGATAATCTTATGCACTAGGTGATACTGATAACTATAGCATAAAGATAGTAAAGTAGCACTCTGCTTCTGCACGCCTCACAGGTTTCTGGCACTTGTATTAGTACCTTTTTGTCTATAAATATTTGTATATTTATTTTTTGTGGGATTATTTCTGAACATATAGTAACACTTTTCAGCAGATATAGTAAATCTGTTGATTGCATACTCACTAATGCAAATTTTGTACTTTTTCATAGATTAAATATTCTTTTTCCTTATGATTGAGAGGTTTTGCAGCTCTAAGAAATGATTTAGTACTTGAATTCTAAAGGATATAAAGAGGTACAGAGGATACTCAAAGGACTTCAGCTGGATATACTTTATATTACCATCTACCCTTGTTCTATGTCACAGGAAAGCACATTTGCTTGTGTTTGTGAGGTACAGATAAGAACGAACAGAGATCTTCTGGCACATATCAATAAAGCAGAAAAAAAGTTGCATAATAGCAATAGCAGTCTGCTGGGATAACAGATTGGTGCCCACTAGTAAGGGGGCAAGACTCATAATTCACAAGCAATGAAGCCACAAGTGAATTATAAAGGTCTTGTCCTCCTTCAATGGAGATAAATGAGTCCGTCTAGTACAACCAATCATACGATCTGTTTGGATAGGTATTCTTTGTCCATAATCCTTTCTCATATAAAATATTTTGGGTGGGTATCACAATAAATAGGGAATAAAAGACATTCCACTTATTTCTTCACTCTGTTGCTGAGGATTCTCTGGTACTGCAGTGTTGAAGATATTGGCTGGTTTTCTACCTTATTTTCATCTAAAGCTTCATTAAACTCATCATATTTAGTAAGAGGCATATGTGACAGGACTATCTTTGGTTGGGTTTTTTTTTTTCTGTAACTGATGTATAAATTCACTTTTTTTTGCTGTTCTTACTATTACTTACTTACTAGCACTACACTTGCACCCTCCCACCCCATGCCTCCCAAGTATGATTGCTTCTCTGGTGGTCACATTTTCCAGTTCTCCCTGGAGAGAGGAGGGTGAAAGCCTGTTTTTAAAGCAGTACATTGCTGTTGTCTTACACTGGTGGTGTTTGTCATGCAAGCCTGGAGTCTTGTTACTGAGACCTCATTATGCCGTGGGCTGAATCCCCATTGAGGTAAAGAAATTTAAATGTGACCAGTCTTTTAAAAGTCATGATAACTATGGGTCTTTACATAAGATAACTTCTTAGTAAGGGTATAGGTGTTTTGTCAGACAGTCTAGTATTTGCATAAGATAAAGCAAAATAACACCTCCAAGCTTTTGTAACAATTTCATTTGGTATGTTTTACATTATTTGTTTGATCATTCATTTGTATTCCTTATGACAAGTAGGTCGTATAAACTGAGGCATTGGAGCTAAATGGTGGGAGGGCAATCTCTGAGATCAAAATGCTGATTCTAAGAAGTAATTAAGATTACAGGCAATGCAAGCAGAGATGGCAGCAACTGAGATTTCATACTGATTTTTCATTGTAGGATCTTCTTTCAGTTTCTTATCAATTTGACAGTTTTGCCAGCTGCAACTGAAATTTGTATTTCTAAGTGTCTTTCTAAACAGATTTAAACAAAATATAAAAGTTTTGAGACTCTTCCAGCTAAAATGTTCCAGCTATTTCTGAGAATCAGCCAAAGTTAAATTACAGTATATCATGTTTCAATATTTTTTGCAAGCACTTTGGTGAGAGCACTCTCTCTACACTTAGTAGTCTACACACGTAGTACATGAATTTTTGTGAAGATGTTTTGTTTCAGGTATGTCCTTTTGCTGTTCTTATGGAAGGTTGCTGAAATTTAGATGAGACACACATCTTAGTTTTCTTGTGCTTGATAGAGTTATATTAAAATTTGCCAGCTAAATTCTCTAGAATCTCTGGCTACAAAATGAGTATGCTCTTGCTCCTCAGAGCTCTTCCATGGTGGCTGGTGGTGCATGTACCAGTGATGATCTTCTTGATGGGACTTGAAGACCCAGTGAGATCTTCTGTGCAGTTACTGCTCTGGGGTGTTCTGTTGCCAGGCACAAAAATGGATTAGAAGGGCTATTTTTCTTGTACTTCATTGCTCCCATACTGGTGTTCAGGTAGTGTGAAAGAGAAAGAGGAATGTCTCTTCCATGACTTGAAAATAGTGTTGGCAACAGAGAGAGAGTTGAAGACAAAGAAGAAATGAACAGGGAGAGAGAGAGAGAGAAAGAAAGAGGGGGGAAAAGCAAACACAAATGAGAAACAAGAATAGAATAGGGCAGTAATGGAGGAGGCAGGACCTGGGAAAGGGACATGAAGAACTGGCAAGAGGAAGTTTAGGATCATGCAGGGACAGGAAAGGACAGGAGGATGTATACACTATGAGCACTGCTGCAGTAAGTTACAGCATTTATTTCCTGAAGACTAATGTCAAGCTAAGCGTTTCCATCTCTGTTGCAAGGCCATACAAAAATCAGGAGAAACTGAGTTCTTTGTTGAAAAGCTGTTTCCTTAACATTTATTTATTATCAACCAAATTGTGACCATGGATAATGTCACTGACTGTGAACTGGTTGACTGTGGCACTAGGCTTTTAGGAAAAAACAACCTAAATGACACAATGGCCAATAGCTGGAATTAAACCACTTTGGTTTTAGATTCAGTTTCCTTTTCAAAAGGATTGGTTTTTTCCCATGAAGGATTATTTATTCTCATTATATAAGACCTTTTTTGAGAACAGGAATCATTGAGAAGCTGTATGTTGCCTTAAACTTCATGTTTACGTGTTAAAATGCCCTAACTTCCTGTGAGCGGCAATATCTGCTGTTACACTTCTTATTTGTTTATCTAGGGGCTGAGGACTTTATTATGTTACACTAGTCTAACACTTCCCTTAACATTGCTTGTAAAATCTGAACTAAACATTGTTATTTGTATAAAATATGTATTTAAAAATGAGAATTACTGCTCAGACTGAGTGTAAATATTTATTGAGTCACATACCATTTAAATATATTTCATTTTACTTGGGATGATTTCTGAAAGCCTCAAGAGCAACAAAAACCTTATGTTGTAAAAGTATCTCCCAAATTAACTCCCTTGGGTTTTTTTGTAGGTTTCAGGGAGAACTCAGAACATAGTAGCATGAAATGGAGGCACATAACTAAAGAGGTATTGGTATTTCACCTGAAAGTACATTGGGTTTTCTACTGGTAACTGAAGTTAACAGAACCTGTCTTATATATTCATGGGAGGCAAGCTCTGGCATTTCTACGAATACTTAGGTTTCAAATATTGGTAGCCTGCAACTCCCTTCTTTTTCTCCCTCTTCTTGTAGACCCAGTATATACATTGGAAATTTTTGAGTAAGCTCATTGATGTTCTGGACTAAGACTATCAAAAAGCATTTTATTTTTGAGATGTGCTCAATGTCACAGGAAAACATTCTGGAATCTTTATGCCCTTACAAATCTGCTGTGGGCCAAAAAAAATACCGTCAGTGAGCACGAGATATTACTTGGCCTGTGTTCCAGTGGGAGGAGCTCGGGAGGACCATGCTGCTACAGGGTCTGATAGTTTAGATCTTTCCAGGTAGTTGCAGTGAATTTTACTATTGTCTTCTGAGCTTATTTTACTTGCTGGTTTTTCGCCTAGAGGAAATCTTTCTACACAGATTCTGAATCCCTGCTTCAAAATCACAGCTGAGAAATTACAAGATAATTAATAGGAAACCTCACTAAAAGAATAAATTATGATGATGGTGATAACGGTCCAGGCACTAGCCACACCCTTCTGATTTGCCAGTAGTTTGTAGGTCAATGCAAATTATGTGGAGCTAAACTGTACTTGACTTCTGGTTGCTTCAGAGTAGTTGCCTTTCTGAGAGCTAGAAAAGGATGCTGCTGTCTTTGGATTTACTTTTTCCTGGTTAAGTTGTGGGATCAGGGAAAGGCATCGGCATGTTCTAAATGTCACTGTCTCATCATACTGAAAAGAGATGACCATCACAGCCAATTGCACAACTTTATGACACCTGCTTTTATTCCTGACAGTAACAACAGAACAGTTAATGGTATGACTTTTCCTATGAAAATAACACTACTATATATTCCTGCAGGAATAACTATCAATTTGGAAATGACCACCAGTGAGCATCCATAGTAACCCTTGCTCAGGTAAATAGAGCAAATGAGCAGTGGTACTCTTCCTTTCTATGACACTGGCAATTTAGGAACTAATATTCCACTCGCACAAAGGAATTAGTCACAAAAAGGTTATTTTCCTGCTTCTTACTGATCAGGACTCCAGTGTGGAAAGATTGTTTCATTCCATCTACAGTAACTTTAATTTCAAGTAACCCATACAGAGTATTTTTCTAAAATGAAGCAGTAAAATAACTATTCTTAGTTATAATTTTCTAATAGGAAACCTGAAACTTCCAAGAACAATTCCATAATTCTATAATGATGTTGCCATGAAAATATGCAATATTCAATAGTTTTGAGCCCTATTGCCTACTTTCTAAAGTTCTCTTAAAAAGGTAGGTATGAGCTGGAGCAATCAGAGGAAAGAGATGGTTAAAAAATAAAAATGTGTACTTTCTCTGTCTATCTGCCCATCTCTCACATTCCCCCCACTCCCTGGTGGAAAAATATTTTTTTCCTGACATTATTATTTTTCCTGAAATTTTTCGTGGGGAGGAAAACTATGAGTTTAGAGGTTATTTTAATTGTGGATCGTTGATACTTATTTCTCTCTTGCTACTGTGTTCTATTTCTAGCAATGAGTTTTAATGATTCCTTCTTGAACATACCAATCTTGTCATCGACTTTGAAAGTTTTCTTGTTTTGCATAAAACCATTTTCAGTCATTGTAGTACTTGTCCTTTTGAAATAAGGAGATTTGAAATAGCCAGTGTCGGTGTCAATTTCTTAGTGCCATAGAAAAACTTAGCCTGTAAAGAGGAAGGAAACATCAGGAGTGTTTGAATATAGGAAGAGGAAAGTCATAATGAATGATAAATCAGGACTTTTAGATAACTAACATTAAAGCGTGAGAATGAAATGGGGGAAAATAGCAAATTTAAATGTGATAATTATTTAACATACTCTTAGCTTCGTGGAACTGTTTGCTGTGTTTGGCATTTAGGACAAAGGTCTAGGCAGTTTAGACACAGAAATGACTTACAGACACATCCAAGTATACAATCTGGAAGTGATGATTTAAAAAAAAAAAAATACAAAACAAAAAAAAAAAACAAGAGAAACATATTTACACTGTTTGGAGAATGTGTAGCTCCTAAATAAATATTAATCTGATCTCTTTAGATTTTAATAGCTTTCATCGGCAATGCTGTTTTCTAAATGTCAGAGTAGGATTTTTGAAAAACCTAATACTGGGAAAAAAAACGTATTTAAAGCACATCAAAATTGACTCTGAGGTTGCAAATGGATGAGAACTGACAGGAAACTTAAGGTCATGAAACTTGTTTAGCTGAATGACACAGCAGAGTATCTAATTCAATCTTAGTGTGCATAAGACAGAAACTTAAAGTGTAGAAGGTACCTAGAGAATACAAAACCACAAAATTCTTGTTATTTGCTATTAGCATGTATTTACTCTAAAATAAAAATTCAGATTGTTAATATACTCTGTGGATTTTGGTATGCAGGAAAAATATTTTTCCAGTTTTATTTAATTGCTTCTTGTTTTTGTTACTGACAATTCTCTAAGTACTACCTTTAAACAGTGAAGCAGGAGTATACATGGAGCTATGAAGCATATATAAGGCTGCCTGACTTAAAAGAGAAATTGAATTAGATGAAATGCAAGGTGTGTGGGAACAGAAGTTTTTCAATTCTGTGATTCTACTGAAAATCTTGCCATCCTGGGTCTTACTCTTTCCATAACATTACCATTTTGTCAGATCATCATGGACACACTGAGGGCTTGTATGTTAAAAACAACAGCATAAATGCAAGTGGCTATCTTACTAAATAAGAGTCTTTGGCTCTTGAGAATTTATCAATATTGGCTTCTTTTCACAAGTGCCTGGATATCCAACAGTTAAGTAAAAATGGTGGTAGTTCCTTTGCAGTTGATGGCTTCATCGCTGAATTTGACAGGAAAAATATGGCTGAAGCGTAGCAGAGGTCTAGGAACTTGGTGCTTCCAAACTACTTTTCTTGCATCTTGACAGCTTGATGGGGATGGCATCACACACCATTTTAATTTGATTGAAACAATATGGAACTGAAAGAAGAAAAAACCTCCTCTCTACTTATTCATTTTGTTTCAGGGATAATATGCCAGCTTCCTATTTTTTAAATTATGTTGTCCTTCATCAGGAGAGAGTGTTGCTTGGAAGAAGACTGTCATTCTACCACTCTGGTATCCAGTGTCTACTTATTGGCCAGTCAGATGAAGTGAGGTAATTATTCCAAAAGATTGGGCTGAATAAAATGATTGCCACAGAGTAACTCACAGCTTTGTCATGTAACAGTCCAAGAAGTTACTGGCTTATTTCCTCAATTTCTGACTAATCTATGTGTTTATTTTAGCTTTAGAACTTGGCACTTGGAACAGACGCCATAGGAAATCCAGGAATCACTGAAGTCACTCCCAGGAAAACCAGTGGGGAAAGGAGCACAACCTTTATATTTAGTAACTCATTTGAGTGGCTGTCAAGTTAGACTGCTCTATTAATTGCTTTGGATGTAAAATCAGTAGTTCTCTTGGAAATTAATTAATTCAAAGTTTAAGAAATTGTGGGCTAAGTATTTACACATAGCAAAAATGAACCAGGTGTTCAAGAGCAATTGCCATAACATAAACACTTCAAAAATAATTAAATGCAAGGCAATCTGAATAAGAGTAGTAAATCTTTATCGCTTTTATCAAGAACTAAGGATCATTTCCTAGCTGTCTTCTTGTGAAGAGACATGTTCTTGCCACAGACTGTATTAAACTACTTGGGTTTAGTCTGCCAAAAGACTATTTTTTCTGAAAGAAAAGGTTTTTCAAATGCCTGATCTGACTTTAGTCTTTATCTTGTGAGCTGACTACCTCCTGGTATACCCCAAGAGGAACCTCAACTCCACATTTATTCCAGGAATCCAGGCTTAAAACCACCTTTTACTAGTAATCACTTAGTCGTAACTGTAAACAGAGAAAGTAAGTTCTACAGATTTTTGGCTACACAATTGGTGTATAAGCTACAGAACAATTTTTACAAACTTCTGTTCAGAAGTTATGAATCTCATTTCCTATATTCTGCTCAATGCTGGCTGACAGTGCAAGGAATGATTATTTGGAGCAGCCAGCTTGACAAGGAATAATCTTTCAGATTGTCATTTTATAAAGCAGAAAATCTAGAAAGGATTAATGCGGCTCAGTATTATTGCTTCCCTTTTTAATTTCGGGATAGTATATTTAAAATTTTTATTCTACGGAATCTTGACCTACCATGCTAAAAGTCTCGTTCTGACTTTGCCTCCCAGGCTGGATTTCCTTAGAGACAAGATATTTCTCTTATGTTTCCATTTCCATAAATCCCTGATTCTTTAATTTTTTACAGAAGTGCAATAATTTTTCATTCACCTTTTAGTTGTTATTTGCACCCAATATAAGTCTGGTCAGCACCACTGTGGGAAGAGCATTATTTTTGAATTGCATCAAAACCAGAGCAAAGCAAAATTTGAAATATACGAAGGCTCATTGGGTGTCCCCACTTTAATTTGATCTTTAAATGGTTTGACAAAAGTGTGATATGAGGGTATTATTCCACTCATGAATTCAGCCCTTTTCCCTGTACTCCCAGCATTACTTGAGGAATGGGTAGATAAGCACTGGGTTCTTCCTCCTTCATATTTAACATTTTGCTTTGGTGAACAGGATCATGAATTGGTCTGCCTTTGTCTCTCTACTGATTACAAAAACACTTTAATGGCTAAAATTAGGAAATTCAAGATATGAAAGTCCTCTGAATGCCAGTGACTCAAGCAAATATCCAGTCTGCTCTTTTCTTTTCTAGATAGATACTTTAAGGTGGCCCTTACAGTTATGGAACTATTCATGAAAGAGGAGTCAAATAAAAATAAGATGTCCAGCTCTTCTTGTCCTTGTGAAAGCTTGTTGATGAACTGCTATTTGTTTATCTTCAAAAGTCTCCTAGAAAATCTTCACTTATGCTAGGGGTATATTTAATTTTGACATCTATTTTTCACACAAATTAATACATGAGAAATGGTGGGGAATGGAATTTTCAAATCTTTTTGACCTTCACTAAGATTTTTCTTGAGTTTTCATTGTGGGTTTGGGTCACTTGTTACTTTATTCCAGTGCTCTCTTTTACTTCTGTTAATCATTTTACGTTGTTGTGGTCTTGTGGGTTGCTCAAATAAAACTGTTGAAAGTCCATTTCTAAATGTCAGTTAGCCACATAACTCCCAGAAGAAAATTTAAGACTATTAGTTTTAATGCTGCCCTTTACGAAGGGTGTATAAAAAGGCTCAAAAATCACTGAAATGCGTAAAGGAAATTAACATGTAACTGAGTTGTTCATGTTACTGCATATCATGCTTCTGCTCAGATACCACAGTGACAGGTGCCCTAAAGCTGAACCAGATAGATGTCACTCAAGCATGACAGAATATGCATGTAGTAAATTATCATGGCCTTGACCAGCATCACTGGTGAGGAGGTGAATGGTAATATTAAACACATGGTGGGTGTGACCTGTAAGACAAAGGACTTTGTGTACTAAAACTGTCATTTTTTAAGATCTCCTAACACACGATGTGAAGGTTGCTGTACTTGTCATTTCCAAGCTTAGACATTGCACAAAATCAATTCACTGTTTGGCAACAGAAAACTGCCTCCTAGTATTTCTTGATATTTCGCTATGTCGTTATATTTCCATAATACCACCTTCCATTCTAGGCATTATTTATCCCAAATGAACTTGAATTATACACTCTAGTGTTTCACTTGTCTTTTGTAAATATTCTGCAAGGACCCATTTTTATATTTGCAATTTGTGTTGCTATCCAAGGGAAATATTCTTCATTGTGCAAATGGTATGTTTGGCTTTCTCTTCTTTCCTTCCATCTCTACTGCTTCTGCAGTACAAGATCAGGTGAAAAGGGGATTTGAGAGCATTCTAGGGTAAGAGAGTATCTGCAAGGGTAAACGTCACAAATTTTCAAATTTCTGTTTTCATTTTCCTGGATGAAGACAGCCTGACATGTTACTGCAAACCCAGTCTGCCTTTGACTTTCTCTATCCCTCTTTCCCTGTTTTAATATTTACACACTATTTTTACTGGCTTTTTTAATAAAAGCACATAAAATCCAAAGTAGTAAAGAAGACAGACAAGTGTGTTTGTAACTATATAGATACGAACCTAGCCAAGCAACTTTACAGCAATAGAAATAAACTTACTCAGTTTCTATTTCTAAGGCTAGATATATAAGGTAGTGAAAATCATACATGAATAAGTGCATGTAAGTTATAGTGAGGTAACCACATAAGAGATGGAACAAGTGATACATCAGGCAATGAAAGTCAGGATACAGGAAGTGTCTGTGGTTCTTTTCCTGTTACGGTCCACTAATCATTGCAATTCCATGTGTAAACTAGGAACATTTGAACCCCTTTTCAAATACTAATTTATATTACTTTGCAGATGATCTGTAAGCTTGGCCACATTTCTCTGAAGCTTGCCTGTGTTCACTTAAATAGCAAAGCTCTAGCAACATTTTGAGCATAAAGATGCAAATGCACATAAAGGTGTACTGCTGCATATGCGCATGCACAGACATACACATATTTTCATGGAAGTATGTACATCTGTGTGCATGTGTTTGTTCTCTCTTTCTCTTGCTCTCTTTGTTTAGCAGCCATTCCATTAACAAAAGAGGAGAAGCTTGGTTTACACTAACAAATATAAGTACAACCTTGAGAAAACAGAAACATTGTTCTGCTTTTTGTGGCTTTAAGAGGGCAAATAATATGTTACTTGTGCTAATTGCATTGAATGAAAAAACTTCCAGAGCTGATTGTCTCCAAAACTTTAGGTTTCTAGTGATCGGTGATGCACAGGCCTAGCTTTAATAACAACGTAATGTAAATGCCACAACATAGATACCACATATTTAATATTAGTGAAATAAAATGAGCTTTGTTCCTGCCTTTAAATTGAAGAACTTTATTTCCTTGGTAAGCTACTATGTAAGCTACTATGTTCCTAACTGTTGTATTTCCGGTGCAAAAGTCATTTGGTCTACTAACGTGAATAAAATTGAAATATTTAGATGGTTTTTTATCACACTTCTGTTTCTGAGTTCTGTGTGTATATGTACAATACAGATCCCCACCTAATATTTTTTTTCTTACAGATGATTAAAGAGGGGCTGGGCAATATTGGCAGTTTCAGAAGAGTCTGCCACTACTGAATTATAAACAGATTTAATTATTCTATCACAAAAAGCTACGAGAGCAAAATAAATACACTTACTGCAGACAGAATCTCTGCAACTCTAATTGCCAGAGCACTGTAAGAGCTTTCAAATAATAAGTCCTTAAATAATAAATTGATATGGGAGAGAATAATGACACCCAGGTGTGAAACCTTAACCTGAGAGTAGTGCTGCATACTCGATGACATAATTGCTTCTATTACCATATTTTAGTCTAGCATGGGGTTTTGAGTCATAGAAACTGGATTGAAATGAAAGACAAAACATGTTCAAATCACAGGTGAGATTTGAAGCAGAAATATATAATAAAGTCCAGGTAACTAAATTGCTACTTAAGTTTTGAAAGCAGGCTTAGATATTATGTGAAAAATTATATTTAAATACTAGTCACAGTCTAACTTGCTCCCATAAAAGCAAGGGTTAAGAAAATTCACACTGGAAGCTAGAAGAGCCTTTGTTAAAAGGCTCTCAGAAATGCAGTGGATTTTTCTTATTTTCCTGTGAAAATACTTTTTGTTCCTACTTATTTTTTTCCATGCAATAGATGAGACTGTGGAAGGTTCCTTAAGTAAAGGAGTTTCTTTCCTGACATCCTTGCTGTTCAGATCGTAATTCTGTTCAACACTCTAACAAATATGAGCCAATGTAAAACATGAGTACTGCATTTTCATGTATTTTTTTATATTTATTTTCGTGTTGTGTTCAGTGTAACACAACATGGGAAGGAGCTACTTCATTTAGTAGAGCTCATCACATCTCAGCTCTGTTGCAGATGTTACCTTACCAGTTGCCATTCTGAAATATATTGTGCCACCACAGAGCAGAACAACAAGACTATGGACATGAGTGATACCAGTGCTTTTTTTAAGGCCATCTTCAGGAAGGACTACACCCAGTAGAAGCAGGAATGGGGAAAGATGTAATCGATTATATCACCTCATACCTGCACTGTTGTTGAGGCAATTTCTACCCAAATAAAGTACATTAGTAGTAAGCAGAGCTGATTCTGACTTTTCTGTGGACATGATCAGCACCAGGTGTTTGTTATCAGTTCTCCAGGTCAGGCCTCTAAAAGCAGTACATGCAAATTTTGGTGAATAAGAAGTTGACATTTACACAGCAGCAGAATTTTGATCCAAGAGTTATGACAGTTTTCACATTCTGCTGGAGGGTCAAAACTACAGAAATAATGCAAATTCCCCCACTCCCCAGAAGACGCCTTTTTAGGCTGCTAAAAATATCTATTGCTGACTACTGAAAACCTGACAGTTACTGTCAGCATTGCATTTGTACTGCAGAAACTCCTATTGGTATTATATACAGCTTAAGTGCAGAACCAACAGGTGACTCTCGTCTTCAGAACTGTTAATATACATATAAATATAAATAATAGAAATATAAATTAAGAGTCAATGAAGAGAACCTCTTCATCAGTTCTATCTAATGCAACAGCCAATTATCAAAACTGACGTGATACTGTACACTTCTCCTCCGTCCCCATAATGAATTCTCAAAGAGTTTCAGGACTTAGGATATGGATTCTTGGAGCAAAAGATGTGGCATGCCTATACCCATGAGACTCCCCTCACTGACATAAGAGGTCTAAAATGCTTCTTTTTGCCTCTGTCACTACAGGACCACTCCTGATTGCAAATTCTGACGTTGCTACTCTTTGGGAACTCATGTGTCTTAAGACACAGTTATTCTACAGGAGGAGAGAGAGGGTTTAAGAACATCCCTGCGCATCACTGACTGAAGATTGTGACTTGGAGCTTCTCTCAAAAGGAAGACATTACTGAGACCACTGAATGAATCCAGTTGTTCACTGGACTCTTGAAGGAAACAACAGTTATATCCTATATGTGTCCTGCTCTGGCAATCTCTGGTTTCTCATCTTCCTTGGTAGCATGGCTCTGAATACCCACAGGTTCCTTTTGTTATCTTAATGTATTGCTGTCATGCCAAGGGTTCCTGCAGGTGAAGGTGCTGGGGAAGAGATGATGGTACCCTTGTAAGGATCAGAGAGCGTGAAAGAATATGTATGCCCAAATACTACTTCTCTACACATGGCATGCCCATGTCCTCCATGCAGACCTTTTTACATGTTAGGTAAGGACTGGTCCTAGAAGGCAGGTAGAGCAGATGTAAAGGTGCCATTATACCCTTTTTTAAAGTGGCCACCTGGACTTTGCCCCATTCTTATTGCACAGGAATTCTTGAGCGAGGGTAACAACTTAAATGCACAGCAATATAGTCATTTGAGAATTGCATTTAAAAACTGGGTGGGAAGAGATTCTTTATACTTAAACATAAGTAAAATGTACTTCCATTAATAAATACTTTGCACAAGCACAAATTGGTATTTATTATGTGTTTATATAAACAGTAATTTAACAAGACAGTGCAATTCTTTATTACAGAAATACTAGGATTTAAGAAACATTTCTTAATAAGAAAGGACCAATTGTCTTTATATGCCTGTTGTTAAAGATGACAATTTAAATTGCACAAACAAATTCTATGCTGGGTTTACATAAATACTGATAACAGGTATATAATTGTACACACAAACTTTTAATTATTTTAAGGCACCACAATTTGAAGCTACTTCTTTACTGAACAGCTGAACAGTTGAACATTATCACTGTCTGTGAAACTCCTTAACAACTATTCTGAGATAACAGCTTAGAATTTTCTATTTTAAAAAATCCTTTTGTATCCCATGTGACCACACAAATTTCCCCTGTGGAGAAACTCACTATTTTGCTGTAGTCTAATTCTTGCGCACAAAAGACTAGGCTCTCATTGTAGTTCCTTCTTTAAGGGTTTTTAGGAAAACTAGAGAGAAAGGTAAGCAACCTACATTCTGCTTCTCTGCTTATGACTGGTGCTTAGCATGTGATATAACCTCTCTGTGCCTTGTGTCTTCTTTCTGTAGAGTGGTAGCAATAATATCCATTTATGTAAAGAATTCTGAGGCCTGTGGCTGAGAAACACTCCATCAGTGTCTCCTATTTTAATACTGTTATCATATATAGTTAAGCCCCACTGAGTTTAGCCATCTTTTACCTTCCATGGTTTGACTTTCTTAATCTGTTCAACTGAGTCCTGAATATAAAATGCCAGTCTTCCTCTGCAGAATTTTCTTCTGGTTTCCTGTCTGTCTTCTTTTCTCCTCCCTACTAGACCATCAAAGGTTATTTGCTCTATTATTTGAGTATCACTCCCCTTTACCCCTTAATTGATCCTTTGCTTTTTCTCATTTTTATCTTTACCTTCTAGGGTTTTTTTTTCAGATTGTAGTTATCTTCCTCCTTTTGTTCCCATGGATGAATATGAAGCACAGACCAAGAAAGAACCCTTGGAGTACAAGAGTGTTTTATTGTTCATTGTATTGTGGTGCTGAGTTCTCAGCATTAGTTAAGTGTGTCTTGGCATTTCAATTTGTAAACTCCACTTCAAGGAGCTGATAAATAGCTTGTCTATTTCAATGCAGGTTGTATAAGTGATGCAGTTAAAGGATTTCATTATTTAAAGACAAACTTCAGGGTTTGGGCTAGATTTTCAATATAAGGAAAAATTAATTATAAAAGGTGGGTGCTGTGAGAACATATGGAAGCACATTCCGCTCTTGGTTACCCTTTTAATGGGACAGTGGGAGTCCTGTGTATTCAGTGGGAGTTCTGTGCATTCAAGAGAGGAATGCAGCCTTCAGGGTCTGATTTTTCCAAATATTAGAAGCTCAGGGCCATGTGCAAAAATGCATGCATAATTACACACTTAATCTGAATGTACATTTACTGTGATTGCAAATGCAAATCAGGTTGTGTGCATGAAAATGGTCAGTTGAGTTTCAATACCTGAGCGTCACATGAAGTCACAGTAATTGTGCATGCAGATTAAGCATGTAATTGGGCATATATTTTTGCAAGTGGCCTTGTGCTTCGGTGCTTTGAAAATGAGACCCTTTGAGCTCATTGTTAATGGATGTCTCTTGTTATTTTCTTTTTAAAATGGCATTGCCAAAATTAGTGTATTATACATTGAGTTGATCTTGCACTCATTATTCTATAATTTGGACTTCATCAGAGATGCTTCCCAATGTCTTTTTTGGGAGGAATGGCCTTTTATATCTGGGGCAGATTTCTAAGCAGAGTACCTGGGATTAAAAGAAAAACAGTAATACTGGGTTCTTTCCCATCAATGTCAACATTTTTTATTTTGCTGTTCTTCTATAGCTTTCTAGTTATGTCTTTATAGTACTGAAAGTTTAAAAATAACTGTCTATATATCAGACCCAAAAATAGTTCTTTTATGTACACGATAATAGAAAATGTTCCCCTTTTCATGTGACAGCAACCTGATCTGGAACAAAGGTCTGGAAGTCTGTGCAGCTAAACCAAATGAGGTTTATTGCTAAGGAAACAAAACAATAGCAAAACAGAATGAAAAAAAAATATAAATGATGCTCTGATTTCTGTTTTCAGGTGTTTTTTAAAAATAAACAAGACAGCAACGCTGTAATTTCTTCTCACTAGTCTATGCTTCTTTTCTCCATTCTGATTATTGATCGACCCTAATCCTACAGAAATAATTGAACTCAAGGCTGTCTGATTCTTACCCATCTTCAAAAGAAGTCTCCTGACTTTTAACTCTGAACTGCAAGATAAGAAAGAAAAAATTAAAAGAACCAGAGTAGAAAGGTTTTCCCTTCCCTTCCCTTCCCTTCCCTTCCCTTCCCTTCCCTTCCCTTCCCTTCCCTTCCCTTCCCTTCCCTTCCCTTCCCTTCCCTTCCCTTCCCTTCCCTTCCCTTCCCTTCCCTTCCCTTCCCTTCCCTTCCCTTCCCTTCCCTTCCCTTCCCTTCCCTTCCCTTCCCTTCCCTTCCCTTCCCTTCCCTTCCCTTCCCTTCCCTTCCCTTCCCTTCCCTTCCCTTCCCTTCCCTTTTTTAAGAATATGACTTTCAAAAGAGACTGAAGAAAGAATGTTCTTAAAATGAAGATCTAGGCAAGAACGAGACCAGTGTAACTTGGAACAAATAATCAAACTCTTAATAAGCATCTGAAAAATAACCTGGAGGTGACCTACAGACCCAGACATTTGATATATTAATCAGAAAGAAATTCAAACAAACAAATCAGGAGTCAAACCATTCCTGCAAGATGGTAACAGTACTGATAAATGGGAAAGGTTATAATAGTTGGATACTAAAGTATCCCATAATATCCAAAACTGAAGGTAACAATAATTAGATATGGAATCATGTGATCAACTGATAAGCTAAATTGGGAAGTACTGTTCTGATGATGCATTAGTAAAGTGGTGCAAAAATGGGAAATAACTGTTACTCAGAGAGAATTTACTGTTGTTCACAGTCAAATGGAAGGATTTTTCTGAGTGTGGCATTGGAGCAAGTGACACTGATCAAGCTGAACATGTTTAAGGGACTAGATCTTTCCAGTCCTGTCTTTTATGGTTCCCCAAAAATCATAAAGTCAAACCAAAACATTTTACTTCATCAAAATCAAATAAAAAACTTGAAATTATTCATTTTGACATATCCCCATATAAAACTTAATAGAAATTGGCATGTTCCACTAGAAAAACAAAATCAATTTGATGAAGCTTCATCTTCTGATGTAAAACTGTTCCATCAAAGGTGTTTTGACTGGTTCTTATTTTTATCAGATAAATCATAAAACCATGACCACTCAAAATGCTTATAAAAATCTTGCTGATAGCCTCTGAAGACAGGCTGAAAAAAATGGCTGTAGAGGTTAATTAGTCTTTCAGGTTACTGACTACCCCTGCAGCTTGGTCTTCAAGCACTTGAACACGAATTCAGGACCGTGGAATAGAAATCAGGATGTGGCCCATTATGTGCCCAGACAGAGGTCTTTCATCTTTCAGAGACTGCTAATCTGTCATCTTTTGCTAGTATCAACTACCTGTATAATGCACAAAAGGAAAAAAAATATATAGCTTAGTGAAAGCATGAGTGGGAGAAACTAAACTTTGGATCTTCCAGTTAGAACAGGAGGACTTTTTAAGATAATAGCTTTTTGAGGGACTATGTGGAAAGGACGTGATAGTGTTTTGCCCTGAAGTGATGCTACCTCAAGGCTTTTGATCAGAGTAATCATTGTAGAATGTGCATCCTCTGCTTTGTCATACATCAATCTGTGCTTGTTGAATGGACTCGGGAGAGGCCTGAAAATACTGTCCTAATAGTTTATGAATAATACTAAACAAAGTACTCGTTTACTGTTCAAAGCAAAATATTTTCTATTATTTCTTCTGACGAGCCTTCACCTTGTAATTGGAGTCCTTTGCTGTACCCTCTGTGTTGGGTGCCAAGAATATCCACTCTGTGAGGGGATTTAGGCAGTCAGCAAATATTTGATCCTAGATGCAGGGCACAGTGAAGTATGCTCTGTTCTCACCTGAACAGTACGGAGGAGGGCTCTTAGTGATTGCAAGGATTCTGGATCTCCACTTGATTGGCATATATATATATATGACTGCATATGTACATATGTGTATATGAGTGTGCATATATATATACACACATACACACACACACATAAATCCACTGTGACCTGTGACAAGAGTACCACATATTCCACTGTGTGGTTTGAACTATGAGGTGTAACCAGTAAAGTATCAGGAAATGTTGGCAAAGGATTGTATGTTTCTTTGTGTGTACTAATTGAAACCTTATTCAAGAATAGCAAGACCTAGGGTGAGAAGCTGAATTTTTAGTGCTGAAGAGGAAGAAAAACACCAATTAAAATATCTTATTAAGCTGGGAAGTAAAAGGAAATTGGCAGAAGCTATGTTTACAGTTTGTAATGTATCAGTCACTTTTTGGAAATAGTTAACTTGGATTAGCAGGAGTAATATCTCCTTACTAGAAGACTGATCTTGTCTTAAATTATTAAAAGTAATTTGAATGTACTTCATTCCAAAGAGTGATATATGGAACGTGTAAAACTACTGAGCTTCTCTTTGTGCATAATGAGAAAATAATTTAATAAAACCACTGCTGAGAGATCTGTGGCAAGGTTCTGACCAGGCTGACCTGTCTTGCAATGTTGTGAAGATTTGTGTCATTATAAGGTTGTAGTTTTCTCAAAAATTACTAAGTTATTTTGATTTCCTCTGACATCAATTTTCATACACTTTTCTCCTACCTTGAAAGCCCTTTTCAAGAACAAACCTCTTGTACATTATGTTCCTTTTTCTCATCCTAACGAGTTGGCTTTTGAAAGTCCTGTTTGCCTAGTTACTTAGGCATTACATCATTATGTAAAATAAAAATATTTTCATTGGACTGGTGATTATTGGAGAGGAAGGAAAGAAAAGTAGTTTGGCAAGTTAATATTCATAAAAACTTTGTAAGGCTCTGTCAGCGTTCTTTATCCTGTAAGGCATATACCGCAATCTCCATACGCCTGAGAGTTGGAAGGTGTAGATCAAAGGAAAAGGAAGCTCCAAGAACAGGTGAGAGAAGTATGAGGTGATAAGAGTTCTCCAAGTGTCCTGTTGGGAGGAACTGGAGTCTCCATGTCCTGGACAATCCTTTCATATTATGCTCAGCATGTTGGACTCACTTCCTCACACAGTCAGAATTTGATTTCTCATCATCCCTAAGCCAGTGCAGCCTATAATATGATATAGCTCCCATAGAGAGACTGTGCTTGAATTGCTAGACAGTCATATCTTCATGTTTACCCTAATAATATCCTTTACTAGGTCCTAGGAGACAACCTTACCTCAGAGGTGATTGCTTTGCCTCTTCTGTGTTTTCTTTCTTTCGTTTCTCTTCTGTATTTTCTCTCTTTTTTTTTTGTTGGTTTTTTGTTTTGTTTTGTTTTGGGGTTTTTTTGACTTCTAGTTGCGTTTTCACTGCTGAGTCTTTCAAATGCTTCAGGGAGAAAATTAACCCACACTTAAATACCTTCTAGTGACCTAAATTGGGCATAAAATGCAAAGACTTTTGGTCAGATACCTAGCTGCCACTTTGACTTTTTCATGGTTCTAGGAGGCCACAAGAAAATAAGGGAGGGCTATTCCAGCTCAGGGTTTTTCCTCCATACTTGATTGCATTTTCTATCAGAGTCTAGAAAACTGATCAAAAAAATTGTCTTTTTGATGAAAAATCTAAAGATAGAAGTTTTGGCTGTAATTCAAGTATTTGGAGGCAATGTTGTGGTTTAACCCCAGCTGGCAACTAAGCACCACAGCCTCTTGCTCACCCCTCCCCCATGGGACGGGGAAGAGAACTGGAAGTGTAAAAGTGAGAAAATTCATGGGTTGGGGTAAGGACAGTTTACTAGGTAAAGCAAAAGCCGTGCACGCAAGCAAAGCAAAATAAGGAATTCCTTTGATGCTTCCTATATTCAGGCAGGCATTCAGACACCTCCGGGAAAGCAGGGCTTAGTTGGGAAGACAAATACCATGACTCCAAGCATCATCCTTTCCTTTTTCTTCCCCCAGCTTTTATTGCTAAGTGTGATGTCATATGGTATGGGATATCCCTGTGGTCACTTGGGGTCAGCTGTCCCAGCTGTGTCCTCTCCCAGCTTCTTGTCCACCCTCAGCCTGTTCACTGTCAGGCAGTCTGAGAAGCAGAAAAGGCCTTGACGCTGTGTAATCACAGCTCAGCAACAACTAAAACACTTTCTATGAAAGTGTTTTTGGGTAGGAAAAAAGGAAAAAAGAAACTGGAAATAAAACTCCCATGACACCCCAAAGCAGTTTGGAAACATGTTAAAGTTATTACAATAAAATGTTCTGAGTTTGGAATGTCAAAATATTCTGGTTTGATCTCAAACGTTGAAATGCAATGTTTGTATTTTCATTATGTTTTAAAACAAATTCAGATGTTTTCTTGAGACCAACAGAAACTACATGACATCAGGGAAGGGCTGGTGGATAGCAAATCACAACTATGAAGGAAGTAGGAGGCACAGTTGGTACTAATTTTTGTTGCTAGCCACATTAAAAGGCCTATAATACCAGGTTGGGAAGCCTGAAGAAATGTTTTAAAAACTGATGGTCGTAATCCAATCATCTGGTTGTATTTTTGAGGCATTTAATTCTCTGGGGGGAAATACACAGAACAGAAAAAAAAAAAAAATTAAATCCGCACAAAAAACAAACCAATTAAAGAGAGTTTATGAAATACTTTTAGAAGAACAAGCCTTTGAACAATGTCAGATGAATGTTGCCTGTAAGCATTAGGAAGTGAGGCTGTGCCTCCATCTCCAGCATCCTCTTTTCACCTCTGGCTGAAGAACTGATACACTATACGTGAGCAATCTGACTCCACCCCCCTCATTACACCTGCAGACAGGAAAGCATTTTAAACTTGCAGTTAATTACCCCTTCAAATAGAATGCGTAAAAGGTACAGGAAACCCCTGTGGAATCCATGAATTATCAATCATAATATGAAAAGAATTAATCCCCAAGGATAAACGACTTGGCAGGGTAGGGCTGGTATTTTATTAAAGGCTTTATTTCCCCCCAGTAAGAAAGGGTCTATTAACTTCAAACACATGGAACCACATGAATTAAATTAGGTCACTCCTCATGTTACAGTTTCAGATTTCATAAAGTGCATCTTGTGGTTATGTCATGTGTTTCACATCTAAAGCATTGGTTGATAACTTCCCAAACTCTTCAATATTGTACTACCAGTGACATTTACCATAGCTTGACCACAACACTTTCAAAGCCGATGTTAATAATACATACGCCAGTTTTGTAGGTCTGACCATCTTTTCCTTCTCAATAAACAAATATTTGTGGTGTGATTGTGGGTGGCTTAACTGTCTGAGTGCCTTGCTGTGAGCAGCTCTTCAGGAAGAAAAAGGCAACAATATGGTCCTGGCTTAATTATGGGTAGTGATAATGGCTCGTTGAAAGCATCCTTTTAGAAAGGATCTAACGGCAAAAGCTTACTTAGACATGAAGAACGAACAATTACTAGAGAGCAAAATACAAATAAAGTGACTAGTTTAAATTTTCCTCCCTCCTCTAATAGATTTAATTTCATTTTCTTCTCTAGGGCATTGGGTGCAGAGGGTGTGTACAGCACAGAAACTTTGTTAATCAGAGTGGAGCTATTTGGGCATCCTTTGTTATGCAACCCCTTGGATCACAAATCATAGCTCAGCAAATAAATAGCTAAACGTAACAGGAAACTTTTGTTATTTATCTTAGTATGTTACTATTCCCAGAATAAGGCTCTGTTGAAAACAGAGACATCAGCATGTCCATTCAGCCTGCCTTATTTCACTTAATTCATTTTGTTTGCAGACATAACAAGCATGTTATTTATTTAGTTTATTCAGTTGTAAGTAAATACCAAAGCTAGGATGCATTCGTTTTAATCCTTTAATTTAACAGTCACACACTTCAGGAAAGCAAAGGCATTTCATCAAGACTGAAGAGCTATGTTTCCTCTTAGCTTAAAACTTATGAATATATAATTTATAATATTTCATTATACCTGATATTTGGGCTTTCTCTCATTTGAGTTTACATTGGTGTAACATCCTCTGAAAGTGCTGTTTTACCATCTACTGCATGCGCCCTTCCAAAGCATCTGTAAAAAAACAAAATCAGAAAAACTTCTAGCATCAAATAGTCAATGTGAGAAACCAGTTAACCTGCTGCCTGCCGTTAGCATCTGCTTTGGTTTTTTTGGGCCTGTCTCTTACAGAGCTATTTCTATCAAGCTGCAAAATAAATAACGTGGCTTTCAGTGTGTTCTTTCAATGCCTTAAGTTTTCTTTGCCTTCTCAGTGCACCTTTAAAAAGTCAATTAGCATTTGGATTTCCAGGACGGTTTTTGAAAGTCAAGTCTTCAGTGGAGTTGCAGCCTTGTGAATAAAGGGTCATTTACTTAGTGGTTAATGCCAACAGATACATACTGACTTTGAAAGGTAGATTTAAGGTAAATATTAGAGCACTTCATTGTACTCCACCAGTGCCTCCTGATTACATCGATCCACGTGCATAATTTTTTCAGTGCTAAAATGGACAAATACTTTCCAAATCACTGCCTGTTGCTGTTTGCAGCTCTCTCTTCAGGTTTTTTGATCTTCTTGAGCTCTCTCTTGTCAGCTTAGCTGGCCCTGTGGGTCAATGCCTTTATGAAAAAATGCTGTCAAAATGGTCTTGTGTATCTCTAGCCACACTATCATCCCTTTATCTCCTTTGGTGTTCCTCTTTCCCTTCTGGTTTATGTCCGTCTATGGGTTCTGCTGATGCAGAGAGCTCTTGACAGATCTCCTTCACCTTCACAAGACATGTAAAGAGGTTCACCACAGTGAAGAATGAAATAGCAAACCTTCAGCTTTTGAAAGGTGGACAGGTGTTGTCATGGTTACATAGCATTAAAAAGGTCAAGGCACAGACATGGAAGGGTCTGAATGAGGCCTTGGAAATTTTAATACATTGTGCCTTGGCAGTGGCATGTCCTGAGAAGCTTATATACTTTCATGTATGCTAAGAAGTTAGAGCTGTTGGTCAGGGGATTCAACAATATATATTCTTTCTTAAGTTTTGCTTATGATCTGAAAAATTATTTTTAAGGACTCTTTTTTAAAAACTGACTTTGGGCAAGCTCATAAAATATTAGCTAGATGTGTAGATCAGAAGGCCAGCTTAATCCATTCCTGTAACTCAAGCTCAAAACTGCTAGGTGAAAAACTGTCATTCTGTGGTGGCCTAACTTTGGAACACCCTAAATGCAGCACTGCCTCTTTGTCTGATCTTCCTGTGTCTGAACTCCTGCTTCTGCAGCTGTCTTGTCTTGTGCTCCAACATAAGCCTCAGTAGCAGAGCCCCAGCTCTCCTATACTTTTACTATGTATAGTTGTGGCTACTTTAAAATGAGTCTGTTGAAGGAAAAGAAGGAATTACTAGAGTAGATTCACACGTTTTGATTAATTAGTGAATGATTATAGCACTGATCCAGAGCGTCTCCCACCTCCACTTTTCCAGGGGCTCAAATCAACATCTGCATACCCTGGAAAAGCAGTCAAACCAGAAAGCTATGGCCCAGGTTGGAACTGGAGGTATATTCCACTCTCCAGTCCTCCCCTTCTAGAGAAATAAAATACCAAATAAGTGAGTTATTGTAAAATACTAAAATAATGTCTTGTTTTTATTTTCCTCATAAGTTGCAGATGCTATAGAACAATAACAATATAAAGGTTTCAAAAATAAATATCCAACGTTTCAGAAGTAAACAGTATAAATACTTACCTAGTGGAGTGAGTTTCCAAAGTAGCAAAAATGAATAAAAAAATCATGCTCCCGAGAACAGAATAAGAATAATTATGATACATAAGGTATTGTGTACAAAGGTGACAAGGAAGTAAGTTTCAATATAGACATTAACGTACATGAGAAATGTGTTTATAATATGTATAATATTCCTAGAGGAAGCTAACATAAACTGGGAAATTTAGCATTATTACAATACAAAATGTAATATGCAGGTGGGATTGCTTGTGATCCATAGCTATTCTAAGAAAATCATATAGATATAAGCAGTGGTAAAGTCCTTCCTGCCTAAGCTATACTTCTAAAGGCAAGATATCCCTTTTTAAATTGTATAGAGTGTTGAAGCTATATAGAAACGTTATCATTCTCTAATACTGCATTTTCTGTCCACTTGACTCTTATTGCTATTGCATTCTATAGTCTTTCAAACCAGAAAGAAACATAGGAAATTATGAGATGAAGGACATAATTTTCCTTAAGAATTCTGATCCTTTTGTAATTGCAGAAGTGACATGTAAAAGGAAATAATGGACCCTTAATATATCTACGGAAAGAAAAGAGATTGAATGGAACTCTAACTAAGGGATTGCAAAAATGTCCAGGTAATTTGGTCAGAGAAAGAAAGTGTTTGTAAAATATGACCTCTCTCACATAAAAAAAGAAAAAAAATATTAGGCATTCTGCAACTCCAGTCTACAAAGGAGGAGGGAAAGAACAAGTCTGAAAATAAGACTTCAGTTATGCTACCACACAAGTCTGTGCGTAAGAGAGAAAGAGGTTGTACAGGGAAAATAAGGTTACTTTATAGTTACTGTGAAATAAAAGCATTTCACAGTAATAATGTTGCAACTACATGGTTGTTCTATTGGATATAATAAATGTGTGGCAAATTGCATTATTATGCCATCACTTTTTCCATGAAGTATTTTTTCACAAATCTTACTTAGAAACTGGACTACAGGGAAAACTAACTCAGTACAAATGGGGCCTATTCCAGCTCCCACTGAACTGACTGTAAAAAGTCCCATCAGCTTCAATGAGCCTCATAGAAAACAAACAAACTATGTTTTTATTTACAGTTGGGACTCATATAGTTCGGAGACGCAACTTGAAACCTGTAAGTGTCAATAAAGGAGTTCAATGACAAAGGCTACAGACTAGACTAGGAAAAAAAAAAGTAAAAAGAAAGCTTCATATTGTACAGATAATCAGAACGGCTATATCAAAAGGTAAAAAACCCCAAATGTGTCACCATCTAAGTTCTCTTTTTCTTGGGGCAAATGTGAAGCACAAAGCCATGCTGCCCCTTCACCTATAACTGCTGCTTGGTGGTGTTTTATCCCTGCATACCTTTTCCCATATAAGGATATGAATAAGCGGATATTGGTCTAGGAATAATAAATCTAATATAATATAATGAATACATACACACACACACACATATATATGTATGTGTATATATATATTCCTGTGATGATGCTAGTACAAAACCTACTTACACCAGGCACCGAAGTGAAAGACTGAAAGTGGATGCATCTTGTCCTGTCGCTGAGGAAATTCCAGTGCCTTGCAGTGATGATTAACTTGAGGTTTTATCAGCATCAAACATTTTAAGAGAACGTCTCTCCAATTTCACTCTACTAACAGAGCAAGATCCTGCTGGAACCTCAGTTTACATCCTGCCAAATGACAGGATTTCTCCTGCTGGTATCACAAAATCACAGAGCCATACAATCCCCTGAGTTGGAGGAGACCCACGTGGATCATCAAGTCCAACTCCTGACTCCACTAAGGGGAGTTAAACCATGTATCCAAGAGCATTATCCAAGCACTTCTTGAACACCCACAGGCTTGGGGCCATGACCATTTCCCCAGGGAAGTGGCCCAGGGTTTGACAACCCTCTCAGTGAAAAATCTGTTCTTAGTATCCAATCTGAACTTCCCCGGACGCAGCTTTAAGCCATTCCCCTGTGCCCTATCACCAGACAACAGAGAGGAGATCAGCAGTATTGAGCTTACCATTAACCAAAGCCCTCAGCTCCTTTTATGCGGGGCTGCACTCCAGCCTCTTGTCTCCAGTCTATACAAACATCCAGGATTACACCGTTCCAGGTACAGAATCCAGCATTTGTCCTTGTTAAATTTCACACGGTTGGTGACTGCCCAGTACTCTAATCTATCAAGATCTCTCTGTAAGGCCTCTCTAGAATGAACAGCTCCTAATTTAGTATTGTCGGTAAACTTACTTTGTGTGCGCTCCTGTGTCCAGGTCATTGACAAAAACATTGAAGAGAACTGGCCCTAAAATGGAGTCCTGGGGAACACCATGAGTGTGTTACCAGATGTTACCGCATTTACTACAGCTCTTTGATCCTGACCCTTCAGCCAGTGTTTTACCCATCTTATTTTACCACAGCCCTAAGACAATGTTCTCAAGCTGTTCAGGCTCTAGAACCCAAAGGTGCCCTGGAAGACCTGAACCCTGCAGGACTGTCAAGGCAGTGTGTAGGCTACTTCATCTGCAGCTAAAAGCAACCAGTCTGCAAGATGCCTGTTCCATGATGAAAGGGGAAGAAAGCATATATTCTCTTGCGCCTTGCCAAATGCTACTTCCCTGCTCCCCAGGTAAAACTCATGGGGTGCTGTGGGAATGGGGCAGCTCAGGGGATCAGAGGGAGTTGGCTGGGTGCTCTCTTCCCCTGCATTTGGGGAAACTGAAAGCAAAATAGGTTTTTTTTCTGTGAGTTCTTTTCTTAATATTTCTCTGAAGGAATCACTTGTTGTAGTTCTGAGTGTTCCTACAGTACACAAATCCACAGTTTTTGCCAGCTCATTTTAGGTACTTTATTTTTTGTAATGAATATTAATCTGCTTCAACAAATGAGAGAAAAACCTAAGAAAAGGCAAGAGAAATCTTACCACCTACACCTCTCTGGAGATGGAAAGAAAGTTGACAGGAAATATTACATAAGAAACTAAACTGATCATTATGAAAACAGCTGAAATAACAGACAATATTGGAAAGTAATGTATTTTTTAAAATGACATTGGTGTAAGGCCTAGAGATGTAGTCTCATGAGGATGTCAAGCATGGAGAGCAGTAGACAGAATGACAGCAAAAGATTTGATACGTTTTAATGCAGATTTGTCTTTCCTCTATCTGCATGAAGGAAATAGCCACCAAATATGCAGCTCTCTTTTCTGATGACTGGAAAGGATCATGAGAAAACCTGTCAGGATGTTTTTTATTTATTTCAAATGAAAGCTTCTGGAAGTGACTGATTAATTTACTTGTGCCATTTTCAGGACTCTAATTGGTGGTCTAGGAAACTCCTCTGCTTGTTATGTTTTTGCCTAAGAAAACCAATATATAAACACTTGAAATTAATAGTTTTGTTTCGATTCTGTAAATGTATTACAATTCAGAAAAGAAAAAGGTGAAAACAGAAGGGACAGCTATTTTGCAGTAATTAAATATTATTTCCTTATGAACGCAGATTTTAGAGAGTTACAGCTACTTTCAGAAAGATTAGACATAATCTGGCTTCAAAGAGCAGTAAGAGCACACAGACTATCTTCATGTTCTCTCATTTCTAACGCCCCTGGTTAGTAATGACACCATCTGATGAACTACATGGAAAAGCTTTCCAGTTAACAATGACCAAAAAAAAACGTGTTTGCAAGAACCCTGAGGGAAATGCTGAAACTCAAGGCTTCCCTCTGCAACCTGCGTGCCACATCCTCCATGCTAGAGTCAGTTGACTTCGGTGATAACTCAGCCTCAGTCTCTCTGGAGTTTGCATACATTGGGATAGCTTCAACTGGTAGGATGAACACCACCATTGAGACAGTCTGTGGCTTTCTAGATGGTAAAAGGTAATGTGCCCTCAGAATCAGAGGAGACAATTGTCTGCCTCTGGGGCAACTGGTTTAATCATGTGGCCTGGTCTAGCTGTGATCAAGGAAATGGTGCCATCACCCCTCCCTGTGTTTTAGGAGAAAAAGCTGGCTGCTGTTGGGTTTTTTTGGCCAAGCATGAGATAGGCCTTGCTCTGAATATTTTCTTGAAACTTTAGCCCCACGTGTAAAATGAGGATGTCCCTATTCCTTTCTCTCATATGATATGATCTGTACTTCAGTATACGTCCGGCAAACTGAACACAATTGTGCTGATGACAGTTGGTAGTGTTAGTACTATAATATCCCTTCTTCTGCGTGCATGGTAAAAATAATGCTTAATTTTTATTTAACATTTTGTTACCTTTAGCCTCAGAGTATTTTACATTATGACCTCCATTTCACAGATGAGGAAACCAAGGGGCAAATAAAAAGCAAGCGAAGGCAAGTAAACCAAGGAAACCAAGTGGGGGAAGACACAGAGTCCATTATTTTGTCTGTTTGACCACATTAAATAAAATGACCTATAAAAATAAGATATTTTTGGCTACTTCTCCTTCCTAGAGGGGAGGAAGGTCAGTTGAACAGAAAAGCTAGAAGGTGCCTCTAAGTGATATATTTACAATGTATTTAGTAAAGATAAAAATGTTTTTGAGAGATGTTATATGTGTAGATATCTGCTAATGCTCCATAAATCCGTTTGAATAATTAACTTCAATTTAATTAATGTGCAATATCTAGTTTAATCTAAATGATGTATTAATTATATTTAAGACAAGCTAACAACTTATTATTCAGATTATTTTGGGAGCAAATTTTACTAGAAGTATTTAATTATTTTACTGTTGCTCTAGGAGAACACATTAATTAAACAATTAGTTAAAAATTATCAAGGTGTTTCTGTGTTTTTGTTGTTTTTAAGCTGTGAATATGTAGTGTGAATGAATACTGAATGATGGCAGTGTTACTAGGACCAAGGGAGAGCAGAGACTTAGGAATTGCAAGTCTCACAGAGTCAAATTGACTTTGCCAGCATGAGTCTAACAGCCACACCAGCCAAACCAAGCAAAATCAAACCATTATCATTGAGGGAGACCTTGGAGCGAACAGCAAAATAGCACCACATTCATTCCACCTCTCAAAAGATTATCACAGCAGTTGCTGTAACTACAGTGTGGTTTTGTGGTTAAACTTCTGCTGCACTGTGGTTCACAATGGGGGGTTCAAACAACTTATGGCCACTACAGCTTTATATACCATCTACTGCTCCCTCTCTAACACCTGGACAATGTTACACTGAATTTAATGAAGGAGCCCTTATGAATGAATGTTCACGGTCATGCAGGCAACAGCTATGTAGATAGTGAGAAAAAACCTGAAAGCACTGGGTCTCCTGGTTCATTGTCACTTGGTCTCTTTCCAAAATGCTTTCCTCTCAACCACTAGCAGTGATTTTTTAATAGAAGCTGTAATTTTCCACCTCTGACTTTCTCCAAGAGCACACAGTGGCCAAAACGTTATCAAGCCATTAGTAAAAAATCAATATGCAGCTTATCTCTCTGAATCCTGTTCTGTAGTCATAATTATAGTAACAATGAAGCCAGTGTTGCAAGAGCCATCTGAGATGGCCTATTCACAGGATCAGTATGTTTGCACTCATTATAAACCTGCTGGGATGAAATTTTCTTTCAAAAGCATTAAATGTCTTTTTGTGCAGGCTTTGGGCAGTTGTACACATTTTAAACATTCTGTGTAAACACTCCATTTGAGATCTGTTGGAACAGGGAAATAAATACGTACCTACATGTAGCCTTTACCAAGTGCCAGCTTGAACTTCCAGTTTTCACTCTGAAAATCTGAGATAAGTGCAAAGATCCCGTGTTAACACAGGCTGAGATTTCCAAGCCGGGTGAAAAAAACTGAAGAAAAGCCATTGCACAAGCTGTGAGCAACAGAAACATTTAGTATATTTTTGCCAGACTTCACTGCCTTAAGAAGAGAGTATCTCATCAGCGAAAATCAGTTCTCTTCTGACACTGAAATAATACTTCACAAGTGTCCCTTGTAAGTACTCTGAAAACCATGCAATTACACATTTATTTCTGGGGGTATGGGAAGAGAGGCTAGCAGAGTACGTGGAAAGAATACAGAACCAATCCTTTAGAAGAATACTCTCTATGCTGTGACTCTCTTTGAGTGGTGATGATGCCTATCAGGACTGCTGCCTGTGAAGAAAATCCCATTTTCCTCATTCCAGTGCATTGTACGCATCCAATCAGCTTCAGCTCGTACAGTCTTCTCTTCTGGTTTTTGAACAATACCTCCACAGGGCAACATGCCCTGTAAAATTCTGTTAGCGTGCAAATCTGAGATCTTGGGAAAGTGAGGCCTGATTCTACTGCCATGAAATCAGTGGGCACATTGACAAGATCTAGCTCTTAGATTTGTAATCAAGAGATTAGGCGGAACCAACAGTTCTAGTTCCATCTCATTTTAGCTGAGCTACTGTTTTTCATTAGTGTTCACTTCTTTTGTCTTGGACAACCTATTTGTGTCACTTCTTTCATCACTAAAGTCTAGTATAATAAACACTAGACTAGTAGGGCTAGTTTCTCTCTCGATGAGGTGGTCTCATTAAATGTCACACAAAGCTCTAGCCACATGTAAAGGCTCCCACACATACCAATATCAGGAAGTTTTCACTATGCTTTGACTAATTTTACAAGTAGTTCAGTTGCCCTCCTAGTGTGCTGTGCAGAATTAATTTTCAGTGCAGCTGCAACCTTTTTAAGTGACTGAGAAACAAGTGCGAATGCTGAGAATATATTGTGATACTTTAACTTCATCCATGAGAAACTGCAACTGCCACAGATGGTATTGCAACTTCAAACCCTGCTGGTGCTGAACAGTGCTGTAATTTTAATTTAAAGCGAGAATGCAGAAGTCAAATCAGGATGTTGCTGAACGGCATTGGAAGACCTTGACTGTGCTGAATGAAAGGGCGTGGCTAAATTGTAATGCAAATTTTGGCTTTTTAATAAAAGGATTTGGTGATTTCTTCTAATCAGATTAATTTCTTTTTTCACAGTGTAATAACTAGAATAAAAAGAGACTTGATGGTAGCATGTATCTAAACGTGTTTGATTGCAGTAATAAGTTGTTAACTGTTTACCAACTAATCATTGGGACATTACAGACATTTCTGTAAGATGTATGTGTCTCTTACTGTGTCTTTTGTAAATTCTCTGTGTGTTTTACTATTTTACTAGCATCCATTGAAAACTAGATTGGAACTGTAATTTAAACATTAAAGAGAGGTAGAGAATAAGTTACACAATTTTCCATTTCACAACAAGCAGGACACTTCAGTGAAGCTTTTCCTTAAAAAAGAGGAGAGGCACCTGTGATGTCTTTTTACGTGTTTTAAAAATGTGTTACAAAAAGTTATTGTACCTTAAAAGACGGTGTGAATTGATGCCTCTTTATTAAGAAAAAAAAAATCCCTTTTCATGGGCTGAGTTGAGTGGTTTTGGTACTTACTGGTGCTGTCATTTGTTAGGGACTTAAAAAAATGGAAAGCATGTGATTTTCCATAAGGCAAGAACATCAGCATAGAAACAGACTTAATTTACTGTGCAATAATATGCAGTAGAATGCACTGACTGACTCTCATACTGATTTCTGAACAACGTGCCTCCACTCTGTGCTGAAATGTTTGTCTTTCTTCAACTTGCTTTTTGAAAAACATTCAGCTGGGGTTTATCAAAAGTAGCTACAGGAAGAACTCCAACCGTGGGACAAGACACAGGGGAAGCACTGAAGAGGTTGTGCCAGACCTATCTATCTTAAGGATTGAAAGGTTTCAGTCAGATTTTATTTGGGAAGAAGGTGTATTTGGCTCCTACTGGTGCTTGTAGGTTCTCTTAATTCATCTTGCTTATCACAAGTTTGATAAGAAGCCTTTGGTTTTTTGCCTTTAAGACCCCGTTCAAACTCTCTTGGCTCATTTAAGGTGCTAGCCAGCCTTCACTTGAGGAAATGGTTAACCACATACTTGTGATCTCTATAATTTTCAGCTAAAGAATACATCAGTACATAACATAAAACAGCTGTTGGAAAGTCTGCTTTTGCTGATTGGAACTATTCTTAATACAGAATTTTTATTTTGTCTCTTAGATGATAATATCCTATTAGCCATACACAAAACCATAACTGCAAAATGACTGAATAAAAATCTATTTTTTATGTTCAGATATTATTATGTCCAATTATACCTTTTGCAGAAAGATATCACTGTTCTTGGGCAGGACTGCATTACACCAGTATTTGTAATGACGCCTTGCTCATTGACACAAAATGCTATTTACAGAAAACATAAGAAAGGCTGGATTGTTCACCATGTGGAGATGATAATTTATTTTCTAAAATAACCCAAATCTTTTTAGAGTGGATTTCACATAAAACCAACAAAACATATTTTTACTGATTTTGTCAACAAGGCATTTGCCTCTTAAATTTTAATTTTAATAGGCATAGCTGGGAAACGAATGCAAAAGAGATGCTATTATGGCATTTTTTTCCTAGGAAAGAGGAGTAAGTAGTTAAATATGTTCATCATGTAACAGGGTTTTGTAAGTGTGACTCCACCTACCTAAAGTCCATTCATACTGGATTACTGAATTCAGCCTAAATGCTTGCATAAGCATTTTAAGTTAATGAAATAATGTAAATCTAAAAGTGAAATGGAAATACATTTCAAGCGTTTCCAAAATTTTACATCCTAGCTCAGATTTCTTATTAAACATATTTTGCATTTGACAGAGAAAGAAAACAAAGGCATATATAATTCTGCTGATAATATCCCAAAAACACAGTATGATACAAATTGTGCATACCGCACAAATCAGAGTAAGATGTAAAAAAGTGTGATCACAATTACAAAAATGGCATTATCCTAGGTGCTTTACAGTGCCAATTTAGGCCTCAGTATTTTAGGAAATCTGCCTTAGAATACAGTAACGTTATGTTTGGGTAAGAAGAACATGTGAGACAATGGAGAAAAATCTCTTTTCAGGGTCAAGAATGTTTCTAAGCAGAGTCCTTTCAGGTTTTAAAGCAGCGATGCTGAAAATCCGGGCTGTGAGTTTAGGGTTGGGAGGGAGGGAGCAAACGGGTGGAGCAGAAGGGAAGAGAAAGCTTAATACCTAGTTAGAGAATTGGCAGCTTTCCCTTTCTTCACCACTACATAGACGTGCACAAAAGAAGTGTGTTACAGAGTGACCTTATGACTCTAGTTAAGCAGCAGGCAGTAGCATAAAATGGAACCTTTATATTTTCTTTTTGTTAGATATGTCAAAAGTTTAAAAAGCTGTTATTTTAAGAGTCCTTTTTTTTTCCCACCCTCAAAAGATTCCAGTTGCAGGAGGGAAAAAAAGTTTCTTACCACCAGAAATACTATACTTGTTCTTCCTCCTTATTAAACTTGAAAAATGTTGCACATAAAGAGTGAGCACCAATTTCTACTGTCTGTATTTTAAGTATGTACCCAGCAGTGCTTCAGTAGGGTCACTTTTCAGTCATATGGACATCTCTCAGGAGATGCCCTGGCAACAAAATTCAGTATATTTGTATTTTTTTAAGAGGGAGCACATAACATTTTAGAGGCACCGGAGGAGCTGCATCCATTTGACTTACGGCTTTTCCAAGAAATGTAGAATACTATCATGGTATAAGCCTATAAGGGAACATCCTCAGCTGACCTGATGATATTTTTAACCTAAAGGGTAGTTAGAAGATTTTAGACAAGTAGGGCAGGAGTTGTTTTAACTTTCTTGTCTGAAAATACTGAGAAAAATACTGTCTGGCATCCTGTAGTGCACTAGCACTCATCTTCTGAAACCCTCATAAGCATCTGCCCTTCCTTTATAGCAAAAAGTTCCCAGTAACAACTGTACTGCTAATTTCACAGAACAGTCCCTTTAGAGATGAGCTAGCCTGCACTTTTACGCCTGTTAATTACTATGTTTTAAATCGCTAGTTAAAGCCACATTTGTTGTTTCTGCACTCTGCTTTTTGTAAGCTATCCATGAGGTTATTCTCAAGTGGCATATTTTTAAATGTACAAAACAGGTGTTACTGCACCAAAAGAGAAAATTGAAGCTTCTCAAATACAGGGGACACAGCAAGCAGCAACGTAGCAACAGAGGACTAGGCAGAAATAGAGGGAGGCTTGTTCATCAGCTTGGAAGCTAATAAGCAATAAGACATGAAGTTGGAAGGGATATGGTAGAGTTTTTCATTTCACGTTATTCTCTTGGGACAGATCTCCCATCCATATTCAAGCCTGGATTCAGCAAGATAATCAGATCCAGATTCAGCACTTGAACAGCCCTGCTGGTTTCTTTGGAACTGCATCTGCACTTGAAGTTCTCTCTTCTTTTCATCTTGCTAAAGGATAGTTTCAAAACTTTATGCCTTCCTTTCTCAGTTTGGCCCCAAAACATTTGGAAATAGAGATTTCTTCTATGATTAGGTCTAGCATTTCTTTCATGAAGCCAAGTACTCCAGAATGATTCGATAACATTTCTATGGTAGAATTACTTTGCTATATATGAGGGAACTCAGCCTGCCCCATTAATCAATGTAGAGAAGGGCGTACTGAAACAGCTTTGCGAACAGCTTGTGAGGCATATAATCAAAAATGTTGTAAACTTTGATAATCAAAAATGGAAATATTATTTGTGTATCTGGTGGTATAGGACCTTTAAATTAGTTTCAGAAAGGAATAGCTATCCACATTTTGAAGAGACTGAGCATTATTTTGGCAGTAATTTGATGTTGTTGATGAAGCCGTCAGAGCTGGAATAACAAGAGGGAAAAGATTTTGCATATCTTTAGTCTTTCCTATTGAGTCATTTATGCAAATAGCCATTTAAACTCAAACCATCTGATGGCTGCATCTAGAAATGCAATTGGCATGAAAAAGAAGCCAAGTTTTACCTGGAAATGGAAGAAATCCTTTCGTAATTTGTTTCTGTTCTACCTAAGTAAAAATTTTAATCTGCTAGTCTAGGAAACAAGGTTAAAACTCTTTCTTTAAATAAGAATGGGACAGGTTTAGCCACTGTGTAATGATATCAACTTCAAAGGAAAAGGATCTAGTATATATTTGGCAAAAATACATCATATTGTTTTATGACATTTATCTTATTTCAGAGAGTTTGAGCTTGGTTTTATTTACTGTTATGAACTTCAACAGCAAAAGAGGGAAGGCAAACATGACAACAATCTCTGTTAAATTGAAATCGTCCTTTCAGAAATTTCAGTAACCTCATATACCTATGATTTTAATGTCTAGGTTACATATTCATGGAAGTATCGCAGCCTGATCCCACTAACTCATCACTTTATTTTTTTGCATTTAGAGTAGCATAGGCCTCATTCTTAGAGGTAAGTAGAAGTAGGTGCTATCTCTAGTAGTACAGAGTTAAAATATTTCGGCAGTTTCTGAATTGTTTCTGAATAGGAGGGCTGTTTCTGTATTCTCATGGGTACACTAGAGCTAAATTCTCAGCTGACATGAATTGATGCAGTTGCGTGGAAGCCAGTGTAATTCTCTCGATTTATAGCAACTGAAGCTTTGGCCCATTTATTCAAAACTATGCAAGAACAAATTTATACTGTTATAAGATAGGGACTGCCTGCCACTGCAACATCACTCCCTACAGTATCACTTTCTGCACGGTTATTTATTAATTTTTTAGGCCTATTGACTAACATAGCACTGTGCATATGTTCAGCTTTCCTCAAAGTCTGCATTATACCAGATTCTGTTGAAAATATACTCTCTCAGCAAGCTTTGTCCTATATCAAGGGCCATAGAATTGAATGTCAATATTAGAAGCAATTTTTGTATTGAACATATTGTTTATTCTAACCTGAATGCAAATATGACATTAATAACAAGCTTTTTCTCATGTCCTATGATATAATGAAGTAATTTTTAAATATGGTATTTCCTCTTTCATTGGCTAGCATTTTTTGAAGTTATAGATAACTTTTAGCTAATGCAAATATCAAGAAAAAAGGCAGTAAATTCTGATCAAACTCTGTTCTTGGTTATATAAGTATTACAACAGGATCTTAATTTTCTTTATTTTCTTCTGTTTCTCTTCTTTATTTTCACAAATCATATTTAAACAGAATGGAACAATGTCTTGCACAAGCATGACCATAGTCATGTGGGAATGCTGATCTTGGGTTAGAGGGATTGAACGTAAGTATGAAAAGCTTTGGAAACAAGTGGGAAGAGGGAAAGTGTCCATGTGTCCTTTAAAATCAAAATATGCTACATTCTGTAATGAATGGGTGCATGACCATATGACGAAGAAATAAATGCAGCACATGTGACAAACTAACTACTTATAAGACATACCTTTAAATGTATGCAAATATGCCTGTCCTTTAAATATGTGCAAAATTAACCTCCGGAAAGAGATCTAAACATAAGTACATGTTATGTCAAAAGTGGGTTCTTAAAGGTAAACTTGTAAACACAGACAGACAAAATAAAATAGGAATTGTCAGGTTTACATTGGATACTGTCTTTTATGGGTTCAGGAGCTTAAATTCTATTGCCAATTTTAAAACTGTAGTAACCTCAGTTGTTATAAATAACTGCAGTGCTTATGTGAGTCATCTAGTATGTGGTCTACTATATCCTCTTTACATATCTTCCCATAGCTAATGTTTTTACTCTGTCTTTGACTTGGACTTGCAAAGAGTTTGGTAAACCATAGTTACCCTCTTGGATTCCGCATTAGGTATTTCATTTTATCCTCTAAACTCACAAGTCCAATTCTTGGTCTCAATTTATATTATGTGTGCTCTAGTTTCTTAGCCTCGTGTGCTTTTTTCATGTCCTGATAATTATTTTTTTTTTTCTCTTGTAAGTGGTTGGTCTGCACCTTCTCTTTTCTTATGTATTTCTCATCTATAACTTTTGCTTTGATTATTCATTGTCCCTTTATATGTTTTTACTCACCTGCTTCCCCTTTCTTCAAGGGTCCCTTTTGTGCATCCATATTCTGTCACACACAGATGCTCACTTTTGATTCAAGAAGATGGAAGCAGCATAGAATTAGGTCATATTGGTCCAGCAGTTACCTTCTGGTGCTGCTACAATGGTAGGCTCAGTTCACAACATAGTTGGCAGAGCATATCTACACTCACAGCAGTGAAGAAAAGTCGACGTGTGTTTCATTGGGAGGCTTCATGTACCTAAGAATAAGCTGGCAATTTCAGCGTGTCTTGCGTTTATAAAACCAGAGTACAGCCAAAGCTTCTTCATATAGGTAGGGCTAGTGGTATTAGCATTCGTCTCTTATTTTTAATTGATTTCTTGATTACATGGCACATCTGACTTGGGTATTTTTTAACTAAAAAAATCCTTCTATTTTTCTATGTATTTATCTAAAACTCAAACCAAACTTCCGTAGTTTTTGGAAAAAGGTTAATTATCTTTTAATAAAATTGGTACTCATGTTAGCATTTTTTTTATTTTAGAAAGCACAAGGAAAGAGAGTACTCAACAGTAATATTTCTGCACCAAATTTACCAATCAGCCAAGCATTGCATAAACTCCACTATATGAACACATTGAAAAACAATTATCAGTCAGATGCTGCTTTTCCTTGATGCCAAAAATTCAGGAAGGTTTTCAACATATTCTGGCTTCCAAAACAGTATTGTAATTATTTTAATACCATTTTTTTCTTTATTTATCTTTGCATTATCTGGCTGTTATTTCCATTGCAATTCAGGACTTCAGTGAACTCCAGGTCTAGCTGAAATCAGTGGTATATTTGCTTTGACTTTAAGAAACCTAGATTTCCCACCTCTCTTAGAACACACATCACATGTCACGTGGTATTTATCAGGTAACAAGAAAAAACAAACAAAAAAACAAACAAGAAAAGTATGATTATTTTTATTCTTTTCTCTGGGTATAATTTTCAAAATACAATTGGATTTTCAACGACGGTTGTAGCTTGATACCTGACAAGATGTTTGGGTTCCAAGGAGGTCAGCCAATGTGTTTCACCTTGTGGTGAAATAAAAAGTTACATTGAATAAAACTCTTCAATTCAGCTCAGCCATTAAAAAGACACTGAATCTTCTTAACATCTACTTCCTTAATCATAAAGGTAATACATCTTTAAATAATTTGTAAGTGTGTTATATCTGCCACCATAGTTATTGAGAGCTTTCCTTCAGCAGATAGCTGGCTGCAAGCTCCAGATTTCAGCCAGCTGTCATCCATTAAATATTTTAATATTGAGGGAAATTAACTTTTAAATCAATAGCAAAGATGAAAAAAAAAAAAAAGAAAAGGAAAAGAAAAAAGCCCTTCTCTTCAGACAGAGCAGGAGACGTCTGTGTATAATTTGTCATTTTCTTATTCAACTCTCTCCATTTGGTTTTGATTTAGCACTAGACCTCAGAAACCAGAGCCGGCATCCACACACAAAAGCTGTTTCAAATTAAGTGCAGCAAGTTTTTAAACACATTAGCAACAAGAACAAGCTGTCCTCATGCTAACTGGTCCTGCTTTGTTCTTGATTGTGGAAAATCTCACTTTAACTGCCCTCTAATTTGTTGCAGATAGCTACTGCACCAGCAGCTGCCTTGGCATAGGATTAAACACACATGAAAACGTTATTTTTCCACACAAATTATTAGCAGTGCCAAAAGCCATTAAATCCCTTTTGGAAAAATTCTTTTCTATTTTCCTATTTTCTTCTATTTTCATATTTTTATTATTACAGTTCTGCCCCCCACGTTCTTCTCCAAAGTCTTTCTCCATCCAATACTTTAAAAAGTGCTTGAAAGGAATTACAAAGTACAAAATTTCTTGTTTTTTAATGCAGATGCAGGTTTGATATTTTACTGTAAGCTGGGTGAGAAAGTTGCACATTATCTTGCATGAGCTGAGAATCTGTCTACCACAATATCAAATTCTTGAAATTTAGAGCAATTTTTCAGTAGTTGTAAGTAAGTTGTAAGTTGTAAGTAAGTTGTAAGTAAATTGTAAGCTGTGACCAGGTTGTAGGATAAACATAAGGAACAGGGAAACTTACCAGGGTCACATACTTTCAGATATTTTAGTTGCTTTAAACAAGAATATATATGATCAATCCAGAACCACATCACGAAATAAGAGGGAAGATATTCTTTAAACTGCTGTCATCTACCAATAATTGTATTTAACGCTGTATCTGTGATGTCATTGACATTCCACCACACAGCTTTTTCTGAAGTATTATTTGGGGATTTGTAAGCATCTGGTATTTTTCTGAATGGTGACTAGGCAGCACCTAGCCACTTGCTTGTTGTGATGGCTAAAAGGATCCTTGGTGACTAACTCAATATGCAAAGAAATAAGAATCAACTGCTTGTTTCAGCCTTGGGTAGTCCCAGAGGATTTGGTGGTGGTGGTGTCCCTGTATGTGCAAACTTTGTCTTTATTCCATTTCATTGAAGAAGTCTGCCACCTGCTTATCAACTATGCTGGCATACCTTTTGAAAAAAGGTTGCTTTCCACCAAGGTGACTAAAAGAGCAGTTGTTTGACAAAGGAGGCAAACTGGTGACATGACTGTTGGCAGGCCTGATTGTCTATTCCCCAAACCTATTCATTGGTTTCTGTCCATTCCAGCCAAAGGGACTCGTGATGCATTTACTTTTCCTTCCTTCATATGGAGCTCCAGGAGTGCCTCTTGTAGCTTAGTGGAAACACATGGCAGATTTTGTTGAACATATGACCAAGTTTATTCAAATCTAATCAAGCAAAGGTTCAAAGTAAACATTTGTTATATAGGATAAATATGAACATGTTTTTTCTCTACAAGGTTTCACAACCTTTGTGTATTACTTGTTCTAGAGATGGGCAAGGGCTAGCAGGGGCATGATGACACCAAACTGAGTGGTACAGTTGACGCGCCTGAGGGATGGGATGCCATCCGGAGGGACCAGGACAAGTTCAAGAAGTGGACCCACGTGAACCTTGTGAGGTTCAACAAGGCCAAGTGCAAGATCCTGCACCTGGGTCACGGCAAACCCTGGTCTCAATACAGGCTGGGAGACAAAGGGATTGAGAGCAGCCCTGCCAAGAAGGGCTTGGGGGTACTAGTGAATGAAAAATCGGACACGAGCCAGCAATGTGTGCTCACAGCCCAGAAAGCCAACCGTATCCTGGACTGCAGCAAAAGAAGCATCACCAGCAGATTGAGGGAGTTGATTCTGCCCCTCCACTCTCATGAGACCTCCACCTGAAGTACTGCATCCACCTCTGGGATCCCCAATACAAGAAAGACATGGACCTGTTGAAGCAGGTCCAGAGGAGGGCCACAAAAATGATCAGAGGGCTGGAGCACCTCTCCTATGAGGACAGGCTGCAAGAGTTGGGGTTGTTCAGCCTGAAGAAGAGAAGGCTCCAGGGAGACCTTATTGTGGCCTTTCAGTACTTAAGGGGGCTTGTAAGAAAGATGGGGACAGACTTTTTAGGAGGGCTTGTTGCATTAGGACAAGGAGTAGTGGTTTTGAACAAAGACAGGTAGATTCAAACTAGATATAAGGAAAAAAAGTTATGGTGAGGGTGGTGAAACACTGGGAACAGGTTGCCCAGAGATGTGGTAGATGCCCCATCCCTGGAAACATTCAAAGTCAGGTTGGACGGGGCTCTGAGCAACCTGGTCTAGTTGAAGATATCCCTGCTCATTGCAGGGTGGTTGGACTAGATGACCTTTAAAAGTCCCCTCCAACCCGAACTATTCTATGTTTCTATTATATAAGCAAGGTGAAATTCCCCTTGTTCCTCCCATGTTAGCTCTGGTGGCTTGTTCCTCCATCACTTCCTCTTTCTTTCTCTTCCTATTTTAACCAAAGGTGGTTGATCATCCTTATACTGGTTAGGAGTTGAACTGACACTACCTCTTTCATTATGGTAGTATTTCAAATTAGTCTAAATGAATGATATTTCAAGTATTTCTCATATAATCCCACTGTGAATCTCATAAATTTTCAATTTTTGGTTATTGCCAGTGTCTAGTACCTCTCTCTCAGATCTATTTTTCCAAGACTTCATCCTCCATCAGATTTTCGTTTTAGGATAATCTATTCCATTTGCCTCTGTGGTGCTATATGTGGTCTAAAGAATGTGCTTCTGGCCAGTATGGATGATACTGTTGCAACATATTTATGAATAGTAGTCTCCAGTTTCAGAAGTGAATAATACAATAACCAAGATCCCACCTTCTTTGCTGACTTCTCTTTCAGCAAGCTCAAAACAATTTTTTTCTTCCTACACAGTATCCCCCAAAAGACAAGATTAAAGTGCAACTTGACCTCAACATCTTTGCCCCAGTCTTACTGTTATTACCAAGTGGTTTGTTGTTTTGGGTCTGGTGAATAATGAACTGATTGCAAGAGTCTCAGCTGTGTGACCAGATTAACTATGAGTAGGATATCTGTATAAAGTAGAAGGCTCACTGTGCTGAAAAATCATTAAGAAATTTTTAGGAGTTTGAACCTGCTGCCATATTGACCAGGAAATGATTTCTCAGGTTCAGTTAATGATTTGGCCATGGTTTAGCTATGCTTGAGAATAGCTGCCAGCAGACATTGATTACCACACACACAAGTGGTGACAGCTACCTGCTGTTAGCACTTACAGAGAAGCTGGGGGCAGTCAATCATTAGAAATGAAAAAATGTCCAAATTGACTTTTGATTGGGTATGATTAAGAAAGCCTGACAGGACTGGTAGATTTGAAACTGAATAATGCACAAAGTGTTTAGGGTATAAAAGAAAATTAGTTCCTAAACATAGATTCTCCTCCATGAATGAACACTAACGATATTGGGGTGGTCTTGAGAGCTGAATCATCAGCTATATACCTGTGGAGTGGCAGCTAGATCTTTTAGAATGAAGAAAACCCTTGGCTTTATTTCAAGTAACAGATATATGCATGTTTTCCTTTTATTTCTGACCACATATTCCTTAAATTTTGTGATTTGTGTTTGGAGCTGATTAATGATTTATTTATTTATTTATTTTTACCTTTCTGAATTAAGGGTGACTTCAGAGTAATTAGAAAACCAGCAGTCTTCTGATGGGTGATTTTTAAAGATCCATAAAGAAAGAAGACCATTCCCACTGACCAGCATCCAAATCCATATTATTCAAAGACTCATAGAGAATGCCATTTATTTAGCTCCAGGGTTTAACAGTGGAACTGATAATGCAGGGCTCAGTGTGGAAGAGGTATCTTCTTTGGTAACCAATATTAATTGGCAAAGCTCCTTCCCATGCAGCCTATGCTTAAACTCTCCTAATCCCAAAGGAGTCATTAATCTTCCTCGAGTAGTTTATCTGTACTTTATTTTAGAAATGTTTAATTTTTAATTTCAGTTTGTTAGCAAAACTCACTCTTGGAAATTTCCTAAATTTTCCAATTTGGTTTACAGTATGAGATTTTCACAATTTGTGCATTGATCCTGCTCTGTAAGATCAGAAATTTAATTAGATCTTCAGATTATTTTTTTCCCTCTTTCTCTGTTTCATATATAAAAACTATCCACTAATAACTATTGTCATCTGCTCAACTGTTCTGTGAAGCCCATCTTCTTCACCTTACTTATATGCAAAATTAACAATTTTATGTCTGTCTCATGCTTCGCTATAGTCTTAATAAGTAACAGTTAGTGCTTTACTTTTGCTTTTAGTCCTTCCATCAAAATTTGTTCTTAGGTCCCTTCAAGCCAGAAAGGACAATTCAAATCAGTCAAATGGGACTGTACCTGCCTGGATCACCATTTCTCCCTTTCAAAAGTTTTAGCATATTTGCTGTTTTCCCATGGCAGAGTACTGCCTCGACTCATTAGGCTTGTGTTAAACATACAATGATTACTACAGCTTCATTTGCCATTTTTTCAGGGTTCTGGCTTGGAGAAGAACAACTCATGCAGCTTGAATCTGTTGTAGTTTTAAAATTTTACTTCCAGCTCTATTTGAGTAACTTTTCATACTGCGTACTAACTTTTTTTTCCTTCAGTGTTCCAATTTTCATAGTAAACTGAAGAGAAATATTCATTTGGGGGGGGAGCTATATAGTCAGGGAAACGAAAAGGGATATATTTCTGCATATGCAATTTGATGTACTTTTCAGAGTATTTCCACTTGACCTTTGCAAGTTCCTCATTTCATCTCTATGTTCCTCAACGTCTTACAAAATAGCTTCTTTTGTTAATCAGTTCCTTTTTCTGTTCCATAAAGGATCTAGACTTTTTCCTGATATTCTTCCTGAGGGAAGTTCATCTGGAGCACTTCTCACAAGCTCTTTTTCTTTCCTTCTTCATCGTATTTAACACCTTTAGCTTAAAGAAATATTTTTAAAGGTTCAATATTTTTCTTCTCTTAGTGTTGAAAAAGGCATTATTTTCCCAGCTCCGTTACCTTCTGGCTGCCATTTCCAGTTTGGCTTCAGCTTGCAGTCCCTCTTCCTGTCGTGAACACTGGACCATACAACAGTGGCTGGACTTCAGTGGTGAGGATTTGTTTAACTTTGTAAAACACTTTGCTCTGCAGGTTTTCATTCCAATGTTAAATACCCTGGCCAAGTCCTGAGTTTGGCACTCAGTGAGCAAGGAGTTTGGCTGCAGCTCTGTGGTCTGGACCAGACTCCTTGCCAGTTGAAATTTATTCATATCTCAAGAGTGGAGGTCTTCCTGGAAAGAAGCCAGGGATCTGTTCTTCCCTGAGGTGAGAAAATGATAAAATGGTGGCTGTATCAGAATTAACAGTGATAGTTTTATCACTTAGTGGTCTCCCTGGCTGTCTTCCACTCAAAAAAGCTGAGCTAGAAAGGGATAAAACATCCCTTCTTTTTCTCCTCATGCTTGGCATCAATGCTGCTTAAGAACTTCAGAAAATGAGTTGTAAAGCAGATTTAAGGCTTTTCAACTTTGAGATCTTGTCTTTCATCTTTTGCAGTTCCTTCTCTTTGAGGACCCTGTGTAAGTTACCCTGTTACTTTGTGGAGGTCACAAGCTTCTCCGGTGTCTCTGCAGAAAAAAAGGTATTCAGATTAGAAAGGTTAGGAAATATTAGGAGAGAACATATCTTCTAGGTCTTCTATCTTGAGAATTGTTAAAGCTGTTCCTTTTGAGCCGGAAAAAACCTCATCCTCTTTTTCAGTTTTCTCCATATTTGAGCAACAATCCTGAAGAAGATGCAGGGAGACTTAATAGAAGAAAGGTTCTTCATTCTTCAGAAATGGGATGAAACATGTACAAGATGTTCAGTCTAGAAATTTTTGGTGTAAGTTAGACATTTTTTAATTAAGTTTTCACAAAAGGCAAGAATCTGTTGTTTCGTCTAGCGATGACCTACGTCCCTGGACCTTGTCACAGAGTTGCCATGAAAAACCAAACCCCTGACTTCTGTGTTATACTCTTACTAAAATTTTATTGTATTATTGACAGAATTGCCTTGTGATGATTTCATATCTGTCTACGTATGCACACCTTTCCCTTTAAAAACTTACCTGACTGCTGATCTGTGATGCTCCAGTTTTGCTGTGCCATATAGCTTACAGATGAACTGCAAAGGAGAAGTAATATTTCTGCTGTGAAACGTGGGAAAGACCTCTGAGGCTAAGCCACATCTCCAATTGTTTGTTCAGGTGGCTTGATGCTAGCTGCTTTTTTGACATCACTCAGAAAAGTTTTTCTCACATCTAGACAAAAAATAGAAATGTAATTTCATTGACTAATAAGAAACACAAAGGATCAAATTCTGTTCTTAATTATACCATTACAAATCCAGAATAAATTCACTGAAGCTAGTTCAGTTAATTTGGATTTCTCCCAGATGTAAGAACCCAGTCCTCATCACATTCTTTAGAAATTCTTCTGCCTTAACAGGCACCCACCATGATAAAAGAAATACATCTTTGAATGAGCACATAAAAGTCAACAGTCTGTCTGGTTTGTGTGTTCCGGGTGTAAATCAGTTCCCACTTTGTTTTTAAAGAATACTTTTCCAACATTGCAGTTTACCAGAGAGACCAAGGGAATTATTTTTGCCAAAAGAAGAAAGTATATTCTCCTTTCCCTCACTCTTCCATCTTTTTCTGTTGACTCTTTGACATTATTCCAATACCTCCCACATTGTTACTCAATCAAAATTTAGAAAGAAAAAACCACGAAATTCAGCATTGTTTTCCCTTTTTTCAACTTCTTTTGGGAAAAATCCACTTCATCTACCATTAAAAACATTCTGCAAGAGAAGGAGAAAATTGCAGACTTGTTTTTAAGGATATCATGTTTGAATATACAGTCAATTTTTTTCAAAATATAAAACCAAGCTTGCAGAATTCAGCATCTGTAACCCATGTGGTACCACTAATATAGCAAAAATATTGTATAAATTCTAACTGGATGTCAAAATGAATAGAATTGTAACATCATAGACTAATTTGGATTGGAAGGGACTTCCAGCAATCATCTAGTCCCACCACGTTCTCAAAGCAAGGTTACTGTAATGTTAGATGAATTTTTTCAAGACCTTGTCCAGAAGAGTTTTGAATATGTACAAAGATGGAGATTTCACAGGTTCTCTTGGCAGCCTTCCCCAGTGTTTTACCACCCTCATTGTGAAGATCTTTTCCGCATGTTTGGCTGGAATTTTTCTTGCTGTAGGTTGTGACCATTGCCTTTTGCCCTTCTGCTGGAGACCTCTTAGAAAACTCTAACTCCATCAAAACCTCTTATTTTAGTTGATGACAGCAACTTGATCCCCTTAGATTTTTCTTCTTGGATCTACATGTATACAACTCCCTTAGCCTCCTCTTGTATGTGATGTGCTTCACCTTCCTAACCGTCTTGGTTGCCCTCCCTTGGACTCTCTCCAGTTTTTCAACTTTTTTCTTATATTTGAATGCAATACTCCTGATGTAGTCCAACAAGAGCTGAACAGAAGGGAGTAATCACTTCCCTCTGATATTTGGTTTGTGTGGATGACATATTGTTGCTAGCTTCTGGAATGCTGGCTTATAGCTCAGAACTTCAGGACAGATTCCTGGTCATTTTAAACTGTCATTGCTCCATTGATTACAAAATTACTAAGACAATTTATATGAGATGAAGAATTTCCTCTTGAAGGGATAAAGCCAAATGTACTTTGATATGTCATCAGGTACTGAACATTGAGACTATGACAGGTTCCATCGAAATCAGTGTCAGACAGTTTTTGATGTTCTGTATATGTTGAGTGTTTCCTAGTCAGTGGTCTACACTTTTTCTTTCCAAGTTTCAAGGAAATTTCTCTGTAGTTAAAGTGATTAAGATAGTCACCGAAGCATTGTGTGCTGTCATCAACACTATTATATTCTCATGTACAGCCACACAAATATAGTGACTTCCATAAAGGTCTTTCTTCTGCACAAGTGTACCCATGACAGAAGATCTGCAAAGTAAAAATGAAAATTTCTTTCCACGCTGATTTCACAAGTAGGAGAAGTAGGAAGGTTAAACTTTAACCAGACCTCCTTAATTTACTATTGCATTTCCAGGTAGCAGGAGTCAGGGACCAGAATCCACTTTACTTCCAACGGTTAATTCTTTTCAATAAGGTACCCATAATGCTACATTATTAATATATATTTTGAACAGTCATATAGTCAGACATTCATCTTTGTCATCAGTGTTACCTAACTAAAAGTAGAACTTCTATAATTTTCATACTTAAACCTTCATAACTAAGGCTTCTGGGGGATACACAGCAGTGCTCACTTCTTTAATCAATGGGAACTTAAGATAAAAGAGATCATCTGACTTACCATTTAATAAAATTATCTACAGTGGGCTAATGCAAGGAAATAGGGCATTTTTCTGGAAGCTTGCCAATATACAATAGCCTGGTCTAGCTTTGATTCTGGTGAAAAATGTATTTTAATTTTGAACTGATTAAATTTTGAATCTAGAACGAGTATCTCAATCATGAAATAATTTGAAATTTTTTATGAATATTGTGTCACTGGCATACTGTTAATCCTTCAGAAACAAAGAGTTTCTTTACTGTAATGTCATATATACATGCACTGCAGTTCTGACTTCCAGGAGTTAATTCTGCCATTTCTGACAGCAGTAGTCTCAGCCACATTCTAAGACTCAAACCCCAGAGGAGGTATGAATAGGTATTTCAAATGATAACATATTGTTCCTTATTCGCTCTCCAAGCATGAAGGTTTTATTCTGAATTCACTATCATGTTGTCAAAATTAGTGTAACTTCAAAGTGATCTGGTATGGTTTCTTGGAAATTTCTAATGTATTTCCAATGTACTTTCTATGTTTCTCTAAAGTAATCCTTTACAATTACTTCAATTCTTTTCTTCCTGTTAATTTGAACACATGAAAGTACTTGAAAGAAACACAAAAATGACAAGGGTGGTGTCAATATTCAAACCTGAAAATATCCTCTCCAGTAAGAAAGTGTATTGTTCAGGCAGTGGAATGTTGTTCAATATCTTTTGCTTTTATCACCTATAATGCTTCATTAATTATTAAATTGTGCTCACTCTTTAAATTAGACACGACCTAAAATATTTAAAACATTGGAGTATTATTAAAATAATTAGCAGGCAAAGTGGCGAGTTGCTCATTAGACCAGACACTGAACAACTCTGTTCTCAGTCTGTAATTAAAATACAGAATAATAGGTAACTTTCTTTCAGAATAGCTTGCAAAACCCTGGGCAGCCACCACTTCTAGCATATATCACATTTCAAAAGCTCCACTTACTTATTTGGTTCAAAGATGGAGGATTTCTGTTTGCTTCCACCTTTCGTTTCTTTTGTATGTTTCTAAGGCATCTAGCAAGATAGCAAGATAGCTGGCAAGATGTATTTGCATTTGTTTATGAAAGTCATGTCTTGAGCCTAGGAATTAAAGCAATTTTGATCTGGCTCCAACCATAAACTCTACATGGAGATTAGTGACTCTTTTACTCTATAATAAACCAGCTGGATACTGAGATATACAAGGAATAAGTAAAGTAAGGACCTCTCTAATTTGACTCATGGACACTCCTGAGAACAGGGCTTCCATCAGATTTTGGTTATCTGAAGAAAAAAGAGGGCTTTGGAGGTAAAGCATTAAATAAGTGTTTTCATCTTGTGTTTCTGACTCGTTGATGGTGAGTTATGCACCAAACTGACTAAAGTGTACTTACTAACATAAATTTGTGGGTTTATTTCTGTGTCTTTTTCAAATCCAGGTTTGATTTCATTTGAAATTTGATGTGTATGCAGTAGAAATGTTGGTATTTGTTGTAAAGAGAGATGGAGCTTTTAGAGGCTGCTCTGTTCACGGAGTACCTTTTCCAAGAAGACCAGAGAGAATGGAAAAATCACTCCTGAATTTTCAGTGCTACTCCACTTTGCAGCAACTTGAAAACTGTTCTTAGAACAATACAATATCACATTTCCTCTATACTTACCAGCCCTCCATTTGAGAAAGAAAGGTTTATTACAACACCAGAGAGAAACATTGGGAATAGATTTGTGACTTATAGCTGTAGGCATCAGTAGCTCATGGGGCAGCCTCAGAAGGACGTGCTGAGAGAATCCTACCTATCACAGAGTAACTTAAATCTCAACAGTTACAGTGCTGACCTGGAAGCTGTATCACTTCAGTTACAGGCCCTCAGCTGATTCACCTTAAAGTGCTTTTTTCCCCCACAAACTGGAACACCTGCAAGAAAAATGTTGCGATAAACCCACGTCAGATATTGATTACCCAGCTATGCAATAGCCTCCCGAGATGTAAAAGACTTTGGTTCAGAGCCATTCATTGGTGTAGGATGAGGTAGGTTTTGAACCTCCTCTGATTTCCAGAAAACTGTCCTTGCCACTTACTCATAGGTCGCCAGAGGAATGGGTCATCCGATGACCAAAGTGGAACTCGGGCCTACGACCCCTCTCCCAAGCCTAACCTCCGAGAGCAATATCTTTTTACCTGCAGATGCAAAATTAACTATTTTGATATTTTTTAGTCAGAATTATTCACCAGATTTCTAAATAATTCAGAACCAGCCTTCGTTTCTGTGATTAAATCATTCACCAAATAAAATTCACCCAGGTACATTAGAAAGCATAGTTCAAAATTGATGTAATTGAGCTATTACACAGACATCAGCAGACTTATATTCATTTTCTCCAATGTAAATTTGATGCTGTAACTTCATATTATGCCATTACCCCAAATCTGAAGGCCTTGCAAGGAGTAATTCTACATTTTCCAGGGATTCAAATCAGTTCTTTATCTCCTTTTTAGTGAAACAATTAAATTGCACTTCATAAATCATAACTTACTGTTCATAAACAAAAATGAAAGAGTGGATGTCTGCACAACATATGGAGTTATCTCACATGCAATGAACCCGATTAGAAACAGCACTAAAAGGAAAAATAAAAAAAACCCCACACCCCAAAACCCCCAGTCCAGTCCCCCACATTACTTTTAATAAAAAGTCACAAGTATATACAGTGGAAGAATTTCAACATAGACATAGAAAAAATGTTTAACTCTTCTTGCTTCCTGTTTGTACACAGAAAATAACATGCATAGACAGGCCGCTATGCCTAAAAATTTCAACACTTTTTTTTTTAAAATGTAAAAAATTGCAGTGAAGAAAATGTTTGTCTTCTCATGACAGAGTCTATATTTGGCTGTAATCTGCTTGAAATCTATAAGGAAATAATTCATTGTAGAGAGTGGGGGCAAATAGTAGCTATGTTCCTATTATTTGGTGATTAAAAAAATTAAAAATATTTACATATCTATCTTCCAGCTTATATTAGGATATATCAGTTTTAAATCTTGGGAGAGCAGTGAAGAGAGTGGAAGTAGAGTAATACTACTGTTCTTTATGGAAATCTCTTATTCTCAACACTGGTAGCATTCTTATGTGAAAGTGAAATAGGACTGAATCAAGATTAAGGCACTCTTCTTGTAAAAACGTATATATTTGTTTAATTTTATATACTCTGAATGGTCCCCTTAAACTCTTTTTGTAGAAATTGAATGGGATCTCAAGAATATTGAGGACAACCCAGAAGCTGGCAAATGCTAACTATAGACATAGAAAACTAATGCATCAGTTGGCAATGTAAAATCAGTTAGGCAGAAGACATTAAGTCATTCTTAAAAATCTAGCAAAAACTGGTGAAATTCAATGGAAGGAGAATAATATAAGAGAAAAAGATGAAAATTACTCATGAGGTTGAGAAGGAGCATGTGTTCAGTAAACATTTGTTTTCTGCATTCAGAAAAAAAAAAGGTTGAGGTATTAATAAATTTTTTGAGTATATGTTTGAGTTTCTTAATGTTTGAGTTACTTAAAAACTTGAAAGAATCTTAAAAAGTTAAAATGTCATAACATTTAAAAAGTTAAACATTGTGCCAATAACCCTGGCTGAGTTAGGGAGTTGGACAGGGTGATCTCATATACCTTGGTGTTCATTTTTCTCAAAATCACAGGGCAGTGGGAGACTTTTAGAATTTGTAGGTAGGGAGGACTGATGCAGCAAAAGGTATACTAGATTATTGAAAAGGTTAGGTAAATGGTTTGTCAACTGAGAACATGGTAACTTGCAGTAAAACCTATAGAACAAAAGTCAAAAGAGAGGTTTCTCAAAAACACAGATTATATTTCCCTGTATTTTCTTCCCATGTGTGCTCCACCATCTTAATAATTCAGGATTTTATTTGTTTATGTTTGATATTGATTCAAAGCAAACATGTGGGAGTATTGATACGGAATACAAAGAGTAAAGAATAAGACCTTTTGCATAATTAATGAGAATGGCTGTAGCGTTTCAGAAAGAGGCCTGTCAGCCATGTATATTTTTTCAGTGGTCACTGGATCAAAAACAAAAGAGCAACCAGGAAAAAGCTGACAGCAAAGTAATCAAAAAAAGCCACAGGCAGACACCTAGGTAAGAATGAAAAACATGTTATACGTTACCCTACTACTCTTCCAATTATCCAATATGATACTTTTGAAAAATTGTCATGTTAAAAACCTAGCACTCAGTCAATACTGGTAATGTGCTGAGGAATAGACTTCTGTGCGATGTTTGAATTGGCTCCACAATCTGATGGGGGAGGAAAAAGCACTCACAAAATCAATGCAACCTGTATTAAAGGGATTAAAATTTGGCTAACCAATAGACCACAAAATGTAACCCATAAATGAAGACTCATCTTCCTGTTGGGGTTGCTTCTAGTTCAGACATGCAGGAATCTGTCCTCGCCCCATTGATCTTCAATATCTTTGTAAATGAACTGGAATAAAATATGGAAGCATTGCTTGTAAAATGTGCAGATGATACAAAAACTGGTGGAGGGAGAAGTAACAATGGTCATAGTTCAGTTATAAAACAGGTTTATCTGAATCATATAGGGAAGTTGGCTCACTTGATCAACATGAGGTTGAGCATTGCCAAACACAAGGTCACACAATGTACAACGAAAAAATGTAGACTGATTATTAGATGAGAGATAGTATCATGTAGTGCATTAACATTGTAATGACTCACTGTAAATAATCAAATAAACATGAGCTTTTTTGTACCACGGAAAGGGTTTTCCTAGATGTGTAGACAATTCCCACAGAGATTATGGCCATGGTATGAAGTCTCCACTGTACATAAAGAAGATTACTGCCAACTCTACTTCGACAGGGAATGTTAAGACATTGGAAAAGATTTTAGAAAGAGTCACAACAAGGTTGTGACTTGTCTGTTGAAAGACAGCTAAGACACTCAGTATGCTTCATTTATCTAAAAAAGGTTCAGAAGAGTCTTCATTATCATCAGTAAGCGTCCATATACAAAAGAGCTTTCTTACCATGAATGACCCTTCAGTTTACCAGGAAGAGTCATAAAATCCTAATTATTAGATAACAAAGCCAGGAAAATCCATAATGGGCAACTCCTTAAATTCAATTATGACTTTTTTAAATGTAGTTATTTTTATTTTATTAGTAATTCACCATTTGAACAACTAGTTCAGAGGTGCAGTGAATTTTTTATCATTTGAAATTCTGATATCAAATAATAATCTTTCTGAAATAATAATAAGCACAAGTTACAGGGATGTTGAACAACTCACTGCACACAAAACTTTGCTAGAAGATCAGATTACTGTAATTGTCCCTTCAGGCCTTTAAATATTTGCCTCCAGAGGCAGTTTTATGAAGGTTTTTCTTCCGTTTTGGAGCCAGTCTGATGCTACACTGGCCCTGAGATGCTGTGGCGTCCTGATGCAGAGCCAAAGACAAGTTGCAAGAATTAGGAAATGATTGATAGGTGGAGGGAAATGGAAGACATGCTCAGGAGGGCTGACGTTCACCCATTCCTTTTCACTTTATTGCATATGCATCCACAATCCAGTAAACTATGAGAATGTTGGTGCTTTGGTGCTGTAAATATTTTTCAAAGACTAGTCGCGTTGCTTCTAATGATGTTCATGTTTAATATCTATCACACACTAAGAGTGATATGTTCTTTGAATGGAATAGAATAGTTTGGAAGCGATCTATAACTATCATCTAGTCCAATTGCCTGTCTGCTTCAGGGCTGACCAAAGGTTAAAGCATGTTTTTTAGGGCATTGTCCAAATGCCTCTCAAACACTGGCATGCTTGGGGCATCAACAACCTCTCTTGGAAGCTTGTTCCAGTGTTTGATCACCCTCTCAGTAAAGAAATGCGTCATAACATCCAGTCTAAACCTCCCCTGGCACAGCTTTGAACCATTCCCACTCATCCTATCACTGGATAACAGGGAGAAGGAATCAGCACCTATCTCTCCACTTCCTCTCCTTGGGAAGCTGTAGAAAGCAACGAGGTCGTCCCTCAGTCTCCTTCTCTCCAAACTAGACAAACACAAAGTCTGCAGCTGCTCCTCACAGGACATGCCTTCCAGCCCTTGCACCAGCTTTGTTGCCCTCCCCCTCCTCTGGATGCATTCAAGGACCTTCACATCCTTCTTAAACTGTAGGACACAGAAATACACACAGCGCTCAGGGTGAGTCTGTGACAAGCATAAATACAGTGGGATAATCCCCTCTTTTGACCGGCTGGTTGTGCTGTGTTTGATGCTCCCCAGGGTGTGGTTTGCCCTCTTGGCTGCCGGGGCACGCTGCTGACTCACATTGAGCCTGATGTCCACCAGCAGCCCCAGATCCCTTTCTGCAGGGCTGCTCTCCAGCCACTCCTCTCCCAGTTTATACTTGTGCACAGCGTTACTCCATCCCAGGTGCAGAATCTGGCATTTGTTCTCGTTAAATTTCATGCTATTGATGATTGCCCAATGCTCCAATCTATCTAGATCCCTCTGCAAGACCTCTTGTCCCTCAAAAGAGTGAACAGCACCTCCCAGTTTAGTATCATAGGCAAACTTGCTAACGATGCACTCAACTCCTGTGTCCAGATCATTGATAAAAATATTGAACAAAACTAGCCCTAGAATCGAATAATGAGGAACACCTCTGGTGACTGGTCACCAGCCAGATGTAGCCCCATTCACTACAAACCCTTTAGCCCTGCCGCCCAGCCAGTTCTTCGCCCAGCACACCGTGTAACAGCACATCTCACAGCTGGACAACTTGTCCAGAAGGATGCTGTGAGGGACAGTATCAAAAGCCTTACTAAAATCCATAAAAACACTACATCCGCTGCCTTCCCTTCATCCACTGGGCCGGTGTCCTTATCATAGAAGGATATTAAATTAGTCAAACAGGACTTTCCCTTTGTGAACCCATATTAACTGTACCCAATTATTGCATTGTCCTTTAAATGCCTTTCAATAGCACCCAGTATGATTTTGTCTGTAATTTTTCAAGGTACAGAGATTAGACTGACAGGTCTGTAGTTTCCTGAGTCTTCCCTCATGCCTTCTTGTAAACTGAAATAACATTGGTTTGCTTCCAGTCAGTGGTGCTCTCCTGAGACTCCAAAGACCTTTGGTAGTCGATTGAGAGGGGTTCAGCTGTAACAGCCACTAACTCCTTCAGTACTCTGGGATGAATGCTGTCAGGCCCCCTGGACTTGTGAACATTCAACAGATATAACTCATCCCTTACCATTTCAGTGTCCATGTATGGAAAGTCACTGCTCCTGCAGTTGTAATCCTCCAACTCAAACGACCAGGCAGCTGAAGGTCTATGAGTATTATTTAAGAGTGAGGCAAAAAACCCTTTGAATACCTCCCCTTTTTCTTCATCCCTGACCATCTTCAACATATATCAGTCCAACAGTTTTCTTGGACCTCTTCTGGCTATTAACATACCTATAAAAGCCTTTCTTGTTGTCTGACACAACACTGACCAGTTTCAACTCCAGTTGAGCTTAGGCCTTTCATGTCTTCTCCCTGCAGAGGTGAACCACTGCTCTGTAATTTTCCTGTGATGCCTGAACTCTCTTCCAGAGATCATACAATTTATTTTTACTCCTGAGTTCCAGGAGGAGTCCCTGTTCAGTCGAGCTGGTCTTCTGCCCCACTTGCTTTACTTACAACAAAATAGGGGTTCTGAATACCTTGCTGTGTTCCAGGACATTTGTTTTGAAGTGAAATCTACTGTCAACTACATTAAAAATAGTTGAGGTTTGATAGTAGGAGCTTGCAAAAAAAACCCAAGCCTGCTTCTTTTCTCTTCCGAACGAACCTTTTTTCCACTGTTTATAGGAGGAGCATTTGAGATTTGGCACTTAATCTCTATTATATAAACTGTGTTCTACAGAGTATTTATGTATGTGTCTTCATAGATTGCTCAGACATGTCCATTAGGGTCTGAATCCAGAACTAAAAGATGTGAGTGCCTTAAGTTCAGCCAAAGGAAGTGCTAAAGTTCTTGTGAGTTACCTATAAAGCCTTACCCAAGCACTTAGGTGCTTAAGAGGGTATAGACACCTTTGAGTTTGATTGGCTTTTATCTCTTTTTCAAACATTGTTCGCTTACCTTATTGCATGACTTTTTAATGCAGGATGCATAAGCAGTCCCTAGAGCCAGGACTAGAAACCTAGGATGCTCATAGCTTATGGAAAAGGTATCCTCAGGGAAACAGATCTCCCTATGTTGTTAGTCTTTATGATTCCCAGAAAACTAGATTGCCTTCCAAACACTTTTTTTTAACTTCAGCAGGAGAGGTGGAAGGTGCCTTCCGTTCATGTGGGCCACAGAATAATGTTAGATATTTCTCTAGGAGACAAGAGATGTCATTTCAATGGCTTCAGGCTGAAGGAGATCTAGAAGGAACATTTTTCACTTCCCAGCACTTCAACTACTACCAACTCCTACCACTGCTGCTGCTATTCTTTGAAGGCAAAAGCAGGACATTTCTCTTTGTTTCCATCCATTTCTGTTTCCATCTTGTTTCCAGAATGGATGGCGTAAGCAGATTTTGCCTGTGAATATAGGTCTTGCACAGGCTCTCTGAAATAGTGGAATAAGAGAAATCTCAGGTACATCCCGTATTTCACTGTCTGCTCTGAGCTGATTTAGACACCTCTGCTGCTCCATGTATGGATTTTTAATAGACTGCACTCTAGGGATCTGTCTTTCCCCATATGGTCCATGAGATACGTAGATGACTGACTTGACTTTGTGAATGTCATTCCTTGAACTGAGCAATTAAAGGGGAAAAATGGGAGGACACAACATTTCTATGAATCTGAACCTTCAAGTTACAGGGCAATGTGTACAGGCTGGATAAGAAGGAAACCCTTCTCATGCTTTTGACAGGGCCAAAAGAAACTAAAGAGGACTTACATTTTACAGTTTTTTACCATAAACTGAACATAGAAATTAATATAATGATTAAAAGAAAACTACCACAGCATTAAGACTGTTCAGAAGCCATTTTAAAACTAATAATTTGATTATTAAATATGTAATGGTGAAGAAAGAGTATCTGTGTAAATAAAATACCACAATACAAATAACCAGAAATTGCAGTTGGGAAATTAAAAAAAAAAGAAATTATAGACAGCACACTCTATAAAACGTAGTCAATAAATTTGCTTTACCACTATTATTGTTAGGATATTGTAACAAACAGATGGAGGATTTAATATAATTTGGTTAGCTAATTTTAACAGGCTTGGCTACAAGTGTTAACTTAGTTTTATATTTGATTTTTACTGTATTTGCTATAGCTCAATGTGCATGATAAAAGCTGGAATCTGCAGACAAGTACAGCTGGTGAGATGTTGTCAGCAGAATATTATATAGCCTCAATTACAAGAATTTAACTTCCTGTCACACCAAAAAAAAAAAAAAAAAAAAAAAAAAAAAGGCTTGATTTATGTTTGCATAGTTCACAGAAATTAGTGTAAGCCATAAGCTACACTACTAAGGACCTAGAATCAAAATTACATGCAAACACATGTACCCCAGAACACTACTGGACAAGAACAGATACCAATTAGCTGAATCAGGCAGTGCTATTAGATGCAATTTTTAAGTCTCCCTGGGAAACAAAGTAGGCTTCTTTTTGAATGAGTACTAAACCTGCATCATTTCTGTGTCAAATTAAGGACAGTACACCACCTCAAAAATATGAGGTATTCTACAGCTTCAATTGAACCCTGCGTACCATGTACTATATTATGCGGGAAGGTTTCACTTTATGAACACTAGCAGCCAACTAGTTCTTAATTGAGAACCTATTTAGTAATATCCACCAAAATTGGCTATTAACTTCAGTTGCCCTATGATTGTAATTCTTATTCATAGAAATAGAATTAATCTATAAAAATAAAATATTCTGTAATAACTATTGCAAGAGCAAGCCACCAGAAAAAGCTCTTTGACTCCACACAATGATTAGACTCATTATAACACTGAATGGAAGAAACTTCATAGAATTTGGGCTCAAGAAACAGAGCTGCTCAATCTAGAAGATAGTGGGTGGCTATTCAGACTGTCGTTACCTGTAGCACTTCAGAGATTTTTGGTATTTGTACTAGGGTCTGAAAGAAATACAAAACTGAAAATATTGGTGCACACGCAGTTATTTGCATCAAGACTGGATACAAGTTCCTCTGACTGATTCAACTTAAAAAGCAAAACAAGGGAAACTTGGACATCATGGAAGGGACAGCATTCTTGCTTTACTACTGTTTTTTATTCAGGAGAAATCCTGTATTGATTTTTGACCTAAAAAAGTGAGCAAAATGGTTGATTTTCAAAATATATGTTTCTACCTGGTTGTTGTTTGAGTGACAAATAGAAGATAAAGTCTCGGCAGGTTTTAGCTGTACATAGCATAGATTTACAAATCTACTTAGAGCACAGTTAAGAGGTTATTTGCTTTTTCTTTTCTAGCAGATTCTCTTAAGAATTATCATTAATATTATCTGGCGGCCACTGGAATAATAATTTCCACTAGCCAATAAAAGACAGAAAAACACTTAACTTGCAAAACTCTTGAAACTCCACAGCATGTTAATGAAATTTGCTTTTTTCCTGTGAATAAGAAGTGAAAAATAATCTGGCAGTGACCATATTAATATATTTACTATATTTCCTGGGAATATGGCTATAATGTGTTTTATTTGGCCCGGTACTAAAGGCCTTTTACTGCTTCCTTTTGCTATGAAAACCTAACATGCAGGACAGCAAGGCTGGTGTTTTGCTATGAAAATCTAACATGCAGGACAGCAAGGTTGGTGTTACAGGCTGATCAAACATGTGCAACTCAATCTTTTCATAATTAAAGAAAGAAAATAGGTAAGGTGGAGCTAAGTTTTCTGGGCCTTAAAAGTGAAACTAAGGTTAAAATCAACTAGCAAGAACAGGTAGGGAGGGGAACGGTATTTAATGTGCTAGATGAGAAAATGAACTGCACAACAGCTTGTTGAATACCCACAGGAAGGGCAATAGTGCATTTTTCAAGGCCACAGATCTGTTGTTTCAGTGATCAAGAAGAGATTAAATGATGTTGCAAATAGGTCTCTGGAATGGAAAAGGCAGCTATTTTTTTAGATGGTTTCCAGAAGAATTGAACAGAATTGAAACAATTCCAACAGAATTGCAACATGGTTTGGTTATGAGAACCTCTGCAATTAAAAATGTCCGCAGGTTGTGGGTCTGCACAGCAGGCTGAAAGGTGGTGAGGTTGGAGATGATCAGAAACGAAGGAAAGCAAAATCAGAGATGGGAGATGATTGAGACGTGTGCAGTCTTAAGGCAATAGATGATCATGAGAGGTTACCAGTAGAAATACTGGAGGAGAAATGGATATCTGAGCTACTGGCATAGAGGCTTTAGGTGAATTTATGCTCGTAGGCACACCATGTGCAGAAGTAAGAAAAGAAAGGGACCAAGCATTGTATGCTACCCACAGCACATTGTAGAAGGTATGAGAAGCATTCCTTGTAAGAAGTGCTGAAGAAATAATTCAAAAAACCACAGAAGTTAGAATCAGATAAAAACAATTTGCCAAAGAAGATAAGAATATAATTATTTGTTTGTTTCAATTCGGGAGAGGTCATTATAAAAATGGGAAAAAGAAAAAAAAAAAAAGGTGTAAAATATACTGGTGTAGATCAGTGGTGTTATGGTTAACTGCAGTATATTGCAGACGAAGCCCTACTGCCTAAGGGTCTTATATTTCGCTGTTTTATACATCGAGTCATCATCTTTGTAGCCATGTCCAGACAATTACAACTTGTGCAGGTTCCAGTACTGTTGTGTGCCTCTACTCATTGCCAGATTAAGAATTAATGCAGCCTGAAATTAAATTTTGTAGACTCCATCCTAAAGATGAGAATAGATCGAAAGGATCAACAGAAAAGTTTCTTTTACTGGAAATATCACTATGTTAATGAGTGCTGTGACTTGCCAGGTGTGAGGCTGAGCTAGATGTAAGGCACCTGGCAAATTGACCTTCAGCTTTTAGTTTAACTATTGCGGAAGTGATAGTGCATGATAATCCCAGTACACTTTAAATGAATCTTGTGCGATGGAGAAAGAGCAGAATGTGAGTCTGTCATCTTTTGAAAATTATATTGACTTTTCAGACTGGATAACTAGTGAGTGATTGGTGTGAACATGAGGTCACTGAAAGTCCTTAACGAGATGAAACCAGTCCAGAGTCCCTGTCAATTGACTCTGTTCATTAACTGAGAAGAAGATATAGTACCACAACATTTACAAAAGTCACGAGCCATATTCTACCCTTAGCTACACTTGTATAACTCTGGAATATGCAGACAGTGTCATAACTCTTGAGTCATTCTAGTGCTTAATGTTTTAATTTATCCTCCCCATTTGCTCTTCATCATTTTCAGAATATTCTTCTGCAACCATAAAAGGTGGACAGCAGCCCAAAGGTCCACGTTCGTTCCAAAGTTGCCAAAAGCTAAACAGCTACTTTGTGAATCGTCTTTGTCTCTTAATGCTAGAGCCAAAGGGTAGGAATTTTTCTATTGATTTTGAAAACCTACCCTCTCTTCAATACATAGCTGGAATGCCACCAAACATTAGTTTGATCCTCCTGCTTTTTAAATATGAAACTCAAATTGAATAAAATCCTAAAAACAAAGAGAAATGTCCAAGCCATACAAAGCATGCAGTGACTTCCTGTGTATAGAATATTCCCTATTTTGTACATGCCTCTAAAAAGAAAGGAAGGTACAGTAAATCTTTTAAATAATTCGGCTTATGTTAGTGTTGTATAAATATGAAGAAGAGTATAGAAATATTGTTACCAGTGAATAACAATAATTTGGTGGGTCATTTTGTTACAGGGGACGTTGTACTGCACAGTATCTATTCTGCAAGCAGCATTTCCTTTCTGTCCTCTTACTACCAGAAAGAAGTTAATGTAGCACAGCGTGTCCTGAAATGCCTGAATAATTATTTCAAGGCAAGGTATTGGGAGGCTAGGTCTAATAGATACTGCAATTGAACTGAGTCAGAGAGCAGCTAGATGCATTATTGATTATGCATGTGCTTCAGGGTCTTGCAGTTTTCACATCAGCACTTGCACTAAGTAATAAACCTAGAAAAGTCTTAACATATCTGTTTAAACCATCTAAGCAGAAATCATTTATTTCAGCAATTAAAAATAAATATGGTCATGAGGTTACCACAATGAAGGATATTTATTTAGTTCAGTACTTTAAGGCTTCTATTAAACATTGCATTCTCAAGATGACCTCTAGCTTCTACTCATTAGATAATATCAGACAATTTTTTATTAGAAATTAATGTTTCTTTTGCACATCAGTGCACAGTGGATAATTTGAAATAAAAAAAAAACCACGTTGGGTAAAGGAATAGAGCATGCTATTAGTAGCCTTTGAACTGGGAAAGCTGCCAGTCTAGATGGTGTTAATTTAGCTAGTATATAGAAGAAAGAGCCTATATCGCCACATAAGCACTATTTATCTCACTTTTATTAGGATTTTCCTTTTCGATCTGTAGAAATTTTGACTAGTGAAATGCCTTCTGTTCACATTTAGCTTATTAGGGAATAAGCTCCTCACCATTCAGCCCACTGAGGTATTCCACGAATCTCAGCTTTTAAAGAAAACACTTTTGGGAAGAATCTTCTCAGGCTAGGGAATTAATGTTGGGTTTTTTTGGTTTGTTGTTTTTTTGGTGTTTTGTTTTTGTTTTTGTTTTTGTTTTTGTTTTTTTTTTTTTTGTAAATGCACTTCCTGAAAATTACCCTGAAGCTGTTCTCCAGGTTACTGTTTTTTCCTCCTCTCCATCACAGACCATTATCTTTTGATGCAGCACACTTAGCCCTGAATTGATAGCCATTGCCTGAGTCTGCAAAGTGTAAAGTATCCCTTGAGAACTTAAGGAGCAGGACCTGAGGATCTCAGGATTTCCAATGAGACGGAGATGCATAAACTCAAGGAGTTTATTTGAACAAGGAGCAGGCGGTAAAACTAAAAACCAAAACAGCAAAGTAGCAAATCTGTCTGGTCGCTCTAACTTTTTAGCTGATGTTGTAGCCTGCAGGCAGCTGGTGATCAAGTGTGCTCCATTACAGAGGCATTCAGGGTTAGACGATCAAAATGCCTGCTATGTTAAAAGTAGCTTGACAAGTCAACTTCAGGATCAGGGTAGAGATATGCTAAGGAAAAAAGTCAGAGCACAGCTCAACCCATTATTTCGTTGTTCTGAGGACTAGTATTTTATTATTTATACTACAGATTAAGTCTGAAGTTCACCACAGTCCCAAAAAGGAATTTAATTTGCACCCTCAAAATCAAAATGCACTAAATGGTTTGATACTTTCACACCTGTTTCTTCACTTGATCTAAGATATTTTCAGCTGCCTCACAGGTGTGTTCTTTATCCCCTTCTTCCAACTATTACACAGGCGGTCCCCAAAACCCAAAGTCTCTTTTTTCCTACATAGCCAAATAAAAGACAGATGAGTAGTCCAGGGAAATGTGCTGGCTTGTCACTTGAAAGAGGTCTGTTAGAAGAGAGATCACAGATGTAGCTTCCATCTTGCCATAAATGAGGAAATGGAGTGGAGGATAGTCAGTCAATCGAACACGGGTTTGTTAGAAATACAACTAATTGAAAGTAAAGCACTCATTTCAGAACATATTTCCACAAAGTGAAGATGTTAGCTGTGCCTTTTTGTTATGGGTTGAGTTTTTGCTCCCTTTTGGTCAGGGCTAGAGGAAATTCCTAAATAGCACTGATGCCGGCAGGTTCACGTGAACAGGAAAGATAATGTATTTGAAGGGACACAGACCCTTAAAAAACCTGGGGCATGACAGGAACAACAGTCTTCTACCATGGTTATGTTTGTATCTCAGACACTCTCTGTGACAGAACTTTCATGGCATATAGTACAACCCAGGACATTTAAACCCTTTGACCATAATTTTCCCATAGCCTTAGAATAACGCTTTTCAAGACTGGGTGGGAATTTGATAGAATTGGTAGGTTGTTGGGCATGTAACAAAAAAAGTCCAAAACCAAACGCTGTAGATAATCATCATTGCCTGATGCCAGAATCCAGCCACACTATTTGAAGACTAGGAACGGTAACGTTATGCCTCTTGCCAGTGACTATGCAATCTTTAAAAAGCTTGTTACAAACATTAATTAAATCTGACTGTATGTGTTTGTGATATTTAAATATTGTGGTCCCCTGTGAAAGGATTAGCTGACACAAAGAAGTGAAGGGCTTGACTTTCAAAGGTACAAAGAAGCCTAAAACACAGGCTGTCTCTTACTGTGAGTTTGACACGTGCCTAATTACTTTTAGTGCCATTGAGGCTCCAAGGAAGCTTTTGAAAATCCCATTTGGCACCATAAGTACTTAGATAGTTTTGAAAATCTGGCTTCCTGTAACTTGACTAGTGATGTACCAAGTCAGAGGTAGTCAGATTGGGGTAAGGCTGTCTCAGAGCAGCTGCACTGATAATGCTCCCTAGCATGCCTACAGATAAGCTGTACCTTTTCAAAGGCTGATATTGGCCTGAATTGTGCCACAGAGAGTAGCTCAATTAGGCTCAGCACAGCTACCCATAGGCTGCATCTACATAATAGCTTAGACCATATTTTAATTTCAAGAAATGCTTGAAACATTTGACATTAAAAAAAGTCTCAAAACCTGCCTTTCTAGCATGTTCACTGGAATAACATTGTCAGTCACACAGTAGTCCTGACTTGAGTTTGGGCTATGAGCGTGTTTCTTTGCGTGAATATAGTTAAGACTTAATTTGTTACAGGCCATGAAGCAAACAGCTGCCAACGAGCCCTCCTTTCTGTTCCTCCACCACATCAACCCTGCCCCGAAGCCCTTGCAAAGGAGTGCCATTGTCATGTACTCAAACCCATTGAATCTTTTGTCTGAGATCTTGTTATGCTAAAATATGTTTTGTGCAACTGTAAGTATGTGATCCCTTCTGCTCTCAAAAGCCCCATCAGCTTTTTGAGAAAAGCAGGCATGCAGGTAGACTGTAAATACTGGAATATCATGGGCCATCTGCAGTAGCTTAATGCAGAATTGCAGTGTTTGATCCACTGCTTGCAGAGCTTGTCTACAAAGTAGTTTTACCCCAGACATTTGCATCTGTGCAGGCAGGGCAGCACGGCTGCTCCATGGGGTGCAAATATCCTCAATGTAGTGAAGACGTCTATGATGAGAGACAGAGGCTGAATTCCCAAGTCTTTTCTTCGGTTTCTATGATTTCTGCATCAGGAAAAAAAAAAAAAAAACCAAACAAAAAACAAAAAACAAAACCAAAACCCCAAACCAACAACAACAACAACAAAAACCCCAAAACCAAACACAAAACCTCTGAGCACTGTTCAACTGTGAGTTAAAGAAGAGGGAGGACAGCTCTTGATTAACATTTTAGCAGAGCTTTTGGACAACATTTTATACATTCTGTGCTATCCAGCTGGAATCTGTTCGGTGTGCCCCCAAATCAGCTTGATAACGAGCTCATAACAATTTGTTGATAGCAGACTGGCTGATTCATAAGCTGCGTGTCACCATTTCATAAGTGATATATGAGTCACAGATTTAAATAAATTCAATATAAGAAATATTGGGGAGCCAATAAATCTGACTATTGCTTATGAATCTAGCCCAAGATCTCCTGCACTGTCATTCTGCTTTTTCGCATTTTGCTAAGATCATCTTCTTAGAATTTACTCTATATGCAAAACCAGCAGTGCAAGCAAGATGGTAATCAGAGCATAAAGCAGAGACACATGCACTCTCCTATGTACTAATAAGTTAGTGGGGGTGGGAGGAAAAGAAATAGAAAATAGAACCGGCCTCAGATAATGCCAGAATGACAGAAGTGATGTAATGCTCAAATTACAGTCCTTTGAAGTAGGCTCTGGGTGAACTAAATACATAGCACATGGCAAAAAATGTGTGGCAACTGTTGTGGTAGAATTTGTCTTGATTAAGGCTCCATATGAAAAGATAAATCTTCCTAAGTAGGAATAGGAGTTCAATGAATTGAAGCCAAATATTCATCATGCCATTTGAGTTCAGGAAGTGAACAAAACATGAGTTTGCATAATGTATTAGAAACCACTGTATCTGAAAGTAAGATATAGCTGCTGCTAAACTTACAGTTTTAAGTTTTAAAAAATAAAAATCATATTTATTTAGAGTGTGGTCTTAGCATCACTAAAATGTATCAGGATCTTTCTGCCACTTTGCAGGGCCTGGGTTGTGTTTCTGGCACCGTTTGTATCATCCCTAGCTAGAATACACTAGTACTGCAGGGGCACAGCACAGAACGAAGCTTCAGAAGTGGCTTTGGTATGAATTGACTTGCTCTTGCTGGCTTTGCAAAGGGTGAAAACCTGCTTTTATTGACTGTATTTATGGATGGGTTAATCCTATGTAAGTAAAGGATTTAGCCAAGAATACTTCATGTGAAGTAGGTAAGTGTAAGCCCTTAATTAAAAAAGAAAAACAAAACCGAAAAACCCCAAACAAACAGAAACCCCACAATGACTCATGTATATACCTTGAAGAGCAGGACCAAAGCCGGCACAGCTTCACACCAGCTGCAAACCTGTTGCCTATGAATCACAGCGGAACAGATTTTATGCTTAATATCCACAATATACACTAACTGATATGAATACTTTTCCTATTACCTGGAGGATTTATATCCAATAACTGCATCAACACTTTGTAGCTGCTAGTTATATACATAATAGGAGATCTGGGGCTAGTCATGCAACAGTCAAGTGGAGTAGGCAAGTAGAGCTGGATTTACCCCGTCGCTGCCTGTAGGTCTTGACACTTCTTCCAGAGGCTTCATTTTTTGTGTTGATGTAATTCATGGACTCTGGGCCCTTTCCAATTTTTTATGAATGAGTGATTCTTCTCCCACCTGCTCTTCAGATTCATCTATCAGGTGATCTGATTTTAATAAAAGAAGTTCTGAATCTTTGTTTGTTAATAGTATTGGAGGCACTTGGTTGTTGAGATGCATAAATTCAAAATTAACATGCTGCTGTTCATTTCCAACAAACTGCATATGTTAGTTTTGTATATGTATATATTTGGTGCCTTAAAACATAAACTTGTCATTGAGGGAACCAAGTAAATACAAATAAATGATATTTTGTGCTCTTTCACATGGTTTTGGGGTCTTTTGTGGTCACATTTATGCAAGTTTGTAAATTTTATACTCTAAACCAACGGAGGACACTGAAGTAGACCATTTGTTAAAATACACTAGTAAATGAAGATTTGAATTTTGGCTAATTCAGAATGTGCAGGGTGCAACTTTTTGCTGGTGTAAATCAGCACAATTCCAGTTAATTCACTAGAGTCACCAAATTTGAAATGCCTAGTAATGTAGCCTTACATTTTTAATTATTTGGGGATCCTGCTCCTCCACACTTAGGACAAGACTAAAAGCCTAGCATACTGTTTACAGGGCTACATCTAACATGGGTGGAGAGGAGATGTGATTGTGATCCAGAGCAGTCAAGAAAAGCTGGGTTGGTGAAAAATTAGTATATAAGGTGGCTTTGGTTTTGCATCTTAACCTATGTACAAACAAGAATTAACAGACGCTCTAAAGATTTCCTTTCTATTGTGCCTGAAAACTTCAGAGAACACGGGAAATGTGACGAAGATCCAAAAGAGAAAGCACACACTAACTATTCATTCTGTGAATGACAGTTATTGGTGCTTCCTTTTTTTCAGTAAATATTTTTCTCTAGCACCAATGTCATGAGTCTTTAAGCTTGAAATACATTTTAATGATAAAAGAGAAAGGTTACGAAATCCAGCCAGAATTATTCTGGGTAACTCAGGACTAAATACTTAGGTAAATTCTGCTAGAGTAGGGAGATAGGCTACTCTTTTACTCATATTCCCCAAACAGCAATAAGCCCACCAGTGTAGACAAGATCAGAAGCTTTGGTCAGGCTGTTTGGAAGGTGCTACCAGCCCATCAGTGTGGCTTTGGGTGCTCTGGGTGCGTCACCCTCCATGTTCCTCTTCTGCCCCATTCACAGCACGCAGGACACAGAGGCGATATGCTGCTGCACACCCCTATTCCTCCACAGCTGTGGTCCCAAGGAGGTCCCAATGGCTGTGGTCCTTCAGGAGATGACAGCCTTCTCGGCACATAGAGTTGGCTGCAGCCAAGCTGGAGAAGAAACATCCAAGGTTTTATGCCCAGGGGTCTTGCACAATCAAAAGAAAATGCTGTTTTGTTTCCAAACCAGCAGCAGCAACAAAGATTAGAGCCCAGTGACCACAGTGGCGTGCTTAGTGCATATGTGTGACAAGAACAATATGCCAGTTCTTAATGAGAAGCAGAAATTTTTGGCTCTGACAGTACTGTAAGATTTTCAAGACTTTACAGCCACTTTTAACATGAGAGGAGTATGTGATGCCTTTCTTTGTCTATAGCTACAAAAGTACACACATATATCAAATGTATATGTGAAAGAGGGGGAAAACGATGCATGCATAACAAAACAGACGGTGTGGTGATGACAACTTGTAGGCTACATATTGAATTTATTTAATTTAATAGACAATAGCCTGTCCTAATGTTTTAAGCCAACAAAGTCTTCCCTGGCTCCCAAATGTTTGCTAAAATAACATTTTTTCCTTGTTAATTTCCAGTTCTTGGCTGTATTTTGTGCTAATTTCAAACATATGTCATATACAAAATATGTTAATTTTGAAAGCAAAATCTGGCAGGAGATGATTGTAGAACTGGCATAGAGAGATTTGGGACAAACAAACAGACAAGCTCAAAGCTGGCAGGATGCATTTGCAATCCACAACGTGTATTTTTTTTTAATCTTTTCCAGTCATTTCCATGTGCACACAGGCAGGAATAATAAAGGAAAGGCAAATGGTCTGTGATAAAATTTCAGTATGAAATTAAAACACCTTTAATTTAGGCATCTGCTGCATTTTAATTTATCTCATAAAATTTAAAAAAATCGGAGTTCAATGGTTAACATAGGCCTTCTGGTCCCTAAATACTGTAGATAAAAATTATGGTAATTTAAATGTGATGGTGTTTATGATACATATTTACACTTTACTGGAACAATTGCTAATGGAACTGGTCATAGAAGGCAGTGGCTTGTAATGATTTTTGCAGAAGTCCTATAGATTGCTGTCAGCTGGAAACAGTTGCACTTCTCCACTTGTTTAGTATGCTGCATTGCAGAAGTGATATCTTCTCAAACACACTCCATGAAGTATTCAAATCAGTTAAAAATAACTGAAATCTCTCTCTCTCCTCAGTACTGATCTCTGTATGAGTTTAACTCAAAACTTATTGAATTTCACAGTGTAGGTTTTCATTTTTAGTTCTTAAAGACGTTTTTATATGTGGGAGTGGGTATGTATACTTACTGCCTAAATTACTACTGCACTGTTTTGTGCATATATATTTATTGAGCTCATTGTAGCAGTAGTACTTAATATTGCCTGATACACATGGGTATTTTAGCACGCAGAAATTTTATAATGGTGGACTTAATTCTTAAAGGTAGATCTCTAAATAAAAATAAATATAGCTGCATCCTAAAGTGCAAAACTTCCTCAGGAGAATGTGATAATAAAGCATAAGATTGCTATAAGGAAAGACAATAGAAATCTGATGATATGAATACAACCTTAATCCTGTCCTTTTAGCTGGAGGCATTAAAAACTCAAATTATGTGAGCATTTGTCCTTTATCCTATCTTTTTTACTTCTTTGGTTAGAATTTCTTTTCTATATGATTTGAGCATACATATTTCTGAATTGGAATGGACGCAAACTTGTTAAAATCTTCCTTGGTTGGAGGTTCTGAAAAATTTTAGTAGGAAGTATTGATGATGTCAAACATCACAAAATACATGGCTGATATTAATCTAGATAAATATATTACAAATTGTATTATAAAAGTAAAAACATAATGAAACAAAATGATAAAGTCTAAATTAACACTTTTACAGCATGGAAATAATATTTTCTGTCATTATACAAATAAAAAGAGAATGAAATCAAATCATTTTTTAAGTAAACCAAAACTTTTCTCTGTCAGAATTTTTTTCACTTCCCTGAGGCTATATTTTCAGGCAGAAAGCCATTCCATTCTGCAAAACAATTGCCCACCTCTCACCTAAACTAACCTATGATCCCCCTAGAGAGCAATGTTATGAATAACTTCTGTAAGTGGGCAATTCCAAGCTTATTTCTGCTTATAATGGTTGATCTCCATCTGTCTCAAACAGACACATTATTTCCCAAAATGCTGAAGAATAAATCACTACAGATCTTCTGACTTAACAAAGGCAGAAATAAGGTATGAAAGAAAAAACTGACAGAAAGATTGTCAGGCTTCTTTGATGATTGATCTTGCTGCTGAGGAAAAACAAGACCAGCCAACATTGTGACTTTTAACATAGGGAAATTTCTGTCGGAAGATGGTAATTGGAATACAGCTACTTATTTCGGAAATCTATAGAAAGAATTACTTTGCAATCAGGTACCATAGGATGGTTACTTCTAGATCATATACTGTACAATGAAAATAAGGTTATAGCCCCGGACAATTTAAAAAAAAAAAAAAAAAAAAAAAAGTAAAAAGTTTAAGTAAGCTTTAATACCTAAAATGTATGGGATGTAGAAATGAGATGGAGATGACCTAAAATATGTTGAAACGCAACTCTGGATGTTTTAAAAATTATACCAACAAAAGGTTCTCCCAGCAGACTGTTGAGACTTACTCAGGGACATACTGCTAGGCTAAGAATAATACATATACTGATCCTCGAACCATGTCAGTGAATTGAAATAAGGTAATAAAAGTGGAATTCATGTTATGAACCTTTGACTACTCAGGATTTTAAGGCTTTTAGACTCCTCTATACTCAAGAGAAAGAAATAGACCCCTCCATAAGGAGATTCATCCTGTCTCCCTTGGATAGATATCCTAGATGCATGAATTGCCTCTGGAGTTTTCATTTTATCCTTTAAATATAAGAAGATAAGTTTTAAAGGTAACAAGAAGAGACTAGACAAGTAACACAGGTCAGACATCGACTGCTGAGATAAGTAGAATCACTGGAGGAATGTCCCGTCCAGAGGGATTTATCATTTGAAAGCAGGGAAGAAGAAATTTACAGCCAGTACAGAAAACTGGAGAAAAAACTTTCTACTTGAGCTTTTCTCTTAGGACTTGGAAAAGATTGAAGTAGTTTAGCGTTGAACTTGTGGACAAAATGTCCTGGCTAGACAAAAGTTTGTGTATAGACTAGTTCTCTTTCCACACGTTGAAAATGCACTTCATATTCTGACATAGTCTGCAAACAATGGCGGGTAACGGGAAACCAGAAAGAATCAGCAGATAAAAGCATAGTGGCCTGTATCATGAAAATGTGAGTGAAACTTTTACTGTCCTTAGGCAGGGATCAATGGAAACAACATTCAATGCTCAGAATAAATTTAGAGAGAGATCACCTATTCTTCTGTTAATTCAATGTAAGTTATTCTTTTTTATATGGGACTTATTTTTTCTTTACTCAAGTTAATTGGTCTCTTGTTCTTTTTCAATTTGCACTCAGAGGGAAACTGTAATTAAATTGTATCTTCAGTGAGAGGTCTAATTCAAAATGAAAAAAAAAAAACAAAACGAAAGCTTTTTTTTCTTTACGAGAAGGAAAACACTTGAAACTTGACACAAGAAACAGAACTTCTCTGGCTTTGTTAATCTGACACTGTGTAGAAGGAAAAATTACAGAAGTCAGTTTTATCACAGCTTGGATTTTAAGCTTACAGAAATGATTGGTAGCATTTGCACATTTGTCTTTGGATAATGCATATCTTCTCAGAAAAGAAGTTCATAAAAATCCTGTTACATCAAAGAAAGAGTTAAAGAAGAATTTTAGTTTACAACTGATTCAAAATAAGATCTTGATCCCAAGGACATTTATTTCAGTCGCTTAACTTAACTAATGCAATTGACAATACTATGCATTATAAACAAAACTGGTAACCCTGCCAAGCATCAAGGCTGTTCAAAAATTCTCCTTACTCAACTTTTCTCATTTGCTTATGTAAAATTTAACCATTTAACCACAATTTAGCTAAAATTTTGAACACTGAATATCCATTGCAGAGTGATCTGATTAGGTTGTTTCTCATCATTTCACTGAAAGAAGTTCAGACATTTGCAGTATTTCAGAGGAGAAAAATTCTCTTTTTGCCTTAAAAGAATGGTTAACCTTCCCTTCAAGAAGCTTCATTGTCCCCTTCTTGGAGGAGACACTATCCCTTGGAAAAGGCAGACTCTTACATTAGGACCATAAAGTAGCATAAGTAAGGATTGCATACTCAGTTCTAAATCTGGGACAGCATAACTGTGTGTTTAACTTTACAGTCCTAATAATTTTTTACCATTAAAGTTGCCGTGGCTTTTTATTAAATATGTAGAAAATGGGTTTGTGTTGAACAGTTCCATGAGTAGTTCCTAGAATGTACAGCTGGGTCTTCAGAAGAACCAGACTTTGGGAAACCAAATGTAGAGTTGGGGTATCTGCTTATAGATTTGCAAGATATTATTTTTCACCCAAACCCAGTGACCTTTCAGTAATTTTGAAAAAAACATCTGTTAATTTCATAGTCATTTAGTGCCTTACGAAAAATTACCCCCTGACTTTATTAAAAACACTGCCTTCAATGGTAAATGCAAATCATTATGCAGCAATGAGAAGATAGTTCATAAAATAAAAAATAAGAATTTAGCACTCCTATCTTTATTGATTCAGACTGAATCAATTTTTTAAATCCCCTGTGAATATGTATCAAGATTAGTTAGCATGCGAGAAAATACTGAACAGATAAAATTTTCTTTTCCTTGTCACTACCAGCACTGTTGCCAAAAGAAAGCTTTTTGACAGGGTAGAAGAGTTTTTTTATTTGGGCAACTTTACACACATTTAAATGTATAATTAATTTTTTTCATGTGATGAACACATTTGATACCAATGGAAAAATATCATTAATAGAGAGCAATCAGTGATCTTTAAATTTCAAAGGGGTTCCAAGCAAAGGTGACAGGTTTTCTACTTACCTTTTTTGCATGTTTTCCTCTTTCAGGAACCCTAGATAAAACAAATAGCATATAAAGGTCTTTAAAAATAAATGAGTAAAATAATATCTTCATATAGATTCAATTACATGTAAATTGTATGTCTTTAAAGGCAGAAAACATTTTTTCTATGACAACTTTCTCACAAAACATATCAGCATTATATCAGGAAAACTTTTACCCACAAACTTCTGTTAAAAATTTTGACTTCTACTGTTTCAAAGAACCTAATGAATTTCTTAATACTGTGCTGTATTTGGTATATCATAAATACATATTACATAAGAGATTTTGCTATGCATATATACACATTATACATATTAATTTGTGCATATCTATGCATATGTAATATGATTTAATTTGGCTGTTACTCTTCCAAAAAAAGATTCTAGTTGCAAAGACTCTGTTCCTACTTTTATCTCTGCCTTTCTTACTCTTTCTCTTTTTCTAAAGTCTTTTTTTTTAAGCCAAGCTCTCTATGTCCTTCATCCAGATAGTATTATTGATGTATATTTGTATATACATGTATATAGTATTATTGATGTATCGTATATGATGAACTCTCACTTGAAAATTATGAAGATTGTAAGTTATTTGCTTTAATTCTTCTTTAATAATTATTTATTTATTTAATAAGAAATATAATTTACTCCTTTAAATAAAATCAAAAATTTTGTCAGCTCTTGCTTTTAATTGATTTTATAAATTCTATTTTTCTGGGGCCTTCTGTGTTCATAAGTAACACATAAGTAGCATCTATAGGTCTTTCAATTAACTACATGTTATGGTTATTTCTTTTGCAAAGATTTCAGCCTGCTGCATTGCACAGCGGAATGGTGCTCCCTTTACATACTACATGCCTAAAATAGGTATTTTTGTCATTTGACTTCAAAGGAGTCCAGGATCATAAATAACTTTTACAAACTGAAGCACAGAGAGCAGAAGTGACATGACCACAGCAGAACAAGATTAAATCTCAGGACCCCAATTCACAGATCGTTCTATTTTAAGGTACGTTGCCCAGGTGTCTCTAAAATATCATTTTTTCTGAGGATTTTGCACGGGCGGTGAAGTACTGACAGAGCAGGATTGGCACCGAGAAAGGCATTGTCTTTGTTCCCTTTTGTCCCAGGAGGAAAACTCTGGAGATTTTTCAGTTCTGTATGATTTTATGATATCCAGGGTGTGTTTCTCCCTAAATGTCTGTAATGATGTTCTTGAAAGGTATTAATGCCATGTATTTTCTTTTAAGGGCATTAATACCTTTACTGGAACTAAACAACTGCTTAACATCATACGTAGGCTTAAATTTCTGAAACATCAGATCGCTGGTCATCTTTATTACACTGATGTTAGTTAGAGCAGCAGTCAAAACAACCACATACAGAAAATTGCAAATTTCCTCGAAGACTGAAACCAAAAAGCTGTCTTGCAAACATACTCCCACTCATTGTTTATACTTGTTAAACAAAATAAAACTAAAGAACACCAAAGAACTAATGGAAATTTTGAACAAGCCTCACTTTCCAGGGCATGCTTTTGGGAATGCTGAAATTAAAATGGCTTTTGATAAAAAGTTTAGTTTGGCGGAAACTTGCTATTATATGAAATAGTACTAGATGAGTTTAAAACAGCCCTGCTATTAAACGTAGAGAATGTAATTGCAAATAACAGAATTGGAGTTCACTCAAATCTGCTTTAGTTTCTAAAGGAAAATAAAAGACAGTAGAAATTTAACGGTTTGTATTTTGCTTTTAGGTATAAAGCCATGGAAACTCTTCTGAGGCTGATAGGTTCATACAGTTGGATCTGAGGGAGGAATTTGACCACTGAACCTCCCCATGTACCAAACCCGTTAAAAGTGTGTTTTTGTTTCATGGGAGAAAATATTTGTGTAAGATGCCAGCTGATATTCCCATTCCAGTCTTGGTGTTCAGAAAGTGTACGGAAGGGGAAGAATGCTACCAAATGTGCAACAGAGGCTGTCACTGAACATGAACATTCAAAATTTTCACACTGGTTCCTACCTACCTGAAGTGAAAATTATGTGTGTCTTGGGGAGGGTTCATCACTCTCATGAAGTTCTCTTGAACTCTCCGGAGTGTGACAGGTGAAGTATAATGCACGCGGTGCATTATACTCCCTATGGAGTGCATCCCCTCCCTAAACCCAGCGCAGGGCTGGGCGGCCAGCTGGGTGCTACGAAGCAGCCTGTCCATCAAGCAATATTGGGACTGGGGAACTGGTGCACTTGCACCAATTGACTGCTGTCCCCATCCTGCTTTACCAATGTGTTTCACAGGTGCTTAGATTTTGTCCTAAAAGCCAAGGTAAATGAAATCTCTACTATCTGTGAGATGAAATACAAACTGTCATTTATGAAAACAATGAGATACTAAAAGGCTTTAATTTTTCTTTGACGTGTCCGATGTTTTACATTATGCTCCATAGGCGTAGGGTTTGGTGGTGAGCTTCAATGGAGGAGCTTATGTGCGGTCCTGCCCAGATTCTCTCCACCCTTGTCCTTGTCATCCATTAGAACATATATGTTCAAATGAGAACTGTTAAAGGCAAACAAACAGCTGCAACAATTTAACATATCCTTCCTATTTCCCTGCTAGGTAGTAGGATTGCTGGGAGATTGAAAGGTTTGTTTGTTTGTTAAAGAATTTTTAGATTTTAAAATCTGTCTCTCTTATGAAAACAAAACATTTAAAACTTCCTAACCAGGGAAAAACTCCCGCCTTTGAAATTTAAAAAATTTGGCCTTGTTTCAAGTTTTTAAAAATGCTTTGTTTTGATAGTGATTTCTTCTAGTTCATGTATTTTACATTAAAAAAAAAAGTCACTGCAAAATAAAAAATGGAAATTACAATTTCAGTGTTGAAACAAGTGTTGAAACAAGATATTTCTTAGACAAATAAATTATTTGTTCTTATGTTTTATTTTTAAATACAATTCTGATACAATTCTATATCTGTGGCAATCCACTCCTGCAAAGTATTCTGATACAGTAGGCTTCTGTAGAAATTTTTTTCCTAAATTTTCTGTTGAGACAAATATAGGTAATACATGTTTCTCCTGCAGTATGTTTTTAGACCTCATTATCCATATGAAGAATATCACATTTGTGTTATGTATACACTCTGAACCAAATCTTTTTCAATTTTTCATCTAGTGATTAGACAATATTGATTTGAATATTTCAGAAATGCTCCATTGTCACACAGATCACATTAAAATTTTCCACTTCCCATATGAACACTGAGAACGAACACTTTAAATAATATGGATTCATCCTCTGGCTTCAAGGAGAAATAGCAGTTGTTCCAGACGTTAGTCATTCCTAAAAAGCGATAGATTATGCTTAGCTTTTATTCAAAATGTGGAACTCCCTGTGAGTCACATTTGCGCCCTGCTGCTAGAGTGGAGGCAGAATAAATGTTCCTTATCAAACAGGTAAAGGAAAAAGAAAAGCTTTAAAAGGTAGAGAACAAAGAAGGAGCAGATTTCTGTATACGAGTGAGTTTTACATCTGATTGTGGCTTAGGGTTGCCGGTTTTTAATCAGAAACATTGTCATGTCATTGAACCCTGGAGAAGTATGTTTTCTTCGAAGTGAGTGGACAAGTCTCACTCTTTCTCCTGTTATAGTTCATACAAGGAAATGAGTCAAAGAACTAAAAAATCCAGCTAGTGAGCAAAAGTGTGCTTGTATTATGCTTGTATTTTCTGACATAACCTCAGTGCAGCGAGCAGGGAATTTGTATGAGAACTAAGGTCACTAGATCTATGTCAGTGTTGAAGTTCTACTTTAAATGGTTTCATATGTTTGTCAGAATTGGGTTTCCTTAAATAACTGGAAAGGAAAAAATCAAGGACATGATAGGTGTCTCTAGTTTCACCCCTGCCACCATTTCTTTCTCTTCCTTACCCCATTCATGCTCTTTTTTCTGCTAATGCTGACCTCTTCCTTAATTTTTTTTCACCTCCTTTTTTCTGGCTACCATTCTCTAAGTTGAATAGTTTCATGTCTACTAATAGTTCTACGATAAAAAACTATTTCTTTGGATCGTAATAGAGATGATGTTATGCTTTTGTATACAGTCAACAGTTGCTCCTTAGTTTTAAATAAACAAAGGATGTTGGAGGGAAAATATAAAAAACTATTACACTGGCTTTCTTGGCATATACAATTTATGCAATACATGCATTTTGATCCATTGTATATATGTTATAGATAACTGTGTACAATTATAGTAGGCATTACATTGATACTTAGATGCATATGTTATTATATTTTTTGCATGGGCTGTTCAAATGTATAAAATACATTCATATATGTATAAATAGACACATCAATAACAGCAAATCTATATTTGTCACAGAAATTAAAGAGTGATCCTGTTCAGAAAGTGTGCAAAACCTATTCCTATATTTTTTTTAGGTCTCAGTTGTCATGGTACCCTGAAGAGTTAGTCTAGAAGCTCAGAATGACTGTAAAAACAAAATTATGGGAAATACACTAAATCTGTACAGGATCCTGGGAAGTTAACTGCTGTCTTTTTGCAGGGATACCATTAATATGACTATCCCATAATTCAGATGCTGAAAGGTGAAACGAAGCTGCAAAATACCTGTTAACATTGGTCACGTGCATTAGGGCCACACACGAAGTTCCAACTCCAGTGCTGTAGTAACTTTTACACCTTCATTTCCTCCTCTCTGGCTATGGCATTATTGGATACCACTTTATGAATTCTTCTGCTACCATGTCACCCATTTAAACTTTTATTCTTGTCGTACTGAAGATACAAACATGTAGAGGTTTCACCCACATGATTTTGTTCAAGTTAGATTTAAGACTAGCGGGATGCAGCATTATTGCTAAATGTACACAAATTGCTGCAAAGCTGTTAGCACTGAGATAAGAAACCCACAAAAAACTGTTGAAAAAAGATCTACCAAAAATGTCCAGAACCTTATGGTCCCTTTAAAATTTCATTTTCAATACTGCTTTTAAGCTATTTTTTGTGCGACTGCACCACAGTACTACTTCAAACATGAATATTTGCACTTAAAAATCAAATGGGGGGGGGGGGGGGAAGTGCATAAAAAGTCAAATGCAAAATTAAAGCACAAAAAAGTTTTGTTTAATGTAATTTGAAGTTCATTGATTATAAAGTTATCAATGGCTACACGATAGGTACCACCAAACTTTATCTCACTGTATGTGTCACTAATAAACACAGTATAAAATTGTCACAACTCCTACAAGGAAGAAATCATCCTTGTAGGATTAACAGCCTATACTAAATCATACAGATTTTTTCCCCTCCTTTTTCCTGGCTACCATTCTCTAAGTTGAATAGTTTCATGTCTACTAATAGTTCTACGCTAAAAAATCATGCAGATTTAGTATAGGCTGTTAACAATATTAGCTTCAATTTATAGTAAGTAAGAGAGAAAACAAGTCTTGTGACTGAAAGTCTACATCTTGTAGATGTTCTATATTTAAGTATTTCGTGTGAAGATATGTCATGCCTGAGTAAGAAACCCTGTTAAAGAAGCATGATTTTCTGTGTTTTGATTACAGTTCAGATCAGGTTGTTTCTTACAGAAGGAAAGATGAGATCAGATCAAAATTTGGTGGAATCATTCACCCTGTCTGGTCACTGTTTAACGGTCAGAAAGATTCAAGAATTGTCTAAAGCAAGCTTTGGCTACTTGTAGGAGGCAAGGAGAGAAAGAAGAAAGATAAGGAGAGAATGAACATTGCCAGTTATACAGCAAAAAGAAGGGGGCATGGTTTTGTTGGCAGAAATATCTGCTGTGCAGAAATGGAAATGGAGTTCCCCTGGCATTACAGCACAAACCCAAAAAATCTACAGGTCTGAGTGAATTTAGATTACCGTTTGATTTACAAAATCAGAAAGACAAGAAGGATATCATTATTGTATTATTCATCAGCGAATGGAGAGAAGCAGGGGCAAGACTATTTAATGCTTCAGATTAGCTGGGAAATAAAGTTGCTCAGTTTGTGAGGCATCAAGTTTTTGGGGTGGTGGATACTCACTTGCTTTAGTGGGAAATGACCTTCTAGGGCTACTGAATGCTGTCCGGCGATGGTTTTGTCACACTTACACGTGCTTATAACTACTCACTCTCTGAGTGTTTGACAGAAAGTTCATATGGACTGATGATGATGTATTTCTTTTCAACACTTTCCACCATAAAATCCTTGTTTAAAGAGCATTTTCCTGACTAATCATTGCTCCGTTATTTTGAGTTGTAACTAACTCAGTTGTCTATCCAGAAAAAGAGAAGGCATTGTATATTTTTCAATGCACTGGAAGACACATAATTTTCCCTACCCTGGACAAATTCCCTGCAGATCAAAAATTGCTGTTCTGAAAGGAATAAAGAGGATTAGGGCAGGCCTTCTTTGTTAGAGGTGAGAGCTCTGTGGTGCACTAGATCATGTCAAACTCCAGTGAAATGATATTAAATAGCCTTTTAAAGGAGGGTAGGAGCAATAGAAAGACAGGAGTGGAAGAAAGTACAGCTAAGTCAGGGTTTGTTCTTCCTGTTTCTGATCCCATAGAAATATGGTACAGATGACAACCTGACTCAACAACCAAAAGATAAAATGAAATATCAGTGTTCCAGGTGTATGCAACTAGGATGTTAAATTGCCGAGCTCTCTAGAGACCGTGCCTTTAACAGTCGTTTTACTGGCATGGAGTTGGGAGGTCATTTTTTTTTCCTTCACAGCTGTGTATTTGCCTTCTTTAATATCCTGTAAAGGCATGATAGAGTAGACAGACAATATTAGGCAAAAGTATTGTCATTTTTGAGTTGAATTCAGGTTTACATTTCAGGCATCCAGACAAACATTCAAAGGGTTCAGTTCAGAATGTTGTCAAAGTGTAACATCAGCAATAGTCAGGATAAAGAGGCTCAAGCTTAATACTCAGATTCCTTAATACTCAGATTATTTATTTGGATACCAAATGTTTGAGATATTTGATTATGTTGCAGATATTCTGCTTAGAATTGTACAAATTTTGGGGTTTGGGGTAACGTTTGGGGTAACGGGCACAAACTGGAACATAGGAAGTTCCAAACAAATATGAGGAAAAACTTTACAGTGAGGGTGGCAGAGCACTGGAACAGGCTGCCCAGGAAGGTTGTGGAGTCCCCTTCTTTCGAGACTTTCAAGACCCGCCTGGATGGAGTCCTGAGTAATGTGCTCTGGGCAATCCTGCTTTAGCAGGGGAGTTGGACTAGATGATCTCTAGAGGTCCCTTCCGACTCTGAAATTCCATGATTCTGCGATTCCGTGAAATGTTTGGAAAATCTGGTATTACAGGCTTGATACTGGTGCGTCATTTTTATGAAATCCAATTCTACATGTCCAACAAATATCTTTTGACTTTTTTTTTTTTTTAACGATTCTTCAGGATTCCTTGGAAAAGCATTTTTGCAATTTGTTTTAAGATGACACAGTTAAAATGTTTTATAAATGCTTCATCAATATACAGTGCATTTGTTTTTTCTGAACAGTATAAATGATTTTGAGTAGTTTGTGTGAGCTGATTACACCAGAATCTCAAACTCAAGGGGGCCTACAGTATGTATGACATATTATAAATAAAAGATGGAAGGCCTGTATTTATAATTTTAGCTGTTGCTGAAACACATTACAGTACATAGAACTGCAAGGAACTGCAAGGTGATTAACTGATAGTGGGAAGTATGACATTTATTTAAATCTACTGCTGTATTCACACTTGCCTTGCACAGGGACTTTGATGCATATGCCAAGGTTATAGTAATAACTATAGTTATTACTATACAGTAATAGTCAGTAATATAATGAATAGTCAGTTTGTCTACCTTCAGTCCCCATCAATGTGTTCCAGAATCCAGTTCCCATTTGTTGCTGAGTCCAGTCTGGAATTTTCCCAGTGCCTACTGGTGACATCTCCTTGGGAGCTTGATATGGTTTTGTATATATTGTATCTATTTCATTACTTCCTTTTTTATTCTATTATTAATATTTCGTTAAAGTGGTTTAGTTTTTTCTAAACTCATAAATCTCTTTATCTCGCTTATCTCGCCCTTGGAGTGAGAGGTGGGGGAGAGCATCTGTTGTCTTGTCATTGGCCAACCTGGCCCAAACCACGACACCCAGAAATTTACTAAAGTGAAAAAGAAGAAAGACAGCAAGCATTTATGCTTATTGATGAATCCAGAATTGTAGTGAGTTCAATATTGCTTACCCTGAATTTCCAAACATTCCCCTCTTAGAACACACCAAAATAAATTGACTTAAAAATACTGAATTTTATAAATAACTAATTGTGAGTCTTTGCTTGTTTTTTGACTTGTAACTTCTGACATTAGCTTTTTGAACTTTTATCCTTAACCTAGGCTAGCAACTTTTAAGCCATGGTTCTAATATAACAGATGATTCTATATGAATCTAGGGTTTAAAAGCATCTCAGTGCATTACATCACTGGTGATAAGATGATGAGATGATGACGACTTGACAATGAGTTGGTAATGCTGTATGTACAGCCTGCAGTCTTGCACTATGTGAACAGAGGCACAGCAGCATGATAGCTCACCAGAGCTAATATAGCCATACGTTTATGGTGAGCTGCAAGATATTTAGGGTCCTCACAATGACATCTGTGAGGATGTTCCCAGCGGTGGTTCCCCCCCTCTAAATCTCTGTTATGTGGGCCTGTCTCACCTCATGACCCACCATGTCCTCATGGTCTAATGACAGTGAATCTTTATACTTTGTATATTAACACGTTTGGTCACAGGTGTTTTTCTACAAAGAATGGTTGTTCTCAAAAACTCTGTATAAAGAAAAATCTGTTTGGTGAGCATTCCCAAATAGGAAGTATAAACGATTCATGGACAAAATGAACATGTAGCCAAAAAATGAAATGCCTGTTTACTCAGTATTCCTAAAGAGCTACTCAAATGCTAGAAAAGCATTCAAAATAAATGCCAATTTTACAGTATTCAACCAGAGAAAAAGAGAGTTTTGGTAAGAATGAGCATGCTCAGGTTTGTTGTGGTTTCAGAGGTACTCACTTCTCTTGGTTGTTCTGTCAGGTTAGATAAACTGAGGACGTACAAGAAATATTATAAGGCGGCCTTATCTTTAGTTTTTCAGACCAGAGAGGTTTGGATAAGCTTAAAGTGAACGTTTAACCTCACCAGACATCTGAATCTAAGCAAAATGCTGAATCTTTTGAGGTTTACATATGACTACATAAAAATACAGGCATAGGAACTTGTTGGATTAATATGGATACATAACTTCTAATATTTACACTGATTTATCAGCCTGTCAGGAAACTGAGAAGTGGCACATCTTTTCCAGAACTATGAACCTGACTAGATAACACAGCTATCTGTTGTTAAGGTTGTGTGTTGAATCTTAGGGAGTTCTTATATGGAGCTGTTTTGCAGATTAATTTTCCAATTTATTTCCCTATTAAAAGAAAAAAAAAAGTCTGCCAGAACTTCATCCTAAATAATTTCATTCTACAGATACTCTAGAGTTTAGGTGTCACTGAGAGTGAACTGATTTGAGCTGAGTCAACAAATTATTGTTTATTTTTGTCCTAAAACATTTTTCCTTTTTAAACCATAACTGTGTTTCATTACCTACATATTGTTGGTTTAACTGCATTTTAATTAAACTGCTTTCCTACACACTGTACTTGTCCAGCCTGTTAACCACACATGATTTAAAGTACAAATACAAATTTAAAAAGTCACGCACAATTAGCTTTACAGAATCCTTTATGTTGTAAATACAACAAATGTATTCCACATCAAAGCATAAACCTGAATAGTGTGAGTTAGTAGTGGATAACAACTGACAAGTACTAGTTGGGGATCAACTGTTTTGATGATTAATTCTTGTTTTACACCAAACTAATCTAATCTAATCTAATCTAATCTAATCTAATCTAATCTAATCTAATCTAATCTAATCTAATCTAATCTAACAATAGTTGCATCACCTTAAGGTGTTTCTTTTCAGCTTGGATATGGATTTCAAGTGTACTTGAATTTCTCTGCTTGAGAAATTTGCCGTGTAATCCATCAGAAGCAGGAAGGTATTAGTAGTCTAATAAAGGCATGAAATTGTGACATTGTGAATTATTTGATATAACTTTACACCATGCTCTAAGAATTGGCAATTAAGGTCTCTCAGTAAAGCTCAACTTCTATGAATCTCGTTGTTTTCTATGCAGCTTCTTCCTTTTGGTATCACAACTAATGAAATCATTGTACCTGACTGCCTGTTGAACTACAGTAAATGTCTTAGGTGTTTCCAGCTCTAAAGAAACTCACTTGTCACAACTGCTCTGCACTGATCTTTCAGTCTCTAGCAAAGAAAAGTTAAAGAATATGAGAAGAGACAATGATGAAAAACTCTGTATTACAGCTCTCCAGGAAAGAAGCTATTTGTGAATTGCAGTGATTCATGCCAGATGAAAAGACACCCTTCTCCACATCAGCATTTTGCAAGGCAAAGATAGTTTAGCAAATCATCTGCCCAGACTTACATAAGGCCTTTGATATGGTCCCTACAACATTCTTGCTGTTCAGTTGGAGAGATATGGGATTGATGATGGACTCTTAGATGGATAAGAAATTGGCTGGATGGCCACGTCCAAAGAGATACTTTCCACGCCTCAATGCCAAGTGGAAACCAGTAATGAGTGGTGTCCCTCAAGGGTCAGTACTGGGACTAATAATGTGTCTTCATCAATGACATAGCTAGTGGAATTGACTGCATCCTCAGTGAGTTTCCAGATGACACCAAGCTGAGTGCTGCAGTTAATTCACTAGAGGGAAGGGATGCCATTGAGAGAGACCTTGACAGGCTCAAGAAGTGGGCTTGTCTGAAGCTCACGAAGTTCAACAAGGCCAAGTGCAAGGTCCTGCACCTGGGTTGGGGCAATATCTATATAGACTGGGGGATGAATAGATTGAGAGCAGGGTTGTGGAGAAGGACTTAAGGGTACTGGCGGATGAAAAATTGGACAGGAGCCAGCAATGTGTGCTCATGGCCCAGAAAGCCAATCATTTCCTGGGCTGTATCAAAAGAAGCGTGGCCAGCAGGTCGAGAGAAGTGATTCTGCCCCTCTACTCTACTCTCATGAGACCCCCACCTGGAATACTGTGTCCAGTTCTGGGGCCCCCAACAGAAGAAAGACATGGACCTGTTGGAGTAGGTCCAGAGGGGAGCCATGAAAATTATCAGATATCTGGAACACCTCTCCTATAAGGAAAGGATGAGAGAATTGGGGTTGTTCAGCCTGAAGAAGAGAAGGTGCTGGGGAGACCTATCTGCAGTCTTTCAGTACTTAAAGGGGACTTATAAGAAAGATGGAAAGATACTTTTTACCAGAGCCTGTAATGACAGAAGAAGAGGCAACAGTTTTAAACTAATAGAGCGTAGATTTAGATTGGACATAAGGAACACATTTTTTATGATGTGGGTTGTGAGGCACTGGAACAGGTTGCTCGGAGAAGTTGTGGATGCCTGTTCCTGGAAGTGTTCAAAGCCAGGTTGGATGGGGCTCTAAGCAACTTGATCTAATGAAAGATGTCCCTGGCCACAGCAGGGAGATTGGACTAGATGATCTTTGAAGGTCCCTTCCAATCCGAACAACTCTATGATTCTAAATGCTTCACTTCTGTTATTTGTCTCCTGCAAAAACAATATAACACATACTTGGGTCCAGCCGGGAACATTTCTTAAACTGGAGAAAGTTTACACCTTTACGATGAAGTTATCTATGTTACTGGATGATGAATCCACTTTGACCTAGGGACAGAGCCAAGAGGAGAAACCTCATCTACTTTTTAAAATTTTGAGATTATCTTTCCCACTCTCACACTAACGTGTCTGTAGAAAGCCATCAATAACACTCTCAGAAGGTAATGTGTCTTATTGATCTCTTTGTTCGTGTACTGCTGAAGTAGAAACTCACCTGTGTTTCACTGTTGTTTGTTGTATCAAAGTATACCCTTTTGATGGTGTCAGTAATATGAAAATGTCATGTAGCTCCAATTGCGAGGTACCCATTTACCAGGGTCATATAGATATAGTCTGAAGGAATTACAGTTACTTCTTTTGGAAAAAAACGCTCTAAGAAAGCTGAGTGAAGGTGATACTGGCTTTCATATAATGGAGTACAGGTGGTAAAGGAAGAATAAGCAAGGAATTCAGAAGGAAGTGTAACCAGCATATGCAAAAGCTTAGCCAGACTTTTCACTGTGAATTTTACAAAGAGGAAAAAACACTTCCTCCCCAAAGAAACCTAAGATCAGACAACCTTCTTCAAGGTTGTGATCTATGTAACTTTAAGGAAATGTGTTCAATGATAAACTATTTGAGTGCCCTAGAGCAGATTATAAACCACTGGTACAGTCAAGTTAGTTTCAGACCACACGGAAGCACTGTAGCAATAGAAAGAGAGTGACTTAGAGTGAGAAATTTTCAGAAATCTGCCAAAATTTGGGTTTAGCTAACTGCTCCTAGAAGAGAGAGCTGACTTAAGTGAGAGTGGAGTTAGTGCAACCAAAAATACTTCTGAAAATCTCATCCTTAATTCATTTAATCTGTTAAAATAAACACCAAAAGGAAAATTCAAGTAAAACAACAAAAAAAAAAAAAACACCAAACCAAAACAAACCAAAACAAAAAACCCAACAACCTCAAATCTGGCTTTTTGGCAGATTGTTAGTTGGCTGGGACTAGCAAATTTAAAAAAAAAAAAAAAAAAAAAAAGTGGAGTGAAACTGAGAGTATCAATCATCTAACTCCATTTTAATTGTGGTTAATCATAGACTATATAATTAGTGGAAGAGTACATATTTTAATGGTACTATCACAATTACAGGGTGATATAGTTGTATGTTATAAAAAATAATATAAGCATGATTGACAAACATGATTCATACTTTTCCTGGGTACTCCAGTAAATGCTTTTCAGAAAAAAACCGCACATGACTGTGACTAAGCAGTAACATAATTCAGAGGCCTACTATAAACAACAACATAGTCCTAAACATACTTTAAGAATACCGAAGAATGTAGCTGCTCATTGTTTAAAATCTTAGTTATTTTTTAAATTACTTATTTCTTCAAAGCATTTTAGACACATTGCAGCTGGAGACCAATTTCTACAAATTAGTAAGATTTTTGCTGAAAAGTCAGGAATACAGTTTTTGTTTCAATGTCAGCAGCTGTTTAAAAATGTCAGGTAAACATTGTAATATAGAAACCTGCAACCACATAAACTTTGAAGCTATGTACAGTTCCCTCTTGATTACGAAGTTATAAGAATTCATATTTCTATGGTTTAATACTTTGAGTTCTTTGAATAACTTTTGTTGTATATTAATCATATTAAAAATGTGCATATCCACGAAGTCTTCTGAGAGAAAAGACCTGAAATGAAGCATATGTGAAATCTCCTATTCATGTTAGTAGCAACAGTGTTGCTTGGCACAGTTATAGAAACGTAGAATTGCCTAGGCTGGAAGTGCTATCCCCTTTTAAGTTGATGAGTTGGTCTTACAAGTTACTTCAGTGCAGCGTGAATGCTCATGCAATACTGGTATCATCCGAGTCAAATGTGTATCCCTTTAGCTGAAAATTTTTGCTTTCTCTGTTGCCATTCATCTTTTTTAAAGCAGTATCCAGAGGTTAAGTTTTAGCGTATGAAGTTCAGAAAACAGCATTCCTACCTCTGTCAGACAACAGTCACGCATCTGGTAATTTTCTTTTTTTTTCCTCTTCACAGCATGTAAGGGGAATATTGGAGTAAGGAAGAGGAAATGTCACCATAGTTTTGGAAATAGGTTTAATCGCTTCTGTTTGATATACAAACAACATTAAAAGAGTTTTGGAAAGCACAGGCATATTTTTTAAAGTGCACCTTTCCGAGGTGACTTATTGACTTCTTAAATTTTAGACTATTGCAGTGGATTCTTTTTTCCCTGAAACCTTCAATGAATGTCATTATGAATTTTTTTTCAAATGCAATTTAAAGGCCAGGAATAATTTGGTGAAATGTTATACCTTCTGTTTTATACATGGGATCTGATAATTGTACTACAGCCACCCATTTTGGATACATTAATCTATTGTACTTTTCTTTCATCATGTTTATAAGTTCTGTTTTCTTGAGTCTGCCTGATGACAGAATACTAAATTTCAAAGTGGGATTAATTTGTAGGTTTAGTACCCAAATCTGCAGCAGTCATCAACGACTTTCTCTACAGTAAACCACAAGGTTTAGGGCACAAGGGAACTTGTGACCCAGAGGTTGGATACAGCTCTTGACTGTACTTCTGCAGGCCCATTACCACCTCTTTTTATGCACGTTTATTGGATATTACTAGAGCATCTGTTAGTGACTAAAATATCTTTTAAAGGCTTATTTGGCCCTGAGCAGGGAGAGGGTTCTACTCCCCCATCCTCTGATAGTATCAAAATTAGTATCGAAGATTAAATGAGCAACTGAAAAAAAGAATTCAGTTAGTGGAGGAGGATCAAATTAGAGTGAACTTCCGTCCTGGGTTCATTGCCTGTAATAATGACTTTATTTGAAACAAAATTATTGAAAAGTGCCACTTTAAAATATGCCCTATGTCTATTTCAGTGTCAAGTTGAAGCAGATGCTTTGTGGAATGATGGGATAGTTGGAGTGGATGTATTTGAGAGTCAGAGATATGTTTTTAAGATGAGCCTTGAGTGTTCTTCTGAACTGAAAAATTTAACCAGTAAGGCAGCTTCCAGTCTGTTTGAACACATTCTCAAAGGTCTTACAACTTCTTTTTCAGGAGAAGCAGCAATCTCTCAGAGGGACGGTGAGGTCTGAGCCTCACCCAGATGTTGTCTCTGAGGTGGGAAGTCGGGCATACTTTACAACCGCTGCAAGGCAACTTCACAGAGATTTTCCTGTGCCTACACGATTTTTTCTTACATGAACCTTTCTGTTTTGTTCTTGAAAGAAACCCAGTTTGCCAGCTGGGTTCCTCAGAACGATTTTGGCAATAAACCACAAGTAGGGTGTGAGTGCTTTCCTTTGCGTGTAGAACTACTTTGTAAGGCAAATATAACACAAGTGGGCTGGCTGCAGATAAAGTTTGTGTTTTATTGCGAGAATTCTTTGAAACATCAATGAAATTATCTGTAAAAGACCACAGGCTGGCCTTCTTCCAGGCAGTATTTTGATCTAGTGTAAAGCAAGCTAACTTTAAGAAAAGAAAAAAGAAATACAGACTTTTGTTACTTGCCTGGGCATCTAAACATGACTTGCCCCTGTTCTATCAGTCCCGTTAAAGGGTCACATCAGACTTTCCTGCTTGCTCCTGGTTACTGGTTTGTATCTGCTCCTTTATGAAAACGTTAAGAGATTTCTATAATACAATAAAAGAGAAAGACATCAGCCTCAGAATTCCAAGAAAGATATGTACATTCCCCTTGATTTTATTTTATTTTTTTTTAAATAGACAAAACCAGAAGATAGTAGGGTGGGTTTTTTTCTCTCAGTTCCTCTGGGGTGCCTAGGTATCCACTTTTACATTAGAAAATCCGTAGTGAAATAAATTAATACTGGATTTTTACCCAGCTTATAAAATGGACATGCTTTCACTTCCACATAAATATTCCATGGAAACATTGAAGAATGACCTGCATAATTCAGTGTTTGGTTCAGTCTTTACCATTTTTCCTTCATTTGTCCGCATGCTGTTTTACTAGCCAATGATCCTGAGAGAGAGAAGAAAGGCTTAAACCATCTTTAACTTTTGTTTTTGGAAAGATCATAAAGATCAGTCAGATAATTGCTTGTCTGGAGTATAATTCATTGACTTCAATTAAAAACAAGATTAAAAACTGTAAGAAGCGCAGTGCCATTTTTAGTTATATATCTCACTTGTCTGTATCTTTTCAGGAGTTTGCAAATCTGAGATGGGATCTCTCTCCTTTGAGTCCCATGGTGTACATCGATTCAAAATAATAACCTTGGGCTGCACCAGCCCTTGGGCATTTAGAAAAATTAATAGACGCTTTGATATCTCTCTGCTTGAACATCCAGGTCCTAAAATTTAGCACATTTATTCTAGTACCTCTGGAATTTATTTCTGGATATTGCTAAGAATATGTCCCACCCCCTAAATGGACTCAGCTCTAACTTTAAGCCCAGTCACAGTGTGCTAAGGCCAAATTAAGCAGCACTGTCAGATCTGCGGGACTGCCGTGTAGCATTAAGATACAAATGAGCTCTAAACCAGTAACAGCAGTAACAGCCTGGATGGAGCAGAGAATTGCTCACAACAGGCCAGCTGACTCAGCAAAGAAGTCACCTTTGCTGTGCTGAGCACTGAGATTCAAAAAATGCAACCAAGGTCTCATTTGTTAGCTGCTCTGTGGTAACTGTTTGTACACAGATACCCCTTCGCAGCTGCAGAATAATTCAGTTCAGCTTGACTGGACTAAATCGGCTCAGACCATGTCTTATTTGCACGGGCAGGCAGAAAGGTGGCTGCCGTGGCTTGTCTGACGTGAGCTACACGTTGCCCCACCCCTCAGTTATCAAAAGGTACTGAACGTTGCTGTATTTTTAGTGATTTTCTGTAGCTAGTTCTTTTCTGCTACTAGGGTTTTGAGTTGTGTAAAGGTGTCTTCTAAAATAACTGCCTTGATGTCGCACGGTGCAAAATGTGACTAATTAAAATGCAACTACCAGTTTTCTCACCTTGATGAGTGCATTCAGTTTTGATTAACTAATTTGAAAAAATGTACTGGAAAAATACAAAAGAGGATATAAAAACATTGAGAGGAGAGGTACAGTGGAAGTGGAAATGTAAAAAGAATTTTTGTTGTTTTATTTTGGAAATTAAACTCGTTAGTAGGAAAGACATTCAGACATGCTAAGTAGGATAAAGAAGATCAAGAGAAGGTCAACACAAGAATGATATTTTATTTTCTCTGAATCCAAGACCTAGATCACTTACAGTAAATTAGTATGCAAACTATATATATATTTCAGTATAGTTTTAGGTGATACGTTTGTATTCTGTGGAACTCATTGCCACAGGAATTTACTTATGCAAATAAGTATTTGCAGAAATGTGAGCTGCATTTATATAGCTTTGATAAAATTACAGAAATTACAGTTTTAATGCTTTAAATCAGAATGTGAGCACCTCACCTCTGCAGAAAACTTCCCTGCTTTGTACTACTGCAAAACTAGTTATTTTTTGTTATGTGCATACCTTCCCCTCAGATATTTATAACTGGTTTGAGACCACCAGATCACATGAACCACTGTTTTTTTAAGGTTGTAGGCAGATTCATTGTTCCTCAATTATTTAAATAATAAAGTCAGAGACAGCTAATGCTACAGGCCATGACAGCCAGTAAAATAATTGATTAAAATATTTAATAAGCTTGTGTGCAAGATGGAACTCTAGATGGAGCAGTTCCCTTTGTCTGAACTTGCTTTGCTGGGTTGATAATGATTTCACTAAGTTAGTAACTATTAGACAAATGACTGGCAGAAATATGATCGCACAGTTCTGAAACATTCAAACTTAGATTGGATTTCCTTAAAAAGAATCTTGTATATTAATATAGGAGGAAAACCCGTTGTGAGTGTTCATCTTCCCAAACTTATTATTTGAAATAATGACAAAAGATATTTTATGAAATAGCAAAACTGTATAATGCAGCAAAAATTAATTCAGTATTTCTCGTTAACCTTCTTGAACATTATGATTTGCTTTAATGCCAAAATAACATTTAGAAAAGAGAAATATGGAAAAAAGGTCTAGCTAAATACTGCAGTTGTGGGAACTAAACTGCTGTGTCACGCGTCAGTGGTACAGGTGTTACCAGATTCGTTTAAAGTGCCCCAAAGCTCTGCTTGTTGCACTGTTTAGAGGGAAGCTGCACGTGGTCAACTTTCAGTCCTGTCTCATGGGAGAAAGGTAGAGGGTTGCCAGTGGCCAGGCTTTCTAAGTCCTTGTCCACAATCAGGACAGCCAGGAAAATATAACCATTTACCTCAGAGCATTCTACTCAGGCTTCTGGAACCACCACGAGGAGCATGCTCAACCGCTTAGCACCGTGAATGCTACCAGTGTTCTGCCACCTGCACTCCTATATAGCTTTCTAGGACGTACACCTCCCTAGCACACTTCCAGAGAAGTAGTCCCATTCATTTTGTTTTGCTTCCCCTCCCCCCAGTGTTTGTAATAGTCCAATCACTGCAAAATCAAAGATGCAAACTACAAAAAAACAGGAGAAGTAACTTCCTTTGGTCCGATTGCCTCTGTTCTCCATGCAAAGGAGAAGTGAAAGGGTAGATTCTACTTAAATTCCTTTTCCTAATAAAACTCCCCTCCCAGAAAATTAGATGCAAAAGAAATGACCTTTCACACCTGATCTCCCAAAACCAGAGCAGGTGCTTGAAGTAAAACTGTGCACATTAGCTTAATTCTCCTTCCCTCTGGAATGAGACTTCAAGGAAAGCAGGCCTTGGACTCCTGCTTTTTTGTTAATGGCCATTCCTCCTTTTGAAACTAGCCTCAAACAACCCAAGCAAAATAATATCTAAGGTGCACAAAGACCAGATGACGGGAAGTTAAAGAATTCATTCCACAGAGTACACAATTCTTTGCACACATAAGATAATACACAGTACAAAAAGGAAGGTATTTATGCCAATATGTAAACACTTGCAATTGAGAGAATGACAATGATAGCTCTTCTTCTTGCTTTTCATTTTCTTCTCTGTCCAGAGCCCTTACACAGTCGGTACCATGGGCCAAGTTTCATTAATGGAGACTAAAAAGAGATTACTGAATTACAGGACTTTTTATTTATGTTTTTTTTTTTTAATCTGTTTTAACAGTCTGTGACTTTCTGTACTCTCCCCAGATTTTTGTCATATACTACTAATAAAGTATTTTAATGTTATAATAAACCTGGAAGCAACTTCAGGACTCACATACTCTATCAGAATTGATTTCAGTATTTCTCATCAAGCACTGTAAATCTATATCTAATGTAGCATTGACTTTCTTCAACAATATTGCCTTCCAACTTCTCATGAAAAATTGCCTTAATAACTCTTTTGCAACATAATTTCCTAATATTTAATGTATTCCTTCTTATATGCATTTTGCTTGCTTTTTTTTCCCCATATTTAACAGTTTCTCCTTTCCCTCTGTCCCATTCCATCCTGCCAATCAAATGATATATATTCTCTATATTCTGCCTTCTTCAGAATTTGTTTATACAAAAAATTACTTTAAAAAATTGACTGTTTAAAAGGGAAAAAAACTTTCTAATATGTTAAATGAGGAGGTACTCCAGGGTGGGAATTAATGACCTACTAATATTCCTCTTTGATGGTTTAAGCAAATTGGCTTTCATTCCATCCTGCCTGATAACACACTACAGGCATTCATTCAGAGGCTATTAATAAATGCCCCTCCAAGATTTTTCTGCTAAACTCTAAGCCTGCAGTAGAGTACATATTCAGGGAAAGAACAGGACTTGCTGGGCCTCTGGCAAAAAAATGCCACATCAAATTTGGAGAGACAAGATGCTGAGCCACATTGCTAAATGTAATGCTTCAACAGAAAACAATCCATGGGATGCTTCTGTTTGCCAGTGGTCGGAGGTCTGAGTCAACAGAAATATTCTCTGCCTCTCTCCTGACCTAGTTGAGTTGTGTCATTATAGATGAATAAATGATGTGACCTGACTTTATGATTTCAGCACATTAGTCACTCTACATTCATATGTAAGATAAAATAAAGTCAGACACACATTTTCTAATTGGGAATTTCTAAATCAATATTCATTCTAAAAAAGGAGCTATGTTAACAAATGAATACAGGTGGTTGGCAGAAAGCAAAATTATGTCTGGAAGAGCTCACAAATCACAAAGGAAAGCAATCACTTAATTTCTGTGGAGCAAGTAGCAGGTAGCAAGACAAACACCACACTGTACCAATTTAGATGTGATCAGAACAAGGCAAAAGATGAGAAAGATGTATGTGGTTTAATGAAAGGCTACGAAATACTGGAACATTAACTCTAGGGTAAATAAACAGTGGATTTTTCTCAGAACACAGTACCTAACATCAGACCAATCACAATACATAGAGTAAAATTATTGGCCATTTCCTTTGGAAAAAAATAACAGTTTTTCCATTAACTTCAAAGGCAGTGAGAGGGGTGTCTTTACTGAATTTAAGCCTACTGCACAGCTGTAGACTTAAATCCACAGCTGATAATATCACTCTAACTCTGCTAAATAAATTAAATCCATTGAGGATCTAACCTGAGAGGTGGCTGAAAATGTTGGTTCACAGACACAGATGTCTTTTGCACAGCTCTTACAGATAGAGCAGTCCATATTGAAGCATTAGATCTCCATTAATTACCAAATTGACTATAAGCTGAAGATTCAGAACTTCCATGGGTTTATTCCTCCTAAAGTCTCTTTGTTGTAAGCAGTGACGCTTGCCAAAGTAATTTACCTGTTCCCTGCACTCACACAGATACTCATTTGTACACATGGACTAATCTACCTTTTCTTAATTCTCTAAGGTTTCTAACTAAAAAAAAAAAAAAAAAAAAAAAAAAAAAATCCCCCCCCAAAATCCCAAAGCTCAGGAAAAACAAGGAACACCTCACAATAGGATCAGATTCCCAGAGCTGGCAAGAAAAACACATTTTCAGAACATGTCTAAATCAAGTTTAAGTATTGATGTAAAGTTTAGAATATTATTGTTCTTTCACTGAAACAGTACTGAAACAATATCCGGTTTTCTAGTGAAGATCCCAATTTCACATGAAGTCATTGAGATTTAAAATAATTTCCTGAAGGAGAATCTAGTTTCCACCATTTTATTTCAGGGCTCACAGCACAGGATCCTCTAAATAATCATTTCATGTAACACATTGTAGAACTCTTCAAAAATGAGGCCTGCAGTAGTGTTTCTGGGCATTTTTATCTCTTGGAGCACCAAAGTGTGTATAGGATTTCTCAAGGACAAATGATGTAAAGGACAGCAGTGGTGTTAATTTGAGGGCTATGGATAAGGATTCCTAAATTCAGGCAACCATCTAAAAGACCTCTCACTAAACTTTCTCAATAATTCTCTCACAAAAAAATTTCAGAACACAGAACACACTCCAAAAAACCTTTATGAGCCCCTTGAGGCCATGTTACAGTAGAAACAGAGTCTAGATGTTTTGCCTAAGCAAGAGCAGGCATAGTTCAAAACAAGAAGGTAAAACGCATTATAAACAAGCCTCAGTTTTCACGCCTTCCTGAGTCTGAATCTCTGATGAAACTCTCCCTGTACTTTCAAGCTGTGGTGCTATAAAGGAAAGTGAAATGGTCTGGCTTTTGTGTTTTTCCTTTTTCAGCAACAAAGGAATCTCACTAAGATAGATTTCCTATAAGTGCACGAGCTATCCCATCAAATCTATTCTATCTAATTGTGTGTCCCAAGGCCAGGACCATGTCTACAGAACTTCGCACAAGAATGTTCATGCTTGTCAACACAGCAGTAGATATTTGAAGTCTCTTCTGATACTTTTAAGCCCTACTTTCCTGTGTTGAACAGATTCTGCCATTGTCTATTTTAAGAAATCTGACTGAAGGAAAAAAACCCGTAAGTTGGCAGTGGTCCTTAATTTACAGGAACTTATGTGGATGAAGGGCTTAGCTCCATGATTTCTGCTAGCTTGAGCACTGATTATTTTTAAGCACTTACCTGGCTTTGGTCACATAACCCTAGTGTCTGCACAAGGAGAAGAAGAAACAGTTGAGTGTTACTGACAGCTGAATAGTTAGTGTTTTCTCTGCTAGATGTAAGCAATGGTTGCTATCTGATTGCTGCAAGAAATGTTTTCCAAACAGCAGGCAAAATTCTGCCTCTCCAGATTTCAATGGTAAAACCCAGCTGACTTCACTGGGCTTAGGATTTCATTTAGTGCCTCTGTATTTTAAAACTCAGAATTTGCCAGAGGCGTACAGTCCTTCAGAGATAAATAAGTCTTGAAAAACAGAACAAGAGAGAAAAACCCATTGCTTTCCTAGCAGCAAAAAATCTTTCATTGCAATGAGTACAAGAAAAAATAATCTTCTCATTGTATCTTAAGGGGATTTACAGTGTATATGAAGTGTAATCGCTCATTGGATCACAACAACCTGTTTGTTGCATTCAGGCGAGAGCCACTATTCCTATGTATGCAATTGGATGGTCTGTAATAAGTGCTGTCCTGGAGTTTGATACTGCCAGTAGCTCCACTTCCCACCAGTGAAGCTCCACCTAATCAGGGAGATGAGGTTTTCTTTTACTCTTAGTGAAAGTGCATTTACCTTTAATTAATATCTGCAATTTAGCTACAAAAGATATTAAAGTAACCAATAATGATGTAAGAATAAATGATCAAGTTAAAAACCACACCACTAAGCCTAACAACTCATTGTGCAAATTCACTCCCAGTGTCACCAACCCCAGACATTCAAGAGCCAAGGCACTGACAGTCTCTAGGAAGTACTGTGGTGGTTGTTTAGACAGGTATGGATTTACATCCTAGCAAAATTTTTACTTTCAGATGATGCATAAAGGATTGGCCACTCAGGGCTTTATTGTCATTCTTTGACACGCATTTTTGGTATGCAAATATGGTTCATTCAAAAGAAGACGGAATACTTCCTCCCTATTCATCCTGAAATAGCAGTATAATATCTGAAAAAAAGCAAGGGGAATGGGGCCTCATTCTTCTAAAGATTCAAACCCCTTTGATAAGGATCAAAAGTACTTGAATCACATGAATTATGTTACTTATAAAGCTAACAGCCACTTCTGTGATGTCTATATGTACACATGATCATTTGTGTCTAATCAGAAACTGTCCCTCTACAAACCCGTGACTTGTATGTACATAGAAGTGTCTGACTACATCTGGAGTGACAGAACTAGAACAGACAAAGGGTTGTACAAATTGACAGTATTACTTAAATGCGTGTGTGAAGGGGAAAGAAGTGAAGCAATCACACCTCTCTCTGACTTTTTAATCTGTGATTAAAACAAGTTGATCTTACAGCCCTCAAGTGTTTTTCACATTAATGACATAATGTCATTCGTTACTCAGTTTTAAAATGTTCAATATACTTTATAACCGGTTAGAGTCTAAAATGAAGTCAGGTTACTACGTCTTTTATCTACCAGATTCTGCCTTTAAGGCAGAAAAAGAAACCATTAAAGTTTTTTTCATTACTGTATGTTGTCTGTATTTTACATCATAGGTTTTGAGCCCACAGCAAGGTAAATACAATCAACTCGACATGAAAACCGTACTCTTTTCCACAATACTGTGTCTTTTAATAGCCCAATGTTTTATTTGGCAAATAGTTTCATGCAAAGTAGGATGGAGAAAGTAGAAGAAAATACATTTTGTTGCCCCCTTTGAACACAGTAGCATAGATTTTTGTGATTTTTTGAAAATAATTTTCATTTTCATGCAATAAATATTAATTTGTTGATTGACTTTGTGTTGACTTTGAATTGTTGCCAAATTGCAGCCATGCATTAAAATTGATCCATTTAAGAAAAATTAAATAACAGTACATGTAAAAAACCTATCAATTTTCACATGAATATTTCTGTTTCATTTCATGTTAAAATCTTCATGGTTTGGGTGTACATTCATAGGCGCATAACACAACCGGCTTCCCAACTAACTTTCTACCATATGCTGGGATGCAAGTCTTTTTTGTAGGAATTACAAGCACTTAGCGTTACTTGATCCATTATTTTCCTCTCAAGAATTTCTGTTTCTTCAAATTTGTGAGTTTATTTTTACAAAGAAAACCAGAAATAAAGAAATGCATTCTTCTTTTTTTTTTTTTTTTAACTTGATGTACTCTGATTCAACAGGTCAAAAAAACCTAAACTAAACCAAAACAAAAAAGAAGGAAAATTTTCATCATTAAAAGATAAGGGGAAAAAATGGAAACATATACATGGCTTTGGGTGAATATAACAGATGTTAGTTCCTCCAACCATAATCCACAACATCAAGTAGTCCTTAAAGACTCTGTGGGGAAGTAGTTTCCAAAATGCCTGGATTGTCATTATACTGTGTTTGAATTCTAACTATTACTCATTTCAGTTAGGCTCAGTTTCAGGAAATCTGAGAAGCTTTGAAACATATGTGCCTACATTGCTGTCTTCCCCCTCCCCCCGCCCCCCCGCCTCTTTCTTTCATTATCTTCTCCCCACAACCTTTTCTTCATTTCCCTTGACTTCATTCAGCTTTCTCATGCTGGCATCCATAATGAATAAATTCACTGGTACAGCTAGGAATATATTACTGTTGAATATTCCCTGCGGCAAAGTTCCATCAAAATTGCTTATCAGTGACAGATGCCCACTCAGAGATGCAAAACTGCCTAACTCAGTCCTCCCTTTCCTACCCAGTTTTGTGATATGTGAATGAAAATAGAGGTGGGAGGACAACAATCTTCGCCTCTAAGGTACAAAATTTTTAAGTGTTCTAATTATTCTGATTCCCATGCAGGCTGCTCGAAGTTTACCTATTCCATGTGGCTGGCATCCACCAGCCAGCAAAAATAAGGCCAGCTTGAATAACCTCATTGTTTGAACTGCTTTCCAAAATTAATACTCTCAGGACATTCTTTCAAAAAAAAGGAAGGAGATGGGAAATAACACTCTCAACCTGGATGAACAGTTCCTGGTTCACTCATGTTCACACACACATGGTGCAGTGCCAGCACTTTCTCTAATGATGGATTCAGTTCTTTGCCTCCTTTAGCTTTTTCTGAAAGACAGGAAAGCTCTTCTGTTTTAACACCATTGAACCCCATTATTAAAAATTTGGCCATCACTTCCACATGGTGTTTCAAGTGCGATACTTATGTCAATAGACTTGTTGCCCTTAATAGATGGCAAAGCACTTGGGATATGTGCTGGTCAATGCTCGCACGTGACTTCTGCCGGTGAGAAGGCAAGAGGGTGGAGGTACCTTTGTTCTCTTGGCTCTTTGAGGACTGCTGTTTGGTTTAGGATGACTGCATTAGGTGTATAGGACATTCACCAAGTTAGCAGCAAACATAACTAGGATGGACTTCTTAACCAGTTATTCGTCCTAAAATACCCCATGACTGGAAAGGGTTTCAGGCACTGGCTTACCAGTTCAAGGCCTTTGTTGTGGTCCTCCACAATATCCTGCTCTCTGAGTTGGAGAGATACAGATTTGATGGGTGGACTGTTCAGTGGATGAGGAATTGGTTGGATGGTCGCATGACTCAATGTCCAAATGGAGATCAATGACAAGTGGCGTCCCTCAAGGGTCATACTGGGACCAGTACTGTTTAGTATCTTCATCAATGACATAAACAGTGGGATTGAGTTCACCCTCAAGAGATTTTAAAGAGAATCATTCTAGGCTTAACGTGCTAAGGAGACATGTGGTCTTGTACTGGCTACAGTAAAGACAGTCTAAAATACAGTCCCCCAGAATAACTTTCTGCAAGCAGGAAATGTTGAAAGCTACTGAAAACAGCTTTCCCTTTCCCGCTCCATTTCTCTCCTTCCTTCTCCCCTGCACCCCTATGCCATTAATTCAGCTCAAAGATATTTTGCACAGGTGTTTATGTAACTGTGATATACTGGGAAAATTCCAACTCAAATTGATTCAGCTCAAAGATCTCCTAACCACACTTCCATCAGCACAGTGGGGTGGTCTAGATCCATAGTAAATGGGCAGTTCAAGAAATTCTGCAGGCTTTCTCTAACCTCCAACACCAGGCTCCTTAGCACTGGTGTGTATCAATGAATCCATTGCTAGTAATGAATTTCCTGTTAGGAAAAATATTGCACTCTTGATGCAAGCAGTGTAAAAGTTTAAGTGACTGTCTTGCTTTTTCTTTTCCCTGTGGTTTGCATGGAAAACACATCTCCAATTGTTTTACCATAAGCTAAGTTGGTTCAACCAGTTGCCACTAGATAATTTAAAAGTCGTTGAGGAGATATTTAAGTCCCAGTTATTCCAAAACATTACAAGGTTGCAAAAATTAATGTTAAATAAAATTAGCTTGTGTAGCAAAGGTATTTATGTAGCATTATAAAAGCTAAATGCTGAATCATTTTTTGATGCAAAATAAAAAAATATTTGGGGAAATTGCTCTCTTGGCAAAGTTACATACATTCATTTGAAACAAAGGATCATTTAAAAGCAAAATAAAGGAATCTGCGGTGCACATAGTCATTGAAAGTCTTTGGCTGTAAATTCTCCTCCCTTTTCTCTGTGGAAGCACATGTCTTTGCCTGCTGTTCATCAGCCTTGATTTTGATGGGGTGATTTTTAGTCAGCTGTCTCTATCATTTTGGCACAGACAAAAATCCTTTAAAAAATGTTACACTTCATCAAAGTGTATCATGAGACTTCACGGTCATTATCTCAATGGCCGCTCTGATGTGCTACAATTGGCAGGGCCACAGACGGTGGGGGGTGTATTAGAAGAAAGCCAGTGTTTCATGTGGAAAGCTGGCAAGCCTCTCCAAGCTTCTGTCAACAACTCAGCGGTCTGATCCGATGCACTGAGTGCTGATTATGCTCTTGTTTCTGTAGGAAGTAAACAAGAAAATGAATTCCACAGCACAACACAGCCTCTTTGTATCTTCAAAATGGTGTGGCTGGAAGCCGGCCAGCCGCGTCGAAAGTTTGGCCATTTGTGTCATCAGGGCCCTGGTACTGATGGAGGCTTTGATTACAGCTTAGATCCAGCACGGAGACCTTTCATGGACAACCACTCAGCAAATAAAGGCATTGATAGGTTGTTGGGTCAATTTAGCCATAAGGGTGCAGAGCAAGGTCCTTTTGAAAAGACAAATGGATTAGCTACACAACCAGTCCCACTGTAGGGCCTTATTTCTCAAGTAACTTCATGACTGCTTTCCAGCTTGGCAGGGACTCTCTTCCTCTAAAGCTAGCTCCAGCTCGTTCTTGTTATCAATAGTGCAGCTCAAAGGATTAGACACAAAGAGCTTTACAATTTAATGAAAACAGCTGTTGAAACAACAATTAAGGCAAACAATAGTTTGCATGAAAAACTATTAATTATGCAAAGTTATGCAGAAAGTAGAATACTCTTTTATTCATAACCGCCTAATGTGACTGACAGAAAGTTAGACACCTTCTCCACTGTTGATTTAAAGGTGTCAGCAAGTGGTGTCGCCTATAATAATATTCACTTTTTGTTTTGTTAACATTTGAGCAGCTAATGGTTTAAAGCCTGTGAATTCTCTGTGGCATGGCTGCAGCAGGAACAAGTAAAACAGTAATCTAATGAGCTAATATTTCATGTCGAGGCAGTGCTGAGCTCTGAAGTTTACTGTGCTACTTTACTACGAGCAATGCCTTACGCAAGCAGTACGCCGTATCGCTATTTACGCGTATTCTTTGCTTTTGTACCCTGCCCCCTTTACACAGGCTCTTCCATCATGTGCCTTTGTGGTGATGCCTTAAAAGCAGGCACTTGGCCAAATCACTCACCACAGGTTGCTTCAACAGTATCCACTTGATGCCCCCTTCTTCTTTCACTGCACTGTTTGCCCCCTACCTTCTTGTCTCCCTTCTCACTGACTCAGAAATTCATTGCTTCTCTATTTGCAGTCTCCATCCTTGACTAGCAGCGCCGAGAATTGACTCATGGTCTTTTGAATACAGTATGTTCCACATCTTGCCTCCTTACAGCACCTTGAGCCATTGTACCAAGAAGTCCCATTTAAAATGTTATTAACTTTGCAGATATAAACACTGTCTTATGCCTCCAACTACTATTTATTTCAGGCTGCCAGTTAATTGGCATGCTCTAACACCCTTATTAAGCCAACTTGAAAATATTGCTTCAGAATGCCTTGGGAATTTAACTAATTTCATGCTAGGACTTAATAAGTAGGATCCGACACTCTTCATATCTTCAATAATCCATTAGGTGACTGTAACTCCTTTCAGTGACTGGATGAAAGCTTTATTAGTCATAGGGTCTCTACTCTAAACATGTCACCAGAATTTAGTACAGTATCAGCACTAAAATACAATTGACTTTCTGACTAAATAGACTTCCAATGAAGTCCCAGAATGTAGTTTTGGATATCCACTTTAAAAGCTCTCTGCTAAACAGGATTATAATTTTATTCAAACATTCGTTTTTGTTTCATTGAGCAATTTTAATTTACCAATAAATGTATAGTAGTGACATAAAATAAAGTAAAGTAAAATAAAATAAAACAATCAATCCATACTGGATCAGCTCCTCAAATGATGCAAATGGAGTTGTGCCAAATTATGTTATTTAAGAATCTCACCCAATATTTAAATCAATGTCCTGTAAAGCTGCTTCCTTCTAAAGTCCACTGCATAAACTTGCTTCCCTCCCCCACTTCATCTGTTAAATATCTTCCTTTTTCCCTTTTTTTCACTTGGTTTCATAAAGTGAAGAGTCTTTTTATCCATGCTGGCTGATGCTTTAAGATTGCATCTTCTGTCACCAGTGTGTCTCTAGCAGCCTGCGAGAGTTCATTAGCACATTTGCTGGCAATAATCCAGTTAGTGTATATTTGTTTAAAATATCAAAAATAATTTTATTATGAGAAAATGCCAACTCATTTTCGAACGGTAAGTAGGACAGAAAGCAACTGTCCCATATAGCAAGTTGCAATTTATATTTTTCACTAGAGACTTCTAAACAGCATCTGAAGTTTGAAAGCAATTTTGCCAGTTATCCAGATGTGATTTTTCAATCACTGTGGGGTTTTTATTTTATTTTATTTTTTTAATTTTTTAGCATTTATTATTCAGTGGTACCTCTCATAGCTGTCACGCTGGCACAGCACTCCCATCTCCTCATTAGTCATTCAGCTCATGGAGCTTAATTGGACAAGGCTAGAGTGAATTTGACAAACATCACAGCAGCAGAAAAAGCAATCACTCTTTCAAGATGAAAATTTGTTTGATGTCTTACTGTGTAACTCATTTACTCTCCTTGGGCATCATGTGACCTGAATGTTAATCAGTCATTGATTGGCTTCCCTCCCTGGACAGTCACGTGGTGAGAATATTAATGGGCTGGGACCGGTAGCAGCACTGGCAGGCAACCTTTGGATTGGCTGCCAGGTTAAGATAGGGAGATAAGTGGGTGCTTGATGAACACTTGACAGAACTTCACAGAAAATTAAGGCCCTAAAATAGCATGAGAAAGTCTTGTCAAATCAAGCATGATTATCATTGAATGCTTAAGGAATTCATCATCTGCATGAAATTGATACACTTCAGCACCAGCAGGCCCTGCAGTCAGCAGGGACTCATCAGACTTTTATTTATATGTGTTCACCAAATCACATTAATTCTGAGAGCTAAAACATGCTAAGGATGAAGGTTATTTTCTGTTCAATCTAATTTATCTATGACAATAATCATCACTAATAATATGTCAAATTAGATTGCAGTCATTTTACGCATGCATGCTGATTTGGAAAATAGTGTTAAACCATCCCATAGTAATTAACAATTGGTAAAGGTGTGCAGGGCCTGAAGTCACCAGCCTATCTAGACAGAAAATTACATTTTATAGAAAGGATTTAAAGATATGTATTCTTACCTAATTCTGAACATAAGTTATAATCTGTAAAAGCAGATGTAATTTTTTAATGATGCTATTAGGGCTATTAATCATTGAAGGAAGTGTGTCCCTCTCTCCAAAGTATTTTGGGCCAAATTCTGCTCCTCTAGAAATGGAAAGGAGTTATACCATGGCTTCATAAGAACCAACAATTGGTTCTTTGTTTTTCGTGTTTTCCTTTTTTTTCTTCTTCTGTGGGTTAACTTTCTAATCATTTACCGACAGCTTCTAGCTTTTAGTACAGATTTAGCAAGGTTCTATAAGTACTTATCCATGAGTCTATTCACTGTACAAGCATTAACAGCAGCAGTGGTACTGTAATTACATGTATTATAACCATGCACATTCCATAACATCTGCCAGTGTTATTAATTTAATACATTCAGATCTTGATGTGATGTTGGTGGGTGGGGTTTTTTTTGTTGTAGTTTTTGGGTTTTGCTCTCTTTTTTTCTTTTAGATGAAAGAAAGATCAGAAATCGTGCAGATTAACCCACCCAGAATCCCCTATTCTTAGGGAATCATTAAAGCAAAAACTGCTTCTGCTGAAACAACTCTTAATAGGAGTTCTTTTTTTCACAGTAGGTATTTCACGGTACTGATTGCTTTAATAATACTTTTACAGTCTCTTGACTTATAAAGTATTACTGTATTACAAAATACTTGGTTTTAAACTGTCTGCTTGGTAATGAAGTTTTAAGGGACCATTTATATCCTTTTTGGCTGGTTTGGTTACAAGAATTTGCACACACACACACACACAATCGTGCTTCGACTTACAGAATTACATTTTAAAAATAAGAGGAAAATAATCTGTTGTTTCTTATTTTCCCTACTCTAATCTCTCATGATCCTGGTACTGCTTCTCTCTCTCTTTGGAGGCCCTCTTTATTGATTAAATGAATCTGCTCGAAAGGCTGGTTCCCAGGCTCTTTGATCTAATCCGATCTGATCTTATCCGATCGCTTCAGCAGGACATTGGGGAATTAACAATAAGCAGCTTTACCACAAGTGTTTAATAACTCAACACAATCTCCTTATGGCTCCGAGCTGCTCATGTTCTCATCCAGTCAACAGCTCACGGTGTAACAGATTGGACATCCCTCTGAACCTGAGGAATTTTCATGCGCTGTGAAACTAATCGCTTCAAGTTCCTTCATAAATCACACAAAGCAGATTTCAGCATCTTAACAAATTGAAAAAAAAAAAAAAAAAAAAAAAGGAGGAATGGGGGGAGGAATTCATTCACTGAGCTAAAGACCAGGAAGGGGCACGAGGTATAATCTAAATTCTGTCATCTTATTTAATGTGTTTCTCATCTGCTTAACTTTCACAAGCATAAAATAATTCAGGCAGACTAAAGCTTTACAACCCTTCAAGCCCACACTGACCTTATTTTTTTCCCTGTACGCTGGGAAAACATGTGGTTTCTACACCAGTTGTGTTATTTTTGTCCCTGTAACAACCCTTGAGTTTGCCGGTGGCATGCAATTAGGCAGGTAACGTGTGACATGGAGAGGCAAAGTATTTTAACTTCTTACTGCATGTACCTACTAACAATGAATGGAAGAGCAGAAGGGATGGCTTGATGCCGACAGGAGAATCAAAGTCACTTCTTTGGAACTCGAGAGCAGCAGAATGGATCCAGTGTGAGATTTGTTTAATCCTTAGGCCTTTCCATGTCACAGCCCTCCAGAGAAATTGAGTTTTATTTCCACTTTCCAAGCATCAGAAGAAGAATCAAAGCTGCTGACATTTAGGCTCTGTCTGACTATCATCTCCAAACAATCAAACAGACATCTGAGTTTGCGTAGGAGGTAAGGAAAGAAAAGGAGTGATTCAACAGAGAGCATCACCCTTGAGAAAAGGTTTACTAAATGTTAGAGATGGGAGACAGGCTTTTTTGACCCAGGAAGAAGGCTTTACAAAAGCTGGTAGTTGTGCTGTATAGCTGGCTCACGTGGCCAATGCCTTTGGGATTCAACTGAAAAGTTGAAAATGTACCCAACATATCAAAATCAAATTCACTAAGTCCTTTGCAAAGAGTCCTAAAGTGCCAAGGAAGAGCATTAACAATGTAAATGTACATATCAACATAGGTTTATCTGAAAGATTTGTGAACCTGGTTGTAACATTTTTGTTAGAGTTTTAAGGAGATATGAAAGATGTTTGATTATTGGTTTTGCTGCCAACATATTTATCAAGTTATGAAGCCTGGATTTGTAATACAGGTTCTAAATAATACCAATTCTAAATCTAGCGATTATTTTAGCACTTGCTTTGGAAAGCCATTATCTACTGTCAGAAAGTTCCTTGCTGGATTCCTTACACTCAGACGTTACTCTACGGTGTGGCTTGTAACTGAGAATGGATGCCTAGCCAAAGGTACTGTAAAGGTATCTCATCTTGCTCAGATCTTAGATCAATGGGAACTTCTAAAATTATTGAAGCTGCAGATCATTTTCAAATACATTTTTGAAAATCAATTTTTAAATTCAAATACAGTTATGAAATTAAAATACAATTCAATGATTCTCTTACTACTCCCTTAAAAGGACTCCTGAAAGTATCTCCATAAAGAATCTAAGGTCAATAGCAAATTCTTTTGATCTATAGTTCAATCAAGAGGCATTAAGAAAGTCTTGAAGGTTAGCCTGAAGGCTGTGTATGTATTGTTGAAGTCATCTGAATCTTTCAAACAAGATGGCAAGAAATGGCCACATCTCCTATAAATGGAGTTTTCGTCCATATATAGGTTTGCTTTCCAACTACGAACAATGCTTTTTGTCTGGTTCATGTCATGGGGCGACCATGCAAGAGACCTTCCACTGCTCTTTCTTGCTCAGTAGCAATTACCAGCCACCAGAGACTTCTTTATTCTGTGTTTACTTGACTTTGATATTTACCAGTGATGATGGCAAAGCCATGGAAAAATTTGCTGAGAGTTATGATGTGGTGATCATTTGAAAACCAACCACAGAAACTCAAAAATATTGTGTGCTCATTGTGGATGATTACTAGAAACCAGCCCAAGGAAGAAACAAAACACAACATACCTTCTTAAATTAATTTAGATGGAGACATTTTCCTAGCACTGAAGCAGTATTAATAGAATTTATATATTATGCAGATGCTTCACCAGGGGGATTAATTCTGTTGCTGTTGTGCTTGGAGTCCACTGGAACTTATGTTGATTTATAGCATTTAGACCCTAAACATTTTCCAGAAGTGTTGTTCCATTTGGTGACTGCATTTTTCTAAAGTCACCAAATTAACAGGACTGACTCGTCTGAGTGCACATATGAAAAACTCCTTTGCTATCCCTCCTCGTCCAAATAACCACAATAAAGCCACTAAACTTGGAAAATAATTCTGGAAAATACTGTTGTATGACTGACAGTTTGGGGCTTTCATGACACTGGCTGAGAATTTTCCAACAAAACAGTTTTTTCAGAGCACTCATTTGATTAAGGCTTTATTGTGCCACAGGAGGAACAAAAATTCATTTTTATGAACTTTTGATGAAATAGACATCAGTCCTTTGGAAAGCTATTTCTTCTCCTGCCATCTCACCTGTTGTGGTTCTTTAAAGCCTAAAACTCAATGAGTTTCAGTAGCATACCTGTTATACAATTTGCCCCTAAGGCACTGGACCGTGGCTCTAGACAGCTTGATTTGTGAGCCTCATAGTATTGTGAAACCAGGGTCTGGAAGCCTGAGAAAACCCAGCAGCTCAGCAGGAAGCTTGGAGACCTCAAGAATGAGGGTTTGAACTGATGTTCACATTACTTCCATGCTTCCTCACAGAGCTGAACACCAAACCTCTTCTGCTTTCATGTTTTCCACACACAATATTTTGATTAATTCGGAACTAGTTTAATTTTCATGGATGATTTTCCCATCTATGCTTCTTTTTTTTTTTTTTAAACATCTATTTTATAATCCAAAAATTGAACTGTGGGTGGTTATTGTTTTGGGGTTTAGTTTTTGTTTTTCCAAATTTTCCAGCAAAATAGAAATGCTGATCTTTGACACTATGCTTGTAGCTGTTGGATCCAACATGACTGCATGGTAATGTCATTTTGACATCTTTCAGAATCATGACATTCAGATCTTGCTTGGTATTTCCATGCAGGACAATAACGAGAATGGATGCTTGCCTATAGTTGGTTTCCCTCTTGGCTTATTACAAATGGTATGAAGGAAGATGCAGAATTGTGCCTTAGTGTGAGGGCCAAACGTTACTTGGAGCCTTACTTAGAGGGCCAAACGTTACTCAGAGCTTCCTTACGCTTTCAGAATACAGCAAGGCTAAAGACATCAGTCTCTGGCAAAATCTGTCCTGTGAAGAAAGCTGTACTGGTGTCTTTAGCTGCACAGGCTGACATAAAGTTAACAAAAATACTGGACTCATAAAGCTGGTTTATCAGAGAATGTGTAGACAGGCTAAAGGTTTAGACCTTTATATTCATCATGCTCATTGCTCAGTCTCACTGTATCTAAAAGACATATGCCAGGACAAAGATGATGAATGACAGCCATTACGTCTGGAATGATGCAACTTTAAAACTTTTTAGTCACTATAGAAATGTTTTTTGTATGAAGTAGTGTAAGAATATGAAAGGAAACTAAAGGTCTTCACAATTTTTACCATTTTCTACCCCTGCTTCCAAGATCAAGTGCTTTGATTGCACTAACACAACATGTTTAATTGGGCATAATAAAAATAAATAGAGACCTAAGAAAACAAAAGACCACATTTTGTATATAAGACGAAGGGTAAGAGCAAACTACATATGGCAAATATTAGTCATGGCTGTTTAATGCCCAGCTGAAGGTAATACTGATATCTAAGAATGAGAAAGGTATAAGAAATAAATGCAGAAGTGTTATTTATCCAGCTATATATATCCAGAAGCTACATTTCTGCCCTTCACCTATGGCTGCACAGCAGTGTATTGCAATGGGTAGAGCACATCATATTTCATAGAAGTCAAATTAATGAAGTAGGTAATGAACGTGCTTTCTCAGTGATGCACTGATTGAGTGGGCCTGCAAAGTATGAATCAGTGATATGCAGAGATATTATAGCTGAAATTGAATTGAAGTAGTGCATCCGCTTCCTTGCAGCAGAGCCTGTGACTATGCAAGTATCTTGCAAGGTATCACATTGTGCTATGTTGGCACAGCACACCTTTGAATATGGCAGAGGTTCTCCTTGCATGCCTTGCTATTTAAGGATTGCAAGATATCAGACACATTTTGCCTGAAAAGTATAAAAACAGTACTTATTTTTCTGTTTTTCCCTATACTTGGTCACATTCCAATCACTGAAATTTGGACATTTCTTATGAACTATACCAGCTATTTTGTCTGAACTGCATACTTATCAAAGCTTTAACACATAAATTACAAGGCAGGACATCTGATTCTTCCTCTTTCCTATAAGCCTCTATATGAAAGAAATATGGTATAAAATCCAACAATGATTTCATATTCTGTAGTAGTAAAAATACATTTTTTTTAACACAGCGTATCCTGAAATCTTTGGAAAGCAGGCTCTGTCTTCAAAACAGAACACCAGGCTTTGTCAACTGTTTTGCCTTTAAAAATACAGCACCATCATTGTAAGAAACTTCCTCCTTTCAATGTCACCAAATAGGCAGTTTCGAAGAGCACACATTGTAACCATGCAATGAGTAATTAAAACACAAATTCAAAATAAGCACCTCTGTTTATATCAGAAATGGTAGTGAATTGTACTCAGGACTTAGGCCTGAGCAACTGAGAAAACTGTAAACCACACCACTGCTTTTCAAGTATTTTTCTCCAGGTCAACGTTGAACACTCAGAGTACTACATAAGGTTAGGCTAGGTTAGGTTAGGTTATATTTTCTTCTTTATGACCTGTATGTCTGTTACTGAGGTCAATGAGCAGCAGTGTTCTGAAATGAGGCGCTTACCTGATGAGTAGGTCTCAAGTTCTTTCTTCAGTCTTTGCAAGGACAGGAATTGCGGTGCTTGGGTGCTAACCTAATGCCTGTGTGTCCTGGTTTGAGGTAAAAGTGTTATCTAAGCAAATTCCTTGGGACCTGTAGGCCAGATTTTTTGAAAGGTGTCCAGATGCCTAAAAATATGATAGAAATAAAATAAATCTATAGGGATCCTGCAGTCTTTGAAAATTAACCTAGTGATGGGATTACTCTGTCTAAATCAACATGTCTACATACAAGCTAGTTTTCTGGGCTTTCCTTATTGTCAGCACAGGAAGCCAATTCTAGGTTGCCATTCCTCTTACCCTAAAGTAATTTTTTTTTTGCAATAACTTAGATGAATCTTGTTCTAGCAGTGTCCATTTCGCTCTATTAACCCTCAGAGGCTCTTAGCTAAGACATAGATGTTCACACTGTAAACCAAGTGAACTGCATCTCACCCTTGGTGCCTGCTTGCATCTCTCAATGTAAAAGCAAAACTATGAATCTCCATACTGTGTTTACAGATTCTCAATTTCTGACTCTTCCTGTACTTAGCAGAAATTGTTTCTACCCTCCAACTTCCCCAGTTAGATTACTATCTGAATCAGTACAGTGATAGTCAAGGTTTGAAAATTATTACAGCAACATGTAAACACATTTTTGACATCAAATATTGCAAAAAGCATTCTTTCCTAGCAGGCTGCTGCCATTCATATAGAAAAGGATATACTGTGTTATTAAAAGAAAAATATTCCCAAATGAAAGCCACAAATTGGTAAAGAAGCCTATAAAATAAAAGTGCATCATGTTTTGTCTGTTTTTGAAATATGGCCAGACTAAACCATTAAATAGGGATCTCGTTGCACAAAGTCTGCAGAATTAAACCACGAAGCCACTACACCAATAATGTTGTGCCAAACAAAACATATCACGACTAGTTATACTCAATAAAATCTCTAAATCAAATGACTGTTCTTCATGCTTAGAACGCTTCCTGATGTCAGGGAAAATACATATGAGTTCGTTTAGACATGGTGAAGTCTTTTGGTGTCAATCCATTCATTAAAAAAAAAAAAAAAAAAAAAAAAAGGAAAAAAGTCTAAATTCAAGATAGAAAAAAAGGAAGGCCAGGTAATTCTTTATCCAGATTAGTATTTTTTTAGTGAGTAAATGTGCATCAGCCATGAAGCTGAGATACACATGGGGTTAAGGGTTACTGTAGTGGGCCCAGAATGTCCTTCCTTTCTGATGAAACTTGGAGGCAGGGATGTAGGAATTATGAGCAGTATAACTGAATAGTTTGTATGAATATATGTATATATATATATACACACACATATATATGTAAGGTTTAGGGAGAATCCATATAGGCTCAAACTTGAGAAAGGAGTCAGGTAATCTTGATGTGCCATGACCTATAACGGAAGTACATTTTATGGTTTCAAAAGACAAACATTTTCTATTTCTTCAATACAAACACATGCTACTGAGTGCAAGAAAACTGTTTTATAGGTACAGCACTGTGGTGGGTTGACCCTGGCCAGCAGCCAAGCACCCACACTGCTGCTTGCTCACTCCCCCCTGCCTAGCAGGACTGGGGAGACATCAGGAAGAGCAAAAACAAGAAAACTCATGGGTTCAGAAAAAGTACAGTTCAGTAGATGAAGGAAAGATAAAAAACAAGTGATGCAAAGATAATCAACCACCACTTCCCACAAGCGGACTGATGCTCAGACAGTTTCTTGAGCAACAACCACCCTGGAAAACATAAAAACCCTAAACAACGCTTTCTTCTGCAACACCAGCTTTATGGCTGAGCATGAGGTTCCACAGTATGGAAAATCCCTTTGGCCAATTTGGGTCAGCTGTCCCAGCTGTGTCCATTTCTAATTTCTTGCCCACTCACCCTGAGGTTGGACGGAGTGGGAAAATGAGAAAATCTTGACACTGTGCAAGACCATTTAGTAATAGACAAAACATTGGTGTGCTGTCAACACTGTTGTAGTCACAAATCCAGAATACAGCACCAAACCGTCTGCTTACAAGAAAGTTAACTCCTTCCCAGCCAGACACAGTACAAACGTTGAAACAGTTAAATAGCAGAATATATAACACATTCAAATAATTTCTCTCTATTATAAGTGTATCCAGTTGCATTGCTTTTATCAGCAAACGTTACTATGTGTCATATGATACACTTCACTCAAAAGGACTCTGGTTTTCTTTAGTGCATTCCAGTTTCTCCACAGCTTCAATCCCAGAAAAAACTTATTAAAAATACTGCTTTGCGATACACATGCCTTTTTCATTCTGGTTGAAGGATTTCTGACAACTATCTAAACTGTAATGAATAAAAGAATGTATTACATTAAGTGCTGTATCTGTCTTTCCCTGGTCTGCTTCAGAAACACATTAAGACAGTAACATTGTCCTCATTTGGAGAGGAAACAGACCTCATTATTCACCTCTTTGTAAAATTCCTGTTCCTGGCAGTCAGATAGCTGACCTTCCTATCCAAGCAAGATGTTAAAATGGTTAACAGATTTGTTGAAAGTGACTGGTAACGGAGAGCCTATGCTTAACATAATCCCCTTCAGAAAGTTATTTGCTGTTCTAGCCATAGTAATCAAGGCTGTTGTGTGAAATCAGGTTCTTGATTATCTTTTATGCGTTATCACAGGTCCAATAACAAAATGGATTTTATTGGACACTTCATGTCTCCCCCCCTCCAACCTAAAACATGCATGTTGTCTTTTTCCATATTGACTTAACTATTTAGAAGTCACAGACTTTGTGGGCGATTATGTTTTCAGTTTGGGAAAGACATAATTAAAGACTGACTGTACTTTTTAAATCACTGTGCTTGATTCTGTAACCAGCCATTTTAAACTTCTTACAGGAGTATTCCTACTGAAACCAATAAGGTTTCACAGGCGAGAATCTGGAAGACCAGGTTTTACTAGGTGAATAGTGTTTACATGCACAGTACAAAGGTCTATTAGCAATGCTTCAAAGAGCTAGTGGCCAAAACAGACTAATTTTTACAAACATCTATGAAATAAAGACTACTATGCTATTTACTGCTGAGAAGCAGCGTGATCGAGCTGGTTTACTCAAGCTAAATTTAATGACATTGCGCTGAACCTTATACCATCCTCAGCCAGACTATTATGAAAAAAGGCTGGTATAGCATGTTTGGTATGAAAACCTGAAGAAATTTAACAGTAAATCTGAGGAACATCTTTCATGTCTTTCTCAAGAAAAGTGATGAAAAGGTTTGTGGAGAACGGTATAATTTCTGCATGGTGCTGGGAAAAAAATTCCCACAAGAATTTTAAAGTTTTGACTTCGAAATGAAAAATAGAAATTATGTAAAAGTTTATGAACTAAAAATCTGAAGAAAAAAGATTCAGATCTGATCTGTTAAAACTCTCATTTCTCTGGTTCTCCATCCACACGTTTATGTATATTGTGTTCACAATGCTTTCTTGTTGAACAGTCATTTTGACCTGAAAATCAGAACATTTTCTGAGGAAATCTGTGGCCAAGTTTCTGTGAAAAATCTTCGGATTCAAGATGAAAATGATACAGTGAGGAGGAACAATTACCTATTTTAATGCAAATCCAATTTTTTTTGTCAGAGATTTGCAATGGACATTTCATCAATGGCATGATAAAGGCTGCCTCATTTCACCTGCACCTGCTTGCAACAAGTGAGCATAGAATATAAAAATTCTTCAGAGTTTAGTAAAATTCATACAGCTGTAAGCATATCTTATTATACTGCAAACCCCATAAACAAAACTTTTATCTTGTAAGCACAGTTTCTGGGATTCAAGAATTTAGTCATACACATAGTTTGCACAAGACACACAAAACCTTCATGTAAACTAATACAGCGTGTTTTAAAAATACATTAAAATAATGAAACTTAATTTGAAAATATTCTCTGTAAGCATACGATGCACAGTTAAGTAATGAAGTAAATCATAGAGCTCTTCAAGGCAGATTCATTAGAAAATCGGGTGGACATAACTGGCTGAATGCCTCTGTTTCCAAAACATTACAAGCTACAAACTTCTGTAACTAGTCACTAATTCTATAAACAAGAGTCTATTTTAGACTGACCATATCAAATGCTGGTTTGCTTCAATCCGTAGAAAATATCATAGCGGAGGTTAAGGATTTGTTTTGCATTTACCATTTTGAGAAAAAAAAAAAAAATTATTCAGAAAGCAACATGAATTAATGATTTCCCTATAACCCCAAATGTATATTCTGGCATCTTCAGCTTTTCCTTGCCTTTGCTCACATTCTACCAAAGGAAAAAAAAATAGTCTGGAAAAGTTATTTGATTTTATTTGCTGCTTCTCAAAAATCAGGAGAGGTAATGCAATACTGGGAATAAATTAATTTTTCCTGAAGTATACACATGTATTTAGAGACTCTCATGTAGTCCTAGACAACTAGGACAAACCTGTACCTGCTGTCTCCCTTTTATACGTGGATGGGAAATAATTCAAACAACTTCCAGCAGGAAGAATTCCTTGCACATTTTCCTGCAAACTTCCATCACTCTGTATGAAATGGTATTGTGATTGTGGTGGTATTGAAGTGGTATTCATCATCTGGTCATACCTTCACCATCTCTTGGCACTATAATCCAAACTTTAAATGACTGTGATACTTCTTTTGATTCCTGAATGAAGGCAATTATGTGTAAATCAGTCGTCTAAGTAATCCATAGATGCTGCAGTGTTTTAAAATCCAGTTCTTGCCCTATTATTCCAATGCAATAACTTCCCTGCTGTTATTTTAAACATTGTAAATAATTTCAGTTCTTTTATAGTAATTGGAAATTTATGCAATTTTGTGGCTTAATATTGCATATGTAAATATAGGTTAATTGAAATTGCCAACTAATAAACGCTCCTAATATAATATTCATAAACCCAGGATATTTCATACAAGTATTTGGTTGCATATGAGACATCTGAATTAAATTTTGCTTTGAATTAAATAAAAAATAAAGGTGCTTTCATTTTATTGCATTAGGCTTAAAATGTCATACTAGACATTGGAAAAGTGAATGAATTTGCACAGCAAGATAAAGGCAACTACGAATATCAGAACATGCATAATCATATTGCTCTTCTTTGTTCTTATTAACAAATTATATTATAGAAAAATTATCTCTGAGTAAGAAACTGCAATGGTTGGTAGTTAGAGGCAAAACATAATCAAGATTTTCCTGTCAACTTTGCTAAAAATGTCTCTATTTCAGTTGAAAGTTATGTCCTCAGCTTGCTTGTGGTATATTCCACTTACAACTTCTAAAAGGCAACAGGTGTGACAAGGGACTAGTAAATTTGCTAGTCAAAATAAGAAATTTTTTTTGTAAGTAAGAATATAACCTCATGAAAATGTAAGCTCGCTGAACTCTTTTTTTTTTTTTTTTTTTTTTTTTTTTATACTGCATGCTTTGTAAGAAACACTGTTGCACAGCAACCATCAGGCAGCATTACCACTAAGCTAAAAAAGTCACCAGCGCTATAAATGCGAAATGTGCGCTAACACTTCAGGCAGCCTTTTCACCATTGCCTGCAGGCTGTGTCGTGGGTAACTGCCTGTGTCCTTCTCCGCGCTGACAGCCCCAGGTGACAGACATCAGGCAGATTTCCCCAAAAGTACCAGCTGAAATATCAGGACTAATAAGACATTGACCAGACTGCTGAAGTGATGAATTTGAAGGGGAGGGTTAAAAAAAAAAGAGAAGCATAAAGTGTAGTAATATTTTTGTCAACAGGGTGTTAACTGTAAAGCAGAATGACAGCTGTGACGTAGCTTTGCGTATTGTTCCCCTGCTGTTTCCCACATCACAGCAGACTGCTAATGTATAAAAGGGTGATGGCGTCTGTACAGTATTAATGTAATTATGAAAAAAAAATGAAAATGATCTGCTACTGATCACAGACGTGTGTGAACCAAGAGCTCTTGGTTTTATTAAAACTATTGATGTCCTGTGAATGGGTTGCAGTATTTGGTGGGCAGGTACTTTTGGGGAACCAGCCTTTGGTGCCTGCATTGGGATGTGCGATGTGGTTGTCTGTGAGTTTTGCAATGGCACAATACTTCTTCTGGCCATACACCTACTGGTACTTCCTGTCCATAGCATTCAACAAAGTGGTGAAGAAGTTGTATGTGATTTCTCTTTTCTCCAAGACACTTTCCATGTTCGAATTCTCTAAATTACAAGTGTTGCTGGCTCTCAGGCCACAGAGAAAATTAGCCTTACATCTGCACAGACATGGTGATTGTGTCTGTGTACACAAACCTTTTGCACGTCCGTCTTCCCAAATAGCCTGACCTTTTTCTTAATACACATGGCTTTGAGATGTCAGCAATCTGCCAAAAGCTGAAGACTTGGCGAAGGCAACTTTGGTTAGCAAATTGGTCAGCATGTGTTTCCAATATGTATGCTATTGGCTTAATTAGGTTTAATTAACAAGTGTTTATGTCTGTTGTAGGGGACAATGGCTATCTAGCGAAGGCTTATTTATTGACAACATATGGCATTCTGGTGAATGATTGCCAAAATAACTGTCACAAAGCATTTAAAAGAACTTGTTCAGTTCAGAATCTTGGAATATTAAAAATGTTTTTCAGATGTCTGTGCAGTCCAGGAGGTGCCTCTTAGATCAGTTCATTGAAAATGGACCTGGAGCTCCTTCCAGCACCTTATGACCTAAGGGGATGGGAGGTAGGAAGAAACTGTCATAGTATTAAATGAATTAAGCAAAAATTTGCATATAAAACAAGAGAGATGCCAGAAAGCATAACTAATAGTATTATTTTTAAAAATTACTAAAATTCCTTCTGTATATCCTAACACTGTTATGTACGCCCTAGACTTTACAGCGATAACCAAAGAAGTAGGATCTCCATTTCAAATGACCCTGAAACTCAGCATTAACTTTAAGTAATTTGTAAAGTAGGTCACAATTAAAAATGTATACTGCTCATGGACTCTATACAACCACAGATACTAACTCCAGTTAAAAAGATCTGCCGCTAAAATTTAACTAAGAAGAAAAATAGGCACAGCCCACAAAATAACAGACGCTGGTCCAAGCAAATACAGATTTTACAATATAATGCTTTTTAATGGGATTGACCAGTAAAAGCACTAAATTCAGAACAATAGCTTGCCATTAAAGTTAATCTTCTGATCCAGGGTCGATGCTGACTGCATTTTTTTTCTGGATTTTAGCTAGGAGCTTGTTGGCAGTTTAACTGCCTCAGAATAAAAATCTTTATTATTTCATGGAATTATCTTGAATTTTGCCTGAGACAATGGGGGTGTTAGCCTTCATCAAAGGTCTTTTTTTTTTTTACTATATCTTTGCATTCTTGCTCTCAGGCCTGTGCTTGCAAACCAGCAATCGGAATAAGAGTCACACCAGTTGTGGCACCCCTGTGGCATAAAGTGGCATGCAAACTGAATTTACAGGCTTCTGAGGAGGTTGCCATATGAACGGAAATTTCCAGGAGCAGTTTTTCATTCTGGCTTGGTCTTCTCACCGTCAGCCATGTCCTTGATATTACTGGGAGGAATCTACAACATGCCCTTCCCCACCCCTCGCAGAAAGAGAGATACATCTCTTGTCCGTAGGCAGCTGCCACAGCTCCTCTCTCCCTGGGTCGCCAAAGTATGTGGTTTGTTGCTGTGGCTTTCAGGCACAGGCAGATTTTTGCATGCAATCCATAGGGTTAGGATCTTTGCCCACCCATGCACTACATAGCTAAATTTACTTGCGCTCCTTTTCACAAACTTCTGCAAGCTTCAGCTTGGCCACAGCTTAGGTAAGAGGCCAGGGTCTTTTCCCCTTAAAGATTAAAACTTCCACATATCCTGTTTTTCTAAGGCCATGTTGGCAGTTTTGCACCTCAGCAGAAGGTATCATACTTCTGAGCTTACTCTTAAGAGGTTTAGAGGGAATCTGACCACATCCTCACGTGCACACCCGGCTTTGAAAAACTGGGGTTAAAAGGTTTTACAATGAAAATAACTTGTAGCTTATTTCCTGCTGGTTGTGCTTCAAACCCTATCAACAAGGTTATTCGTAGCTCTAATTTGAACAGGATTTAATGTGATGGTGTTAAATGAAACTGTATCTTCAGATTATATCTTACTATCAATTCACTCTCCTATACTTAACAGATATTTCTTGTTTGTCCTCTTGAACAGTTCTTTCAGAGTTGCTCTTTGACTTTGCTTCACAAATAAAGAGTTTTGTACTCATTTTTCCTAGGAATAAATAATAAGTCTTCAAGAAGTTCTTTAACAGAAAAATTTTTGCCCTTCATTGAGACAATGCCATTTTACACATAAAAAGATGCAAGTGGCATAAACGCTGGAATTTAAGAAACCAGATACTCACAAAGATGGTCTTTTGTTGTAAGAGGAAGGAGGATGATTATTGCTCTTCTGCCAGGTTAGCAGTCAGATTCCCTTCCCAGCTGTACTCACTCCGTTCCCTATTATTTTTTCCTCTCAGATCAATGTCGGAGTTCCCATGTGTTTTGTACTTAGTGACATTGGGCAGCTCCTGTATACAAAGAGCAGCCTTTACCTGTGGAGTTTAAAAAAGATGCTGGAGTATAAAATGGTAACATGTATGATGAAGCACTTCAGATAACCAGCAAGTATCCCTAGGAGGCACTTAACAAATAAACATTTTGTGGGGAAAAAAAAAAAAGTGCTATATTCTTAAACTGTAACCTCTTTCCTTTCTTTTTACAGAGCATAATATGTGACAACCCTAAACTAGGGTCTACTTCAAAGTGAATACTTATTATTTTTTCTGTACCATCTTTACATTGTTTTTCTGCTTTACAGATAATCCCACTAAAACTAAAGCAGCTATTTAAAAATAATAGCTTCATTCAACACGAGGAAGGGTAATGAAACTGACTCAGTATATTTAATTATAGTCTACCATACTGTTACGTCATTGCCAAGAGCTAAACATTATCAAATACTGAAATGTATTTACAAGTGACAAATAAGATATCTCTATTTTAAGGGACTGCATGATTCAGGGGTGTGGCAATAGGACACACACACCACCAGTTTAAAGGTCTTTGGTCCAAGTGTGGACAAAGACAACCACGGGATCAGAAGTCCAATGTGATTAGTTCTATGAAAGTATTTTATCAGTATATCATTTAAAAAGAGATCTGACAAAATCTCTAAATCGTTGAAATTTAGCCAAGACTGGCTAAAAACAGATGGCATTTCAGTTTCTTATTCTGAGAAAAGACTGTAAAATACTCAGAGGGGGTAAAAGCTCACAAAACTGATTTTTATAATGCTGGCAATGTGCTTTCGAGATGAGAAGGGAGGAACTATTTTTCTCTAATTGAAATGCCATTAATCATACACAGTATGTAGGACAGGATGATTTTAAAACTATCACAGTCCTTCAGTGCATTAGGAGCTAATGATTCATGTGAAGTTTACATATTCAGGGCAAATGCAGCCCTAACACAACCCCACAAAACTCAGTGACGTTATACCTCTTACATGAGGTTTGATTTTAGTATGTACTTGCTTGCTTTAATAAGTAGGCCTGCTGCTTGATTGATACTACAGTCATAAAAAAGTAAACAAGCACATTAAGAAAGTTAGAGGATATATTTGCAGGAGAGTATTTTTGTCATTACCTTTGTAATTGGGCCTCCACAGTTATTATTACTGAAATACTGGAGGACTCAAGGCACCATTTTGTACCCAGAAAATGTGGACATTAGACCAGTTTCCTCATCAACGTTTCACCTGGAGGCTCAGAACAAAATGCATTTTCAAAATAACAGTTTACTAGTAACATGGTAGACAGGAGCAGTTCAGCAGTCTTTTTACAACAGTTCATTCGTTTTGTCAGATGCTATGGGAACTAGAAAAGTCCTCTGAAATATATTCTTATTGGTGGAAGGAATGCTTCTTCTGAGGAATCTGTTGTGCTTATGAAATAGTATTTCATCAGAGGATGCAGAAATACTTTGAGAGGTTGACCTGTAGCTAGGATGTTTTTTCAATCTACTCTAAAGAAGGCAAGGTAAAATAACGTATGTATAAAAATTACACTTGAAAGCAACATTATAGCAACATGAAAGTGGAAATTCTGGTTGTCCAAAAAGTCAAGAAGCTCCAAGCCAGGTTTCTCATTGTACACATGATGGTGTCCCCCATCACTTCTGAAGTTCATGGACGTTTTCATTATTTATGATTGCCTAACACACACTATGAGTGAATTCTCATAACTTAATGGCTGACAAGGAAAAGAGTGTGCTCCTGCCTACCCTATAACTTGCTGAACAATGTGTCACACAGGCCTTTTAAGTACGCTGGAGCAAAGATGGAAACAAGGAAAGTATCCTCACATGAGAATAGCTTTGAATTCTTCAGGCTGAACTCTTTCCTGTGGGAGTACTCTGGTGGCTGGTGCTCAACTGAAACAGGGTGCTATGCGGTGAAAAAGGCAGTGAAATTCACCTTTCTCTCTCCCCTCTATTCCTTCAGCGCACTTAAGAGACTCTGCCTTTCCCAGCTGTCAAAAGAAACGGCTAATGCCCTGGGCTGTGGGTGTTGGTACTCTACATATCCTGCCACGGTCCCAGGCCTAAGCGATGGACTGAGGTTGAAACGCAGACATTGACTGTCCTGAAATTTCTCTACATCCTAGTTCAGGCAGCTCTGTTTTCTATCCAGTGCTCTTATGGGACCTCATCTTTCACATGCATGGTATACACATAGCCTGAATGTGTAACACAAAATTGTGCATTCACTGTGGACTATGAAGGATAAGTGCCTAAAAACAAGGGTTGTCAAACGTCCTAAATCCCCACGTGGACCCGGGGCGTCAGCACATGACTTGAACATATCCCTACCCAAGTCAACAGAGGATCAAGCTGCACTACAAACAAGACTTCAGTTTTACTTGAAACGGGAGGAAAGTGCAACTAAAAAATACTGGAACAATTTTTTAACCCAGAAGGCTCCTTAAATCATTCTCCTTCCTACATTCTTCAAAATCCCTATGATTGTGGCCTTCATCTTAACACCCAGCACAACATTGCACAGAACCAAGATTAGCCTTGTCATAGTGAAAAATAACCATCTGGCAGTCCTGGTACAGTGTAACAGTGTACTACTTTGAAACGAAACAGCTCATTTTAATTATGAACAATTAGTCTCATATGTAATACTGTTACTGTGTTTAAAAAGAACTTTGTTGTCACTTTCCCTAGGAGGATCAATGACATTTTTCTATAATAAAGTGGGTGGTGACAAAATTGGAGGGGTGTGTGCAACGAAATTAAAATTTTGTCCCTCTGTTCAAAAGTCTCCTTGCCTGCAGAAAATTATGAAAAATATCTAGTATCTGCCAGAAATTCAATCCCAGGTGTCATCTTTCTGCCTCAGAGCAGTATTTCCGTTTGCCACTCCTCTTCTGAACATGTCACGCAGCAAGGCAAGCACTGCTGCTGACATGACCCTGATAGGCTGACATGCAAACAGAAATGAAAATTATGATGTTCCGTCTCACGCTCATTGCCTGAATGCCCTTATAACGATGCTATTCAGAAGGAGTGTTTACTATTGAAAGTGGGTGTTTGCTCTGTGTGTCTTGCATAAGGCTACCGTCACATTTTCTCTAACATAAAGTGACTTTCAAAAGTTGTTTTAAACACCGTAGAAGCAGGATTAAAATTGGGAAACTGCTCCCCTTCTATACGCTGACGCAAATCAAAGCTAAACAAAAGAAAAAACTCCTTAACAGTCTTAAACTAGTTCTTGTAGGCCAAAAGATGCAAGAGCATACCTGTGCAGATAAAAAGGAGTGATAGAAATAATAATTTAGGATATTATTCATCAGATAGTATTGTACTCATCAGATGTTTGACTGTATAGGCCTTGAACTTCTGACACAGCATCTGCTACAGTAAAAGCTGGTGTTAAAAAGCAATGACCTTAAGACGGGCAGAGCTTTAATCTCCATGCAATAGCTGACCAACTTTGTAAAATCAGCAAAAGGCAAAGTCAGAACAGACATAAGAATAATTCAGAAGTTCTTTTCCTCTCATACTTCTTTTCCATCAAGAAAAAATTCTTGTCCTCCATAAAGTTTTATAAACATAATCCACTAATTAGATGACGGTTACACACTGGTACATTTTGCCACTGGATTTCATAATATTGGTTCATCCAGACATTAACTGTGCTGTCAATTCAATTAAAGAGCTTACCCAGCATTTATTCATTATACTCATTTCGGAATTGTCCATGACAGCAGGATGCAGAACTTTGGCATGTGTTTGTTTTGTGCATTTCATGGAAAGACACTTAAGGAGAGTCCACCTTTCTCTTTTCCTGCATTGCATCTGCAATGGGCACAAACTTGAGCACAAGAAGTTCCACCTAAACATGAGGAGGAACTTCTTTACCCTGAGGGTGGCAGAGCACTGGAACAGGCTGCCCAGAGAGGTGGTGGAGTCTCCATCTCTGGAGACATTCAAAACCCGCCTGGACGCGTTCCTGTGCAGCCTGCTCTAGGTGACCCTGCTCTGGCAGGGGGGTTGGACTAGATGATCTCCAGAGGTCCCTTCCAACCCTATGGTTCTATGATTCTATGATTCTATGATCTTTCATGGTGATTCAGTCTGCAAAGAAGGTAGATCGGATTTTGTTTATTTGTTAGAAGAGAAAACATCTTCCAGAAGGGGTGAATGTAGTGTCCAGTTTCAGATTGTGAGTCTCGGAGGCAGGAAGTGTCTTGTTTTTCCTTTGTGTTGTGTGTACCACGAAGGGATCCCAAGCCTCACCTGGGGTCGCTATCATAAGGAGACATTAATGATTTTCTGTGAAAGACACATAGAAGCACAATCATATGAGTATAGATTTTGCAGCATAAAACGTCTTTCTTACATGTAAGAACACATTTTTTTACAGCATTAAACAATTTCTATTTTTAGAAAACAACAAGAGAAACCAGTAGTCCAGGAACATAGTAACACCTATAAAATTTTCCACAACCTCTGTGAATAAAATATGAATAATTCCAGTATAAATTAATACAGGCAATTGCAAATCCTTGAAAAATGGGTTCTGTGTAATGGAAATGGCAAATGTGATACTCTAGTAATTATCTCCAAACAGAAGCCAAAATTGAGTTGCAGTATTTAAAAGAAAAATATTTAAGAGAATATAATTACTAAAAAGTATTTAAGGTAAATACAAGGCTCATAAGGAATTTTTTATTTATTAAATTTGTATTCTAAATTGAATCATCTTCCAGTCTCAAAGAATTTCTTTTTCTTTAAGTAAATTGAACTTACTTTGAGGATCAATCAAAACTCAATTGTAATATAGCACGATGAAGTCCCATACTATAGAAGTGATGCACAGAACTGAAAGATGCGTGTGGGCTTTCTGTCTCCCCTCCCCTCCCCTCCCCTCTCCTCTCCTCTCCTCTCCTCTCCTCTCCTCTCCTCTCCTCTCCTCTCCTCTCCTCTCCTCTCCTCTCCTCTCCTCTCCTCTCCTCTCCTCTCCTCTCCTCTCCTCTCCTCTCCTCTCCTCTCCTCTCCTCTCCTCTCCTCTCCTCTCCTCTCCTCTCCTCTCCTCTCCTCTCCTCTCCTCTCCTCTCCTCTCCTCTCCTCTCCTCTCCTCTCCTCTCCTCTCCTCTCCTCTCCTCTCCCCTCCCCTCCCCTCCCCTCCCCTCCCCTCCCCTCCCCTCCCCTCCCCTCCCCTCCCCTCCCTTCCCCTCCCCTCCCCTCCCCTCCCCTCCCTTCCCCTCCCCTCCCTTCCTCTCCCTCTCCTCTCCTCTCCCTCTCCTCTCCCTCTCCCTCTCCCTCTCCCTCTCCCTCTCCCTCTCCCCCTCTCTCTCCCTCTCCCTCTCTCCCCCCTCCCTCTCCCTCCCTCTCCCCCTCTCTCTCTCCCTCTCTCTCTCTCCCTCTCTCTCCCTCTCCCTCTCTCTCTCCCTCTCCCTCTCGCATTCCTTCTTTGGTGTAAGTCTCAGCACAGCTGTTTTCATGGTGGAGAGCACAGGCAGAGAATAAATGTGCCCTTATTCTTTTGTTCTGGCAGTCTGTTTACTAGCCTGCCAGACAGTCAGACTTTAGGGAAATGTCATTAGCCATCTGCTTTTACACATTCCAGCATAAATATCTATATCTGTATTTTTCAGAAGTAAAAGGTAACATAGATATGAAGAATATAAACAGAGACGTGTTATTACTAATAAAAGGCTTTGAACACTAAGGAAGTTAACTCACTTTCTATGAAGGCAGGTTTTTTTACAGTGTTTACTTATAGAAGTGGATTACTAGAGATGAGAGACAGGTAATTGTTTCTTTCAGTGGTAAACATGAATTACTATTTTGTTTCCAAAGGAGTTTCACACGCCCTCTAAAAGCTGAACGGCATGTACGGTGAAATCCAAGATTGGAAAGATAGAAAAGTTGGTTGTTGATTTTAAGCTTAGTGGAGAAGACAAAGAGACAACGGAGCCATGTGTTGGCATCAGACATGCACGACGCAGGAACATTAGTCATGTAAACAAGGGAAACTGAGAGGATTAATAAGATAAATTATACGCTAGTTATCACTACCTGAAAATCTGAAAGAAAATATTCTATTTAAACAGCACATTACATGTTCCACAAACAAAGGATAAAAGGTGATAGTCTAGCTAATAAAACAGATTCTTACAGCTAAGTTACAGGTTAAAAAGGAATGGAGTCCGTGATCCTGGTTTTGCAGTGGCATACATCTGCCTGCTTGCCTACTGGCAGGCATTTCTCTTTTAAGTGAAATATAATCACTTCCCTTGCACTACCCAAGAACTTGGGCCAGAATTTTCAGGCACTAAACCTCTGTAGAAGCTATTTTGCAACTTAAACTCACCATGGTATGATTTATTAATTGTTGAAGTCATTGAGCCAGGCTATCAGAAATTTGTGCTTGCTTTCTTATCAGTCAAACCAGCGCTGATATATAATATGGAAAGTGTTAACATTAGTCCATAATATGTACAATTAAAGTTTAACATTTAAAATCTAAATAGCTTATCTGCCAGTGTTTGAAAATGACCTTACATGGACTGTACCTGCTTTAACCTATTGAAGGCCTGATTCCTCATCATTTAGTACAATATTTTGTCATTAACTGTGCCAGACATGGGATTAATCCAGACAGGAAAAGGGATAGGTTTTCTTTCCATGGAGATGCCTACAAAAGGAGGCTCTGAGAGAAGAAATTCCACTGGAAGCCTTTTGCAGAGATTTTGTTAAACATTGACCAAGAGCAATTGGTAGTGAATAGAAAAATTTTGTTATCACCTCTTTTTGTGTGTTTTAGGAAGCATTTTGTGGAATATTTTGGCACGAAGCATGCAACACACTTTTGTTTCAAGGGAAAGATGCACCATAGATCAAGGAATCTTAGCCACAAAATGGAAATTCTGTTATTCACCTAGCTTGAACTTCTGCATAACATTTTGCCCCACCCAGTAGTAATCCTGGACTACCTGTCTGCCTGGTAACAACTCAGAGGCAGACACGTTCTCACAGAATTTTCTTATTTTGCACAATCAGCATTTTCAGGTGAAATACTGTTCCACTGGAGGTTTTCTGGTGAGCTCTAAAGGCAGTAGCTCTAATCTCACAGATCTACCACAAGAAACCAAGGCTATTTGTCTGCCGGCCATGTGCCTGAGCACAGGCTCTGTGACTTTATGCTGCTTCTAAATATTCCCCAGAAGTATGAGCAGTTTCTCAATTACTTTTTATTTTGATGTTGGACCAGAAATTTTCCTGTTGCATTTCTACTTTTTGAGGCCTGCCCACACAGTCTGTCTTTGGGACTTGCCTGCCCTCTCTGCACAAACCCTTCTAAAGTCCTTTTAAGTGGGTGCTTCCATCTAACAGGCAAGGCCTACAAAAGTGGAAGACATGCGCCTCACCTTGCCTAGCCAGCAGCCAAGTATCCATGGATTTCAGGAATGCATTTCGTATTGCATAGCCCCCTTTCTTGGCAGCCACTGCTTTGAAATTCTTATAGGGGTCTGTCTCCTAGGGGGCTGAGACAGGGAAGCATGCTTACTTAAGATTGGGATCTGCAGAAGTAGGATCCTTCATAGGAGCACCCAGATGTTGCTTTAGGTTCTTTGTGGGTGAATAGTTTTATAGCATTTTTTTACGGTCTTCTGGAATCCTATACACTTTAGTTCTTTACAGGCAAAATCAACTGTTACAGAAAGAGACCTAACACTATGGTAAAGTCCCTTCTCCAGTGACTAGAGTCTAGAGAGTCTCTCAGTACAACAGAAGATGCGTTTGGTCACATATTGGAACAAATTGATATTTTCCACTTGCCAAAATTATAAAACTCACCTTTAAATTTATGACTCAGACTAAATAAAGCATGCTACAAGAGAAACACGGTGTGTTATCTCATAAATAACTTTACTCTTTCTTTTGTAGCTTCTTAATGCTTCACTCCTCTCATAATAAGAAAAAAAAAAAAAAAGCTTTTTTTCAAGCTTAAAGCAAGTGGGTTTTCTTTTCAACTGGAAACCTTGAACAGCAGTAAAAAATCCTTCAAGGAGATACGGAAGATATGGAAGTAACCTGTGCTTTCAAACAAAATATTTATTTCCAGAAAACTTAGCCTAGATATCTTTTAACAGTTAATGCCCTTCTTGGGCTACTGCACACTAAACACCGTGAATTTTCAGTACTAGTAAGTCCTTCTTGGGTACTTTTACATATTGATGTATAGCAATGATACTTGCACGCAATGAACAGCAGATGACTCAAGGGAACATCAAAATTTCTGAAAAGTTTACTAGATCATTTTAATAAAAAATTATTTTCCTTTAGGAACAGCAATATTTTTAAATATAAGTTTTAAATTGTAAATGCTTTCAACCCCATAACGTGCAAATCTGCTGATAGGTATAGTGGATTATGTTATCAAGAAACAATGAGGTTACATTACAAGATGCAGAAATTGCATGTCTCTTCTTTCAAGCAATTTGGATGCACCTGCATTTCTATAACAACGCATTGTTTTTTTATAGAAAAAGAACTAAAATAGTTGATTTCTGAAGGACAGGGAAGTAAATTTAAGGTAATAGCAATAACATGGGAGAAAGTGCAGTCAAGGTCATTGAATACTGAAAGCTGTGCCAATTTGTTGATCGATCTACTAATTCCAGATGAGTGTACTATGAAAATGTAGGTCTCAGTCCTGAGGAAATATCATCCATGATTGACGGAGAGGTATTTTTTCCCATTAGAAGGAGTCAGACTCCCTCGGTGACAGACCAGCTCTTTCCTTTTCTGCACTATGCTGGATTTCAGATGTGAGAATCTAAATGAAGAAGGACAACTGGTAAAGGTTCAAAACAATGTCTTCGTAGATAGATAGAGAATTGTAGAACTGAAGGATAATTGCGTTTGACTTCTACCACAAAACATCAACTCACAGCCATTAGGTTTCTTTCTTATTTAAGCAAGGCTTATCAATTCCCACTAATCTTCATTCACAGGTTTGGGAAACTTGAGTCAATGCTTGTAAAATGGATAGTATGGAAAAAAATATTCCAAAAATTCCCTTTGGTAAATAATGCAGGACCTGAACAACAGCATAAAGATAATCATACTCATATTAAGTGAGCTTTATTATTTCAAACATACATATAAACATGTAGGAACACCTGTGACGCTCTTTATGAGAAAGTTCAACATATATTTGATGTAAAACCAAGATCGATTGATTTTTTCATACTTCCCTTAATTTTTATCATTTAAGTATACTTAGAAGAGTGCTTTTTAGTATACATAAACCAAACCATGCACTCTATAGTAATATCTGCTTATATTCCCCAAATTGCTATGACTTCCCACAAAAGATTGTCTTAAAGTTCTTTTTAGCTAAAGACTGGGAGAAACTCCACCAGAAAGAAAACATGGCTTAAGACCACACATATTCAATGTAGCACGAGCTTGCTAGCATGAAATTGGCTGATGTGGCTCCTTCCCTTTGCAGTTACTGCAGACCTATACATCTAGATGTATAAGAGCACAAAGCTGACATCCATGGTGCCTGGAGTTCTTTCTTCCTTTATTGGCTTTCTTGATGTATCTCTGGGTACATCGGCTGTCTTATACTGTTTCTTCAGTTGCATCTTGTTTCTATCGTGAATTTTTCTCTCAACTGTCAAAGCAACTATTTGTTGAAAACGAACAAACAAATAAAAACCAAAAGGAAAAGAAGTGAGGTATCTTTGTCATCATACCTGTCTACGCACCCAAAATTTTTCAAGAAGTAGAGGGAAATTGTGGCAGTACCGAAGGACCTGCACAGGACCTTTCCACACCAGAAAGCACTATTATGCAGCTATCAAGTCCAAGTATCTGATAATAGCACCCTCTGTGACACATGGAGAAGGGAACCACAGGAATTGTTCCTCAAAAAGGAACGTAGAAGCTACTCTGTTTTGAAAAAGCAAGCTTCTCCTCTTGCTGTTGTACCTACTGGCTACCCTGATATCCTATGGAAAGGTAAGACAGGGTCCACGATGGCTGCTGTTGCTTCTCGCTCATGTTGGCACATTATCGTGTTGTGTTGGTGTCATTATAGTGGTTTGAATTAACCCGTAAAGTAGGGTTGCTGTTCCCGTATGTCAGCAACCGTAAATGCCACACAAAAAATTCAATGTTTTGACTTGTTTTTTCCAGTGGAGGTCTGAATGTGATCTTTGGAAATTACTTTAATACATTATTTAATACATTTTAAACATTAGCACCCAGTCACATTTCTTCAGTTGTTCAAGGTTGTTTTGCTGTTAATCCAGCTAGTACACCATTGCAATGGGTTGAACTACCCCACCCTTACTCCACAAGGTAAGTCACTGTACTGCAAAACTGCATCCCATCACAAAAGCTGTTTTCCTTGCAGAGAAGCTCCAAGGGCAAGTTTCCACCAAACTACCCAGTGCATTGTTGATAATGAGCTCTAAATGAGGTATCACGGGCAGTGGAAGGGATCTATCAGTGACTGCTAATTCCAAAGTAGGTTCTGAACTGTGCCTCTTTACTGTATTTTACCATGCTTCCTATTTGATTTTAAATCTTCTTTTCCACAGCTACTATGAGCACAGGCCCATATATTTTGAAGCAGAATCTTAAACGGTGTTTGTGAAGGACAGTTTGGTCACATGAATCTTTGTTTCTGCCCCTTAAAACTCACCTCTGATGACGTGAAAGAAAAAAATAAACACGCACTACTTATTTTTTAGTGTTCTTAACCCTATCCTCAGTTCTTACAAAGATGACAAAATAATCAGACAGACAAAATTAAAACCTAAGCACTTGCAAAATACTCCAAAGCAGTTATTAAGAAATACTTTAAAAGAAGTACTTACTCTTTTAGCCGACATTTCTAACATATTCTAGTTGCCAAAGGTATAGCCCTATGTTTAAATTCTATGTGATTTCTTTTTGGTAAAAAGAAAAACCAAAAGGGATAAACTCAATCTCGGTTATGTGATTGCTTCCCTTCAATAACCTTCAACACCTACAGATGTTGCAACTGGAACTGTTGTACTACAGACTTCTTCCTTTTGAACTAAAAGGAGAGGTCCTTTAACAGTGAGCTGTAGCTGAACCTGTAAATCCTTACTGAACTGAGAACAATCACTAGACACTTAACCAGCCCTATCATAAGCGACAGAAACCCCTCAGTCCTTCAGATACCCATAGATAAAAGGTTTGGTTTACAACAAGCAGGGAAATGACTGGGCCCAACCTACTTGCAACACAATGATTAATAACTCCACTTTACTAAATCCTTTTTCTTAAATACCTCTGGCACATGAATATTCAGCAGATTTAAGTAAAAGATAAGTTTTAAGTGGTAACATAACAATAGACTCTTTGATCTAGTCTTTCAAAAACAAAATTTTGAATTAGAATATTTTTAATATAATGAAAAAAAAAAAAAAAGAACTAATTTTTTTCTTGCTTCACAGAAACATTCTCATTTCCCTTTAAAGTAAATGGGTTAGACATAAAGCCAAACATTTTTTCCAATCTGGAATTACAAGACTGGATGAAACAGCGTTTCATAATTGCAGCTGTTTTTACCCTGAAACCTGGGGGTGTTACTTGGCATGTTAAAAAAAAAAACCCAAAACAACAAAGCAAAACAAAAAACACCAAAAACCCCCTAACCATCTAGTGGTGATTTTGTGGGGCCAAACCAACATGACTATATACATCAAGTACCGCAGGAATCTCTGAATTGACTGGCTCTAGTGTTCTTTCATAAAACCAGTGGAAGTTGCTGGATTCCCCTAAAGAATGACTGACTCTTTCATTTTGTTGTACAGCAGCTGGAGAGCAACGTGTAACTTTTGAGAATGTCCCGTTGTAGCGCGCTGCAGCCTTGCAAGACACCTCTTTTTCCCCTCTCACCAACAGGCAGCAGGAGTAATGCAAATGGGAAATGATGGTATGTGTGGAACAGAGAAAGCGTCATCTCAGAAAAAGCACCATGTAGTCCAAAAACAGTATCTGAGAGATTCAAATTAGCAGAGGAAATATAGACATATCACCATCCCATATGAGGTCTAATATGCCATTCTTCACTATACTAAAATCTCAGTTTGGTACCGAGTACAGCAGACAGTCACCTTGCTCTTGCCTACCAGACCCAGTGTGAACCATACATAAGCTAGCTACATGGTCTCACAGCTTACCCTTTGTATGCTGATGAAAGGTATGTCTATTCTCATCCTCTCCTTTAACCAGACTCAAGGATGAAGATAAGTTCACAGCTTTCTTGCTTCCTATCTATAAATGTAAAACATCATGTCAACCTCCATTTAACAAGCTAAAGGTCCAAGCCTACGTATCAGCTAGAATATCCTTTCCACCAGTACACAATCAAATACTTTTTATAATTTCTTCTATTCCACATAAATTGACCACAAATCCCAGTGGCTTTCCATCTCCACCATCCTGAAGCATCTTTTGATTAGTCTTGTATTTGCTCGTGTAAATATATCGTGTGTCAGCGTGCACACGCGTGCATATGGAGGGAAAAAAAAAGTTGAACAACACATTCTCATATTTTAAAATGTGAATGTTAAATCCCACCTGAATGAATCATATTGCCCCAGAAAAGGACAGACTGGCTTGAAGGGAAAGTGCAACTATGAAACAAAATAGTCTAAAGCACAACTTTGGATCAGTTAATATGGTAGCACTTTTACAGATGAGTTTGCATTTAATAAAAACAGATTCTTTGCTGAAAAGGGAGGAATATACTTTATCTTAGTTTTGTACAAAAGTTCAGAAATAAAATGAAGAAACAGGAACTCTTAGACTGCAAGAAGAATGTTTCACAATTTTTTATCATATGTTAAAAAGTTAAGGTCTTTTTGACTCTAAATTACAGAATTATCTTAAGGAGCTTTTTTTTCTTCTTACACTATCAACAGATATTTGTGATTTCACTTAAATTATTCTCCAAGTACTGATTTGGTGATAAAAGCTACATTAATATGTCTGTTTTCACAGATATACACATTTGAAAACAGATGATCTAAATGAAGTTGGTATTCCTTCAGGCTGGCTGTTTGCATTTATCAACATCACTCCAATACTTCCAGTGTGTTTTAACACTTTCTCAGGTGCCAGTTGCAGTTTGCCATTTATACTGAGGAACAGAAGGTATAAAATGGTGAAAGCAGACTACAGCAGCACTCCTTGGCATCTGACGCTCTAACAGGGACATTTTTAAGCATTCTGTATTCATTTTGAATCATCATTTTGAAGAGGGAAAGGGGGAAAAAAAAAAGTGAAGTTACTTTGGTTTGACTTTCAATTAATCATGGCATGAGCTGAAAGTTTTACACCTCCGGACCAGGCTCTCTCTTCCAAACCCTTCGGGTTCACTGAATGCCCTGCTGGGAATTGAACGGATCAGATGCTACCTCATGCTGTTGTATATGTATACATGTATGTATACATATATGTATATTACCAATATATTTGTCTCTATGCATAAATAACTTCCCGATTTACTGAAGAACATAGCTCTTTTTCAAAAACAATCAAGAAACACAAAATTATACCCTGTATTGTGCAACCTTTTGTATCATATCTACCATTTCGTATATACTGCAAATAGTGGCCTAAGTAGTGCCTGTGAGTCTCCTTTTCTTCTTAGCCAATGTAAGACAAATATGGGAATAACACTTATACATATTTGCTATTATTTTGTCTGTACTGGATGCTTACAAAATTGTGCTTTTACAGAAAATTTCGGAAAGCATAACACTCACTTTTTCATTCAAGTAACACTTTAAAAGTGATACATCTTATTCATGAGTGGGCAACCAGTAATCACATACTAGATAGAAAACGGAGTTCAGTCAGAGGCTTAAGGCAATACAATCTATCTTATATAAAAGAATAATCTTTCTGGCTTGGGCCAGATGCTTGTAGTCTAGCTTCTTCATAACAGTCTTACACTCATTAAGAAAATATCTAACTAAGCCCAAGACTTCATGTAATTTCTCAAATGTTTTCAATGAAAAAAATAATAATCCAGCAAAGCAAATATCTAAAGTAGCACTTAAAAATAACTTAAACTTTATTTTCCACTCTCTCTTGCTTTTCAAATACTTATTATCCAGATAAATGTGTTATTCGCTTTTACTGGAGATTTACTGTGGAGTTTCAGCTTCTTGCAACAATACAACAATGTTCTAAGGGACCTACAACATAACAAGCTGATTGATTTGAAGACTTCTATTTTTAAAGTTCCACTACATTCCCATTAGAAGTTAAAAATTCTATGGAATAAAAAAAATAATAATATAAAAGTAAGTGATAGAAGGGTATCTAGAGAAAGACACATTTTTTTCTGAACTCAACAGCTGCTGATAAAATATTTTCCAATACTGTATTCCAGATAAACTATATACTAGCACTTCTCTGTGCAAGTAAGTAACAAGTCCCAGATGTTCTTTGCAGGCAAAAGAAGGCGGCATTCATGCAGGGCAGCAAAATTATGAAAGACCTTAAAATAAGAAAGAGTGGACAAAGAGGGACAAATACTCCCTACAGTAAAATTCTGCAAACTACACCCATTTCTGCACTTGCACAGGTTTCTTGTGAAGAAAGCTATGCTTGACGATTAGATTAAGATAGCTGATTAGGGATGGTTGCTTTTATCTCCCCTTACGTATCCCAAGCAGGAAAACTCTCAGTGCATCTTAGGCCGTTCAGTGTATTTTACTAGCCAGTGTACTAGACAGGTACCTGGGATGAAATCCTACCCAGCTGAAGTGAATGGGACCTCTTGAATGCATAGAGCAAGGTACCTCCGTAGTTGGTATTCCTATAGCTAGCCCTGTACCTCATGCACTCAGAGTCTCTCATGTTTTATGACCCAGGAGACAGGGATGCACATCAGCGTGATTTATGATATTAAAGAAGGTAAGGTGATGAGTGGGCAGAGAAAAGGAGACCAGGTTTCTGGCCGTGCTGCAATTGGCAGCCCATATTCAAGGGAAGCCACTAGAAGACAGTGCTATAGCCCTTCCTCAGTACATGACCTGTTTCCCTCCTAGGGCCTTCTGCGAGGTGTCTCACAGCTTGGGACAGAAGTAAGTCAGGAAACATGCTCCCCATTCCTATTGTTTTCAAACACAGGGGCAAAATATGCCAGGCTTTGTTGAGCAATTTGCTTGTGGGAGTTTTGCTCAATTGAGGATTCAGAAGTTGTCTTGTGGTTTGGCTGGCGAGTTCGGAGAGAACCAACCAATATTCAAAAATTATTTAAAAACATGTGTGACCTTGTCTGCACCATCTGGCCAGTTCAGTGGGAGCCCTGTGTGAACCGCTTAAAGAAAACTGGTTTGGAACACGGCCTTTTCTCTTTCCATAGTATCTCAGCCTATGACAGACCTAAAGTTGAACAATGACCTGTGATTTGCTTTTTCTCTCCACATTTATTTGCGCTTTTTTTGTCAACGATAGGATAAGAAAAGAAACTGTACAACCATCTAATTCAAACTGGAGTATGCAATTTCAAAACAAAAATATCTGCTTACTTAAGTGACAAATTGTGATAGATGTTCAGATGTCTATCTACATTCAGACATACCACAATTTATAAGAAATGCAGGCAACACCAATCTCCTAACAAAAGGATGTAAATAAAGACAAAATGGACAAAGGTTCAAGAGATTAATTAACTAATGAAATACCTCCGCTCTTTTAGAGGAGTCACATTGAAGTAACTGCCCTTCACTGCAGGTAGTACATTTCTCTTGAAAATTAAATGCCATATTTTGAATTGTTCTGCAAGACTGCAGAATTTGCCATGCAAAATGCATGTAGAAAATATCCGTAAATGCTTACCCATCTCTTCCTTTTGTTAGACAAATATTCCTCAACTTTGTTGAGCTAGAAGCAAAATTGGGGGGTGGGGGTGGGGGGCGGTGGGGAGAGAAAAGAGAAAGAAAAAGTAAAGTATTGTCAGTACGTTTCGAAGCAATAGAATGTTTTCAGAAAAGGTGCCTGACTTCAAAAGATCTCATTATTAATGGTCTATGCAACCAGTGGCTTTCTACAAATCCCCAAATACTGTTCTTGTCTTTCAAGGGCATCTCATTTGCAGATGTGAAGAGCACTGGTAGAAGTGCTCTTGTATTGAACCACCTTCGGAAGACTAATCATATATCTCTTTCCTTCAAGTGAAAGATCTTAATTCAAAAGCAAAGTACTGACACTTAACTGTTATCTGCCCATATGGGAAAGATGAGAACATTTAATCCAATGTATAATTATGCCACATGGTGTATATGCACATCTGTATGCCTTGTGCTACTTACTCCCTGCTTTTCATGGTTTGCATTGGTGAGATTTGCTAACTCTTTTGTTGCAAAGCTAATTAAGATATGATGATTTCACTTATGTGATGCAGTCTGTTCCCAAAGTACAACCCACTGCCAGTTTTAGGGCCTAGACATTCTCCTGAGTTATGCTCTGGGGTCATGTAACATTGAGATTTTCTCCTGCATGGATGCTACTTAACTCAGACAGTTGAGCACCTGAGTATGCAGAAGCACATTAACAGGCAGTAAAGCTACAGCAGAAAATGTGAGAGGTTGGATAGGAAATATCTTACTACCAACTGTTGAATTTATAATGGTAAATTATGTGCATACTTCTCATTGCTTTTGAGCTCAGAGCTCAGGTGTTTAGATGGCAAATAATTCTTGTGCAAACCAAAAAAAAAAGGGAAGGGAAGGGAAGGGAAGGGAAGGGAAGGGAAGGGAAGGGAAGGGAAGGGAAGGGAAGGGAAGGGAAGGGAAGGGAAGGGAAGGCAAAAACCCAAATCACGATGCAACCATCCCATCCCTACCCAAGCAATTCAGTGTACAACATCCTACCTGTAGTGTACACGTTAGGCCTCTGTTTTCACCAAAAATGTCATTTCCATGACTTTGGATGCTCTCTCTGCAACAACCAGTATTAATCTTAACTCTTCATTGTGCTTTCTAATTGCTAAATATTCAGATATTTGGATTACTGGTACATGGTTACTCTACTGTCCGTGTAATCACATCATATGGTTTTCTGCAGTAGAAGGTTTATTGGTATGTTAGAGGCAGTAATATATAAGTGGAATTGCACGGGGTGGATCTATTTTTCCTCTTCTTTATACCAATTTTATAGTGGGTGATACCACTGATTACAAGCACACCCATGTATCAAAAAAGATCAACAGTTGCAAGACGTGTCTTTTTGATGGGATGCTTCATTTGAGCATTCACCTGAGGGCTGAGTAGATGATCCATACTAGTGATAGTTCTACATGTATGTCAAACTATGGAATTTATGATTTCATATTTTGGAGGATGGATATGCTCTATTAGTAATCACAGTTGTCATTACATATGAACCCTCCAGGATATAAACTGAGACACCTTCACTGAAAGAAGTGGAAGGGTAGTAAGTTCAGAATGGAGAAGAAAAACAGAGAAGTGGACAGTGCTGGATGACTGAGATGTTTAATTTTTTTCTTTTTATACTGTGAGCAACTGTAACTATTTACAATCTTGCCTGAAATTCAGTGGTGTTTTTCTAAGGAAATTTCCACATTTGTTAAGAATTGCATCATGTTGGTACTGAAATGCTCTGTCCCTGTGTAATTCCTTTCCCCCTCCCCAGGTCTCCTCTCCATCACTATCCCTGTCCAGCAACTTCTTTATCATCATCTCTCCACTTCCCATTGGGTCCTAAAAGACATATTGCTAATTTCATTCCCTCAAGAACACGGGAGCCCAGAGCTTTTATGGCATGGGGGAAGTTGGAAACAGACCTTGTGCCTCTGTGCCACCAGTGCTGGAAGAGCATCCCTGCAGATGTTGCAGCTGCAGCATGCCAGCGCATTACAGCATCCGCATTATGAAGAGACAGCAGGACAGCACAATCTGCTCTCATCTAGACTCCACCAGACTGAAATCTGAGGTCTGGAGTAGAAGATTGGTATGAAAGCAGCTCGTATGGGGTTTATAACCTCAGTGTAGGCAAGAACTCAAATTCTGAAGAATTGAGAGGCAGAAGTACTAGAGACTTCAGCCAACTTCCAGTTGGACCTAATTCCTATTGGCTGACAGTCATGATTTTGCACACAATATTTCTGTATCACATCTGTACTTAAGAGATTCCTCAAGGCTGTTGCCTGCATACACGGAGAACAGCTATGAGGGTAAAGGACAGTATCTTTGCAGCAGCAAGCAGTTGTTCCTAATCCTGAAACCCCAGTGCACTTGGAACCATTTCTCCCGCTCACATAATCCCTTTCTTTCTAAGATGAAACTTTCTTTACTCACTTCAGCAAATGTTGTGGAAGCAACATTTCCACAAGACCATTTGTCTCAATGCTATTTCCTCTGTGGTTTTAAGTCTAAGGATCTTTGGTGATCTTAGACTCTTTCTAAGATGTTATTGACAGCTTAGGAAAAAAAAAATATTAAAAATTCTATTAGTGTCAAAAGACAACACAGAGGGAATGAAAATACCTGGAAATGTTTTAGGATTTTGCAAGTCAAGGAAAAATAGTGTACCATGACTGAGGTGAAATGGTTAACTGTACTTCTGTGACACCCTTGCCTTTTAGATAACTCCCCAAAAAGGGGATAAAACCCGGTTTTCTACACTTGCGTAGCCTCATTGGTAAAAACACGTGTTTTGCGCATGTGTGTCACACACAGCCTACGCATCCCACATGCGTGGCCCTGATCTGGTGAAGTCTGACACAGAGATATCCTTTTTCATGCAAGTATTGCCATCAACTTCAAAGGGAATATTTCCAGGACTAAACTTGGTCATGTGTGTGACTACCAGGATCAGGGAGCTGGTATGAGCACATGTCCCCACTTGCTGTACCAAACAGACACACATCGCTCCTTTTGCTGTCGCCTCCCGTGGCGGAGGCCTCATTCTGCAGCGGACTGAAGTGTGATATACTGGCAGGTGGTCTGTATTAGAAAGGTCACCGACATTGTCAAGCATCTTTTGGAGGGTGACTTTGCACCTAGAAGGTTATCGGGCCACAGCCATGAAGTCCACAACAATTCCTCTGACAATATTGTAAACAGGTAATATCTCTGACCCCTTTTTAGACTTAACAAAACACAGGAGATTAAAGTTCTGTGCCTCTTTCACCCCTCCGTCATCCATGTATACACTTCCCCTAAGCTTTGTCTTGAAGTACCCTGCAGAAGTAGCGAAGTTGTGAAAGAGCTACTTTAATTATAAGTACCACAGTAATGAATTCAAGTACACTCATTTATCATAAAGGGCTTCCCCATCTGTCTCTTAAGTATGCTCAAAAATGCTGTGTATTTGATAACATGAAGGCTGAGAATTTAACACATTTTAGTTTTAAGCACTCCATTTTGGTTAGCTTTTTGTAAGACTGTACAACTGCATTTTGACTGAAAGAGCAGAGCAGATTGGGTTGTGTGAGTGTGTGTGTGTGTGTGCGCGTGTGTGTGTGTAGGGGGTGTGTGCGTGCACGCGCGCCTGCGTGTGTGTGGTCTCTCCCTAATTTATTTGCACTTCAACCCATTGGGATCAAGCAGCAATCCCTGTAGGCAAAAGAAGATTAGGGAAAGCGACTGACTGTTTTTTCCCAGACACAGAAGGGAAAGCGACTTCTCAAGTACCGCAAGTTTTTCTGGCCACTGTACAAATTGTTCCTGAGTATGGAGAGTTTCCAAAAGACCTAATTAGCAACTCGCTGCAAACATTTCTTTGCATTAGCTAATGATCCGGCTACACTTGTAAGCAAACAGTACCAACATATCTAATCAATGCAGAAAAACCAACAGAATGCCTATTAAACATCTGGATGTAATTTTCTAGTTAGACTTCGAACAAAACGAAAACATATGCAGGTTTCTTTGATCTACGCCTCAACAAAGAAATTGTCGATAAAAAAACACACTGGCCAGTCAATGTGTCATTTTCATAAAGCCTGGTCATTTCTCTTCAAATGTTCCCAGTTTAATTTTGTTGGTTTCCTGCAATCTCTAATTTTACCATATTGTGTGAAACCACAAGGGATTCTTTGGATCTGATTTTATTTGAGGTTTTACTGCTGCACGATCTGCTACTGATGTTTTTTTGAATTCAACTCGGGGAATTCTTAAGGATGAAAGAATGGGGGAAGGGAATACAGACATGATGGTAAAATGACCTAGTGCAACTTTTTGAACATTCTTGCCTACGAGGAAAGCTACTAATTAAAAAGAAATCAAATTACAAAGCGGGTATGCAATGGCTATTAGCCAAAAGATAGCGAATAATTAGAAATGTAATTGCTTTACCCTGCTCACATCATTTGCACTTCATAAATAAAGAAATATTTTAAAAGTGATATTGTTTTGCATGCCCCCATAATAATTATCATTCTTGCAGCTGTATAGGTTGTCACTACTATACCACATGCACTGTATCATACAGATACTACTTTTTCCTCTACTCCACCTATGCCCTCCTGCCATTAAAAAAAACCCAACAAAACCAGAACAGCCTCCTCCCCGCCCATGCACACAATTTTTAAACATACTCCCTGTTTCTCTTTCGGTTGAAAATCCAATGATCTCTCAATCTAAAACTTGGAAAGCATAAAATCTATTGAATTCTGTAATTGCATCCTTCACTGATTTGTTCTCACTACATAGGTAGTAGAACAGTGGGATAAATCACAAATTTGCTAAATTGTTTCCCACCCACCTGCAGCAAACTCCCAGTGATTAACATCAACAACATTTTTATTGTATGTGCCAGCTTGTGGGAAGTTAAAAAATATTGCTTGTAAATAGTACTGTTAACAGTAAAGGAAAAAAATATAAACAGTATGGTAAACAGAACATCATACAATACGTCATTTCCCAAACGAACAGATGCTACATCTGAAACCCTTTCAGAACATTCAAGCTACATTTTGGACCCGATACTGCTTTTTTTCGACTCAAAGCTCCAACTGCTTCCAGTGTGAGTTTTCAGTACATAGTCAATGCAGGATTAGACCCTTTGCTACTACATTAAAATGCTTACAGTGAAAAACAATTGATTTCGAACAGCAGGGTTGAATGGATGGTTAAACAGAATGGTCTGGAGGGGTGTAATAGTGAAGGCAACCTTTTTATTGTGTTTTTAAAACGTGAGACAAAGGTTTAAACACAATTATTTTTAATCCAGTTCGAGAATTGTGTAGAGTATGTACAATATTGTAGCTTAATGATCTGGTAGAAAATACTACCTTGAGTTGAACACAGCTCTTTACAACACGCTTACCCGTATTTTGGCCTGTATTTCAGTGGTGTAAATGGTGAGCATTGCCATGGAATGAAGATGTTCAGTTTTCTGGGATTAATCCAGATTTATACCCATCTGACAAAAACGAAATTTTATGCTCTAATCAGCCAACGATGATGCATTATAAATTAGTTAAATATCAGATAATGCCGGTTATTGTTCATGCTACGTAATGTCAGTGGCTCTCATTTGAAAAAAAAAAAAAAATCAAAATCATTGCATTTGATTCTAGTGCTGCTTTTACAGCTCTTCTGTCTCGATTATAATGGAGAGGATTCAAAATGCCCTTAAGTGTCTGATTCCAGAATCTAAGTAGCTTAAAAGCACTTGTTTTAAAAAAATCAGGAAAACGGAGATTTTCTGTTTCTGTTAAAACATGCCTTGGACATTTTAATGATGACAAAGGTTACAAGACATTTCAACTTTCATGTAGGCAAGCAATTAAAAAAAAAAAAGCTTTTGTTTATGTTCCAAAACATAGTGTTGTTTTAATGTCGTATCTGTTAATATCTCATTAACAACTTGTGCCAGCAGGTTAAGCAAAGTACAACCAAAGTTAGGTAAGTGTTACGTTATTACAGACTCCATAGCTACTAGGTACACACACACAAAGCATATAATGATAGCTTGCATTTTTATGGTATCTTTCATCTGAAGATCTAAGTACTTTATAAGCATTAATTAATTAAGCTTTCTAATGCCATGAACAGAACAGTGAGTTGGCTTGTCCAAGCCTACAAGGGAAGAGCTGGGAACTGAATGCAAGATTTTTAGCTTAACTTATGCACGTGCAACACCAGAGAAGTTTACATTCCTGTCCTGGGAACAACAGTCTATCAAAAGTCACTATCAAGGGTATTTTGCCTCATGTCCTAAAGAACATTAATAGTCCTCACGTTTATTTATGCATTCATAAAAATGTATGCAGTAATATGTATAAAAATACAAACACACACATACATATGTATAGGTACAGACACCTACAGATACAGACGCCGTTACATGGACATGTGCACACAGACACGCGCACAGAGACACACATGCACCTGTTTTCAGTGTCAAAAATCTGCAGTCCTGGAACGAAGTCCAAACTTCACTGCAGAAGACTGAGGGAGTTTGATTTTCTTTTCCTTTGGTTGTTTCTTGGAATTCCTTCTTGGTATTCTTTGGTATTCTGGGAATACTGTAGTATGGAAATTAGCACTTTGAATGAGTAAAGCTCCATCTTGATAATTGCCAACGTATCAAATTCTGTATCAAATTTTAAACATAGACTGCTCTTTCTTCTGGATACAAGATGAAGTGTAGTACAGTTCTAAGGAAGTGTAAACATTAATGGGGAATTCTAAGAAAGGGTGTATTATAAAATTACCTTTACTCTGTGATACGACATTTTAAGGCCTCTCTTTAGGTAGCACAGGTATACCAACTGCATAAGCACCTCTTAAGGCATTAAGTCCGAAGGTACCAGCATTTTACACTTTATCATGCAACTCTGCTATGAGTAAGGTGGTTAATAGGGGACAGGTTTTGAAGTTTACTGCCCGCTGCGAGGCGTGTCGCCATTTGTGCCCTCAGCAGTCACACATCCAGAGCCTACGGAATTTGTTTGACCCTCATCTACCTCAAGTGGGCCTACAGATGGATATAGCCACATACGTGTTGCATTTACAACCGCAAACTTCTGGGCAGCTTTCCTCTAGCAGACCCCTCTTGTAAAAAAGCCGATTTTCCCCGAAGGGCGGACCAGAGGGTCGCCCCGGCCAGCGTGGCCGTTGGTGTAGCCGAGAGACGCAGACAAGCCTGAGCTTTTGCCCTTCTTTTCGGTATTTTCGCTGCAGCTGAGCGCACCGTCGCCAGGTGCTGCGGCGGGCACCGGTCCCCTTACACACAGAAGGCGGGGGTGGGGGAAGGCGCCGTTATCTGCCCGCCCGCGCTACGAAGCTGATCCTGCGGACGGGACAGGCTCAGCCTCTGCCCCTGCGCCGGGCCGCGGCCTCGCTACGGGGCTGAGGGTGGGGGGGAGGAGGGGCCTCCCTCACACCGTGCAGCCCCCGGCCGCGAACCGGCGACCCTCTACGCGCCTGGCACCTCCTCAGCCACGCTCCCCGCCACCGGCGGGGAAACCGCCCCTCTCTGCGGAGCCCCGACGGAAGGAAACCTTCGGAAGTCCCGACTCCGCACCCCTCCGCGCCGCGGAGGGCGGCAGCGGCGGCCGAAGGCGCGCAGGCGCCGCGCGCGGAGCTCGCCGACAGCCCCGCCCCCGCCCGCCCCGCCCCCCCGGGCCCGCCGGACCCACGTTACTTTGATTGACAGCTCATCCCTCCCCGCTCTCCTTCCCGCCGACCTTCCCCTCCTCCCCGCCGCTCCGCGCGCCGGCCGCCCTCCCATTGGCCGGCTCGCGGCGCTCCCGCCGCTCCGCCAGAAACGGTTCCCAGCGAAAGGCTGCGGGGCGGCGGGGCTGCGGCGGCCGCCATTGGCCCGCCGGGCCGGGGCGCGTCAAGGACCCACGTTGGTGCCGGCGCCGGCGATTGGGCGGCGGCGGGGGGGAGTGGGAGGGGGCGCTCTCCCCCGCGCGGCGGGGTGGGCGGGGCCGGGCGGCTGGTTAGCTGGCGGAGTGTGAAACCGCGTGCTAATGTAAGCGGGGCGGGCGCGCGAGCGCGGCGCGTCCCGGCCCGTCCCGATCGCGACCGGCCCCGGCCCCTCAGGAGCGGCGAGGAGAAGGAAAGGGAAAGGAGACTCGGCGGCGCTTCCAGCCGCTCGCCCCGGGGTGCGGGGTTTTGTTTGTTTATTGTGGGTTTTTTTTTTTTTTTTTGTTCCCCCCAGTGGGGAGAACTTTACCCCTGGTCAGCGCGGAGCGGTGGGGCGGCGCGGGGGGGAGGAGGAGAAGGAGGAGGAGGACGATGCTGCTGAGGATGCTGCTGCTGAGGAGGAGGATGATGGTGATGATGCTGCTGCCGCCGCGATGTTCCGCGCTCGGGGGGCCCTGGTGAGACGCACCCGCCCGGAGGAGGAGGCTGCAGCGGTGCCGTGGCACGAAGGAGCTTCCCGTCTGATTTAGCCCCGATACGGACGCTTTTATCGTTTTTTTTTTTTCTATTTTTTTCTTTTTTTTTTTTTTTCCTTCTCCGGTCACCCCCCGACGGGACCGGTCGGGCCAGCGGGCGTTTTTGAGGAGTTTTGTTCTTTTGTCCCGGGGAACCTCTCCGCAACGAACGGGGGAGTCTCCGCCGCCTGTGTGGTTCCCCCCCGCCCCCCCCCGCCCCGCTCTGCCCTCCGGCCTTCCGTGCATGTGCTACCGGAGCTGCTCCCGCTGGGGCCGACGGTGCAGGGCCCCCCCCCGCCCCCTTCCTCCTCCCTCTCCCGCCTTCCTCGCGTCTTCTCCATCGCTCCGATGACCTGGCCCCTCTGCCGACGCCCGGGAGCAGCGCGGCCCTCCACGGAGACACTCTCGCTCCCCGCCGGCTTGCGACGGGCCCGCCGCTGACGGACAGACGGACACCGCGTCCCGCTTCATCCGGCTGGATTTTTCTTTTTTTTCCCCCCTCTTTTGGCAAAAAGAGGCAAGAAGTAGGGAGAGAAGTCACCGCCGCTGCCCGGGGCTTTCCGGCCTTACAATCGCATCGGCAACTTGCGAGCCCGAGAAGGGGGGGATCGTTCGCTCCCGGAGAGCGGCGGAGCGGCCGCAGCCACCCCCACCACCCCCCCCGACACCTCGGTCCCGTCGGGTCCCGTCCCGCCGGAGGATCGCGGAGCGGCGGTGACCGTCCGGAGCGCGGCCACTCCGCCCCACCCGGGCACCCCTAGCCCTCCCCGAAACAGCAGCAACAAAGGACGCAGCGGCCGGAGGATGTCCCCGTGGCTGGGGTACTGAGCTCCGCCTCGCCCCGCGGCCGCCGGCTGTCGCCGCTCCTGCCCTCGCGGCTCTCCGGGGCGTGAAGCCGGGGCAGGGCGGGGGGGGGGGGGCTCGCCGGGAGAACCGCGCTGCGAGGGAGCCCCGCCGCGGCCGGAGCCATGTTCCCCCAGAGCCGGCACCCCGTAAGTACGGCCGGGGCCGCCCCCCGGCGGGGGTGGGGGCGCGGAGGCCGCCCGGGGAGCGGGGCGGGGGCTGCTGGTGCTGGCCCGGGCGGCGGCACCCCCGGATTCCCCTCGGCCTGGCTTGAAGCGGGGGACGACGGGCGCCTTCCTAAGTTTGTGCCCTCCTGGGAGGAGCGGCAGGGCCGGGGATGGAAGGGGGGGGACACAGATGGACGCGCCCCCTCCCCTGACCCCCTTTTGTTTCGCCGTCAACTTCTATGCCTTGGGAGTGACGGCGGGGGGTCGCCGCCGGGCCGGGCAGAGCCCCCCTCCCCGCCGAGCGCGGCGCCCGGGCCGGGGCCGGCCGTGCCCCCGGCGGCGGGGGTCGGCGGGGAGGAGCCGGCACGCCCCGCTTTCGGGTAGACGGCAGCGGCGAGGAGCGGGTGGGTCGGGGCCGGAGCGGCTCCGCGAGCGCGGTCGGCCTCGCCCCCCCCGCAGATGAGGGACGGGAAGGTGGGTAACAAGTGCGCGGCGCCCCGGGGTCGGGGCGGGCCAGGCTCTCCCTTCTTTGCCTTCCCTCTCTCCGCTTCCCTCCATCCCTCCGGCCCGGCCGCGGCTGGCAGCGCCGCCGCCCCCTCCCCCCCCATCCCTCCCCCCGGGGCGGCCGCGCCGTGTCTGAACGTGCCTCTTTCTCCCGTGCCGGCTGCCGCCGCGCCAGACCCCGCACCAGGCTGCGGGCCAGCCTTTCAAATTCACCATCCCGGAGTCGCTGGACCGCATCAAGGAGGAGTTCCAGTTCCTCCAGGCGCAGTACCACAGGTGAGCGCCAGCGGGACGCCGCGGGGCCCGGGGGTCGTTGCCCCGACGCCGGCCGGGTGCGGGAGGGGACGCGGAGCGGGGGGGAGCGGGGGGGGGCGGGGGGCTGCACTGAACGGGCGCGTCCAGGCGGTGGCGTGCGGCGTCGCGGCTGAGCCCTGTCGCGGGACCCGGCACCGGCGGCGCGGGGAGTCCCGGTCCGGTCCCCATCGGTGGCGGGACGGAGGTGTCCGAAGGACGGGGGGGCTTGGGAGGAGGCACCCTTTGCGCTGTGCGGGTTCTCCTGCCGATGGGTGGCCCCGGCACCCGCGAAAGGGTGGTCGTGTCGGAACTGGAGCAGTTCGGTGCATGTATGCATTAAAATAATAAAAAGAAAAAAAATTAAAAAAAATAGTATTTGTTAGGGATCCTTCTGTGGGGGACTTTTAAAAGTATATCGAGAGAAGACCAGCGCTAATTCTGTGTCACAGAGCATTAAGGAGGCTAATTCTCATGTTTGCTCATTTGCGTGTGGTGTTAATGCGAAGATTAATAAAATGCTAACGTGCGGTGCTTAAAGAGCCGAGAAGGACTGTTAAAGCACACAAGTACTGGAGTACTAACACAAAGTTGACGTGACCCTGCTGAAGCCGTGGCATGCGTTTCTGATGACCGGGCTGTCCTTCAGGCGTTCTGGTTGGGTTTGCGCTTGCTGCTGGGGTCCCTGCAGAGGTTTAGAGTACGGGCTCTTGCGTACACAGGGCGTTAAGGGGCACTTACTCTTCCTTAATTTTGTTCTTTCATGCACCTGCAAGACCTGGATAGGAATAAAATCTTTACAGGTTTCACAGTTAGAAACTGCTTCGTTTTGATGAGATTTCCTCTTTCTTACCTATGTCACTGTAGTCGTAGCTTTATCTAAAATCGTTAACTTGTTTAAGCCATTTATTACTTTATTAATGCCGTGTAAACTATAAACATTCGATAACAGGGCTGTAAGTGAAAAATGCTGGCTTACACACTAGCTGTTCCTTTGGATGCTTACTGGTGTCATTAAAAAAAATCAAATCAGTATGCTAGAGAACAAAGGGAACGTTAGGCATTTGCCCTGGTGAAACTAGTCAGAATTATAGTCTTGTTAGTGATGAGATATGCAAGTACCAAATGCAACTGGTTTTAATTTATGAAAACAAAACCAGAAAATTTCCTAGTAAATGATAATCAAAAGTTACTGATTTCAAGCTGTGGGCAAGATAACATTAGAGAGTACTTAAGGTTAAGAATTATAGACATATTCAAGTTGTAATTGTAAATATGAGTGATGTTACTTGGCAGTAATTTACTAAATGCCCTATACAAAGAAATACCTCTATTTTACTACTGAGAAGTACTTTGGGAGAAATTCAGCTCCTGTTATAGCTTGAAAGTTGTGACACTTTGTAGCAGCTCTTCGTCAAGGCATGAAGATTGGATTTTTTTGGGTTCTGGAGACAGTCTGGGCCTCTTCCAGCACCCATGAAATACCTTTTAAATTTCCTGTTCAGCCTTTGTATTTAAAGTATGAATTAAGTCTTTCTGTGTTTGTGTGTTAGTTTATGAGGTTCTTTCTTTTTAATAAGCTGCTTCTGTGAAAATAAAAGTAAAGTGGGTAAATGTCAAAACAAATGACATAACCGTTACATTAAAGTGTGATCTATTTTGTAGCCTTAAATTGGAATGTGAGAAACTGGCAAGCGAAAAGACAGAAATGCAGAGGCACTATGTGATGGTAAGTATATTAGGTTTTTCTCTATTTCAGTAAATACCTTCTAATGCAATGTAAGCTAGCATAAGAAAATAATGTGTGCTCCTTTATTTGCAGTATTATGAAATGTCATATGGATTAAACATTGAAATGCACAAACAGGTAAGGCATTTTGTTTTCTAAACCACAAAATCTGCAGTCTGTCTAGTGCATTTAAATGTAGCTTTTCTGTTTATGTTCAGATGACTGTATCATGTGTCTGAATCAATAGGCTGATTTGTAGCCTTGATTAGTAAACCTTTGCCTCCCTTCTGTCAAATGAGGTATAGATTAGGTTGAGCGACAAGGCTTTCTTGGTATTGGTCCTGAAGGACACTGGCAAAAATAGGAAAGGTCTTTTGTATCTGTGGTTTCAAAGGTACAATTCAGTGCTTTACGTGGTTTTCTTTTGTTGGTGGTAGAGCCTTTGATATGTAGAACTGGTCTTATGCATCTGTAGCATATTTGTAGCAGTAGTTGCTCAAATCCTTGCCGTTTAAAGGTATGAAAAGATTAGTGACTTGGAAAGCTCTAGTTATGACTATGAGTTTGCAAGTTCCCATAAAATTCACACTTATGGCCACTATAATGGTGAATAAAAAGAGTATTGAACTGGAACAAGACACTAAGGACCTCATAAGAGAAGAAAAGCTAAATGATTGCTCAGCCCAGAGGACCCTCAATTGAGTAGTCATTGTCTGCCAAATAAAGCATTAATGGCAGGGTGTAAGTATTCTGTAGATATGCTGACATTCACTTTTTCATCAAGATGCTGGTACAATAAGTCTTTCAGAAATCGATGGCCTCTTAAAAAAAATTATCATTAGATGAAGTTGCACAGTTGGACACATTTCAAAGTGCAACAATACAATTCTTTCATGATGTGTATGTGCTATTTCATCTAAAACTCTTGTTTCATTAAATTAAAGAGCATGGCTGACCGGCTAGGGCACAGCGAAGAAATTGATTAGTTCAGGCTTCGGATCTTCAGTATATTCAAAGACTTTCATTAAGCAAGTGAATTGCAGAGTTGAATTTTGCTTTTGTAACTCTGAGCTCTTTGATTTTTGTCTTATTTTCCCCTAAAAATACTATATTTGGTAAGGTGGTATTATAATTCTGTGGTAACTTTCTATCTGCAAGGCTAGGTAGGTATTCTCTTGGTTTTCAGAGGTACACTTGTTTGAATCCAAAATGCTGGTAAAAGAAGAATATTATGGCAACCTTTTTTTTTTTTTTTTAAATAATGCACTGAATAGGTAGACAGAACAACTGCAGTAGTGTTTTGCTAGGTTCTGTACTGTAGCTGCAATAGTTGTCTTGTGTTTTAGAAGAACGTCGGTTTTTCTGTGAGGTGACTTTTCTGGCCTTTGTGATTTGGAGATTTATTTCTTTCTTTCTGGGATTATTTTTTCCTAAACAACTTTTTGGCACACTGTAACCTGTGAGGAAGCCAACATCTGTGTAGGAGCCTCATTTGGTGTGAAGTGGATGTTGTTTTCAGAACATCTTTGAAGAGAACATGTGACTTCAGTAAATGTACTAGGAATTAACTTTAGATAAAATCAATTAAACCCACAAGATTAAAGAGTGTCAGAACTGAGGTTTCCACTTTGACCTTAACATCTGTGTATTGCAAGGGTTTAATGTTCTGTATGTATGGCAACTATAATTACATACCCAGTAGGCAGTGATACTTTGGAAGCTTTTAAGATTTATGACGGAGCGTTATACATACATATGTTGGTTTTAGCTGGGGAGGGTAGAGCACACTTGCTCTGTGTATGCTGTTAAGAAAAGAGTAAGCTTTTTGGAGGCATAAGTACACTTCAGTGGATATGAGTCTCAGATACTGTGCTTTTGCGTGTTAAGTAATTCTAATGTCCGATAAAAGTAGCACCTTCTTAAAGACTCTTGATTTAGATGTCTGTAATGAGGATGCCAAATGGTGTTACAGTTCAGTATGTAGGTGGTCTTGGGATTTTTTTGTTTCCTGTAATCTACCAGTGACATTCTTCTGAATTTCCACCGCTAACGATAAGTTCTGAGGAGGCTTTTGGCAGATAGTAATCATAATTCTTATTAAAACTGGTGACGTCTAGCCCCAAGGGTGTAGCCAGGCTCAAATTGATGCTTTTTGCTGGCTGATCACCAGCGTGGCCTAAGTGCTCATTATGTTGTAGAGAGGGCCTTTGGAGCTCTCATTACGTTTGACAGGAATTCTCTCTAGGGGGAAACTGGGCATTAGCTAGACTCCTGACAGGCTGAAATTATTCCTGCTTTATGGCTTATAACCAAATGCTAGCAAGGCATCATCAGGGGACACGAAAAATTGTCATTTCTGACAACATCTTTGTTACTGAAAAATGCATTGATGGGGAAACTTTCCGCTGAACAAGCTTTAATGTTTTTAAGGCCTGCCTCCTGTGTGGATACTGCACTTGCTCTGTGTGAAGCCCTTCAGAGTGCTTGGCTGCTGATTGAAAAAAACAAAAAATTACACTGCAGCAGTGTTTCTTTATGCAGTGTGGTGCATACCTCACTGTTAAGGTAGAGTCAGTTCCATAAAACGAAATAGTTGCAGTTTGCCTGCGTGTGAAAGGGTTGATTTCTTGTACTGATAAAGTTGCATCAGCAGTTCTCTCTTCGTATGATTTGGTAATCTCGTACAATTTGACTAAAAAGAAGTTAGTCAGGACTTGAATGTTCCTATAAACAGACTTAATTGAGGTGAACTTTCCATACACAAACAACTGTACTGCAGAGCTTTCCACTTGAATATGTTGAGTCTAGAAATGGCCGTTTTAAAGCTTCCTTCACAACTTTAGCTTTGGCACTTTGTAGTGTTTAATTGCATAATTGTGTGCTTAAATCCAGGAACTGCTGCTACATTTCAACCTGCTGGCTGAACAGTGGTCAAGAAATAATCTTTCTGACATATTTGTGGCTAGCTTGTGGTTTCTTGGTTGTTTTTTCTTTTTTGTGTGTGTTGTTTCTGTGTGTGTTTTTTAATTTTTTTAAAAAATTTCAAAGGTTAGTTCTTAAGAGGATGTTGTATGTGGACTCTCATACTGTTTTCAGAGATAATTTTAAGGTGAATAGTTACTGACTAAGGTTTGCATACCTGAAACAGAAACAAGCACCTGAAGATTTGTTTAGGATAGATGCGCTTGATTCAGATATTGTTAACATGTGTCAAGACAGAATGAATAAGGGCGTTCTGTGTGGTCTTAAGTTTCTTTTCTGTGTTTGTACTGTCCAAGTCAGACTTTTCCCACTCTGACATCCATTGCTGGCAAAGCAGATGCATCAGCTGTTAGTGCCAAGATGTAGAGTTGGTTGGGTGTTAAAAATCACACTGTACTTAAAGGGTTGCTGGCCTTTGCTATTAGGGCAGTGCCTCTTTATTTTCACCAGCTCTGTCTGTCATCTTCTGTCATAAGTCAGAAGATAAGGCTTCCGGTGCGTTTAATGCCTAGATTGTTTAGGTGCAAGATTAGCTCTTGTTCAGTGGCAGGCAGCCAAAGAAAGAAAAATTCATCACCGCTGAACCAACTGACAGACTATATAAACTACTACAGCATGTGGGTTTCTGCTGTCCTAATGGTGACAGCTAGGTTTCCTTCTCTCTTTGGGTGGGTTATTGTGATCTCTGTGACCTGCCTGGAGGCAGATCTGTCATTTGGTACCTTCCCTCATGTAGAAAAGTATGCAAACTCCCAAACTGCGTTATGTTAACCGATTGTACAAGAATTAAATGTCTGTTTTAGCCTAGACTGTATTGGGGAATCATTTCTAATGCTCTACGGCAAAGGACAGAATCTTCTACTGATATCTCATTAGAACGTCAGTCTTCAGGTGTGGGTTAAATAGAAGAGAATTAAGGAGCTTAGTCAGCTCTCTACAGCTCCTGAGTAGGATGGCTGTGCTATCGAAAGGGATTTAAAGGTAAATTGATTTTTTTCTTTTTTCCTGCTTGCATTTTAATTATTGCAATGAAAAACTTCATGAGTCCTTAAGGTTGTCGTGGTGTGCAGTGAACATTTCAAGAGCATTTTACAGTTGGCACTGCCACATGAGACATGCAAAACCTGTTTTTATTTAAAAGAGAAAATGGTAAGGTTGATGGGGACGTAATCTTTTTCACTCAAAAAAAAGTTATACTTATTCTACAGCTATAGGGTTTCTAAATGAGTACAGTTGTCTCACCAGTGCAGCCATTTCAACCACAACTAGAGTTGCCAGTTTGAATGGGGAGGAAAGATGCGTAATGACCTCAAATTGCTTGACCTGAACCACAGTCAAGCTCAAGACCAGCGTTATTGTTAAGAAATTATCTGACAGATTCAGGGCACTATGTGAAATGTGTCTCCATGTAGCTTTTAGATAACCATATTGTCAGATACCATCTATTATGTCAACTCCATATACAGCTTAATCCGAAAGTATGTCACAGTGTGAACACTGTACATATGTTAAATACTGCCTAATCATCTTGCATTTTAGACTTCGTCTACCAGATTTCAGGTTCCTTGCAGAACCATGGAGGGAGAGAGGAAGTGCGAGCCTACCAGCTATGTTGTTAAGCTTCTCTTGCATTGCTGGAATTTAGTTGCCAAATGTCTGTTGATGTACTTCATGGATCGTCTCAAGTGGACAACAAAAAAAATTCCTGGTATTTTTGGGGGCAAGGAGAAGAGTAAGAGGGAAGATGCTTTGTGAATGTGCAGTACACCTTCTGTCACAACAGAAAAGCGTAACTCTTTCCTCCTTTTGCTAGTTATACCAAATCAAGCTGAGCATTTGAATTGCCTTTCCTCCCACCCTGCTACAGCACTTAAGCGTTTGTAGCAAAGCAGTAGGATTGCATTGTGTCTCTTGTGCAAAATGGAAGATAGGATCTTCTAGGTTTGATAGTAGATCACCACTGGCATACAGTAAAAGCCTTTAAAAACAATTTTAGGTTAACTGGCACTTATCAGAAGACAGCACGGGACTGTTATTTTAAAATGATAACAACTTTGAGTAGAACTAATGAGGTTATCTTTCCACTTGAAGTAGGATTTAGGGATATCTACTGGCAATTATGTCAAACTACTGTTTTCGTCTTTCGCATAACACTTCTTAGTTAGACTCTGGATGTAACTATTTGAGCAACAGTAGTTGCTCACATAGTTCCTTTCAGAAGGGGGAGAAAAAACAGCTGATGAAGAATTCCTGATTTTTCAGCATGTGTTTGTCAGAACAGCCAGTTTAACGGATCAGTCCTTATGATGACTAGTAAGCCATGGCTTTTGAAGTACTTGCAAGTTGTTCTCATGTTCAACCTGCACTTGCAACCTGTGCTTTTTGCACGTATCACATTTCCATCTGGAGTATTTTGTGGAGGTAATCTTGTGTGATATCCCTGCGCAAGACTTTCCAATGTTTGACCCACCCTCATTGTGAAGAATTGTTTCCTTCACTAACTGGGACTTTGCCTCTCTGCACTGGTGGCCATCACCTGCCTTTTGGGATTTTTGCTGTGCACCTCTGAGAAGAGTCTGGCTTAGTCTCCATAACCACCTATTTGTCAGCAATGAGATCTCCTCTTCCACTAATCCTCCTCTTCTTGAAACAAACTTCCTGGTACATTGTGTGCTCTGGTTCCTTGGTCATCTGACTGGTGTCACTTAGTGACTTGCTCCGGTTTAGCAACATCTTCCTTCTTGCCAAACAAGGGGAACAAAAAGGGGAACAATTTACTTTAATCAGTCAGCTGGTTACAGTCATACTGTTGTATCCTAGTATGAGGTGTGGCCTTCATCAGCACAAGGGTGCGGGGCTGCTGTGTATTTAACTTGTCCTCCAGGACACTAGTTCCCTCTTCTGCAAAAACTGCTTTCTAGTGTGTTTCTACCCTGGCTGTGCTGCTGTAGGGAGGAGGTTGTCCCAGGTGCATGACAAAAAACAACTTTTGTTTGCTTTGAACCTGGTTTCCACTGTCTTTATTTGATGGGCCCTCCAGACAAGTGGTTGATGCCTAGCAGCTTTTTCAATGCACTCAAAATTTTATGTCTCTGTTGTAACCCATCTGTGTTGACTCCTTTGCAGGTTGGGCAGTCCCAGTCTATGCAGTTGTGTAGCTTTCTTTGACCATCTTCCTTGCTTTTCCCTCAACCTTTTTAATTTTTAACTTAGCCTGTTGAAACGAGGGGAGTAGAACTACATGCAGTTCTCAGGGTGCTGGTGAACCAAAGATTTTTATTATAACATAATTCTGTTTTCTGGATATTTTTTTTTTCTTTACTAAAGTTCCCAATATTGGTTTTATTTTTTGTCTGCCATGAAATGCTGAACTGCTGGAGTTACCTTTCACATTTGAGTTCGTGCTCATGAATGATGATTGTATGCTCAGGAGCCATCACTTTTTTATGTTGAGGCTAGGGATGTCTACTCCCAGGGTGCGTAAATTTTGTTTATATACAATTCTTTTTGTTGCCCACTTAGACCTGTAAGGTCTCCTTGCACTTCTTCAGCCATTGCTTTTGCTTTGAATGAAATCTCTTCTGGAGCAAGCTTTCTTACTCACTGCTTGCTTTTCCAGGCTGCACTGCTGAAAAGATATTCATAAAACAGATTGCAGTAAAGGCCCCTGTGAAACTCCACCGGTGACCTGTTTATGGCATAGTGCTGGAGATGATTGAAGAGTAGGTTAAAGCTTGCTGCAATTGAGTTTATTCTTAACTGAACTCTAGTTTAAATCTGACCAGGTTTAAAAATCAATTATTTCCTAAGCTTGTCTCTTTTAAAAGACCTAGTGATGCACTTTTTTTTTTGTACTTAAAAAAACAGCCTGCCCTGTTTCCCCATCAAGATGTAAACAAATGGAAACAATGTTGAATTCCCTCCCTTGGAACCATAATCACAGTAGGTTTAAGTGAAATTGGAATAGAATAGGGTTTATAGCATTTTTTTCATAGGGTAGTAGTATTTTAAGTTTGTAAGTGTTGAGGATTATTTTAGTTGTTAGCAAGCCTACTTATAAAATATACTTTTAAGTATGGGCAAAGCAGTTCAGGAAATTAATCAGTGTGGTAGGTTTCACTGAACTTTTTATAATGATAATAGTATTCTGTCTAATGATAAATTGCACAGTGTTAAAGAAGGCTAGTACCTAACTGGGGATTGGCTGAGTTGCTCTCACCTTTTCTTTGTTCTTCAGATGTGAACAAAATAGCACAGATGATTAAATTACAAATTAAAGTTCTTTGAGGGGTGGTGGGTTAGCTTAGTGTTAGGGCTGCTTATCTGAAAGTATCTTTTACTTCTCAGGTTATCTGAAGAGCTAACTAGCCTTTTTGGCTATGTGATAACAAAGCAGAAAACTGAAGTTGATTTGTGTTTTGGTGTAGGGTGGGTTTGTTTTTGTTTGTTTGTTTGCTCCCCCCCCCCCCCCCCCCCCCCCCCCCCCCCCCAGCAGCATGGGTGTTCTTTTTTCCTGTTCAGTCTTTTTTTTTTTTATTTCTCTTGAAGCTTTTTGATGTTTGTGTAAACAATCAGTCAAAGTAACTTACTTGTAAGGTGACCAGTCAGTGTATTGACACGAACAGACACAATAGAAAACTGCATTAGGAGGCAAGCCGTTGGGATTTGCAGTAAATATATTACAGAACACAAGTGAATTGCCGATACTGCTTGTTTAGCAGTTTGCAAGGGCAATGGTAGTATGGATTTTTGAATTAGAAAGGAAGGACTGTTCTTTCCCTGCGCTGGAACATCTAGTTGATGGCTGAGGATAAAATTGATTTAGAGAACAAAACACTGATGCCTTTATTTGTGCCATTTTAAAGGTTTCTATGGATTATCAAGCAAAATCAAAAAGATAGCTTTCAGTTTTGGAGAAGGGGAGCAAGAATAGGTATGTTTGTTTGGCTACATCTGGATTAGGTATTAAGTCTATGAGGAAACCTGCTTTTGTTAGGTCAAGAAGAGGAAAGGACATCTGAAACTGTGTGGTTTTTGTGATCTGTGGAAATCTGACTATTTATGAAATTGTTTTAAAGTGTTCTAAACCCCCCAAATTGCGGTGGTCTCTGCTTCATGGTATGATGAGCTCAACTTTTTTAAATGTAGAAGTTTGAATTCAATCCCTGGGGCTAGGGGATAAAAACCCCTCATTTTCTTGGAGGGGTCAGGGGGGGGTGACCAAGCTAATAGAAAGATCATTCTTTTGCAGTGTTGCCACAACAGTTTCCATTTACAACAAAGTCTTGTTTGTTTGGTGTGTTTTTTTTTTTTTTTTAAAAAAAACCAAACTGAAACATTTATCGCTGTTCTTCATGTGTGAGTTTGGATGTAAGGTCATTCTGACTTTCTATTTTTGTACCTGGTTATAAGGCTTCCAGCTGTTACTTTGCAGACAGCTAGCTGTCTGTGGCCTCCAATGATGGATGTAAATTGCCAGTTAAGCAAACACAAAATCTTTAATTAACAAGACCTATGGGAAGCTCTTAGGTTGTTTCTTTAAACTGAAATGTGAACAGTAGAATCGTGGCACTAGACAGGACCTAGTGCCTGCCTGTGTCCTAGCAGGGTTGGCTCTGCCAGTGTCATTCCTGATAGGATGCTTGTCTGTCTGTTCGCAAAGACTTAGCAGTAGTGGCAACTCACAGGCTCTCTAGGTAGCAGAGTGCTTTTATGTCCTTGCTGTTTAAGTGCTTCTTCAGTTATGACTCATTTGCAGCTTCAGCTCTTTATTATGCATTTTCTTCACTGTGGACAGGGAGAGCAGATCACTCCCCTGCCTTCCAGAAGCATTTTTTATACCTCTACAGTCTAATGTTCATTCTCTGAATGTTGTTGCCCAGCTGAAGTACAGTGCCCAAAATAAGTGGTGTACTCCAGGGGAGGAAATGCCATGCTGAGTAGCATAGAAGGTTTACTTCATGTACGGCTTACTGTGGTGGCAGCCTTTTTTGCAACAGCATGCTATTGACTTATGTTCAACTTCTGATCCGCTGTGACCGAGAGATTCCTTCCTGGCCCATTATTTCCTTTTCCTTTATGTTCCTGTCTAGGCGTGCTATGGTCCTTTATCCCTATTTATCCCTATCCTTCCTTTTCCTTTGTAGTCCATTTTTCCATTCACTGCAAAGTGAGTTCTGAAGCTGTTCTCTGGTGTATTCTGTCTTTCTCAGCTTGAAGCTCCTGCAAATTAAGGATTAGGGCAAATGAAGAGATCTTCATGCTTGTTAGTGGGAAATACTGAGAAATACTGGGCCTATCATGCATGTGGACCTTAATTTGCAGAAGAGAAGGATGTATTCATACATGGTTTAATCATCAAGCAGTTTTGTATTTGTTCCTGTGAAGTTTTAGCTTTACTGTTCTGTTTGTGTTGCTCCTAAGAGTGCTACGAGGGTCAAATTCTGCCATTCTTAACCGTGATTACTTTACCTTTTTGAACACTGTGTAATTCTGATGTTGTTTACTGATGAAAAATACTTCTGAGTTGTGATTTATATCCCTGTTTCACCTAGATGTTTAGGGGTAAGAGGCTTTTTAGTGCCTCAAGGAATAATAACTAAGCAGGAGTGTCTTTGCTCCTTCATATTTTGTTTTCTGTCTGTTAGGCACTGTCCTTTCATAGTTTCCTATTCACTTGACATTTGCAGGTTCTGCAAGGTGTCCACTAGTTACTCGGTTTTCACTAATCTGCTCTTTTTATTTCATTAGGCCTAGTCAATTTGAAGATGCGCTACTTGGAACGCTTTGATCTGTTCCTTTCCTGTTTAAGCTGCAGTGTTGACTAGTGATTTATATTAATTATGTGGTTGGTAATGGTTCTTGAATAGTTAACAAAGATGCAAAAAAAAGTACAGACTTTTTGGCCTTCTTGGTGTCCCTTGACTATATCTTTCCTTTTCTAGTTGAGAGGATCAAACCATTTTTTATTGTTCTCTGACTATTCTAACCTGTAGAGCATTAGCTTTTGCTTTAGCTGTTGCTTACTAGTGGCACATAGTTACAAAAATACATGCTTGTGCTATGTTCATATTGCCTCACCCAACCTAGTTTCTTGTTTGTGTGAAGTCAGGTAAGAATTTGGGATTCAGTCTTATGGCACAATTCCATCCCTCCCCTTTTTCCTCAGTCCCTCCTTCCATTCTCAGGTGTATTAACTGTCATCCATGTCCTTAATACTGTTTCATAAAGAAAAACCTCAGCTCTTCGTAATGCCATCTTACCTCCCCTCTCAGTAACAGGACGTATAAAGCTGATCTTACAAGTTGGCATGTGCTTTCCTGAAGCCTTACTGGTTTTTTCATACTTCCTTCCTGTCCCAATGATTGTAAACTCTGCAATGATTATCACTCTCAACCAAATCAGTTTCTAGCCAGATGGTTTCAATCAGTTCTTCTCTATTAAAATGTAATCTTGATGGCATCTTTACTAGTTCTTTCTTTTCTGTGAGCAACAGAATATAAATAAAAAATAATAAAATGGAGAAGAAACTTACTGACGTGTTCCCACGGTTTTGCTGAAAGATTTACAAACCTTTTTCCCATGTAGTGAAAAATCTCCTTTAGTTTCACCTTCCTTCCAAATCCTGTGTGGTGGATAATTCTGCTAGTTGCTAACAAAAGAGTTGTCAATCTTCTTAACTTGTTATTCATTGATGAGTCACCTGATGGCACCTGAAGCATTGATGTGAACCCCTTTTTAAGGCCTCTTTATCTCTGACGATGTATTTTTGAAACTGAACTGTGAATATACAAAGTATTGTAACATGGTGAAATTACATTTAAGATACAAAAATGCATGTGACTTACATGGTCAGTTTAATTTGGTGGCTATTTCTAAATTCCTGGTGAATGTAGCATGTTGAATTTTTTCCCCATATTTCAGGCCCATGTCCTGATGTGTCTTGTTTGTTGGCAGATGGCATGCTTATGGCTCTAGTCAAGTCCAGAGTCTAGTAGTATATTCTTACTTGAATGGTGATAAGGACTGAGTCCTGACTGGGAGTTTTGTTGTCGACTTGCAGACTGTAAACGTACATGCTTAGTTTCAGGAACTTTATGGTCTAATTTTTAGAAGCTGTATGATTCTGGGCACTTCTGCAGCCAAGGAACTCTGACTTTCTACTGCTATCCCAATAAATTGTCTCAGTGTGGCAAGTGCTGTAAGGATGTATGCAGAAATTCAGATGTGGCTTATGGAAGTGACAGCAAAATAGAAATTAGTTTTAAAATAATGCCCTAAACTAAAAGAAGAGCCAAAAGGGAAAAGAGCCCTGTTAGGGGTGTAGCAGTTACAGATATACTGCTTTTCTGTGTCTCCTTTCTTTTTCTTTTCTTTTTGCCTCCCCCTTGTTCTTGTATCTAGTGTTGCTCAGTTGTCCAGAGTAAATTAGGTTCTTGATGTCCTTAAGGGTAATAATGCAAAGCCCTGTGGGAAGAGGAGCTCATCCAATAGCATACTGTTCCCCCCAAAACCTCTGCTGCCAACTTGGTTCTCCTTGTACTTCGGGCTGCTCTGCTACCTGATGGATGCCTCCTGTGAGCCTGTTTAACTTATGGATGTGGTGGTCTGCCAAACTGGCCGTTTTCCTCCTCGTGTAGTAATATTTCTGCTTGACTAGTCAGTTGAGATATTGGACAAGTCCAGAGGTCTCCAGTGTGGTTTGAAGAAAGTGTACCTCTGGAAGCAAAGGTAGCAAGACCTTCTCTTCTGGATTGGAGTCAGCATCTCATGGTATCTAAATGAAAGTGGGAACTGCACGTGCTGGAAAACAACTTGAAAGTAAAATAAAGCTGTGTGCTCACTTGAAGGTTTAAATAATTCTGTGTGTATTGAAAGTTAGCTTAGGCATGGAAACTAAGCTGTGGAACTAAAATTTGGATAAACACACCTTTTGTAGTTGTGAGTGCTTGAGCAAGATGGGCTAAGGTTGGATTAAAGGAGAAATGTAATAACCGTCCTGTTTAGTCAAGTTTAAGAAGAGTCTTGACATAGTGAAGATGTGGGAAAGGAGCACTTTAACATCCTGACAACAGCTTCTTTGTTGCCAGTTGGCTTTGGATCAGCAGGATTTACAGCTGCAAATGGGATGGGCAGTTGTGTACAGTGGTTCATTGAGAGCTACACAGCAGCCTCTCTCTATTATTATAGAAAGCTTTGACATTAGACATCTGAAATATATCCAGTCGCTTCACTTTACAGTTGAACGAAGTCCAAACCTGTAGTAGATGTTTGGCAAGTGTAGCTGTTGACTTGTGCATCATATGTAGCTTATGTTTAAATTATCATGACCTCTCTGTAGTTTAAACTGACATCTAAGAGGACTGAGATAAATGTAGTTGAGGTACTGAATTAAAAAAAAATTATGCTAATTTCACTTTGGAAGCTATCTAGTGTTTTGTGGCTTTATCATTTTGAGGTTTTATTCTGTTAATAGTTCTGTTACTTCTTCCTCTCCCCACTCCCACTTGCAATATGGTGATGTTTTGGTTTTTTCCCTAGCTAAAGATTTTTCATGCCAGTCTTCTGGGGTTTTAATATCATCATCTTGTGGGTGGCTGATCTCGCAATTAAAATGAGTAGCACAAATGTGGGGCAGAGGGAAAGCTGTATTTGTTAATGGTATGTCATGTTAAACTGACAGCTTACGCCCAAAATACAGAGATTGTTCCTGTCGCTGAAATGAGCGCTACCCATTGCTGCTTGTCAGATTGAATTTCAAGTATGTGTTGAGAATAAACCTTCCCACCCCCTCCTATTGGTGAGCATATTAGTAATGACAGTGTTTATAATTTAAAATAGAGTTTGAAGGCCAACTTCCACAGTTTGTTGCAGGGTGGTTAATACGGCGGTAAAGGGGAGATGAATGTGGCTACTTGTGCGAGTCTATTACTCAGGAGGCCTGTAAATTTGATTGGCTGCTGCAGTTCTAGCAGAATCATTCGATTTGAGAGCAATAGAAAGATAAGATATCCAATTACCCAAATGATTTGCAGGGTTAGCCAACGTTGTCATGGAGATGCGAGTTGGAACAAATTAAATTTTAAGCAATAAAATAATCTTAAAGCACGTCTGGGAACAAGAAAATTTGGCAGTGGCACTTACCTGAATTGAATCTTAGCTTGACACGCTGTTGTTTGACATTGATATAATATGGGGGCCTAAACTTTTAAATGGCATGTTGCCTTTATTTTTTTTTTTTCCTTTTGCAGCCATTGCCAAAACAGATTGTGTAGTGTATTAGTTCTAAATAAAATGGCATTAAATAATACATGCATATCTCAGTGCTCAACATGGATTCAATAACTCATGAACAGCAAAGTTCACAGAATGCTAGCCTTAATCATTTGAAACTTTTGAGTAGTTGAGATTTAATTATACCTCCAACATCCCCTCAGCCCCTGAATTTTCAGCAACAAATTTTTGGAAATGCTTGAGTCTTTCTGCAGCGAAGTTCTGACAAAGCATGCAGAGAGCTAAGCACAGTGAAATGTTTCTTATATGTAATTGCTCTGGGAATACATGTGCTTTTTGTTGTCTTTGAATATCTGGATTACGAAAAGAATTAAGGCTACATTGTTTAAGTGTACTGCTTGCTTCAGCGATCCTGCTAGAAAAATCAAAATACTAAATGGGCACTAAACTTCAGCTCAAGACTAAAATACACACATACAACTTCTTACCCATGAACTTTTGAAATGTAGTATTTAACTGGTTTCTGGCTTGCAACAGGGATTTAAAAAATGGTCAAGCATGTCCCATAAAGAGGGCTTTTATCCATGTCTGTTAGACAGATGGAGATGAAAATTGGTCTGAGGTCAAGCCATTTGCAGCATTCTCATAGCCTTCGATTTTCTTCTCATCCCCACCACAGATAATCTCAAATGATTCAGTAATGACCCAAAGTGCAACATTGACCTTTACTCCCTAGTGGATTACTGTGTTACATGCTGTAAATGGCAGGAAGTCCATTTTGTTCTTCGAGGAGTTCAGTGTTGTACTTGGCTTTCTACGTGTTGAAAGCGTTAAGTGGAGGCAGAGTACTTCAGAATTACCTTCTAAAGCTTTTGTGAATGTGATTTGACAGTATAGTCTTTTCTGTGCATTAAAGGCTGATTCTCTGATTTTTTTGCTTTTAAGGAATGGATTAGGACATGCTTTTTTTTGGTTATCATCAGAACTTTGGGTTTTCTTGCTTTGCTTTTAGTCGTGTTGTTACTAATCTGTATTCTTTCCAATTTAATGACAAATGTGATTCTCAAAATTGTGTTGAAATAGCAAAAGTAAATAAAAATCTAATTAATGAGAATATATAAGCCTCTCCTTAAGAAGTGGCGATAGAGTGCTTTGAAATACTGTGATATAGAAAATGTAGTATAAAATACTGTTATACTGTGTAGTTTGCAAGAAAGAATAGCAAGCTTCTGACATACAATGGACATTTTTAGTTGACAATTCTTTTGAGAGGTAGCTTTGAGGGGTCTCAGGACTAATAATAGAGCAGTTGTCACAGTACAACTGATTGTTAAAAATAACATGTTGTAACATTTAATTTTTGCTTTAGATCACCATTTATGCTATAGCTACAGTCACTACTGGGAAATGTATGGTAGGCAAGGATTGGAGCAAACCCAAAATTATTATTGTTGAAACCTCTGAAGCTGAAAGGTGATTAACTAATTCGCCTTAGAGGAGGGTTGCATTTTTCACTCAGAAGTGAGAGTGGTGGCTTCCGTAGGCTGAGGCTTCCAGCATTAGTGATAAAATACACATGGGTGTTAGGTGTGGTGAGAAATACAGTTCAGAGTTTGGATGCTTGTATTATACTTCCTTCTTTTCATTCCAGTGCAAAAATCTGTAGCTGTTTAAGAAATCGTGTTGATTTAAGTATGATATCTTGCGCGGTGCTTTGGAAAGTACAGGCTGTCAGAGTGCAAAATGATCTAGAATAGACTACTGTAGAGGAAAACACTTGAATACTTTTTTTTTTAAACAATGCAGAAGGAAAAAAATTACAATTATATATATAAGCTTTTTCTTAACTGCTTAGTAAAATGACCTATTTAAATGAGTATTATATTTACTGTCCAGTCTGGTTGCTTTGTTCTCTGTCATTATGTTAAGAATTCACTTTAGCAAGAGACAAACTGAAGTACAAACACTTGAGTTTGGCAATGGTTAGGTCAAAACATTTAAGTCCTTAATTAGATGGAGCAGAGGCAAAAAAATTACATGAGTGAAGAAAAAAAAAATCTGTTGGCTCAACTTGATTTTACAAAATGCAGCTGAATTCCTTCATGTTAATTTTTAATGATACTTCAGAAAGGAGGGTAGCACTTCAGTCAGGGATCTGACAAGCTTGTCATTTGCAAATAAATCAAAAGACAATCATTACAACGGCAAGAACCAGTCAATGATGTAGTTTTGCCATTCTTTGATGGGCCCCACACTCAGGTCCTCTATTAAAAATGAATGTATTCAAGAGGCTCTGCATTAAGAACACAAACAATTAACGGCACTTCAGATACTTTGCTAAGAGCTGCCACAGAGCTAGGAGGGCTTCTACAGTCTGCTTTACCAAGGGGCCAAAGAACATGGGCAATTAGTTATGTTTGTCTATGCTTGAGCAGCTTTCTGCAAAATTTTCTTTGTTTACTTATTCTTCTGACTGCCCTACGTGTCTCAAGATCAGCAGTTGGATAATAGCTACGTTGTATTGGGAGGCCTGTAGAAGTAGCTGGTAAGTATCTTACTTTTAAGACTTTCAGACGCATGAGCTCCAAATCTGGAATATATAGTTTACTGTAATGCCACCAATTACTGATGAGACTCCTTCAAAAATATTTTTTGCTGTCAAGAATGAATATATGCACACAGGTGCATATATACTCAAAGATAATTCAGCTTGAAAGGTGAATCTACATTGCCTTTTGAACAGCTAGACTTGTATTTAAAGTAATGAAAGTTCCTTTTACTCAATTCTGAAAACAGTTCCTCATGGGCAAGATTAGGTCAATCGTGCATTAAAACCTAACTTTGACAACAGGACTAGAGAACTAAACTATTTTTTTTAATATGTTTATGAGTAGGAATAGTTTTTACTCAACATTTCAGGGCAGCAAAGGGGACATGTATGAGATCTGGATAAACAATTTTAAGTACTTTATTTAATTGTGTGTGGGAAATAGCCCTAGTAAGGCAAACTGCCTTTTAAATGTAAGTAGACTTCTGTTACGAAGTGTAGAATAGGCTTTTTGGTTTCCTTTCAGTGTAAATCTCTCCTAACTGGCACTTGTAACAGCAGCAAGAAATATGAAAATAAACTTGTTTATGGCATGTACAGTAAGTTTACCTAGCACTGTGGATGAATATTAAGGATGCTGTTCCTATATAATCATCAATGATGCCCTGCTTTGGTAAAACAAACTCAGAAGGCTACATTTCCGCCCCCCCCCCTCCCCCCCCAGCTCTGTTATTACGTCAGGTATGATAAGTAATAAGGCAATGATTTTAAAGTAAGATTGACTGGGAAAAGGGAGAAGTTGATTATGTATGCTCCCTTTTTTTTAGAAAAGAAATAAAAATTTTAAAAAAATCTTATTTGCACGATGTTGTATTTTCTTGTCCTATTGTGTACCATTCTGTATGCTATGTAATTACAGTGAAGCTCAGATATCTGGGACCTGTGCAGGAAAACCCAATAACGTGGATGACTTGGATGTTTTATAGACTCTACTCAAAATAGATTTATTTTTTTTTTTTTTCAGCTACAGTAAGGATACTTGGCTCTGTATTACAGAATAGGGAGACTTCTGTAGGCCATACAGGCCAAGGAACTCTTCATTAGGAACCAAATGAGTTTCTTCTCGTTTTACTCTTTTCTTTCCCCTCTTACCACCTGCTATGATTCGTCCTGTTTCTGTTCTGAAAATAAAGGTATTCCCATTGGTCTAGGGCAATTAAATTATTGGACCCTAAATATCTTAGCTACACATCAGCCAATGAAGACTGCCACGTAACAGACTTTCTTTCCACAGCTGACATACCTTGCTTTCTGGAGCCACATCATGGGTATGTGGAAAAATGCCCTTTTAGTACATAAATTGTCACAATCATGTGGGTTGTTTTTTTTCTTTGTTAACAGACACTGAAATTACCAACAGATTTGGTAATAGTTAAGTCTGATAACTGATAATAGTGAAGCTGGTGACTTCCTTGTGTTACCTTTGCTGGTGTTTATACTGAAGGCCATGTACAGAATAATGATGGAGATTTTATGGTCATGGCCCAAACAAGACGGAAACAGACCGCTGTGGTACTGTGTGAAATGGCAGCTGTGTCTGTTGAGAATAGAAATGTGTTCCCCTTGTTGGAGGAGGAGAAAGATTTGCTGTAAAGCAACTGTCACTTCACTGCCCGTGTTTAAGGGGAACCTTTTTGTCCTAGGAAGAAACCATCCCTGGACTGCTTTGGACACTCCTGTCTCCACTAACTTTAGCATGGAAGTGCCAAATGCCAGGCTTTGGTCAGGTGGCATAGTTCATCTTGGGTCAGAGACATGGTGTTTTACAAGTCTCAGTGCTATCAGCTATTTTCCCTGAGTCTGTCAGAGGTGAGGAAAGATGTGTTAAAGCTTGCCAGCTGTTTTTAGAGCCCAAATCTACTATTTTTGCTAAGACACACAAGCTGTGTGTGTCTTTTGTGTCCTAATTACTGCTTGACTGATGTGTGAGGATCAGCACATGGCAGTGTCTTCCTGAGAAACTCTGATGGAAAGGCTCAGGGTAAGGCTCGGCAGATGAGTTAGCAATGTTTTCTGACTTCTTTGAAAGAGTTTATCTTTGGTCAGGTTTATGCATGTCATCTCTCAGAAAGTCGTAACAATTTCCAGCAGGGATGTCTTGTTTCTTGTGTTTTAACCCCAAGAAATATCTACATGGCTTAACAATACAACAGAGACTGACAAGAGCTGTTCAGAGTGGCTTGTGTATAGGCTGTGTGCACCTCTGTATGCTGATTTTGGTTTTGTGCAGCTGTGCTACAGGAGATGTTTTTAAGGAAAACTGTAGGAGTTGTGCAAGTACATTGAAGAGTTGAGGGTTAATTATAATGGTGGTTCTCGATGGTGGACAGGTGTGTAGGTCTGAAAAGTGGTAAGCACAGGTAAGACTGAGTAATGAGAGAAAAAGATCCCTATACCCTACCAGAAATCCTGTGTTCAGGTTGGTGTGATGAAAGTGGGAGATAAAAAGTGGGAGATGCATAATGCTGTCGAAAACTGGGACGCAAACACTTTGTCCTGCTGTCGTCTCTGCTGCTTTCAGTGAAAGATTGTTCTGTTCTCTGCTATTTCCTAGCCTTATTGTTCTCCTGTTACTCATGATTTCACTAATTTGTTGTTATTGACTATCACGTTTTCTGATCTGATTATTTTTCTGCATTATTTTAATTATCTCTCAATATGGATGTTTTAGAAGTCTGTACCTTTTGTCTCCATTCTGCCTCACTTCTGTTTTGGTATTTCTTTTGTACTCCTGGTGGTGTGTTTCTGTCAACAAAACTAATTTTACCTTTTAATAAGCAGATAAAATTGATCATGAAAGAAACATTTTTCTTCCATGCCTGTTGCCGTCATGTTATGCTGCTTGATAATTTGAGTAATAATAAATCTACCTTTTAAAAGGCTTTATCTTGGATTTAATGGATTTCATAAATGCTGTACTTGTTAATGACCTATGTATGAGGACCAGATTTGTGCCTGAATGTGTATACAGATTAGGTGCTTTAGACATGGCAGATGGCCTAGAGTAGCTAACTAAATCTCTGTCTCTCTAAATATTAACTATTTTGATTTGCCATAGTATGAAGATGTGGATTTTTTTTGTGTTACTTATTCACTGTGGGAACTTAATATAATCCTGTACACTAGTTGATATATGGCAAGAAAACTAAAACACAGTTTTAATCAAAATGCTTTTCCTCTATAGACAGAAATCGCCAAGAGATTGAATACAATTTGTGCACAAGTCATCCCATTTTTGTCTCAGGAAGTAAGTAAAACTGTTCAGCTGTTAAAGTGCAATTATGTTGCTTTTCTGTTTGCAAATTAGCTAGTTTTAAGATGTTAATTTTATCACAATACACAAGTGTAAGGAACATCTGTTATAGCTGAAGTGTGCAAACCCCCTGCTAATTCAGTCTAACAAATCTGAGTTCAAACTAGTGACAATGGCTCAGCCCCATTCATTGCCTGAGGAGAGTGGGAGTCTGTAAAACATTACTAGTGCAACAAAATGCTTTCATTTCTAATCATGGTGACTGCTTATTTGATATTCAGTTGTCAAATGTGAATCTAGTGAAATAAGCATGCTTATCTTGTCTATCTACGCAATTTGTATGAAATGTTAATGTAAAAGGTGAGTTGTTAGCTCAGATGCAAAACACTGTTTAAGGTTAAAAGCCTGCATCTGGTCTGAATGACTGTGATGGTAGCATATTGTTGCATTGATGGTAGCATATTTACAAGGAATATTTGTACTTCTTGTTGAGTTCAGTGAAGCACTTCTTTTCCCTGTTCGAGATTTCAGTAGGCTTTGCTGTGTGGGCACACAATATATAAGTGTTAAAGTTGACACTGATGTGAAGTTGACATTATAGTCCTGTCAACTCAATTAGAAACTGATTATTCATTTGCCAGAAAATTAATATTGAAGCGCCATGGGGAAAGAGGTGAACTGTCTGTCTTCAGGGCTCTTGTTTGAACAGGTGAGAAATAGGGCACTGCTACCTTTTACCTTCCTCAGATATCTTGTACTAGGTAGCCTGGTCTTTTGCAAGCAAACCAGTTATTCAGGTGTTTGTGATCCTAGTTCGATTTCGATGTTGTCAATACCTTAACACAAATTCCTCCCCATACCCCTTCTTCTTTTAATAGCATCAGCAGCAAGTGGCCCAAGCTGTAGAACGTGCCAAACAAGTGACCATGGCTGAACTGAATGCCATCATCGGGGTACGTGGCCTTCCAGGTCTACCTCCTACAGTGTGTATAACTTGCTTTCATATCTTACTGCTTTGCTATTTTTAAAATAAGCTTAATGTTTTGATATCTAACACTGTTTTGATGCCCAGTGTTGCGGAAGTGTTTGCCTTGCTTCACACACGTTTCAGCAGGGATAAAGTTAATAGTTTACTTTGTCAGAACATAATTTTGTGCAGCAATGCTGTGAGTAACAAATGTTTTCCTGTAAGAAATATAATTATTAGGAGAGTTGCTTGTTTGTTTGTAGGTATTATATGTCAGTTGATCTAGTTACCTTTGCCTCATGCTTTTTGTGACACTTGAGTTCTTGGAGCCTGTACAACTATTCATTCTTCTTTCTTTCTCCTTTTTTGTAAATCTTTCATGAATTTTAAATTAGGAAGCTATTGAAAAGAAGCTTCACTTGCTTTTGAAGTAGTATTAATTGTCTGACACAGTGTTCTATTAGCCTTTCACCAAGTTTGTGCTTCTAAATATGCTGAAATAAGTTAATGCTACTTGCTTGTGACTGGTTGTCAATCACAAGTCATTTACTTTGTACTAATGAACTTTCTGAACCATACATTCCTTCCACTGCATGAGTTCATTTCCCCCGCCACTAAGTCTAGAATATTTCTCATGTTTTCTGCCCTTCCAGACTAAGTGAAAGAAGTAGCCGAAACAAGAAGCCGTCCTTTCTGATTTTATTCATATGTGAGCGCCTTGAGCAGATTCAAATTACTCATTTATCAATTTATGTTAATTGCTTGTGAGAAGATGCCCTGCTGGTCTTTATAGTTCCCTCAGACACTTTGTAATGATAATTAGACATGCTGCTGTACAGATTAACAGTGCCATAGTCCAATGACGTCTACAGACAATGGAACCAGTTAATCCATCTGTGCTTAAAATTACATCCCAACTGGAGATGGAAAAAAAAAATAGGAGTGAGGGAGGATTAAAAGAATGAGCCTCAGCTTGAAAACTCTCCTTTCATCAGTTTCTCAATTGCAGATCTGCAGTCGGTTTGCCTGTGGTAAACTATTGGCAGTCAATTAGGTGAAATAAACTGGGAGGGTGACCTTCATTTCCTTTTAATAGCTTTTCCTCCCTGAAATGGGGAGCTTCAGTGGATTTTCAGCTTAAATTTTATTCAAGCTGCTTTATTGCACTTGACAGATTAGCTTTGCATAAACATACCCCCCTTCAAATCTGAGCTGTTTTTTCCCTTCGTATCAAATTTTGACTGTTACTTAGTTGATTTGCTAATCACATCTTAGAAACCCACACAATTACATCTGTATTTGTCACAATCTCCTCTGTGCTTTGCTTGTGTAATGAATTACTTTATGAATACCTGATCTGATCTTTGAAATACAGCACATGTACGTTTGTGGTATTTGATTAGCAAAGATTAGAGAACTGTACTTTCTTGCATTTTTTAAAATGAATCACTTCTTTAGGATGAAAATGGCATGGAAACCCCTTTTTAATGAACTAGTTTTAAAGAATATTTTATGCAGTAAATGGAAATATGTATTAAAATATATTTAAAAACATTCTTGCTGGACTTAGGATAGTGCTACTTAGCCAAACTAAATTTTGTGAGCTCAAGCATGTTAGTCTGCACAATATAGTCTTTTCAAAGCAATAGGATCTACCACATTCAATTAAGAACTTTTTTTTTTTTTGCGGGGGTGGGGGGGAAGGAGCTCTTTGGAAGCAGGAACAGAAGCCTTTACCTTCTTCCTTTTAAGTTACCTGGCAGTCATCAGAAGAGATACTTTCCTGTGTCTTCTGAAAAACTTCTGAATGATGCCATATGCACCCAAAGCTGTGAATGAGGAAATGAACATGTTGGGCACAAAATTTCTTTGACCATGTAAATGCTTGCATATACATAATGCTAAAATTAGATGCATGTCACAGTGACTTTTTACAGTCTTACATGATCTATAATTACCTTGTGCTGCACAGTAAGTTTCATGCTCTGACATATGCTTGATTTTTGAAGGGGACTGTGTGCATCCTGGAAAATCTGAATAGCATAAAATTGGGTTGACAATTCAGTGGACCTTTGCTCCCCCTTGCTGAGCACCCAGCATGTCAAGCCCTCTCCCCAGAGGGGAGGGGACATCAGAAACCTGTCTGTTCCTACAAGCGGCAGCTGCAGTGGCAGCCAGCGCGGCCCAGTTTGATAGCAGCTGTCAGTATTGTTCAGGGACCCGACTTCGTGTAAAGAGCAATGGAAGGGCCATGCTGTTCAAGTGCAGCATCTTTCAAGATAGGAAAAGAAATAGTAATTTAACGGTTTAGAGATCTATTATGAGCATGAAAGATCATGAAACTTCTTTTCAGAATGCAAATAGGCTGGAGCTATCTGTAACAGCAGAAGATGCAATCAAGTAGCCTCTGGCTTCATACTATCAAGGATACTTATGTACAATAAACTTTGAGGACAAGAGGAAAGTTTAATTTTCCTACCTGATGTTCACTTGCGTAGTTTCACTTAATTAGATAAAATCGGCGCCTTTGTCAGGGTTTGACTTCTTTCCCCTCCTCCCTTTCTTTCTTTACGTGCCATTGTTTCCTGACACTAGGTGATTCCAGAGTTTCCCAATTGGCTTGCCTTAGTTAGAGCAATTCCGGTTCCTGCTGGGCCATATGTGAGTTCTGGAAGGGAACAAAGCCTTTAGTTAGTGGGAACAACTCTTTGAAATACAAGATGATTTTGAACTACCTTTATTTTATGCTTCTATTCCCAGTTGAAAAAGTGGAAGCCTATTAGAGGACAGACTGTGAGGACAGGGACTTGTAGTCTCATGGGACTGAGATTTTTTGAAGAATTTACCTACAAAGTCAAAAGCCAGGCTTTGGAATCACTGTATCTTAAGCACGTATAAAAGAGAATGAATAAATTGACACGTTTTAAAGAAAGTAATATAGTTGGACTCAGTGAGCTTGTAAGCAGTGCTAATCCTCGGTGTTGATTAAAAATTCTTACTTCAGGGAAGAACTGTAGATATTTGGCTATTAACAGTCATATCTCTGGCCTTATACTTCTCCTGCGTGTTCTTGAAAGCTTTAACTTCCAGCCATAGGTAAACAACCTCCTTGGCAATTTTTTTCAATGATATTATTTAATATTTTTTTATATTGAATTAAGTAGAGATTTTGCTAGATAAGTAGTAAACAATACAGAAACCTTTAACTTAAAAGGTAAGTGCACCTATTAACTCCTTGGCACTACTGCAGCTGCAGGTAGTGTCCATACTTGGTGTTAAGGGAGAATCCAGATCATGGTATGAAAGAATTGGGTAGATTACCATGAAGAGATTTTCTTTTAATTTTTTTTTGAGTGATATGATCTGGCTGGAAAATGAAAGGTACTCAGAGCTTGTTCTAGGAAGTATAAGGGACAGTTAAATTGGTCTATCTAGATGTAAACAATGCAAAATATGTTAGGTTTACTTTCAAAATAATAAACTAGGTAGTTCTATGAGTAGAATATGCAAATATCTGAATGGGAAATAGAAGCAGCAAACTGGGATCTTCTTTAGGATTGCATTTTAGTTGCACGATATCAATGTACCACTGAGTAACCAGGTATGTCTTATTTTGCCTTTTGAGGTGGGTTGCTAATGGTGCTATGAAATACGTATCTTCTGGATTGACAGTTCTCTTGAGACAGATTGAGTTGTAGGCCTCTGAGAAGCCTCTCCACTGTTGTGTGAGGTGATTGGCTAAAGGATTAGCAAGATGTGGGATTATTTTTTCTCTCTTGCCTGTGGTTGCCAGCTATCTCTGGGATTGTAGTGTGTGAAGCTTAAGAGGATGAGGTTAACCTCTTGAGGGTTTATTCTTATGAATGTGTAGTTAATCCTTAAAAAGCCTATAAATAACCAGGCTGTATGTTTCATTATAAAATAGAAATACAGACTAGAGCAGAAATGAATGCAGAACTTAGTCCAAGGGAAGAGCTAAGCAGCTGTAGCATTACTTTAGATCCTCCTCAGCCATGATCTGCATTATGTGCCGAGGGAGGGAAAATTGCCTAGTTCTTTTAAATTAAATAAAATGAGATCTAGTGAGCACAAGACACTTAAACTAACTAACCACAAGTCTAAATTATTAAATTCTGGCAATGGGAACTCTGTTGTGTGGCAACATCCTGGGTTATTCTCTGTATTTTCCTTTTTTAAAATATGTAGAAACCTAAATTACATGCTAGGATTCTGTCACGGTAGGTGCTTTTAGAATACAAAGGCTCCAGACTTGAAAACTAAATTTAAAATAGGTAGCAAAGGAAGATGGTATTTGTCTTCATGACAGTTAGTATTCTCAAAATACCAGTCCTCAAACAACGGTCAGATTTTTGTTAGTGCCATTAAGTTTGAGGAAAAATAAGAAAGCGTTATTGATGTGTATTGGTAGTTTGTTCTTACTCAAAACAGAAAACCTGGGAGAAGGTGTGTAAAACGTGAACGAATAGATACTGTTGGTTTCCATTTGACACCCACCCTCACGCACACTCCCTGCACTCTGGACTGATGGGGAAATGGAGGGCCTTGGAGCAGCAATATAGAGGAAGGTAATGTCTAAATGTGACAGTAGTTTCCTGGAGAAGATGATATTCTCAGTCATTCAAGAGAGGAGCCAAATGACTCCAAAAGTCAAATGTAATTGAGCTGCAGACCAGACCTCCCTTATCTTGCAGGATTTCGTGTGTGGGTGGATAGAAAAAGCTGCATCTTGGATCTTGTCCAAAAATAAAAACAAAAGATCTTTAGATGGCTTTCATCTACATCTAAGTTACAAGTCAAAGGTGAGACCAAGTATATGGTTACAAATTTGTGAAGCTAAACAGCTTTCAAGGAAGGAGTGAAAGGGAGATGGCTGGAAAAAAAAGCAGTTGACTAGATCTCAAACCTGAAACTACATGGCTGCAACTGTGAATGCAGAGAGAAAGTAGATGCTGATGAGATGAGCATGTGAGGGTACCAAGAGTGAGCTGGTACCGCTTGCTAGATTACTGCCTACTGAGCAGAAGTTGGGGATATGGGATGTACATGTTGAAGGGTGTGCAGCTGTTAAATTGGCCTTTTTCGCAGCAGATCAAAGGTGGGGGGGACTGGTAAGATTAGAAAAACCTGTGTATGTGGCAATAGCAAACAGAAGACCAGAAAATTCAGTGGAGAATGTGGTTTCAGGAAGGGTTAGGTAGGTAGAAGCTAGAAGAAATGATTCCTTCTTTTTATGAACTTGACTCCAAATGGTTCTATTAAACAGATTGGTTTGGAAGGAGTGGTTTTGGTGGAATGGAAAGGACTAAAGTTGGGTCAAAATGCTGGCAGAATGCATTCAAGGCAAGGATTTACAGAAAGTGTGTTCAGTGAGTTTTAATAAAGACAATATGGAAGGGCTACTGGAAAGACAAAATGGGAGTTAGGGATGGGTTGGCTTTTGAAAGCGGTTGAGGCAGAGGAGCGTCAATATATATATATATATAAAATTCATTGGCGCAGAAGGGTAGGCTATTTAATCCCAGAGGAAAGGATTGCTTCTTCTAGAGAGTGATTCAGAGCACCTGTCTTGATTGCAGCATATGCAGGCAGAATAGCTTTCCATGTTTGAAGATAGTTTTTGTGACTGTTACCCACTTTTTCCCCAAGTTAGCAAGGAAGTAAAAGGAGACAGACTGAAGAGATGAGCATACATGCCTTACAAATGTCTGCTTTGCAATCATACTTGGTAAGACAAGTTGGAGAACTGGAGCAGTTGAAGAGTCAGCAAGTAGCCTGAGGTAAAGATGTGATGTGACCTTTGGTGCTTTTCTTTAAAGAAGTCTGAGATATGGTAGGTTTGGAGGAAGAAGGAGTTGGATGGGAAGAATAAATCAGTTGGCCCAGGCAAGACAGGACTCAGCTGGGACTGCACATGAGGTGAAATTAAGCAAGGCATGGTCATGGAGTTGTCCTGCAACATGAGTAGGAATACAGAAGGGTGTTTGTAGTTCACACGTTAAATGGTGCAGACCTGTAAGTTGGACTACTTTGCAGTAGGAGAAGGAGATGCAAAGAATGAAGCATACAGATCCGAAAGCAACTAAGCTCTAGTTTTGAGAAGCAAACACTGATGCACTGAGGTGAACTGACAGTGTGCTGATGAGAGAAAGGGTTAGTTTTTGGTGTGGACTGCAGAGGTAAAACATACCTGTAACTGGGTGACTGTGACAAAGATGGAGTGAGTGGGAGTAGGGCAGTGCAGTGAGATAGGTGCAGAGGGGCTGGAGGAGATTTGGGTGGACACAAGTACTGTAAATATTAAGTCTTTCTACTCCATCATTACTGTCTTCACATTCCACAAGATTTAAATTTCTGGAGACTAAAAGAGCCTGGAAGGAAACTAAATACTTTTTAAGATAATCATATGTCAGTAATAAGACCCCCTAGAGTAATATCTTTAAGTCATTCCCAAATTGGTGCCTGTTTGAACTAGTTGGTTTTGGCTGCTGTGGCAGCAGGAATGTGCTTTTGAAGTGTTGTTGGATGGTAGCATCATGCTAACAGTAGCTTAAAAAGGCAAACACGTAGATTTGAGGTTAGAAGGTGAGTAATAGCAGGAATTTATGGTTGCCCCATAAAAAAAAATGTGCTGGCAGTTTCTGCAAACCAGAAGCAATGTGTGCTGACAGCTTCATTCTAGAGACTTAAGGCTTGCCCCTGAGTCTTCAGAGAAAGCAATATGTACTTGTCTAAAGAAAAGCTTTGTTCGCAAACTGACTTACACAGACAGTGATCAGAAGAATGTAACTGGTTTCAAAAAAACATACTTTGTCTTGTCTGGACCAAAAGAATTTAAGGTCGTCTTCTGTGGTTTTGAATTTGTTACTTTCCTTTAGAGTCTGGGAAGTCCTTTGGTGAAGACATGTTTTCCTGCGCAAGGATCATTTTTTCCATTTTTACTCTGACTCTAGTCCTCCACTCCCTCCTGCCCTGTGGCATCTGTCCTTTATAAGTGCTTCTGTGGTTCTTCCATTGTTGCAGAGTCTTTTTTTTCCTCCAATACAACTTCAGCTTTGCTGTTTGTCCCTTATTTCTTCAGAATTTCACCTAAGGGGGGGGGGGGAACCCACCAACATTATTTAACCTAAGGGGGAAAAAAACCCCAAACATTATTAATACAAGGACCCTTAAGAACTTGCTTTTCTGACTTGTTTCTATTTCCTTTTTTTTGCTATGAGCTGTTTGAGACAGGAAGAATAGCTATAAATGAAAAAGCTACATATACAAACACACAGAAGAACTTTTATATTTTTATAGAAAAGTGTAAACAAACAATATATATATTATCTATTTGTAATATATACAGACCAGTTTGTATGATATATATAAATATTTAACATACAGTATATGTAGTGTGTAATGATATATTAAGATATAAATATATATTTTTTTGTGTATATATGATATATAAAATGGTGTGTGTGTGTGTGTATATACATATAAGGTTATGCTAGCAAAAGGGCTTCTTTAGTTCATGGACTGCTTGCCAGCATAGCTGCCGATACAAGTACTAGCCACGCTTCAGTGGGTCTGTACTTGGTACAAGCTATGAAGTTTTAGGTTGACTTACAGTGCCTAAAAGCACAGAGGAGGGAAGAAAACCCTTCTTTTCAGCTGGCAAAGGACCTTATGTGAATGCAGCTACACCAGTGGAGTGCTAATGCACCTTGGGGAGAAGATGTCACTGAACTGGAAGAATTCCATCTGCTGGCAATATCCTGCGTCCTCGCTGCAGGGCTCTGCCGGCGTGGGACAATCCACAGAGGCTCCACAGTGTAGGCTGCTAGTGCAGATCTAATCTTGTGAAAGTGCCAGTCATGCTGGCAGTACTATGTAATTATTCCCTCTATGTTAATGGGATGTTAAAAATCTTGACATTTAACAATTATCACTAAACTTCTGTTAAATAGTTAATTGCCGATCACTTTGCAGATAAACAGCTGATGTGCGCATTCACTGGGTGTGGTGACAAATCATTTGGGTGGGGTCACCCACATCTGTCACTACTGTTTACAAGAGTGATCTTTTTGAAGAGCCCTGAAGTGTAATATCTCTTTATAGTTTCTAATTCTGGTGCCTGGGCTTACCTGCCAAAATGCCAGAAGAAAGGGCAGAGAGACGTAGCTGTTTAAAGTGAGACAGAAAGGCACAGCAAAGATTAGAGTTGCTAGTCAGCATAGTGTTAAAGAAAAAACATAGAGTGCTGCTTTCTCTCTTGCAGTCTATATGTCTGTGATCTGTAATGGTGATTTGGGAACTAATCAACAGAAATTATTTTTATATTTGCTATTTGCATTATATTGGGGAGCACTGAGGACCTGATCATGGGCAAAAGGTGGTGGAGTCTCCATCTCTGGAGACATTCAAAACCCGCCTGGACGTGTTCCTGTGTAACCTGCTCTAGGTGACCCTGCTCTGGCAGGGGGGTTGGACTAGATGATCTCCAGAGGTCCCTTCCAACCCTATGGCTCTATGATTCTCTATGATTCTATGATTCTGAGTTCTGTAGCTGTGAAGCTAACTACAATATTAAAATATAAAAATGGGATGTTCAGGTTCAACAGAAATAGGGTGTGCGTACTTGTAGGTAAGATGGTACTGCCTATGCAATTCGAATTGATAGCAACCCAAGCCTTTCTTATGTTGAGAGACTCCATTTTCCTCATTTAACAAAAAAAATTCCTCATGCTCAAGAATATACTTATTATTTATATGTCTTATATAAGGATTTCAAGGAGCTCTCAAAAAACCCCAAACCCTTCCTCTTGTAGTGATGAAAAATTGAATTTAGAGTTTTGCTTGGTAGATGCAGGCTTCAGTGTAACTGCTTCGAACCTTGTTGGCTGTCTTAGTTGCCTTCTGTGGGCTTTTTGGAGGTGACCCATGTACACCAGTGGTTTGCTGGCCCCATGTTAGAATCTGTGTTCTTTTCCTGTGTTTTAATTTTTCTGTAGAATCTTTTTTTCTGTTGAAACTACATCACCAATCAATAAATGGCTTATTTTTGTTTCAGAGAAGTTAGTGTGGCAGCTACATGACTGCAACTAGTTTTTATTTTCTTTCTTGGAATAGAGAAAAACTTTTAGCCTTATAGAGCAAATGCATGGGGAATTATGCTTGTAAGTGTTTATGCTAACTTCCCTTACTTTAGCAAGATTAAAGCAGTTTAATCTCTGAAGCAAGGAGAAAAAAAAAACAAACCAGACTCTAGAGCTGGCCAGGCTTAATATTCTGTGGCAAAACTGTGTAGCGTAGATCTGTGGAAGAAATACATTCTGTAGTGAAACAGGTATGCATCAGTCTAAAAGTGTAGTGAGAGCACCAGAGCATGAAGTTGTCTTTTCAATTTTCATGACCCAGGTGAAATCAGCATTGCTTTTTCTATTTTGAGTTTTCTGAAGAACAAAGAGGACACAAGATACCTAAAGGAGGATTCCATAATAGAGGACTGAAAATGAATTCTGAAAAGGAGGGAAATAACACAGGGAGGAAGGAATCAAGGGACCAAGTAGAAAAAGGAGTTAAAGGAAAACAGAATCCAATTGGGAACAAGAAACTTCATGTTGTTTTGCAGTAGCTTTATGGAGTACTTCGGGCATGCTGAGGGTCTTATATCTGATTGTTTTGTTTTTTTTAAATAATAGATAAAGGTGGCAGAAGGGTTTAGTTTGTTAGTGTGCTTACAATCACTGTATCAGCAAAGCAGTGAAATAAAACTTCTCAGCCTTATTTCAATTAACTTAGAGATGAAGTTAATTTGTGAGAACAGGACTGCTTGAGAACCGTGTATCATGAGGGGGAAGCTGCTTTTATACCAGTATAGTATCAGTTTACTGGTTTATGTGAGGCAACTTATATGACCCCTTACTGCTTAAAAAAAGTTGATGTGCAATTGAGACATATTAGTGTGGTTTGTGGTGTTTGAACAAGTGGAAACCGGAACTGTGAAAAACAGGAGCCTTCTGTTCAGAAATTTAACATTAGCTTAAAGCATGTTCCCATAGTAGGAGACAATAACAAAAAACAAACTGAAGATAATTTTTTTGTTTTCTTTCTGAATTGGATATTTACTTTCTGGCATCAATTCTTTATACAGTAAAAAGTTTGGTTTTCTTTTTTTTTTGTGGTAGTGCAAAATAAATGGTAAGACCCAAAGACGCTATCTTATGCATCTTCTGTAATAAAGCATGAGAAAGGAACAGGATTTTTCCCATGAGACAGTTGGGTCTTTCATCATGCCACTGACACACAAATTTTGTGTGTATGAAATATATGGCTTTGGATAGCTTTTGCCAATACTGTCCTTCTGTGGACTTAAATCTCTGTAGTACAATGACATTTCTCATGGTTTATAGATGGAGGAGGCTTGCTGAAGACACTGTTTCTTTGTTCTGAAGGGACATTCTCTTCCTGCACCCAAGGCACTGTGTCTTGTTCACATAATGGATAGTTTTCAAATAACTTCTACAAAACTACAAAGGCTCCATTCTTGGCTCACTAGCTAGAGATGCAGTGGTGGGCACTTTTAAGTTTGTTTACTGTGGTATAGTGTGGCTTCCTATCTGTCAGAATAAAATCTGCACATGTAGAAGAACAGGAAGTAAGGAAACCAAATGAACCAAAATAAACACAGATGTCTCAAAGGAATGAGGTAGAAAATTCAGCAATGATAGTAGCAGCTGACTCATTTTTCTAAAACTCGTTTACAAAAGGGAGAAAAAAGCAAGCAATGAGAATTGAAGAAACATAGAATGTCTCAGGTTAGATGGGACCCCTGAAGGTCATCTGGTCCGTCCCCACTGCTTAAGCAGGACCACTTATAGCCTGTTGTGCAGGACTATGTCTGTATGGTTTTTGAGTATCTTCAAGGATGGAGACTCCACAGCCTCCCTCAGCAACTTGTGCCAGTGCTCAGTCACCATCACAGTAAAACAAAGTTTCTCCTTATGTTCAGGAGGCCTCTGTTGTTTCAATTCATGCTCATTGCGTCTTGCCCTGTTATTGGGCACCACTGTAAAGAGCCTGGCTCTGTCTTCTTTGCACCCTCCCTTCAGCTATTTGTATACCTTGATAAGATCCCTCCTGAGCCTTCTCCTCTCTAGGCTACACAGTCCCAGCTCTCTCAGCCTGTCCTCAGTTGTGAGATTCTCCAGGCCTTTAATCATCTTTGTGGACCTTCATTGGATGTTCTCCGTTATGTCCATGTCTCTCTTGTACTGGGAAGCCCAGAACTGGACACAATATTCCAGTTGTGGCCTCAACAGTGATGAGTAGAGGGGAAGGATCACCTCCCTTGACGTGCTAGCAATACTTCGTTGAATGCAGCCCAGGATGTTACTCACCTGCTTTGCCACAAGGGCAGATTGCTGGTTCATGTTCAAGCTGATGTGTGCTGGGACTCCCAGGTCCTTTTCTACATAACTGCTTTCCATCTGGGCAGCCCCCCAGCATATTTTGGTGCGTGAAATTGTTCCTCCCTAGGTGCAGGACTTTGCAATTCCCCTTGTTGAACTTCGTGAGATTCCTGCCAGCCTATTTTTCCAGCCTCTTGAGGTCCCTGTGAATGGAGTATAGGCATGTGGTGTATCAGCGACTCCTCCCAGTTTTGCGTCATCAGCAAAAGAAAGCAAACACAGAGCTTATTTCTGCAGATTGCTGGTACAGTATTGAAGATTAGGGTTAAATAGGTCAGAAGGAAGTGTCTTGCAGGGACTGCTAACATGCTTTGTGATTAGTTAGTGTAATGTCGATATTAGCAAGGAGAAAGAAACATCCAAAAGCAATGAGCAGGAAATACAGCTTCCACTGCTGAAGCAAAGTTAGAAAAGTGGTAGTAGTAGCAGAGTAGTAAGTAGAGTAGTAAGCAATCCATAGTGGGTAGCTCATGTATCAGTCCCTTCACTTATAGAATCATAGAATGCTTTGTATTGGAAGTGATCAAGTCCACTCCCCCTGCCATGGGCAGGGACATCTCTCACTAGATCAAGTTGTGCAAAGCCCTGTCCGGCCTGACCTTGAACTCTTCAAATGATGGGGCACCCACAGCTTCTCTGGACAACCTGTTCTGGTGTCTCACCACCCTCATTGTAAGAAGTTTCTTCCTTACGTCCAATCTAAACCTACCCTTTTCAGTTTAAAACTGTTGCCCATTGTCCTGTCATTACAGGGCCTGGTAAAAAGTCTCTCTCCATCTTTCTTATAGGCCCACTTTATGTATTGAAAGGCTGCAAGGAGGTCTCCCTGGAGCCTTCTCTTCTCCAGGCTGAAAAAACACAACTTTTTCAGCCTTTCGTCATAGGAGAGGTGTTCCAGCACTCTCTGATAATTTTTGTTGCCCTCCTCTGGACCTACTTCAACAGGTCCATGTCTTTCTTGTACTGGGCACTCCAGAGCTGCACGCAGTACTCCAGGTGGGGTCTCATGACAGCAGAGTAGAGGGGGAGGATCTCCTCCCTCACCCTGCTGGCCACTCTTTTGATGCAACCCAGGAAATTATTTGCTTTCTGGGCTGCAAGTGCACATTGCTGGTGTATGTCCAGTTTTTTATGCACAAGTATCCACAGGCCTTTTCCACTGGCCTGCTCTCAATCACTTCATCTCCCAGCCTGTATTGATACTGCGGGTTGCCCCAACCCAGGTGCAGGACCTTACACTTGGCCTTCTTGAACCTCATGAGGTTCACACAGGCCCACTTCTTGAGTTTGTCCGTGTCTCTCTAGATGGCATCCTGTGCCTCAAGTGAATCAGCTACAACACTCAGAAAACTTGCTGAGGGTGCACTCAATCCCTGTCTGTGTCATTGATGAAGATATTGAATAGTGTTGGTCCCATTATGGACCCTTGAGGGACAAGACTAGTTATTGGTTTCCACTGGGATGTTGAGCCATTGACCCTTTTTAGATTGAGTCTCATTGACTCTTTGAATGTGGTTATCCAGCCAGTTCCTCATTCATCTAACAAGCCATCCATCAAACCCATCTCTCCAATTGAGTGGCAACAATGTTGTGAGGGACGATATCAAAGGCCTTCCAGAAGTCTAGGTGGATGACTTCTGTAGCTCTTCCCTTGTCCACTGACACAGTCACTCCATTGTAGAAGAATGTGGATATATTCTTAAGGGATGTTGTTTGTCATCCTGCATTATGTTCTTCCCTGTAGCTGAAACACTCTTTTGAAAGTACCTACAGAAATGTAAATGCAAATTTGAATTAATGGCTTTGACTGTATAATGAGTTTACCCCTGCTAGATTTGACTGTCCGTAGCATGGGTTGTGGGTGCAAGGTTTTGGATTTTTTTTAGAATGAGGGAGAAGACTGGATCTGACAGGAGCGTAACCTTGAGTTTTTTCCTTTTTTTGGAAGATTACATTTGCAATGTTGGTTTTAAGAGTCTTTCTAAACAGCAAGGGAGAAGGTATTGCTTGTTCAACTAGCTGTATGTGCTCAGACAGTGGCCCTCATATGTTCATTGGCCTTAGACGTTTGATAGAGGCTCTCACTTCTTTCTGCTACTTAAGCAAGTAAATAAGAAACCTGAAGACTTCCCTTTGGGAAAGGAGAGATTATGGCAATGAAACTGAACACAGTAATACATGTTTTTCTCTCATGTGTTTCTGCCTGCTTGAGTTTAGCAAAATCACTTTTCTTCAGGTTTACAGAAGTTGACATGAAAGAATGCCCTTTACATTTTAGGTCTCTAAATGACTTTTGTACTTGCCAAATACTTTTTCAAAACTCCTCTGTGGAGTTTGGGGTAGTCTGTTGATAGTATTACTGGTGCTAGTGCTGATAAGATTTTTTTGAACTTTTTCTGCTCTCAGGTGTTTGTTTAGAAGGGCACAAAAGATGACAGCTGTTGTAGTTCGTGACCAGGTATAACCTTTTTTCCACTGTTAATTTAAAATCATATCTGAATTCTTAATTCAGTGCTTTTCAGAGATACTGAATAGTATTTCACGCATCTGTTTAAGAACAGAAGAATGCGCTCATTAAAGCTAGGAATTCAAAACTAGATTTTTAAGTAAGCCATAGGTGTTTGTGACCTCAACGGAGCTACTTTAAGGTGGGAAGTGGAGATTGTAGGAGCTCATACTCTATCTTGATTAGCAAGGAACCTAAAGGAGGCATGTCATTGTTTATGTATAGTAAGTCTTTGTGAAACAGATTTCCTAACTCTGTCAGTGGAAGTCTCTGGCAGAGATTGAAAATTAATTCCAAATTTTAAGTCTTAGTTAAAGAGCTCCTTATAGCTGGAACTTGCCTCTGGGGTTGGAGGGGAAATACTGTCCTGCCTTTAAAATTGTTAGGAGGTGCTTCCTCAGAGAAGCAAGTGCTGTGCTTTTCATATGTTGATTTTTGGGTCTTTGTGCTCTGGTTAGGGGTATACTGGGGAAAAAACATTGAGGCATTAAAACCTGCATCTAGACAGTAGAGTAATCTGAATTTGCCACTTCTTTTCTTCTTTTGCAAATACGAAGAACTTCTGTTTTTGCAAAATGGTGGGCGAACTACTGATACTTCTAAAATCAGTGCTATGGCTAATTATCTCAGTGCAGTCACTTATGTATGCGTTGTTGCACTCTACCTTCCCACTTCCCTCTGAAAGTGGACACAGCCCTTGCTCTGCAAGTAATGATAATAATTGGTAGTAAGACAGACCTGTTACTCATCCTTTTTTGAGCACGTTTCTTATGGCAGGTGTCTAGTTTTTAATTAAGCGCTAATGAACATGCCTAGTAGACCATGATACTGCTGCCAGCTTATTCCGTTTTATATCTCACTGCTGCTAACCTCTTAAAAGGCATTAGTGTCTTTGAAGTGATGGGAAAGCGATTATATGCATAACATAATTGTTTCTAGAATCTACTATGGCAAATGTCTAGTTACTAAATACATCTGGTGAGCACTGCTGTTATCCATCTCATTGGTCTTTAGTTTTTTCCTTTATGTGCAACACATATTCCCTTTTCCCATTCTAAAAAGAGAATACAATATACCTCTAACAATTCAAGTTTTTTAAGTAAAAAGAGCATCAGCTTCTGGAAAGGATCATTTTTACATGTTAGGGAAAACTTTAAACCTATTATGAATAGATAATATATAAACAATAAATCAATATACTTCAGTCTTAAGTAGCAGTGAGCCTCAGGTAATAAACATTAAACCACAATATACCTTTCTTGGCTTAAAATACCACGATCAGGTTTTCAGTCTTAAATCTGTTTAAAGTAGTTGCATACTTGAGCATCTTTGGGTACCATTCTCCTCTGCTACCCTAAATAACTATTTTGCAAAGTTGCTAAGGTGTTACACAGAGTGATGAGTTTCCATTTACAGCTCTCGTATTCTGTTGCACACCTTACACTGGGCATTACTGCCCACCCTTGGTATGTAGTCCCATCAGAAACAGGACATAGCTTTTCTTCTCACGTGCTTTCAGCCTCAGAACCCATTAGAGGGAATTAATCTGTTCCTCATTTCTGGGACTACCCTGTGTGTAGGCTACAAAGCAGAGCCAGGGAAATTGTAGGTAACGTGTCCCTAACAGTTTGATTTCTAAAGACATTAGGTTATGCTTCCTGAAATTATATGGGTTAACTTGCTTGCTAATTAAACCAAGCAAGAGAGGCATGAATAAAGGGAATCTTCATAGGCTTCCTGAAGCGATAGGGACAAGAATGGAAACAATTTAACTTAATTTCCCTGTTTTTGACCTTCCCATGCCCACACTACAAAAAAAGCTAATTTGAGCTCACTGTTGGAGAAGGGAGCAGGTCTTTCTCCATGAAACCAATTTGGAAGGGATAAATCACTTTTTGTTCTTAGCCAATTGCACACCACAACTAGGTAATACAATGTGGTAGTACAGCTGGGGACAAGTAAGACCAATGCAGTACAGTACTGCTGAAGCATCTTGTCTCATGGCTAGAGAGCAGGTGACTGACCTGGCTTAAGTGGTCAACGAGAAAGGGAACAACGTAGATACCATCTCTCTGAAAAAACCTGATGTTTTGGCGGGCTATCTCCTGATTTGGCAAAACATACTGGAAACTATTAGTCTTGATACAAGTCTGTGAGAAGAGAGATGTCCTCTTGTTCTGGCTGGAACAAAAAAAACCTCAACAAAACAAAACGAACAAAAACCAACAAAAAAAAAAAACTAAACAAAAACCCTGCAGACTTTACAGTGCTCTTTACCAACACTTCTTCAGTTAAATGAACTTTCACTAGCAATAGGTGCTTGATTTTGTAGAAGGTGGTCTTCTGCTTTAACTACTTCAAATAAAAATAATACTTCCTTCAAAATGTTAGGTTTTGAGTTGTTGTAAGCACATTAAAATAGAAGAATAAGAACTACCGCTCTCTTATCTTGCTTTTTAAACATACTGAAAAGTTGTCAAGAACAGGGATCAGATGTACATTTTACAGTGAAGACTAGCAAGGCTTTTTATGCAGCATGTGAAATGAAATTCCTGATGTGAGAGAAAGATTTGGTAAACTTGTGGCTTTAAAAATTGACTAAAGGGATTGCAGTAGATTTTAAGATTTTGTCTTGTAGATCAAAAACAAGCAAATTATGGCTGCTTTACAGTTGGGACAGCATAAAAGTGAAAGATTAGCAGGTCCAGTCCAGAGTTCTTCAGCATCAGTCACTTATGTCTACGTAAATTTATAAACAGCTCAAGGCATGTCTTGGAATGGGGTCATGAGAAATAAAAGTGTAGGGGTGCAATAGTTATCTAAATAGTAATAAATTAAGTCATTAATATGCCAGTAGACATTATGCAGGTATTGTTGACCGTTTGTCTTGAAGAGTCTTGGGACCTGTGGAAGCAGATAAAATATTTTTGCATTACTTTGAATTGAGTTATTCTGGAGTAACTAATAAAATATTGTGAGCTTGAGTCTAGATATGATTTCAGTAGCTGTCAGCAGTACTGTAACAATTTTGCCTGCTCTTACATAACCACGGGCATTCACCAGGTCAGATTCTTACGTCTAGCTGAGCTCATCCTGTTTAGGCATTTGCTTATCTGTCTTCTCTTTGATCCCATGAATTGGGTGGTACTTTCGCTTTTTTCATGGTGTCTGCCTTCAGAAGAGGGATGGTGGAGCGTGACCAAGGTGGAGACAGGTTTGTCCTGTCTTCTGTTCATATGCCCAGGCATAAGGAAGCAGGAAAGAGGCAGAAAATCTGTTTACCTGTAGCAGACTAAAGGGGAGCTATGACTAAGCTAAAGATGGTTTTGAAACTTTATTTTCTAAATAAATCTGTGCTGAGCATTTTTGGCAAATGGTTAGCTGAACTTGGAAAGTATTAATAAAACTATAACAGCTTTAACTAGAAAATATCTTAATATCTAAACTATGGGGAAGTCATTAGATTATAAGGACTCTGTTTCTAAAACTGCTTACAGGTTATTTTGGCAGGTTTGTTATAGGGTTGTATGTCCACTCATTATGATATTGATCTTGCAAGCTGCTTTTGAAACAGATGGAGGTATTTTAATTCATTAATATCCTGTTTCTTGTTGGGAATTCCCTGACCTTATTGATGCTATCTGGAATACCTGGATTTTAAGCCCAAAATTGGTTCCTAAACACAGTGTTATTTCATGATTTTTTTTTTTTTTTCCCAAAAGCTTGGCTAGAATAAAATAGTTAACTACATTAAAAATATGAAATAGAGCAGTGACTTTTAGGATTTTTAAAATATTCAAAATAGAAACCTACTTACTGTTTCCAAGGTGGGGGAATGGGGTGGGGTAAGTTTAAATCAATCCTGCCAGTGAAACTTGTTTTTTTCCCAGAGCAGCGATACTCCTTTAGATAGAAAGGGAAAGGTATTCGGGCTTCAGCCACTGCTGTTTGTCATCAGTGACACTGTGGTGGGCAGTAACTGCCCAAAACAACCTACAGTAGTTGAACGTATTCCTCGATCTGCACAAGGAAGTATCCAGCTAGCCTTTTTTTGTTTTATGGGACATGATCAGAGCTGTCCATGGACAGCATGGTATAATGCAGTATGTATAGTGTGGTGGGACAAAGAGGGGAGAGGGTAGATGTAAAGTAAAGCAACAAATGAAGAAATCCACTGCTGATTCTCAAAAATTAACCAAACTTCTCCCTTCTCCTTCCCAAACTATGTGCTATGCTTTGTTCTTCTGGGGATGATGATACCGCTGGGAACAGCAGCAGCAGTTGCAGGCTCAACATCTCTCCCATGGCCATGGACCTCCAGTGCCTCTAACACCACATCCATCAGGACTTCAGCCTCCAGGAATCCCTCCACTGGGAAGCAGTGCTGGCCTTCTTGCCCTTTCTAGTGCTTTGGGTGGGCAGTCTCACTTGGCAATAAAAGATGACAAGAAGCATCACGATGCAGAACACCACAGAGGTGAGAGGCATGGCAGGCCTGATTAGGACATTGTCAAATTTGCACATTGCTGCAAACTATGTGCATCTCTAAAGAATTCAAGTTATATAGAATGAGAAAAAACTGTTGGCAAACTTAAAAATGTCTGCATATATACCACTGAAGCAAAATTCAGCTTGGAATTTTTTCAGTATTTCAAATGGGGATCGCTAGGTGTCACCTGCTCTGTAGTTCGCAGGGCATTCTGACATCCTGGCAAATGCTTAGTTGTAATACCAGTGGCCTGCACCATATTGTGGAAAACTGTTAAACTGCATAATGGGTAATTTTTTTTCAAAGAAAGTAATGTTGTTAAATGGGTGGGTGGGAAGATAGGGGGAACAAGAAGTTAAATTTTGAAGTGAATGTGTTCAAACAAAAGATTTAGATAATTGCATCTGTTACTTTAGTTTCATAGGCTTAAATTCTAGTACACAATTAAATATTGGGCAAAATTGCACTTGACTAATTTTTGAAAAGAAAATAATTTATTCTGTCATGAAATAAAACTAGGCTTTGTGTATGGTTAAACTGTAAATCATGTTTACAAAATACTGTAATTTTCAGGAAATCACTGTATTAGGAATGTGCAATGACTTATATAAATAAAAGCCATTTTAAAACTGTTCACGGCTTGTGTTCTAATTTTTTTTTCCCCCCTTTTTTATTTCTGTTCTTGCCTCTGTGTCTGAACGGGCATGTCTGTGCATTTCTTGGTTACTGCGGGAGCAGACAGAGAGCCAGGCACAGTAAGTACCAACATTCCTGCTAATCTTTCCACTTCTACATAATGTAAAAATCAGACCTTACAGTGTTTGTGTGTTTTGTCTTCCCTTTAGTCAGTTTCATGCAGGCATATGTGTCTTCTGTTATGATATCTCTTGGTTTATGCAGAACACCAAGTCATTTGTTTGGAGAACAGTATGAATCGGGTTTGTTTGTGAGCAGAGTGATTTTGGGGAAGCTTGAATTTTAGTTTGCTTATTAGGGGTGGGGGAGAAGCTGCCACTTAACGCATAACATTATTAATCAGAGCTAAGATTTTTCCTGTAGGATTTTCAGGAATCAGAGTTGCAGAACAGGTGAGAAATTTAAAATTCATGTGTCATGATTGTGTTTGGCCCTAGGAGTTTCTTTAACTGAATATGTTTAAGCCCTACACGTGTCTTTACCGCTTAATTTGTGCTTCAGGTGTAACTTCCATAGCAATACTTTTTTTGCCTTTAGAGATGACCTGTAATAGAATTGGTCTAAGACAATCTTATCCGAAAACCAGCGAAAGAACAATGATGTTACAGCTTTTTATACTGTTGTGTTTTGAGTGATATTGCTATATTAATCTGTTGGTAATGGGTATGTGCAACTTTGATGTCATTTCAAGTAACAAAGCTAATTCTGCTTGATGATGCCATAGGTGAATTTGAGCTCTGTTTCTTTTTCTCAATTAGAAAAGACAAGAGCTGGGAAACGTTATTTGACAAGATATCTTTATGGTACTAAAGTTCTGATTTTTATTGCTGCTTTTTAATTTTTTTAATACTAGGCCGTGGCAATTATTTATTGGAAACTGTCTGCATATCCTTTGTGGCAATCTTTTTTGTTTCTAGATTACTAAGGACGAAGCATTCATTTCAGCCTGCTTAACTTGTGTGATGTTATTAATGACAGTATAAATGTGGAAATAATTTTAAGCTGGGTTTTCTTGATGTCTCGGACTTAATTAAGGAGATATTTCGTGGAGTGGGACGTATTTCTTTGGGTGATGTTAGTCAAGTACAGGATTCTCAACAACTTTTCTTGAGACCTAAGGAAGGAGATTTGTGTGTCTGTGTCTGTTTGCACACATGCACATGTGGGAGTTCCAGCTTTGTGTTTTGCTTTGTTATGTTTCCTGTCCTTGCTCTCTTCCCATCCTCCCCCTACCCTGTCCATCATATACTTTGCTAAAGGGTTTTTGAGTTTAAAATCAGATGCTTCACAGTGTTTTGAAATTTGAACTCTGAATTCGTCTTGTAGCTGAGAATAGTTCTTGCCTATGTAACAAGAACAGTCAAAAATTAAATGTGGCTTTTGTGTTGTGGGAGATTTGCAATTCCACTTGCTTAGTTTACTCTATATGTCAATTTTATTTAATTAAAGTACATAAAATTGTTACTGCAGTTACTTCTGTCTCCATATGTGTTACTCATGATTGCTTGGTTATTATCTGTAGTAGGCTTTTTTTATGCTCGGTTTACCACTAAGTAACCTTTAAACAATCTGAGGCTTTATTTCATAAAAGAACGTTGCCATATGGACATGTTAAGTTAAGGTTACTACACTGTGGTGGCCATAGTTTCTTTTAGGTCCCAGTGGAGAACAATACTTCATAATTATATTAAAATCTAATAGCTGAATACAGGTGAAGTTGAACTTAAAATTGTTTAAATACAGTGTTGCATTAGAATCTTGGCTTAACAGTAGATGATATCTTCAGTGAAAGAATCATCATTCAAGTGACAGCGAAGTTCAAATTTGTGGCTAAAATGATCAGCTGGGAATGATTTGCTCTTTGAACTTCTCTAATTCTCCTGAATCTTTAATTCTTTTGAAATTCTTTTTAATATAAATATAACATTTAATATAAATATACATTTTCTTTTTAATATAAAATTCATTTTTAAGGATAAAATTGGTCACAAGTACACAAGGCATACCAGCAGGTCTGTTTAATTATTACATATGGCTCCAACTTACTGCTCTTGTTTTGCAAATTAGTTTATAGCATCTGGGTCACCAAGATAAGATCAATTTGATTTTCAGAGTAACACATTAAGTCTAATGGCGCTGTCAGAAATCCTCTCAAAGGCTTGCTTTCATTATCCAAGATACCAAAACCTATGCTGTCTCTTAGCTACCTAAAATAACCATGATATTTGGTATTACTGTGCAGTTCTAGGGTACGATTTCCATCAAATATGTCTAGTGTGACCTGCCAGTATCATCATTAGAAGCTGACTGCTTTAAATGTGCAAGTTTGAAAGACTACAATTCAGCGCTTGCCTATTAGGTTTTAAATTGAGGGTTTTTTGACATAACTGAGTTAAAGCATATTGTGGCATATTATTTGAGCATATTAATTTTTAAATGCAATGTGGTTTTATTTATTTAAAATCTCCTTTGGCAAATAAGGAGCTTTTATGTGTTGTTTGTTTAGAAATACTTCATAATGCAGTGATATTCATGCATTTATAAAGGAATATAAAGATGTAGTGATTTCATTATTCTTGATTGTGATCAGTCTCTATTTTACCTACTTTTGCTATATCTAAATGGCAAGGGCTACATTTTTGTTTTAATATGACTTAAAGTTTTGGGAAGTAAAATGGAAGGAAGTTCTTAATAAATGCATGTTTGTGAAATACATAACATTTAAGGTAGTAGTTGATAGCATACTTCATACATGAACTGCTAAAATTATGGGCTTGAAATTAAATTGTAGGACTACATGGTTAACGGCAGGTGTTGGCTGATGTTAGCTCTAACCGTCCAAAACTGGGTCATGTTATTGTGGGAATGCAGGCACCCCTACTATTCTGACAGAGTCTGGCTGCAGGTAATGAAGCCAGGCAAAGTAAGCGAGTTTTGCAGCTGAAGCTTAATAAAGTTTTGGGAGACATCAATATGAAAGAACTTCGATGTCCACAGTTTTTTCTCTAGGGAACATACTGGCAACATTTTTCAAACTAACCTTAGGTGTTACTTTATCAGTTGTCTTCCCACTGTTGTAGTATCCTGCTTAGACGGCATAGAAATGCAAATGTTCTGAAGCACTCTATTGTATCAGTCATAATTTGTAGACAGTGAAATCTGACTTCATTATGTGCTTGGGATTTACATTAAGGTTGGTGTTTATCTTTTGTCCTCATGAAAAACATGGAGCTTGTTTTCTAAGACTTAGGAAGCACTCATAAATTTTGCAAGAAATTTTTTTGCCTTCGTTATTAAGCATAAATGTTGCTATTGTTTTGTAAAGTAAATGCTCTTTTCTTACAGCAGAAAAATATTTTGTGCCCTTAGCTCTCTGTCCTGCCCTTCCCCTCCCAGTCTTGGAGGAAGGGGGCATGCACAATTGAATGGTACTTTGTGGTTGGTATTATATGCAAGCTGTTTTGTATTTTAATTCTTGTCAATGGGGGAGGGAAATCGTAAAAGGAGTTACATGAATATCAGTGCAGCACATGTATGCTTCTTGGCCTTTGTGAAGAAAGTATACTTTTCCATTATATTACTTGTAATCTAAAAACTTGAATTTATTTAATCAGTTATGTCTTATATTTTTATTGGCTCTGTCAACTTAAAAATAAGTCAAATCTTACAGTCTTTATGGATGCAAACCACAAATTAGCTTTAGCAGGAGTGGCTCCCACAGAATAGCTGTGGGATGCTGCATTTCACTTTAATTTGTAGCTGAGACAAAGCAGCATGAGGCTAATGACGAAGGACAAGAGGATTTGGGTGGTCTGGCATAAATTTTTGTGGATACCCTGATTCTGACAAACATTAGCTAGAAAATACTGAAATCAAGCGATTAAAATCCATTTAGGCTTCTGGATTTCCTTGTTCCTAATACTAGTATAAATATAACTTAAAATGGTGGGCAAAAAGAGGGTGAAGTCAGTAGCTTTCCATTACTGGTAATTTAAAACAAAACCTACTGACTTTATAAGTCAACTTTTGACTTGCTGACATTTGTGTTTGCAAGAAGAATATTCAACAAATGGAAGTTAAATGATTCCTGAGTTGAGTAACTTTTGAGTGCCATCTTCTTGTGCTGTGCCGGTGGAGGGTTAAGCCCTAATCCCTCTTCCAAGGTCCACTATATTCCTGTCAGTGAGTCCTGACTGTGAGCACTGGGATTGATGAGTAACTGATGGTTTGGTTGTAGATGTTAGACGTGCTTCTCTTTTGCCTATTCAACATTTGTTCCTGTCTACTTAGGAGTATCTGTAGATAGCGCGTGTATGTGGTGCAGCAGCACAGGGACAGTGTGGTGCTTAAATAAACACAGCAGCCCTGCTTGGTGACTGGGGCAAGCGCGAGTTGTCAGCTGTAATAACGAGCTGTAATCACAGGTGGGTGCAGTTGGTTGGGATGTACGGCGAGCCAGAGAACGGCCAAGCACACATCAAGTGTGTCCGTGTGTGTTTGGGGGAAAGGGGAGTGGGAGGGATAAGGAGCCCAGCACTAGAGAAGATCTTAATTGGGACCAGGTGTAGTTGAACCATGAGCACAGATGTGATGTAAATACTGTTATTTAATTGCTGTAATGATTAGCATAAAGTTAATTGTCAGTTCTGTGTGTTCTTGTGAGTTGTCAGAGCTGTATTATAACTGGGGCTAAATGAGATGCTGTGGCTCTCAGCCTGTACCTCTGGCATGCATACTTGTGGCTTGGAAGTAGTTCCTATGGGGAACGGCATGGCAGTTGAAGAAGTGCATTTGAATAATGTGCGTTATATTCCTAATAGGGAATCTGTCTTCTCTCGAGTAGATTTTCGTTTCACATTTGCTGGTGGTGGTTTCGGTGTTTAACTTTTGCTGGCAGCAAAGTTGCTTTAGGATCCCGAGTTGGCTGTTACATAGCCCTTATACAGTCTGGTAGCTTTTACAGGATGTAGTGCTACATTAGGCTTTTCTTCTTTCGGGACTTACTTCAAGAAAAGGGAAGCATGTGAGTAAATTCTGAATTATCTGAAGAAAAATAAAGCATTTACATTAAATTGATTTTGTTCTGATCTGAGATTCATGATTTATAGATGTTGCATTGGTAATCCCTAATAAATTGAACTGCTAGTATGAAAGTAAGGATTATCCTCAATTATGCGTCGGTTAAAATTAAGACAAAACAATATCCCTTTGCCATTTTTTTTGTACAAACTGATTATTACTGAAAATCAATCCCAAATGAAAATTTCTGTAGCATGATTAAAAAATTACATAAGTAAAATAAAAATGCTTGTCCCACTTTTGAAAACAAGTCAGATGTTAGTAGGCCTGATAGAATAACTAAACAGATTATTTTTTTTAAAGAGAAGGTAAAGAGAACTCTATCATTGTGAAGCTGTTGCTGCTGTCCCCTAGCTGCCCTATGCTTGACAGTAAACATATAGCAAACACAAACTCTGCCAGAGCTGAAATGAGGAAAGGTGGCTTTTAGTAGGCTGTCCTCACTATTCCCTGAACCTTAAGTTGGTAAGAGCTGTCAATAGCCCAAAGCTTACATGGTGATCTCTTTCCTAGTTCTTGTTTGTATTTTCATTTATTTCCTTTGTTACTTTAGTGTTCTGGATATACCATATGCACTACTTAGATGTATATTTTCATATTGTTGAATGAAATCTTACACAGTTGGTGTTTTGAATTATGGTAGTAGGTTACAGTAGGAAGCTATTTTTTTCATCAGAATTTATACTTACCTGATTTTAGTCCCAATTGCTAGAACTTCTTCCTTGTTGTACGAAGGGAAACAAAACAGTAACTTCTTAATTATTGAGTTCACTGGTAAATTTTGCCAGAGTAACAACACGATCTTACTTGCAACTGGCAGTATAGCTATTGTGAAATAAGCTTCTCTACAACAGCTTCTAGCACGGATGCTGTGATTTTGGAGAACAGTGCTTTAAATGAATGCGGTAAGTTAGAGAAAGGCAGTGTAAATGTGACCATAGGGGAGACATTTTGCAGAATAGGCTTGTGAGGACTGTAGATTATTGTTACATGTTTATGTGATTAGTAAGCCTTCAGTCTTCTGAGGAAAACTCAAATGTAATCATCTTTGTTTGTCATTTAGGAGACTGTGAGAGCTAGATATACCTAGGAGTTCCTATGTATGTTTCACAGTATTGAAATTCTACAAGACAAAGCGTACAGAATATTGTCAGCATTGTCTAGGTAGACTTTACATTAAACCAGAAGAAAATACCAGCCGTTACACATATTTGATGCCAAAATATGCAAGCTGTTCTCTACACTTCTGTGTAGTAACTTCAAATAGCAGCAATGCTGAATTTTTTCGAGCTGCTGCCCCGCTGCCACCTTTCCATTATTCACACTTAATTTTGGCAATATAAAATGAGAAACAGTTTATTCACTTTACTGCGTTTGCCTTCATTATTTTATTCTAAGCTCTTCGGAAGTAAAATAGATTTTTTTTTTAATGATTTTTGTTACTGGAAGTATCTCTTAACTAAAAGACTTTCCTCCTTAGCAAAAGACATTTGCAGTACTGTACTCTGTGGTCAAGTTTGAATTGACAGCTTGCTTCTTAAGATGTTTCTGGTGCTACAGACATGATGGATTTGATATTAAAATGTTGAAGATGGGTTTTAATGTTTTTTCAAGCTAGTGAATCCCTGAGTTTGTGTGCATCTGGGAGGAGATGAGGGGTTAAATTCAGACTGTATTTGTTAAGGCAATTAGTTCAGTGATCCAACAAGCCCACCTTTTAGCTGCAAAACATGGGGGTAAAGACATTATTTTGAGCTTCTTTATACTGAATTTCATTACACCCTCCTATATGCTTTATGTAAGCCCCTTGGCATTTGTTTAGCTTGAATAGTCATGAATAAAAGAGCTTAGAGTTGGCTTTAAAGTGCAGCTTCTGAAGTAGGAAAAAGAGGATTCAGATTGCCTTATGTACCCTGTTTTGTTTTCCTTCTCCTTGGGACTAAACATTAATGTCTGAGCAAAACTACCACGATGTCCTCAGATTTTAAAGGGGAAGCCAATAGCTAGTGCACAGTTCACTGGCTATTAGTATACGTTTATGACATTTTAAGAGTAAATATCTCTGGCTCTTGGTTAGATGTAAGTATTTCCTTTGAGGGCTTACACTTAGATCATATATGTCGATATTAGGCTTTAACTTGTGAGAGATACATGTATGCATGTAAATATGTATTTACTTATATATTTATGTGAGCATATATTTATTTATGTAAGCATGTACTTGGCTTTTAGGAACTAGGCTTACCAGGTCTTTGTGAAAGGAGATTTTTTTCTCAACTCATTCAGTATTGTTCACAGCATTAACACATCACTGAACAAATTGCCCTCTTGCATATGCTAATCCTGCACTTAAAAGAACTCATTGTAACTCGTTTTAATGCTTTGGTTGGAATGGGGATGGGAATCGCAGGCATGTCAAATTGTCATGTGACTGAAAAATGTCTAAAATGCCTTTCTCTTAGGGTCAACAGTTTGTACTTAGCATAACTTGGCATGAATGAAAGCAGTCCATGTAGTTTGAGGAAAAGATTAGTCTTTGCTTTTGTCTTTTGTGTGTGTGTTGGCCTCAGTTTTTCAGACCAAGTCTGATTAAACAACACTTTAGCCTTAATTTCACACTAGTAGTGAATGTTATGCTGGAAGTAAAAATATTTGATCTTTGTTTGCAATACATTTGTTGAAGGCATGCAATTGGAATTTACAGAAGCTAACAAATGAGTACTGCATAACCATATTTGGTAAATATTTGTTATTTTAAGAGTTAAAGGCAAATTGCCATATGTCTATCCATGCCTGCAGATGTAGACATACCAAAGTCTTCTCTATTTATGATGGTCTAGAAATAAGCAGTCAGATTATATTTAGTAAGTCCCCTATATTATATAGGATCTGTATGTTTAAAAAAAAAGAAAACATTGTTACCTGCTCATGAATAAACAACAAGCCTGCTTCTCCTAAACAATAAATTTAGTCGAATTAAGTAGTTAAATAGATGGTGATTGACAAGTGAACTAAACTTTTGATAAGTTGAACAATGAAAAGCCAGGCTTCTTAGAATGCATGAAGCTGTACATGTTTGCCTGGAGGACTTTTGAGTTGAATTAAATGGAATGAAAGACTATGTAGGTATCACATTTCTAAAGCATTGATCACATCCAATTTGAGTTTTTAACCATATATGAAGGAATCTTGAAAGGAATTTTTGATTGACCTTGTTTTTTGTCTTCACAGAGTAATTCTCTGTTGGTCCCGGACAGTCTGCGAAACACAGATAAACGCAGGAATGGCCCTGAATATACCAATGACATCAAAAAGAGAAAGGTGGATGATAAGGATTCCAGCCACTATGTAAGCAAATCTGTGTCTAAGAATTGATTAATTTATTTGCACATACTGTGCTTGTATGAAGAATAAAAGAGCTGTGAAGAACAAGGCAATATGTTTCCTATGGCTGATGTAGTACATGAATATATGTGCCAAGGAGATCATTATTCATATTGTGGGAAGAGCAGTGACTCAATAGTTTGGGCTATTGTCAAGTAATACTCCTCAACAGGGAATAATGAGCCAGGAGTAGCTGTCTGGGAATCACAAAGTATTCTGGGACATTTCTCAGAGTTTGAGCAAGAGATCTTTCTGGACTGCTCTAAGACCTGCAGGTTGGTTTGAAATGGAGGATTTTGTTGATTTGGGGGGTTTTAGTACATTTTTCTGATACTAGCTATTACCACTTTGAGTAATGATTACCATTGCAAATAGCATTTGTTATGAAGCCGCACCAGCTCACTAAAGTTTGCTTTCCGTTGGTATGGCAGTTTCAGCAGAAAGCGAATTGAAATATAAGTCATTCACAGTTTGCGTTCTGCATTTTTGACTAGCTTGCTTGTCAGTTGGTTTCGAAGAGGCACTTGAGTACAGCAGTGTGGTGTCCCTGAACCACAAGAGGTTCACATAGGCTTTCAAGTCTAAATGCTCAGGCAAATCACAGGATGATACTTGAGCAGACTTTAGAGACTACGACTGGTGTGAAAGAGTACTGAAAAGCAGAACTTAAATCTGGTAGAAGATTCTATTCTTTGACATAACAATAATGTGGCAAATTGTCTGGTTTATATTAATCCAATCACTAATTACTTCCTGGTTACTGAAACCCAAGAGAAAATCAGGTGTCACTTTATTTCCTCAGTATTTGGTAGGGTAGTTTCTCTCCACTTGGACCCAGAGTATCTCTGAGCATCCATTGGATATCCCTGGAGCTATTGGCAGTAGATGGGGTTACTTTCCCCTTTCTGCACGTAGTGGTGGTGTAGTACTGTTACGGTTTTGCAAGTTGTATTTCCACCACTTTCTAATAATCTTGTTTTGATTACAAAAGGGTTTGGCAAACTTCCCCATGTTAGTCCCTCAACTTTAAGGGTTTGATATTCTGCAGGCATTTTTAATTTTAAATATTTGAAGAGTAAGCGTTCTTAAGCTACATTTGATATTAAAAAAAAAAAAAAGGAGAAAAATCTTAACTTGCTTGTTTTTCCTGTATTTTCTACTGGAAAGAAATGGAAAGTATACTACTGCACTGTAGAAGCAGTTTGTTTTAATCCACATTTTAAATGTGTGGTTCTGTTTGCTTGAAATGGATTTAATAGATAAAGGCAGCATCAAAATAAAGAATTGAGCAAAACAAGGATATTTGGAAGTTCCAGATTTACTCTAACCTGGAAGATCTTTCTTTTTAAAGGCTCTCTGATTCTGCAAACACAGAGCTGCTGATTCTGAGCTCATTTTAGATGAGGCCCTTGCAGGGATAAGGAAGTACTGCTTTTTGTCACAAGGGAGTTATAGGAATTGTTGCTTTTGGAAATAAGATGCAAAATGCAACTTTATTTTTTCTTCTTTTTAACTTCTGATTAATTTTCATGTTAGGACCTGTATAGTTTCAACCTGTGTGTTTGTTAGTGAGGAGAATCTTCTGATATATATTAAGTGTGGGTGTATATATACACACATTCTGATATATATTAATAGTATCAATAGGAGGTGCCTTTTGTAGTCCCAGTAAATTTCAGTTTCTCAAGATGACAAAGTCGGTGGAGTGCACCTAATCATTGCTTGGCAGATAATTTTGCCCTCCTCAAGGGCGGTATTGCTGGTGAACAAGTGTCCCACATACTGTGCTCCCACATGCTCAAACGTGTTCTAACCCATTCTTGCCTTCAGGGTGCTTCATACTTTTCAAGAGGTGGCAGATAATCAGGGCTGAAGCTTTCCTGTTCCTTCTCCTTGTGCACCCTCTGGTTGGACAGCTTCCTGAGTGGCAAATAGAGCCACTGTTCTGTCTTCAGTGACACTCTTGGGTCCCTGCTATGTTTGTGGTACTTCTTGCAGCAATATTCAGTAGAAAGGAAGGGTTGAAACTATCTGTTGGGGTTTTTTTAAGTTTTTTTGTTTTCTTTTTTTTTTAAACATTTACGGCCTGTAGTGAGAGGAAGGAACTGGTGTTTTACTTTCTGTCTGCCAGTGTTAAGTGTGATAGCCCAGACATTTTGAAAGCAAGAGATGGGGGACAGTTTGAGCAATCTTGTATGTCTGACTTGTTTGACTAGAAAGTTTTTGCCTAAAAGTATTGTTATTGGAAATGTCAAACTTGCCCACATGAAAATTTTAGGCTTTGTCATTCACTTGATATTTTGTTTGTGTTTTATGGTTTTGTTTTGGTTTGGTTTTGAGTCAAGACTCACCTTCTGATTGAACCACCATGGTGCACTGTGGAAATCACTAGACTACTGTTTATCATAGGACGTGTCTACTGGGGCATCGCAGCCTCTTTTGGAGATAGGGATCAGGAGGCACTTGAGTAACAGCTATCATGAGGCACTAGAGCAGCTCACGTGAACACAGATTTAAGTAAAACAGCCAAAATGCAGCTTGACATGCCACAATAAAACATTTCAGTTTGGGAATGTCAAAGTATTTGGGATTTTTTAGGCAGAAGTATTGAAATGCCATGGCATTTCTGAAACCTTTTATTTCCCAGAATTTTCCATTTCAAAACTTTCCTTTCTGGAAGGAAACTTCCTTTGAGAAAGTTGATCATGAAACAAATTTCAAAAAACTCGAGTTTTCTGTGACCTGTTGTTCTTTTAGGTATGCACAAGCAGTAATTTTCATAAGATTAACATGTAAGATCAGCATATGAACAGAACGAGTTTCTCTTTCAGGAGTAGTGATAACACTGTTTATGATGGTAATAAGGAGGGATTTTGGACCATCTTGCACTGATGGTGAGACCACCACCTTTCAACTAGTTCTACCCAATTTGGGTTTTATTATTGAAGCAGAAATAAGGCGCTGTGTTCCTGTTTTCATTGTTTACCCTATTGCTAATAAGTAATGAAAGGCTGTTTGCTTTTTGTTTAGGAAAAACAAAAAATGTCTGAGTAGATGCGTAGTCTTTCTCTGGGCTTTTAATGTACTAATTGAAATGAACACTATATTTATTTATTTTTAATAGGACAGTGATGGGGACAAGAGTGACGATAACTTGGTTGTAGATGTATCCAATGAGGTAACTTTTTTCATTTTTGTAGTCTTCACGTTTGCCCAAAGGTTAAAGGAAAAGTGCACTTAGATGCTAGAAGACAAAGAATCCTCTGTGTGGATATGTTAAAATATTCACAACTTCTCCTTTTTGTTAGTACCACAGTTACTGTGTCTTCCTCTGAGCTTTCTCTGGTTGCCCTCTTGACTTTTTCTTCTACTGCTTTGTCCACGTCTGTTCTCTCCGCAGTTACGTTCCGATGCTACACAGCTGCTCTGTAGTGGAGAGAGTTGTGGTGAGATGCGGGTGGAGGGCTGAGGTTTTCAAACTACTGTCTTCAGATGAAAAAGGAAGACAATACCTAACCTTGTATTTAATAGTAGGAGTATTATTAAAGGCATTTTTGGAACCTTAAAAATTACTAGTGTTGTAACGTCCCATGTTAAAGATAGCATTTTCCAGAAATGTTTGGGTTTTAGAATGAAGTCAGCTAAAGTCAGAGTGAAGTCAGTCAGTTCACAAAATTTTTCAGAGATTATAGCCACTTTTTTTCTCCAGGGCAGAGATTTGTCAGTGGCATCAAGGTAAAGGGATGGGCCTTCCCTTTCCTTCATCTTTTATTTCATACAATAAAGAGAATTAAGAATCCTGAATATGGTAGCAAGATTCTTCTGCTCTGTGACAAGCACAGGGAGAGAAGCTGACAGAGAAGAAATGTCTTCAGCAGCTCCAAGTGCCCAAATAATGTCAGCCAAGTAAAAAAATGGGTATCCAACTAGGAATTACAGTTATCCTTCCAGAAGCCCTACTTATAATGAAACTGCTCGATAATCAATCAGTAGACTTAGTGCCCTCTTGTGAGGACTACTTCCTCCCTGCTGCTATTTTCATGAGCCAAAGGAACATGGAGAACCTGCAGAGCTCTGATGGCATTGTAGCTTGCTGAGCTGGCTATTTCAGGTTAAAGTAAATGCAGAGAGTGCCTCTGGAAGAGAGAAAGATACTCACTTGAGAGGTGATTTGAGTTTTTCCTGTAGATTTAAGTAGTGAGGCAATTGCAGATAGTATTTAGAAATAAGTGACGTATTATTGCATATAAAGCATGCGTCTTTGTCTCTTCTTATGAAGATAGGGATGAGCAAGGTTTGTATGGCCTAAAAGAGATTATTGAAATGTTTGTTGCCACTAGCAGCGTGTGGAGAACGTACATGGAAAAAACAGTGCATACTTACTGCAGTTACTGTTGGTCTTTCTTGCTGTTACCACGTGTTGTGTGCGCTTGCTGTAGCTTGTGCTTAGGTATACTTAGATTGCAAGCTCTGTGCTTGGAAACAGTTTATGGTTACATGTAATGTAAGATAAAACCATATTGCTTATGATATGAACTTACTTAAGTTTCTAAACTGATGAAGGGATTTAGACTTTTATTCTATAAAAATAACAAGATGTCTTGTCATTTAAACTTGTTGCTTAAATTCTTCTAGTTTTTCTTCCCCTAGTCTCCTTAGTGGTGTTTGTGTACCAACCCATGACACAGTTCTGCGCTGTTCTTCCCTTCCCGTTATTTTAGGATCCTTCCTCCCCAAGGGCAAGTCCCACTCATTCACCACGTGAAAATGGTATAGATAAAACCCGCCTGCTGAAGAAAGACGCCTCGAGCAGTCCAGCATCTACAGCCTCTTCAGGAAGTTCCACTTCCCTCAAATCCAAAGAAATGAGTCTGGTGGGTAGCAATCTGTTGTCCAGATAAATGCTCTTCTTTCTTGTGAAGTCTAACTCTCCGTTTGCCTGCAACTACTGGTGGCAGAAAGTACATGGCTTTAAACATTTGAAGCTGAAACAGACTGTTTTTCCAGACCTTTATAGTATTATTCAGCTTTCATCCTCAGCTATATTTTCTGCTTCATTTTGTTTTCTTGTATTTCCTGCATTTCTGTCAAATGAGTTGCAAATTTATTACAAAGTACAAGAGTCGCTTAAACATTGTTTATTTTTCACTTGAGCAACAGATTATGGTTTAACACAGTCTGTATACAGTCACTAAGGCCTTCTCCAGGCTTTTGTTAAACTCTTCTAAATAAGCTGTTACTCTTTGAGAACTTTTCCTCCAGTATCAGTAATAATTGGATCAGATTCTCTTTAGCTTTTATGTCACGACTTTTTGATCAACTGCGGTGGTACGTTGTTTTTGTACTTAGATTTGCTGTGTCCAACAATAATTACAATAGTAATGATTCAAGCTAAAATAATTTGGTGATGGATACTGTGTTGTCCTGAAAAAATATTCGCTCAGGCATTTTTTTTTTTTTCACTCCAATGGAAGAAGGAAAAATAACTTTCCACATTTCTATTCTTATTTTAATTTTGGCAGCAATCAAAAAGGTCACCACTTCTTTCTCACAAGTTAATGTTGTCAGCATTGCGTGGATTTATGAAAATTGGCTGAGGGACTAGGTAGTAGGTGCCCAGCATCCCAGCTGCTGTTGTGATAAATTGTATAATATGGCCTGGATTAAAAATAATACTCATTTAATTTGTTTAATGATACCAGCATGAAAAAGCCAGCACGCCTGTTCTGAAATCCAGCACACCAACTCCTCGAAGTGATGTGCCAACCCCAGGCACTAGTGCAACTCCAGGACTTCGTCCAGGCCTTGGCAAGCCTCCAACAATGGACCCTCTGGTTAACCAAGCTGGTAATGCATTACCTCACATGTTTTATGGTTCCAGTATTAATCTTTTTTTTATGTATGTAGTTCTGTGCGAATGTTAACTAAATGTATTGCTTTGTTCTTGATATCAAGAGAGTGCTTGATGAGAAGCAGATGTTTGGTCTATCAAAAGTTTGAATATCTTTCTATCTCTTAGCCGCCTTTGTTTACTTTTGTCTTTATCTTTTTTTTTTTTTTTTGCAAATAATCCAGAGACTGAATGCAATATAAAAAGACTTCTCAGAAGTTTCTGGTACTTATTCTGAAAGCAATCTCTTCTCCAGCTCTTTGTCTGAGTCTACTAATATTTGCTGCAATGTAAATCTTGGCAAATGCAGGGGAAAGTTTACTTTTGCTATTCAGGCTGGTGCAGCACAGTTGCCTCAGACATGAGCTGTGTAAACCATGTCTGTCAGCTTTACTGCTTAATTTGGCAAAGGAGAGATTAATGTAAACAGGAAATATTACAGAAATGGAAATAGGTAATGCTAGAAGAGATTGTTAGAAGTAATCAGCAAGTTCAGACTTCAGTAGATCTTATTTACACTGAATGAAAAGATGTGGTGGTAGTGATAAATTATGGCAACGTTTCTTGGCAGTGTATGTGTGTGAGAGGGGAAGGTTAGGTATTGTAGTGGAGAAAATGGGCTGTTTTCTTCCCTGTATGCAGGAATATATAAATAAAACTACTTGATTTCATTGTTTTGTAGCTGCAGGTTTGCGGACACCGTTGGCAGTACCAGGGCCGTACCCTGCTCCGTTTGGAATGGTACCTCATGCTGGCATGAATGGAGAGTTAACCAGTCCAGGGGCAGCCTACGCCAGTCTGCACAATATGTCACCCCAGATGAGCGCTGCTGCTGCTGCAGCTGCCGTGGTCGCCTATGGAAGATCTCCTATGGTAGGCCATACGTTGCATGCAGTCTCAGTCATGCGAGTTGTGGTTCACTGAAAAGAGCTACATGCTTCATTTAGCACTGTTGAATTCCGAAGTTATAACAGCGCCAGAGGCTTGACAGCTTCACTGTGCGTTTCACTTTGCTGCGTGGCTGGAGAAACAAATTTGCACCTTGAAAACAAAGAATCTCGGTGTACTTATGTATGTTTCTTTTTTTCTTCACCTTCACAGTGCTTTGACTGATTAATAAATGCCAAAAAATTATTTTATGCTTTAAATGAAAAGGTAGTTTTGGTAGCTACAAAGCATTTCATTGGTGCTGTTGGACATCTGCTTTTCTCTTGCTCAACCAGATTTGTGTTCCATTCAGACATACCAAAATAATCTTGAAGCATGTAGAAATCCTTTTATTTATGTCTCTGTCCTTGAGTTTTGTTTTTTTTTTTTCTTTTTTGTGGAAATCAACATGAGAAGTTGGAGCTCTGTGGTAAGGTGTATTAAGAAGAGTTGCTGTTGTGGCTGTAGTAAGTAAATGGAGCATATTAGTTACAGCTGCTGTCGAGCAGAATACCCTAGGGGCCTGATTCTGCAAACATGAGCTTGATGGCAGTTTTATGCACAGACAGACTCACCTACTTGTGAATTTGCAAGATTGGACTTAACCTTGTTAAGACCTATTATAGATATAGCTATATTATAGATATGGCTACTTTTTTCAAGCTGGTAAACAGGACTTTTATGTGACAATGTGGAAATTCTAAATAGCATATGTGCTCCTTAAAGCAATAAGAATTTTAACTCAGGTGTAGTGTTCAGAAGAAAAACTTAAGTCTGCTTAGTCCAGAATTTCTGTTGGGATTATTTGACTTACATTTTATTCAGGATATAAAAGTTTAGTGGAATTGCAGTATGTAATGCAGTAAGTATGCAGTAAGAGAGCATAGTATATTTAAGCTGTAGACAAATTTGTCTGCATCCTGCCGCATAGCTCCATGAGAGATCTCTCAGCTGATGTGCCCACACAGTGCTGCGTGAAGCCACGCAGAGATTCTCGCTGAGGCCTGAAGCTGCTTTCCAGCAGCGCGCTGTGCCTGTGTGGGTACGCGCTGGCTGTCACAGAGCTAAGGCGCGCTGGCGTGGCTACATGCCAACGCATGGCGGACTGTAATTACAGGGCCAGATCTGTGCTAACACCGGGGTATTTGTGTTACACTCACTGGTGTGAATGCATGATATATGTTATTTGTTTTCTATTCACATACAAATACTTCTAGCAGAAGCATGCCTAGGGAAAGCATCTTGTTTTCCCCCCCCTCTCTGAAAGGACATGCACTTATCTAATACTGTGGGTATTAGCCACATTTTGGTTAAAAGCGTAATATCGTGGGGGTGAAGAAAAGTGGCTTGCCAAATGAGAAATTGCAAGTGTGAGATTAATTCATTTTTCATTGTCAGGTTGGGTTTGATCCTCCTCCTCACATGAGAGTACCTGGAATCCCTCCAAATCTAGCAGGGATTCCTGGGGGAAAACCGTAAGTAGCTTTTAACATTTTGGTAACATCTGCAATATCTAAAGAGAATAAAGTTATCTTGTGTCAGTGAACAAGAATTCCAAAGTGGGTAGTGCCTGGTTGTTCCTAAGAGATTATTATAGACTTCTCCTGGTAAGAGATGCAGCGTATAAATTCTCAAATGGTAGGTGTCGTATCCCAAAACAGGTGTGTATACACCTATTTCCAAGGAAAAGGCTACTGAAGGTATATTTTAAGGCTTTTTATTTCCTCCTTTCTAGCTAAGGGGACTACAAACTGGTAAACAGTGGTAAAATGCGTAAGATAAAAACATATTGAAACTAAACTTTGTAGTACACTGAGCTTAAATGTGTAGTACAAACTTGCAGACTCCTTTTCTGGTACTTGTTTTATCAGGCCTGAGAGTCTGCAACTCTTCATCACAGTGGGTATCTGACGCAGTTACTTTAGCAATTGATGCACACCTTGCGTAATGGAGCAAGCTCTTTAAAATGTTTGTGTAAATGTGTAGCTGCAGAGCACAAGGATAAACAGTTGCATGCCGCAGGTGCTGCGTAGATGTAGGATAACTTTCATAACAGGTACTTTTTACTTAAAAGTTCTGACTATTGCTGAAGAGGTGGTTAAATAAAAAACGTCTGTGATGCTGTGGCTTATTGATGTTACAATAAAATACATTCACCAAAAAAGCATATATCAAATTTTTCAGTAATTTGGCTTTGGTAGTTGTTGAGACTGAGCTTATCCCTGTGCAGTTGAGTAATGTGATGATTTTTTTAAGTATTTCTGGACAACTAGTCTATGCAATACAAACAAAACATAGACTGCAGATTTGACTAATGTGTTTTCCTGGAGAGAGTGGGGCAGAGAGAATTATAACAGGGCTTTCAACACACTGTTGGAACCTGTTCTTTGTCTCTTCACGCTTGGCATTCAGTCCTGTCTTCTCTTTCAACAGAAAGTTGCAGTTAGAGTAGTGTCTGTCTAGGTACTTACATAATTTTGAAACTCACTTAAGCACTTTGCACTTAGGAAGTGCTGGGTACATACTGTCTTCTTTAACAATCTATCATGGTTTAATTTTTCCTTTCACAGCTTCAGAAAAATTCAGAAGCTTACTTTTAGGGTACTGCATGAGACGCACTGTGGTGAAAGTTGTATACACACATATTTCTGTTTGCCTTCATTTTGAACTCCTGTTAATAGCTACTGATATCTTGCAATGTCAGTCATGCAAACATCCTTAAAAGTACAGCAGATTACAGGCAAAAAAGTGTGTATTTTCTTCTACTCTTTTTCCATAACAGTAGGAAAGCAGCAGACTTAGATTAGGAAAGCTATCCTGAATGTGTTTTCGTTCTTATCCACCATGCTTCTGAGAACAGACTTAGCTATCTGTTGGCAGTGTGAGAAACCTGTTAAATCTTGGATTTACTTAAAGAAAAGTTGGTGGTACGTTGACAAGTGAGGGCTCAGTGAGTTGGTGTTATGTATCAGATGGTGGTGTATTTAAATTTAGTACAGTAAGGAACAGGCTTTGTTCTCAAAACATTCTGTTATTAAGGGTCAGACTCATTCTTGCTGACTTTAGTAGAATTTGGCATACTTTCATAAAATATTTTTGGAGAGCCCATAATCCAGTGGCTGTAAGTTTTTACTTTTAAACAAGTATATTCATAAGCTTTCAATGACATATTCCATTAGTAATTCCTGGCAATATTTTATATTGTAAGCTATGAAGACCTATTTTTGTTCAGTCACAAATTTTCTGTGGCTGAGTTCTAGTTCTTGCACTATTCAAGGCACAAAAGCAGTGCCTGTATGCTGCTATACTTTGTATCCTGGTATTTCATAGCTAAATTACAGTCTCTGTGGTTTTCTTTTTAAAAATCTTTGTATTTAGTGTTTTCATCACTTCATTCACACTGCTTCGTAGATTACCTACTTTGGTAGATACTCCCTACACTCCACTTCATTTGATGTGTTCTGTAATGTTTTTTTGTGGTCGTGTTACTTGGCCTGAGTCAGTCATTTCCTCTGAAGTGACTTCTTTGCTTATCGCTTTTGTGAGGCAAAGCTAAAATTCCATAAACTGATCTGTATCTTTGCATTGATAGCTTTAGAATGATCTCTTGTTTTAATCTTGATTTGCTGCAGCTAGCTAGATGCCATCAGCTACCTGCAGCATCTTGGAGTATCACCTACGTTAGGCAAGTCTCCTATGTTTTCTGTACAAAGTATATGGGTTATATGATCATGCAAACTAGTGGAGTACTCCTGCTTTGTTTTCAAAACCTGCCTTTTCCTAGAGTGCAATTAAGGTGCCACATTGAATTCGTTTTATGAGATGATGCAGTTTTAGTTTGAGTCTTGTTGCAAGTGGTACAGAGAATTTTCAAATTGAACTATTGAATCCCCAGCCATAAGTGTATGCTCACAGCTGCACATTTTTGTCAATGGTTATATTGAGACTGGTTTTTTTCACCCAGCCCAGCTTCCACGAGAAAATTAAGTTCCTTTCCTTCCAAAGGAATGGCATGTCTGATAGCACCCAGTTTTCTTTAACCCCTGTGTATTCCGAGATCTGTTAATGACTAGCTTGTTAGAAAAAATAGCAGCCTATTAAGAACCTTGTCGACTTGTCTACCTGCCTTTATCAAGGGACTGTTACCTGGAAAGCTTGTCTTTTGCTTGCCTTGTTTTGTGACTTCATTAAATGTAAGTCTTTACTATCATCTTTTTATATTCCCCGAATGTGAATCCTTCAGTTTTCCTCTTTGCAGAATCTAACCTTGTTAGCAGTGGTACAGATGTACTTGGGAAATTAGGTAGCAATCCAGAAAGTCAAAGTGACATCAGCAATTTCTTAGTTATATAAATGAGCTAGTTTTTGCATTTGGTAGCAGGTTGTTCTGGGTTTTTTTTTGTTTGTGTCTTTTTTTTTTTTTAAATATTTTCCTACAAGGCTTTTTAGCCTAGGTTTTTCATATTACTTTGATATTTTGGGGTACACATATGTGATCTCATATTAGTTGTTTTTTCTCTTCAGCTGTTTGTAGTTCAGTAATTAATTTTGTTGACAAGGACTTGGTATCTATATATGTGTATGAATGTGCATAACATAAGTTTTCATATTATTGGTTTCAAAGTTGATTCCCATCAGTAGACTATTTGCTTCGTAGAAGCTCTTCTGGTTTTGGGTTGTTTTTTTTTCAGGAGGGTGGGGTGGTGTTTTTTCCTTACAGATTGTCTTGAGCCATCACCTAATCAACAATTATGTTTGTTTTAAGTTGTGGGTGGGAAATCAGTACTAGTTTTGGACATCAACATGTGGTGTCTGAGTCTTGCACCCTGTTGTTTTGATACATTTAACTACGCCCTGGATCATAGGTTCTTGGTGTGTTGCTGTGATCATGTTTTGTGTTTTGCACAGCCTTCCTGTCAAAGTACTTATTTAACTTCTAGTCTTCTATAGCTGCTAATTTGATGTTCTTGCAGATTTCTTCTAGATGTGAACCATACTCCTGGTAGTTGGATTGTGCACTGAACATAGATTTTCAAGCTCAGTGATAAGATTTATGTCTACAGTATTGCCTCCCTGGTGTCTAAAACTGTGAAGTAATGGTAGCATTGGGGGCAAGTACATTTCTCAGTATTTTTTTCAAGTGTGGTTTTAATTGAAGCATGAGGTGTTAATACACAGACACCAGAAAGAGCTTAAAATATGTTTCTCATTTTAGTAGGAAAGGGAAATTTCATGTGGTAAATGTTAACTCTTTCACCTTCTGGTTACAAGCAAACTTTTCTTTGTGTTTTGAATATACTGTTCTGGAATTGCTCAAGGCAAAGATTAGAAAGATTTCAATTCTCCTTCACACTTGTTCAGCGAGTGTACAATGAGGAATATTCTAAAGGAAGGCTAATTTTACTGTATTCTAGAATAACAAGTTGTCTCGATGTCCCCCCCTCCCCGCCCCATGTACTCTGGATAGAATTATTTGATGACAATGTATGAAGTTAAAGATTCTGTTACTTCTATACAAATACCTTTATCCTTATTTCTTGGCATTTTGTCCTATATAATGAAACAGCATACAGAGATATTTGCTGTTTGTTGTAACTACAACTGAAAATAAGCTGGAGTACAAAGAAGAGCTGAAAGTAAAATGCAGTCATCAGTAGAAGGAACTGTCTGCTTTTGTGTTTTGCAGTTGGGGTATTTTTGTGCTAGTTAAGGAATTCTGTTTGAATTGGAGGGATGATGTGGAAGCTTTTATTTTTTTCATTTATTTTTAAGGCATGGTACTTTAAGTAGGCAGGAATTGCATGCATTATGTCAATCTGAATACTCAGAGTAGCTGGCAGTTAGGTAGTTTAGTTGATTTGCCATGTTCTTGAGCAGTGAATTAATGTGAAAGCCTGTTTTGTTAAATATTTCCTTGAAGAGGAAAAAACTATTCTGAACTCTCCTCAGCATGTCAGATGATACTTACTTACATTAGATACTTATTTGGAAATTGGAGGGACATAGTGACTGGGTTTAAGCAGAGGAACTGGGTTGTATTAGTGTCACTTACTATGTTGTAATGTATAGGTGCTCTGCAGGTTCTCAGTGCTGCTTTGATACAGATGAGGAGTCTTTGGATCAGAATACTATTTCTGTTATTGAGAAAGAATATAATCATAAGTGACAGTATACTGTTTCTCAGAAGTCTTTCCTAAATAAAAGGCATGTAAGTTTGTCTTGTAACTGTTCTTTTCATAATACACAATTTAAGTGCAAGCGTATATCTACATATTAATTGATATGTACTTAGCTTGTTTCAGATTAAATTGTTGCATTGTATAAGAACTTTCTCTTTGTTCGCTGTGGTTGTTAGCCCAACATGAGGAAGGGCTATCATAATGTTAACAGTCATTTGACCAAAGATAGTCGTGCAACCCAGTCATTTCATAGAGGCAGAATGCTGTGAGTGAGACAGAAGTCTGTGACCATCGTGAAGCTGAACAGCTGTTTCTGTCATACACTGCCAGCTCTACAAGATCATCATAACAGGACAAAAAGGCACATCACATTTTTTGCAGTGTTATGGAATTCAGATATCAATAGCAATTTGTTGAGGAGACATACGGATGGGCAAGGAGTGCCGGTCAAGAAAAACCTTGAGCTTTACAGAACTCAAGAATTTACTGAATTTACTAACTATTGACTCTTTTAAGGCTGGACAATCAAAATGCTTGTCAGTTTTGAGAATTCAGGCCTGTGAATATATCTAGTGCATTAAAAGTTGAATAATTTCTTAACTGTATGTAAGTACACCTACAGCTTTGTAGGTGTAGCGCTGGAAGTACAGCCCTCCCCAGAAGTAGCAGAGTATGCCCTCTGCCATGGTGGCTTGATGCAGAGGTAGCCAAGGACAACAGCAACCGAGCTGCAAATAGTCACTCGCATTGCTGTCTGTAGGACTGTGTTCTTCTGCACACAGAAGCCTTCCTTGTCTAGGGAGTGTCAATCTTGCAAATGATGGAAGCTTTTTGAAAGTAAAAGGTATGTGTAATGAAAAGTTATGCCATAATACCTCGTAGACACAAGTTACTAGACCACATAAATATGCTGACAGTGGTGATGTTAGCATGACACGCCACACATCTTCAAGCAAACAGGAACATTTACTTTTCTGTGTGCTTGTCTTGGCAGGGGCAGAGGGATTTGGCAATGTGTAGCCATTTCTTTACACAGTGGATTGCTGATAACTTGCACTGTAGAAAAAGCTGTCTCGGCTTGTGAGAAACTATCACTGCTCTGTTTGTTAGGCCGTCAAACTCAGTCATCCTGAGTCCCAACCAGTGTTGGAAGCAAATGCCTGCTCCTGATGATAAAAAAGAGACACTGCTCTTACGATCTGTGTAACTGCACTTTAAAGACAGGCAGACTAGTAAAATTCTACATGATTAAAAGTACACTGGGTAAGTCTCTGGCATCTCAGAATAGAAGAGTCATTATAATTCTACAGTATGCTTGAAGCACTTGAAAAATGTTCCTATTGTCTTCCTCCCACCCATCTCAGCAAGAACTGAGAAGCTGTGTGTATGCACAGAAGCATTTCAAACCACCAATTATTTAGGTATTTTGAATTGAACAGAACATTTACACTGTAACCTTCCATTAAAAAATAGAGAGAGTCATGTACAAGTGGATTATTCGTCTTAAACATGCTGGAAAAAATTTCTTAGTACTTGCTTAATTGTTTTTCTTCTGTTCATGATAAAAGCAAGGGCAGGCTGAGACTTCAAAGTTGTGCAGTTCTGTTTACTCTTATTGCTAACAAATATTCTGCACCTCACTTTGATCCGAAGCCCAGGACGGGGCCCAGCTTTTCAGCCTCTTAAGTTCACAGCCTCTTAAGTGCTAGGACTCTTTAGTTGGATTCTGCACCTGAACCTATTCAGTTTTTCAGCCTCGAACAGTCTTATTGCCACTCCTCCTTCCTCTCCCATCCTGTGTATCATCTGTTCAGCGAATAACTACTTTGGGACAGTCCTGTCTGTACTTTTCTTCACAGAAATGACACAGATTTCTTCATACAAAAATTATTCATACAAAAAAAGGGAAGGGGTCCCATGTGAAGAAGTACATTTGATATACTGTGCATCTTGTGCGCATGCAAAGGAGTGAACTTTGCACTTCCTTTCTTATCCTGCATTTCCCATTCCTGACTTTTCCATGATAAAAAGTATTTGTCATCTTTTGCACTCATCCTCCATTTCTGTATATTCTTGGAGCAGGCTTTCAACTCTTATGTCCAACCATGAAACATGAATGAGGTACAGGAATTGCATGTATGTACACTATCAATTTCTTCTTTGTTTAATAGCAGTTACTGTTCACCAATTTTTACCCTTCTCTTCTGAGAAAACTGGTATTGCATGGGGTGACTATTTCCACTGTCACACTCTGTATGAAAGAACTATAGAGTTCTTTCACCTTTCCACTTCTCACTCTGTTTTAAAGGATTACCTTCTGCTCTGCTCCTGGGCATATTCAGTTGCTTTGTGATGTCTGTTATGGATCCAGGCATCTTGCTTGTTTCTTCCTTTCGAACTGTGCAATACTTGGAAACATGCAATAAAATACTTTGAAAATACTAGCTCAGAGCTCAGAACAGAAGATTAAATTGAATTATCTATTGTTGGGTCCGCAGAAGAGGGATGCAATACTAATACTTGAGCTACAGTGACTGAGGATTTCTAAGGAAGAAGGTACATTTGGAAAAGAAAGGGCAATTACGAGCACAAGAATATGTTAGAAAAAAATAAAGATGTCTCTAGGGAGAGGATAGCTTATTAGTTAAAAAAAAAAAAAGATACTCATATCTCATCACTTTTTAAACACATTGGCCTCTTGAAGAATGCTCTTAATGTAAAAGCAACATCAAAACCTGGAGCTATAGATGTGCCTGAAACAGAAGAAGCAAAAAGGGAGCTCACCAGTGTAACAAAGAGCAGCCTTTTGCAGTAGTATTTTCATTATTATTTAAAACAAACAAACAAATAAAATCCCCTGCACCTGAAGTCTTTATTAGCTGCTATTTGTGCCCTGGTCCTTGAGTAGAGCTGACTTTAAACATTACAGTGAACACGAAATAATTTTGTGTTCTTTCCCCAAGGAGGAGTGTTTTTATTCAGTGCTGGGATTCACTTTTTCAACCCTCAGTTTCCATATACTTGAAATCATGTACTGAATAAAAATAAAAGGTGTTACAGAAGCGCCAAAACTACTTGGGAAACTGAGCCTTTCAGCTTTTCCAAAATACTTATCCAAGAAAATGTAATTATAAGAAGATGGTATCAGCTTTCTGATGAAAGGTCTGTGCAACCACTCTGCATGTTTCTATTTTCTGTTTAAAATGCTAGTTACCAGCTGGAAAGAGAGGTGTGTGAGCACAGCTGGTGCTGATGTTAAAGATGAAGTGCAGAAACGGAGCAAAAGTTGAACTTCGGCTAGTGCTACTGCAAGGCAACAGGTGCAAGCCTAATGGAAGAAAGAGTAGTGTCTGGTGAGGGATTGCTGCTGTTGCTGCTGCCGCAGGATTGGTGGTGCTGAGACTGGGAACTGCTGGCTAGAAACCAGGGGCTGAAAGATCTTTTGAATATCCAGGTGGCTGAGGGGTGGAAGCCATGACCTTGGACTGTAGAGTTAAGGGTAGAATTTAAGTGCTTCCCCACTGCCCAAATACTTTAGATGAAGGCAAGCTGAAAATATCTATTGTGAATCCTCATCTCCCTCTGAGGTTTCATATGCCTGTATTATTTGGTATTGTAGCTCTGATTTTCATAAGAAAAAGACTGGCAAAAAGTAAAGTTTAAAAATGCTGTGTTTTTCTTGCATTATAGCACTGTATTTGGCTGATTTTTTTTTTTTTTCCTTCTCTCTTCTTTCCCTTCCCCAAAAGAGCCTACTCCTTTCACGTTACTGCAGATGGCCAGATGCAGCCGGTTCCTTTCCCTCCTGATGCCCTCATCGGTCCAGGAATCCCCCGCCATGCCCGTCAGATCAACACTCTGAACCACGGGGAAGTTGTGTGTGCAGTTACCATCAGCAACCCCACAAGACACGTGTACACGGGTGGGAAGGGGTGCGTCAAAGTCTGGGACATCAGCCAGCCTGGCAACAAGAGCCCTGTCTCTCAGCTGGACTGCCTGGTGAGTGAACAGGAACTTGTTCACAAGGGTAGCTTCTCCTCGGAGACTCAATAAGGAAATAGCTGTCCTCGTCTGGATTTTGTTCATATTACAAGGAAATGGCAGGCAGTTCCTTTTCCTGCTTTACGTATTTAGCTGTCTTTTTTTAAACACATAACAGGTGGAGTTACAGAGAGGAGTGCTGGTTTATTTAGGGATAAATATAATCACTAAGAGTCAAATAACAGATTAGATGAGATTTCTGAGTAGAGTGTGTACCTGATTTTTTTTTTCTTTTTTTTTTTTTCTTCTAGCCATGCTGATGATTTTTGTGCATGAGTTTAAAAGGAACATAGCCTGGCTTATGCAGGGCAACACAGAACCTTCGTAGGTGTTTTACTCACACCAGGAGTGACAACCTCTTTTTTTTGTAACAGGATAGTAACCACATAATGAAATAATATAACAACGTACCAAGGTCACTTTAAGTCTTGCTATGATTTTGTTGGTGATCCACAAGTTACACATTTTGGTTGATTGTTTACACATCTGCAGGCTGCAAAAGGGAGTGAGTGTGGTAGTATGAGTAGCTGAAACCTAACTCAAAAAAGTTAACGGCTCAATAAAACGCGCTTCTCATATCGGAAGCAGCACAGGCATTTGTGAAATGTTGACTGAGAAGACTTATTGTCGTAAATCACAGTAATATATATTCTGAATGAAAAGAATTCTAGCTTCAGTGTTGATCCAGCTAAACGTGGTGGGTTTTTTGTTTTGTTTTGGTTTTTTTAGCCATTACCCTATATTTACTGCTACCCTTGTGTTAGTTGTCTAGTAGAAAAAATATGGTTGAATATGTATTCTGTTCTGTGACAGGTATGTGTCTGGATGCGCAGTCCTAGCTGCCTTCATTTTAGTTATGGAGCAGTAATGGCTGACTAACTAAGCCAACATTTCCACTGCAGTACTTACTGCTCCTTTGCTGTGAATAAAAAAAAATAGTAGTAGTAGTAGGAATGCTGTTATGTTTTATCTTGTAGATCTTAACCCTGCATTTCCTAAAGAACTGTTAACGATGTTAATTTGGCAGCTGTTACGCAGAAATGGACATCCAATACACTTACGGAGTCAAGCTTGTAATAAGTGAAAGTCGAAATGTTTTCCACTTCTAAATCCCCTGTAGTACCTCTCTATCAGCAATAGTAGCACAAATGTGAAACTGATAAGTACAATATGAATCATGTTGAACAGCAAAGGACCAGCATAAATCCAGGACCAGTATGGGAATACCTAATATTTTAACTGTAAAATTGTGAATGCAAAATAGTATTTGAAGGAAAACCCCAAAACCTGCAAGGCATGAGACTTGAACTGCATTTTCATATGGAGTTGCCTGAATGCCAAATGAAAGGTCATTTACTTTAATATTTCTATTGTTGGTGACCTCAGCTGATGGGAGTGCGTTTGCAGAAATGCAAGCTTACTTTTGGCTCTGTTTTCGTGTAATGAGACAGAAGACTTGCTATTCATCAGGCTTGAAACAGAGTAGACTGTGGCAACAGGAGTCTGCAGTTCAATTTCTGCAGCTGCAGTCTCTGGTTAGTGATTGGAAGTAGGCGTTTGAAACCTTTTAGGATCTGCTGGTTCCTCTTCAGTACTTTGGTAACGGAAAAAATAGCCTACTGTTTAAAACTTGGATGCAGTCAGAATCATATTAGTGGTCATTATTGGCAGGCATGTATTAACATAACTGAGGTGATTTGTGTTGTACAGAACAGAGATAACTACATCCGCTCTTGTAAATTGCTGCCTGATGGATGCACCCTAATAGTTGGCGGGGAAGCCAGCACATTATCCATATGGGACCTGGCAGCACCAACTCCTCGTATAAAAGCAGAGCTGACATCCTCAGCCCCTGCCTGCTACGCTTTGGCTATCAGCCCTGATTCCAAGGTGTGCTTTTCCTGCTGCAGTGACGGTAACATCGCAGTGTGGGATCTGCACAATCAGACGTTGGTCAGGTGAGTCATTACTTGTTTACAGAAAACTTTAATGGAAGTTACTCTTTGGACAGCTACATAAATATTTATCTCCCTGAATAGTGGTTCGTGACCGCAAAGTAAATAGTATTTCTTATCCAAAGAATGCAGTTTGCACCCGAGTTGGGCATAAACTAGTTTTGGTACCTTCAGCCTAGTCTTGGAAGGTGCACTTTCAGGGCCTAAAGGCTTGGTCCATAACCTACTGAAGTCAGAGTAAAAGTTCCTGTTGGTTTTGGTTAGTTGCGATTTGTCTGCAGGTTTCTGCAGGCAGCATTCCTGCTGGTTTGTGATTGATGTAGACAGAACATGCCTTTTAGGGAACTCTTTTGAGATTTCTTCTTTTCCTTTGTCTTAAGTCTTGTTAAGGAATAAAGAGAATTTTCAGTTCCTATTTAGTGATGATAATAATAAATCTTACAAAAATGGTTGAAAATGTGGATCCCCTCAGTTCTTCAGGGAAGCATAAAGCACTGATGTTTGGTTATTCACCAGAGAAAGGTATTTGAGTTTTCTGGGGGAATTTGATCTCTAAAACTTTTGGAATGCTTTGCGAAGAGTATAATAAATGGATTACCATGTAAATTACTTTTCAAATCTTTGGTTAATGAATATATTAGTATAAGATTAAAGTGCCTGGCAGGTCAATATTCAGCATCAGTGCTGTGACAGAAAAAGAAAAATAGACCCATGTGTGAAATGGCTCTTAGCAACTAGCTATGTGGTTTATGACAACATAAATTTTGGTTTATGCTTACCAAAGTAATGGTGGCTTACAAAATTATGAGAAGAGAGAGCCTAAATTGGGAAAGGCAGTGGTATTTTAAAAGTTCCAAACACTGAAGAATCTGCTTAGTCTGCTGTGTTTCGATTAAATTTCCTGTGTATCAGTAATTAGCCTAAACTTATGTTCAGAGGGTCCATTAATGTGCATGCAAATTCCACTTTTTGTTGAACGTTTAGGTCAACAAAGATGATTTTAGTTATATAAAATCTTTGGCTTGCTCTATGCCTCCTCAGTCTCTGTAAAGGTGCCCTCTCTCCATCTATGACTGTCTCGCCTTTTGAATGTTTGCTGTAGGTGTTCCCACCACTTGCTGGCTCATCTTGCTAATTGATAACACGTGGAATTTTGGGACAAGAGCTACAAAACAAAATGTGCCGTGTGACCTTTCTGTGGCAGCTCTTAGTGATTCATACCCTTCATTCCCCAGCTAGTTGTCTGCCCCGCCGCCCCTTCACCCTCCACCTTTCACATTGAGGCATAGGACTTTCCTAAAGCTAATTGCTGATGAAAAATGCAGGAGCCTCAGAAGGCTTTTGCCAAAGGATTAAGGAAGACTTGCAGTGACCTTCTGGTTGCTGAAAGCTGAGAATTACTAATGAGAAGATTTTAAAACAAACTGCACCGTGTAGATATTTGTGATCTCTTGCCACAGACAATGCAACTTTGCTGACTCAGCAATGCTCGTGTCTAACTATCTGGATCTCTATCTGAATCCCTTCCTATTAATATCTCTGCTTATTATTTATCATCTTGACTTGCAGCCAAACAAAAATACAGAAGCTGTTTTTTGAAAATGGGGGATTTTTCTTCTCTTAGCACTTGTTTTAAACTCAGTTGTCCTTAGTGCTTTTAACTGTAGTTACTGTACTTCACTGTTCTCACAAGCTTTTTTTTTTTTTTTTGCTTTTCAAAACCTGGTAGGAAGTATTTGAGTTTGTTCAGCTAGCCATGATGCGATTCATTCCTCTAGCACCTGGAAATTGTTTTTGTAATACTGTTGTATTTCGTGCTCATTAAGAGGGCGGGGCTGATTTTTGCCCATCAGCAGACACAGAAGAGATGACATGCACATACAGAGTCCAAAACTAACACCACAACAGTGTTTACCTTGAGCTCTGGCAGGAAATCATTATTCAATCTGGTTTGTTTTATCAGGCAATTCCAGGGCCACACAGACGGAGCCAGCTGTATTGACATTTCTAATGATGGTACCAAGCTTTGGACAGGAGGTTTGGATAACACTGTCAGATCCTGGGACTTGAGAGAGGGGAGACAGCTACAACAGCACGACTTCACATCACAGGTAACTGGATTTTCCTACAGCTTGGAGGGTGTGTGTGTGTGTGGTGGGGTGGAATCATTTAGGATGAAAGCTGTGATTGAGCCCAGTGCAACTGGGTGTATTGTTCCTTTCTTCCTTTTGGCTGCTCACAACACAATATTTTGGAGCTTTCATATATTTAGCTTCCAGAACAAAATGATAGCCTGACACTACTCTCTTTTCCTATTTTTCTAAGTGAGTAAGTAAGAACAGGGGTTATTTAGTCACTTGAATTTTGAACAGCAGTCTTTCTGTTGACTTTTATTTGGCCCTTCTCCCTCTCACAATTCATTTAGCTACTGTAGAAAAAAATAAAAGTGTATCTGTAGGATAAAATAAAAAGTGTAAATGTGGTTTAATTTTCAGATATTTTCCCTTGGTTATTGTCCTACTGGTGAATGGCTAGCTGTGGGAATGGAGAGCAGCAATGTAGAAGTGCTACATGTAAATAAACCAGACAAATATCAACTGCACCTTCATGAGAGTTGCGTATTGTCACTCAAGTTTGCTTACTGTGGTAAGTTGCCCTGAAGACAGAATTGAAGGTTGGGGCTCTAATCCATGCTTTGCTAATTAGTTATTACATAGTCATTTAATAATTAAAATTTATTTAGTATCTCAGTTTCTTAAGTTATGAATAAATATCTCTGCTCTATGAATTCAAACATACTTATCTACAAACAACCATCCGTTTGTCTAAAGGCTGCTGTGAGCGCTGATTTGTGTGTAACAAGCTATTTCTACTTACAGAGTCTAAGGATTTCCTAGTATGCAAAAGCGTGAGCGTCCACATTGATTGTAAGCAAAAGTACTATGTTGAAAGTGAAAAGTGGTGAAAGCTTTTATAATGGCAATCAGTTAACAGATTTCATAGGAGTGAGTTGAAAACCCATAATCTGTCAGATGTCTGTTTCATATGTTATCATTGTCATTCTGTTTTATGTTTTAGGTAAATGGTTTGTGAGTACTGGGAAAGATAACCTTCTCAATGCATGGAGAACTCCTTATGGAGCCAGTATCTTCCAGGTGAGGGTGATAATGTTTTTAAAGAAAAAACTAGAACACCCAGAGTCCCAAGAGTGGACTCAGATATCTTCACCTTTGTGATGAGGGTAACAGACTATTTTTTTAATCATGTAATATATTTCTATTTTTCTTCTAGTCCAAAGAATCTTCGTCAGTGCTTAGCTGTGACATCTCTGTGGATGATAAGTACATAGTCACTGGCTCTGGAGACAAAAAGGCTACAGTCTATGAAGTTATCTACTGAAAAATATGATGGGGATATAACTTTTAGAAGTTGAACTGGGCCAAAATTGTTCTTAATTGTAGAAGTAGAAAAGTTTTGCCTTTTAAAAAGGAACAAAAGTATTGAGGTTCCAGACCTTGCCATGAAACTACTCCGATTTTTCAAAATAAAGGCAACGTCCAGCAACTAAATATTGGCTACGAGGACCAAATGGAACACAGAGGCAAGATGGACAAATGTAGCCTAGGTTTTTGACATAGTTTTTAAAAGCCGAGTCTGCTGAAGAATGTTGGAGCCTTTTATTTTTTTCTTTCTTTGTGACCTCATGCAAATTGTTCTCATTGCCTGAATACGGGGGATAAATACCTTTCTGTTCCTTGCAGTTCAAGTTGCATTCTGTCCTGTGTAGAGCAGTGGTGTCTCAGATGAACTTGTTTGCTGGTTTTGCATCTTGTGATATGTTTTTGTATTTTTGTTGAAGGTCAAACATTTGTAAAAATTGTAAATATATTTAGTTTATTACAGTAAAGGCTTTAGTACCAACAACCAGTCTTCCCCCCGCCTTCCCCCACCCTGCCCGCCCTGCTTATTTAAAATTGAAAACCTTTTGGGGATATAAGTACCTTTTTAGAAGCAAAAGCAAACACTATGTATAGTTTGAAAATGGTGTCTTATTCTTTATAACTCTTCCTAGATTCCTTTATCATACTTCAAAGTAGTTGTTTTGACGTATTAGGGTATCAAGTCCAGTAGATACTGTCTTGTGCTACAGAAAACTTAAAAGGCAATTTTGTACTAATTATAGTGTAAATATAAAAATTGAACATTTCATAAAGTTGTGCAGTTTATTTTAAGTTTATTCTGATGTCCCATGTATATGTTCTTTGGCAGATACAGTAATATGTGCCTGATCATAAGTCATTGGGTCATTTCTCTAGAAGAAGAGGCGACTTCCCTCTCCTTTCTCCCCCAGCTGAACAGAATTCATGTGTGACTACATTTCAACTAAGTACATCAGAGGCTTTATTCATTAACTGAGGATACCTATGATTAAACAGAGCTAGATAACTTGCATCCTTTGTATTTAACAGAGAAGTGGTAGTTAATGACCATTTCCTTTTTAATGTCTTGTCTATACGTAGATACTCAGGTAAATTTAATTAAATCACCAAAAGCGTGAGTTTTACAGGGGATCACTTAAACAATGTTAAATACTTGCAGGACTGCAAGTGAAGTGAATTAACCTAAACTAAGTTAAACTTGCTTCTTAACTTCTTGTGAGAATATTGACAAAGGAGTATTTTGATTTTTAATTAATCCACTGTACAAATTAATTAGAATTAATTTTCCTGAGTGTCCCATCTTGCGGAGGCCTATAGGCTCTATGTATTCATACTGAGCAATCTTCGAGTCTTTTCCACTGTCGCATCGGTGTGTGACATATGTGAAGAGCCATGCTAAGCAGCCAGTTACCAAAGCTATGCATCTTCAAATCAAGTTTTCTTGGTGTACTCAAGAGAAATGGATGAGGAGAGAATGTGTACATTTTATTCTACCTATGTTTTTTCAGATTAACGAGTTCTACCACTGTGTGCTAGGCAAACCTAGCTGTTGCACCAGTGAGGGCCATTCATTTCCTACATTCTGTAATTTAATTAGAATTTCTGTTGCTAATGGAGACTACAGATGAACAGAAGAATATCTTTGAACAAATAATTCAGATTACACAAACTGGCAGACAGGTTAAGACTCATCTGTGAAGAGCCGCTTTCTGATTTTGCTAGCATTTGACCATGACCTATATCCCTGCTCTTTCAAAGGCACATAACTAGGAAGACACAAGTTTGACTGACAGATGCATTGACTGGATAGGGAATTTCTCATCTGGGGGCAAATTTTCTCTCAATTTCCAGTCTGAAGAGACATCAGTTTTCTTTTCAATTTACGCAACCATTCTACTGAAACCATTTTATAGCATCTAGAATTGTAATAGCCTTAATACTTAATTATTAACTTTGCATTAGGAATGTAAAATGTTAAGCATTCAGGATAATCTGGTTTCCTAGACGTTTAAAATCAGTGTTCTATCCATTTGCATCTATATCTTTGTGTGTTGCTGTATTGTGAATATTTGTCTGTATGAAAATGGCAGACCAGTATAGGTGGTCGTCATATTCCTTTCACAGAGAGTGAGGCAAAAAGCGGGATCGTCAGGCTTTTCAAAGAAGCAATTATATTTTTTACATTGAAATACTGTGAAGTGCTATGCCATTTTAAAAAGGGAAAGTTTTTAAAAATAAGAGTATTTACTAGGTTACTTGAATTTTACTAACCCTCCTTACATATTGAAGTTTTTCTGAACGTCTGACTCTGCCAATGGATCATTTGTTTAGCAGCACTGGCAAATTTGCTGTAATTAGGAGCATCTGGATTTCTTCCAAACTACTGTCACCTTGGCTTTTACTTTATAGGTGTTCTTTTGCCTTTCTTAAAAGTTGATATCAGAGGAACCAATAATGCAAGTATTCTAACACATTCATGTAACTTTAAAAAAAAATACGTGTATAATGGATCTACTTTAAGTTGCAACATAGCGGTTGTTAGTAAGACCACATTCTTGGCAATCAGGAGATTCAAAATCATAGTGTTGGGAAAATCATGAAATACCTTCTCTTTTCTTCTTAGCTTCTAGAATGCCCAGTGAGTCAGAGCAGTTATGGAGTGGGACATTATTTATGCATATGAATTAATTTAATAATATTTGTACCATATGTTTCTCGTTTGTAATTAAGAAATTACTTCTTTTTTTCCCCAGTCAGATCTACTTTAAACATTGGGTCTGAATACTTGGGGACACATCATACAATAGTCCTCTCAATTTTTTGTTTCAGCTTTCACTTATAGTTTATGAAACTATTTTTTTGTTTTTATTTGTCAAACAGCAAAGCTCATTCCACCAGCAGATCTGATTTTTAATGAAAAGATACATTTGGTGAAATCTGGGCATGTCTGTCTACACTATTACCTACAAGACTTAAAACTTGCAGAACGTAAGACACATGTGAATTCTTATAGCCCTTTGTAAAGTGGGTGGAAATAATTGTGTATTGAATGAAGAAACACACCAGCCCAGACCAGCAGTAACAGAAAAGGCACTGGGAAAAGCACATGGAAAAAAGAGGTACAGCAGTACTATGGTGTAGGTAATTAATATTTTTTTTGTCAATTTAATTACATTCCTAAAAGATTCCTTTGATTAGCCCCTTTCTGGGACAGTCTTTGTTTGCTGGGTGGCCCTCAGTATTTAGAGATGTCTGAATGCCACTCTGGCAAACACTAGCGCCAGATAGAAGCAGGGGGTCCTTACCAGTGACATATTGGATGTCAGTGCAAACAATAACTGATGAAGAGGAGATTTGTGGTAATATCAATTCAACTGAACAAAATCCTTTGCCAGCTGTAATATGTATATTTTGTATATGTGCACTATCCATAACCTTTTATAAATCAATTGTGCAGAAACCCACGATATTATTCCACACAATGCATTTGTCAGTATGTCAGGGTACCTCCTTTTGACTATAGTTCCAAGCAAAGATAGTTCTGTATCAACCCACAAAGCCCTGGTCCTTGAGAGGGAATTTTCATCTGCATTAATTCTTTTAAACTCGTTTGGCATTTCAGAAGCTTTTGTTCCTTTAAAGGGAAGAGGGAGCCCCAAATGAATATGAAGTTCATAGACTTAAAATAATAGTGTCATTTTGTAATACAAATATCAAAGTAGAATCTGTCATCTAGTCACGTGCATGCTGTTGTGTATAAACAGTTGACCGTAATTTTTCTGTCACACCTTTCCATTGGTGATACAGGTAGAATTTTCAGAAGCATCTAAGTTACTTAAACCCAGATTGACAAACTGATTTTTTTTGGTGTATTTTTTTTGGGGGGGGGGGGGGGGGGGGGGGGCGGGGGGGGGAGACTGCCCCAGTTATGAGCCTGTGGGATCATGTAATCTAGTTAGAGTAGTCCTTCATATTTTCTATTATATTTGTGCAATTTTGAGTTGATGGGGAAGTTCCACCACTCTAGTGATTAAGAAAGGTGGATTTTTAATGTTTTCAGGCTAAGGAAGAGTACTGAATTCAGATTTCGCGCTACTGATAAAGTGTTTAACCCTTAAGCCACTTCACTGGAGAAGCTGGACTGGCTCCAACTGTACTGTCTCTTTGAAGGATTTTATTTTTTTTTCTACCACAACTGCATAGAAAGAGTGTGAGAATGTAGGTCCATACAAGACTTGAGTCATGGTGTCCTACCAGAGAGGTCTTTTATCACAGAGTGGGAAGGATGAAGCAGCTCAGCGTAGGACCTGATGAACAGCAGAATGAAAGAAAGAGTTCATGGCAGAGAGTACATAGAGGGATGATGGAGAATGGGAATCTACACACATACACATTTTAGTGGTAGTCTAACATGTAGTCTACAAAATTCACCTAGAATGAGATTCCAGTATGCAATTTCACTGACTACTGTTTCTCCATAAAATCGTTCAGGTGTTTCTTCATAGTAATTCAAAGACACCTGAGCTATGTATTGGAACTGGAAGCAGGCATTTCTTTGACATCTATAAGTAGTCATCTGATCCTAAGAGGAAAGAGAGTGAAATCACAGCCAGTTCTCAACATTTCACGTTACCTAATATTTCTGTACCTCAAAATCAGCTTTCCAGCAATTGATAATTCCATTTTCAGCAACATGCTCCCCGATGTCCCATTGTAGCTTAAGTGCTCAGTGCAGCGTGGTAGATTTTGCTAGGGAAACCAGACATGTAGGAACTGGGTGCTTTAAAAATCTGCCCTGTGGGTTTAGCTTACTGACATTTCTGAGAAGTTTACTCAGAATTTCTGTTCAACTATGTAGGAGAGCTCAAACACTCACTTAAACATTTTCTAAACCAGCAACAACTGCTTTGAACACACTTTAAGCACATGGGTGTGGGTTTGTTTTTGTGTTGATTTTATTTTTTTTCTTACATAACTTTAAAAAAAAACCCTATAAATGTAATACTATAAGAAAACATGAAGGGAAACAAGAATGAAGAACTGTTTTTAGAGGCCAGAATATTCTTAAAGATACTATATCTCAAAACAAAAGAACCTGTTGCTTCTATAACACATTAATTCTTGAGAGAGCTAGATTTGTGTTTCCTTGGAGCTAAAGTGCTATTGTTAGAAAACCGAATACCAAAAAATTGGTGGTGTGGGGACCAATGTTAGTTATCATTTTAAAATCTGAGCAGAATTTTGGTTTGGGTTTGGTTTTTTTCCCCATATTCCTTATTTTCAGGACCCACAGTTCACTCTTAGATGCTGGATAAGCTGTGCCCTGACTCGTGCATTACTAAGATTTTTGTTGCTAACAAGTCTGTTGGTCGTATGTAAACTACAGGAGAATCTGCATAGATAATGTCAGCCAGTGTATGTTGTAATCATTTCCCTTCCTAAAGCAAGCACCCAGAGATAAGATAGCATCATTGTTCCATACTCTTACTGTTCGTGGAATTGCTGGTCGGTGTAGTTGACTCGCCACAGAAGCATTCTGTGGTGGCTCCTGAGGTAAGACTTACATTTTGAGATCTTTCCTCTCCTAAAATTTTGCATGCGATTTTGCTCACAGTAAGGTTATGTTGATTCATAGAAGAGATGCTGCAAGGAGCACTAGACAGTTGCCGTTGCGTAGAGCTTCGCAAGGGTTGCCTTTGCTATGCTCATGGTACGAAGGCATAGTATCTCTTAAACCTCGTTTCTCTCTGTTTTGTGACAAGAAGGAGTTAGAGGCAAAGATAACACAGTTTGGAGATTAAGTAATCAAACATACTGTTATTAACCCTTCTGTATACTCTGTCGTTAACATAGAAAGTAGAGATGATGGCTTGTACCTGTAAATAATAAATACTGGGTTTTCTTCAAGGACTGATTTTAATACCAGTTTAAAAAACGTAAACAAGCAGAATGAAGGGATGATAAGTGGAAGTTACAGAATGGTTTGGGTTGGAAGGGACCTTAAGATCATCTAGTTCCAACCCCCCTGCCATGGGCAGGGACACCCCCCACTAGACCAGGCTGCTCAAAGCCCCATCCAGCCTGGCCTTGAGCACTTCCAGGGATGGGGCATCCACAACTTCCCTGGGCAACCTGTGCCAGTGCCTCACCACCCTCTCAGTAAAGAATTTCTTCCTAATATCTAATCTAAATCTACCCTCTTTCAGTTTAAAACCGTTACCTGTCATCCTAACACTCCATTCCCTCATAAAGAGTCCCTCCCCATCTCTCCTGTAGGCCCCCTTCAGGTACTGGAAGGCCGCTATAAGGTCTCCCTGGAGCCTTCTCTTCTCCAGGCTGAACAACCCCAACTCTCTCAGCCTGTCTTTGTAGGAGATGTGCTCCAGCCCTTCTGTCATCTTCGTGGCCCTAATCAGGACTCATTCCAACAGGTCCATGTCCTTCTTCTGTTGGGGGCCCCAAAGCTGGACGCAGTACTCCAGGTGGGGTCTCACGAGAGCAGAGTAGAGGGCGAGAATCACCTCCCTTGACCTGCTGGCCATGTTTCTTTTCATGCAGCCCAGGATGCGGTTGGCCTTCAGGGCTGCGGGCACACGTTGCTGGCTCATGTTGAGCTTGTCATCCACCAACACCTCCAAGTCCTTCTCAGGGCTGCTCTCAATCCATTCTCTGCCCAGCCTATATTTGTGCTTGGGATTGTCCTGACCCACATGCAGGACCTTGCGCTTGGCACTTGTTAACCTATAGTGTTGGGAAACTTAGAAATCACTTGGTTTTTTCCTGATAGTGAGCCTAATTTGTTTAAAATAAAATCCATCTGTTCATTTCACAGTGTTTGTCCCACTTCCTTACAGCAATCCACAGTGGATTACTCCATTACTTTAAAAATTGGCTGCAATTATGATAAGCTAATAACTCTTATTTTGTGGTTTGCTGTAGCAAGATACTGTGGAGAGCAATGAAGCTTCCTTCCCTTTATTCTTAAGAAATAATCCTGCTATTGTTATTTTTTGCAGTTGGACCTGAGTATTTTCTTAATTAGGTTTCAAGTAAATGTATAATCTGATGGCTTTGCAAATTCAAAATATTTTTTTGATTGTTGATGAATCAGCCAAACACTGTTAAGTATGTAAATGACCTTAATGTCGGTTTGGTATTTGCTTAGCATGCCATGCATGCAACACAACTTTGCAGTTCAGTGATTCAACTTTTGTGGCCATATTAAATTTACTTCCTGAAATAAGTTTCCTTTTTATACAGGGACCAGTCTACTACTGTGCTCCCCTGTGTTTTCTCCTGAATATATATTGTCCTCTAGAGATGTTTTAATGCATTATACATACATAATGCTTCTACTTTCCTCCATCTAATTGTTAATTATGTGAGATGTGTATTTCTGACAGCAGTTGAGTGAATATTCGCTAAACTATGATAGAATTGAGTTTTTGAATGTGTACTTCAAGAAGTTTATAGACTTGTGTAGAGAAATCATTAATTTTTATTTGTTAAATTCAAGATCCTCAAGTCCTGATACTCTTTTGTGTTTTTATCAGTAAATCTGTTTAAGGAAGTACTTCTGGTTTTTGAATGGTTTTCATAGCGTTTTTTATTTGTTTATGTAGACACTCTTCTTTGTTGAGTGCAAGTTATTGACCTGGTACTCTATTTATAATTCTTCAGTATTTTATCTAGCTGTAACTTATTAAAAACCACAAATATGAAATGGGGATATTAATGACAAGTGGTTTAAATGTGAGAATTTCAAAATGCATGTTAGAATATTTCAACACTTTGTTCACTGTAATTTTATGGGTTTTTTATTACTTGAGTAATTAAAAAAAAATCCTTAGGGTTAAATTATAGTAAAATTTTATACATCTCAGTACTAATTTTGTCTCCCAGCGGACAGCAATAATTTAGATGTGATTGTTTTTACTCTACCTAATTTAATCTTGGGGGGGGGGGGGGGGGGGGGGAGGAGGATAGAATACTAACCCTGCAAATTTTGCTAATTATAATAATTTCATTAATATTGTTCGTTGTTTTTAATAATCTCCATGCCTTCAGAAACTTGTTCTTCTATATTTTGAAGAAAAACATACAGATATACAGGGTTCTGTAATAGAATGTGTTTACAGTATTTATCCCCTGGGTTTGCTGTAATAGTAAGGGGAAGTATGGTGACAGATATAACTTGCAATAGTTGCTAGTGTTATGTGCCTTTGAAAATTTTCTTTAATTCTTTAATTTTTTTTTTTTTTTATCTCTTAGGTGAGGGTTAACAGCTTTAAATCAGTTTCATTTCTATTAAAGTGGATAAGGTGATACATTCTTAGAGCTTTACTAGTTTTACTAACTTTAAATAATTTTAAATCTGTAAGGAAAATGGTTGTATGGATGGTATTGAACTGATTGTAGACTGTTGAATTTATCTTTTTAGGTTTCAAGCACTGCTAGAGTAGAGGGAGAACTTGCCGGTGATATTTGGCTTTTTTTTGTGCTTTCATTTTGTACTGTATATGATCAGTATGACTTTCTTACCACAATAGGTGTGCTTACTGTAGTGGCTTTTTTAAATGTTCCCATAGTTTGCACTGTGTGATTCATTTGAATTTAGCTTACAAATCAATCCCTTTCTGTAGGCATCTGCTTTGTACCTTGACAAGTATGAAAATAATCAAAAATATCACTGTATTTGACAGTGAGACTGTATATTTCTCTGTTTCTGAGTGTGAATAGCATTTAGCAAGGCTTGTCTAGTTAAAAGGCAGTTAAACTGGTAATCATACATGATCTGTGTTTAACTGTCATTTGTAGAAAAAGTGCTACAAAGTGATATGTGGTGATAACAAATTCAGAAGGAAAAGAATATGAAATTCAGATAGCAGCTTGAATGATTTGCTGTTAGCGTGGGGCCCAATAACACTACAAAGCTATAAACTCTGTCTTTCTAGATTGCCCAGTTAGGTGGCAGAGATGCAATTTGTCTTTTCTGAAGCCGCCTGCTGCTTGCTAGCTCCATCTCCTGTCACACCCTATTAGCTCCCCAAGAAAATTGGTGGGAAATTGCCTGCAGATTGTAGGAAATTGCATCTCCAGGCCCTGGAAAAAATGTAGGATAGCACAACACTGATCCTCCCAGAGCAGCTATTAATACAGCAAAAGCCGACCTTTGGCATGGTGTGAAACGACTTTGCTATTTGCTGAATAAAGACTGTATTATGTGTGGTTGAAGGAGGGTACAAATTATTATCCTAGCTATGCTTGTAGCCAGCCTGCTCCAGGAAGCTTAAGCATTAGTGGTAGGTTTTGCTGCCCCCCGACTCCTTCCTACTGGAAGATGGGAGATGAGATGTTGGAGCCTTATCCAGAAATTTCATTGTACAGACAGACAAAAGCCACCATGTATTTAAATGAGGTTAGTACAGATTAAATTCAAAGGTTTAGTGATAAAACTGAAGGATAATCTGAAAAAAAAAAAAGGGGGTAATTGCCTCTGCTCGGTCTAGCCTCGGTCAGAGCGGGAACAACTCTTTGACTGGTTCATTCTAAGTGTATATCCATAACAAACGTTTGATTTTGGGGCAGTTAGAGTGAAATGGAGCTGATTTATACTGTAACTGCTGAGTGTAAAAGTCACGAGGCACACATTAGTTCTGATAGATTTTAGCATTAAATTCTTTGCTGCTAGGAAACTTACCCCTGTCTTGTTTAAACAAACTGCCATGTGTTCTTCATGGTGTGATATGCAATGAGTTTCATCCTCTGTCATTTCTACTCGAGCTACCTTTCCAATCTTGTAGTTTACCTCAGTTTTACAGGGCCTTTCAATAGAAGAGTCGAGTTTTCTGTGAATCCTGAGAGAGGGGATATGTAGAATTAGTTTGCAACATAAAAAATAAATGCCAACATTTTCTTTGAGCTTGCAATTGCACTTAGTTGGTTCAAAGCCTCCTGAGGAAGATGTGTCTGTGAATCAGAATGATGTATTGATCAGAATTGAGCATGGGGAGGGCAGCAGCAGGGAAAAAGTCATTTTGCAATCAAGAGCATCGCTGTTTTCAAACTCAGCTGAGATATGTTGGTAACTGGCGGCTGCCCGGGGATCTGAGTGAAATCGATATGTTCATTTCCTATTGTATTAGTGTCCACTGATGTAAATGAGCTGACAAGGCTTACTAACACTCACACAACTGATTAGAGAAAATTAGTGGCCTGCCTTGTGGAGCTGAGGCAGAGGAGCTGAGCATAGGGTAGCATGACAAAACAGGTACTGCTCGTAGTTCAAAGCACAGCTGAAGGGATTAAGAGCACTTCACGTTACAGGGCTCTCTGGGCCCCTGTTTTGAATTCTTATGATCATGCATGCACATGTATGTCTCTCTGAAATGCTAATTTGTTGAGGCATTGTCTTTCTAAATTAGTTATAGCACCTTTTATGGAAGTTATGCAATTTAGTGCTGTGTGTCTTTCCTTGTAAAACACAAATACAGGAACAGAAGAGCTATGGTGCTTGAGCTTTTATTCTGTATTTATAATAGCTGTTCATCTTCCAAGGTATTACATACTAACTGCATTCTCAAAATAAACCTTGACATTTAGTAACAAATGTGGGTTTTTTGTATAGTGCAATACCTATATTGGAATGAGCAAAGAACATTTAGAGGACACACAAAATCTGCCCTGTGTAGAGGATAGAGAAAGTCTGCCCTGGCTAATCACTGAATTTGCCTTCTTGTGTAACAAACAAACTAAATTGAGTGATATAGTATCCAGAAATTCATTTCTCCTGGCTGATGGGATTATGAACACTGTTACCTGCGTGCCTCCTCTGTGTTTAATGAGGCCAAGCCCATTATACTACACAGAGCAAGGAGGTAACAAATCATTCTTGTATGAAAAGCAGAAGCTTCTTGTCATAAATTCAAAGTCGCAAGCTCTTGCTTTGTTATGGAAAGAACAAAAATTCAGACTGAGCTGTGAGGGATTTGGAGCGCACCAAGTGCTGCTCTGGATAGTTGGATGGTTTAATAGAGGGTTGGTGGGGAAAAAACAATTCAGACAAAACAGTTCTCAGCCAGCACTTAATGACTGGAAAAGATGTGCAAGCCATAAGTGGTGCCCTTCATCCTGTAACAGCTTATTAACTCCAGCAAAAGACAGGACACTAAGCTGTGCTTGCTTTTTTTTTTTTTTTTCCTGTAATTAGTTCAAAGAGAGTTTGTTGTCTATCTAAGCTCTGGTCAGTCTGAGTTTGGTCAGGCCATGTTTTTCATATTGCATAAATACAGCCAGTAACACATCAGAAAAACAAAATCTGAGTTCTTTAATCAGCCTCACTTGATTTTTTTTTTTAATTATTTTTTAAATTATGCCTTCCTGGGTAACACTTCTCACTTGCCACACTAGGAAAATGCAGGGTTTTTTGCCCACCTTTGTTCAAATTTCCAATATTCCAAATGTCATAAAATGGTTCTAATTTACTGCAGTATCCTGTTGAATGTCAAATGTTTTGCTGGTGTCATTTTTCCTAGCCCCAGCAAAAAAATTTTAACTATGAATAGTTCATTGTACCCAGAATCATGTTCATGGTCATTCATTGAAACAATTCACAATTTATTTTTTTTTTTTCAAATTCTCCATCAATGGCTTCCACTGGGTGTTTAATTTTTATGAAATAGTTGATTTGAGCATTCCTGGGTGCTACCAAAATATCCTGTCTTCTGCACCATACCTTTCTGATACTCCAGCTGTGAGTAAACCAACCTAGTCCCCACTATTTGCCCTTAAGAGCCCAACACTGTGAGACAAAATCCAGTAGTGCTTGGTCCAGTTGGCCAAATAGCTTATTTTTCTATGAAATATCCCTAAGGTTGGGGGTTTTTTTATATATTTTTACCAAAGATCTAGCTTTCTACTTATAAAAAGGCACTAAGCAGGACTATAGCATGACCTTCTTAGGGCTTTTGGTGCTGGGACAGGGTGGGAGGCAGATTGAAATTGGGAGGCGAGGGAGATGAAGAGGAAAACCTCCCTTTTGACCATGTTTTTCTCATTAGGGCTCAGCCATGAGGTGGGAGAGGCTGGTGAAGCACGTGGCCCCAAGGAAAGGGCCGGCAGGGGTTTGGAGGGGCCTAGGTTCCATGTTCTGGAGGGGCTCGGGTGCCCTGTGGTGTCGACGGCTGGGGGCGGTGGTGGTGGTTGAGCAATGGTGTGCGCACAAGGTGGTGGGGTATAGCATGGTCTCCAGCTTGCCCAGCCAGCCCCAGTGCTGCGAGGGGAAGGGGCTGGGACTGGGATGCTGGTCAAGATGCTGAGTGATGGGGAGCTGAGGGAGGGGGTTTGGCCATTTGGGGCCTGCTGGGAGAGGAGTCACTAGGGGAAATTTAGGGGAGGAGGCTGTGGGCAGTGGGAAATTGAGTCAAAGATGCAGTATAAATAAATCTCTTATGGATGAGGATGAGCTAAAAAATTCATGAATAAATAATTTATGGCCCCATCGCTAAGTGTTGTTTGGGGTCCAGGCTTGTCCAAGATTATCCAGGGGCAAGTGAAGAAAAAGACCTGGAAGAAAGGGGTTTCTGGGGTGGCATCAAGTGTTTGGCTTGTTGTGGCTGCTTCCACTTGTGGAGTATCCAATAAATTAACAGCAAACTTCTCATCTTCCTCGCCTCCCTGCAGCGAGCTGCTCTGCAGCAGATTTGAAGCACCTGAGGGGAAGGAATAGCACACCCTGGCACTGCTGCCTCTCTCCAGGCAGGACGAAGAACTGCTTTATCTGGGGCTTGTTTACTGGAAAGGAAGGTGACTGTGGATTGGATTGGAAAGGAACATAATTTTTCTGCCAGCAGGGAAGACTTTTCCATTTGCAGAGGAAATGGAGATATGTTAGAAATAGCACACTTGAGCAGCAATGAAGACGTAACACCAGAAAGGTAAGCCAAGACTTTATACTTGATTGAAGAGATCTGGGTGGAATATTACATTTGTGTCATTGAACCAAATACAGCAAAGCCAGGACATGCTGTTGGTTTTTCTGTTTTGTTCTTAGTACCCTCAGGAAAGAAGGCAGTGGAAGAGCAAATATCCAAGCAAATGTTTATCTGCATGTTTGATAAGTTCCTGAGAAACGGTCTTGTCCAACCAGGCGATGGCTAACCATTGTGGTTAAAGTGTAATGTGCTTTTGGCAGAGACTTCAACATTCTGGTTTGAGCCAGCTTGCTTGTAATTGTTCTAATGAAAATAGGCTGTATATAGGTACCATTAGGAGTCCTCTTCTCTGTTCCCAGGAAAACATCTTGTAAGGAATTTTGCCTTCCTGTTCAGGAGCACAGGATCTAGAAGAGATTGAAGATTCTCAGTGTGAATATGTTGATGATTAACTCTTGATCAGTCATGCTGGAGACTTTGGAACCTGGATCTAGGTCAGGAAATGGATGAGGTATTTGCTTAGGTGAAGCCTTTGCCTTTTGCAGCATGGGCAACTATTATGTGACGTTAAGAGCTCCTGTTTCGGAACTAATACAGGCCAGCGTCACAAAGTGCTGAACACTGTATGGCATTTACCTCCAAAAAAAAAAAAAAAAAAAGAAATCCTTTGGCAATCCTACTGAAAATTCTTTTCTCTCTAATCTTTTCAAACTGGCAAATAATACAGAAAATTGCATCAAATTGTTTAAAATCGCTGTTGCTTTTCTAGGGCTAGTACTATAGAAATCCTTAAAAGTGGGTTTTATGTTTTGTGTGGGTTCTGTTAATCTCATATATAGTGACAGAATCTTCTTCTGTCAGTAGCAGAATAGTGTTCTGCTGTGTTGCTTTGAAATGTTGCACAATACGTGCTATACCAAAGTGTCTTCCCCACTACACTACTACTTTAAAGTCTGAGGCTTATCATAGCAATTTCCCATGCTTTCATCCAAAGCCTGAAAATATGCCTCAAGCAAGACATTCAATCAAAAGTAAAACATTGCCAGTTATTTGACTGTCTCTCCAGCTCCTTGGGAGGTAGCTTGCTGCTACGCCAGTGTGAAGAAACTCATGTTACAAAAGCAAAATGAAAGAAAACAGAAATTAAACAATAAGAACAGCTTCAGCTCTAAGCAATTGTCTGAGTATCCCACAGCAATCAAGTTTTTCCTTCTAGAAGAACTTTAATTTGATCTTACTTTCACTGATATATTTTCTGTTGCAGTTTTGAGCTTTTTAAAGGAAGAATTTCCTTTTTGAATGTCTCTAATCGGAGATGGGGAGGATTTGAAAGGCCTGCCTAACATCTGTAACTCTTCTAATCATTTTCCCCCTTGATTTTTGTTTGTCTTGGGACTGCACACAAGCAGAATATCCATGTCTCTCTTATCCAGTCCGGAGGAACCAGTGCAATGAGTGGGTTGGGCTGCTGAACTATTCCGCATGAATTCGTAAATCAGGACTGACCTCTTTAGAGGAAACTAGTTAGAAATAGTATTAAATCACAATCTGCTGGGCTTTGGCAGCTTAGGAGGCTACAGTGTTTAGTATCTTGTTGTATTGGAAGAAGGAGCTGTTTTGTTATTTCTGTTAGCTTTGCAATGAATGTCATGTTGTGCAATCAATATGTGCTTGATTTCCTGCTGCGGGTGGAGGGAGGTCATCTCATAACTACCAATTCAGGCATCCAGCGGGAAATCTGTTAGAAAAAACCCCCACCACACAACCAACAACCAACTGGAAAAAAGCCTTTCTCTTAGGGTAGTAGACCTACTTGCTCTATTGAGGGGAGCATGACACATGCATATCCACCACAGGTCTCCTCAATTGTACATCTATGCAAGCCTTTGCTAAAATCTAGTTATTTTTCAGCCATTTCTAGTATTTGTCCCATAAAACTACCCCATTTATTTAGTCTAGTCATCTAGCTTTTATCTTCTTGTTCTTGCTTCCTAGTCTCTATTCATGACCACTTCAGTAAAACCAAGGAGGAAACATAATCCTTATGTTGTAGTTTATCGTAAGGGCTTCTGACCTCCTGCTAGCTCCTTTTCCTACAAAGCTGGTTCTTACCAAAGTTACTGATTTAGCTTGGAAAGTCTCAGGCAGTCTGTCATAGGATCACTGAATAAAATTTATGTATGTCTTGCACAACATCTACTCAGACAGGCACAGCTTCAAACTTAAGTTGGGTTGCTTAGGACCTGTCCAGTTCAGTTTTGCGTAACTTAAGAATGGAGATGCCATAGGTTTTCTGGACAACACGTTTCAGTGCCTAACCATTTTCATTTTGACTTTTTTTTTTTTATTATTTTTATTCAGTTGGAATAAGGACTGCTGGCTCTTCTCCTTTGGCTGTGTAGTCCAGAGAGCTGTGCACTGTCCTGACAAGCAGAAATAGTTTGCTGGGGCAGAATGGTTTGTGAGATGTTCTGCCTCCCTAAGACTCCTTGGAAAAAGAGAGACTGTATTCCTGCTCTTCATTGTTCCTCTTGTAGTCCTTGTTCAGTTTTTATTATGCATTTCTCATCTGCTGGAGTGCGATTAATGATGGCGAGGTGTATCATGAGTGGTGGGAGACAAATGGGATGAAGTAGAAGGAGAGAAGATTAGACGGGCATGAGGAAACAGCAGTGAAGGTGATAACCAGCTGGGATGAGAAGAGCTGGAAAAGACAACCTTATGTAGGGAAAAAAGAAATGGTAATTTTAACTCCTCCGTGGGTATGACTCAGTCTTGAGTGGGCTGTAAAATCCTGTCATGTTTTTTTCCTCTTTCGTTATATGAAGAAGGAATTTATACCATAAAAAATACCATTGTGGTTTCCATCCTTGAGAACTGTTAAAACTCTTCTGTATATAAATCACTCCCTCCCATGCAGCAGCTGAGATGACTTCTCCTTAACTGCAAGCACAGCACTTGCATGCAGCACGGACTTCATGGAGAAGGACTTATTCTTGGGTGAACTGCAAAAGTACTAGAAAGCTGTTACATACTCCTATTGTGTCCAAGTTGTCCTAAAAACTCTTTCTATAATCTGGGCAGTCAAAGGAACATTTTGTTCACTGGAATGAGCTTGGCTAGTGATTAGTACAAAACATGGGTTCAAAAAGACAGCAATTTTAAGAGTGACCATCTTCCTCTGAGCACACTTACTGAAGAAAACCTGTGAGGATTCAACTCTACTGTTGGTGCAGTCTGATATGTATGTGTGTGTCCAGATGCAGTGTGATGGACCAGAGGAAATCCTAAGAGAGCTGCTCTCCTCCTACTCCTTATTCAGCTACTTGCAGCTTCCGCTATGTTAAAAGCCTCGCTGTGTTCTTGTCCATTTAGACACTGTATACGCTACCATGGCACTGAGATACACAGATTGTATTTGCTAGTTACCAATTGTAAGGCAAAGTTCCTGTGAGGCAGAAACACTGTTTTTCTAGCATAATGACCATAGATCAAAAACTATGTGTGGATATTGACGGTAAGATAAAATGTGGCCTACCAGATGAAATGCGGCACATAATGTGGCTTGTAGACACAGCTGAACAAATTGCTCCAGAAGCTTCAGGGGTCACTGCAGTGTAAACAGAAAGCAGGGGTGACCTGTGCTGTGTTCTCAAGACATAATAAATACATTCTTCGTGCTGCTGCTTACCTTCTGCTGAATCAGGTATTTTAAAACACTGTGGGATTCCTTCTCTGGGCAAAACTTGGAGTCTCAGCTTCCTGTATTTCAAACAGGATTTCTTTTTCTTATCCTTGAAAAGTTGCATTTAAGTGTGTTTGAAGCTTCAAAGTCTTTGTGTAGTACAGTGTAAGAGACTGCTTGTAAAATTCCTGCTTTTGGCAGCTGGTAAATCTGTTTGCCAGTTCCAGGAAGGAAAATTAAAGGGGTTTTAGAGAGATGAGCTTGATCCGGCTGTAAGTTGTACAGATTTTTGTTGAGTTTGGGAAGAGCAGGTACCTTGCGTTCAATGAAGAACTGAGCTACTTCAGTAGCTGTTGAACCTTTTTTTTCCTGCCCTCATGACTTCTTACGTGCTGTCTGGGTACTTCTATTTGGTGGTTTCTGTGTTGTTGTTTGTTAATTCTAATACAAAAAAATATAGCTCGTCTGTTCCTCCTTTCAGCTGTGTAGGGATGAAAACTGGAACATGCATCTGTCTTGAGGAGCGTGGAGAAAGTGTGATGACTTCAAACAAGTTCTTCTGAACTATGCATGTTTTGCACTCCTACAAGCACATGAATAACAGGGGTCTTATGGGCAGGTACTCATTTTGTCTTGTTTTTTTTCTTGGTGTAAAGCACTCATTTTAGACACTAACTGGTCTGATATACTGACTTGGCTGTCTGTAGATGCTACTTGCTGAGTATATGTTATGATATCAAGAAAAGAAAGAGCAACAGTAGTGGCTCTCTTAAGCAAAAGAAAATACAAAATGAGGCTTTCCTTGACTGTCATTTATCACAAAGATTACTATTTGACTTCCCAAGTTTGGAGCAGGTACCAGCAGGCTTTCAAAAGAGCCATGGAGCCTATCACAGGTTACTGCTGTGCCAAATATGATGTTGCTAGACATATACGTGGGACTGAAGGAAGAAAAATACTCAGCAATCTGCCATAACTTAATCCAGATGGTCAAGTTTATGTTTTCTTTAAAACGCAAACTGTCTCCAGTGAATTCATTAGAACCATATTGTAGCTTTCTTTTCTAGTATAATTTTAGCGGCTAGGTTAAAAAGCCTGGAACTGCCAAACTAATCTCAAGTGCCTGATTTTTTTCTTTCTGAAGGATTTAAACTGTTCAGCAAATCTTTCTCTCTCTCTCTCTCTCTCCCCCCCCCATTCTTTCTCTCCCTTTCTTTCCCTGCTTTTTTTTTTTTTGGTGTGGTTTTTTTTTTTAATTAAACCAGTGTACAATCCTGTGAATCATTGGCTTAGGGTATGTAGAGATAGCTAATACATTGTTTTTGTCTGGAATTAATCTAGATGTTTGAATAATAGGGAGCTGTAGTTGTAATGGATTCAGCCATGGCATCTGCCTTGTTCTTATCATGGTTGGCTCACTTATTGAGTGAGAAACATTGGTCCTAAATATGCTAGATGTCTTAGTCTACCCATGTTTCCAGACTGTTTCTTCCTATACCTTTTTGTTGTTTTGAATTTTCTTTTTAATTTGTTTTAAAGATTTGCCAAAAGTACCCAAAAATTCAGGACAGGTGTTCTTATTTGTTTAATCCAAGTAGGCTAAAGCTGAAGCAATTTTGAGAACCTAAATAAAATGTTTTTATACAAATTAAGTCTGGTAGAATTAGGTTCTTAAAGAAGCTCTGATAACTCACTAATACTACTAGTGATGTAAAAAAGAAAAAAATCCATCTGAGTAAAAAACCAAGAATACACAAACCGATCAGCTCTTTCCACCCAAATGTCTCATGGAAGAGCACTAGGTTTTATTTACTGGTCTTCCCTGACAGTGACTCCACTGAGAAACCAGGAAATCAAATTTCTAATGTAACAGAACAAGCATATACTGGGGCAATAATAGGATGCTCATTGACTTACCTGTAAAGGGACAGTATCTATTTTTAAGCTTGGGAAAGACCCAGATAGAAAAGTGAGTTCTGGGTGTCCCTACCTCGTCAGTTTTCTTTTTTTTTAATCACTGTTAAAACAGAACTAGCTTTCATCCCTCTATTTTATCCCTTCTAAAAGGTGAAGGAGATGAATTCTGTCTATTTACAATGAGAAGAGCTCCTACAGTAGTTAGTTCTCAGTATGTAGATAGTATCATACTCTTTCCTTCGTTTCTTTTAGGAACTTATTGCATAAGTTGCTTGCAGTAAATATTATGACTGTTCCCTGGATGTATGGGAGAAATACTTACATGAATAAGTCAACTGATTTTGTCTAATGCAGCATGACAAGGAACCAAAGGGAATAGGTTGTACGTTTTGTTTCTTCCTGATCTTTGTTTAGTTATAAGGAAGTACTTCTGGAGAGGGGTATGACATTTATATTGATCATGTCCTCTGAACTACCCAACTTGAATTAATTAATTCATTGACAAAACACCAAATAAATATACATAAATTGGAAGTCATAGGGTGATGTTTCCATTTACTTACTTAAGTAGATCAGACGCTAAAAAAAAGCTGTTCAGTGCTGGAAGCAGAGTTGCTTTCGCCCTCTCAAAACAAGTGCAGCAGCTGTATAACGTGTCCTCTTTGAAGGCGTGTGTCAGTCCAGTTCAGACTCTGGCTATCGGACACTGACTGCTATTTTTTCACACTGGATGCCCTCGAATATACCAGGTGCGAAGTTGCGGTGCCCCGTATGCATCATAATAGTCGTGCAGCAGAGCATCATTTCAGGACTGTTCACAGCCCCGTAATGGGCTAAAGTCTGGTCTATTCCTATTGCAGAATTGCATTGTGCTGTGGTAGCAACACAGCTGGAAAATAAAGCATGGATCACATAAACCGTGTGTCACGTACATTGTACTGCAACAGTGAGTCAAAGATTATGTGCAGATTATGTGTGGGGCAGGAGTACCATGGTAATATCAAATGCATTAGAAAAGTGATTATGCTTGGTTTTGTTATCACATGTATCAGGTGATTACTAAGCAAAACCACCTCTGTTTTCTAAAATGCGTCAATTTCTGCAGTGAATTTGAACTTAAATATGCAGAGACTAGTGTTTGCACATGAGAGAGACGGTGAGATTAAATCAGCCCTAGTAATATTTGGACAGTGTTTGCTGTATGTGGTACAATGGGCTTGCTTATTTTTCTGAGGTGCTGCTTTCAGTGTTACTGTAGTCTCCAGTGTCCATCAGCACTCCATTAGACTCCACTTGTTGAAACAAACAAACAGAAAGGCATCCTATGATAAAGACCCCAGGATCTGCTTGAGAAAGAGTAAATCAAACAAACTGGGAGAAAGATGGAGACGGGCCTATGTTAAACATATTTTAACACTACAAGTGCTTCTTTCTGTAAAAAAAAAAAAAAATGTTTGGAAGAGTAGCTTCTCTGTAACACATGGGAAATAGACACTGATGCAGGCAAGATGTTTTTTCTTCTTTGTGAGGTAACAAAACGCCCAAGTGGAACATGCCAGTGTCGGTCCAAGAGAGTGCTGCAGGACAAGGGGTTGTGTAATGGTACGCGTATCCAGCCTACTTCTGACAAATCTTTTCTTGTGTGAGAAATGGAGCAAGAGTTAGAGGTTAAAATCAAGATGCTTAGAAAATTGTCACTTGTCCCAAAATCTTTACAAGTGAATTTCAGATGTTATGGGATGGAAAGCTCTGAGATACTGAGTAACTTATCTCTGCCAGGAGATATAGGAGCACAAGACAGACACCTGGTATAGGTTGCTGGAATCATTACAGTAAGGCACATTCCCAGAAGCATGTGTGATTCAAACTTTGGACACCTGATGTAAAGGTGGTTTTTGTAAGCTTGTGAAAACATGCACAGACTGAAACTTACAGAAATGTTGCCATTGACTTCAGTGAACCTGGAATTTTACCACATTTTCAAAAGCCAGGTCTGCCTGACAAAAAAGCTGTATCAATTGTCTCTTCAAACTGTCGGCAGGGCTCCGTGGCAGACCTGGCTGAAATATTCAGGATTGCACCTCAGAAGTTTATGAAGAGACATGAGAGACTTTCTTCCTTTGTTGGAATTTTTTGGTTTGTCAGAAGAGGAAATGCTTCCTGATGATGAATTAGGTGACATGGTTCTAACGTGTTGGACTTGTCAACTCACACACCTAAAGTTTCAGTGGCCCTTTTTGCTGAGGATGCTAGAGTTTCCCAGGTCTCCTGGGAAACATGAGTCATAAAACAAGATCTTTTCACACTGGGTCCTACTTCTAATCTCAACGAATCGTGCTTTAACCAAAATCTTGTTGGACCCAACTTCTAAAAAGCAGTATCTCTTCCAGTGAAGGATTTTTCTGGCAAAACACAAGGAGTCTTCTGCTAGGAAAGCTGCTACTTTCAGAGGGACTGTCACTAAGGAGAAGCCGAGTAAAGATTAGGTTTACTATATGCCAGGGGATGACCCTAGGCAGCATGAATGCTTTTCCATGCTTAATGGTCTTTAGTTTTCTCTCTGGCTCAATAGCCTGCAACTCTTTTGTGAAACAACAGTATAACAAAGACCATGACAGCACAGCTAGCGCTTTTAACTTACAACTGTACCCCATACAACTTCATCCTTCTGCTTTTTTTCTCTCTGCCAAGAAAAAAACTGAGTAGCCAGAATTAGTGCTCCTTGAGTACCAGTTCACTTGCCTAGCAATTTTATTCAGAAAACAGATGGTTCAGTATGTGAAAGAGGGCTGGTAGGGACCTCTGTGTGAGGTCTTTGGCAGGGTAATCTCATTCCAAAGATCTAGGTGGCTGGAATTCCCTCCCCCTCCCCTTTAATACAAATCCTTAAGTGTTAAGTCAGGCAGAAAATGAGTCTAGTATACATTTATCTTACTGAATGGCAGTCAACTCCCGACTAATCTTTCAACATATATTTGTTCAATGGATCAACAGATTGTGTAAGCAGCATGACGGACGGGTTTAGAAATGTGTCTGCTTATGTTTGGTTTGTACTGAACCATTGACCATTTTGTTTGTGAATCCATCATAAATTACATCTCCAGGTTACTCAGTACGAGTGAGGAGGGGAAATACTTGTTCTCACTGTGTTGAAAGGCATCTTACACAGCTGTCAGCCTCCAGAAGGGAAGCCGAAGTGCATCAGTACTACTTTAGCTTTGTTTTTCAAAAGTTGGATGCATATGGCTCTGCTTTCACAAGTCTTTTGCTAATTGCAACTGTACTTCTCAAAGAAGATAACATAAGGCAAAAGGCAAGAACTGTTATTGTCAAATAAATATGTAATAATTTGTGAACAAGGTTATGACAGTGATCATGTGTGTTACTTTAGCTGTGTTTGACGAAACCAAGGCTACATAACACCAGAAATATATGCAACATTTTAAAAAGTGGAAAATACATATTAAAACATATTAAAATGTCACTGTTACAACCAATGCAAAAACGACCTTATGGGTTGTATTTAATGATATCTGAAAGGAAGCTAGGAAGGTGGCATTTCCCATTATCAACAGGAGTGTGGACTGTGTAAACACTTCAATTGACTCTTCCTAATCTGAAAATTGTTTTTAACGTAGTTGTGATGTGCCTGCTGCTGCCTCACGCAGGAGATGAAGGAACAGGAGAAAGTTCCAGGGCCTAGACACTGCTCTTCTGCAAATGGGAAGAGCTTGCCAGGAAGTGGGCGAGGAGCAGGCCATGTGGAGGTGACTGGAGTCGTGCTGAATGCCCCTTGCCAGGCGCCAGAAAGGCCAGAAAGACAAAATTCAGTGTCCGCCACTTTTGGTAATTGTCTTGGCTTTGAGCTGGTGCCTACCCAGGGAGCACGGGTATGCGGCACAAATATTCCTTCCCCATGTGCATCCCTTCACCAGGGTTGGGGAAGGGCTTAAAAAAATTTGAAAAAAATGAATAAAGGGTCACCCTTATCGTTGCCATCCATCCTCATTTCCAGATAAAAGTTAAAGCTTTGAACATAATTCTAAACAAGAAAGAGGCTCACCTTGTCTGAGGCATATAGGGGGCTCAAACCAGTGCCTGATGAAGAGCTAATTGAACTCTACGGTGGTACGCAGCACATCCCCCTGTACCAGATGAGTGATTTCTATGGCAAGGGTCCATCACTTAAGCAGTTTATGGATATTTTTTCTCTCCCTGAAATGACACTGCTCTCTTCAGTCATTGATTACTTCATAACTCATGGCATTGAGTTTGACCAGGTGCATCTTTACAAGGATATATCTGATGCTATTAGAGATGTGCATGTGAAAGGAGTGATGTACAAACTGATTGAAAAAGATCTGGAACAGTATATTCTGCACGGGGATGAAATCTATGCTGTGCTAAACCGCCTGGTGAACCACAAGAAGAAACTCTTCCTCATTACTCCATCATCTGAAGGCAGTGAGCCTCAGGTGTGACTCCCTGCAGCCTACCCCAAGCTTTGTTTAAACGGGTTTGAGCTGGAACTAAATGGCTCTGGAAAAGAAAGGCAGTGAGGAGAGAGCTGGGGAAGAAGAAAGGACACTTGGCAAAGGACTAGGTTTCTTCATGCGGTCAGAAGGAAGAAACTGCAGGAGCGTGATTGCTGTTGGCTGCTTGCTGTTTTAGATGGTTATGTTCTCATGAAGGCAAGTTCTTGGATTCATGTTTTCTGAGGGATTTGTGTTCGCCTTTTTTAGTCTCTTATGCCTTCAGACTTTTTGATATTAGTAGGAACGGATTGAATTTTTTGTTGTTTGAAAGCTTTTAAGCTTCACTGGAAAGTATGTACTGAACTTTTTTTAATTTTTTTTTTAAAGAAAGAACAGGAAAAAAAACTATTTCTGGAAACAAAGTGCACGTAATTATGTTTTAATTTCCTCTTTATTTTTTTCCTCCCTTTTGTGATGGAGAGTAAATTTGTCATTTCTCTATGAAAAAATGCTTCCAACTTTTAGTTCAGCTTGGAAAAATAATTTCTTCCTAACCATCTCTAATAGGATTGAAGAAACTGTTAAGGAAAAAAAGTTGAGAATGAGGAAAGCAGCCTTGAGAGTATGAAGAAACTAGGAACAAAAAGTTGAGCCTTTTGATAGAACTGAATTTGGGGCATAGAAAGGAAAACAGAGCTTGTAACTCAGAGAGCAGCATGAATGTTATCCTGTGAGCCTTTTTCTTAACCCTTGTCCTCTAGGAAAAAATCCACCATCTGCCTATGTCAGCATCTATTCAGTATAATAATCCCTGGAGCATCATTTTGGTAATTTTATTTACTGTATTTCTTTTATATGGGTCATGATGCTGACTGAAATTTCCCTTCCCTCCTTCTCCTCTGTCTTAAGAAGATGTAGAGGGCTTTAGGAATTGCTTCTAGAATACAGCGTTTTCCAAATATTAGCTCAGGGAATAAGATGGCTGTGAACTCCCATGTTTGCTGGAATAAATAATCCTACACAGTCCTTGTGAATACTTCTATTGTTTTTTCTGTTCTCTCTTTTTTTTTTTTTTATAAAGTTCAGTGGGATGGTTTGAGTGCCATCTTATGTGCATTAAAGCCTTTGAATACCCCATTCTTCCTTTTATCTTTTGTTTATTTTCAGCTCTTCCTTTAGACAATATGGAAGGTTCCTTTCGTAGACAAAAAGGACAGCATTATTGCCAGTTTCTCAAAGTTTTGAAAAAAATAAATTACATTATGTAAATCAAAACAAAAACCTCCTCACCCAACAGCTAAAATTACTAATGCACAGATACAAATATCAATAGATATCTTCATTACTTCTTTGAAAGCTGGTGCTTAATATGAAATACTGGATACTCTGGCTATGAAGTTTAAGCATGATTTACTGAATGAATCCATGCATTTGTGTATATATAGAGTAAATATCAAGGTGGGGAGACAGAATTTCTTAGACACCAAAACTAATAATTTTCTCTGTGTGCATTATCTGTCAGGCTAGTAAATTGAAAATTATCGTACATGAAATATATTAACCTGGTCATTTGCAAAGTAATTCATTTAAAAGTGTATTTTACTTCCATATCAGGATCTAACTAGATAATTTGTTATTTGTTGTTATAATGATTAATTGCAGAAATTTGTTTAGAATAGCTGCTGGCCCTCTACTAATAAAAAGGGGCTTGCTTGTTGTAACTAAGACTAACTGAAAATCTGAATTTTTGGCAAGACGTATGTTATCTTCTCCACAGCAAATATATTTTTGTTGTTGAAAATGTACATCTTTTTATTCTCAGATGCTGCAGTTTTCTGAGTCCTCAGGTTCTTCTTCTCAAAAGTCCTGATTGG